>CM057004.1:39447260-41847260 GCA_029891345.1 Dryococelus australis | reverse complement strand
AGATCCAAAAATGATTATTTTGCTATAATAAGTGCGAAATATGCTACAATTATAAATATGTATAATTTCCTGTTTACTAGTGATGGGAAATTTTCAAAGAGAGTGATGAGAAAAAAAAAAGGTGGGGGGGAGGGGGGGAGATAAGCTCTGCCCAGCCAACAGTTTCATCGGTCAAAAAAACAAACACCACCTCACTACGGCCTAAGGACGTTATTTTACACTGTTATTTTTAACGGTAACAATGAAATATGTTTCTATTGGGGTTATCTAAATATTGAAATATTTCAATAGCAATATTTAATTTACAAAGAGCATACCAAAAAACTATGTTGAAACAATATTTGAACCGAGAACGATTTCCTACTAGCCGTTGCCAATACACCGCTGCTCTCACTGTTTTTAATTTGTATATAATACGAAATAAACATTACAAGTTATAGAATATATTAAGAAAGGTTTCATTTATTCAAAAATACAGTACTTTAGAGTTAGTCACAATGTTATGTATTTGTGGAATACAAGTGATTGAACAAATCAGGTTGACATGTTACGCCTAGGGTGATTTTTCAAAGGTTCGATTCCAAAAGGCTGAAGAAAGCATGAATGGACTATACCATACAGCATTGCCAACCCTTGGTTTAAGGGAGGCCGGTGCACCAGACCACCCAGGGCCACAACCCATCTGCCGCCGCAGCACAGCCACAGCAGCATCAGGTCGCAGTTTCAACAGCATCCACCAACACCCGATGCAGCTGGGGCAGCAGACGCCCCAAGCCGCCAATCGACCAGGTAAACATGTGGCAGTGTGTCCACCCATCAGCACAATAAGTATGGCAGTAGACTTTTTACCAGACAGGCCATGCGGCCGGTGCTTTACACTGGCCGGGCTTCAGTACGCCAGTGAACGTCACATTAACGTAACCCCGTGTTACTGACCTACATACCCAAAAACCTTCCCAACCATGACGTCTCCTCAACCACTAAAGGACGCCATGCATAATGGTGATAGAAGTACTCTGAGATCAAAGAGAACGCGCTCCCATTTTGTCTCAGTATGCCTAGTTCCTCTGTGAACTGAAATGCATCAAACTCAACTCTAGAATGACAGGAACATAGTTGTACAGAACCACCTTAAATCACTCTCCTACTGCTCACTAGAACACACTCCGTATTTCTGAAACCAAAAAGAAATGGTGCAAGGGTTTCGGATGATTCCAAGCTGAGAACTATGCTGAACACTGGAAGTTAGGACATTATGCATTCAGTCACCCACTGACGTGAAAAACACTATATGGGGTAGTCAATTATCTCTCCTCACTGGCTGATGTCAGGATGCAAAGCCAGACAGTCTGCATCGTTTAGGGAGTGGGATACAAAGGACAAGCACTGGTACAACCAAGTCACACTATCTAACCAATAGCATTCTAGGTTCAATGGGTGTATTATACAAATTATACATCTATGTACATTAAATATAATTACTGTAATTAAATACTGTATATGACAATGCAGTCTGACTGGTCACAATGGGAGTTGTGGACAACACTCACTGCCTAAGACAGGTAAGATGTGCTACCTATGTGGATGTTTTGTTTTATTGCATTATGTTTTATGGTATGAAATGGTATTCAAACCGGTCCAATGTGATATGCTCAATGGTGTACTGCTAGCATTAAGTTCTACCACTTATGTGGCCAATCAGCAGCCTACTTCCACCCATCTGTTGCCTGGTGAGAGCAGCATATGGGAGAAAGTAGAGAGAGAAGAAGAACAAGTGGGAGTAGATAGAGAAGGAAAAAGAGGGAGAATAAGGCCAACAGGGAGAGTAAAAAAGCATACAAATACATTAAGGGGAGGGATGAAAGTAGAGATGGGTACAGAGAGAAGAGAAGGGAAAAGAGAGAAGCGTAGAGAGAGAGAGAGAGCGAGAGAGAGTGAGTGTGTGAAAGAGTGTGTGTGTGTGAGAGTGAGTGTGTGAGAGTGAGTGAGTGAGTGAGTGTGTGTGTGAGAGAGAGTGAGAGAGAGAGAGAGTGTGTGTGCATTTGTGGGGAGAGAGAATAGAGAAAATATAAATTCTGAGAGAACAGTGAGGGGTGAAAGTGAATGGAGAAAGATGAATAAAGTGTAGAAAAAGTGAGTGAGAAAAGTAGAAGGGAAAGAGACTGTGAATTAGGTCTTGCCTTCATACTATGAATCTTTTATTTTATCATACTGTATATCTTGGCTTTGCTTTTTTGTCTGTTGTGCAATACCTTCAAGGCACTGGTCTGGCAAAAGTGTGCGTTGGAGCTGTACAGGATGTTTATCTTTCAAGAAAGGCAACAGTTATGACTGCATGTTTGGCGAACACTCTTGGTCTTGTCAGTGTTACATTGTTTCTGTTAGATAAAGGGATAGTTCAGTATCCATAACTGAATCCCCCCATATTCACGTGGGATCACAAACCTTTCATGTGCTTAATGGCTGGTTCAGGATGATTCAGTCCTCAATGGGGGCTAAAGGAAAACTGCAACCAGTACACCCCCAGTGAAAATATCTCCTAGGTAACATGAATGTAGCCCATGCTCCCAAAATTTGCACCTGAGGTTCTCAGAGTTTTGGCAGGTAGTGCTTACAGTAAAAGACTTGCCCCCAGCCCAGCATATTGCCCAATATAGTTTCTAACTCATGGTTGATCTACAGAATACAGAAACAAGCAGTGTATTTTAGCATAGTTTTGCCTGGTACCCATAGCTGCTGCCTGGAATAATTTTGGAAATGGAGGATTATGTTAACTAAATGACTAACTTATTGATCACATGAAAGAAGAGTTTTTTTGTTTAGTTCCAGTTGTAATGCCACATTGTCTTCCAAATTCTTTGCATGCATCATATTCCCTTGCCATCACTGAGGTGGATGAAGGTACGCCTGACATCCCCACTTGGTATGAAGGTTCGTACACTGCCTAACACACACACCCTAGAGATGGCAACATTCCCACAAAGTCAACAAGACAGCATAAAGATTTGGGAGCAGACCCAACTGAAAATGCCTAAAGTAGAGATGACCTCAGTACCTAGACAGTAAAACCACATAAACCAAACCCCTAAAAGTAGAGGAATATCTATTAACAAACCTTACATTCATGATTTCCTTTATATGATGTAAAAATATAAAAGTGAGTGACATGCACATTATCATGGGAAATTAATAATACTGATATGTATTGCATTTATAAATGCATACCAAAACAACAACATGTGAATTCAACAATTATGATAAAAACAAAATGTTGTCACTTGGAATCAAGCACCTGATCTGGCATCACTGATTTCAACAGATGACATAGGTCCAACGAGGTTTTATATTTTCTCTCAGGATAGGATGGTGCAACTGGCAACACAAGTAACGCAAGTGATGATCTGCAAAGCAGGTAGCAATGCACTCACCTGCCAGTTGGACCACTTGCACGCCAGGTGGATGCAAAAGCATGCCACGATGGTGGGCTTGTACTGCAGGCACATGGTGGTGAGGTGTAGGCTGTAAGACACCCACAACCATCATCAGCGAGAGTAACAAGCACTTCAACAAGCCACCACACACATTTAACTCATCACGTGCAATCAAACCTCGCACACTAATACAGTAAAACCTGTATATCACAGAACAGGATAGACAGGAATGATTTACATTAGTTATGACAAGTTTGTGTTTTGTGTGGGTGCACTATAAATAAATTGTGAATAAAGAAAAGGCTACGGTAGTATAAAATAAGAGTTGGCCAGAATACACAATTATGTACAGAAGATCACAGCAGACCATATGGTCATCAGCCATTCATTTGTGCATTATAGAGATTTCAGTTTTTATCTAGAATGTTTTACAGTCAGTATGATAAAATTTTTGCCCATTATCACATATTTCCATTTTATACAGTTCCAGTTTAGACAGGTTTTACTGTACCAGAAATTCTTAAATACCAAAGCTTTCCCAAACCAATCAAAAAATCCTATAAAGCACTTTGCAAAACCAGAAGCAAAGTATGCAACAATTTTTTAGAAAATATAGATACACAATCAAACCTTGCAAAGACTATGGTATATCAAAATACAAGGAAGCATATAAATTAATTGTCTAATGCCAGGATTCCAATGACTTTACTGTACATGACAACACACAAGCAAGTATGTAATATATATAAGCCAGTCAGGTCTCAACAATTTCTATTGCAACTTGTAAGGGCTTGTCTGAATTCTATGGCACCTGCAAGGGCTCATCTCATTTCAATGGCACATACTGTAGTTGTCTAAATGAGATAGAATAAGAACATTCTTCAGTTTGTGTTTTATGGAAACAAAATGCTCTATCACATGATTTCTTGAACCAATCACTTGTCTCATTAGGCATATGACTGTTACAAGTATGTACTGTTATCTTCTCTGTGGAAGTAAGTTTTGAGCAATAAAACTATTTTCTACTACCTCTCAAAGGGCACACACCAACATACTATAGCTAAACAACACTATTTATTACATAGTGGAAGCTTGTGCATATCAATGTACTGCTACTACTACTACCACCACCACTACTACATACAGAGTCAAGTATTTGTTAAATTAAACTCATTTATGTTTCACGTTATTTAATGTATTCTTTTTATCCTACCATAAAATTTCATTTCACAAATAAAATGTTTTACCAAGTACCCAAAATAATAAATAAATAAATAAATAAATAAATAAATAAATAAATAATAATATATATATATATATTAAAATATATATACACACACCACACACACACGCACCCCCCTACATCATATACATCCTACCATAAAATTTAATTTTGCAAATAAAATGTTTTACCAAGTACCCAAAAAATGCACACACACAGACACACATATGGTGACAGAATAAAAGAGTTATTGGTGAAGTTGAATTAAATTACACAGCAACAGACTAAGCAAGCAGAGCGAACACTTTATTCAGCCTATCAATATTTCTAATGATACAAGCTACTGACATCACACAAATGCTCATTACAAACACACAAATACTTTATTTTGTATATAGAGGCCCTATGTCACTTGGCAAAAAAATATTATTGCCAGCTCACAAACTTAAAAAATGAAATTTTAAAATGCATATGCTCAAAACTACATTATCCTGTATTCACACTGACGGATGACGTCTTTTCAACAATGTATAAACGACTTCACCTCATCAGTGAGCAAGTCTTGCTGTCTAATTTCAACAGAGTTTTTATTGTTTACCACGCATCAAGAGAAGTTAAAAGTCTATACTGTCTACGTCAAGAATAGACGTTCCAGCCCGAAGATTGTATTATTCACCAGCCACCAAGATTATACATCCAAGGCATTCTAATTCTAGTACAACAGGGCTCTACCAGTATGCTCCACTGCATTTTGATTCTCCAAGCCAGCCGGTGACGTCACATCTTGAGAAAGCTATGCTATGCACCACACCTATCCAGCTGACTGAGAGGGAATGTCAGGCCAGAGTATAAATGGCAGGTCGCTTGCCGACTCATGACCAGTCATCATTTTCTCCACCGCAGCCCTTGCTGGTGATCTTGACCAGCCTGCTCGCTTCACTCCTAGCTCTACCTGCTCTGCTTTACCGCATTCGTGCTAAAGGAACCTCCCCTTCTTATCTCCACCGCAGTTTTGCCACTGATATCCTTCTCATCCTGCTTAGTCTTTACCACATTCGTGCTGACGATGCAACCAATGACGTCGTCTACACACCCAGACTCTACGGCCCCTTCTGGGTAATACACTAGTAGGAGTAGTACCAGTTCAAGTTAGTTTCATAACGCTCACCTACCTTGCCATTGTTAGCTTACAACCAAGTTGCCTTCACCTGGCTCAGTGTAGGTTAAGCTTCCCAAGATCTTGCCAACATTAGGAGGTAGTGCGACACCACTTTTTTTATTTCCCGTTAAATGGAATAAACAGACGTTTTTATCAACTCGACAGTATCTTTCCCATAGTTGTAATTCCTCTCCCAGTGGGCCTCACATCATCCAAGGGATTACAGGTGATCTGGGAATTTACTCAAAATGCAGAATACCAATCGAATTACTCACACGCACATTAGACGGCCACCTTTTCTGTGCACCATGGTGGACAGAATGGTAGAGCCCCGACACTAGGTACTGAGTCTCTTGAGGCCAGCTTGCCTGCTCAGTGACTATTCTTTCCAATGCACCTATGGCGCTGGAGTTTGTGTCCTCTGAGTTGGGAGTGACTGTTCCCTTCTGAGACTAACTAACGTATAGGGACTGTCAACCAACAAGACCCGACTCTCAGTGCTCACCGTGTTTCAACGCTGAGTGCTGGGATAGGGATACCGCACTCAGTTGGCAGACATTACACATGGTGCTTCACCAGGTAGGACAACACGTCACCTACTGTCACTTCGCAGACGTGAGAGTGTGATTCAGTCTAGATGCCTTATTCCCATCAAAGTGGTATTCGAGAGAAGGTCAGGTGCTTACTGCCTATGAGCGTCTGTAGGAGCTTACCGCCCCTCCTCCTAACTTCACTCACCAAGCTCTCACCAAGAGATCAAGCCCAGGCCTTGCGCCACCTGCAGATACTGGCCACGCCACAGATATATAAGGACCTCTTCCAGAACCATATTCGTCTGAGCGAGGAGAAACATCCCATACTCGCAACATATATAAGTAAACAGGACCAGTCATTGAGACTCGCCACCACATACTTCAGGGGAGTTGAGCCAGTGGAACCAACTTATACGACCGAACGAACCTTTGAACTACTGCATATCAACCAACCTAGCTCCACTTATGCCAACCGGAGTTGACACAGGTTAAACAGTCTCCCCAGGTTACATGTCGTCCAGGTATCGCCTAGTGTCAATCTGCTGGAATGTAAGATCACACTCGCGGAGCCTGACTTTGTACCCTGCCTGTCTGGGCCTGGTCGCTGGTCTAGTGTTCAAATTTCCCACCCTCAGTGCTGGAGCTATAGTAGCACCAAAGCTGATGCTATTTTTTTTTCTGGCAGTCGTTCGCAAGGCAAGTCGTTACCTGAGTTATAGGTAAATTGTTTTAATTATACAGTTCACTATTTTGTACATCTAGCCCAGACAAGGCCAGTACTTTACACTGGACATGTGCCAGTATCACGTAAAGACTGAATTAAACGAGAACCCCCCTGCCATTTGGTGCGCCTGACCTAGAACTCACCAAAAACCCTTTTGTATGTTCTGACGACTTTGACAGCCCCAAGGCATCACACGTCAACACAAGTAACAACTTTTACAGACTGACAATTATTTACATTTTCCCTGACCCAGGTGAAAAATTCCCTAACTTTTTCTCTGTCACATGAAATTCCCTGACTTTTCCCTGTAGGTGGACATCCTGTTGTTACACTTTATTTCATATAATATTTTTTAATACTACAGGATCCAGTATAAAAGACCTACATTTAGAAGAGCAATAAGAGAAGCAAAATAAATGGTGGACACAGGCTTGTTACACAATACAATATGACAAATTCAGTTTTTTATTGCACAGTACAGGATGTCAACATTGCTCTGGCTATAGTAACATTAAAAAGCAAAAACTTTCATTAATAAGCTGAAATAAATCATTGCCAGTTTCACGAAAGAACAACATTCCACATATGTAACTGTGTGGTGCACGATCAGCAATTTGGGCATCATTAAGTCTTTTTTTTAGAAGAAGGGTGTAGTTACAGTGACCGTTACTCAGTACGCGCAAATGTTAAAACACATTTTTGGAACCACAACCCACACAACTTTCCATTCCGGACGTGTGGTTTCAACATGATGATGCTACCGCTTACACAGTGAGGATCTCAATGACTGAAACTTTGAGAGAACTGTTCTCTGTCCGCATTGTCTCATTACATGGTGACATCACGTGGCCCACATGGTCGCCAGTTCTGAGCCTTTGCAATATCTTTCTTCGAGGACATCTCATGGCTAATGTTTACCACTATCATCTGCATACCATTGACCAACTGAAAGCTGCAATACGCCAAGAAATTGCCAACATTACGTTGCAACTCACCCAGCGTGTGATGGAATACTTCTAAACACAATTGAATATGTGCATCGGAAAAGGCTGCCATTCAGACATAATTTACAAAGCCTGGTGAAAATACACTGCATTATGTGGTGAGCCATATTTTGTAATAACTGTTTGCCTACAATTTTTATTGCTTTTCTTATTGCTCTTCAAAGTTTGGGAGGTGTTCATGCCGGACCGTGTAGAACATTAGACAACTCAAAATGTATACTCCCTTCTAGGCCAAAAATATAAAGGTATAGAGTATTCACGGTAAAGTGAACACTTTTGAAGCCCTTGTTACTTTTTCCGCTAGGCCAAGTTTTACAGTTTAAATAAATATTGCCATGTAAGTAATAAACATAGTGTGTATATTCTACCGCACTTGGAAGTTAACATCTAAGGCTACAATAAAATATATTTAGTGACTTATATTACAAATGAGAGGGTTTTCTTAAGTGCTCACTTTACCGTGAATAGTCTATAAGAAAAATTCTTGCAAGTACTCACACAACACAACCTAACACAAAAAGATCTACACCTAGTTGCTTACCTGTTAGAAGCCATGAAGTAGGAAGTTTGCGCTAGGTCCTTGCTGGCTGAAAGTGTAGCATGTTTGTGTGGGCGAACGTAAGTTGGCAGTTCGCCGCAACACAGCAGCGACACACCGAGAAGAGAAAGCAGCACTTAGTTAACAACGAGTGCTGTCACAACAGCGACATACCTACTTATTCTGGAAATTGTGCACAGAGATTGCAACCAATCTCGGAGCACAAGCATGCTATTCATTTTTCCCCTCCACCTAGAAAACAGTACAGTTAATAATTACAAAGTTCTTCCCAGAAACCATCAAATGTTCAGCTTTCCAAGTACAGAACACCAAAACCAGATATGCACATTTACAATAACAACACATTTTAATTTGTTTATAATGTCATCTGAAGATCACAGATGTAAACATTTCAAATAATGTACATCTAAGACCAAACCCACTGTCAAGAGTATAGTAAATACCTCCTAAAAGTACAATGCCAAAAACACTTTCGTTGCGTGATGATCTGCCCATTAGCCATAGCTCTAGCAAAGCCCTGTTAGCTGGTGTTGCAACCAAAGCACTGCACAGTACATCATAGGGGTAGTACAGAAGGTGAGGGCATGTATAACCTTCCTGCTCTAAGTAAGTAAAGAATGAAAAAGACTGGAAATGCAAAAGAGCGGAAAGATTGGAAATGCAAAAGAGTGGAAATACTGGAAATGCATTAGACTCCTTAAGTGGACCATGAAATCACAATTCCCCCAAGTTCTCCTCTCTGCACTCTATTCCTGGGTCAACTATCTAATAATATATATATATATATATATATATATATATATATATATATATATATATATAATATATATATATATATATATATATATATATATATATATATAGTGGTCCTCCACCTAATGTGGATACCTCTAACATTTCCAGAACGTTTGCAGATCACAAAATGTAGTTTTCGCTAAATGAAGTTACGTACAGGGGCAAGTAATTTGCCACAAAGTGACTATTCGTAACATATGTATGAACACAAATAGTTTAACGACGTACGATTTTTCCCCTGGAAACATACAATTATTTTAATGGCATCTGAAAGTACATGTAAAGAGGAATTCAGTGATATAGCACGTGCAATGGAAAGTAAAACCGAAATACCAAGAAATAATGTCCAAATATAATTACGTTCACGCGCCGTAACTTATCCTGATGGAACCGCTTCCTTATAGCAGCGTAGCGCTTACCTTAATGGGGTAAGGGGAAGGGAATGTGATATTAAACAAAGGAGAGCACTGCAGTGGAGAGAAGACGGACAATGTGAGTGCAAGTTTGATATCAATACATTACATTTTATTCAGATACCAACGTAATTCAGGAGATTGTTTCCTAGTCATTAACTGTACTGAGTAATGAGTGCATACAGATGCACAACAAAAATAGAAAAATGCCAACCTAAGGAGAAATGAAATTGCATGCACATGCATAGTACAGAAGAGCACAGTTATGGTTTAAACACTTCACATTAGGTATTTTCACACATTTGTAAACGCACATGTAGTGAGCGACAAGTACCCTAAAGTGTTTCTGGCATAATGCCTCTGCCAGCCACCACAATCCATACCTGCATGTCTCTGGTGTCATAGGAACCATGTTGTACACCCAATCTTTCAGTGTTCCCAATAGGACAAAATTGAGAAGTGTGAAGTTGGGGGAGCTGGCCATCTTACAACACTACCATGACCTAACTACCAGTTTGGAAACATTTCATTTAACACTTGCCTCACCACCAAAGCAAAATGTGCAAGACAACCATTATGTCAAAACCACATATCATGACTTATATTGAGCGGTATTCCAGAAGTGCTGGTAAGGTCTCTCTGAGAAAGTGGGCGTACATACAGCTGGTCATTGTCCTTTGAATGAAGTATGGTCCTATGATGTAGTCTCCAATGATTCCACACCACACATTCACTTTCCACTGTCGCTGGTGCTCCACATGCTGAACCAAAAGTAGATTCTCCGTCGCCCAGTAGTAAATATTTCGTAAATTTATGCACCCATGGTTTGTGAAGGTCGTTTCATCTGCAAATAATATGTTCTTTATAAAATTGCTGTCATCCCATACAGACATCAAAACAAACTCACAAAACTGAACATGCTGCTGGAAATCACCTTCATGCAATGCCTGATGAACAGCACGTAATATGGATGGAATTTCCATCGGTGCAGTATCCATAACACATTTGTTTTACTTATTTCTACAAAACTGGAAAGTTCTCGTGTACCCATTTGGGGATTTGCACACACACGTGCCAACACATTGTGTTGATGCATCTTGCCCGTAGCAGTCTTTCGTTGCACTCGTGTTGTGGAATTCCAATCATCTCATGACAAGAGGCTTGGGCAAATTCTTCATATGTTTGCAGCGAGATGGGCATCCAATTAGGATACCTTTCGCTGTACATTTGGATGGCTACCATGGCATTTCTGCCACATACACCGTAAATAAGTAGAGTGCCCAGTTTTTCATCATTCGTGAACTTCATTGCGTACGTAGAGCCAGACACTGAAATACCACTTACCATAACAGATTCCAGGGACTTGTGCTGAGCTATTAGGAAATGGTCCGGCCAGGATGAGTCATGATGCATGTTGCTTGCTTATAGCAGTTACTACAGGCCCACTGCCCCATACCACAGGCTCACCTAACTTAATCATATTTGCACATAATTTTTTAGAATTTCCGTGTTACTTTTCATCGCATATACTATATCACTGAATTCCTCTTTGCACATATTTTCAGATGCCATTGAAATAAATGTATGTTTCCAGGGGGAAAAAAATCACACGTGATTGAAATATTTCTGTCCACGATACACTTGTTAATCACTTTATGGCAAATTACTTGTCCCGTACATAATTACACACACACACACGCGTGCGCGCGTGTGTGTGTGTAATATATATATATATAAATAAAGGGCTGATCGGTTAAACACAAAGTTCGGTCCGGTCATTTTTATAAAAACAAAAACTGACCCAAATTCTCAGAAAAATACCGATCTGTCCCGATCTGTCTGGTTTTTCTTGCACCAAAGTCAAAACAAACACATTATTAACAATTTACCAAATAATACCACTTCCACTTATATTACGGTATGTAGAGCACAAATGGCATTATATTTACAATTTTTCTACTCCTGTTGTAGCGTTAAAATCATCCTAAACAGTTCCTCAGGATAAAGAGATTAAGGTTTCCCAAAAACCATGCATTACCAATGGAGGAATACTGTTTTATTGTACCGGATTATTTACTTCTGTTAATTTATATATTCAAATTATATACACATGTTAGTAACGTAAATTTCTTTAATTATAATTTAAATATTAATGAAGCAAACAAACAGCTACCTTGTAAATATTTAGTAAATAAATACGGCGCTATGGAGCCAGCCCTGCCACACTTGCTCACGCAGTTTTCCCTTTCCGGTCAACGGGCAATGACAAGGTTTGTTCATTGCATGGACACAATACTGTACAGGATCACTTTTTCTTGTTACGTTTCTCTGCTTGCCAACTACTTTGTCATTTTCTTCTGCAAAAATAATCAATTTAGGTGAACCACTACGTTTTTAAACAGCCCGATTATAACCAGCTGTGGTCTTGCCATTGTGTGAGGCAGTGTTCTGTTGCCTGCACGAATATAGTTAAAAGAATAATAAAGAACATTTCTATTATTTTTGCCTTGGGGGGATTTTTTTTAGCGATGTTTTATACCACTTGTATTGATTGCTTGCAGCAGATATTTGTTTGCATTCTTTCATATGAAACTACTTCCATACAAGATGAGTGAAATTCATTTTTTCTCAAACTTTTAGCAAAAGAAAAGTTTTTAAAGTAGCTGGTTAATATTTTAGAAATGAGCGCAGATGCAAATGTGTTAACTTACCTCTTAGAATGAGTGATGTATTAGCCTAAAATGAAAGTGAAGTTGACACCAGAGTTTATATGTGCACAAATGTTTTTCCTGTGAATTTTTGTGTTCCTTTTTATATAAAAGAATGTTTTCAGCAGCAGGTATTTATATAATGTGACACTGTTGTTGAACAGAACTATCATGGTGCTAAGAAAAACACAGTTGTTATAAGTACTGGTAATACTATTGTTATATGGTGATTGATGTCTTTGCAGTGAAACAAAATTCATTAAACATTTGCTTCATTCATATGAAAGCAAATTTGACATCAGACTTTTTGTGCGCATAAATATTTTTGTAATCTCTCATAAAAATGGGTAGCTATGACAGACCCGAACCGAGAACCGACATCTAAAACAAAAAACTGAACCGAACTAAACATGTGAAAACCGATCAGCTCTCTCTCTCTCTTTCTACACACACACACATATAGACACACAGGTGTGCATATACGTGGTTCCTGCCCCCCCCCCCCCCCAAAAGAACACATACAGATATTGGAGCAACATTCTCAGCCACCTCTGTGCATTTTCATATTTAGTGCCAATTGGTTAAGGTGTTTGAGATGAGAGCATTCACTATCTTCACAGCAGACTACAGAAAAGGAACCAAAATCGCTCTGGCAGTTGTACGGTTTGTTCCAAGCCAGAATGTTATGTCGCTAGAACCAGGACTGTGGTATAACTTAATTGGGCAGCAAGCAAATTGAGTTTCTATCAAGCCCTCAGCTAAAGTTTGGGAGTGGCTTCCAATGGAGTACTGCATCTAACTGTACACATAGTGCAGAACTCATTCCTCCATCCAGAAAGGAAATAAGAATAAATTGCTTTTTCTAAACTGTAGCAAAATATTTTACTACGTTACAAATGTATTTCCGGGAAGAATTTTTAAACGTATAGATTTGGTGAAATTCTGTGTTTAATTTTTCTTTGCCACGACTGAGGAAGTTGCAAGGCGGGGAAAGTGTACATTAAGCAGGGCGTTGCTGCATGTGTTGTGCTGATATTTTGTGGAGAGAGCTGTTTGCCCGGAGGTTCAGTGTTCTACTTCAACGAAGTGTGCAGTTTTTGCAGGCGCGATGCGACCTGGTCTGTTAAATGTGTGGACTCAGGGTACTAGCCTAGCCCAGGTTAAACAGCAGAAGTCTCGCAAATCAGCAGTCTCAGCTACCGGGTCACAAGGTGACGCATTTGTACGAGGTCGGGGAGTCGCTGACTGGATAACAATGAGGCTGGTCGCCTTTTGATTTTGGTTGTAGAACGTTTGAGTTTTCACAAAGAGCGTTGGTTCAGCCTAGTGAGGCTTTGACCTTGCCTAGAGAGAGGTTGTTAATTATAGCATTAAATTATTCACCCCGGGAAAGCGAGGAAATAAAGTGCATGCATGCAGAAATTGCTGGATTACTGTGTAGTAATAGTGAGATGTCTGGTCAATCCAGCCAATGAACATGTTGGCCCCTCCTCAAAGGTCAAGAAAGGCATGCTAGGTCAGCGTGGTATGATAGAAAAACGTAAAGTAGTAATCCGGTAAATCCTAAGATTAAGTTAGGACCCCTTAAGTTAGAGAACCAGGAAATTAAAGATGTTTACCTAATTTTATGCAGGGTTCTCAAGCGTAGCAACACAGGCGTAGTTGTAAAGTTGATTCAATATATGTTTTAAGCTGTTTAGACTAAACATAATTTTTTGTTTAAAGGTATTGATGCATGAGGGCTAAGGACTGTGAGTATCGTAACAAAGATAAAAAAAAAAAAGGAGGTCTTTGTCAGGTGCTAAGCCAGGTGCACCCTTCTGGCAGGTCTGACAGGTTACTTCTAGTGTCTACGTGGCACTAGTGCACGTCCAGTACAGAGGATTGGCAGGGCACACAATCGGGTTCAAGCAGTGAGCTCTTACGTTTCAGGTTCTGGGCTTTCGGCGGAATACCTGGGCGACGCGTAACCGTAGTGTTAGGCTGAGCCTTTGTGGTTTCAGGCGAATGTACGAGAGCCACACAGGCAAGTGCATGCTCTGTGTTCTGACGTTTGAACATGTCTGTGGAGGCGGAGCAGCTGGTTCAAGTCTGAAGTAGACGTTTGGAACTACTGCGGACTGTTCAGGCCGACCTAGATATTCTGCGAGCCAAGAGTGTAACTCTTCATTCAGACATGTCGGTGCTCCAAACAGATCCTTAGGTATCTCCGGAGTGATGGGTATCAGAAGACAACGTAGTGCCTGATCTTGCTGGTTGAGAGCGGTGATGAGGGAGGATAAGCTGCAAGCACCTGGAGGCAGTTAGCACGTTTTTTTTTCTTCACGAATACCACTACGATGTGAACAAGGCATCAGGATGAGAGCACACTCTCAAGTCTGTGAGGAGATTGCAGGGTACATGTAATTCTACTGGTGTAGAACCAAATGGAGTGTCTGCCGACTTAACAGTAACCCTATCATATCACAGCACTCTGCGTCAAAACGCGGTGAGCTCTGGGAGTTAAGCCTCATGGTCCAAAGTCCCTGCACATGGGTGTATGTTATGTTCAGTCTTCCCAACTCAGGGAACGACCTCTCCGGTGCCAAAACGCGGTGGAGAGGGGGTGGAGCACCGAATCGACAAGCTGTTCTAGAAGAACGAGTACCTGGGTGGGGACTCTACTGTTCTGTTTATCATGCTATGCAGAAAGGTTGGCCAATGCTGGTGTGCATCAGTATCAGGTAGATTACTGGCTCGAACAAGTAGCTTTCCTGGGTCACCTGTGTTCCCCTCAATGGCATGAAGTAAACTGGGACAGGTGCTAAGGAGTACTTGGGAGTTGGTTCAAATTTGTTTATTCCGTCTAACTGGAAATAAACAAGTGATGTCGCACTACCTCCTAACACTGGCAAGAGCTTGAGAAAGCTTAACCCTAAGTTATCCAGGTAGAGGCAACCTGTTTCTAGACTAACAAAGGTGGGGTAGACGAAAGCTGTGAAACCAACTTAACTGATCTAATTCCCTATGCAATTGTTGCCTAGACGGAGCTACAGTGTCTCAGTGAATGGACGGCATGGCGGTTTGATTTCTTCGGCATGAATGTGGTGAAGACTAAGCAGGGTGTAGACAGGATGTTTCTTGCAACAAGTGTGGTAGAGACCAAGAAGTATGTTATTCCTTCGGCACTAAGAGTGCGGTAAAATAAGGAAGGTAGAGCTAGGAGCATAGATGAGCAGGCTAGTCAGTGTACGGGAACGAGTGCGGTGGATGACTGAAGACTGATCTCGAGCAAGCGTGCGGCCTGCTATTTAAACTTTGCTGGCAGTTTCCTTTACTGTCATTGGCTGGCAAGTTCGTGGGCGAGGATTTGGAAGCTGGAGAGGGGAGCGGCGAAAACATAGCTGCTTGGAGGCGTGATATCACCAGCAGGCTTGGAGATGAGGCGGCGGCGAAGCGATACTGGTGTAACCATCTAGCCGCGTGCAGTTGAACGCGGTGCCTTCAATGCATAGTCTCGGTGGACCGGTGAATAATAAATCTTGCAGACTGGAACATCCATTCTTGCCATTGTAGACAGTACATTTTTTAACGTCACGTGGTGGTCAACAATATAAAATCCGTTGAAATTAGGGGCATGGCTATGCTTACTGATGAGCTGAAGTCTGTAAAATACCATTGTTGCAAAGACGTCATGCGTCAAAACATGTTCTGACCAGTTAACTGTGAAGTGATGACAAGTAAATTTGAATTCAATTGTTTTGGCATAATCAGGAAACTATTGATGAGAATCAGTTGCATTTTTTTTTAAATGTTTTAGAGACCTCTCTTCCCAAGTATAAGTTAAGATTTAGTTTAAGAGTATAATTTTTATCTAAACTTAACTTCTGGTACACTCTTGGAAGGATGAATGAATGGAAAACAGAAAGATAATTCCCCCCCCCCATATAGTTGTGTTTGTATACCATCTGAGCGGTAACTTTAAAATGCTCCCACCCAAGTATGTTACAGTACGGGTTGCAGAGACAAAAATAAGCACTGGAAGAGCCTGTACCTTCACAATATGCATCCTTCTTTCATATGCAACATAAATATTACTTTTCTGACAATTTTGGTAGTGTGTGTACTACTTTTTATAAGAAGTTCTGCATGTTGTACAGTCACATATAGTTCACCATTGAAAAATAGTCCCCTTCTACATTGAGCAATAATGTTAATGGCTCAAGTTTGCATTTACTATTAGGAGAGAAGGATATTCCTTCTGTGTCGTGAAGTATCTCCGAGCTCTGGTGTGACAGCCAGTGGTGTGTGATTTAAAGCTTTGGTAAAAGCCAGTGAGGTGCATCTAGACATCCTAACCACATGGTGACTAATAATAGCTATTATGCAGTAGCAGCCAGTGACATCAAATAATGGATGTTCACAAATTGCCTTGTAAAATTATTGAAACCAAGAGTTTATATGGATTTCACAGTAAGAACAAAATTTGGAGGAACGTATAGTTTGAGACTGAACAACTGCATTAAAAGTGATTTTTACCACAAAATTTTCCATTTAAAATCCAAATAAATGCAGATGATTACACAAATACATAAACGATGTAAATGCTGTCATATAATGTTCAATTACTTTTCATATAACATGTACTGCATATTAAGGGGAAAAATGGATACCGCTTAAGATTGCCACTGTAATTAGATATTTATTCTGTAATGATGTATTCCTCTAGTACATAATGTTAAATAATTTGTGTGTAATGTACGTGAACCAAATTTCAGTATGATTAATTAGAATTTTATCAGAAATTCCTGGGTTATTGGATTATTGCACGTGGGAATTGTGCAGTACAATGTCATTGGTCAGCAGGTTTTCTCAGGGATCTCCCGTTTCCCCCGTCCCCTTCATTCCGGCGCTGCTCTATAATAACTTCAATCACCCTCATCAGCTATCAAGACCTCGCTGTAAAGAGCCACCCAAATCTCTTCACTCACTCACTCTATCAGAAATTATAAGTTCATTAAAATATTTCTTTCACAGCCAAGCAAATTAATCTCACAGCATGTTTTCTGTTGGCTAAAATAAAACAATATTTTTTTTCCTTTCTTAAGTGTGCGATGCTTGAAACCTGATGCTACTGTGACTGTATTTTTGGATGAATGTCTGTATTCACCCTTTTGTAACTTGTTACTATGTTAATTTCTAAACGTAACTAATCAGGGCCTAAACTTTTAAAATTTAACTTTCTCTATTATTTGAATGGAACTCATAGTTGTGGTTTGGAAAAAAATCCCAAAAATTAAGACAGGTAAGAGGGAGGGGGAACCATTAAAACTTAACAAAGAAGTACTTTGCAGAATACTGGGTAGCAGCTGAACTTGTGCTCTTTAAAACCGGTCACAATTGCTATTAGGGTGAAGCTGAAAACTTGAGCCAACAGCTATTAGAGATTTGAATGCAACTTCTTGTAATATGGACCAGGCCCATAATGACTATTAGATGGTAAGTGGTTAATGTCCATCTGCCTCTCGCACCTTGACATTGAAAGGGTTTAGTGAGCACAACCATCTCCAAGACGTAGATCTTAAGTCACATGTTGTCTTCTCAGTTCAGCAAAAGGCTGTACCTCGCCTCAGTACACCCGGTGAGCGAGTGCAATAAGGCTAGGGATAACAGCCAATTGTGGGCACACGAGACTCCCAAGTGTTAAAGATAACGTGGGCATTCTACAGATTTTGGCACACGGGTACATGTACCGTGTGTGTGGTGGCTAGGGATGACAGCTCAATAAACAAACTAGTTTCATAGTACCCACAGGAATAGTTCTTGTAGCAGTTGCTAGCCCCCTTTTCTTCATTCCATGCCAGGCCAATGCTGGACACCCCATCGAGATCGGCAGGAGTTGCGATATGCCCCATCTTCAGTAAATCACAGAGGAGGCCAACTTTGACGGGAGGCGAGTCTACGTGGAAAAGCAGAGGCAGTGTGTGCAGGTAAGGTGGCTGCTACTCTACAGACGGCACAAGCCAAGTTTAACCAGTCATCACCCCTGTGGGACAACTCTGTAAGGTCAAGGCTAGTATCCGACTATCCTGGAGTAAAGGCATTTCACCCTACCTTTGAGACTTCCCTAGCTGAATTAGAGTGACAAGATGCATTGATACTCACCAACTGTCCAACAGGATCAGTTCCTGACAGCAAGGATTGCAACTGTCAACCACCCACCAATCTGACTGACCCAATGGGTTCGGCACAAAGCTGGGTGGAGAACCAGTAGAACAACAAACTGAAGGATGCTACACCTCCAAATCCCAGGACCGCCAATTCTGTAGGATTGAAGGCCCCAAGCAACAGCCAAAAAGGAGGACACAGTTGACAGAAAGGACATTTAATTCTGTGCAAGTCCTGTCCACACTTCTATCTTTCCCAAATTCTTGCTTCATGCCACAAAGTTATTGCAGCTGACTGCTACAATACAAAAACCTGCATGTGCTACTCAGGGTGCAGAGAAATTGTTGTAGTCAGGTCAGTAGTTGATCCACCAGCATTAAAAAACCAATTAAGGAGATGGAAATCAGGGTATGACATGCAGCAGCATTCTCTAAAGTCATAGAGAACTGCTGAGACACGTATAATTGATCATCGCCTCAGGTTATAATGGGCTAATGAACATACCCACTGCCATGCAGAATGGCAATATGTCACCCCTCAAGTTAGATCACAATGACGGCTGGGAACACACTCGACAATATCACATTGAATGCCAACTTCCAGAACACTTTTTTCAGCATCCTACTGCATGAAAAATGGGCACAATGGTTTGGGAAGCAATCGGCTATCATAAACGATTTTGACTATTACAAATTGTGGGCACATTCTACAACCACCATTACAACAGGGAAGTTATGGAGGCTGAAGTTGTACCCTTCCTTCAGCACACTCCTGGAGCCATATTCCAACAAGAAAATCCCTAACCACATATTACTAGAAACGTCCAACAGGTTGTCTTCAAAGCAAGGCAGATACCACTTCCCTAGTCCTGCATGTTTGCCCAATATGTCACCTACTGATAATATGTCTGGAATGTGATCACTCGGCAACTAACCCCTCATTTTCATCCAGCAGACAATAACAATGTATTGTGGACTCGCAGTAAGAGTGAGTTCCTTCACGGTGTTGCATTTTTCACTACCATGAGTGTATATTAATGAACATGTATCTGAAAATTATTGCAAAGAAAGACAAATTATTTTATGTAAAAATGCAGCAGCATATCTGCAGAGGTGACATGATGTTTGTAAAATTTATTGAATACACTAAAATGCAAAAATTAAAAACAGCAAAATGATAATTAAAGACACACTACACCACTCATACAGGTTTTAAAACAGTACCACATCACTGAACTTGAGTCTATGTAGGTTGAAAAATGGTGTTATAGGCATGATCAACACCAGATGTTATGAAGAACTGCAATCAACAGAAGAGAACAAAATGGAGTAATGTACATGTTCTGATATGCAACTGGTTTGCACTTCACCACAACTTCTCACTGATGTTCTCCGAGGAAGAATCATTGGCAACTGAAGGCAAGCCAAATTCCAATGGTGAAGGGCCCTGCATGTTCACAAGTGTGTCATTTACAATGTCTGGTGATAGTTCCAACAGGATACATGTTAGTTGATTCTTCAACAATGAATGTCCAAGGAACATCTATTTGGCCCAATTGCCAGAAAACAATAGATCACAGCAGACAATCCTGCAAGGGACTTAAGAGTTGCTATTTATCAGGTATAGTGTATAAAACTGACTGTATGCCTAGACACGGTAGCGACTCAATTTAAGTTTCAAAATTCCTACTTTCGCAGGTTTTCCCAGTTTTCCAGAAGAGTAGCCACCCTGCTAGATGTATAGGAGATGCTTTGCACCAACTGCCCAACTGACATGTTGTAGTGAACATTGAGCAACACGGAACAGTGGACGTGTCTTATTTGCAGCCAAGTTCAAGTTCTTCCTTGCATCCCTGCAGTCATTCCCACTGTGTTTGCATATAGCATGAAAGGAGGAGTAAGTACAGTCAAACTAACATCAATAAAAAAAAAAAAAAAACCCATTATGTCAAGGAGGGGGGATTAACATCTTGTTCTAGGTCCGCAACTGTTGGGGGTGGAGAGATCTGGGTGACTCAACATCAACATCTTGAGAGACGATGAGAGTGAAGTGAGATGAGTATGGAGTACGTCGGAAAGCAAGGGCAAGGGAAATTGGAGATCCCCAGAGACAATCCGGCGACCAATGGCATCGTCCGGAAAATTTCCACACGCGAAAATACGGGAGCAACTCTGCCGGGAATTGAACCCGGTTCACCTATGTGGGATGCGGGTAGTCTCAAAACTACACCACCGTGAAAAGTAGTTTCGTGTTTTAATGTCTTATTGGTTGTAAAGTTCAAAGTTTTTTGTCACCTGCAATTCAGTTTATTTTTGTTGTATACAAATAAGAATTAAATTTGGTGTGAGTGTAACACATTTATCTCTTTCACATCATCACCTGGCTGACACAATGTTGAAGTTAACAGGTTCAGTGTTTTGTTCAGCGCGCACGTGTCCCTAAAATAGCAGTTTACAACCGAAGTGATTTTAAGTTTCAATTTGTATTCCTAAAATAAAGCATTCACTAACGTAACAAAAAATTTTTTTTTTTTATATTTGTTGAGTAAAGTGACATTGTTTGTTATTATTTGCTGCAGCATTTCCATGTAACTTCTGGTTCTAAAAAATTTGAAATTTCACATAATATGTAAATCTGGAAAATGTGTTGCTTCAAGCAATTTAATTTTGTTAGCAATACCTACCATTTACTTGTGCCCAGTTTTGTATTAAAATATTGATTTGTGAAGTATGCGTTGTTATTCTACTCGTAAATGTTTGATGCTGTCATGCCAGTTGATATTGATAATATCTTCTGGTAGTTTAGCAAGTGTTGCATTGCGTATATTTGTATAATGTTTGAAGCCAAAACCCTCTTTTCATAAACGTAACAAATTTTAGTAATTAATTTGTAAAGAAATAAGAGATAACTAGAACTGCAAAAAATATATTATATAAAGAAGTAGACAAAATATAAAAAAAAAAATTTCTGGTTTTACTAGTTCAGTCATCAGCTGATGCAGATAGAAATTTAGGTAAACATTTTGATACGCATATTTATCCATAAAACTTTTGGGAACAATAAATCACACTGTTTGGCACATTTTTATGAAACATGAAGTAACTGAAATGTGTGACAATACAGTAGTTGGGTTATGATTGTCAGTCACTGTGTTATGCATTTAAGTATTTCAATTTAAATAAGGACGATTCCAATTACTTATCTCTTATTTACGAAAATTCACTTGGTATGAAAATTAATTTTGTGTGTGTGTGTGTGTGGAATTTTACCAACTATTTATTACGTTTTGTATTTAATTATCTTCAACTGATCTTTGAAGCTATATATGTTTTCTCATGGGAGAGAATAATTGCAACAAAACAAATGTAAAAGAGGTTAGAGATTAATTTTACAACAGAAAAAAAAGACCAAAATGACTTTTGCAGCATCAACATACCAAACACTTTACTAATAATTTGTTTATCTATTAGTAAAGTAAAATGTTTTATGATGATAAAAAAAAACTATACATTGGGAGGCTTAATTATTGTCCAATGGGAACACATGCATGCAACAATGTCTGTGCAAATACTTTTTCAGTCAAAAAGTCTACTGAAACCTCCTTGCCTTGTTTGACGTCATGCCTCCAAACACAGTAAAGCTGCCTCCTGATTGGCTACTTTCATCCCATAAACGAAGAATGGTGTGAGAGTACTCTGTACATATAGGAAACTGAGAATATTACTAGTATGGATTGGTTGACCAGATCTCCTGATCTCAACACTATTGAGTATGCTTTGGGACATACTATAGCATCGTACTACTTACACAAACAATCCTGAAGCTTCAATAGGCTTTGAAGCAGGAATGAGACTCCATTTCCTATGAACTGCTCAACAAGCTTGTAATCAGAATGAAAGCCTGTTGTACTGCACGTATCACTGTTCCAGGCGTTCATACAACATACTGACTACCACATTACCCCACCTCTGTGGTGTAGGATGTGTCACGTCCAAAAAGTGGTACAGAACTGCCAGACAAACTTTTGGGTGCAAGGTTGCCAAAAATCTATTATGGACATCCTCTGATGTGCAACAGAACTAAACTGAAACAGTTTGTTGTGCTACATGTGGATGGAAATGCACTTAATTACATTATCCTAACCTTGTTCACACAATTGCAATTATTTTTTCACACAACAAATGTAATAATTGTTAACAGAAAAACAATAATGAAGTTAATGCATTTATTTATATTTCCAAAGACTCACAGTAGCATCAGCACCAAGCAGAAGATCCTACAAAAAATAATTTACACTAGAACTAAAAATTATGTGGAAAACATTATAGACATGAATTTAAATTGATTATTCATTGAGTTATATATTTTTGCCACATTCTAATACTTGCAAATTTTTCTGGCACATTATTTCAGTAACGCCAGCTACTGTTCCTAAATGCTGATGAACACTGATGCTCACCAAGGGGTCATTTCTATACGCTGCTTGTGGAAACATGCACAAGACTAGACTGGTTACAGAAAACACCAAGTTTACTGGTGCTAACACGGGTCAGGCAATGTCAGTGAAATAAGATATTGGTGGGTGACTCAAGTCTTAGTGCTTAGAGATATTTACAGATGTGCAGACAATGGCATAATTTAAAAACAAGATAGTGATGACTGAAATTATGCACAAAGGCAATAAAAAAATTAATTTTAAAATGTTACTATGTATTGTTATAAGAATTGATTTTGTTCAGTCAAGCAAGTATTTGTCTCTTCAGCAAGTAGACTTCTGAATCAAAAGAAATAAAAATTGATACTTCAATTCACAGTTTAACTTTTATTTAATTTTAACTAATACCATTGCAGAGTGTTAGAAAACTGTAGGCTTACTGATGAACAATCAGTGATTTCAATGCTCCATCAGCAGTAACAGAACGTGAACTAAATGTAATGGTCAATAACTAATTTTCAAAAATTACTTATATTTATTCATATGTTTTAGGAGTACTACTTATAGACAAATAAAATATGAACTAAAATATTATTTAGTAATTTCTACATTAAAAACTGATTAAATGTGCAGACAAGACAGACACAAAGAGAGGCCACCAGACATACGCCCTGCAGGAGCATGTACATGCACACGCACACTTGCTTCCATTCTGACATATGGTGGTAATTTACATGAACATAAATTACTTTTTTTTTAGGAAAATTTTTGCACAATTATATTGCTTCAGTTCCTTGCACTATATCGTGTAACAAGCTAGAAAAGAAACACTTACAAGATATTCCATAGAGGATCTAGTAATAATTTATTGTAGTGGCTTGGTTATCTTTCATGTGTTATTACATCCATACTTGTGTAGTGATTCCACATGCAAGGGAGGATTAAAAAGTAAGGTTTCCGATGCCGATCAATAAGTAAGGTTCCAGCAGTAGTAGTATCAAGCAAGGTAGATATACTTATTTTTTTCACATGTGTGCACTTTGGTCATGATGCATCACATTTGGGCAGAATGATCCCAGATCCTTGATGTGAGCTGTCTAATGGCGGTAAAGTGAGGAAATTTACTCTTTGGCTTTGTTTTTGTGATAAGCATGTCTCTTCCATTGAAAGCCATGTGCACAAGCAAGTAATAAGTGAGCAAGTTAAGTAACATGTGGGAGAATGGTGCAGAAAGTTCACAAGCTGAAGAATGGAAATTAACGAGTATCACAGTAGCAAACCAGTCACCGCAACCACTTCCATCAATTAGAGTCAGAACTGACAAACTTACTCAGGAGGATCGACTATGGAAAATATGTGATCTCTCTAACAACAAAGACCCCTTCATAAAACATTACTCATCACATCATTCATAACCTCCTCTTTACAAAATGTGTGCACAAAGGATGCCAAAATGTTTAAAACACAAAAGCATAAGGATGTTCACCTTTCCACGTAATTGACATTAAGGTCTTGGTGTAGACGAAAACACCTATCTGAAAATCACGTTAAAAGGGTTTACTGTAAACTGAGCACTTTTGAAAATCCTGTGTATTATTCCACAATTTATGAAATTAACTTGCCATAACCATCTATCGAGTGAAACTGTGAAATAATTAGAAAAGTAAACATCTTACAAATATGCTAATTCTTACAATTTTATAACACATGGAACTACTTTTCCTCAATCATTACCAAATTTACTGGGTGCATGCAACTCAGTGATACCTACTATAATATGTGAAGATATGGGGCAGTTACATAAAAAAAAAATTCCAAGTGTTAATGTAACCATGAACAGCCTATACAGGTGATAAAACAAAGTGCACCATTCGAACAGTTTTCAATGCAATGGAAGCATGTACATCACCACCAAAAAAGTAGGTCCAGCAGTGCTCTCAGCCAGCAAGGTCACTGCAACTGTTCTGGGACACACAAGATCTACTTCACCTCGAGCTTCTGCAACGTACAAAAAGAACAGATGACAGCATCTCCATCATGGAACATTCTTCTTACGACCAGATATGGTTCCAATTTTCATTTGTTTTGACCACAAAAGCACATCCTGGTGGATACTGCCAGGGATTAGTTGGAACTCCTAATATATACAGAGAAGGAATATCCAAGTTTGTGCCACACTTGGATAGGCATAAAACTGTTTACATAGAAAAGAAGGCCGTATCAAACAAGAAACCTTACTTACAGATCAGACTCGCTTTTTCAATAATAAAATACGACTGTTGTTATTTCACAGTAACACTTATAGTATTTGTTGTTTTGTCATTCAAAAATGTTCAAGTCCATAGTACTTCATATTTTGCTATTACTTTTGTGTACGTCACATACCTTCACTGGGAAATAAAGTCCTCTCTCGTGCCCATAGTTTTGTATGCACACTATATATTCCTACACACAGTTCAGGCCCCCACCATTTCTTCAAGCACTATAAAAAACTTAATTGGTGCTCTAATGGCTTGGCCAACAAGGACTCTCACTGGAGTGAATGAAGAGATTTGGGTGGCTTTTAAAAGCGAGGTCTTGAGAGCGAATGAGGGTGAAGCGAGGTATGGAGCAACACCAGAATGCAAAGGCAGGGGAAATGGAAGATCACTGAGAAAACCCATTTGATCAGCGGCATCGTCCGGGACGATTCCCACATGCAAAAATTTAAGGATGAACCCACTGGGAATTGAGCCCAGGTTGCCTGGGTGGGAGGTGAGTCTTCTAACCACACCAAAGTGGCCTCGGCCCAATGGAAAAAGATTCCAGTAATGCTCCAGCCTTCGCTCTACCTGAATTTTGCTAGGATGTGTCCCATGTAAATGACATACCTTCTGGAGGTAGACAGCTATTATGAAATACATAATGTACTTATATGTATGTACTTTTTGGTTTTTTTTTTTTTTCCCACACATTAAATTTGATGTTGGCATTATACCTTCAAAACTACTTTTCAGATTTAAGATTTCATCATTTGTAATGTAAGTCTTGTCATGGATAATGTACTCAGCACCTTTTACCTTGTCATCTGATTTTATCCATCTAGAATCATTGTGTTGTTTATTAATTGCTCAATATTTAAATTCTTCAGGTATTGTAAAGTCTTCTGTACTTTTGCTCTTTAACATATGTTCCACATTAATATAAAGTACATAGTGCATCTACAACCTCTATGTTCCATACGTGCCTTCTGCACTTGACCAAACATGATGCTAGTGCCTTACACTAAATAGTAATTTTCAAAGTGTTAATGAAATCCAAATTTACTGCAGTGATTGCTTCAGTGTACATGTCCTGAATCAAACTATGTCTTTTAAGACAATATCTCCATCATGCAGGCACCTTCATGCTACTGTCCTCTTGTCAATACTGAATATCACCAACACCCATTAAAAATCCCTTCTGGAATTCTATTTTCTCCACCAAGACTGAAATCAGAGCCATTCTGGTATGAAATGCATAGGGTTGATGCATCTGCATCCAGTATGTCTTGACATCAAAACATTTATCCAGGATCAATTTTGGAACTTGGTAGAGCAGGTTCTCCAACTAGGTGGTTTTCAACATCCGTTAATGGGCTGTAACACAATTATATGCTCTTCAGGGGTCCTTACATACTGCAACAGTGAACCTGCCACTGTGCTACAATAAAAGGCAACAACAGTATCCAGTGGAGACAACATTCCTTATTCAGGGTGGCTACACAAAACATAAAACCAAATTCCCTGACTTTTCCAGGTTTTCCCTGTCTATCACTTTTTTCCCCTGACCTACACCAATGAAATAAAATCAGATTTTTTATAAGTTTTGTCTAATTGAAGCCTTGTACACAAACTAATATAAATGTTTATGAACTTAACACTCTTGCAGCTATTCATTAAATTAGAGAAATTTTAAGTTGTGGAATAGATTGACGCGTGACATCGGGTGACTGATGACGATATAAAGGTCGGGGAAGGTTTTAGTGTGTCTGTCAGAGACACGGGCTATATGACTGGGTTGACTTTATTGGCTGCTAACTGGACCCCGGCCAGCATTTAAGTTGAGGCACGTGGCTTGACAACATGGCACAAAGTCTGGTGTGGGCTTAACTGTCTTCTGCAAAACTGGTTTACACACAGCCACTGATTTACCCAGAGTGGGTGTAGCTCCTGACTCGGCCGCTGTTGCTGCTGGTGCCGGCTGAACTCGTGCCCAGTCCTTGGGCGAAGGTGGTGGTGCTGTGACTGGCAGTGCTGGAAAGAGACCGTGGAGGGCTGCTGGTCCTGCTGTGCTAGAACGACATGTTCGTTATACCTAGTGGTACATGGAGTCCTTGGCGGAAGTTGACATGATTGGATGCAGCTCGCCGGTGGTCTTGTAGGGAGGCTGAAATAGAGAGCATGGAGGGACTGGGAGGTGAGGCCTCTAGTTGTTGGGATGCTTGAACTTGTCCCTGAGGGGTTAGACTGCAGAGGGCAGTTGGTGCTGGGTTACAGCTCAGGTTGGACTCTTGAGGTAATAGCTGCCTCCCCAGCTCGCCACTTTGCACCACTCCTATGGGTGCATGCCATAAAGAAAGGGACTAAAGTCAGCCACGTGAAGGAAGAGCAGGCAACGAGGATCCCTAGCTAGGGTAAAGCCATTCGTGGCCGAGCCAACCAGAGTCGTACCTGATTACTCAAACTAAGTCATCAAACAATTTCATGTTTTATGAAATATCACTTCTGTGAAACCCAATAAGGAGCCTTTCAAAGATTGGTATCCAGTTTGAAGTACGCCACAAATACTGATGCTCCAACTCACCAGCCAGCATTCAGCAAATGCCACTTTCACAAAGCCACCAATTGTAGGAACATCAAACATTTTTGCACAGGGGAATTAAAAGTAATCTAAACATTTTAATGTGGGCAAAAATTCCCTGACTTTTCCCTGTTTTGCAGGTTTGCCCTGTCTGTACCATTATATTATTAGAATACTGGCCTTGACCATTGATCACATTGAGCAAGCAATATCTGCCAGCATGTGGCAAATTTATCCAATCCTAAGCCTCTCAAACTTAGGCTTGCATATCTGTGGACTGTGGCTTGTCTATCTGTGGACATATCACTTTGGAGACATCACTTAAGTCAAAAATGTTGACCAGAAGGCAACAAAAGTCAGCAGCAAAAGAACAGCCTGGCCAACCAGTGCATAGCAATATCAAGCAACTAGTGCTCTGGAGCATCATGCCATGCTATGCTCCCTCTAATAACTCCCATCTCTCTCTTCTTACATGATGACATTGTGGACTTGCAGATGCTGGCTGTGCTGTAAGTTTACCTGTTCAACTGACCAGACCAAGGGTCAAATGGCAGTTGAACCACACCACACACTATGGGTTAAGTCATCACATGAAAGTTATTTAAGATACATTTTTTTAAATTTTGTAATTTATAATTTAGCCAAAAAAGTTTTATTATAAATGGATGTATATTCAGACTTTCATTTTAAAGTTAGTTACCTCATTTTATCTTATTTTCAAGTTTATTTTGTCATATTTTAAATAAGCTCAACCACCAATTAAATACATCCTGGTCAAGTCTGATCTCTATCTATTGTACTGCCAATGTTTTTAAAGTGTTCACTCAAAGTTTTGACAATGCCTACATTTTCATACATTGACACACTTTCAGTTTAAGAAATGAGACACTGGCAAATAAATTTTGAAGGAATTAAAATAGATACGAAGTCCCAAAAAATTTTATTCACTGGGGAAACTTTAGGCCAAGAAACTGGAAATAATGGCTCTAGTATGACTTTGCTTCAAAGAAAGTAAGCTTGTCCTGAAGCGCCACTGGAAGTATAAAAACATGGAAAAACAATTTAGATGGAAGTTTAACAAAAAGCCACCAACACGACACACTATTAGTCACATTGGAAACAAGTTTGAAGCAGCTGGAACTGACCACATGTCTACAAGGAACGTTCTAAAAGACCACGTACATCCACCGGCAATGCAGGAGAGAAACATCTACTGATGACCCTCCTCCAATCCCCAAAGAAATCTTTATAACAAGCAGCTTGTAAGACAGAACTTACGACATTGAGCGTCCATTGCATTTTGAAGTGCAACTATTGGAAATGTAACATTCCAACATCTACTCATGTGCTCAATGAAGACAATCCCTGATTGGAGTAATAAATTTTGTGAATGGTACCATAACAAATGTATGGAAAATGTAGCATTTCCAAACAAATTATTGTCTAGAGTCACGAGGCTATCTTTAAATTAAATGGCAAAACCAAGACACAATTGCACCTAGTAGGCAGCTCATAATCCACATGTCATCGTGGAACCCCATGTTAACTTACCAGAGGTCACTGTGCGGTGTTGGATTAGCTGCTTTGGGCATCCTAAGACCATTCTTTTTTGACCAAACCGTCACAAGTGATGTGTACCTCAACTTGCTGCGCTGCAGGAATCAGCAAGTCCAAGTGTTGCGATGAATGGCGATAACGAGATTTACTTACACCAAGATGAAGCACCTACCCACTACCATCATGACGTAAGGGCCTTTCTCGATGCAACTCCCCTGAAAAGATGGATTGGCCAACAAGCAGCATTGAATTCCCTGGGCATTTTCCAAACTTTACACCAATGGTCTTATGGGAATACCTAAAAAAGGTGTATACCACAAAACCGAATCAGTTGACATGTTGACGAAAACTGCAAAATGATGTCTCGTGATTCCCACTGCAGTGGTTCATGAGGTTATTGATTCCATTGGCCCATGTTACCAGTTCTGTCTGGAAAATGATGGTAGTCAGTTTGAACATTTACGAGCAGGGACAGGGGACTAGATCTCATCTCCCCTGGGTGCGATCACTTATGAGCTAACCACATACCTTGTTACGTTCATTAACACTGAATTTCTTGTTATTACACTGTGAGTACACTGTTTAGGGACACTTTACTTCAAACGACCCACATAACTTGTTTTTATGTTAACTCTGCATTTTCTGTCGTTCAAAGTGTGAGTATTTTTTTGGGAGAACATATGGATCTATAGTCCATTCCAGACTGGAAGAGACTTTTGAAAACGAACCTTTGAAAAATCAACCTAGGCATGTCAACCTGTTTTTCAATGACCTGTATTCCACAAATATATAACACTGTGATTAACTTTAGAGTACTGTATTATTGAATAAATGAAACTTTACCTTAGTATCTTCTATAACTTGTAATATTTATTTTGTATTAAATATGAATTAACAGGGAGATCAGCGATGTGTTGGCAATGGCTAGTAAGAAGTAGTTCACAGATAAATATTGTTTTAACATAGTTTTTTGATATGCTATCTGTAAATTAAACATTGCTTATTGGAATATTTAGATAGCTCCGATGGCAACATATTTCATTGTTACAGTTTAAAATAACAGGGCAAAATATTTTGCATAGGCCCTAGTGACACGATGTTTGTTTTATCGATTGAGAAAGCAACTGTCGGCTGGGCGAGGCTTGTCGCTCTCACTCACTTTTTCTCTCTCCCCCTCCTCGGGAAGTTTAGCATAGTTAAGTAGCAGACAAAATATACATGTTTAAAATGTTTGCATATTTCATAATTATTAGAGCAAAATAATGACTTTTGAATTTGAAATTTACAATTGAAAAGAGATTTTAATGTTTGAACTGTTTTTATGATGAAGTTAATTATTTACATCCACGTCTGTTTATTTATCACAACGTTATACCTCCGCCCTAGGTGTTTGAAACACAGTCCTAGAACGTGATTTGCCAGAATCCCAACAAAATATTAAGCCCAGCCCAATAAAATTTCAATAAACCTAATAAACAGTAAGTAGCAATGCATAGACATATGAGCAGAATAAAACTTACGGTAAGCTTATTTATGTGCATGTTCACAGCTATCTTTTAAGTTTGTATGGCAAAAAATAAGTGACACGAGTTTGCTTGCTTGAATTTAATGTGTCTTTATCTTTGGACTGGGTGTTCCTTCGTTTTAATATTTATTCCAAATGAGGCTGTGCTTTTAAAGTAATAATCCAATACACATTATCAATTACAAAAGGTTAAATACTACAGTTCTTTACCCCGCAGTTGTAACTGTGTTAAACACAGTCGCGGCAAAATGTTAATGTGCATTACGTGTAATATGCTATGTTGTGGAAAACAAATATGTTAACAATGTAAAATAACCGGAAGAACTATAGTCAATTCAGGCATTTTTAAAATGTCATAAAGGTGACAAATATGTTATAAATCTAAACTGTAAATATTCATACGAAATGGTTTTTGGAATATTACAGAATCCTTTGAAAAGCTGCAAACAGTAAACAACACATTTGGCAGGTATAAAAGTAGAAGTCACATTTCAATGTTTATGTTTAGGTTTAGCGAAAGTATATGAACACATGTACACATAAACACACAGTGTAATGTAAACATTGATTTTGACATATGCTACATGGCAGTCACATGGCAATGTTTGTTTACATTTGGCGGAAGGATAAAAATGGGCATGCAAGTAGATATTTAGCAGGGCTCCAAGAAAGTCTCTTCCAGTGGGGAATGGACTATACGTACATCTCAAATACAGCTAGTATTTATTTATCAATACTTATAATTTAATTACTTCTTAATTTAAAAAACTGCACATCAATCCTTGAAACTCAATGCTATTTATAGCTAATCGGACCATTTTGTCACAACTTCACATATTTAATATTAATGAGCTGAAGACTAATAACATGCATGGGCTCTGTGACTGCAGTTGCTGTGTTTAATCATACACCTGTTACACTATAGGCATAAAAAGAAAACAACTTTGACAGATATTTTTGGCATTTGTTAAGTCAGAATCAAACTTTCCATCACCATTACTGTAATTATTCAGTTCACAAATATTTATCCCCTAAGTATTGGTTATTAAATTGTGTGGGAATTTTTTTTTACTCAATGAATAACATAAATGTGCCTGTCACAAGCAGAGCTAAATGTGTTTATATTTTCATGGCAGACAGATTACTGTGAAAATCATCTAATATATAATTTTAAACAATCATTTTCATTAGCTACATTACTAATGCTGCTGGTCGTGTTTACTTACTGATAATTATTACCTAAAAATTAAACAACACATCTGGATTACAATTTTGATACCAATTCTACATGACAGTACTAAAAACTACTTCAACAATGCTCCTAATCTGGTGCCTGATTTATTGATCAGTGTCTGATGTTTCTCAACGGCTGCATCTGATTTTGTCCCTTGTTAGATAATCTCTCACTTCAAAAGCAGCAATGGTATGAACTATTCCATGAAGCTTAAATGTGGTAACAAGTCAACCACCAAATATGTAACAATTGATTAGAATGTGCATTACATGACTGAGTGATTGAAGATGAAAATAATGGCAGCTTTAACAGTTCTGCCAGTATACAAAAATTAGGGAGAACAATGCCACTATAGCAAATTGTTAACCAGCCATTAAAAAAATCTCATTTTAAAAGGGTTATTAAAAAGTAGGGTACCAAGCGCTCTCATGGGTATCACATTCCATCTCTCATTTGAATTTCCTGCCAGGCCAAAGCAGACCACAGTTTTGTCACACAGTCGTAAGATAGTGCATATTATCGCAAATGAAATAGTGGGCCTTAAATTTATTAATGTTGGTTGTGGCCAGTTAGAGAATTATTAATTTCTCCAGACACATGGGCTGCTGCAGAGCAGGACTCAAGTGAATGATATTTCACAGTCTTTTGTTGCTCTCTCGCAAGGTGGGGTAGTGTCTTCACATCCTGGGGTTGCCATGCTGTCATAGTGCCCCTGTTTCGAAGGCCAGCTTAATGCGATGGAACATTTGGAACTCAGAGAAGTGCACTGCCATTGACCAACTGGTCTCAGTGGCATGAATGCATTGGCTGTTTGCAGGTAGGCAATAACTTCTCAGTATCTGGGTCCATTCGACATGGAAAGTTCTGGTAGGTCCAGGAGTTCAAACACCTGGTTGCGGATGTGTTTTGTAAGAGGCATGTAGGGTGGGGCGTGCTAGCGGTCCTCATCATTGGTCGACTGATAATCAGTGTGGACTGTCTGCCGTTGACACCATCTAGAGATGCCAGACACATCACAAATAAAAACGTAAATTATTTTTTAACTACTGTACTTGTTTCTAAATTGAGTACCTTGAGCAAATGTAAATTTAAAAATTCACTATCAACACGAGAATAAAGGAAAAATTATTTTTGAATGGTAGACTCACACAATTCAGTTTTTTTCTCATGTCAGTAGCTGCAGTTCGTACATTTTTATTTTATTTCTTTGGAAATTCTTTTTACCTTTTATTTATAACATATGTTAAAAAGTAAACTCTTGTTTTATAAATTTTAAACATTAAATAAAAAAATATTTTGCATGCTCCACCATTATGTTAAGCCCTGGCATAACAATATATTGTGCCAGAGATTCACATTAGTTGTTACATGGCTGCACTACTGGTAGGGTTCATACTCCAAGAATGTAAAAATATTTAAGCGCTTTTCACGGATGTCCCTAAAATTTTTCAGGAAACTTAACAAAAATTTTAATTTGCAGGCCCAAATATAAAGACGTAAACCAAATCGACCATAAAACTATGCTTCTAATCAAGGAAGATAAAATCATGAAATAATTCTAACAATTTGAGGAGTTAAATATTCCAATTAAATACCGTAAAAGCAATCTATACCTAGTAATCCCTTGTGGAGTTATTCTTCCAGCAGAGTAAGATTCTAATTTTTCAGTCTTAGCAGCTCACTATCACAGATATCAATTGGAAACAAAATACTTTTCAAAATGTAAACATATATACAAACACTTACAATATTAAGACGTATATATTATTTGATATTTTAGAGGCATTCCAAAGAGGCTTATTGCCTTTTTTAAGTTGTCCAACTGGGCAGTTTTTTCATTTGCTGTCTGGCGAAGAGCATTTGATGAGACTATCAATGTCATATCCCCATGGTCCTCTGCCTTCTGTGCCAATTCGTCAGCCGAATGAGTTAGTGATGCAATATCTTTTTCAATATGCTAAAACTACTTCAAATTCTCTATTTCTTCTCCATCCAGAAAATTTTCTCTCTTTACTGCAGTTTTGGCAGCCAGTTTTTACTCTTCTAAGTAAGAAATGTGCCAATGACATGCATTTGCAGCACACTTCTCAACATCTTACTTATCTTCAACAGTAGCTTGCCCACGACTTAAAATTAAAAGAAGTTCAACAACTTTCCACAGATTTTGGTTATTGCTTACAGTCACTCATGATTTCAAGAAAAAACATAAATTTGTGAGCTATGAGAATCAGAATCTACAAACACTGACTAATTTTGAGGGACAACTTCATATAAAAACCTTTAATACTGATCTAGGACTACTACATCCAACTCATAAAACTGCCTCGATTCAACCAGAGAGTTCATAACAGTTTTCCTTTTGTTTATACATTTCTGTTTATCTCTGCAAGTTTCCAGTTCCCGAGGATCAAGGCAAGACAAGCTTTTCACTGTGATGTATGTGATAGGAGAGTTCTGAAGCAACTTCTCTGCAAGAGAAACAAGCCGTTTTTTTTATAGGAAACCCTAACCTCCATCAAAATATCACACTGCGCTACATTTTACGCTATTAAAGCTTTAACTTCCTTTTCGGCTACATAACCCAATCCATGTCCGTAATATTGTACTGGTTTTTGACGGCTTTGAAATCAAAATGTACAAGTTTCTGAACTGAAGAGTTGGCTAACTTTAATGCATCTGCTATCACAAATTGCTAGAGAACACAAACTAAATTGTTTCTTAGGTCTTCACTCAGAAAGAAACGCATGAGTTTGTTTGGCAAGCAGTGAGAAAAGGTTGCAGCTGTTTTGCTACAGATATGGACTCAGTTTCAGAGTGAGCTCATTTAAGATGTTTTCTCATTAAAGAAAATGATTTACAAGTAGGTTTTTTTATTTTACCTTTATCAATCTTTTCAACAAAACATTTCAATTTTGGTATCATCCCAAAGCCTTCTCTGCAACTGGTACTTTTTCCATCCATCTATGGCTAACAAATTTCAAGGGAAAACCACTGCTGCCTGTTGTGGAATGATAATCTTCTTTCCTAGCAGGGGCATCCTTAAAAAGTATGTCCAGGCACCCGAGAAACTCGTGAATATCCCATCCAGTAGCACTGCAGCCTGTTTTGAAGACATTATGTACAACATGCAAACCACAGCTACCAATATTTAACACAGTTTTGTTATAGTCTCTTAGTGTATGATCCTTCAACAACCTGTACACTTTCCAATTTACATTAGGACTAACCATCGACAACTGCAAAGCAAGACAGATCTCCCTGGAATTATTTGTGTATCTGACTTATTCTGGTTTGTGCTGTCAGAGGGCAGCAGCATGCTTGTCACTGATGGCAATTTTTGCAGCTTTGTTAGGTCTTGATGCTTTTTACTCTTTATGTGGCTTTTGAGAGCACTTTCGAACATTGAAGGTACACTGAACTCTTTACTACAAAAACATTTGGCTGCATATTTATCTTTCGAAGCACATAACCAGTCTTTATAAACATCTCTACAACACCACGTGTTACTAAAATCACATTTCCCAGACATTTTGAAAATATGCAACATACTAAAGAGGGAACATTGCCACTGCTTTTAAAAGACTGGGAACACTGCCACTTTTATAATACTGCGACAAACAAGGTAACAACAGTGCTGCCAATGGAAACAGAATTATAACATTGGGAAGTAAGTGTAACGGAAAATGAAAAGGATAAAAAGTAACAACTTTTATTTTATTGATGGCCTTCTATTAAAAAATAATTTCTTATAAACAGTATGATTTTCTTTTTGTATTGTTTTGCCTCTAAAAAAAATTGGCAAAATAACATCAACATAACTTCAAGCCACATGCATGGATTCAGCCCATTCTATAGTCACAATATTAAATTACAACATGTTTTAAAAAATTTCACAATACTGTACAAATTTAGGCTTTCATTTAGTCTTTTTTTTTCTTACATACTAACCTGATCTGACAACAGCACTTTCTGCCACATGTAACACAAATTATTTAATTCTCATACGAAGATGAAAGATAAACATGTTACGACCAGACAAAATATATACTAAAATAGGTACATTAAAATGTCAGATGACTGTTGTGTAAATGTTGCCCCTAAATCAACATACATTTTAAAGACATTTTAATGCCACTTTGTAAATAAAGAAAACACTGGTGTGCAACGGACAAACAGCCACCATCTTGTCATATGTCAATATTTGTGTAGATATCTCCACTATAGATGGCGTTCAATTAGGTATATATCACTACTATTGATGGTTATTGATACATTGTAATTGCTAACACGCACGCACATTGCAAGCAAACAAATTGTAAGGACTGACTAAATGAACACGTATTTTCAAAAAAATAATAATAAATGTACCATATGAATACGATTAGGGCCAAGAGGATTTTGTGCAGCCAGTAATAATTGAAAAGTAACATTTATTTTTCTAATCTTTCTGAGCTCAAAATAAATTCAAGGACTAAAATCAAATTTAAGCACTTTCAAGGCCTTGGAAACGAAAGATTTTTTTCAAGAACTTTTCAAGGATTTTCAAAAGTGTATGAACCCTGCATGGAATCATGGTCAAACGTGGAAGTGCGTAGTGTGATCAGGATTTTGCATCTAAAGGGTACAAAATTCATTGTCAACTTGTTGACGCACACGGTGCTACTGGCATGTCACTGAAACAAGTAAGGGCTTGGTGCATTGAGTTTAATAATGATAGGACAGAAATGCACAACCATATGGTTACAGGAGTTAAAACATGGGTGCATCACATTACACCAGAGACTAAGCAAACAGCAATGCCATAGAAACACACATTGTTCCCACCTTACAAAAATTTCAGAACAGCTCCATTTGGGAAGAAATTTATGGCAACTGTCTTTTGGGACCACAAGGCCATGCTTCTGGTTGATTTTCTCACAAGCAAAGCAACAGTGAATGCAGATAGTTATTGTCGCACACTGGGATGAGAGTCACAGGAAATAGCCTGAACTTCTTGCAACAGATTTCCCATTGCTACACGAAAACGACTAACCACACTCAGCTACAGACACACGTGAATTGTTACAGCACTTCTGGTGGGAGGTGCTGGATCATCCTTTCTACAGTCCCGATCTGGCACACAGTGGTTTCCATCTCTTTGGAAGCACCATGATGGCCTTGATGTCTTGGTGTACTGTTGGGAACAAATGTTTGGAAAGCATGGTGTCTGTTGAAAAGTAATGTGTACCAGCATCATACTACCGTATATCAGTGTGTCTGCCTGTGGAATAAAATTTGTCTATGAGAGCTCTCGTTAGCTTACTTTTAAATCCTCATACATTGTCACCAAGCAATTAGTAGCACAATCCAAGCTAATATGTAATTGCTAAATATAATAATGTTTTATAGGTAAGAATGAGTTTCAACTTCAAAATGTATTTTTTTTTTTTGTAAAAATGCTACAGTAGTACCTTTCTGACCAGCTTTATGGTTGCTATACTAGCTATAGCAGAATTTGAATGTTTAAGTTTGTTTTAATACAGTAAAGCATTCCTAGAATGAAGATAAAACAAGAAATTTTTGTACTAGCAGTAAAAACATGTTTCAGATGTTTTTCCAGTACTACTAAATATAGATACTCAAGGAGAAATATGCATGAACTGTGGCAGGGTGAGAAGCATTTCCAAGTATCTGGAGACCAACATGTTGTCAAATGTAAAATGCTAGTCGTACAACTGGTTCTACGAAGGTAAATCACACATAACACTATTCAAGGGTGTTACACCCTGGGCAGAACATGGAAACATCCGAGTGCAAGAGTTTTAGGATGAAGTGGAAGGATATTGGGGGCACAAGAGTGTCTCACATGTTTAGGTGCGGCCAACTTTTTTTGAGTTGAGAGATTTAGGCAGCTTTTAACGAGGCCTTGAGAGCCGATGAGGGTGAAATGATGTGAGAATAGAGCAGCACTGGAATGCAAGGATGGGGAAATGGGAGATCCCCGAAAAAACCAGCCGAACAGCAATATTGTCCGACATGATTTCCACTTGCGAAAACCCCGGAGTAACCTGGCTGGGGATTGAACCCGATTCGCCTTGGTGGGAGGTGAGCAGGCTAACTGCTAAGTCACAGTGGCTCCACACCGCCTTTTGTGTTTGGCTAAGACAATATATGCAGTGAACGGGTATCTTGACCCCCCTCCCCTCGGGCCATTGAGGGGCCGTAGCCATAAATAATCACCTAAAGGCTCGTGTTTGGGTGACAATCAAAACATCCTTCTAGATTCTATAAATGTTCCCTCTTGTTCATGGAGGTCACAGTGACCAATGGTTACAGTGCTCATCTTCCATCAAGGTGAACCAGCTCCGACTCTTGGCAGGGTTGCTCCCGTATGTTCACATGGGAATCGTGCTGGACAATGCCACTGGTCAGCGGGTTTTCTCGGGGATCTCCTATTTTCCCCGCTCTTGCATTCTGGTGCTGCACCATACCTTGGCTTTACCCTCCTTAGCTCTCAAACACTGCAATAAGGGCCGTATGCAATGACTCCACTATAATCTCAGCTGAAAGATAGAATTTTCCAGCACATGGGAGTCGAGCACAGGTGCTAAAGCAACAAAAAGTTCACACCCAACAGCTAAGGTTGAAGGTGATCAAATGTGATGTATATCCACAAAGTTTTTTGCATATTAGTACATTTAACGAGTTGGATGATTATCAGTTTTAAATTTCATCTCCTTCACAGTATAGGATGTGCTCCAATTTGTTATTGATAATATTCAACTCGCTATGAAGGACCAAAAATCAACACTGTTAAAATAGATGCATCAACATGCCCTCCCTAATTTCAAGGTAAGATAAAAAACAATTGGTACAAAGTAAAGAAAATGTATTCTCACTGTGCAAAACTATATATTTGGAAGCTACAGTTAAAATGGTTCAGAAAAGTAATTCTGTCAAAAGTTGTCTTTCATGGTCACTGCACTGCTAAAGGCGAGACCTGAAGGATACTATCACACTTGCCAAAATTTCTGGAGAAACATGGGCAATTTATTCATGTATTGCACATTCTGAAGGGCTAGCAGAGCCCTTGGAGGACGTTTTAAACGCCTGCCTTGAAAAGAAAGAAAGAAAGAGAGATATATTTATGAAGAGGGAGGGAAGGGGATATATAGTGATGGGATGTCACCATGTAAAGAAATCAAGTGGCCTGGGAACAGCTGTCTCAGCACTCTGAGCAATCATGTCATGTGGGTTGTTGGTCTTGATGAAACCAAACATTTTGAATTTGCAACTCACTAAGTTTTGGTTCCATGAAATTCTGAATTGTTGCAACAAATTGATTCAAGGTGACAGTAACTGTGACATATCCCTATTTAAAAAGGTAGGGACCAATGATTCCAAAATTTCCCAATGTGCACCAAAAAGGAACATACATTTACAGCGTAGAAAGACCCTTCTCATGAAGTTCCCGAGGGTTCTGCTTACTCCAACAATTAAAGTTTTGCTTATTCACACAACTGGATAACTGAAAATGTGCTTTTTCACTGAATAAAATAGCATCACATGGAACGTTTTGAAGGATGTTTTCATAGATTTCCATACAATTTTGCCACTTGTGTTCAAACTGTTTATGAATGACAACTATTTATTAATGACAACTGTTTATGAAATTGCAAGTCCTGATGCAAAATCTGCAGTACACTTCAATTAGACAATTAAAGAGCTGCTGCATGTTTGCAAGCTGATAGCTTTGGAGATTGCACAAATTAATGATCTTTCAACACCATGTCCAGCATGGAACCATTTGCTCTGAAGTTCAATATATACAGTTTTAAAAGTAATTTACATGCAAGACAACAAAATTCTATTAAACTATTGAAAACACACTCCAAAGAAATGAACAATTTCTAGGCAATTGTATGTACATGTCAATATCTATGGTTTGCCTCGTTCTAGAATGTACTGGGCATCAAATACAAGAATTAACAAACTAACAAGAATATGTCTCATGGTGGGAGATGCTGAAAGCTAATTTACATTTAAACTAAATTGAACATGTTGCCAACAAATGAACATTAGTATGATCACTAATTCAAAGTTAGGCCTTTTATTGAAAGCATGAAAAATAAGTTTACTGAACATCCTTTGCCCCAAATGTTGTGCGTAGATGAGCAATTAATGCCTTTCCAAGGTAAGTGATCTTAGAAACTGCACATACCTAAAAAGCTACACAAATCTGGTTTTCTTTTACCTTGTGGTTCTTCAGAGCTTGTTCACAATTTTGATTTCTACACATGCAAAATTTTACCAGTTGAAGGCACCTGACTTAGGCCCAAGCTCCAATCTTGTGTTACACACGACTGAAAATGTTCCATGAAACCAAGGATTTCTGGTTTATTTTGACAACTGGGTTTGCTTCTCTTCGATTATTATCTTGTTTGGCTCATCTAGGTATTAGGGCTTTATGCACCATCAGAATAAATCATTTTCCTGGTCTACAATTTGAAACGGACAGTAATGAGAAAGGACAGAGGATGTTTTCAAGAAAAGAAAACTGATATCAATGGACATGAAATACGAGCCCTGAAGTGGTATGATAATCCAGGTGCGATTCTTGCATCTACTTTTGAAAGTGCCCCTCCTGTCGGAGAAGTAACATGCTACGACTGTTATAACAAAATAGAGGTTACCGTTCCCTGTCCAAGAATGGTACAAACAACAAACGTACAACACTTTCATGGGAGGCGTGGATTTGTCAGATGACCTGATTGCATATTATCAAATTTTTATTTGTTCAAAGTATTAACACAGAATATTTTTTAATTTTGTTGAAATGGAAATCGTAAATGGTTGGTTACTTTATCACAAACACTATGAAGCAGAGAAAATCAGTAAAAAGTATCAAATGGATCTGTTAAAGAGTTCAGAAGTAGTGTGGCAGCTGCTCTGTGCACAGAAAGCAAATCTGTAGAAACTAAATGTGAAACACCTTCAAGCACCAATAGTATTGACCAAGAGCATGGAAACAAAATGCACAGAGGACCCACAACTCTGATTCCAGAATATACAACCATGAGACGAAACAGGTCACTGGCCAATGACAGAAGAACATAAATGATGCAACTATCCTGGTTGTCAAAAATTTACCAATGTAAATTGCACAAAATGCTCCGTTCACTTGTGCTTTGTAAAATGAAATTTTTTTCACAGAATTTCATAGGTACATAACTTTCCAGAAAAAAAAGTATACTAATTCATAACACTGAGTTTGTATATAATAAAAAACAATGTACCTAGTTGCAAGAAATTGAGCAGTGTAAAACGTGTAAAAATTGTGGTCCAATTGTGCTTTGTAAATATGTAGAAATACTATTTCATAAAACTGGGTTTGTATGTTATAAAAACAATATATCTAGTTTCAAGAAATTGAACAGTGTAAAATGTGTAAAAATTATGGTCCATGTGCTTTTTAAATATGTAGAAACTGTAATTGACATTGCATAGGTTGATATTTTCAAGGAAAGAGATGGTATTGTATGCAACTGTTATGATCTTGTATTGTATAAAATAATAACGTAGCCATAAGGCAAGAAATTTCCCCTTGTATGTAGTTTTCACGGAAAGTAATAACACACAAATATTATGTTATGGCAGTGTATAAAATTGCAACATGTTTGCAAGTCATATTTTTTCCCTCATGGCCTGATGTATCATATAGTATACAAACCTCTATTATTAACTTGTAGCGTGAGTTTGACTTTTTGCACATGTGTGTATGTTCTTTAGGTTAAATAAACTGAAAAAACTGGTAGTAAAATTTTATTTAACGGGTAATAAATAAATTAGGCATTAAGAGGTTAATACTTTTTCCATCTGGAACTGAGGCGCAAGAGGCAAGCTAGAAGCGTGTGTGAAACACACATTGAGTCGTGATGACTGAAATTACCATTTAGGAGCGTTTCAACAGTGAACACCTATTGTTTTCATGTCCACGGCATCTTATGGACAAAACAGTAGCCAGTTAACCAAATGTCTCCCACTCCAGGATCCATTTGCATTCTGCATGGCTGGCAGAGGAATGGATGCTGAATGGGGGATGTTTGGTTTGCTTGTAACAATACAGATTTTGGGGTATATTTACACTTAGTCATAGATATTTTTACTATATATTATTAGAGTACTTTCTTAAATTGTCGTTTTATTTTGATATCTTTCCTAATTATATTTTAATATATAAGTTAACAGTATAATCTATGGTTTATTTTATCAGCTATTTGCATAGGTCATTTGTTTCTAGACAATATTCAGTATTAATGTTTGTTATTTTTCATTTCTTTCTAGAGGGTATAAAGCAATTAAATGTGTATTAAACATAAAACTATCCTGGTTGTATATCGTTTCGCAATTGCAGATTGGCGGAGAAATATGTTGTGGTCAGACGACAGCCAATCAGAGGACATGAGAACATAAATAAGGCAAATGTAAGATAGAACAAAAGTTTTCTTTAGAAGCAATTCTCACCACAACCAAAGATGGTTGTGGTGGTTTGATATATATATATATATATATATATATATATATATATTATATATATATATATATATATATATATATATATATATATATGGAATTTAATTTACTGCATGATGTTTAAATGTGAAGAATTATTAAGTTTTGTAAAGAGTTGAATTTGTATAGAAGAATATGGAATTATTTACATAATGTGTTTGATAATTGTATAATTTTGATGCAAAGACTGAAGGAAGATTAAAATGAAAATGAAAAGATATTGGCTTGATGTTTCTAACTCATTTTTGCATATATCATTGTAACTGAAATGTAACATGCTGTCTACTGTTTAGTCCAGAAGATGCTTTTGGCGGGCATTCACTTTCCAATTTAACTGCCCATATTCTCCAGAAATGATGGCAAAAGGAATGCCATCTTTCTGAACTCGCCTTCCGCAGTGTATTGACAGTGAGGGACATCACTTGACAGATTTACTTTTCAAAACCATTTTAATTGTAACATCCATGTATGTAGTTTTGCATGGCCAGAATAAATTTCCTTTACACTGTACCATTTCATTTTCACCAGACCTTCGAATCAGGGAGAGTGTTATGCCACATCCTGTACCTATAAGAGTAGCAAAACATCTGATACTGTTGGCCATCTGATGCTGCCAAAATTGCAATATGTTTAACATTTCTTGGTAAATATGTGTGAATGGTTTAGGTGATATCTAATGATTACAGCCTGTGTGTTGTAATGAAAGGCGGGAAAATCCCCACTGGTACCATAAAAAAATGTGGAGTTCTGACATCAGCAAATGCCTATCTTTCTCTAAACATCACCTTTACATGAATGACCTACAGATACATTTTCACTTCAAAAGAACTGACATAATGACAATTGTAGGGTACATAAATTGCGATCTTGCAGAAATACAAAGCTGGTTGGTTAGAAACTGCCTCAGTGCAAATCCTGCGAAGACCCAGTGTATACTTGTAGGTTTTATAGCCCTCATTTCTATTCTCAAAATTGTTTTCCAGAATATCATTACTGAAAGTAGTCTCAGCGTTATTATTGACGAAAATCTGTTACGGACAGCTGATGTTACTTCCCTATGTTTACATGTATATAATTAATATATACTTAAACACATGTACAATAAGTAAATAATATAATCGCCACTACCACGTCCTCTAGTTGAGATTCTAAGCAGCACTAAATTTTGTATACTCAGTATATATTAGTTTCAGAGTAAAGCGGGTTCATTGAGTTGACGCATGACGCCTTTACGCATCTTTGACGCACACTCGACTTTGCTCCATCTTGAATGCAATGTCAACCCTTTGGGGAAGTCATCTCAAACAATACTGAAGAGGCTAGACACGTGGTTACAGGATACGCCGGTGCAATGCTGGAAGTTATTACAGATACGTCAGTCCAGTTTGTCCGTCTGACCAAGATTCTCCACGAAACGTCACGTCAACACCCTCTGAAGAAAGATTAAACTCCATGACCAAACTATCACGGCCGGCCATTTAGACCACAGATAATTTCAAGAAACTCCGAGACAAAGCACCATCAGTACTAGGGGATGATCTCATCACATTAGCACTCTTCAACCCTGGACTCTAGCGGCTGAGCTTATTACCCCTGCACCCCTCCACAGCGTATGCCATAGATGAGATCAGTATAAAAGGGCTGCTGTGTCCAGCAAAAGACAGTCTCTGCTCATCCACCACTCACAATTGGGCCGGAGGAAGCCACGGGAGTTCGCATTTGACTGGTACGCCCACAGATTCCACCGCTTTTCTTGGGTCGGACATCTGACTGCCAGTCGAAGACAACCCCTCCAGAAGCTACCTATGCACGCATTGTAGACCCCTCTGCTTCTGGACGACTGGACCTTCAACTGTTCCTGAAGACGTCTGCTTCTGCCTTACCACACCTGGAATCGCCCACAGAATGGTAATGGAAGTCAAGTTTCTTCAGGATCCTACCTTACCGGATGGTGACGGCAATAGTTCTGCTCTTCTGGTAGTTTATCCACCACATTGGATCCTTAAAAACACCAGGTGATAGTTAGGCTAAAGTTTTCAATTACTATTCATAACAGTATTTATCACCTTTAGTCCCAGTTAGCTTTTACCCAGGTCGCCTTCACCTGGCCTTGTTATGTTAGTCAGAACTTCCGTGTCAAGTTAAATTGGCATAGGAGATAGTATATGGTCATCGTGTTATATTACTCACTCAATATAATACGTGATTTCCAACTATTCTCTGCTAATTTCTTGCAAGTCACTATGTTGTTCCTATGTAAATATGCCCCCGAGAGTGATTGGAAGACCAAGCGCTACTCAAAGCCAGAACACACACATTATTTGGATGGCCACCCGAGCTCTGCTACTCGGTAGAATTAGGTAGAGCCTATATCACTAGCAACTCCACCACGTGAATTAAGCAGTCAGGTTATTCCATACTCTACCACCGCTCTTTATGGGGCTTGAGCGGAGCTGGAACAAACTGATTGGTCAATCCCCTGTGGATACCACACCCGAGTATCCTGTCAAGCAGCATGACAATAACCTAACGCTCTGTCCACCGCTCTCTATAGAGCCAGGTGAAAGAAGCAAGAGTTGCAGTTACTGCCTGTGAGGCTGTTCAGAAGTAGATCTTAGTGAAGTGAGTCACTGACTTGCCTTTCGCAAGGTCGTAATAGTCCATATCACCCATGCCATACTCTTGGAAGGGAGACGTACAGAGGAAGTTGAGAAAGGCAGCATACACCCCTGAAGGTAATCCTACTTGCAAACCTAATTCTCCAGTTGCACTTTGTACTTCCCCCAAGCACGGCAGACTTCTCACCGTCTGCACTGCTGAGAGATCTCACCCCTTAGTCCTCTCCCAACTTTTAATTCCACCGTTGAGCAAGACTCCTGGGAAACCTCACCCGATAGTAGAGGCAATACTACTGGGAGAAGAGCTGCCCTTGAGCGTAGTCTACCCTTGGTTCGAGGCTAACCAGCAGACAACCCAGCACCTAGCGATCTTAGACAACAGTCACAGCAGCAGTACTTCACGTCCCAAGGAGAACACTGGCGACCTGCAGACTGCCAGTCACCTGGAACAGACACCTCAGAGGATCTTAAAGACTCCACGTAAACCAGTAATAAAATCAGCCCGCTCACAGGGTCGTTACAGTGGCTGCTGACTTTGTGCTGACAAGACATGTCACAAGAACAGTCTTGTATACCCACCGGGCACCTCAGAAACATTAAGGCACCCTACCTCCCATATGGTTCTTGTGATTCTGGCATTATGGTCTAAAACTGTAGAATTGACCACTAAGTTTATTGTGGCATTTAACCTGCTCCATTGTTGATCAACGTTTGACGTGAACAGACCTACCCACTGGAACCCTCCCTAGTCAGGCATGTCTCAAATCTGTATTTGTGACACCCAACATGGGGCGTAACTGTGATAGTTTAGCATAAGTAGTTAGACCAAGTTAGCCGACCATCCCGTTAGTGCCTTAGCCAGACAGATAATTTCACTAACCACCATATCACGCGCAGTACATGATATCCCAGTTACGCTAGCGCTAGAATGGTCTATGTAATTTTTTTACCCTAGTAGACACTGTCGACTAGTGACCACTAGTCAGGAGTGGAAGCCTCCAAGGACTTCACGGAGTCCAGAAAACACCCTGTGGAGCTCAAAAACGATATCCCACATCATGTCAGACTCTGGATGGAGCCTGCCCAATGTCCCAGAGGCCGACAACAGCCTTCTCAACACGCTCAAGAAGTGCAATATCCACCATGCCCTGGCACGGGGGTCCATGTGATCTAGTGCACACATTACTCCCACTGTTACCACTACCGATGGTTGGGGTGGGTAGACGAGCCCAGATATACAGACGTCCTGGAGTACCGCTGTATAGAACGTCTCCAATGCCAAGCTGCACGCTGCAGTTTGCTAAACTGCACAGAACAGGTAATGTACATTGTATGGTATATTGCCTGTGTGCAAGATCTCCATCGTGTGAATGGGATGACCTGACAAATGCGTCACGTGTCCTGGCCTGCTGTATCACTGCGAAGTCTGTAGACATAACGAAGACTACACGGCACCGAACCCTGGCCCTCGCCAGAGCCCTGTGACAACCCTGGTCACTTCTGAACTTCAGCTGCCTGAATTCAAAGGTTGACAGCATGAAAATCCAACCTCCTTTACAGAAGAATGTGAACGGGAGTTCAAGAACCATAACAGCCCTACAAAACAATGACTTGGATGAATCCATAAACAACTCAGAGGAAAATTCCTCAAAGGGTGGCATAGGCATGGGGTGATTGTGACCAAGTGAGGACAGTTTTGCTCCAGGCTCGCCTACTAATTTACAGACGAGGAAAAACTAGCTGCCCTCACCTCCAAATTCCATAGCCGAATCCAAACTCAAGAGGAAGAAGCGGAGATATTCATACACGAGAAAGTACAAATGTACAAGCGCACTTATCCCAGAGAAAGCGAAGAGAACTGCGTGAGGAATATTGCACACATGCTCCTTCCCATGCTAAGTAATCTACTACTGATTCCAAAACCAACCACTGCAGATGAGCTCATGGAGCGAGCAAAAGAGATGAGGATAACAAGGCAAGGGCTTTGTTAGACAAGCCACACACCGCCAAGGGCGCAGAACCTGACATGCCCCACGAGCGCAGTTAACCACAGACCATCCACTCCCCTTGCCAATGCGCTCCCCCAGATGCTGGTTCCGCCCAGGCCAACACTTCAACAGAGATTGCCCATGCAGGCAAGGATGAGGAGGGGAAGGGAGAAACAACATGCGGGCACCAGATGCGTTGTCCTGCCAGACACAGATTAAGGGACCTAGCCAGGTGGGAAATGCCACAGCTGGGATGTGCGCAGGGCAGCCACCCCAGGCAAACAAGGGCCCATCAACTTCACAAAACTGAACCACGCCTACAAGGAGAATATACCACCCGAAGCTCCACACATTCACATGGAGATAAAGGGTAACCCATACTTAGCCTTACTAGACTCCGCTACCACAGGGAATTTGAGGATTACGTTACTCCTGCAAATTCAGCTCATACGGATGGCTCAACCACGCACATTGTAGAATTTGTAGTATCGCCCAACATTGCAGAAGATGTCATCCTGGACAACCGTGACTCAACAGCCAACAGTGCATGATGGACCAAGGGAAAAAAAGTGTATATCTCGGGGAGAAAAACAGAATCACCATCCACTGGGAACATAGCCCAGAAGCTATCATATCTCTCCTGTCAATCCCGCAGATATACATCACCAATTGGACCCCACTAAATTTTCTGAGCTTCCGAAAATTTTAAATGAACATGCTAGTGTTTTTATTCACTCAGGTTCACTACGCCAGACGCTTAGTATACAACATGAGATTTGGCCCATGACAGGTGTGCCAATCTATAACCGCCCATACAAAGTGTCTGCGAGAAGGCAACACGAGATACTCTAGCATGTAGAGGAGATGAAGGATAAGGGGATTGTTGAGGCATCAAATTCCCCGTACAACTCACGAGTTGTACTAGTCCCCACGACCGAAGGTGGTTTATGCTTTTGTGTAAACAAAAAAGTTCTTAATGATGTGACTCATCCGATCGCCCCTCCTTCCAGTGACCTAAGCAATACTCTCAGAGATATCGGGGAGGCCTCCATCTTCAGTACTCTGGACATGCAGTCAGGATACTGACAGACTGCGGTCCATCCCGATAGCAGGAAGTATATCAATAACACTCCTGAAGGGGAGACACTTCAATTCAACGTCATGCCTTTTGGATTGAAGAACGCACCCACCAACTTCCAGCAAGTGATGTAGGCAGAGGTTTTAACCAGTTACATAGAACAGTTTTGCTTCACGTACTTGGACGACATTGTGTATTCTAAGATGTGGGAGGAACACTGTTCACACCTCGTGGGAGGAACACTGTTCACACCTCCAGCGAGTCCTTTAACAACTTAACAGGCAAGGTCTTGGTGCAAATTCACTAAGAGCATTTTGGAAAAACTTTCATCAATTACCTTGGCCACATAGTGACCCCCGAAAGAAATTTCCCACAATCCAAGTCAATTCATGCAGTTCAGGAAATTGAATGACCGAACAAGCAGCTTCACCGCTTTTTAGGGCTGTGTAATTGACTACGAAACTTTGTACCAAACATAGCGCTACAAATGGCTCCACTACACAGCATACTTGAAAAGGAAGCCCATTAGAAGGGGAGTAAGGACGACCAAGATGCTTTCCTAGTCCATAAAACAAGCTTCGCCAACATCAAACAACTACACCGGCCACAAGCGGAAAAACCTCTTATTTTACAAATGGACACCTGCCAAGATGGATTAGGCACCGTTTTGTATCAGGAAGATGCCTCGGGGCTACCACAGGAAAATGCCTATGCAAGCACCCGTCTCAATAAAACCGAGAGGCCACATGTAACGAGCAGGAATGCCTTGCAGTCATTTGGGCTCTGCGCAAGTATAGGTACCATCTTGACGGCAAGCATTTCGTGCTACGTACAGATAGCAAAGCACTCAAGTTGTTCCATGAGTCACGTAACTACAAAGCAAAACCCAGACTGTGGGAAATGTTTCTGACGGAGTTTGACTTCTCAGTACAACACTGTCTGGGCAAGTTTAATGACCTCCTAGACGCTCTTGTCAGACCTAAGCAAATGACACGAAAGCAAAATCTGGATTCCTAAACACTATGAGCAGACATCTGCCTCCACCACCATAAACACCAACATGTTGAACATTCAGGTACTAGGGAAACCATGTGAGCAATCCGAGAATGCTATATTTGGGATGGCATAAGTCGAGATGTCGTCCGGCAGTATGTCACCAGCTGCATGACACGCTGCAGTAGCAAGGCTTACCCAGTGCCCTTTCATCAACACCAAGACGACGACCATGGTGTGCTTGCACCTGGCCGCCGGCATCATGGGCCCCTACCTATGCAGCACCTGAGGAAACCAGTATCTGTTGGTGGTAACTGATATGTTTTCTTGCTGGGTGGATTCCCTTCTGCTCCCCCGCCAGGAAACTAGGAATATTGTCCATAAATTAGATGTGGAGACATTCCGTCGATGGGGGTACCCCCAGGTCATCCCGACTGACTATTGCACTCCGTTTACAATCCAGCAGTGGAGGGCTGCTTGCAAAAGTGTGGGTTAAGACTACAGCACTGGGATAAGAATATCCTGTCAATCCTTTTCGCCCTCTGCCAAAGAGAGAATGAGGCTATAAACTCTATCCCAAGTCAGTGCCTCCTCGGACGTACGCTCCGACATCCAGAGGACTGGCAGTGGGTGATTGTCCCTACAACCATGCTGGTGCATGAAAATAACTGTCTGGCTGCTTCAGCCAGGGAGAAGGTGAGAGAAACACAAGAATGGCACATTTCTTGCAAATACCTACCACCCTGCACAGGAGTGCGAACTTTATCCTTAGGAGAAAACATTCTCATCAGAAATCACCCCCTCAGCAAGGCAACGCGCAAGTTCACAGATAATCTAGCCAACAACTGGGGGAACCTTTCCACGTGGTGGGGAATTACAGAAATGTGTACTGTGGACGCACTTGGAAAGTGACCCGGGACAAATGAGGCCTCACCTCGATGGAGTCCAAGACGAAACGGATCCTTTAACCCATACTCTGGAATCGGAGGAAGAGGACGAGACACCCTCGAAACCTGTTCCGAGAGGTCAAACCACTGCCACCCAGGAAACAAGCACCTCCACAAGCCACCAGAAAGGAGTCTCCAAGCTTGACCTTCACCAGGACAGCAACCTTACCCCCATATAGAGGCGGACCGTCCGTACAGACCCTCCACTATGCATTCGTTGACCCAACGAAGCAAGAAGACCATCCAGGGATTGAAGGTCTCCTGGCAGAGTCCTCCCAACCTAGCATCATCCCCAAGGTCGACGAACCTCCACAAGCCATCAAAATAGAGGCACAAGAAGAATCTCTACTTCTGGCCACCACATCTGCTGTCACGATTCGGGAGGACCTGGTTGATGCCCAGACTGCAATGCTGGATAGCACCGTGGCCCAAGATGCTTTCCCTACAGCCCAGGAGGAGCACTCCCAGGAACCAAAGCAAGATGTATTGCTGATACCTCTACCATCTGACTGTCCCGTCCACACCATCCCTAGAGGACATGGAAATCATCAAGGTCAAGAAAGGAGGACCACCCTGTGTGCCACTCCCTCCTCCAGCTCCAGGGGCCCCACCGCCGGCTGACGAGGGGATCTCCACCCCTCCAGAAGCCACTTCTACACACTGTAGACCCCTATGCTTCTGGAAAAAGGACTCTCCAACCAGCCCGGAAGCAGAAGCCCAATTGCACGATGAGGTACATCCTGTATCTCCGTCTCAGGTCGTCACATCTTTGCAAGGTGTAATTGCATAACGCCGGAAGGGGAGGAAAAGATTCCAAACCACTGTCCTAGACTGGCACCCTCAACATGCCGAGAGGGAAGGAGAAGAACCAACTGGTTCACTACCCCTGATGGCCTCTATAGTTTCGACACGGAGGTGTCAGGACTAAGCATCGGACGCAGCCTCCAGCCCAGAAGACCAAAATCCTCCTGCAAGCCGTAGAGGTATAGAAACAAGATCTACCTCCGGCTACCACCATGTTGGTCCCGCCAGTCTGGGAGGACCCAGTTGACATCCAGACCGTGACGCTGGATGGCACCAAGATCTCAGATGCTGCTGTTCCTGTACAGGAGAAGGATCATCAACCGGCCATTGGGGTAGGGGACCCTCAAGAACCCCGACCCCAGGCAACCCCTTCAGACCGCTTTCCCAGAGGAAAGTGCCAACAACCATCCTCACGTACCAGGTGACCCCAAGCAGGCTCCCGCCAGGAACTCAAACGCAGAACCTAGCGGTCAGAGCAGGGAGATACTTGCACGTGCCTGCTGCCTCTTGTCTCAAACTGGCCGCTACAGAGAATCTCTATGGCAGCCCACTTCACGGTTTAGGAGGCAGTATCCTACACAAGTGGCCATGCGGATGAGGGGCCAACCACAGAAGAGGGAGATTCGGAAACCCCACAGCCAGTAAATTACACTCACGTAAGTTTAATTAGACATTTCACGCCTGTTAATTGCTGTGAGTTAAGTGATATGTTGCAAGAATATGTAAAATAATTTGACATGCAACCTTGAACTTACGCAAGAAAGAAACCAAGTATAGACCTATGCTTAAAAGAAATAAACTTGCAGCAAGAAAGCAATATTATGGGGAGAAGATGTGCCTACAGCGATCTTAGACAACTATCACAGAAACAGTACTTCACGTCCCAAGGAGAACGCCAGCTTCCTGCAGCCTGTGCCAGTCACCTGTAGCAGACACATCGGAGGATCTTCAAGACTCCAGGTAAACCAGTGATAAAAGGCCATCTCGTTAGCAGGGTTGTGACAGCAGCTGTTGATGTGCCGACAATAGAAGCCACGTGTTGTTCGTGAAATATAAGTTATTATTTGGACCAACACAAAATACCCATAGAACTTAAACTATTGCAAGTTTAGAAATAAAAACTTGTGTAGAATGATTATTGCTAAAAATATTGTGCCACAATTCTTTATGAAGTGATTAAGCAAAGGTTTGTAATTTTTACGTTTTAGTGTCCACGATCAATACAAAACATTTTTTGTAACACTGTTAGCAATATTTCCAATTTGTGCATATATGTATTAAAAGTTTTATACCATTTTGTGAATATACACACGTTTACAATGATTTAAATTCACAGCTGAGAATTAGTCCTATTAACCTAATGAGTATTGTATAAGTGGACTTGCATTAAGCAATTTTTTTTACTTATAAACTAAAACTCATTATACTTGTAGTGTCAATAGTCGTACTCAGCTGAATCCTTCTCGAAAAATATTTGTGGATACACTTCTGTAAATCATGTTATGGCACTATTTTGTTTTGGTGAGAGCCCGATGAAGATACTTTGCATCTTCTAAACCCAGGAGAGCGGGAGCACTAGGAGTGTGTCATGAGCAACATATCTCATTGCCTCTATAGGTAAACCACCTAACCAGCACGTTTGCATGGGCTTTTAAGCTATGACCCTATTATTTTATGGCATGGTAAGTGGTGTGCAGATTTTGTAGAAGTGTTCCATTGTTCTGAACAATATTTAATCCTATGAAAGTGTGCCACAAGTGTCTATACTGTACAATGTTCTGTATTGATAATGTCCAAAAGTTGTGAAAGTACTTAATGAAATTCTGTCTTGAACAAAACATGTGCACCTTTTGTTTATGCAAATGCTATATGTATACAGGTAATATTATAAACAATTGAAGCAAAATTTTTGAAGCTACAAGCCCAGTTTGTTGAGCAAGTGTGGCATCCACCTACAGAACAGACAACAATAATAGTACAGTAGCAGTAATTTACAGCCAAGAAAACATTGCAGTTTTCTAATTCATACAAATTTTCCCGTTACGTTCGCATCCCTATGCCTTTTAGCAAATGCATCCATAACAGAAACAGTTGCCTTCAACGAAAAGTCTGCACTCATTGATTTAAGTTCAAAATTAATTTTGTATACGTTTGAGATGCTTGCATAGAACATGTATAAACAAAGGGAATTCATAGTGATTACTGTAATTACTTATATTTGTGCATGAAAAGATTACATGTAAAACTAATTAATTGACACAAATGTATGGGTGTAATAGAGGCAATAATATTGAGTTACTAATTACTGTAGAATGTTCGCATGTGACAACCACCCTTGAGTGGTAGTGTAGTGAGATTTATGTTCTCGTGGCAGGCGAAACAGTACAGCATAAACTAAATTATTTGATAGGGTATCCAAATGGTAATGGCTGAACTAAAATGGTGTTCAGAAGTGTACAGTAAAGTGAACAGTGGTCAAATTTATTAAAAATACTTTAGATTCACCATAATTTTTATGATTTTTTTTCTTTATATTAAGCAAAGTTTAAATTACTTTTTCAGGTACTGAACAGTCCATTTTAATAAAATTCCAGAATAAAAAATAATATTAATTAAAAATCTCAAAGTTTTAAGAACTATCTAAGCAATCAGTATATGAGTAATAAGTGAAAACAATAAAATAATGATTGTAAAATGTCTCAAAAGTAACTATGAGCAATTGTAACATTAACTCGCAGACAGTTTATGAAACACACTACCAAGGAACTTAGGCTATGGGTACATAATGGCTTGGAACATTTATTTTTATTACTAAACTGGTGAAAACAAGAAACATCGGTGTAGTGCCAATTTTATTAATCTTCAACAAAATTTAGATGCATCCCAACGGTATTCTCGTATTTCACATATTTCAGATAGACCTTACTGGGCGTGTGGCGTGACATTTATTAGAGTACAAACATTATTCACCATATTCAGATCCCTTCACAAATATAAACCCCAGTGTCGTTCACTATTATTATTACTATCATTTTTCTGCAAGATATTACTTCAATACTTAATTGGTGTAATGCTAACTGTATGTCTTTAAATGTAGATAAAATAGTACAAATATTTTTTGCTAGGAAAACAAATCCTATCAAATATAAATATTTTGTAAATAACCCAATGATAAAAAATGTGGATTTTGTACATAACTTAGGGGCTATACTTGATTCTAAATTATATTTTCATTATCATGTTGATTATTTAATAAGTAATGTTAGTCACTCTAACCCTTAAGGTTCACCATGATATCTATGATACACTATTTTTAGTTAATGGATTTTTGTGGCATACAGATTGTTCAGTTATTAGCAAATTAGTTGGCCTTAAGATCCCTAGCAATAGTCATAGAATAAGAAATACTTTTGAAACTTTGTCATCCAAAAAAGATCTTGTTAACAGGTGTGTGTTACATTATAATAAATATTTTTATAAATTTGATCCCTTTTTAGGTAAAAAGTTAACTTTTTCTGAGATGTTCAAACATTATAATCAGTTGTAAATATTAAAGTGAAACCTAATTAATCAATTTGTTTTGTTTTTCTCATGTTTGTCTTAGTATTCTTATTGTATGTTATGCGTTGTTTTGTCTGGTGAGGGTTTTTGTCTTTTATGTGTCTGTGTCACCCAGTAATTGGTAATTAAATGTTGGGTGGCACATAAAGCATCACACAAATAACATAAAATAATAGTTATTATAAATACAAAATAATTATTAAATTATGTGCAGCATATTAGGCTTGCTTCTCAGCAGTAGTGAAAAGACCTTCCTAAAATGTTTACCTGCAGCTGTCTTCTGGTTATTGGCAGCATGTGCCCACAGAGTTTTTTTTGACCAGGTTGATTAGAATTAGATTACTTGGATACTGAAAATTTGTGATTCATGGACAGAGACATAAAATGTGTTAAGTTGTAAAATTGTCTGATCATAGCAGTGAATCTCACCTATAGTGTTTTGAAATACAAATAGTCAAAAACTCTTTTCGTGAAAATTGAATGTCTCTATAAAGCAAATATTTTTAAGACACACAGCTTACTTGGAAATTACATGACAAAAATACAGAATTTGTGCCAGGAGAACTCAATACAATATTATTACATGTGGCCTAGGCAGGAGGTCTTGATAAAAATGAAAGAACTAATTAAATTTCTTGATTAATTTATGTTATAAAAATACACACAGTTATGATTTACAAAATATAACTGCCAATCCTTACTTATTCCCACCAGTGAGTGCAATTTTTATGCCAGCCTCAGGTTTTTATCAAGGTCTTTACACTAATCTTCACTTATTCACTCCACACATACAATCACAATTTCCACAATCAGACATTAACATAATTGTAAACATTGGCCACTCATGCATCTAGTCCCACTTCTCACAGTCCAACCGCCAGTTTCTGCTCTACTAATGGTCGCACACAGCATTCGCTGGCCACTGCACTGCTGCCATTCATTCTGATTATCACCTGCTGCACTTGGTAGTCACTTTTCTGTCATCCGTTGTTTCTATGATCACACATACCCGGCCCCAGTGACCATTCAAGGCTGTTGGCAGAGGCACACGAATACAGAGTCGCATCGAGGAAAGTGATGACTATAAAATTCCAGACATGCCAGTACTGTTAGAATTATCACGGCCTGCTTTACCTCCCCATCTCTGGGTACTGGTGATGTCTGCCTGGGGAGGACTATGATACCTGCACCCGATGGTAGAAGGGAAGAGCACAAAGGCAAAGTGGCTGCATGTAACAGTACTTATAACAAGCAAGCCCCCCAGGCATCTGTGAATGAGGGGTCGCACCCTTTGGCACTAGTGTGAGGAGGGCAAAATCAGTATCCTCCCTTTCATTTATACTGGCATCAGCAGTCATTTCTTGTAATTTTTAGAAACTTTGTTGTCCACGAGATTTTGTATGAATATTTCAAACATTACTGATTTAATCAAACAAAATGTTAGCATAGTGGAGGACAACAATGCTGAGAGAGGTGTAGTGAGGTGGAGGTAGAGCAGTGATGAATGAAGCTTAGGGAGAAATGTCACGAAAAAAATCTCCAGCCAACAGCAAATCCTTGATATTTCCTCATATGAAAATTTGAGATTCAAACCCCTTTCAAAGTGGTGGGAGATGAGTGGTTTGACAACCACACCACTGCAGTCCTATTCCAAGTAAGAGACAGTCGAGATCATAGCATATAATTGTTTGTAATCCTGTGGATTTACTATGCATTCAAATCTAGAACCTTGCAGTCTGAAGGGATAATGCTCTAACAATCTCAGCAATAATTATAACCATATCACAATATAATCAACTTAAATTAACTGTGCATTTTTCTGCATTATTGAATTAAAATTGTACCTGCATGATGTCATGAATTGGAGATAAATTTTACAAATGTGTAACTACCCTGTTTTCTATGTCCTCCAAAACACTCCTTCCCACATAAACACGCTCTGATGTCATAAGTTTAAAAGAAAACTCGATGCTGCCATTTTTACGTGTGCAATGAAAAATGTTTGTTCAAAAATAGGTATTTTGATGGCAAGGACATCAAAATTAGAATTTAAGAACACCATCTGAACTCAAATGACATGTACCACACTGTACAAGTCTCGTAAAACTTTAAAATCAGATTTAGAATACAGTCGACTCTTGATGTATCGTTATCACACATATTGATAAACCGCTTTCACCAACAATTTTTTTGTGGTCCCGACAAAATAAATAATGTTAACATAAACCTCTGGTCCCTTAACTTAATATTTCCAGCAATTATTGTTTTAAGCTGATTGTTTATGCAAACATCTAGTAACTGGATGTGAAATACATCAAGCGCACTGTCTTTTATCACTACTCTGTAGCGCTTTGTCTAGAATTATTGACTTCCCAACACGTCTGCCGGACACTGCGGCGTGCGAGACTGTCATGCTACTTCCATTTACACGCCTCAGAGAGCGGAAGTGGTTACCTGGCAACCAGCGTGGTGACCTAGCGTCCTCTTTTTTCCCCCTCTTTCTGTCTCAACCCACTTTTTTCCTCCCCTCATAGGCATTCAAGAGGGGAAGCTGATGTCTAGCAAAAAAAAAAAAAAAAAAAAAAAAAGTGTCTGGGCTGCACACACTTGCCTACACACGCCAGCCATGCCACAGAACAAATAAACTGCCCCTGGCGAATGAAGAAATTATATCAAGATTATGCGTTGCTCAAAATAGTTGCACCTATCATTACTTGTATTTTAAAGCAAATGGTTTCGCCTGAAAATATTACTCAAAACATTTTAATGAGGAATTATTATTTGCAAAGATATTTTATTTTGTAAGTAAAGGTCTTTCTTCCCCGTAATGTTGGTTCATTGTTTATAGCATACAATTAACATAATTTTAAAACACAATATTAATTTTACTAGAGGGGTTGCAAATATATGAATAATATTATATGCCGAGAAGCATATAGTTGAACTCTCCTTGTTACCAAAAATTGTTTGGACATAGAGCGACTTGTATTTATAATTGCAAAGTTCATTTTCAGGAACTCTTTGCAGGGAAATCTGACGATATATATTTATTTACTTCAATAAAACATCTTTTGAATAAACTGATAAAATGTAATGACATATTCTGCACCTTTTGCCGTTTAATATTGGGTAGGTAAGCACTGAGCCAAAAGCAGTGTAACTAGCAACAGAGAAAATCAGAGGACGTGGTTTTGAATTATTAATTATTAAACACAGTGAAGAAATTATTATGATCACCTAATTAATTCATTTCTGTCTCAAAATTACAAGTTTTCTTTGCAGTAAAATATAATTACTTTAAAAGAAGACATTTGCTACAGGCGGAAGGTTTGGTGCCAGCAACATGTAACAGCATGGAGGGGTAATCCTCCCGCCGCAGTTGACACCCTGCCCGATTGATAACTTCTCCGCGCACGCTCAGCTGATCGAGTAGGGGCGGGACATTCAAAATTCAATTTGCATTCTGTGTCCTCTTATTTTTATTTTCCGAGGGTTTTAAAGTTTTAGGTCAGCTTGCATTTGGTGTCGGATTACAAATCAATTATATACGGTATTTTGAGTCTGGGTAGAAAGACTAAGAATGGAATGGAATCAACAGGTATCCCGCATGGCATCGGACAAAATTGTGCGTGTGGCAAGAGATAATTTACCAGTGGATGGAAAAAGATTGCATGGAAGATAGGAAAAGAAATGGAAGGACTCTTTGTTATTGTGTTTATTATCTAAATTTTAATCACTTACAATGTACAGCTCTTACTCTACTCAACATCATATTTTATAACATTAGAAGTTGTACTTTATTGATGTACATGTCAGAAATCTCATCTACTGAAATCCCGCATTTATGGACATTTTTTGGCTGTTCCCTGAATAACGATACATCGAGAGTCGACTGTATATGTAACAAATCAAGGAAATGTACATTGTTGTCAAACTTGATATATTTAATACGTTTCCTTTTGTATAATGTGAAAACATGAAGGTATAAACTTCATAATTAGTGTAATCTAGTTTGCTGATAGTTTTTAATAGTTTATTGCCTAATTTATTATTAATAAACTGATGCCACAGAACAAAAAAATAACTACCTGTACTTTTTGTTTGAATTATAATTTGTGCACCTATCCACATTACATTGTCTTGGATTCTTTATTTTGAGTTGCTTCTTTTGCAAAATATAATGTATCCTAGATAGTGAATGGTACAAATGAGAGTGTGACCTCAGTATTCTCAGACAGTTTCATTTCTAAACACAATTTGCTGCTTTCATAATATGGTTGCAAATGTAAGGATGTGAATACGACCCTCCAGCATGAAGCAATTTTGTAAACTGGAGTTATTAGACTAATTAGAAATACGGGTCATAATAGTACAATCCTTACACACAAGGCTCATTGACACAGTAACATATTTGTTCCACTAAAAATTATTAAAATTTTAAAATGACAAATGATTTAATTTCCTGCTCATAATTTGACTATGTTCTTATGTAGATGGGCCTAATACTGCAATGCTTTCTGAACACATGCTTGCACTCCCTAACATAAATTGAGAAACCAAATAAAATATTCATCCAACTCTTGCAATGGTTGCAAGAATTACAAACACTGACACTGTGCTTTAAAAAAAGTTTCCTATTATTTACAGTATGCAACTATTTTTCTCAGTGTAATGCAATATTTGTTACACAAGTCTACATTACTTAAAAAAAATTAATATACTTGACACGAGTCTGAATTTGATTGGGACAATTTAAAGTTCTGGCCAATGATATTTACGAAAGTATCTGTCAATACATATTATTATTATATTTAAGTAATATAAATAATTACAGTTTTTGCTTGCTATATTTTATATTACAGTTTTTTTTTCTCAATAGGGATACTTTAATTACATGTCTGTATAGGAATAACCTATTATAGGCTATTCACAGTAAAGTGTGCACTTTTGAAGGCCCTCTCATTTGGAATAATAATCAATAAAAATATTTTATTTTAGCTTTAGACATTAACTTCTGAGTGCAGTGGAGTATACATACTGTGTTTATTACTTACATGGCAATATTTATTTAAAAAGATGGTTAAAGGATATAAAAATGGATGAAAGAAAAAAGTAGCTAGGGCTTCAAAAGTGTTCACTTTAGTCTATACAGGACAAAAAAATTTATTAGCAATAAAAATCTATATGAGCTAGAACATTGAGAAAAAATAATAAATAGCTGTAACATGATTTGTCCGAACACACAATATCAAGCCAGTGTAGTCAAACCCATGGCCACCCGGATTCGACTCCCAGTGAGGCAAACCAGGATTCTTGCACGTGGAAAACATAGAATCTTTTCACTTGTATCACTTGTACACAAGAAGCGGTCATTTCAGGCGCTATAGTGCGTCTTACGCTTAGATTGCAGTAAAGGGTTTATGGCGCGCGCTGTTGCCATATCGCAAACACGTTATGAAGCTCAGATGATGTACTTATTTTGAATTCTAAGTGCACGAGAAGTAATTTAAGAACTTATATTGTTATTTAATATCTTTTTTTACAATTACGCTTATTAATTAGTAATAAATTGTCACATTGTTTTTACATTACGTACCTTACAACAACAAACAATTCACACACATCCATTGATACAAATTCATACGAAAATTGTAATGTGCACATAATAAAGAAATTGAAAATATCACATACCTTTTAATTATTATCGCTACCGCTGACCAAAGTTGATGCTCCTTCCATAACAGTAGCACAGGACTGACCAGAAGAATGGGGTTGGGGCGAGGGAGATGATTGGGATGAAGTGGACAAGGCTAAACTTATTAAAAACCTTTCCTCACCATCTTGAAGTTCGTCGGCTATCCACAGCTCTTCTTCAATGTTATTCACCTTTTCTACATAATTTGTTCAGTTTTCAGTTGATACGTGGCCATAACCTTGTGTTATTAAGGACTTCATAGCATGCGCCTTGAAAGTTGTGTTATTAAGTCTTACAAATGATTTCACTTGGGCCCATACCATTTCAATAGGGTTGAGCTCGCAATGATAAGGGGGCAAGTGAAGTACAGTTTGACCTACGCTCTTGGCCATTTACTCAAATTTGTATTTTTTATACTTATGCCCTTCACGTCCTACTATGTGTAACAATTCCTCCTTAATTATACTGACATCATAAGGAATGCCTTTTTCCGTGAGCCACTGTCTTATATCCCCCACACGCCAACGTTGCAAGGGAATCGGTTGACACATCCTGCTATGGTATGACATTATCTAAAACAATAACAGCTCCCTCTGGAGTGTTTCGAAAAAGTTATTCGGAAAACCACTTTTCATACCCATCTGCAGTAATTTCATTGTGAGCGTCAGATGTATTCTTTTTGCACAAGAAAGTAAAGGCAGCATTTTGAACAAAATCGTCCTCATTACCTGGATGCACTAATGCAAAATGTGCGCCGCGTCCAGTAGGAGGTTTAAGGCCTGAACTTAAGCCTTCAATGGCTGTCTGTCAAGTGCTCTTCACTGTTGTGTCTTTGCATGCCTTTTTCACACTGAGCCCCACATTTACCCACAACTCATTTGTAAAAATAATTGGTTTTCCTAAACCCCTAAACCTTTTTACTTCTCTCAAGTATGTGTGCCTCCACGGAATTATGTCGTCACGTTCTATAAATGCTACCTTGTTTCCCCTTCTTAAGAACCCAAACCCAATGTCATGTAGGAACCTATGCAGGGTGGAACAGGAGAAATCTGGCAGCGATTCATCACTATTCACTTTTGCTAAAATTGCATTTAAAGTGGGAGGAATGATTGAAACAAAAAAGTGTGTCTGTTTGCCTTTCCTTTTCGGTTTTACTATACCAGGCGTACTTAGGTTACGATGCTGCTGCAGCTCCGCTCCAAGGACGTAAATGGTTCGTTCGGAACAGCCGATTGCTTTAGAAGCACACTTAACTGCATTGCTCGGACTCATGTTATTTGAAAAATACTTAAAATGTTTAACACAATCTTTCGCTCCCTCCCATGTAGCCTACCAATGTAGTTTCTTATCAGTGTTACACCTTCCATTGTTAACATTTATGTAACCCACATAAATGCAGACAAAGAGAAATCCCACTCACGTAAATATATAACACGTGAAAACTGGGATTACGAGTCACCGGACACAACAGCAGCGTGGTCGCGAAACACGGTACTAACTGGTTGACTGGTTTTAAGAAATGTGTGTCGAAGAAATAGCTGACAGAGGAAGCCTTTATCTTTATACTTCCCTCGCAGGACAGAACCTCACTTCACAGAAAACAACCTCCTGTGTTTCCTCTTACGACAGCACTTTGGGAGCGAGCCCCTTTTTTGTCCATTGCAGCAAGCTCTTGCACTGATAAGACATGTCTTCACGGCTATATATACGAAAACTGTAGGAGCAATTGAGATAGTGTTGCCTTTGAAAACAAATTCCATTTATCGTGAACATCTTTCTCGCTTTCCCCCCATCTAACTTTAATAACAAAACACTTTGCACCAATCAACTTTAGGATTTAAAAAAAAATCTCTGAAATGTGAAGTGTGTCTCGAGAATTGTTTGGTGGTGTCCACGAACATGAATTTATTAATAGAAAAAATCTCAATACAATACTGCTGTAGGTTAATTTTTTTTGGTGTGATACAATTTGGGATACATCAAAACAGTTCGCAGTGAAAAAATTTAATTTTTAATTTTTTTTAACAAAATTAGAATGGCCTTAAGTATGCAAACTATGTATCACCTGATGCATTTTTCAATAATGTATAATATGCAAAAAAATTATTAGTCCAAAGTTCAGTTTCAAATTCGTCTGATATTTGGCAACCGTGCACAAAGAAACAAGGACAGCACTTACGGCAGTCGCAGTGTGTTAGACAGAGAGAGAGACAGCAATCACCCATTTACTTCCACACTGCAATCTAAGAGTTGGACGCTCTATATACTATGACACATCGAGTAAGCACGTTCATTTGTGTATCAAATGAAAATGCTGCTAAATACTTCGTTGCATTTCAAATTACAAATTTTTCAAATTAACGTTGGACAAGCATAATTTTGTGTAGCGGATGTTTGGAGTATGTGAATTTTTTCAAACTCTGTCGACATATGTTTTAATACTATGAAAACAGCATTCTTGAAATTTGCTGCAAAATTACACAAATGTAGTTACTTCAAGAGTCCATTATTTGTTTATAAGCTAATTTTTTTTTTTTTACGTACATGTTAAATTTGCCATTTTTCCAATTGTGCAGATTTTGAACTAATAAATTTTTCATAATTTAAAATGGTATAGATCTACAGTTTCTATAATGTGCTTGTGTCACCCCAAAAATTACATAATCTTGAAATTGGGAGTTAAAATATATGTGGCAAAAAATGTCAACAAAATTCAACTTCAAGTAACTGTACCTCTCAAACTATAAGTAACATTCTTTTTGGCACAAAGGTTAGTATCTATAAATAGGCATAGTAATCACTGATAAAAATTTAGGAGTACAACATTCCTAATAAGGTTTCAAAATTTTTTTCTCCTAGCTTATAAACAAATTAGTAATTTCAGCCTTTTAAGAAACTTCCTGGTTAAGGTCTGCATTTTGCAATTCATTAAGAGGAATTCAGTGTACTTGCAAACCCTTATTTCCAATACATATTTTACTGGCACACTTTATTATTAAATTAAGATCACCTTCACTGAAAACATTATCAGAGTACAAACTGATGTCCTTGCATTGATGCAAACTGAATGATATGTGATAACTTATTACAACTTCTTTTTTTTACTGAGCTTCTAAGTTATTTCTGCACCAGCTTATTTGGCTCAAACTTTTTTTACCTCCAAAACACACATTGTTCTTAAAATTTAAAGCACCAACAAGGAACTCCTGGATAGGCAAAATAATGATTTGTTCCTTGAGGCAAAGATGAAGAGCACCTTTAGTACACATTGGAGTACCCATTGGGCTGCTTTGGCCTGAATTCATGCAATGTCAATACAAACGGACATGGAATAAAATGCCCCATTTTAACCTGCAGCAGATCTGCCTACAGTTATTGCAAATTATGAACAATTTATCACGAAGGCAAATGGTCCAACAAAGTTAGCTGCTCAATAAATCACAAGACTGGGGAGGCAAAAGAAGTGTGGAGATTGACAAATTATGTAAATATTCAAGCAGAACCAGAACTGTGTGCATGTGAGAATCATCTTACTGGACACCAATGCTTTGGTTCCCCTAACCAACACATTATTAGTAGGGAAATGAATGCCTACCTATACACATAATGTAGAGCTTGATTACATGTAAGATCAAATTAAAGATTTGTAAGCAAGTGGATTAGGTAGAGATAAAGATATTTAGATAAATTTTTTGCATGCTCACTGAGTAGGACACTTATGCTTAGATTTTAATCGAGATTAGTAAAGCTGAATGTGAAATCTTTATTACTTCAGTCATATCAGATGTGTTCAGATGGTAAACTTTTAAATCTTTTCTGGATAGAAAAAAGCAGTATATAATAAATCAGTAATTTTTAGCGAGGATCAACGGCCTTGATTTTAAGATTTCTAGACCCTCTCCCTCTCTTAATTAGGAGCGTAGTCTTTGAATCTGTTCTCATGTCTTCAGTAGGCACTCGACCATCCTGAATGGAGCAAAGACTGAATAGTTTATGATCCTGTTATTTGTCATGATATGTAAATTAAGCAAGCGAATAGATGTTGTGTTATTATACCCCATTTATTAGTTAGTAGTTAGTTGAGTCTGAGCTACGACCCCTATACTAGTGTGATGCGGTATGGGTTGCAGTTAGGAGAATTTTCAGGTGTTTTTATATGACATACATTTTTGGTGGAGGCACCGGGTATTTAGTTGAGTGTGTACAGGTAATGAGCAAAAATAGATTATGTTAAATGTGATAGTTTTTGGTATTTTTTGAATTGAAGTTAGTGCTAAATGAGCAAACTGTGAATGGAGTGTCTTAATCTGGAATATGGTTGCTAAGCGTTTATTCTGGGATACTGCTAACATATTATGAAAAAGTACGGCATGAAGATAATTTATGTTTGTCGATGGTCATGCATTATGAAGTACTGGTTTAATTTGTGTGTTAAGTTGTTAAGTAATAATAAGAGATAGTAATGGAGTCAATTTAAGAAAGACGAGGGTTAGAACAGTAGCGAATAAGTGGTGTGTGAAATGTCAAATAACTGTGACAATTTCTACGATTAGATTAATTATAGGCAGTTCACTGTAAAGTGAGCAGATACTGAAGCTGTTTCATCAGACATAATAACCAATAAATACATTTAATTGTGACCTCTAACTTTTGGTTTTGGGTATGTGAATGTATACACTATGTTCATTGTTCACACGGCAGGGTTTACATTAACAAATAGTGGAAGGATATAAATTGGTTGAAAGAAAAAAGTAACTAGGGCTTCAAAAGTGCTCACTTTACCGTGAATGCCCTATAGTTATGTTACAGTAGGAAGGTACTGCACTCTGTAGGCAGACTGGATGGGCTGCAGGCAGATTTGGAAGCTGGGACACTTGGGTTCACTCGTGTTGAGGTGCTGATACCACATCAGTGTTTGTAGAATGCTACAAGTGTTGTTTTCCAGGTATGTTGCTAGATGGCAACTGTGAGAGCCCTGACTCAGTGACTGACTACTCACAATGGTTCGTAATCCAGCATGCATAATTTTTTAATTGCAGATTTCTGCTGCATTTAGCTAAAGAGAATTTAATTTTTTTAGTGGTTCAGATAGTTGAATGTCTTTGCTTAAATGTATTATTGTTTTGCAATTTTCCTAAGGAACTTAGCGTCATAAACTAGCAAAAAGGAATAAACACATTGGACTGCTAACATTTTAGGGAAAATTTACGTTAGGTTATGAAGGAAAACATAATTATTAGGAGCAATGAGAAAGGAGGGGAAAAATGTATGACCCAGAATGCAGGGCATTCTAAACTGACTCGGGAAAGAGTCGCTGGAAATAAATCCAGGAAGGCAGGATTGAGTGGGTAGTTGTTTCCTCCCTCAAGTTAAACAGTATTGCAGGTGAATTTACTTGAGATATGGGTCGGTGAGTTGAGATCCCACTGGGGAAGTACTGTAGAAAAATGTATGCAATGGGAGCCTGGCACTATCGTACCCCTGAGATAGACGTGAGTGTGTGGGAACCCTGACGGAGATTCGTGGTTCGAATTCCAAAAAAAAAAAAAAATTGATGAAAAGATATTTTAAATTAGAAGAATAAGTAGATGGAAAGAAAATGTTGCACAATAAACGATCAGAAGAAAACCTGTTTTGCAATTAAGTTTGAGACACAATGCCTTTAGTACTTATTTAAATCGACTTCTACTCAGCGAGAACGACTCAGCCGCACACCCCAAAGAATTTGATTGGCAGTACAATCTAACTGATGTCAAAAACTTGTACTGTTTACCCACAGTAAAAGAAGCATGCTCATCTGCCAGAATAAACTGTACTGTTCACCAGCTGAGACACCGAGATGATGCTTCAAGGTCACCCAGTACTATACGCACCAAGGGATGGTACCCCTAGTATGATCACCAAGACATACAGCAGCTGGAACTTCGACCGGTCAGTGACATCACACGTCCAGAGGATCTACCACAGCCACCCACCTCCACTTGATCAAGAGTGAGCCAGAAGATTAAAAATACCAGTGAATGGCTCTTGGAATGTCAGCCTGTCATGTTCCCTCACCGCGCTCTTGGGTGCCGAAGGAACCATCAGTCCTAATATTGTCTTCACTGCACTCCTGGTGCCGAAGACTCCTTCCGAACTATAAATACTCGCCAGCTCCTCACTGCACTCTTGGTGCTGAAGATCCCATCCTTTGAGTCATCTTGGTACCTTCAGGACAACCATGTAGCATTAGTTAACGTTGAGTTATTTTCATAGCTACTTTGCCTACCAACCCCATCAACATAGTTTATCCCACTTAGAATATTATTCCTGTACATGTAGAACCTTACCCTGCAAACATCAGGTCCCTCAAGGGACAGCAAGAGACCGGAATTTTATTCTAACCAGACTACCAACTCTCACGTAGACACACACACACCTACCTATATGGGACGGCCACCCTTTCTATGCACCTTGGTGTATAGAACGGTAGTGCCCCGACATTAGGAACTCATCCTCTTGTTACTAGCTTATCTGGGTGGCGAAGAAATCTCATTTGGTACAGCCAACCCGTGGTTTAGAGAGTTCCAGCTCACTGAGTCAACCCAGACGACAATCAGTTCCGACAAACACCTGCCCAACAGCTCACCCGGTTCCAGAGCCAACCCCAGCCAGAACTTCAGCAGGTCCAGCAGATTCCACAACAGGCCACCCGTCGTCCAGGTATCCCCATGAGAGTGGTTCCACCTAAACAAAAGATTGTACTAGCTGTCCCTGACTTTGTGCCCAGCCGGAAAGCCACATGATCAGTCCTCTACACGGACTGGGCGCTTGTTCCAGGCTGTGAATATGTCAAACTCATCCCCAGGTGTGTGCCCTTGCACCCACCAAAAACACTTGGTCTGTGACATGCCTCCTTTGTCCATAGGATGTTTTGTTTTCGTATTTATCTTTTGAAGGACAGATTTTAAACATAATTTTGAAGTACTGTCTATTACAGAGGGGTATGAGTACGGAGCTATTGACAGGAAAAATTATAGAAGTGTGGATGTTTACTGTTACGAGGAACGACTCAGCTCCAGATGCAGTTTCTCCCCCCCCCCCCCCAAGCTAATTTTTTGGAGGATGCATCTGTCTTACAAGGACAGTTGTCAGCCAGGACCTGATGATGCAAAAGTTAAGCGTGAATTTTTATTTTAAAATCTAATTTCTCTTGTAGAAATGGAGACTGTTTACCTTTTGGTGAGAGGACATCTTTTTTATATTCAGTGTTTGTTTTCCTTTTGTGTCTCCACGTAAGTGTTTTTTGGGCATAGTGTTTTATTTAAATGAGAGTTGAGTCAGTGATGTTGCAACTGGAGACTGGCCTGGACCATCCTGAGAGTGTTTGCAGGGTGTGAGGGGTTCGCAGACATCTGTTCCTTGATGGAGGAGGTGGAAATTCTTTCCAGGAAGAAGCAGAAGACACATTCTATCCAGAGTGAAGCAGAGGCCACAGAACCTTCCATATGATAGTTGAGAAACAGAGGTGGTGTTTCTATCCGGACGGAGGCAGATAGAAAGTGATGCCATACCGCAGCCCTGTTCCAGGCAAACATGTGGAGTTGTTTGTGTTTCAGCCAGAAGAAGGTGGTTGTTACTACGGTCTGCTGGTTGGGCCCCAGCAACTTCCGTAGCTAGGAATATCCTCAAACACAGAACCAACGGATGGCTAAAATTGGAGTTTGCTAGTAAAAACTGTTATAGTCAAAATTGCAAATTTTATATTTGGCCTGTTTGGTTTTATTTTGGACAAGGCTAGTGCCTTGGGAAACGTGCAAGATTGTTTGCCAAGTTGACAAAAGTCAGATTACTGGTGTGGAGTGTGAGGTGTCTACCATGGTTGAACTTTCTTTTCTTTTGCGAGCTCTAATAATTTTTTTAAGAAAAGAGAAGAGGAAAAAATTATGACAGGTTGAGATATTTGTATAGAATGATTTCTTTTAATGAAATGTTAATTGTTTCTTAATATATAAAAAGGTTAAATAATTGAAGAATCTAATTGTACCAATGTTTAAAAATAATTTTCTCCCTGCTTATTTTGTTAATTGACAGTTTCAAAAATCTAACTTTATTGGTATTGCAGATTCCCACCCACCATCTTGGATTTATCGATTTTTCGCCAAAACTTCTACTTCAGAAGGCGTATTGAAATTTCCTGCACGACATATCCTAAATAACGGCTTCCCAAACTTGAACTACCTGGCACAGCTTCACTACATTTATTAATTTTAGCTGGTAACTGTTGAGGCGGAATGCAAGATTATTTCTTGCGAACAAATACAAAGGCGACAATATTAACAGTAATCAAGAAATACTGACCTCAGACAATGCACTAGGCAATACTCTGTACTCTGTCATTCCAAAACACATGATACAAAACTGTATTTCCAGAGTATGGCAAAAATTCCATTAAGCTGAGATTGTGGGTGAGAATCTGCCTTAAGAAGTAGTGTCTGGGTCATTCCATGCCATTTCAACAAATTTTTAAAAAGTTAGTTGCTTAATTTGTTAAAATTGGTTACACCTTTGGAGTGTCTAAAACCAGTTGTAGAGAAAAACTACGGCTACTCCTTTAGCTGTCACAGCTATTTTTAGTGTATGATGCACAGTGATTTTAGTGTTTTTAGGCATTTACGCCAAATGCTCTACCGCGCGTGAATTTTGTTCGAATTAAATGAAACAAAAAGAGCTCTTAAATGTTGGATCTTAATGCTTTTCCTTAGTGTATTTGGTTGTCAAGTTTTTGTAGTGCAAATTTGAGACATTCAACATTTTTTTCCAACTTAGAGCATTTTTTTTACCAAAAAGGGGACATAACACCTTCACCATTTCTTGTTAACAATGAAGTTCAACAATTTTGATTGAAGTTGTAGTAGTTCTGTATTGTTTACATAGATGGCTCTGCATGAGTGCTGTATGTGACATCACTGGTATGTGAGAGTTTTAGTAATGGCAGTGTGCTCTGTCGGATGCGTGTTCTGCTTATTTCTTAATAAAAGGCACGTTTTAGAAATGAGTCTGTGTGTTATTTTCACCACAGTATTCAATCAATAGGTTATGGTAACAGTGTTGACCTACAAAAACGGTAAAAATATCAGTCAGAATAGGCAATGTGAGTGAAAATCGCGGAACGTTTATTACTTTGGCACAATGGCGGCCTCGTTTCAGAAACAGGTCGGAAACATCAAACAATTTGATGGTACGGGGTACACTTTTTGGAAGCACATAATTATGTTGATTTTAGAACAGTCCCGTGTTGCAGAAGTACTTGTGAAGAAGCCTCCTGAAAAAGAAAAGGAATTGAAAGAATATAAAATGATTGACATCAAGGCTAGAAATATAATCACTCAGTGTTTGGCAGACAATGTGCTGGAATCCAGAATGAATAAAACAATTGCCAAGGAGTTAATGGATACGTTCGATTCTACCTATATCAAGAAGAGAATCAACAGACAAGATGATCTTCAGAGATAATCAAGAAATATCAAGTTCACTAGGGAAGTTGAAAAGAATTCATCAGCATCTTTAAAAATACAATAAACGAACTCAAAAGTTCAGGTGGTAGCATTTCAGATGCTGAAATAATATCGATGCCTGAAAGTTATGATGAGGTGACGCGGACTATTCAAGTCAACATCCAGAAGATGTTGACTTGAATTATGTGAAGAATGCCCTCCTTCAAGAAGAATTACAGCAGTCATAAAACAAGTAATGAAGCAAGGTTAGTTGCATTTTATTCAAAGACAAACTTTGTCTCAAATAGATGGAAGAATAAATACGTTCGTAACAGTGGAAATAAAACCCAATCTAACGTGCCATTTAGATTTAACTGTTACAATTGTGGACGCAAAGGTTCATCATAAGAAAAGAGAGTGTAAATTTTCTTTGAGAAAACGTAACGCTAACTCGACCAGTGACCACCAAGGGTGTGAATCTGATGGTGGTACAACCTTCATTGTGGCAAACCGGGACCAGAATGTAAACGAGCAGTGTCTCATGTCAGATAGCTCTACAATAAACTTTGTTGTGGATTCAGGTGCTACTAATCATATGATAAACAGGAAATATGAAAAACCCCAAGTAAATACAATGGATGTGAATTTGAGCATTGCAGTTGCTAAAAGCGGTGTTCTACATGCACACAAGAGTGGGACTCTAAAATTTACATCACAAGAAGGTAAGCCTATCACTATAAAAGATGTTCTATCTTGTAATAATTTATTTTTAATCATTTGTCAATTAAAAAAATTGAGAGTCACTCCTTTAAAGTATTATTTGATAATGAGGAAGTGAAGATTTTGAATAAAAAATCTGAAGTTGTGGTGACTGGCAATCTGACTGGTAATCTCTATTATGATTAAATTAGAAATTGATATTACTACTGCCTTGACGAGTAATGAGGATTTTATGCACAGAAGAATGTGTCATTCATCTCGTTTCCCTCCAAAGAATTTTTGTGACATCTGCATTCAGGGAAAACCAACTAGAAGAAGTTTTGAGAGCTTACTATTAGGAAAGAAACATACTAGAACCCTTGAAGCAGTCACTTCAGATGTCATTGGGTCTATTACTCCCCCGACCTACGATTCTAAGAGGTACATAGTTACATTTATAGATCATTTTTCCTATTTTGCTGTGGTTTATTTACTCTTTTAGAAGTCACAGGTCCCTGAAAAAGTCGAAGAGTATGAGGCTAAGGTAACGGCTAAATTTGGAACTAGAATATCATGTATTCGTTATGACAATGGGGGAGAGTATAGCTGAACACAATTTATTGAATTTTGTAAGTCAAAAGGTATCCAAATAAAGTAAACTATTCCAAGTAATCCAGAGTTAAATGACTTGAGTGAACGTTTCAATAGGACCTTATTGGACTCTGTCAGATTAGGATTTTTGGAACTGTAGCTTATGCCCATATTCCGAAAAAAAGATGTCAAAGGAAAGCTAGCTCTAACATCAAAACCAATAACTATGACAGGTTACACTGCTAACGGATAATGATTGTGGGGAAAAAATTGCAAGATTTTGATACTAGTTTTGTAGCAGCCTTATCAGCGGGTCTTTTACCATCTGAGTTACCAGATGCATTTGAAAAAGCACTGGAAGCCAGATGGAGGATAGCTATTGATGAGAAGTTTGACATTCCTAAGAAAAATAATGTGTGGAAACTGGTTTCAGAACCACGCGGAGAAAACATAATTGACTCGAAATGGGTTTTTACTGAAAATGAAGTATTGGGCCATAAGATCTAGAAGGCGAGACTTATTGTGAGGGGGTGTTTCCAGGATTCAAAGACTGTGGAAGAAGTTTACGCACCAGTTTCTTGGATGACATCTCTAAGAACTTTACTATCAATTGCAGTCCAGAAGGAATGGAGCATCGACCAATTAGACGTTAAGTGCGCATTCTTATATGGTGAATTGGATAAGCAAGCTTACATGAAAGTGCCTAAAGGTGTTATTAGAAAGAGGAGAATGGCAACAAAAACCTTGTTTGCAAACTGTTGAAATCTTTGTAAGGCCTTAAAGAATCTTCTCAGTGTTGGTATAATTAATTACAGGAAGTCCTAATTAGTCTGGACTTTGAAAGAAGTTTGATTGATTCATGCATTTTTATGAAACATAATTTAATCATCATTGTGTATGTATATGATTTATTAATTTTCTCTGGTGACAATTCAAAAATCGTTTTTCTTGAGGGGTAATGAAAGAAACAATTTTAAATGAAAGAAATACATGACAAGGGATTGTTTAATTTTTTTAGGTCTTGAGATGATTTTTGAAAACAACTTGATACAGATAAGTCAAAAGAAGTTGACAAATTTTTTTGCAGAAGTTCAATAGGTGTAATAGTAAACTTTAAAATATCCCTATCATGGAATCTAAATTGAATTTAACTCCATCTAATGAGTGTAAAGAGTAACTACCTTACAAAGAGTAATTATGATCTCTTATGTACACTATCTACCAAAAAGTAATAGGGCACTCGTAAAGATAGGTAATTCAGTAAGTCACTTAACTTGTGTTTCATGGCCTTCGGCGTAGGACTGCTGGTGTTTGTCCGTGGTAGCATGCACATAAAGGTATATTGTAACATTCTGGGTAATGAAATGCTCCCTACATTGTGGCATTTTTACGGAATGGACCCGTGTTACTTCCAGGACGACAATGCCAGGTGCCATGTTTCAAGGGCTACTATGCAGTGGTACGCCAGAAACAATGTTCGCCGATTGGACTGGCCCGCCCAGAGCCCCGACCTCAACCCTATAAATCATCTTTGGGACAAACTGGATCACTGGGTGATTTTTTGTTTTATGTTTTGCAGTCCCATTTTATTTATTTTTCATTTTTACAAGTTTTTATTTAACTTGCCTTGTTAGCTTGTTTGTTTGATTGTACGTTTGGGTGAAATCTAGCACGTTGATAATAAACCACTTCCGTTATCCAATTGAGGTGAAATTTCGCATACATGTGTAGTTCCTATGACAATAAAATGTAAAGGTACCAATGAGCTGATCTGATGATAGAGCCGAAAGTTACCCGCTTTTAACGTAACTTTACGTGTATGTATGTTAAACAACTTCCCGTTATCCAATTGAACTGAAATTTTTATACATGTGTAGTTCCGATGACAATACAATGTGAAGATACCACTGAGCTGATCTGATGAGTTCATGTAACTTCACGTGTATGTATGGTAAACCAATTCCCATTATCCAATTGAGCTGAAATTTTGCATACATGAGTAGTTCTATGGCAATACAATGTGAAGAAACCACTGAGCTGATCTGATGATGGAGCCAGAGGGTAGCCATAGACACTCTACAACTACATGCAGTAAATGTTGTATCGAGTTTGTTTTACAGAATCGAGTAACAGTAAAATGGAGATTAGAAGTGTCACTGCTGTGTTGTGTGCATGCCCTATTTTGTAGTGGCAAATGGTTCTGAAAACTATTATTATAGTTTGCTCCTACATTATGTCCCGTATCGAAATTAAAGTGAACTACTGGTCGATCACGATACATCATGGGGATCTTTCTTAGCAAAGGAAAGCCATATTCGTGATACACACACATGGTTGGAGACTAAAAAGTGAAAAATAAAATTAATGTAAAAAAACTTTTAAAACCAAACTTCTGTATTTATAAGGGCACTTAAAAGAGAAAAATAATTATAATAGTTACACAATTTGTAGAACTTGTAAGATGTGGTCAAACAGCAGTAATAAACCTTACTACAAATTAATGTATTTGTATCAATTTATATTTAGTATATAAAAGTTTGGCACAATATAGAACGTATACCTCATTTGCGTAAGCATGATAAGCATATATCTTGCATAAGGCTCTTAACTATTCACAATATAGAACGTATACCACATTTGTGTAAGCATTGGGTGCACATATCGTGCATAAGGCTCTTGGCTATTCACAAAAGCAAACAATATTTTGAAAAAGCATATATCCTTAATTACATTTGCAAAATATGATCTCTTTTATATAAAATACAATTATTTTTACTAAACCCCGTGCTTTTGAAGTAATTTGTTATGCTGTTCATAACCTCATTTGAGTTAATTCATCAAACATTTTGTTAAACATACTGACAGTGCAAAACCTTTTAAAATTAATATTATTATTGTGTATAAACATTTTGTAAGTATTTTAATTACGTTTGGTTTCACTAAGACTGCTTTTGCTTTGGGAAATAAGAATTTTTTAAAAATGGTTTAGGCCGGCATGCAATCCAGAGTTATGTAACAGTTTTTATGCATCCAAAAACTCCACATACTATGTTCCCTGTAGGATGTGTTTATTTCAATGTATGATAATTGTTAATATAAAGAAAATTATATTTAAAGACATGCAGTAAATCTTAACTGCCTAAATAATTGAGCATTATTGTTTAGACAAATGGATGATAGACATAACCACCTGTTAACAGATGTATAAGTTACAGAATTAACTAATAATCACTTTAAAGACAAAAAACTATGGAGTGGCTGCATTTTTAATTAGTGAGCACACACACACCTGTAACGTGATAAATTTTATTTAGCTAAATAACAGTTATGGGTCCTAGCGCAAACTAAATGCATACTATATACAAAAATGCCACAATGTCATGTAATTTTAAAGTTATGTACATAGTCTAACTCAGGGCTGCCATTTTAACAGATTTCACGGTATTTAGAAACTTTAAATGACTGACAGATTTCCTTCAAACATCACTGATATTTTCTATTGTCCATTTACATGTACATTTTACTTGTTTATTTACAAATGGTCATGTACCATAGATTTATGCCTGTATTAAAAGACTGCCATTTGGTGAACTGTAGATATAACTTTACCACTCTCAGTGATGACATTTTGATCTACACACGGACTTTGCTGTTTTGGCTAATAAACGTCTGGTAATTTTTAAGAGCATCAGTTACATATTTGGTTTTAGGATTTATAAATTCCCCAATTAGAAGTTAAGGTAGTGATTAAGCATTGAGTATTTTACACAGTTTTCCAATCTGTTTTCAAATCTTCAGTAGGTACTCGACCACCCTGTTGAGACTAAATGGTTTATGATCCTTGTATTGGTCATGATAGGTAAATTATGTGAGCGAGTAAAGTTGTGATAACCCCTTATTTATTTTTGTTCATCATAGTTACGACCCATAATCAAGTATGTTGCTGTATGGGTTATAGATAAGAATATGTGTAGGGGGGTGTGTCCATAATGTGGCAATATTAAATAACTTTATTTAAGTGATAAGATAAAAATTCTCCTAAATGATACCAGTCCTAATAATTTTGTGCAGATATTAATTTTTCTTGCAGATGAAAGTAAAAATGCCTGATTAGTTTTGTTACAAAGTCATCCTACTTACAAGTAAATACAGGATATTTTAGTACCTCTGGTAGTATAATTGAGATGCCAAATTGGAAAAAATCTAAGAGGATTAGATTTCTTTTAACAGCATGGAATGACCCATATATGATAGTGTAATGGTCCCTCTAATGAGCATATTGCAATCAAATTGATATAATTGATCAATGAGTTAGTACACCCGTTACATTTAATTTGAAAAATAGAAGAAATTTGAATGTACAGTAATTATTTTTGAACTGGTATGTGATTTCCACAAATGGCAGCCTGGATGGAGCATGAACAATCATGCTTATTACCTTAACTACAGATACTAGTTTCAAAGGTATAGGAAATGCTCTACTGCCAGTATGCCGCAGACATTGGTGGAAAATGCAACGTCAGAAAACTATAGATGGTGGTAAAACTTTGTAAAAAAATCTCTATTCAATGACCTTTAAATCATGTTAATACAGATTTGCTACTACAAACTTCTGGAACTCCGGAGCCAATATGAAACAGCGACAGTTACAGGATTATAGTACAAACTCCTATCACTGACTAAGTTTTACTTGCCGCATAGCTTTTTCTTTTCACAAAATTATTTAATCATCAGATTACTTTTTAGATTCAGTCACAGCACATGAAACGCCCTTCTGTGGCAATATGGTTATAAGTTACAAATGAGGGTAAATAAAATAAAGAAACAACAGTGTTCAATATAACCTTTATTAACTCCTATTAATGATTCAATTATATGAAATAATATTCACATAAAACCCCAATTAATTTTACGCTATGGAACAATGTACTTCCACTGTTTGTTCCCCTAAAGGATGTTGTTCTGCAAGTTGTCAGTTTCTTCAACAACTTCTGGCTTCTTTTCTTCATTATTTTATGGTGGTAGAATACTGTCTACTCAATCATTATCCAGATATTTGTGACAAGTATAAATATAACAAATTCTCAGTTTTTAATGACAAATCAAACTTACACACGTAGCAGCCATAACCCCAGCCAATAAAGTGTTTTGAAAAACATGTTTTCATCAAGTTCTGCAAAATAGGCACTTAATATGCTAATGGCATATGTGAATAGCATTAATTTTATACCACCACTGTGATAAATTAATGAATTACAGGAATATACCTACAACATTCTCAGCCGTTAGGCAAAATAAGTCAAACTCTGCATCATATCTATTACATTATTTCAAAATCCTGATGCACTAAACTATTAAAGAGAACAAAATAACCACTTTTCAGTTACGAATGTTGCTATTGTGACAATTAACAACCCAAAACAACAACTAAAATGTCACTTTACTTCTTAAATGGAAAAGCAGTCCACTATTTGTCAAATTCAATTTTATTTAAACATTTAATGGCTTCCACGTACAAAGGTTTTAAAAATGATTGCAGTTTATGAATTTTACATATGACTAGCGTCAATCTATAGGGACTTGTAAAGTGTATATTGATGTAATATTTTGTGAAAATATCATTGCACCTTAACCTCAACCCAAACCACAAAGCATTTACTTTTTTAAGCTTGTTATACGAGATGCTGAAATATTCTGCTTGCTATGCTTGAACTTTATTTCAATAGACAGAAATCATATAATACATGGCAATTTCTACACAATGTTTAAGAACAAAGGATCTGTATTCTGAATTCACGTTAGTGTGTGTATTTGTTTTAAATATAATCCAATTAAAAGGCAAAACCATTTTAATATTTATAATGAATCAATTAGTTTCATTCAAGTTGTCTAAAAGAGGAATATTTTAGGAATTTTCTTACTAGTCTTTCCAGAAGAATAAAACCTGTACTAACAAAATTTTTCCAATATTCCTGAACTAGAACTTTAAACAATTCACATATCTTGCCCACTTTTAAAATACTTTGTAGACTTCATGCAAAGCCTTCAAGTTTCAAGATGAATATACCTGTCAAGTTACATTCAAAACACATTATACATATGTAACTGACACTGTACAATAAAAGGGTCTGTAAAGGTGATGTATGGCTTCAAAAGAGCAATCCATTTGACCAAAACTAAATCAGACTAGATTCCATGAATATATTTTAAGATTTTTAATCAAAAAATACAAACATAATATTACAAATATAAAACATGGAATGCTACAAGTCTTTTTTTTTGTGAAGGTCAAATGGAATAATCTCTCTGAGTATGTAGTTCTGAATATAACAAATGCCAAAAATTAATTTTTGGTGGAATTGAACTTTTATTCATTAGAAAAAATCTTACAATAAAAAAACACAGTTTACAAATAAATATATGCTCCTTGAAAATAGAATCCATCAGTGTCTGAAAAAATTGTAAAGTTGGTACAATAGGCCTACGTACAAGAAATTTTTCAACATCTGAAAAAGATTACAGAAAAAAGAGGTTATCAAGAATTCCCACGACTTGCAAATGGTACGTTGAAAGCAAGGTAATCAAAGAACAGACAATGGAAAAATTTTGCAGATATATAAAAAATATGGGTCAATGAAAACAAAATTTAATTATTAACAACTTGACATATTACATTCCTTTTGCTGAAATAGTTTTTAATATAATAAATAATATCAGCAAAATAATAGTTCCATCACCAGTTCTTATAACCACGACAGGGGAAAGGACACTAGGGAAGGTACTAAAAAATACTACAAATCTGAAAGTAGCAGAGAAAGTTTAAAATTAAGCCCCTTTACTTTATCAAAGATATGTTTCTAACTGCATCAATTACTAGATATTTAATTTCTTTTTTTTTATAAAATTATGTTTACTTTCAAAGCCACAAAAAAAGACAATAAATGTAACAGCAATTTTAACGTAATTAATTAGTAACCATCAAAACTATATAAGCCCTAGGTGAAAATACTGATATAAAATAAGTAAATGTGTGAAACTGTTCTTGAACAATATCTCCAAGTTAAAAAAATATATATATGCATTCCTGAAGTATGTTGTTCACATATAATAACACCTATGAAAAGGTGTAAAAGTAACAGATGTAACATTATCAATCAGCATGCCACACAACACACCCTCAAATCACAATGCATGAGCTGGTAGTACTCACCTCGGACGAGCTCACAGCACCGGACCACATGTGTGTGTGGATGATCTATTGCTACATCAAAACCCAGGGTCTGAAGCAGCACATTTTCGTTAAACACCAGATCCTGAGCTTGCTCCAAGTATTGCTGCAAGGTAAGATAAAACAATACAAGTGAAAACATCTTCAACAACTATAGTTTATGTGAAGGGGGAGGGGACAGTTTCAAACAATTTCTCAATCACTACAAAAACAAACCATTTTAAAGAGTTTTAACGCATTACATATTTCCATCAATGATATGACGACTTCAACTCATCAGTAAGCAAGCCTGTCGCCCGATTTTTCAACGGAGTTATTATTGTTAGCACCTCAACAAGATGCAAGATTTTACTGTTTGCCACAGCAAGAATGGATGTTCCAGCTTGCACATTGTATTGTTGACTGGCCCCTGAAGCTATGCATCCAAGGCACTGAGTACCACAGCATACCGCTAGGTGTCTCCACCAGTTCAATTTGCTGCATCTCGATTATCCAAGTCAGTCGGTGATGTCACGCCTTGAAGAAGCTATGCTGTAGCTATCGCCTATCCAGCTGACTGAAGAGGAAGGACCTGCCAGAGTATAAATAGTGGGATGCTGCCCACAAACGTCAGTTACTCATCGGCTCGTCTTCGAGCCACACTCTCTCCACTGCAGCCCTTGCAGGAGATCTACCCTGCTCGCTTTGCTCCTTAAACCTACCCTCCTTCACCGCATTCATGCCGAAGGAACTACCTCTCCTTGACTCCACTGCGCTCATCGCTGGAGTCATCTTCGCTAGTCTATCTTCACCGCATTCGAGCCGAAGATATACCTGCCACGTCATCTACACACTGAGACACTGCGCCCCCTTCAGGGGGTACTATTCCCAGATGGCTAACCTCGCGTTGCAGTGACTCACGCCTACAGACGAAATCTGCATTCTCAGATGTCTAAAACGATCCACTGTTTACATCATCACTCCTCCCGCTACCTGCCGCGGCCTCCTTGGTGGCCAACAAGGCTTGTCTGTTCATGTCTCGTGTTGAATGCTGGGAGCTTGCTGGCTCCGGAGCCATGCCATCCATACTGTGTTTCAAATTAATGCTGAATATTTCTAAAGAAATTCGGAATAAATTTGTTATCTTTAATTCCGTAGTTAATTTTGTGGTTTTGTACATTAACCACCCTTTCAAACATTATCAATGAATATATTCTTTATTAAAAAAACATGGCAAACTTTGAAAAATGTTCACCTGCATATATTTTAACAGAAACACTGACTGATATAGTACAGTTGGTGACGATGGAGATAAATTACTTATTTCAGTGTCTTAGCATTGAATTACAACTTTAACATATCACCATATACATCATGTTGAAAAACATGTAATGTAATACAGATAACGTTAGCTTTTACTGCTGATAATTGTAAGTATACACTTATATATTTACATTTATATGCCTATTTATTAATTCCATGTTCCATAAGCTACCCTAAGCTACTATAACTCACAACCATAATTAGCGGATTTATGTTATGACATCCAATAACCTAGGTTGAGGATTTTGAAAGAGAAAGATGCCCATTTATTGAAATTAATTTTCTTGCACCCCTATCACAAATTTCCTTTATCTTCATAGCCATTCATAACAGTTTATTTCTTTCAAATAAATGTTGAATTATTCAATACATTACTGTTTGTCGTACACTGCATGCTACTCATTTGCAAAATGTTTAACCAGTCAGCATTCAGCTTGTCTGTAAGAACGTGTTCACGAAATAATTCAGTTTCAGTGTTTAAAATCAAATTTCTCCTTGTTTTCGTTGCAAATTTTGTGCAAATAAAGAGTGTACGGACAAATTATGTTTGTGTGTTCCATGTTTTTATCCTAACCGATGTATGTTATACAAATCAAATATGGAATTTGTACCACAACCGCTACAAAAAAAATATCAATATTACGTTATTAATTTAACAGTATGAATTTATTACAAACATTCTGACAGCCACTGTCTTCTCGCTATGGCTATGGTACAAAATTAAAATTAATTTGTTGTACCCAATCTATTTACACTGTAGCAACCTGCCTAGCATTTGTTATTATATTTACAATTGAATGATAACAAAAATAGATTTAGAATGATTTTTCATAAAATAATTATATATAGTGCTTCTGGAAAAGAGGCTGAACCTCAATCACACAATGCTGAACGTGGGAGAGAGAATACACAGGTGTCAGCTAGACATGGCCATGTATATGCCCGCCGAGTTTTCCGTCTTCACAAACAGTAAATCCAAACATGTAGTAAAACAAAGCTCTTCTGCCGTCTTGCACAGCATGTCGCGTGGTCATAGAAAGGCACGTGGCATATCAGAGTTTCGTTTGTCTTCTCCACGCGACCATCGGCCCTTTCTGATTGACCAGTATTTGTAGCCTCGTCTGCAGGGTGCATGGAAATTGATACTTTTCAGGCACATTCAATGAGCTCACACCTGTAGCTTTTGGTGACTGTCCAGGAATACGTCCAGATGGCCCAGACGTGAGCACCAGACAATGCGCCTTCCGTCTACTCACTGTGCAAAATCTGAGAATAGCGTCCTTGGGCATCACATGCATAGGGAGTAGTGCCAGTTTTAATAATTTTCATAATGCTTGTCTACCCCACCATTATTAGACTAGGCCCAGGTCGCCCCTACCTGATTAAATGTAGGTTAAGATTCTCTAAGCTCTTGCCAACGTTAGGAGGTAGTGAGACACCACTCTGTTTACTTACCGTTAAACGGAATAAACAACAGTTTTACCGACTCAAGGATATCCTTTCCCATAGCATCGGACCTCTCCCAATGTACCTCACACCGCAAGGGATTGCAGGTGACCGGGAAATTTACTCTTACGAACCATATACACCAGTCGAGTACCCACATGCACTTCGGACGACCACCTATTCTGCGCTCCCCGGAGTTCAGAACGGTAGAGCCCCGACACTGGGTACTCGGTCTCTCGAGGTCAGCTTGCCTGCTCAACTGCATAATATCTCCACCGTATTTCAGCGCAAGAGCTAGTGTTCACTGGGTGTGGGCAGACTATCCCCTCGAGACACTCACCCACAAGCAGAGACTGTCAACAGCATGGCCTAACGGCAAGGCCTGAATCTCGAGTGCTCACCGCATTTAGGAGCCGAGTACCGAGATAGGGTGTCCGCTTGAGTCGGCAGCCTACATATGGCTGTACACCTGGTAGGACCACACGTCACCTCCAGTCGCTTCACGGACGCAAGGTGTGTGACTTAATCCAAATGCCATATTCCCGTTGGAGTGGTATCAGAGAGAAAGTCAAACAGGTGCTAACTGCCTCTGGATGCTTGCAGGAGCTTACCTCCTTCCTCATTGCTACACTAATGCAGCTTTCCCCCAAGGATCAAGCCAAAGCATTGCACTGACTCCAGCTTCCAGTCATACCAGAGTACCAGGTACCTCAGTACCTCTTCAAGGACCCCACCCGGCTAAGCGGAGAAACAAACCTGTGGTTCACAGCTTTCTTAAATGGACTGGAGCAGTCTTTGGAACCTGCTAACTCATACCACAGGGTAGTAAAACCAGTGGAGCCGATACAGCCACCCATCACAACCTTTGAGCCATTGACCACAAACCAATCCAACTCACACTCATGTCAGCCAGAGTTGTCCCAGGTCAAACTTCCACTATAGAGGTTATGCGTCCCCCAGGTGTACCACTGAGAGCCAACCTTTTACAGCAAAAGATCACTCTCACAGAATCTGATTTTGTGCCCCGCTGCAAAGCTATCAGGCCAGTCCTCTACACTGGATGTGTTCTCTATGAGAGAAACCTGTAATTCCCGCCAGAAGGGTGCACATGGTCTAGCACCCGACAAAACCAACCTCTGTAACGTAGTAATGATCTTGTCAGTCTGAGGCATCACGCGTCAAGTTTGCATATCAGCAATATTAAACAGGGAAAGTACACATTTATCAACACACCTTAAGCCGATTACAAAAACAAGAACTGATATAAGCCAAAAATTTCTTATTAGTGCAGTCAAATATTGTTTCTAAGACCCATGAAATAACAACCCTTTTTGGTAACCATGAAACAAATTTAATCAAAAAAGTTCTTTAAATAAAAACCCTTTTCCTGGGAACCATGAAGAGACTTAAGATAGAGTATTTACTGCATGTAGCGTTATAGCCTTCACAACACAAAATCTATAGCCATCATGCAACAAACTATACAAAATCAGATATTCACTGGATGATACAGTTAAGAATGAACTGGGCAATAAATAAACACTATGTAAATGCATTAACTGATATCTGCAGCTTTGTTAAAGCAATACAGACAACCAAGAAAAGAGCAACCTCATAAGCATTTTTGTGAAATTTGTGAGCTGCTGACATATTTCTAATATGTATAAGTGAAAATGTTTACATTTTTATTGAAATGCAAGACATTAATGTTAAAAGAATAATTAGGAGCAATTACAACAAGAATATGCTAGTTGTGATAAAACATCACACGGTGGTGGGGGAAGGGGGAGAAAAAAAAAAAAGAAAATTGCGAAAGGGGATTCTTTAAAATGTGAGATTTTACATTGCTGAAAGGCTAGTTAAAAACAGACTGCAACAATGGTTTCCAAACCATTTCTTTACCAACTTTGTGTTTTGAATACTAAGCAAGATGAATGCAAGCCTCACCAGTCATCATACGAGCAAGATGCTTTTGCATGCAAGGCCGCTTAGGACTCCTCCACAACAAGGTGATCAGATTCTTGAGTAAGTTAGTGAGTCAAAAATTTAACAACCATAAGTAAAAATTAACACCTGGGAAAAATAACACAGTAAAATTTAGTGGGCAGAAAAAAAACTGAGTTACGTTAAAAGTTGGTGCCTGAGTAAAAGTTAGCAAACCATTTTCTGTTTTAGCATGGGAGAAAAAATTTTTTGCCAAAAAAATTAACATTTTAATATTTTAGGAATGGTAAGAGAAATAATCACCAAACCACCAAGGTTGTGTTGATTTCATTCTAACAATTGTAAAAGGCAATACCGTAGATGCTATGGTACAGATAAAAACAACTGATAATAAAAGACTGAGATTTTAGTCATAAAGAATTGTGAAGATTTGCTTTTTAATAACATAATTATTCCTTACATCCAATATATATATATATATATATAATTTATAATAATATTTATATAAAATATTGGATGTAAGGAATAATTATGTTATTAAAAAGCAAATCTTCACAATTAATTATATATATATATATATATATATATATATAATTTATTATATATATAATATAAAGCATGTGAATAAAATTAATAACTTCTAAGCTACTTTTCTGCAACAAAAACTAAATAGTTTTATTTTCTAGTTACTTGGCCGAAAAACTAAAAAGTTTAATTAAACTTAATTCTAATAATTCTTGTTATAAAATGCTAACAAGTTAGTACTAACTTCTGCTACACTACCAACAAAGCAAAATATATAAAAACTTACAAAATAAAACAATACCGGTAGCTTTCAATACAGATAATACAAACATTACACCTAACCTGCCAGAAGGAACATGTTTTCCCACATCCACTACAAATATGGTGTAAGAAAAAAACTCACCTCCGACTTAGTATCTAAAGGCGGGATGTCCCGGTGATCCCTGTGGAGACACATGTGAGCTACTTTTATCACATGTTCCAATTTCCGCGGCTGCTCCTCCACTTTCGCTGCGAGGAACAACGCTGCCGCAGCAATGGCATTGCGGTGGAAATGACTGAACGAGTGGAACACGTAGAAGCGGTGCATGTAAACTATTGCTGTGTTTATACATAGTTGGGTACTGTAGTGTGGTTAAGGACAAACCCATGGTAATAATATGAACCATAATCCAGCTACAAGAGAAAGCGCACATGCCAGAGAAACAGAAAATCACACTAAAATTAATCAATCTGCAAAGAATATTTATAACAATTTTAAACTACAGCTAAACAGCTTATTTACATTTTTTCAGGTACTGTACCAGCAAAAGAATGTACAAAAATATATCAAATTAAAAAAAAAACTGAAAATGTATATTTAATTATTACAAAAACCAAATGACATTGGTGCGAAAAAAGGTAACTATGGGTTGCTAATGTCACAAGGTATTAATAACAATTTTAAAAATTCATAACTTGCAACTTTTATCACTAGAACAATACTGAAATTAGCACCAAAGTTAATAGGGTTATCACAATCTGTGCGAAATTCTTGGAACAATGAAATTTATCACCTTTATGAAGTGTACAGAGAATTGTGGCAGGGCAGGAAGAAATAAATGGGAGTTTGCCAAAATCTTCTGCAAGAATTAAAAATTACAAATGGTACACTGAAACGTGTGAATATATAGTTTATTCTACATTTTCCAAAATATGAAGATTTTCAATATTTTTTTTATGCAAAACAATATAACTTCTGAAAACTTTCCTATTATGTTGAACTTTCCGGTAAACAATCAAGTTTTACAGAAACTTAACTAAAATAAAGAAATTTATAGGTTTTAAAAAGTCAAGCTAAGTTTTTGCAGCTACACAAAATAAATATTGATGATTTCTATGATCATGGGCAGTGTTAGTAATGACACAGTTATCTATACTCTTAAACAAAAACACTTTCAAAGATATGCATTTCCGATTTTTCTCAACAGCCGGGCTGTGACCAGATAAAAAAAAACCCCGTCAGTTACACTGAACCACAATATTCTCCAGTACTATAACTATTGACTTACTCCTATACTATCTGATGCAGGATAATGTAATCCTCATTTCCCTTAGATCTTTTTGACACTATCTATCATGTAAATTTTTTTAGCCAAAAAATTTCTTTATCCAAGCAAGACATTTAGAGGCACGTTTGTGGCAGTCCAAGTTAGGAATATTAGTTTCCTGATATTACAGCAAAAAAAACTTAAATAAAAGAACAAACAACTAGTCTATAACATTATTAGGCAAGAGGCTGTAGGAGGTTGATTAATTAAGCACTTTCAAAAACAACAGTATGTAAAATGTTTAATTTTATCACACAATTCAACAAATTTACTTTACAGATGCATGAATAAAATGATTATAGGCTCATTGCAATGTAAATGCTACACTTGATGAAAAACTACACAATTTATATACAAGAATATCTTAAGCAGGGCTTTCAAAAGTGCTCAGTTTACCATGAACAGCCTATACATGGCTGGAGCTCTGCAAACAGTTGTTACCCTCTCCACAGCACATAACTTTGGTGCAGACAGTAGTTAGTTGACAAGGGTATCTTACCATATTCACAGCCAATATTAGTATAGTCCATTTCATATAAATGGGGTAAAATTTGACAATGTGACCAACCTACACACTATATAACCAGTAAATGCTCTCGTTTGTAAAGTATTATATAAACTGATGAATTGCCGTGGGATGTTGTTAAGTTGGCTACTTTGATGATGGCTTTGGAAGAAAACAGTACTCAGAACTATAAGTTGTAATTTAAAATTCTAATTATACTTACAACATTTATGGTTTAAATTACGTATTTAAAGCAATATTAATTTATTTAGCTTTTAGTGAATGGACTTTACATGTTCAGCAATTACGACAGAGCGTGTCCACATATATGAACAGTAAACATTTCCAGCCAATGGCTAGCCATGTTTCTGTTTGCAGTTTCCAGGTCGGTGAATGCCGTTGTGCATTCACTTTTTTTCTCATTGTGTTTATACGAGTATCTTGTTGGTGTCTGAATATTTTATCAGTAGTTAATGTTTTTATTTTTTTTGCTTTCTTTAAACATAGTTGATTGTGGGTACCAGTGTAGTGAATTTTCGGGAGTGAAATGCAATATCATCAGCACATGTTTACCACTTTGTAAAACTGTTTGTTTGGCAATTTTCCTTAACCATTGTCCGCATTGAAAGGACACAAATATAATTTACGTATCTAAGTTTAAGTTTGTTGGTTTCAGGAAACGTGTGCAGTGTTGATTTTACTAAATGATTCTGCAAATAAATTATTTAATGCTAGTGACGAATAAACGTGATTTTACAGAAATAAACTTGCAGGGGATTTCCATAGAAAAACATGTGTTCAAGAGGTTGCGAATTTAACGAACAGTAAGTTTGAGTGTTTTGTAAATAATGTATTTGTAAACCTGTACTATAATTATTGAAATGCACGTAGCCTGAAAAAACAGAAGTTTCAACACTTTTGTAGTCTGTAAATAATATTTGTTTAATTGCCCATATTGTAAATTCAACTAGTGTACGGTTAACGTCAAAATGTGTATGTATTTCTGCATCTGTACGAATACCAACAATGACGTATGTATCTCGTTTTATTTTTTAATCAAAGTTGAAATTTTCGAAGTTATAATAAATTAATATTATTTCCATATGAGCAAAGTTTTACGTTGCTCCATCAAAACAATATGCAACTCAAAATGCCATATACTCTTTTAAGAACATCAAAACAATGCAGTCTCATAAAATATGTTAAATTAACCCCCCCCCCCCCCCCTCCCTCCCCAACCATCACACTGTTTCCTTTTTTCCTTTTGAAATAAATAAACAGAATTCCAACAACAAACATAACTTGGCAATTGCGAAAATAAAACAGGCTGGAATGCCAATCCTACACTGATTACTGGATTGTGGCATTCAAGACACAAATTAAATGTAACAAATTAGTTTCAACAATATTTTCATAGTTGGAACTATAATTTTACTTTTCATATGCAGACAATTCCATTTATTAATTAAAAAACTTCCAGAAACATTTAAATAATATTTGATGTGGGCGTTCAACACACTGAACCAAATCCAAAGACACGCGAATGATGAAATTATTAAAAAATTACATTTCTCAGACCAAATTAATGCTTGAACATGAGGAAATATACATTCAATACTTTAAAATATTAAAAGCTCCCAACACCCGGAGCACTGACACGACAGTATAAATTAACTAATGCTCTATAAGGTAGCAAAGCCTAAATAGATAAAAAAAATGAACTTGAACAACACATTTAAAATACATTTTTTAAATCTCTGAAAGGTTCGCCAATTTTAATAAGTGCAAGCAGGTGAGTTACCGATAGAATACACAATCTGAAGCAAGTCAATATAGTCTGGTCAAAAGCGCCATCACTTTTCCAGGCAACTCTACACAGTATATATCAAACTTGAGTAATGCAAAATTATTACACCTTAGCTTACTGAAACCCCATAGAAAAAAAAAACAAGTTAAGCCAAACTAAATTTATAATCTCAAACACTTACTTATTAATAATTTTAAATGCTGAACTAAAGATGCAAATCAAACAAATCAATATTCACATTGTAATTATATAATTTAAAGCAGGTAGCCCACTCCATCATAGGCAATTTCAACAAACATGTCAGGTTGATTTTAAGTGTGCTCATTTTATAGAGAACCATCTATATTTGTGGTACTATATGGCAGGCGTCAGCACGAAAACGGTGGAAAAAGCCATTTTCCGAAGCAGTAAACAGGTGTAGATAATATTGCATTTCACTCAAGAAAATACACTAAAACAAACCCTACAAACAATTATGCTTAAAGAAAGAAAATACAAATTTAATTAACTACAGATAACTACCAATAAACTATTAAGATGACACCAGTAAGGAACTTGCAAAAACATGAAGAATAGGAGCTCATTGGTCTTCAACGGACTGGAAACATTTCACTGATTGTGTCACCACGCTCCTTCGAATGAAGGGAGAAAAAACACAAACACACAGCATAAATGTTGTAAGTAGAATTATTTAAGTTTAAGATTACAACTTTTAGTTCCAAGTACTAATTTCTTCCAATAGTCATCATAAAATCACACACATAATACTCATCCTGCAGCAATCTATCAGTTGATACAATACATTGCAAACGAGAGTATTTACTGTTTACATAATGTGTACGTTGGTCACACTGTCAAAATTTACTCCACTTAGATGAAATAGACAATGTCATGCAATGTGACACGGTACAATTCACTAAATTTATTACAATTTTCACGCTAAAACTTGATTATGATTAACCAAACACCAATGAAGTTTCACCCATGTATGTGGCAGATAAACCTCCTTGGTGATACGTTTTGATTTAACACTTCACACTGTCCTAATTCCCAAGAACCAGGAATGTGATCAGAATTAACAGCAATTCCCAAATGCTCACTTGACTAATGATCAAGAACATATTAAAATGGCTGAACCAATACCCAATTTTTTTTCAGTAATTATTAAGAATCATTGTTGTTTTGATAGGAACATCTGAAAAGTACGAAAACGATATATTTTAATTTTCCAAGGCTTACTTGTTTAAATATACAAGCAGCATTTTAATACCTACCGTGGAACCAGAGCTCGCCACAATTTTTTTCATTAGAAAATTCCCCGACATTTTCTAGATTTCCAGACAAAATTGTATTTTTCCACTGACACTTTGCAAAAATTGATTTCTGCAAGGATGGATGCCTTTGCATTATAAAACAATTTTACACCAAAAGACTTCTCTGATCTTACATAATTGCTCGTTACATAGAAGAAAAATCCTCAAGCATTTTGTTCACAATCAAGACAATTTTATACGATACACTCAAAAAAACCTGTATCAGAAATTTGCAACAGCTAACTGTCTTTGACTGCTTAAGTTGCAAGACTATACGTTATATTAGTATTGTAGAGTGGTTAAAATTCAGTCGTCTGCGTGTTCCGCTTGCGTTTCCAAGTCAGTTTTCTTACGTATCCGTGCATTGTAAAACGGACCTTATAAATAACAAATATATTCTGTGCATCATATCCTTATAACAAAAAACCAACCCCCCCCCCCCGGCAAGTGACATGTTTTAAGTCACATTTAAAAGTTTCTGTTTTTCATATATCAATTATTTAGCAAATAGGCAGCATTAAAAAAAAAAACAAGCCATTTTAATGTTTCAACACTCGCTCAATGTCTCATTCAATACTCTAGAATCTCGCTTGGGCAAAACAGATTCAATTGCAACTACTGCAAACAATTTCTCCAAATAAGACAGATTTCACTAGCGCACACTGTTAAATATTACGTTTCTTTGTAAAAAATAAGGACTTTTACAGACCATGCAAGAAAATAAGGACTTCTAATGGTCCTTAAAAACTAATATAGCAATTGGGGACTTTTTAAGGATTTAAGGCTCATACGAACCCTGTTGAACAGTCATAGTTCCTTTACCTCGCAATAGTGCACCAAACTGTCATATCCCGAGCGGATGGATACGTACCTTCACACTTCAACTCCTCATGGGTAAGTGGAATGATTAAAGGCAATAACCTAACCACTATATGAAGTACTATTTATCTTTACTATTCCTTTCTCGTATGTACAATATTAACCATATTTTCAGATAAGGTCTTACAACATGCAATACATACTATTAAATTGTGACCATACTGGTCTCATGTCACATCAGATGCTCGGCTAAGTCTTTAATTTTACATAGGTACTTCCTATGCCCTAGTACTTCAGCTCAGCAGGTACATGCTACCCATTCCATGACTGATGTAACTTCTCTTCTTCCCTTCCTTCCTAGCCCAGTTATTATATTCAGTGACCCGTATGATCCCCTCCAGAACTTATTTTTCCCTTACTTCACAATACAAACGTTTCATCAACTTTCTGGAACAAATTGTTTGATCTCTGCACGATTCCTCGGGCATAAATCACCCTCTTAACCCGCAATCAGGCGCACTATGAAAAGTTGCACATTGAGCATTTTGTTCACACCAGTTACAACTTACAATGAATATTCTGCCAAATTGCAAGACTTATTATAGTAAAACCTATTTTAAAAAAAAACTGGAAATTTAACATAAACACTTGAAAATGTGTAATATTTTTCACTCACCCCCAAATAGCATATTTAAGTAGTCCTGTGTGATGATTGTATCTTCTAACCCAGTGTCAATAAAAGTCAAAATAAAACAAAATAACTCCGTTATATGTTCGTTGCACATCGGGATAGTACACCTGGCACAAACCTTCTTAGTTTGCATGTTTTTACATCTCGGACATATGCCACAAAATCCTTCAGTTGGTGGTGGTTGATTGTCCACAACTTACAAGCTAGAAACCTGTTTGATTTGTGCATACCAGCTGTCCTGGAAGAATTGGAATGGGAGCTCTTGTCACTAGATGAGATTTCATGAGATCCAAAGACAGAGTATTTATGTATGTACGGTGATCTATTAAATCATTTTTGTTGAACTTGTAAATTATAAAACTGTCTATGCAAGCTATATTCATTTTATAGTAAAGAACACGGTGAGTGGCCAGCGGTTACTGATTCTTGACACTGAGTCAGATGCCTTCATCTCATCCACAACATCTACACCTCCTTTCGTAAGGTTGTAGATGTTATGAACTCTGGTTTACACATGTCGTCTGTTGATTCACCAATTGTGTCACTGTTGTGCATTGTAGATATCAGAACATTTTTTTCCCTTTCTTTGGTACATATGAAACTAGGAGGCATTTTTCACCGAAACCAAACTTAGTGCTGTGAACTGGCCTTTCTTTTGTGTCCGGGAACAATGGTGGAATTTCTAATTTATTTTAACGAAGTCTCAACGATTGTCAGTTTGTGGTCCCTCGAAAATTGTTCTGCTAGTCCAGTGCTTGCAATGGAAGTAATTAGGCGTTTTACCATATTACTAGCTTGGTTGTCAGTTCGGTATGGACCTTCAGGATGTTTACCTTTATATATCTCCAGTCTACTTGTGTAGAATATCCTAGCATCGACAAGAGCATAAATCTTAAAGCCATATTTTGCAGACTTATTTGCAATATATTGACAGAATTTGCAACGACCACGAAAGGCCTCAAGCATTTAGTCAATTGTTACATATTCCCCAACTTGATAATAACTGCTGCATTTCGTGACAAATTCTTCAAAAATGTTTCCAGTGGGAGCCAAATTATCAACTTTCTTCCAAGCCTCTCGAGTGTCCAAGTCATCAAACCTGAGAGCCCTAAGGAGCGTGGCAAACTTGTTTATTGGCATAGTGGCTCTAAAACAATCTGGGGCTGTCCCATAGTCAACCCAAAGTTGTTGTAAGTTTAGATGTTGGGCCTTTTTCAAACCAGCCATATACAAAAGACCCAAAAATGCATACATTTCCTCTAACGTAGTGTTTAGACAGTCACGTGGACGTGAAACTTTTTCCCTCATTTTTGTCAGGTATATTTGTTGGTAGTCAACTATTTTTTCAACAAAATAAGTGGGGAAAAAAAAAAAAAAAAACTATTTCCAGCTTTCCAAAATTGTATCCACATTTTTCACAATGTCCTTGACACAGGGAGGATGAGATACTATATTACGTGCCCCAGTACTTACATTTCTTGGCCAACGTGGGACATGCTTACCCCAGCTTGTCTGTTTGTCTTTGCCCAAATAAAAATTATCTGCCAACAAACACTGAGCAATTTCCACTTCACTTTGTTCAGAATCTTATTGTTCACTCGGAGTGTTGTGATAACTGTGTTCACTTTCACTGTCACTCAATGAACTATCATAACCCTCATTTTCTAGTTCCCGAAGCCATAAAAAACATACCTCTGGATCCTTACTAGCCATTGTACTGTAAACTAAAATTTAGAGAAAATTGATTTGTAAATGCATTTCACACAGTCCGTTTTTAAACTCACATTTCCAATAAACCAGATGAAAGTTGGGCACGCACGAGCAAGCACTAACAAATATAAACTATAATGTTATAAACTAAAATGCTTGAGTTATTGCTTACAATCGATAAGCAGCACGTCTATGATATTGGGTGCACACTGAGATAATTACTCACTTTCTATAAGCAGTATGCCTACGCTATCAGGTGCGCGTGGTGCAAAATGCTCTCAGGAGGCATCGAGCTGACTTTGCTGGTTGACACTAACTCTCTCTCCCCACATCAGAAGATTTATATATAATTAGCCCACAGAAAAAATGCTGATTTGAAGGTACGAAGATGACCAAGGCCTTCAAAAAATCTTACACGAAATTATGCAATGTTATGTACTAACCATGAGCAATTTGCCTGTGCCTGATCACGGGTTAAACCAACTCATGTGACGTACTATTTGATGTGAAATCACCACTGACGTTCGTCTGTAGGAACAACTTGTTGTTCCACAAACTCTGGTGTGTCACAAGGATCTGGCTTGACTCATGCTACAATTTCGCAACACGAACACTGAAAGAATATGCTTTACTACCTTTTCCTAAAATTAAATTTTACAATATACAAAGAATATTTAAAATTTTTACTTAATGGCTAGTACACTCACAAGAAGATTTTGACAATGACGTCTTCGGAGAATGGTGTTAGAATTTTGCAACAAGGGAGGTAATTCCTGCAAAAAAAAAAAAAAAAAACAGCCATTTGTAAGAAAATTGGTTCTACGGTTTCAACAAATTCCATGGCAAGATTTTTTAAAGTGCCTGTTTCTGTTATCAGAAATGGAATGATGAGCGGAATTTTATAAGGGAAAGGAACAACGTTACACTCGCATGGACAGGGAAGAGGAGCTTGTGTTGCTAACAGCACAAAGATGAATTATTTTCTCTATGCTACATGCAACATTAAGTAAATGAAAACTATTAAATGTAAATTTAACAGACATTGTTAAAATGTAAATTTAAGTGTCATTATAATTTTGCTATAAACATAAATATTTAGGAGTTGCTGTTTGCTTGGGTAGATTCCAAATATATATATATATCCAAATTATCAAATGATTGCATGTGTGTGTTGTTCACAATTAAAAACACTGAAAACAGTATTGGGATAAGTGAGCAGTTTCTTTTAATCTAAAAGTATTGCAATACATTACTCCATAGCATTTTTTACATGAAAACAATTTTCTTTCTTCTTTTTGTCTTAACAGTGGCATAGACAATTCAGTTCCTGGAGTGCATGGAGACACTGTAGTCGATGAAGAGTGACTGCACTCATGATAACACAGGTGCATAGACGGAAACAACTGGAATTTGTTCCAACAGTATGGCGACTGGACGGCCGCTGATTGGCGATGGGTAGCCTTCTCAGACGAGAAATGTCAAAGAACCAACCCCATGGGAAATGTTCTCATGGTATTCTCTAGGTCACATCATTTGTGTGGAGGGCACTCTTGATCAATTTGGTTATGAATCCATCCTTGGCGATCACGTCCACCAGTACATAATGATCATCTTTCCTCGGGAGGATGGGATCTTCTAGCATGATAATGTGCCTTGCCACATGGCAATAAGTGTCCGCATGTGGCTGGAAGATCTTCCTTGGCTCCCAAGAACCCCAATCTCAATCCAATTTAACATCTGTGGGACCACCTCGATCATCGTGTTCACCATATCTCCTCCACCACACACCCTTCGACAGTTGTGGGACGCACTGCAGAAAACATGGCTCCAGATACCAGTGGAGACTTACCAGCACCTGACTAAGTCACTGCCAACACGTCTAGTTATTGTCCGTGCTGCGAAGGGTGTTACATCCACCGCCTACACACCACACTAAATTATTTGCATTGTCAGAGGCATAAGAAGATAAACACTTTTCATTTACCATTTAAAGTTCCTTGTTTATTCTCGTGTTATTTTAATATGCATTCACAAGTCTCGTGTCCAAATTTTTTGCAGTTATAGCACAGAATTTTTGAAATACTAGTTATACTATGAATTAATTTTTGAAAGCATGGTTTATTCTGAAAGTACTTTCAAGGACCGTTATTTTTATCATGAAAAGCTTCTACATTTCATGTTCTACTACAACAATTATTATTTTTCCTTGCTTCACTTTTTTCTCTAAAATTTTGATTTTTAAATCCTCAGGAGATGGTAGACTGTCTGTTGAATGAATAGCTATTCTAAAGTTTTCAAAAGAAGATGGCAGTGAATATAGCATCATTAGGCATAATAAGGAGAATTATTTATTGTAATATCCATGTCTGCAAGTTTGTCTACTATATCACTAAATTTATTTACATAATCCCTAATATCACATTCATACATTTTTTGCACAAGTGTTTCAAAACAGTAGTCTTTTTTGCTCGCCCTTAACTTTGGAAATTCCTTTTAAGTGTAATCCAAACATCTTTACAAAAGGTGCAGTTTTTTATTGAAGTTCACTTGGTGATACTAGGAGTGTAAATTCATATTTTGCTTCTAAATAACATCAGTGGTTTGTTTTATGGTACCAGAAACATACCTCCTAAGTTCATTTTTTGAGGACAGCTTCAGCCTGTATTCTCCAAGTGTCATAATTGTCTCGCTTTAAGGACTCAATGTGAAAATTATTTCGAGTCATGGTGCAAAACCATTCTTAAAGACCATTTATTTTTACTTACTCTTTTGTGAAGATTCAAAGAACTGCAGTCTCCCTTTTGATTTCATTACCTATTCATTAAATAATATTATAAACTATTCATGGTAAAGTGCGCACTTTTGAAAGTCCTCTCATTTGGAATAATAATCAATAAATATAAATTATTTTAGTCTTAGAGACTAACTTCTGAGTGTGGTAGAATATACACACTGTGTTTATTACTTACATGGCAATATTTATTTTAAAAGGTGGTTGAAGGATAAAAATGGCTGAAAGTAAGCAAACTGCATTCCTTGAAAAATGCTTATATGAAATAATGATTGAAGAGAGTGAAAACTATGACAAAGTCCTCTTACTCAAAGCAAAGAAAATGATGGAAAATAAAAATAATAAAGAACGAATATGTCTCCTGAACAGCCCAAAGAGCTATGGAAAGGCCATGCTGGGTTTTACTAGAAACGACAAGAAAAAACGCAAACAGACATCAGATCAGATACTAAGCCAAAGACATCTTGGAGAAAACAACCACCTTGAGGTGGAAATGGCCCGACCATGTTGCTCAGATGAAAGACGGACCAAAACTGTGGGTTGGAATGGAGTCCATGAAATCATCGGAGACCAAGAGGAAGACCACCAGACAGTTGGGATAAAGACATACGCAGGGTTGCTGGAGTTAACTGGCAGAGAATCGCCCAAGACCATTCTACCTGGAGAAGACTATTGAAATTTTACCTGAATTCCTAACCCTAAGAGGCCACATCATTTCATGATTGAACTGGCTAAAGATGATATCTCCTGAAAAAGGCAATCTATGGTCAAAAACAAGCTGGAAGAAAATGGTTTGACAAGCTTGATGCTAGATTGCAAGAACTTAACTTTCAACCTAATCATGCTGATTCATGTGTACTATATACAATTTGACGAGAGGGTAAGATAATAGCAGTTTATGTGAACAATATTTTGATAGCATTTGCCAACTTATCAAAAGTGGAAAAAATTTTTTAAGACTTGTAATATTGCAAATGTTCGCTGTTGTGTTTAAATTGGTCACAGATTTATATATGATTACACAGTACTTGCTTAGGTTGTCCATTTATTTAACATCATTACAAATTACATTTTATTACTGGTATATGAGTTAGCAGTATAAGCTTTGGTTATTTTAATAGTTTATTGGCATAGAGATCATGTGTAAGTAATTTTCATGTTTCTAGACAGTATTCAGTATTAATATTTTGTTTGTTATTTTTCATTTCTCTTGTAGAGGGTAGTCGGCATTAAATACTTATTAAACAAAAGCATTAAATAAAATTATCCTCGTCTCTAGTCTTGCCACTGCCGATTGGCGGAGAGATGTGTCATGGTCAGACGACAGCCAATTGGAGGACAGGAGACAACATAATTTAGGCACATGTAAAATAGAACTAATTTTTTCTTTAGAACAATTCTCACCACCAACAAAGAACGTGTGTCATATAATACAAAAGTTTTAATGATTTTAAATATAATAAGATACTACAATATGTTTTATAAGATGAAGAATTTTTAATTAAATAATAAGGAATGTTTAATTTTAATGTATTTGAGAATATTGATAAATAACTGGTTGAAATGTGCTGAAGAGGAAGATATTCGAATAAAAACCATTTTGAAGATTAGAAATTTTGCATATCTAATTTAATTGAAAATGGTGCCCAACGTGGTAATGGTAATTTGTGAAATGTAACAAGACTAATTACTTTTTACTTACTCTTTTGTGAAGAATCAAAGAACTGCATTCCCCCACAATCTCCTTTTAAATTTCATGAATATATTTTATCCACAGCCTGGGTCGATAACCTGTTGTTCATGATTAAAAACACTGAAAACACTATTAAGTGAGCAGTTTCTTTTAACTAAATACTATTACAATACATTACACCACAATGTTCTTTACACGAAAAATATTTTTCTCCTTTTGTTTTAATAGTTGCATAGACCTGGAGTGCATGGAGAGATATATAGTACTTGTCAGTGAAACACATATAGACCTATAATGTGCTATACAAACTTGTGTCTATACTATATTCAAATGTCCCCGTTTATGAATAGAATTGTAATTTATATTACTACAATAGAGATTTTCCCTACACCAGTTTTGTACCGATGGGCGTTAGAATAAATGTTGCAACAGGACTTGGTAATGCTCACTGATACTCTGTAGCCAAGTAGTTCTGTACTTGACATAAACTGAACCAAAACCTCCCTCCACCCTACCCAAAAAAAATCAACTGCTTAAATCAATTACTTCACGCAATAAGACAAATCAAATGGAAATTTGGGACTAAAATGTATTGAAATCCATTAACTGTGATGATGATTTCATTATAAATTCTTGGGAAGAGATTCTCCAGTTCTTGAAACTTAGCACCTGTTACATTAATAATTTACTATATTTAGAATAGCATTTCAATCTGTACAGAACATGAGAAGAGTGGACTGAACAATAACCAGCGAAATTATTAATTAAACATGCGTAGTCTTGGTGATATCCCTAATTTAGTCAGTAAGGTGGAATGGAGTGGAGAATCCTGATAGAACGTTTAAACACTGCTAACAGGAATGCACTGGACATGAGGGCAAAAGCTTTGCAATCATTTTGGAAGGGCATTGTTTGTATGGTTGTATACTCTGTGAAGTAGGTTTAGTACATTGTAAGCTCTCTACAACAATCTTAACAGCCAAGGAAAAGTTAATGCAAAATGTTTGGACCATAATGGAAGTAGTTTTCTTTTATTGGTAATGCCGGAGAAAAAAATACCTATTACAATTATCAGATGGTAAAAAAAAAAAAATAGAGAGTGAAACATTTTAATAGTAATTGAAGATAAATGGAAAATAAGCTTGCTTAAAAAAAACTGAGAAACAACACAATAAACCTGTCTGTTTATTTTTTGAGTATAAGTTGTTCTCTAATTATCAAGAGTTATCCCTACACAGCTTTCAGTCCACATTCACTTCAACTCCGCTTGCTCCTGTTTACATCTCAAAACAGATTGCCAAGTTAACCTAAAACCCAAATTGCAGTCCATGTTCACTATGTTTAGACTCCAATCAATTTCAGTCCAGCATAAAGTTGTATTCTTAACATACCCTTGTAGGCATGTGTTGTCCACATTGCGTTGTGTATATCTGTTCTACACATTGTTTCCTGCATGTTCTTAGTTATTTCATTCTGGTTTTTGGTTGCAATTTTCATTACACCATCCTCATTGTTTGCCTGTGACTAATAGCGCCTGGAAGACGCTTGCAATCGACAGCACTGAGTGTGCACCAAGTGCGCCCTAAAACTAGAAAAGTGCAGTTATTACTTGACTGGCCAAAGAGAATGCAGTTTGATGTTTCACTGGCAATTAGAAGTCCTGTCTTTTAAGTTGAAAACAGTGTTGTTGATGCAGTAAATATTAATGATAAAACTAACATCTTCAGAATACTGATGTTAATAGCATTTCTTTCACAAGACACAGCATCTTTTATTCTTCTGAGTGTCATCTGACAATTCTAAACTTTCCAAAATCGCAAGTAATTTGGTCTTGTTTATAACATCGGATGCCACCATATTGCACTGACTCTAGTGCAGAAAATATTGCACTCAGTGCGCACCTGTACAGTACAATACAGTAATTGGAAGATGAAAACCACTGCACTCAGTGTGAATTCCGGGAATTGGAAGACGCTGACTGCTAGTGCACACTGAGGCCGCCCGTGCACTGGACGACCACGACCATGGCCACGGTCGTCCAATGCGAGACCAAGAAAAGACCAGCAGCACGAGCGCGGTTTTATTCAGTTGCAAACATGGATGACACTGAGTTAGCTGTGATATCGTACTACTACTCATATTGTCGATCGCGAAAAACAGGAAAAAACTAAATAGACGATTTTAGGTACATCCCTTTATGGACAAGTGTTTTATCAAACAAACATTCTGCAGTTTCTACAATGAACTGCAACAACACGAAGAAAAGTTTATGACATATACTAGAATGTCTATAACTTCCTTCAATGAACTACTAGAAACGATACAACCTAGTATAACAGGACAAAACACACAACTGAGATTATGTATTGGAGCAGAAGAAAAACTATTGATTACTATAAGGTAAGATTAATATGTATGTAATTACACTCTAATTACATAAGTAATAATGATCTATATTGTCCATGCCAAAGAAGAAACTATAGACGTCAATAATCTTCAGTAGGCCCTATTATTCATAACACGGAATATTCTGTTTTTAAAATCAACAAGTTTCTGTATTGTACATATCCAAATATTTAGAATAACTTGAATTATTAGAAGACACTGTAGAGGCACGCAATTGTATTGATGTAAACCTTGATGTACTTAAGTTGTTGGATGGTCCAGACTGTGCATGATGTTGCAAATTGTTGGTTGAGAAAGGAGTGTGACTGTTCAAGGCTAGAGGTTGGGTAAAATAGTCTCTGTTACTTGGATCCACATTATGCATGTGATACTAACTTCGATGTTGTGCCCCGTAAATGACATCTAATATTTTCATTCTGGTTTGTAGTAGCAAATCTTCTGGAATCTTGTCACTTTCCTTACATAGAGATAGCAAGAACATTTCCGTGTCATTCAGATGACTGGGCGCATGTCGTGTCTTCAAAATCTTCACGAGTTCTTTACCTATATCATTCTCTCTCTTCTTGTTCTTTTCGGGACACCTTTCTTGCAATGAATACAGGAAGTCAATAATGCCTTCCCGAGTATTATTTCCTGCAACATTCGTGGCAGTTTCATTTACTGTGTTATGGGTAGTATATATATGGCATTTTACGTGAAGCGGCCGATCCACTTTTAGGATGTTTCAATCTCCTATTTTCTCTGTTGAAACATTTCTTTGATATGTTTCCACTTCTTTCGTAGTTGCAAGGCTGAAAATAAAAAACATTCATTACACACAACTATTCTGAACAAACGGTTGCAAATGAAACATTGCCTGTTAATATCTACACATGTATAAATAACATTGTCTATGTACATTATATAAAATATGAGTTTTTAATATATTTCAAGTATCTCGCTACGTACGATATATGCTACAATTATAAACACTATTTTTCTTTTGTCTTGCTGGGACTATGTGACTCGAATTACAAGTTTGTGTTTATTGACGTAGGTGCGTACTGTAAATACAGTGATTCAAGCATTTTGCAATACACTTAATTTTTTAGACAACTTGAATCCAACGATCTCAATATTCCGGAAGATACTCCAATTTCACAAACAATATCTAGTCCTATGCAGCATGTCATTGTTACTGATGAGGCATTTTCCTCGGGCGATAGGATGATGAGACCATTAGTTGGGAGACAGTTGAACTTAAAACAAAGAATTTTTAATTACAGGTTATATAGAGCTAGACGTTTCATTGAATGTAATTCGGTTTTCTAAGTAACAAGTGGCATACACTACATTGACCTCTGACTATCAGTTTGAAGACATATTGTACATTTGTTACAGATAACATAATCACACCAAATCGAAGACCAAACAGGTCCAGTGTACATTATAGAAATGCATTTGCAGATTATTTTGTTGGTGAAGGACAAGTGCCATAGCAAAACAAGTTTGTCTAGAAAACAGTGGCAATTGTGACTGCTCTGAAAGATATACATACTTTATGTATAGTCGTATGTGATAATACGTACATAGATTTACACATTAAAACAATATTTTACTCACCAAGCTTTTTTTTTCTTTGACACTTTTGCAGTTCTCTCCTGAAAACATTTGAACAATTTCGTCCCATTGTTTATATTTCTCACTTGTCACAGTAGTCATCAAGAGTCAAGTCACAAATAGCAGGACAGCTTTTTATTACGGTTATTAATCGTTCGACGTCTTCCATTGCGACTTGTACACAAGCACAGTGCGTCTGTCCCGTACCTGGTCTTTCGACCAACTGCGGGCTTGCATTTAGTTGCACAACTCAATGGTTGTGCATGGGTCACGATGCACATTAGTGATCTCCACTACCAACTGGTCATGGTTGCGTAGTAAGCGCAATTACATATAACATAATGTAAGGCATTGGTCGCTGCGACCACGGTCGCCCTGATTATAGTCCAATGCATTAATTGGAAAATGCTGTTAAGTCGTTCTTATTTACCTTTTTGATAACTATCATTCTATAGAATTATTTGTAGGTTAGTCATACACTGAAACCAATCATACTAAATGACTTAATAGTTATGTCTCTCATATTGTTGTGTGATAAGTGTTTTCTGCGACCTAGAACCAAGTGGAATAACAGTGTCATGTCAAAATTAGTACTTCAGCTAATAAAAAAAAAAAAAAAAAAGCGTACCGTTAACTAAAATAATTTTTGCAACATTCGGTTAGCAGAATGTTTTAGCAACATTGATGAATTATGTAATTCTGCAGGTCAAACGAAATAATTGTGAATAGCACGTAAATTATGTGAGTAGATTAAACACGGGGTAATTGAAACTACAACCTACTGCCCAAGTTTCGTAGTGAAAATAACTTACCAAAGACATACAACACCTATAAAACTGACGAGACATCACCAAATTGTCAAAAATAATACAACGTCTAGTCTATAAAAAACTCACGGACAGTTTAAATTAAACAAAGGAAATGAGTAGCCCTAGGTCCAAGCAAGTTATTCACGTTACCCCATTACATATTTTACCCAACAATGTTTTTCAACATCCAAGATTTTTGATGCTTGTATAGAACCATTCGGTTTAGTCGCATATTTCTGTAGAATAATCAACACCATCACATGATCAATATGGCGTGACATGGTTCAACACAGCGAGGCCACGCGTGGAAAAATCACTTCAAACGTTGACTTAAAGTGTTACTGTAGCATCATTAAAAGAGAAATCGACAACTTACTTGTACGAGTTGTACACTCCAATAAGATACAGGTAAGTGCTCATCATTTCAATCAAATTAATGCTAAAATACGATCTGTAGGTAACACCACTATCCCGTAGAGGCAACTATGTTGGTTTGGAAGGATACACTTGAAGTTTTTGTCCCATGTCTTGAATAAAATTTGCAGCTTGCTGTCTGTAGGATAATTCCTTATCTGCACTGCAACCACATCTTTTGCTCGGCGAATTTGTTAATATATCTTTCGAAAAATACCATTTCTCTTCGACCGCCATTTACTCTTCCACAGATTACGGACGACAAAACACGAGCAGTAATGTCGGGACGGAAGTTGAGAATCCGCGTTTTCTATTGGTCAATGCATCAAAATAGGTTACTTTTGTTGCATAAGGTTTTAGAAATAATTCATATTTGATATAAATTTCTGTATAGTAAAGTATATTATTAAAATTCATACTACGGAATACTACTGAGGTAACGTTAAATAATTTAAATTGAGCTAAAAGTGTTTAGGGTTGATGTTCCGATACGCCATTTTCTGTATTTATGGTAGGTGGATTTATTTGCTGTTCTTGGAAGTGAAGGTACGTAATTGATACGTAAAATACAGACTTGGAACATGTCAGTGACGGCATTGACATTTTAAAATAATTCATTTCGAAAAATGTATTGGAATTTGTCAAACTCTTGTGATAAGGAAAGTTGAATTACTTTCATAATCGTGTGTAACTCCCCTTCCAATGTCATTGTGGGAGTGACGTCATGTGCTTTCCCCACTTTCACGTATACACAAGCGTGCAAACCTTGGGGCGTGTTTGCAGTGGAATCAGCTGTTCGCGCAGCGGTAGTGGTGTACCTTGAACTTGGAATTACGTCATTCTGTAGCGCAAAAAAAAAAAAAACTTGATTATTTATACATGTACGTGGAACATTCTGTAGGAGTTAAAAGGAAAAGTTGAGATGACCTTTTTGTATTGAAATTAATTGTATTGTATTTATTTTGCTTCCACGTTTACACAATATAGCGGTGAATTTTTTTTGTGTGTGTGCGCGCGCGTGTGTGCGTGCGTGCATGTGTGTGTGTGTGAGAGAGATTCGCAAAAAACAATACAAATCAAGGCGTTATTTGTAATTTATACCAAAATTATTAAATATCGGAGTAGAAAATATTCGTTACAATATAAAAATAAGTATTATAATATGAACAAAGTACAATAACTTGTTGATTTCCATACAAATACTAACAACTACATACCTGCAAAAATTACAGCACATTATGTTCTTTAAAAATATTCTTCTACACCAGGCCTAATATATATTTTCAACGTGAGACTTTTTTAAAGTTTCTTGATTAAACAACTCCTCTTTCAAAGGCTGTTTCAATGCTGTTGGTAGTTTATTTATAAATTTTATTAATGGGCTGTGTTCTAATTTCTTAGTTCAGTGTGATACAACAATAAACTTTCTTTTGTCTTGTGCAGTAAGAATGAGGCTGCAGGGATGGAGATAGGAGGTAAGCAATGTAGGATGGTAAAGCAGAGTACTAGTATAAAGATTATGGTGGTGAACTGTAGGAGTGTGTACAACAAGCTGAGGGTTTCTGGGGAAAGGTTGAAGGATATGGGGCAGATATGGTGGTAGCTGTGGAAACTTCGTTGACTGAGGAAGTACTGGACATTGAGTGTAGGCAGGATGAGTTCACCATCTTCAGAAGAGAGAGGGATGGGAGAGGAGGAGGAATAATGGCTAAAAGGGGCGGTAGAATGGGTTAGTGAGGATGTCGAGGTAATGGAAATTAAATTGAGTGGTAGTAGTAATAGGAGTATTACTTTGCTGGCAGCGTATAGACCACCAAGACAGGGATGGCAGGCAATCTAGATGATCAAGGAGAGGGTCGATAGACTAAAGGACAGGCAGTGGGTTGTTGTAGCAGGGGATTTGAATATGCCAGGGGTGAAATGGGTAGCATGATGCAGAGAATGGCAACACAGTTAATCAAAAGAGGATTAATCCAGGTAGAAGAAACACCTACGAGATGGAATGAGGAGGGTGTTGGGTCAGTGCTGGATGTGGTGTTGGTCAGACCTAGGAATGCTGTAGTTGGTGCAATAGTATTGGATGGTATAAGTGACCATCATATTCCGGTTGTGGAAATTAGGATTGGCAGAATGAGGGAAGGGCAAATGGCAGAAAGGTTGGTGTGGCAGTATGGGAGAGGAGACAAGAAGGGGGCAGAAATCTTCCTGAGAGGCAGGTTTAAAAAATGGTCTATGGAGGAGGATGTAGAGGGGTTGTGGAGGGAGTTTAGAAGATTAATGGAGGTTATGTTGGAGAAATTTGTGCCAATGAAAAGGTTACGGACTGGGGGGGATCCCCCATATTATGGACAGGAGATTTTGAAAATGAAAAAGTGCAGAAAATTACATCCCAAATGGAGAAATGAAGGTATGATAAGATCTAAAGAAATGATGAAACAAATGGGTAGGGAGCTCGAAAGGAAGATCAAACAGGCAAAGAATGTATTTCTGGGGAACATGGTGGAAGAAGGAAAAGGCAAGGAATGGGGGAAATTGTTTAGGTATGTTAGGAGGTTAAGGGAAGGAGAGGAAGGGATCCCTCTGCTAACAGGAAGAGATGGTAGGCATGCGACAAATGACCAAGAAAAATTGGAGATACTGCAAGGACAGTACTTGTCAGTGTTTGAGGCAAAGGAGGGTTGGAATAGGGGGACAAACAGTGTTCAGGGGGTGTTTAGTGAGTTTAAGATGGAGTGGGAGATAGAAAAGGTAATTAGGGGTTTGGAGAGCAGTAAGGCAGGCGGACCAGATGGTATAGGAAACGCAGCACTAAAGTTTGGTGGCAGAGAGTTGGCGAAATATTTAGAAGTGCTGTTTAAAAAGTCCTTAGGAGAGGGTAAGTTACCACAAGATTGGAAGGATGCTATGGTGGTACCTATACACAAGCAGGGAGAGGATAGGGGGAGGCCTGGCAGCTACAGACCGGTGAGTCTCACATCAAGTACAGGAAAAGTAATGGAGAGGCTGGTGGTGCAGTATGTGGTGAGGGTTATGTACAATAGGAATTGGTTGGAGGAGTCCCAGCATGGTTTCAGGAGGGGTTACTCATGTGAGACTCAGCTCTCTGGGTTATTAGAGAATCTGGTGCAGGTAGTTGATGAGGGGAAGGAGGTGGATGCCTGCTTAATAGATTTTGAGAAGGCATTTGATAAGGTGCCCCATGGGACATTGATGAGGAAAGTGGAGGCGCTAATACCAGACAGGAGGGTAGTGGATTGGATAGGGGACTTTCTCAGGGGGCGAAGGCAGAGGGTGAAAGTGAGGGAGGCAATATCGGAGGAAGAGGAGGTTACGTCAGGGGTACCATAGGGAAGCGTGCTGGGGCCTTTGTTATTTACCATAATGGTAAATGACATGGGTTTGGGGATTAAGGGAAAAATCAAATTGTTTGCAGACGATTGTGTTGTATATGTTGTGGTGGGAGAGGGGGGCGGAAATTTGCAGGCAGACATTGATTAGATATGGTTGTGGACCAGAAAAACTAAAATGAATATAAATGTAAGAAAAACTAAGGTAGTGAGGTTCACAAGGAAGAAGATAAGCAGTGACATGTACAGATGGGAGGGACAAGAGATAGAAGAAGCAGCAGAATATAAATATCTAGGGATTGTACTGCAGGGAGACCTCAGGTGGAAAAAACAGGTAGAGAGGGTGGTTGCAAAGGGAAGAAGGGCTCTGGGTATGCTGGGAAGGGTGCTGAATGGAGTCAGCTGTGAGGTGAAGGAGAAGGCGTATGACACAATGGTACGACCAATGTTAGAATATGCTGCAGCAATATGGGACCCGTATGTGGAGATGGAGATGCGAGAACTGGAAATGGTGCAGAGAAAGGCAGCAAGATGGGTGAAGGGTAGGTGGAGAAGGCAGCGGCAAGATGGTGAGGAAGAAGGGAACTATAGGCCATCAGTGATGATGAAAGAAACGGGGTGGAGCTCATTGAAGGACAGGAGGAAAGTTGAACAGTTACTCATGATGTACAAGGTGGTGAATGAAGAGGGAGGATGGGGAGGGCTACAGTGCAAGCTAAGGAAGGGGGTTTGTAGAGGAAGAGGAAACAACAGTGAGAAGCTTCAGAGGGTGTGGTGGAAAACGGAGCAGGCTAGGCAGTCCATGTTTGTGAGGTCTGTGAGGGAGTGGAATGTGTTGAGGGAGGAATTGGTATCTGTGAGAGGGGTTGGTAAATTCAGGAAGGGAGTGGGATGCAACCTTACTTTTACATACACTTGCAATTAGGCTCGCTCGCTGCTGATGAGTGAGTATATCACCCCTAATAAAATTGCAGGCAGCGCTGTATCCAGCACCACCACTGCAATTTTATAATTTAGCAGAACTCGTAAATGGGGTTCGTCTGGGAAAGGGTTCTCTGTACCCAATACCTGTAATCTGGCCGTGGCCTCGTTAGGCCGGACCGGTCTTTGAGTGGGACGGGGACGCGGTTATGTGCTCTGTACCCGTGTCTCTGCCCTTCCTTCCCACCTATCCTGCCGGGAAGGGTAAGCTCTGTAGAAGTATCGTCCTTGGCAGTCCCGTCAAGCGAGGAGGGGAGGTGAAGGAAGGAGGCGGCAGGACCAGACCTTCTGGCGCCTGGAGGGAAGGAGGAGTTCTACTTTCCAGAGCTTGCCTTGTTGGACAGTCCCTATCGTAGTGCCTGCCTGAGCAATGCGAACAAACGGGGCAAGGAGGCGGCAGGTTGAGGAAAGGATGGGTTTCGCCCTGCAGGCGGTCTGGGGAAGGGGGCTGTACCAGTATCCTTGGTGGCGCATGCCAGCCAGACAGGGGGCGACTATTCACTTCTATCTCCTTCGCCCTGCCTGGGATTAGCAGGAGATTTTTTAATTAAAACAAGGAGGTGCGAGCGATACTTCGGACCCTCTGTCCTTCGTTTTGTTCTGGGTAAATACGTTTGTGGATCCTTTCCTTTTTACTGATAAAGAACTCTATTTCCTCATCAGGGGTTTGTGTCCTGGAATGAAAATCTGTAATTAGACTGGATAGTACTTTGTCTCCGGTGAAGTGCTTGGAGAGCTGGGTTCAAAACTGGGGCCATCCCTCAATGAATTCGCAGTATTTTTCCCCACAATTTCTGGGCTTGGCCGCCCAGTTGGTGGCATGCATGGCCTACCCATTGTTTTACAGGAATTAGGGGCTCCCTCAATTCTCTTTTGCACTCTTGTACGAAAACCTCCGGGTCCTTGTATGGGTTACCATGGAATTCGGGTAATACTAATTCCGTGGTTATTCCTGAAGTAACCGGATTAGTTCGCAATACCGGGTTCATGGGTCGGTGAATGTCGAACTCTGCGACAATTTCTACTGAGTAATCCCCCTCCCTTCTTAGTCATTGGAAGGTTTAATTTGATTGTACCTGATTAATGTTCTATTGAAAAATGGTATTCTTTCTAAATGAAGCTCTTCTCATACATTGACTTCTCCTCCCCTAGCCACCGGAGGACACTCCTCAAGGGGGTATCTTCACAGTAACTCTCGAGACACTGTCAGTGTAAAATGGCGGGCTATAATCGGAATGTTCCCGCGGGCAAGTGCGGATGCTCCACACACTCTCAGGAATCCCAGTATGTCTTTTCTGACTATAGCCTTTGCAGGCGCAGTGATCCTGAAGGATAGGGCCCCACTCACACTTATTCCGCAGTGAGGAATTAGTATCATTGAACCCAATTGAAAACACTTTACATCTATATTTGAAATGATTAAAGGTGAGTAAAGTACGACTTCAACCAGTTTAAAGTTTGACATAGCGTTTTATTGCCGCTAGTGAAAACATTGGGGATCCAGTTCTTATATAATCTAAATAATTTAGGATAAATTATTTATTGACTTTACACCAGGTGAAGGGGAACCTGGACTTAATCTCTCCAAATCAAAAGCTCCTAGAAAATGTCGCAATTGACAGCGAGTTAATTTTCTGAGGGCTGGCTGTCCAGAGGGGACATCATGTCGGCCTGCTACCGCAGAGTCAAGGGAATACTTCGATAAAGGGTGCAGGGTGCGGACGATGAAGTTACCTCCGTAGAGCCTTCCCAAGCTGCCAGAGCTGGAGTTACTGGAGATGGATGAGTCTTTGCAAGCTGCTGCAGCTGGATGGCTGGCCTTCCTCAGGCTGGGAGAGGTGGAGGTCTTGTCCAGATCCAGGAGAGCCCCTCAACCTCTGTGGTTGGCGGGCCGATGAACTCCTGCAAGAGCGTTTTTGGTATCCTTATATAGTTAAAATCTTAGCTTTGTGCGTCTCACTGGAGTGTGGGGGTTGTGAGTCTCTCACCACAGGGGTAGATTAACTCAGGGTAGCGGGCAGCACCGCATACTTATCGCCCTGGGTGGAGGCTGAGGACAGGTTTATCGCCTCTGCTCGAGGCTCTGCGGCTGTGACGTCACTGGGTGCAGGGATGCTGCGATCCTGTGGTGACTCTTTTAACTTCCTTATCAGTGTCGACTGGTCCGTGGCTCATCAGATAAAACAATTTCTGTTCAAGAGGGCTGCGACCTCATGCAGAATTTTGGGCAGGCAGTACATTTTGAATAATTAATTGCGTTAATTATTTTCTGTGTCTGTAGTTATCCAACACGTTGGATCAACTCTGTAGCCACTTAGAATCATGTATGCTGCTTCGGACTTGCCCTAAGGCTCTCAGAGCATGCTGATGGGGCGAAGTCGACCCGTAGTGTGCGCAGCAGTGTGGCGTGCATCAATATATATGTAGCAAAATAAATAGTTTAAATCTTCAATAATGTTTACCCAACACTTTTAATTCAATGTTGTGGCATGGAACTACATGTCCTCTGTCGTTACCAACTATACAGGATGCATGCCACTTTGTGTGCCTGTTAATATGTATGCAGGTACGGGCAGTGACATTTTTCATAGTGTTATGAGTTAGTGCCTGGCGTAGTTCCCTTGCCCTGTCCCACTAGAGCGAGGAAACTGTTTGCCAAGGTCAGGTTGGTTATGCAACACGGGCAGCGACTCACAAAGGAAGCCACTGCGTGCCACTGCAATAAGGCTACATATCTCATGCAATCCTGACCTTCGGTGGATAGAATTTCTAGTTTTATCTGAAGGATTATTATGTTGGAATGCCCTCATTAATTTTATTGTGACTCTGGTTGTCCCAATATTTTATCTGCTAACATATTGTACCTTTTATCGTTGAAAATATTGGCTTTGAGATGCCTTGCAACCCCCATCATGGAAGGGGGGGGGGGGGACAAAAAGTGTCTCACTCCTTCACCAAGACAAATTCACGCCAAAACTCGCCCTTGGAAGAAACCAGGCGTATTCCACTTCACACCCCCATCTGTAAAGTGACCCGTCCATAATATAGTATGAGATCATAACCAAAACATAGCAGAGTGTTACTAAACAACTAAGTGGGTATTCAACACTCGTGCACAAGAATGTTCACAAAGTCAATGTCTCATGTGCAACAAAATATTTATTACATTAATTACACTGCAAACTCTCAACTAGCAAATTCTCACGTGGTATTCCCAATCAGTCTCTGGCTGATATGTTAAGATGAGGGAATATGCATTAAAATTATCTGACACATTTTAATCCAATTCACATTGTATTCATTAAAAGGGACAGCCAGTTCAAATTGTTCATGTGCCAAATTGTTCATTCTCATGTTATGTTTCAATGGGTCCCAATATCATTTATTAACCATTTTACGTGCATCAAAAAACTATGCCAAAACTAAATGCCACCGTAGACACACCACAGAGTCGTCGCAGTCTGATGAGACGCATCTTGTTAACTGCATCGCACTTCAGGAGCAAAAGAAGGAAAACATACAGCTACAGTACCTTAGCAGTGGCCTTACTACAGGCCCGACGATGTGACGAACCAAGCCCGACTACATGATGGAGGTTGCCAGGGACCCACTACCATGATACTGTCACTTTGAATGTATCGCCTCAGGATCCGAGCCAGCTGTTTCGCTGTGCTGACAAACTCCTTGTTTCAAAAGGCACTTCACTCTGTCACACCACTCTTCTACAAGTCACACACTCATTTATTACGTGGACCGTGAGTGGCGTAATATGAAGTGCAAGTCCGACAAAAACTCCAGCTCGCGAGTCCGTTAACATTTAGCCCCGACAAAAATAACTTTACACAATTCTGGCCCTACCATTACTTAGGAAACCTTGCGGTAAAGCAGGTAGCTAATCTTGAAGTGCATGTCATTATCAAAGAGGCAAAGTTTACCCCAACACGTTCAGCACACCAACGTACTGCCATTTTTCCCGTCACTTTCGTAACTAACATCTTATGGGTGGACTGCCAGTCTCAAACAGTTTTGTCTAGTAACCAAAACCCAGCCCATCTTTAAGTCACAGGGGGAAAAGTTAATTTCCGTCCAATCCTGTGCCCTTGCTAATGTTGCACGAAACATTAATATTACGTTTCTGTTTTATACTGCAATTCCCAGGGTGTGTCACACCTCATGCAATATTTAACACAAAGAAAAGTCTGATTCCTCGCGGGCCCATTTCACAGTCTCGGCTTGCACTTGACACCGCGCTTGTTCAAGTAAATATTTTGTTGGAGTCCAACAAGACACTATCAATGAACAACCCAACATTACAGGAACAAATTCTTCACCGCCCAACTGATGTGTAAATACCCATCGCAACCCGGCATTATTTAGTCTCATTTCGTTCTCCCCCAACACTTATACACATGCCATTTCCATTAACATGACGGGAACTCATGACAATTTCGCGCAGTCCGACAAACTGAGTCGGCTACCCCGCTAGACCAACACTGGCCGGCGACACACATACTACACCCGTAGATGTGGCGGCTTTCGCGTCGACGTGCAGACTATTCCCGCTGCGCGATCATGCTGAACTCCAGCTACACACTGCTACATACTCACTGTGACTGAACATGGCTCGCACGCTCCACCAGGGCCTACCCTCTCTGAAGTCACACGTGCTGCACCAGTTGCGATACCTAGTGGTCGCTCTTTACATTAAGGTGGTTAACATGTGAAATTATATATCCAGTAAAATACGCTAATCCTAATTTATTAATATTACAAAAAACCGATAATAAAAATAATTCACATTTATTACACAGCGTAATATATAGATATAAATAAGATTACACAATTAAGTGACTTGAGTGAAATTAATAAATGACAAATGACCGGCCATTATAAAAATATGAGCACATACTAAAAGGTACCAGTCAGTACTGCCAACTGCTACCAATATACCCTAAAAATATTTACTAAAAATACTGTGGTGATGACCATATTGTCATAACCACCCCTCTGTCAAAAAAAAGGGAGCTGACACTTTTGGCCACATAGTAACACCTCCGATTTCACAATACTTCGTCACCATTGCAACTTACAGCGACTTTCCAATACAAGCCAAGTACACTACTCTCATACTTCAGTTGCCAGGGTGCCCACAAATAGCACAAACATTTAAAGAAAACAAAAAAATTTCCCCGGGAAAAGATAATAATTTAGAAAAGTGAGAAATAGAAAATATTGTCACTTTATACTAGATCCAAGATTCACGTTACCATCAAAGAATAAACACACCCTGCGCAGCATCCAAACATTCCAGATATACATTTACTACCTCATCATCCCTTAAAACCTACTCATCATTGTGATCAGGTGTCGTAAATGGCTTAAGTTGGCTGAGATGGGCCTTTTTTTACATCAAAGTCATTTGCGGGGTCTCCTAGCAATACAGTAAAAGGGCCTAGAAACATCAGAATTTTATACTGGCCGTGGAATTGCATAGATGATTTGGAGGAAAAATATTAAGCCTTACGGCTATGGGCATAATGGCGACAAACCACCAAGTCCCCAACATGATGTGGGTTGGCCACTTGATCACGGTGTTGTACTTCTGCTCAATTTCTTTTCACATTTTCTCTGAATTTCTTTGCACTTTTCCCCATAAATCCTCTAACTGCCCCCTGACAATGTTTCCATTGATTCTGATGGGATTCCCCGTTCATTGAAAGGAGGCAGCGAGAGCTCCTGTCCTTGAAAGACTTTATTGGGTGAAAACCCCATCGACATGTGAGGGACCAAGTTGAAGGCAAGATTTTATTCGGGCAAGTTACTGTCCCACGTCCACTGGTCTGCGTGGTGGAAAATGCGCAAAGTAACTTTAACATTTTTACATAGGCGCTCTACGAGATTTGGGCATGGATAGTAGGGGCTCGTGTTTACGTGACGCACACCCCACTGAATTCACATGTCCTTGATTAACTTAGAGTTGAAATAACTTTCATTTTCCATGACTATTTGATACAGGCTTCCAAACATTTTCCACACTTTAGTTACCAAGGCCTGCACAATATTATGAGTCTTCATGTCTCACAGAGGCAACAATAAAGAAAATTTACTAAAACCGTCCACTAAGATAAGGATACGGTTATTACCTCCCTTCGATCTTGGGAGAGGCCCATAAATATCTAAGAATACTCTCCCACGGTCTAGAGGGCAACACTACAGAATAAGCCCCTACCTTAGAATTCCGCTGTTATTTCGCAAATTGGCATTCCTTACATTCACTAACGAAACCATTTACATCCTCCTCCATATCTGGCCACCCAAACTCTTTTAATTAGGGTCTTAAGTCTTTGCCTTCCCCAAATTTCCTCCTCTTGGGGAGCCATGAAAATACTTTAACACCAAGGACCTGGCCTTTTTTGGGACAAACACTTTCTTTTAGCGTTACAATTATTTCTCAGATAAATAATCCCATTCTCCAAAAATACCTCTTTCATGGTCTTAATCATCACCCTGCAACCCTCTGTTTTGCCCTTTCCCAGTCCTACAGATGCACTTTTCTCTTCTGCCACCCGCAAATCATAGTCGCCCTCGTCGTACATGCACGACAAGCAATCCGTGACCACATTGTCTTGGATCTTGATGTGGAGGATTTCAAATAGGTAGTTATTTAGTTTCATTTTCTACTGTCCTATTTATCCCACTTGTTTGGGATGGCTGTACAACCAGGTAAGAGTCTGGTTGTCAGTTTGCAGGTCAAACTCCTGATGTTCCAAATAGGTAGAACATTTCTCGACCCCCCAAACACATGCCAGGGCCTCCCTCTCAAAGGTGCTTAGGTGTTGTTCACAATCATTTAATGTGCGGCTAGCGAGGGCGATAGGCTGCATTCCCTTTCGCTGATCCTGTAGTAACACACCTTCTACTGCTCGCGAAGAAGGATCAGCCTGTAGGGTGAAACGTCAGGAGAAATCTGGGAGAGCCAGAACAAGGGGGTGGGAAATCGCTTTCTTTAAATTTTCAAAAGCCCTAGTCTCAGTTTCACCCCAGCAAAATATCACATCCTTTTTCTTTAGTCGGTTTAACAGCGCTCACATCTCAGCATACCCATCTACAAAATGAGAAAAATACCCTAGAATTCCTAAGAACTGCATTGCGCCTTTTACATTCTTGGGTGTTGGAAAGTTGACAATTGGTCCTATTTTCTCGGGGTCAATCACTAGCGTCCCTTTTGCTAAAATGAATCCCAGGGATTTTATTTCTGACCGAGCCCAAGTAACCTTTTCCGGGTTTTAAAGCCTAATTCTCTCAGGTGTTCTAACATCAGCCGGATGTGCTCTAAATGCGCTTCTGGATTCCTAGAGAAAATGTGTATGTCATCCAAAAATAAAATTAAGAATTTAAAATGGTATTCTTCTACGGCCTTATGAAGGATGCTCCCCAGACACTGCCCCCCAAAGATCACCCTTCCACTCAAAGTGCCTCCATGGAGTGACGAACGCGGTATACTTCCTACTCTCTTTTCTCAGCATATATAGGTGAAAGGCTGTGTTCAGGTCAATTACTGAGAAGATTTTTGCTTCCCCAAAGAATTGCATAACATTCTCTACGTTGGGCATGTGGAACGGATCTACGCGCACTTTCTTATTTAGCTGCTGATAATCAATGACCAGGGGGCACAGTCCCGGTTTTTTCTTGTTAACTAAAAAGCCTGGGAGCGCATAAGGGGACACCGAAGGCTTGATGATTTTTTCTCCTTTAACTTGGGGGGGAGCACTGGTAGGACTTTAGTCTGACAGGAACCTCATCTTCAACACGAATGTCGTAGGGAAACTTGTCACAACATCCTACCTGACTCATGATCACATCATCATACTCATGCAACATTTTCTCCAGCCTGTCCCACTGTTCTTTACCCATAACCGCAGCCCTATCCTGAGCGTTAAAACATCCCTCCTTCACACTCAAGTTCTTCTGGAGACAGATTTTAGTACCTTTGGGGTCAAAGCCAAATCCTAGCTCTAAATTCCGAAAAAATATTGGCCTTGGTTTTTGCTAACAAAAACTTAATCCTTAAAATAATCTCATTTACTAATCACGGCACCACCCAAATATATTTTCCCAGCTTAAAATGTAGTCATAATTTCAAATTTACATTACACACTCCCCCATTGGCCACTTTCAGGACAAAACCCTCACCCCTACATAGTTTCCATTTCAGTTCGGGAAATTTGGTCACAAGCTGGCTAGCGAAAAATTGACTAACGAAACACTAGCTTGCCCGTGTGACGACTAGGACAAAAACATTTATTTCTTTAATTTTCATCATTACGAGTTTTCCACCTCCCTTATTTCGCGGCCCTACTACTGCTATAGTTTCAGATTTACGATCCCTCCCCTTCACTTGGCATAACCGACATTCACACAAAAAATGCCCCTTCTTCCCACAAAAAAAAAAACTTTCCATTAATAGAGACCTTCGTACAGCGAGCCGCTAAGTGATCAGTCGCCCCGTAATTGAAACATTTCCTTTTATCACCACTGCGGGGATTTTCTATCCCTTCATTCCCCTCACACATGCATGATGTGTAAGCCCGGTTTTCAACCAGTATCGCCCAGGTACGATATTCCTCTAATGTTGTCTGAAAATTATGCCCGACACTGTGCTAGCATACTGGGACATAGTTTTACCACCAACAAACTCACCAATTCAGTTTGCCCGCGTACTCGCTCACTGATTGAAAATTGCAATAAGGACTCTCCCTTTTTCTGAAAGCGAAAAACAAAATTCTTGCCCATATCAACCCTTACAATACTCTTCCACAGGCCCTCTTTTATGGTTTGCCACTCTTCCCCCATTGACAATGCCTTGAGCATTTATCTGGGTCCCTACTCCCGTGGTTTTATTTACCTCAGATTCCAACAAATGCATATCATTGTCAAAAATATTTCATTTTCTCAAACGATCTACTTCAAGACAAAATTGCAAGACTGAGTCCAGTTCACTGCTTTTCATACTATTTATCACGCTGAGAGAAGAGCTGGCAATCTCACATACAATAATATTACTGAGTACTTTTTGAGTTTGCATACTTTCGCTTGAGGGCAAAACTTTTCCAGTATCTTTCAATTTTAATAGTTCCGCCATTTTCTTTCTAAGATCCACAATGCTCTCACTGTCTATCGCACTTATGTTTCGGGCCTTTAAATTTACAAGCAAGGTGGGTTTGTCCACCTTGTAAACCCACAAAGTCATACTTACAACTATGGCCCACACTGCTAACTATTTCACGACTGGGTCACCTCAGGATCCTGGTCAGCTCTTTCGCCACGCTGGTGAACTCGTTCCAAAAGGCACTTCACTCTGTCACACCACTCTTCTACGAAGCACTCACTCATTTATTATGTGGCCCTTGTGTGACGTAACACGAACGTGCAACTCCGACGAAAACTCCAGCTCGCAGGTCCGTCAATATTTAGCCCCACAAAAATAACTTTGCACAATTCTGGCCCGTCCATTACTCAGGAAACTTTGCTGGCAGTTAATCTTGAAATGCACATCGTTATCAAATAGGCAAAGTTTACCATGACACGTTCAGCACACTAATGTACTGCCATTTTACCAGTCACTTTTGTAACTAACATCATACATGTAGGCTGGTGATCTCAAGCAGTTTCGTCTAGTAACCAAAACCCATCACATCTTTAAGTCACAGGGGGAAAAGTTAATTTCCGTCCAGTCCCGTGCCCTTGCTAATGTTGCACAAAAAACATTAATATTACATTTCTGTTTTATACTGCAATTCCCAGGGCATGTCACACCTCACGCAATATTTAACCCAAAGAAAAGTCTAACTCCTCGCAGGCCCATTTCCCAGCCTCAGTTTGTGCTTAACACTGCACTAGTTCAAGTAAACATTTTGCTATAGTCCAACGAGATACTATTGGTGAACAACCCAACATTATGGGAACAAATTCTTCGCTGCCCAACTGCGGTGGTACACCCATCGTAACCCGACATTATTTAGTGACAGTTCGTTCTCTCCAACACTTATATGCAGGCCATTTCCATTAATCCAATGGGAACTGGCGACAATCTCAGGCATTCTGACAAACTGGGTTGGCTACCCCGCTAGACCGACACTGGCCAGCTACACACATACTACGCCCGTCTGTGTGGCGGCTTTCGCGTCAACGAACAGACTATTCCCGCAGCGCGATCTTGCTGAACTCCAGCTACACACTGTTACATTCTCACTGCGACTAGCCACGGTCAGCGTGCGCCACCAGTATCTACCCTTTCTCACGTTGCACGCACATCATCAGTTGCGATACTTGGTGTCGCTCTTTACATTAAGGCGGTTAACATGTGAAATTATATATCCAATAAAATACGCTAATCCTAGATTATTAATATTGCATAAAAGAGATAATAAAAATTATTCACATTGATTACACAGTGTAATATATAAATATAAATAAGATTACATGATTAAATGGCTGAGTGAAATGAATAAATGACAAATGGCCGGCCGTTATAAAAATATGAGCACACACTAAAAGGTACCAGGCAATACTGCCAACCGCTACCAATATACACTAAAAATATTTTTAAAAAAATGCTGTGGCAATAACCATATCATCATAGTGTTTCAGTAGTTAAGTTGCTGCAATAGGTTAAATACCTAATGAAGCAGGGTCTTTGTTAATAATGCTGGTGTGCATTGACTGTCAGAAATATGGGTTTATCTGTAATAGGCCTATTTCATGGAAAAAAAAAAATTTTGAATGTGCTGAACTTGCAAAATCTTAAAAAATGTCAGTGTATTTTGTATTTACTGCATTTCTTTGGCCTGAAAGTTGGCTTTATTCAGGCAATGGTAAAATGGTGTACCATCTTCTTGAGTCCCAGTTTTATTCACAACTATTGTGTGTAAGATGAAATGGTTGTGTTTGTGCCTTTTTATTTTGTATGAAAGCAAGGTTTCAATTTTTTTATGTTGAATGTTTTATATGCTGTGCAATGTTCCAGGTGTGTGGCAAGCATGAGTCAGGCTGCAAGAAGTACTGGCAGCAAACTGCCAGTGAAACCAAAACTGTGTCAGTTTAGCCAATACACCTGTCCGAAAACCGTGCTTCAGGGATACAATTACTGCCTCAGGCACATTCTAGAGGATCCATCTGCCCCTTACAGGCAGTGCAGTTACATGTACACTGGCAATGGCCGACGGTGTGTCATGCCAACTCTAAAGGATGAAAAGTCTGAATTTGGGTGAGAGTGAGATGTACCTTTATATTTAACACTTTCTGTTTGAAATACTTGTTTCTTTCACAATTTGAGCAACACATTTTTACTGTTGTTTGAATGTGACTTTGTTTAACAAAATGAATTTAAAATATGTTATTCAATTTTGTGAAACTGAAAAGAAAGAAAAAATCAAAAATAATTTTATGAGAAAACTTTGTAGTGGAAGTTAGGGCCAGGCTGGGTGGCAATTTTTTTATATCATGACTGCACAGAGCACTGCTGGTTTGGTTTGCAGCTCTCTGCAGCATCAAGGTTTTGGTTGCCTGTTTGTGTCTGCACACCACTCAAAGCGAGAGTAGTGACACCGCCTGTGTTTCAAACTTTCGTGAACTGTATTTCAACAAATATGAGACGGAAAGCACTGTTCATGCAATCTTCACACGTTTTGATTAGAACCTTTGAAAAATCTCAACATGTGTGATGTGTTCGGTTGTTTCCTAAATATGTCATATCACAAACGCTCACTACTTCTTTAAACATCAAAGTATCATATTTTTAGTTAAATTAAACTTTACTGAAATATTAATAAACATTATAATATAATAGATATGATTATAAGAGATAGTGTTAAGCATTTACTGATTCAGACATACTAAAAGAAAATGTGATTTCTATGTTTTAATGTGCATAAAATACAATTATAAAACTATTCTTTATAGTAGTTAGTAGAATACATTTTCTAGTACTCATGCTGGAATATGAAAAAATATTTATAAGTTTAACGTAAAACTTGCAAACGTCAGCTAATTTTATACTTTTGCATTTTAATATCCTTTTCCTGACCTGCAATATCACTTATCTCCTAATTTCCAAAGCCCAAATTAAAACTTCCAGATTCTGTACACAAATTTTGTGTTTTCGTAAATCACTCATCAGTAAAACTATGTCTAATAGTTTTGATGTGTTTTTATTCTAAAGAGCATCAAAGTAATAATATAGTGCATGTCCCTGATTCCAGTATGCTAAGGAGAATTATTTTAATATTGTTGGCAGCGATGGGCAAAAATGTATTGATCTTGTAAATATTTCTATAGCATCACAATTGCTGTATTGTAAAGAGAATTATACCTAAGCGTCATTGATAAACTTACTTTTTGGAATGGTACAGATATTCATGACATTCGAACCTGAAGTTGGCGTTTCGAAGATATCTGAGTAACCCCATCCACGGAAGTCATCATATTTCGTGAGGAGAAAGCCAGACTTACACAATATTGAATTTTGCCCATTTTTGTTAGGAAAACCTAAGCTTATGAGACTATTACCCTAATTTTTTTTTTCGTACTGCTTTTTGAATTATTGCACTAAATATCACTAAACACGATACATTATTGCTGCTACATGGATAATTTTTTCCAACAGTTTTCTTCTGATTTATACCCAAAAGTGAATTTCAAAATTATAGCATTAAAAAATTTTTATGTTGTATTTTATTTGTGAACAATTCTGCGAAAATAAACGTGGTATGATGGTAGTTAACTAATACAATTCTCGAAAAGTACTCACATAATTTTGTTACCTTCCTTGCTTTACCTTAAGCAAAGGAGGTACAGACTCAGAACAATAAGTTAATTAACTGGTAATTAAACAGTGATAGATCAGATTGACAATAAAATTACTCTTTACTTTATCTCAACCTGATTCGTATATTCAAGATATTGTACCTCTACAATTCAATTCTTTATCCTTAACGTTAATATACTGAGACTCTTATAAGTAATAATTAGCAGTTCATTCAAATCTCATACTTTAACATGATCTGAACTATACTATGGCCTCTGTCCACTACGCCCCGCGTCACACTCAAGTCACCATTCAGCAGAGGACTCGCCACTGATAGTTCATTTCGCTGCATGATTGATGTTCGAGGGCTCCATCGACACCATCCACGCCAGCGCCTGGGATTGCTGGCTTCGACGACCCGGTGACATAATGAAGGCCCCGGTCTTGTGGTTCTATGCTTTACATATTTGCACTGCTGTCCTAGTTTGCCTTCGAGCCTCCCAAACGCTGCTGCTCAGGTGGCATCCCTACGTCCGCTCCAGCACTTCGTAACATCTTCCCTCTGGTTGATGAAGTAGGTGTCCTCAACCATTGTGGAGAGGGTTGAATGTTGTGGGAGGTGGCAGATGTGAATAAGAGCCGCCGACCCTAGAGTAGAAGTGGCTAGCGGAGTGTGGCAGTGGAATGACCTGCAGAGCCCATTCTTCCCCGCATCCACAGTTGTCGCATAGTTACGTATCAGTGGCAACCAAGTATCTGTTAGTGTCTCCTCGCACACTTATTCACTTTGACTGCCTTTTGAATTTGAAACGAAGCTGTGGTATCTGTACAATTTGTTTTGAAGCCAATTTACTGAATTTAACCTTTCCTTGACATTACATTCAGAATTTTACCTATTTATAAGTCTGTTACATATTACACTTAACAATATTTTTCCACTTTAGAGTTTTACTATTCAATGACTATTTATAACTAGACTTATAATTACATGATGTGAAGGATTTTATACTTGATATTATTATTTTATGTACAAAATGAAATAATACCTACTTACATGATGTTTTGCTTTTTATTGCAAAACAATTATTGTCTTTTGCCCTTGTCAAATATTACCTTACTTTTAACATTGCATATACATTTTGCTTAATTACATTTTTACCTTTATTTGCATTATACCTTTCTTTACCTTGTCATATTATAAAATTTTATAGATGTTGCTCTTAGGGAATAGGAACTTGTGGTTAATATGTGCACTTTTTGTGTTATGACATTCTGCATCATTTACTGTTGCATCGTATTTTGGTAAAGTTCTGAAAAGCTTTGCCGTTACTTTGTGATAATATATATTATTTGTTTTTGCTTATCTTTACTAATTAATACTTGTTTTACATCTTTACGTAATCAATTGATTAATAACAAGGTGGTTGTATCATACAATTTCCTTAATATTAGAGCGGTTCCGATACCATGTTTACTGTTACCGATTCCCCGATAGCGAAAACCGATACCAGTGCCCTTCGCACTGAATTTTAGAAAAAGTATTACTGTTAATAATACTTTTAGAAACATTTCTCCTAGGCTCATTTAAGTGAAGAAAATGTCTTAATATGCCGTATATAATTTATTGTAGTCCGACGCAAAATGGCCAAAAAAACTTTCAAACCCTCGGAAAATGCAAATAATATGACAACAAATACAAGTCAAAATTTAAATGTCCCACACCCTATCAGCTAAGAGCACACTGAGAAGTTATCGATCTGTCAGTTTCACGTCTGTAGGTTTAGGAGGGAGAGGGGGGGGGGGAATGACCTCTCCACGCCGCTACTTGTTGGCGACGTCTTGCATGCATGGCAAATGTCTGTCTTTTAAATTAATAATGTTTTACTGCAAAGAGAACTTGTAATTTTGACACACACAGAAGCAATTATAATTGATTTCTTCACTGTCTTTAATAATTAATCTTTCAAAACCACGTCCTCTCATTTTCCCTGTCATGAGCTACACTGCACTCGGCTCGGTGCTTACCTACCCCATTATTAGACGGCAGAAGGTGTTGAATAGGCACTTACATACTATCAGTTTATTCAAAGACACATGTCAGTTGAAATAAATTAATATAAATCCTCATGTTTCCCCACAAGAAGTTACTGAAAATGAACACTTATAATACAAGCCGCTCAATGTTCAAACCATTTTTTGCTGACAAATGGTAGAGTTTGTGCTTTTGGGGATGTAATTTTATTTGAAGATGCTGCCCTTTGAGTTAAATAAATATTAAGTTTTAAAGTCATGTTAATTTTACGCCAGATACAATGAAACACCAACCTTACGGGATAAAACTATCTTTAAACACAAAATAAAACATCTTTTCAAATAATAATTCCTCGTTAAAATGTTTTGTATAATATTTTCAGGTGAACCATTTGCTTTGAAATACAAGTGATGATAGGTGCAACTATTTTGAGCGACTCATAATCTTGATAAAATTACGTTCGCCAGGCGCACTTAATTTTCTTTGCAGGTAGCATGTGTAAGGCAAGCTAAGCGGGCGTGGCTGAGAGAGAGAGAGAGAGAGAGGATGTGCTTTATCTTTTGTTTGACAACTTCCCCTCTCAGCTCCGTGTATGGCATGTGAGAGGATGAAGTAAGGTGCGTGGCTGAAAGAGAGAGAAAGTTAAAGGTTAGAGAAATGGGAAGTAGAAAGTCAGTCTGGAACCACACCATACGGCGGTAGTGTCGACAGGCATGTTGAGAAAAGACAAGACATTAGACAGCGCGCCGCAGAGCAGTTATAAACAGCGGTGCGCGTGATGTATTTTACATCCAGTTACTAGCTGTTTGCATAAACAACCAGTTTAAAAATTATAGTTGCGGGAAATCTTTGGGGACGGGACCCGAAATATACTTAGATCAGCACAACATGCGATAAACGATAAAATGTTATGTTAACATTATTTAAATAGGAATTTTGCCAGGACCACGAAAAATTGTTGATGGGTGCGGTTTATTTGTTCTAATTTCCTTTTCTTTTTTTTAATGTGCAGTGTATACACACCAAAATATGGTAATTCTTTTGTGACTAAATAAAGTTCCGTATTTACTAGTGTATAGCACGCGCTTGTGTACAGGATGCACCATGATTATTGCACCAAGTACCAGGGGGGCGGGGATATTATTTTAATAAAATTGCACCAAAAATTTGTGGCGCCCTGTAAGTGTGGAACAAATTATTATTTTGTCCAATGTGGGGTGATTGTGATATGTTTGGAAAATACTTTAATTAAGTAACTTAAGTGCTAAAAGCCAAAATAAAAAAAAATTCTGAAAACTCTAAGCTCCTACTACTCAACACTTCTGGCTTCGTGTTTTATATATATATATATATATATATATATAATGAGACAACAGACAGTTCCGCCACTTCCCTCAACATCCCCGGACAATGTATGGCTACCGCTCCCCTTTCCCCTTTATTTTTTGTGTTTACCCCGCGCCCCAGAAATGTTTTCCTTTATTTTGGGAAAAAGGGTGTGCTATACATAAGTAAATATGGTAATCATGTAACTTCATTGTCTACAACCGATAGTATCTGCCCAATACTATACCCCATACGGATACATCAGGAAAAGGCTAAGTATCGGTATCGGAACAACTCTACTTAATATAATTTGGTCCTCCAATATTTTGTTTTAAATATTGGACCTCCTTTTAGCATACTGTAATGTATAGACTTTCTTACTACTCTAATATAAAATAAACTTAAAATACCCTGGTGCTTTGTACTTCATTTTACCACTAATCACATTCTCGCTTCATACTGTACTGGTAGCTGCTGCTCTTTCGTGGTGACAGTGAGAGTGAGAGTCTGTGATGCCTAAAAGGCGTGGGCATCAATTTTTGTAGCGGCGCCTGCCTTTGTGCGGCTGTGGTCTTGGCCCTGTGTGCTGCATTGCGATAATTAAGTTGCGTCATCATAACGCTTATCTACTTTCGCTGTCACCCTTCTGTATTATTTTTGCATGTTCTTTCGGCCATGAATGATACACTTTACGGTTCTGGTTAGTACTGTGAATTTTACGTGTATAGCATTATGATTTAGTGTATGCACTTGCTGGTTGGTGTGGAACTTCCTTCTGTGCTGCTGTCTGGCTAATGGATTAACTGTAAACAGTTATTTACTGGGGAAAAGTAAGGTTTTCTCCTCTTTAATTATTATTTCCTATTCTGTGCAGTGACACATGTCGCTCCCCTGCGCGATGGGCATGCACACTACTCATCGACTCACCCCATCATTGAGCCATTAATCTCTTATGGGCAAGTCACACGTCTGCAGACAATAAATCCCATGCCTACAGGGTTTCTCCCAGCTCAGCGGACAATTACACACACTCAGAACGTTATTAAAATTGTACTGCCCACCCAAAAGCAGACATGCGGTCGCCCACTCACGCCTGAAAAAAATTGTATTATCCACAGAGCCACCGGTGTGCCGGAACTAGAGAAGCTAGTTGGAAGGAGGGCCGCAGGAGGGCAGCACCCATGGCCAGATGTCGTCACTGCTGCCTGAGTGCCTCGTGGGGAGGTGATAGATATGTCAACAGCCTCTTGCCAGGGAGATAAGAAATTGTGGTGCTGCCCACAACCCTAATTTAAACCACCCCTATGAGGTGAGGCTAGCTATCCCTGCACCCCTCTGGCAGCCTACAAGCAGAAAATTTCCGTATATGAGTTGCTAAAACGCAGCTTAGGACAGTTCGTTGGCCCTCCAGCCCGCAAAGGCTGAGGACGAAGAGCGACAATTCATCGGCCCTCAAACCTGGGTAAGGCTGAGGGCACCAGTGTGAAGAAGACCAGCCAGCTTGGGCAAAGCTAAGAACACTGACAGGGAAGTGACTGTCACCTTGTCCAGGAGTCTCAAAAAGATCTCCCTCTTTCAACCAGGCTCTTGCACGCACTAGGCCTTCTACGCCGAAGAAGCACATGGAGAAACCCCTGAAGAAGCCAAAGGTCTCCCACAATGCCGTCCACAGGATTCCTTTGCTGCCAAAGGTATTTAGATGCCCTCACCTGTCCCGCTTACCCACAAGTGAATCCTTCAAGCTCCACGGTAGTGGATCGTGCTGTTGGCCCTTCTGGACTACCACTCCCCGGTTTGCAAACCAAATTACAATTTAGAAATTGAATTTTTTTTTTCTTTGCTTGCACAGATTTGCCTTCACCAGTCATAAATTTAAATTGCAAAATTTAATTTTTTATTTTATTGGGTATAGAGCTACGCATCCCCCTGTATTTTCCCAGCATATTGAATAAATATGTGGTTGTTAAGTTTAATTATTGTTGTTCAGACATGGCTCTTTAGTAAAGTGACTGCTCATTTGTAGGCGTGAACGAACCAAACTTGCTTGAGTCTCCTGGCGCCTACATAAGGTTATAGTCTGTATAAGACGTGAGACTACCTAAGTATTGTCCGGGGCGTCCGTACCTCAAGTGAGATCCTTTTTTAATTACCCTGTTTCACTAACACTCATTACCTCAATTCGTAAGCAGAAGACTAGACCCAGGAGGGCTTAAGTCACGGTGGGTAAATTGGGAGTTAGTTCTTTTGTTTTCTTTTCTTGCAATTAGCTCAATGAGCCACTATTCTCTCATGTTTTAAACGCTCTTAGTAATGCAACGTAAGAGTAGAGGACTAAATAGCCAACTCCCATGATTAGCCTGATGGGTACTAAAGAGAAATCTAGTGTCACAACCTAGTGATGTTAACCAAGGTACTACCATTGAAATTCACTAGGCCTCACCTGACTTTGAACATACGAGTGAGTTACGTAAAGAACCACCCCCTATAAGCTAAGATTGCAGTTCTTATTTGGCTCATCTGCTAGGCTATGTGGCATTGGCATGATTTAGATTATTAAGACAATCTAAGGCCACTCGAAAGCTATTACGAGCCTAGGCCACCACATTGTCCGTTTACAGTCGCAAAGGAACCAGCAGTCACATGCGAAATCTGCACAGCCACCGGGAAAGTAGTGATTGTATGCATACCTCCAAGACCTACTATTATTCTCTGGACTGTAACCGTTACTCCTGACTTTGTGTCTGTAAGGAAGCCCACTAGGCTGGCCCTTTACAAGCACCGGGTAAACTCTCAGGTAGCTGAATAAATTAATAGCTGAGAGGTTTCATTTCATTATCAGCTCAGTTTTTCGTCTTCCTAATCCCCGTTAAATAGTGACAGTTGGCATCACGACTTTTGACAACCTTCACAGTAAGCTTGGAGGTAGATTTATGTGGTCAAACTCACTCTGGTGATTGATTTCCCTCCTCCAGTTAAGGTCCCTCCACCTAAACAGTGTCATCCCCCAATCACCTAACGTGGACAGATCCACGACCCCGCCAGGCAACGTGATTATTAACTCCACCAACACTTCGGGAGAGAACCACGTAACTAGTATAAGAGGGGGAATCAGCACTTGTCCTTTTGGTTAATACCTTCCGCGAAGCGGAGCGAGAATATCTAACATTCTGATGTAGAGTTTACCCCTCTCCTGCCCCCTCTCCCAAACCAGTAAAGAGTCTGATGCACTCTCTCCCAACTACCGAGTGGGAGTGTGATCGAACCGGAGCAGAGTGCGTCAGTAGTGACGCATGCCACACTGCTGCACAGCGTGACTGCCCACACTTTGGGTCAACTTTGCCCTGCCAGCGAGCGCTAAGAGCCTTGGGGCAAGTCATAAGCGGCATACACGATTCCAAGTGGCTACAGGATTGATCCAGGGGTTGGACAATTACAGACAGTGAAGATAATTAACACGTTTAATTATTTATATTATACTGCCGCCCAAACTTTGACATGCAGTCACCACCCTCTTGACAGAAATTGTTTTACCCAATGAGCCACGTACCTACCGATGGCAGAGAATAAAGTTATAAGAGACACCACGGGATCGCAGCACCTCTGCGCCCAGTGACGTCACAGCAGCAGAACCTCGAGCGGAGGTAGTAAACCTGTCAGCCTCAACCCAGAGTGATACGGAATACGCGGTGCCGCCGCTACCTTGAGATAATCAATCCCTGTGGAGAAAGGCTAGCATCCCCTGCACCCCCGGAGAGTCCTGAAGAAAAGATTTTTGGACTATATAAGGAGGCTCAGGATCGCCTCTAGTGAGAGTTCGTCGGCTCACGGACTGCGCTGGTCAGCGAGCTCTCTTCGGTCTGGGCAAGACCTCCTCCTCTCCCAGCTTGCAAAAGCTCTACCAGCTCCAACTACCTACACCAGCTCGTTCAGCAGCTCTTACAACATGTAGAAGACTCTCCAGGGGTAACTTACCGTGCACCCATTTACCCAAGTCTTTTCCTTGACTCTGCGGTAGCAGGTCATCGCGATGTCCCCTCTGGACAACCACCCCTCCGGAAGTAAATTGCTGTAGATTGCAATCTTTCAAAGAATAGCTAATGTTAAAAGTTCGTCCAGTTTCACCTTCACCTGAGTTAATATAACCTAATTTAACCACTTGGATTGTATAATTTCTGGCAGAAAAGGGAAAGAGTACTAGTTCTAATAGAGAACCTTGTGTTGAGAGGCTGTAGATCTTTTAAAACACTACCGTAATATTTTTTTCCTAGCTTCAGATGATTAGGAAAGGAGGCAGATTACCTAGCCGAATTTGACATAAAGAGCGACGAGCTTTGCTGCGAGAATTATTTAAATCAAATACTGCCCCGCAAGTGGACTCCATTCCCGACGTTGCACCCCCCATCCCCAGTACCTGAGGTCACCCCACATCCCATCTCGCCAATAATTGTGTGTGATCATGAATCAGGACTAGATTCATACCTGGGTATCTGTTATGCCTCAAAACTGGATGAGAAATTGTAGGTAGAGTCTGTTCACGGTAAAGTGAGTAGTTTTGAAGGCCCTTAAATTTTTCCTTGCACCCCATTTATATCTTCCTGCTGCTTTTTAATATAAAACTTGCAATGTGACAAATAAACACAGTGAATAGAATTCACCACTCTCAAAATTTACACCTAAGGCTGCAATAAGATACATTTATTAATTGTTAATGGCTGTTGGGAGGGCCTTAAAGAGAAACCGACTGCTCCTGTATTTCAATATATAGCTTTTCCGTCGCACGTCCGTACACACCTAGTCTACCACCCCGTCCTGAGTGATTTAGTGTGCGGATCAGAGGTCAGGTACGGGATCTCCAATGCCAGGTTCTGGAGCAGAGAAGGAGCCACCTGGAATCAATGGTACCGTGTAAGCCGGCACGGTACCCCCTACTCGAAGCCAGTGGACTGCACCACCAGTGTCTCCCAGCAGCCAGCTCACCAACCGGCCGAAGAACCCATAAGCCAGGTAAACCCAATATCTATTCACAAATGTTGCGAAGGTCCAAAAATCCCTGAGATAGCGCACTTGGTCTAGCGCAGCAAAGCCACGACGACGTGCCACATATTCAGTAACCCGGACACACGTCAACATAATACCGCATGATTGGTACGGCGATAAGGAAGGTGACAAAGATTATTTTACACCCCAAAACCACCTCTAAAACCCAGATAGTTTCCACTCCACTTAACTTTATTCCCAGCTGGAATCCAACAAGAGCAAATTATTGGGGACAACCAGGTAGTGAACATAGGTCCGAGTTAGAACGACCAGCCGGGTTATAATCCCCCTCCAGTGTAACTTCGCTACCATCCACTGTCCCTTATAACTCCTAAGCGACTTGGGACAGCTGGCATTCCGTTTATTGGCAGCCTTCTCTGTGATTAAAGTTGTACTCTTTGGGGTTTGATTTCCCTCCACTCCGATATAACCCTTCCACTAGGCAACATTCACCAAACCACCCCAATGTGGGCAAACCACAACCCGCCAGGCAGAAATTAATACTACAAGAAGAAAATACCCCGCTGAAGGGTTGTAATTAGGGCTCAGGAGGGTAATGAGCACTCTCAGTAACCCGTGTCGGACGGAGGAACCAGCTCCGCCACAACCAATCAGATTATCCACAAGTCAATCGGACTAAGGAGAGATTAAGATAAAAAGGAACTTGCGTCAGTATTAACTGTGATATTTGAATTTGTTTAGTATATAGGGCAGTTTATGCAATTATTAATAATTGTAAAGTAACATATTCCTTTTAATCAATTATTACTATTAGCCATTTGAAAACAAGTAATGATGTTTAGCTCCTACTTCTTGCCACTATAAACTCGGACGAGTTCAAATAATTTATCTTACCATATTACATAACGTTGGCACGTTACGCCCTATGGGCAAAGGAGTTACGTCGTGGCTCTAGTGTTTTTGGTGGGTACGAGAACAGACACACCCGGAGTGAGATTGGATCTCTAGTCACTGTGCGGAATTGGAGCCTGGCCCACATGGCCACGTGGCTTTCCAACAGGGACGAAATCTGGGGCAGCTAGTACAATCTTTCATTTAGGCGGGACCACTCCGACGGGGATACTTTGGCGTTGGGCAACCGGCGATGGTTGCTGGACCTGCAGTGGTTCAGACAGAGGAGCACTAGTGCTGGCTCTGGAGCTTGGTGTGCAGGCGAGTAGGTGATCATGGGTGCTAACTGTTGCCGGTGTAGTGTCAGTGATCAGGATCCCCCAAAACAATGGGTTAGGTATCCCGTATGAAGTGTGTATACCACTCAGGTATGCTATGAATACTGGGTGAGTCACTCCGTCGAGTTTGTTAGGTTGTGCGAAGAGTTTTCTTGAGTTGTGAGAGCCCTACCACCTTCAAGCAATAGATCAGAACTCAGACACTGGGAATTAGGTCACCAATTTGTAACAAGATCCAGGCATTCGCCTGGCCTCAATATAAAGTAATCACAGCTCCTTACCACAGTAATCAGATATACTGGCAATTTTTCAACTTTCCCGCCCCACCCTAGTTCGCCACTCGACCGCTAGGTTTACTACTATTAGCGTCCTTCCACCATACTGCAGTGTCCTACAATTCGCCGCCTGATGAAGCTGGCTTCCAGTGAAACGTTGCTATCGCACAACTGTGTGGAAAATGTGACGTCCTACTTTATGTGTGTGCCTGTCGATAAGTACTAGACTGAGAGTACTTGAATTCCTGTCCTTTTATATATTTTTAGTAGACTAGCAGCCATTTGCAATCTTAATTTTTTAATATATGTGTCTCATATTTGCCTGAAAATGGTGAGGTTTGTATTTATTTTTTCCACTCTACCTTATATCTAAGGGGAAAGGAAGCCCAAAGGTAGGGCAGGATTTTATAGTGTGTCAGGGCTAACCCCATACGCTTACAAGGGAAGGAAGTCATGCAAGGAGGTGTGCATCGCTCCTGAGAGGGATTGGGCAGCCACGACTATCAGTTGGGGCCATAACTACCTCCCTAAGTGGCCTATAACTATAAGAGCAAGGAAGAAACCGTCAAGAGAAAAGTAAAAACCCTTGTGACAGGCAAGAATTCAAAATATTCATGCATTAAACAGAACTGCTACAGGAGACAATGTTTGGAAACATGCTCTTGTTAATATGGGTGAAAAGTCTTGTTGAGAGGGGGCAGGTACTTTATTTGTGATTCAATTTATTTAGGGACGAGGCGCTGGTCTAACCAGAGTGCCGCTTGCACGTCACTCTGGTGAGGGAAGTGGTGCTATGGGGCCACTTCCCTCAGATCCTCCTGTGGACCTGACACATTAGTAATTCTTGGTCGTTTTCAATTCTTATATACTCCTGTTTGTGTTTGTAAACATGTAAATAGTGTGTTATGCCATTCGACATAATTATCCAAATTTGACATCTTATCACAGGATCTATTCTAGTAAATAAAATTTTATTAGGGTTGCTTTCTCGTAAAATTTCTATTGTCTCTTGAAATACTTTGTGACAATTTTTGCAATTGCTTGTAGGGGAATAATTTCTGAAATTATCATAGCATTGCTAATGTTTCATTTATTGCAACCGTGTGGCCCATTTTCTTTGAAAATATTTTTGATTTCCTGCAAGTTATTGTTTACATATTTTGCAATGGTATGTTTCATTTATTTTTCTGGGTTTTGACTTTTGATACAGGATTTCAGCTAGCGCTATACATGTGGTTTCTCATTTCTGTTTTGATTTTGTAATTTGTGTTATCAGCATTAATATTCTGTAGCTGTGTTAGCCCTTATTTAGGTATTGTGCTCAATATGTCTGGCAACGTGTTTACATTTCCTTTAACTATTGTTTTGTTTTTGTCAAAGCATTGTAAAATAAGTACACTTTGTATAGCATTTTTCAATTCTAAACACTTAATTTTCACTTTCTCACTATCTATACTCTGTACTGGTTTTTGTAAGCTCTACAAGTGGTTCTGCTTTAGTGGCATAATTCTGTATGTACCTTTGCAAATAGAATGTGATACCTAAAAAGGTTCATAATTCCTTTATATTCCCCGGTGGTATCATTTGTTGTATGGTTTTAATTTTTTCTGGTTCCGCAATGATTCCATCTGGTGTTATGTAGTGACCTAGAATTTATTTTGAAATTTAATTCTCTAAATCTCGTAAGTACCATACGTATGTTAGCTATGTGTTCTCTGAAGTTGTCCCCTATGATAAATATGTCATCAATTAATGCTATTGCCGTTTTCCACCTGCGGACCTAATACTATTCCAATAAACTGTTGGAAGTATTGGGGTGACATGCTTAATCCCATAGGCATTATTTTATATTGATAGAGTCCTACTCTGTCTATCGTAAAATCAAGTTTATGCCTATTTTGCTTCCTGACTGGGATAGCATAGAATCCTGAAAATAAATCTAATGAAGTGATAAATTTTGTAATTTGTAACGTGTGAGTACGTCTTCCGTTCTCAGTAATGGGTATTGTACCTTTCGTAAATACTGATTTAATTGACGAAAATCCATAAGGAGAATCTGCTTTTTCTATAATATCTACCAATTGCATGCCCTCAATTTGTTTTACTAACTCTTCTCGTATTTTTAGACTGGTTTTATAAATGCCTGCTGTGTATAGGTTTTTCTGTTACCATATATAATTTTATTTCATAACTAGCTGACCCGTGCAACTTCGTTCGCATGAAATTTAAGACTTTTTTTTTTCTTATTTTTGAAATAGAAATTTTGTTTCGGTTAGGTTTTATGAAGTTATTAAAATAAAGCCCACCATAGTTTCACTAAGGTTTTATGTTTAAAATAGTAATATTGCTTCTTTCAGGTTTAATGGAGTTATTAAATTTCACCCTGCTATTAATTTGCACATTTTTTATGGTTTTAATGAAGTAGATACCTATATACCTAGCCACTGGGCCACTGAAGCCCCACTTGATATAGTTCAATCCACTAAGCCACTGTGGCCCCACTTGGAATCGCTCCAACTACTGGACCACTGCAGCCCCACTTTGAATAGCTCTATCCACTAAGCCACTGCTGCCCCGCTTGGAATAGCTAAAGCCACTGGGCCACTACGGCTCTTGGGAAGGACAGGACAGCCCATAAACAAAAAAGAAAGAACTGACTGAACTTTTTTTTTAACAATGCTTTTTTTATGCAGTAATCCTAAGAAAAGTTTAATCCCGTGCCTATGTACATCCCTGATCACCATCATATTTTCGGAACCGTTTGAGGTATCTGTATGAAACAGACTTAAGTTAGTCTGGGTGTTATAGTTGATTCACGATAACTTCTGCCTTTTCTGAAGCCCTGCTAAATTTCTACTTTTGGTTACTGAGTATATATCTTTCCGCGACATGTAAATATAAACCCTGCCATGTGACTTCTACTTTTATAACTGTCAAATGTTTGTTGCTGTTCACAGCTCTTCAAAGAACTATGTCATATTGCAAAAACCATTTCCTACAAATGTTCAGAATTTAGGCCTATAACAATATTTAGGCCAGCTTTAATTATAACTGTTTGTTACACACAATGTAGCACGTTACACATAATACACATTAATATTTTGCCACAACGATGTTTGTTACAACTGTGCCGGAAATAACAGTAGTATTTAACCTGTTGTTATTAATATGTATTTGGAATAAAAATTAAAATGAAGGGACAACCAGTACAATGAAACGACACAGTATATTCTAAATACACAGCTCGTATAATTTATTTCTTGTACGCAGCATCAACAAACGTAAAAGATAGTGGTGAACATGCAAACACATAGGCCTACCGTAACATTTATTCCGCTAATATTTACATGCATTAGTACTTACTGGTTTGTAGGTTTATTTTCTTATTTATTTTAATTTATCTTGTTGGCATTAGTTTTTTTTTTTTTTTTTTTAGGTTGGGTAGGACAGGGGAGGAATTGTTGCAGACATTCAAATCACAGAAACGTAAACTCGTTACACAACTGTTTTTCAAACAACTAGTACAAATGTACAACGTTGTGATAAACAGACGTGAATGTAAATAATTATCTTTGTTATAACATCAGTTCATGGTTAAAACGTATAAATTTTGCACGTATTAGAAATCCACACACACCTGGCCTTTGTAACATTTAAAATGCAGCCACCACTCCCTTTCACATGCAACGATCACAACACATTTCACCCTGCCATGGAAACACATATTTATCACAACATTGTAACTTGCCTAGGATGTTTAAAAAACACTAGTATGAACTTGACGTTTCGTTAAGAAACACACGGTATCATTGACATGTCGCTACATTACTGCCAATCATAAGGCCATATAAAAACTGTGTATAATTGCCTGCCATTTTGGGACAAGCGTGTGGAAGGTGATTAAATTCTAAATTCTCCCATCCACACCATATCTGCCAACCTGCTGGATTTGTAAGCGTCGTGCCATCGCACCGTATCTAAATAACATGTAATAGGTATTTAAACATTAAAATCACCTTTCAGTTGTAAATTACAATTTCAAACAACAATATTGTTGCTGTAATTAGTATGAAATGTGTTGAAATTAGAAATAACCAAATTTATATCTTTCTGCTACACAGGTGGTACGAACTTTCTGAGAGATAGAGAGAGATAGATAGATAGATAGATAGATAGATAGATAGAGAGCTCTCTCTCTGTTAAATTCTAATATACTATTTGCAAATCTGTCTTGGAATTCATTAATAACTTTTGCAAGTTGACCTTTCTGGTATTCATCTAAATTTTTACTTATTTTTCCTGTCATATTCTTTTCTATATCTGCTTCTATTGTGTCAATTCTATTGATAACAGTACTGTATAGAATCATTTTGCTCGTTCTCTACTACAGATGTGTGTAATTGTACTTGTTTTTTTATTGATATCATTACTATTTATAAACATTGTGGTGTGTTTTAAGGAATGGTATAATATCATATGCTTTAATAAAGTCAACTCCTAATATGACATGGATTTTCAAATTTTCAATGACAAAAGTCTTGTGGAAAGTTATTTCCTATTATGCTCATTTTTATGGTTGTTTTTTATTTTGGTGGCTTAATTTCCTCTGTGGCCCCTACTTAAGTAAGATTCTCCGTAACTTGTTGGAGGCAATTTGTTAATAATCGTTCATGCAATACAACTGCGGCTACAGCCTGTGTCTAGTAACGCATAGTATTTCTTTCCCCTGATTTTTACTAACACCTGACGTGTGGTTGTTTTTGCGCGTACGTGTTTACTACCGTGCTGACGCAACCTTGTTACTTCCTGGTTTGCAGTTTGGAATTGCTGGTGACAGCTTGGCCGATTGTGGCCTTGTATCATCTTTTGAGCAACTCCGTGTACGTGTTTTGTTTTTCCCTATAACAATGGGTCTCGGGTTCTGTGTTGATACAAACCTTGACTGATTGAATTCCAATTTTTTTTTTTTTTTACTTTTTAAATTGCGCTGTTATTTTTGTTTGAAACTCAATTTCTTGATTTGGAAATAGGTTCCAGTGTTTACTATGATGCCCCAAGTAGAAACAATGTGCATGTTTGCTGTGCCTCACTACGTTGCCCGATGAATTTCCTTGTTGCTGCTTTCTCTGGAATGTTGCTACCTTGCCTTTTGCATTGCTTAAATTTTTCTTGTCCACGTCTTTTCTGCGTAACTGCTGTGTTTCATGTTTACTGTAATGGCGTACTTTCCTTTCATAATTTTTTAAATTGTTTTGCTCTACTGTTTTACTTTGATTGTGTGCCTTCGCTCTTTAGTCTTGATATTTTGTTTTCTGAAATGTATTTCTGACTTAACCTCGTTTAGCAACTCATTACTTAGCTTGCCTTTCTATGTTTTTTGTTTTGTAGATGCACCTGTACTTTCGGGTTGTGAATTTTGTGACGCAATTTCCATATATGTTCTGCCTGTTAGCCTTTCGTTAAATACTTTTTGGCACACGTCTTTACCTATGCAGTCAACGGGGGCAACATGTTCTTCCCCCTAGTTATCAATTTTTTTGGCCTGTTTTTATATTCTGTTTGCCTACTGTTTCTATTTGAGTTGGCTACATTATACCCCTGTCTAACGGAGTTGTAGCATGCCCTATGTTTAATTTGTACTGTGGTTTTGCCTTGTCCTTTTCCTTCGCTTACTACTTCTCTCTTTTCTCTATAATTTTTATAACCCTGTGGTGTTATGAAATAGGCTTGGTTTGGAAAAAGGTGTATATTCTCTTTGTATTACTACTGGTTGAATTGTGTTTTCGTTTCCATAATTTCTAATATTTCTACCCGTTGTGTAGTTGTGTCTGTACTGATTAACTACATTTTGACCTCTAAAATTTCTTCTGTGTTTATTTTGAGTTATTTTATTTGTTTCTGCTTTTACTGTTAATTTTGCTATTTCTCCCTTTAGTTTGGTTATTTTAGTGTGGAGTTTTTGTATTTCATGACTGCATACTAAGCTTACTATTGTGTCATTGAATATTTTTAAGTGTAGTTCTACCTTAAGGTTGTTGATTAACTGCTCAACTATGTAATTTTGTCGTCTATAGACAGTAATAGTGATCTCCACACTATTGCAATAAATTCAGCTTCTGAAAGGTGAGAGTTATATTTTCTTTTGTAATATAAGAAGTCCCCAATGTGGGATTGACAACTCTATTCTTTTTTTTTTTTGTTTTTATTATTACTCAAATACCTGTACTTATCCATTGTCTATGGATGTAAAAGTGCTGCGCAATTTATTTACAATTTCTATCCATGTTAAATCTTCCCCTATCCTGTTCTGGATTGTGTTCTTGTATGCTTGTTTAGTGGTACGTACTAGATAAAATTTAATTCGCCTGCACTTTTAATTTTTGTCCCACTTGTTGACATAACTTGCTGCAGTGTAGTGTTCTAAAAATTTCTCTACTTCCTGTCCATTTTCTCCTGAAAAAGTAGGGACTTTTTTTCCAATTGTTGTAATGTCACTTTTATTAGTTGTATATCTACCATTTTATCTTTTGTGGTATTTTTTAACTGTACCTTGGCACATGATGCCACAGATGATTGGATGTTGTTATAGATAGGTTGACTGTCTGTGCTACTATTGTGATAGTGTGTATTGGAGTTGTTAATATTGTCCTAGGTTTGGTGACACTCCTATGTCTGTTTGATTTGGAACCAACCCTTTATTAACGATCTTTGTTACTAAACCCCTTGTTAATATGGTTAATCTACTGTCTAATACAGTAATGGGATTAGGGTTTTCTTGTGTTAACATATCAGCTGTTTCTATTAGAGAATTAAATTTTACTGCAGTGTCTAAATCTGTGTGCTCTAACTCTTGCCTATCCTCAATGGCAGTTTTGAACAATTTCTTGGCAGATGACAAGAAAGGCTTGATCGTTTCTTAACTCCTAAAACTTTATAGCAACACTGGACTTAATTATACTTTGCTATTTAATGTTCACTCTTATCACCACTTTGCATAATCTATTTTGGCAATATATCTGTGTTGTAGTCACTTGCACATAATATAGGCAAAATGTTTATTATGGCTGACCGCACACAGTACTTTGCTTACACATTGTTACCTTAAGCGTTGCACAATATACTACAAAATCTAGCGTCTCCACTTTCATGCATAATCACACACACAAGGTGTACTACCCAGCAATGTTGCATGCACTGTTATACTGCAAAGCACAGTGCACTCTAATTAGTAATTAAGTGAAACATTTTCTACCAGTAATCGCCAGAGGCCACACACAAAATGCACAAGCAAAATCGCAACATGGTGGTTTAATGAAGGTTCTTGTCTGATGACGCAAAAACAAGTTGTGCTTCTAGCAATACTTCACTTGGCTTGTGAGTGTTATAGGAAACCGTTGTCTCTATTGATTTGTTAGTTTATGGGTAGTTTTATCACTTTTACTCTGCAACTAGAGGTTAGATTAGACCAGTGCCTACAGTAATGTTATAGCTTTACTTGGTTACGAGAGGTTGGATCAAACCGGTGCCTCCACCAATGTTACATTCCGTGCTTTATGTTAAGCCAAGGAGGTACAGACACATAACAATAAGTTAATTTACTGATAGGGACATTAACTCTGTGATAGACCAGATTGACAATTAAATATATCTTTACTTTATCACAACCTGATTCTTACATTAAAGATATTGTACTGTAGAGTTTAGTACAGAATTATTTATGAGTGTAATTCATGGATGTATAGATATGGGGGCCTTTCCACTTGTATATTTGTTAACATCAACTTGTTAATTATATTAAAGAAAAAGTATGAAAAAAAAAAAAAAAAAATTAACTTCAGAATTATCACCTTAAATCATCATGCTTACTGGGATCATAATGCCAGAAACTTGTACTAGTAATTATTTAATAGTGTAACCTTAAAATACACTCTAACGACAAAGCACATGTAAAAATATCAAGTTTATATTTTTTAATAAACAGTCAATTCTAACATTACACAGGACAACATGTCTCATCAACCCTTTAAACCTATAATTAAAAAAAAAATTAAAGAAGGAAGAACTACTATCTGTTGTCAGAAAATGAATAAGATGATAATAAGAATATGATTACTTTTATTTAGGATGTTCCCTAAATATTCCATGATAGCTAAACAATGAACAAATGCAAATGAATAATAAGCTCAATCAAATGGTCCATGAAACTGCACTCCTACATGTGCATTGGCCAGCAACTCAGTCTTACAAAACAACAAAAACTCTTGATTGTGTGACTTCAGCTTCACATCAAATAATAATCAGGACCTCTGAGACTAAGCCACTTTGATGAATCACTGACTGGAGAAGTTTGAAACAAAAGTTCATTATGAAAATTTGGTACTTATTTAACTTCATCCACAAATCATTTGGTTCAGCGTGACACTAGTTTCAACTACATATTTAATTCAACAAATTTTTTTTACAGCCGTTTCCATTTAGTGCTCTCTCAATTCATGTTCACACCAAACATTCCAAGCAAAAACAAAATCTCTGCCTGGTTATTTTCACGATATCTGCACTTCATCAAAAATAAACATTGTTCTCCATATAATATAAATTCCACAGATGAACAGTAATCTTATAACAATCTAACAAAATATTTTTAATGGAAACTTTAGCAATATGCTCAATGATGATTTAGTTTAACATGTGAACCATTTTATGATCAAATGAATATTAAGCGAAATGACAAGTGAGAACCAACTGTAAGGGAACTCCTTACAGTACCTCTATAAGTCACTTCTTTATCCTTTATGTTAATAGACTAAAACTCTTTTAAGCAATTAGCAGCTCATTCAAATCTCATACTTTAACGTTATCTGTACTATACTGTGGCCTTTGTCCATTACGCCCCATCTCACATTCAAGTCGATGATGTACTCACCACTGATAGTTGATTCTGCTACACGAGGGCTCCAGCAACACCGTCCACGCCAGCGCCTGGGTTGTTAGCTTTGACGACCCAGTGACGTGATGAATCATTATTAACACTTTTCATGTGTCATTTCAGATGTTAGGGATGGCTAAATACAGTGAGCTATGTTAACAAATTTTCGGCCAGTTTTCACCAAACATGATTTACGGAAGATATACAATTATGAACTTAGCAAAATTTTAGTGGCTCAGAAATTTAACTTAAATGTTCACCCACCTAATGGGTGTTGTTAGCGTTGGTCGACACCGAAGCCTCTCCCTCCCCCTTCCTTTTTTTTTCCTCCCTGTTGGCTGGGTAGCAGACATCTTCCACTTGACGGGGTTATTACTGGGAGTGGTACTGTTGGCTTTCGGTGAGTTAATTATAACGAGCTGGGCACAAAGAGGAGCACTAGTGGGAGTTGGCCTGGTTTGAACCCAAGTTAGTGTGTAGCTTGATAAAGCTGGCTGATGTTCCTCTCTATTGAGCTGCTTCTTCTCGCTTCCAGGAATACACCCGGTTGGCACTCTGTCTGTCTTCTATCAGATTCCAATCAGGGCTATCCATTGTTCGGCAGTCTTATCCCACCCAGCCCTGTGGCGAGGCTAAAGAGGTAGCTAGGTTAGATGGGGAAGGTAGTCTTTGTTCCGAAGAGACCGGCATGGCCTGAAAGGATGGTGTAGGCAGGTGGGTGTAATGGGTAGGCCTGACTACTGGCCTCCAGCAAGTGATGGGAAGTCGCTGGCAGACCCAAGCACTTTCACTGTGTTAATAGCATGATAGGGGCGACCGCTGTCGTGTTATGCAGGAACGTGAGAAGTCGCCATAGATCCACGCATCACGAAAAGTCGGAGCTCCCTGACAGTGACAGCTGTTGGCCTACCTGCAAGTGTGTTGGCTGGGCAAGAAGTTGCCGGCAGATCCAAGCACTTACAGAAGGGTGCAACATTCGAGTGGGCCACTGCTCCATAGTAGAGACAGATATCCTATTTGCGAGACAGGGATAGGTGCGTCTGGATGAGCCTACTCCTGCAAGAGTGTCTGAAGTTTGTTTGACGAAACAAGAAATAGCTGGAGCAGGTAGATAAAGAGTAGTTAGATCCGAGTGATAAGCCAACCAAATTAGATTATTACTGTTTATTGCTGTAATAGTAAACACACATAACCAACCTGTACCCTGACTAGGGCCTGAAGGGCCGATATTAGGATGCCAACCAGGATGATACCTAGTCTCGGAAGACACGGAGGCATGGGGGGTAAGGGTGACACCAGTGGTTCATTACTCGGACTCGTGGCTGAACGTGTGGGGATAGTTGAGTAGCTGTGAAGTGCAGTTGGCTTCAGTAAGCTGACAGGCAGTGTGGCATTCTGGTCTAGATCTGTAATAGTTGGTAGATTAAAGTGATGTCAGAAAGCATCCGGGCAAAGTGATGTTCTGCAAACACTGTGAAGATCAGCTAGTGGTTGCAGAAGTCTGAAGTCTGTGTGCAGTCAGGCAGAGTAATGTCCTACAAAACTGAGCCATGAGAGACAGCTTCAAACTGTTGTCTGCAGTGTGTGTCTGTGCTCTCTCTCTCTCTCTCTCTCTCTCTCTCTCTCTCTCTCTCTCCTCTCTCTCTCTCTCCTCTCTCTCTCTCTCTCTCTCTCTCTCTCCTCTCTCTCTCTCTCTCTCTCTCTCTCTCTCTCTCCTCCCCTCTCCTCCTCCTCTCTCCTCTCCTCTCTCCCCCCCCCCCACACACACGGCCAGCACAGGGGTGCAGGTAGCAGAGAGGGCAGTGGAGAAGTGGTGGAGATGGCCAAAACTGGTGGCCCATTTCCCGCCCACGACCAAAGGACTAAGGAGTTGATGTGCTGTGATGCAAAGTGGGTTGCAGTACAACACGATGGGTCAGCTTTCCCAAGTTGACACTGGCCTCAAGGACAGCCTGTGGCGTAAACGTCGTAACATCTATTCTTGGGAGGGGTCCGCAGCTGTGGCGAGCCTAGAATGGTTAACATTGTCGCCCATGGCACGTTAAGTGTTACATAACATATCTCTGTCACCATTAAACAATTTTCAGCCAAATCTGTCATGTGGTCGACATATAGAAGGTAATTAAAATCTCTCAATAAAAGTTCTTTCTCAAGACCTCTATGCTAAGGAGCTGCCCAAATCTCTTCACTCACTCACACCCAAATGATACTGTACATGTCTACTCTCAGAAATGGTTAACCACGTGTAAATAAAAGAAAGCCGATCTGGTGATCTATGAACCAGACTATATTTAGGTACTCAGAAGAAAAGTGCAGAAAAAACAGTTTTGGAAATGTAATAGAAATGATTGATTCAAGAAAAACTAAAAATTGGATCTTTTAGAAAAGAACAGTTAAATGTGGTAGATATTAAATTCACATATCAGTATTTTCAAACACTCTTATAGGTAAAAAGGAATGTTGATTTGTGGAAAATCAATAATTAATATTATTGAACACTGCTAACCTTTAAAAAATATTCCCTGTAGTGGATTTTGACAGAATTGCCATTTGTCTCTCTGCAAGTTGTAAAAGTAACGGATGTGGTACATCTATAGTAAAGGATTATAATCTCTGTTAAAATTTCTTAACATAAAAATTTAAAAAATTTCACTGTTTTACTTTTATGGTTATGTGATGATGTCACAATAATGTATCACATTTTTGTCATCAAGTATCAACTTTAATGGAATACAATTGTTCAATTTCAGCTTGTATAATTTATAGCTATGGGCATTGTGCCAACACCTCGCCTCATGAGACTAGTGAGTGAAGAGATTTGGGTAGCTCTTAGCATGAAATTCTTGAGAGCCGATGAGCGTGAAGTGAGGTGAGTATGGAGCAGTGCGAGAATGCAATAGCAGGAAAACAGGAGAAAACCAGTCAACCAGCTCCATTGTCCGCCACAATTCCCAAATGCTAAAATCCATGAGTGACTCGGCCGGGGATTGAAGCCAGTTCGCCTTGGGGGGGGGGGGGGGGCAGACTGACCGCTCAGCCACTGCAGCCCCTCATGAGACTAGAGTATAAACTGTAATGATGATGGAAATAATTTTCATTCTTAAGTAATGGAAATGAATTTAATTTAGTTTATTATCTTAGTCTGATGATGGTAAATTGTGACATTTATTACTATGATTTTGCTATTAGGACATTATGTTGTTCTCAATTTCGTTCTTGAAAACTATAATTTTAGTGTTTTAATACTACAATTTTAGTGTCTTCTGTGTTTGTAAAAAATATATATTTTAATAATACATTGGGAAGTTCAGAAAGTAGGACTTTTAAATTACTTAGTGAGGTTTATTATTTCCACAAGTCACTAAAATTCTAAGGTTACAAAATTTTATGAAATTATGCATCCTTCAGTCTACAACAAGAGGCAAGATTCTATAATTATATTTTGAACAAAATTTTAAGATTTTTATTATTATTATTAAAAAAGAAAGAACATTTTCATTGATTGTTTAAAAAAAAAAAAAAAAAAAAAAAACCCACAAGTTAATTACTCTTATTTTTCAGAACTAAGGAAAATAGTTAAAGGAAAAATCAGTTCTGCTAAATCTAATTGACAAGCAAAAATAAATAATTTGAAGAGTGAACAAAAAAAATTTTGGAACTATGTTAAGCTAATGAAAAAAGATTACTAAGAATCCTGTAAGTTATCTGTCGACAATAATATTGTCCAAGATTCTGGTCTCCTCGTAAATATTTTTGCCAAACACTTTGCAAAAGGGTTTGTACTTGTACCTTCCAGCATTAATTTAAGCTCTGATGTTCACAACAATAACTTATCTATAAAGTAGTAAGGCTACAGGCTGTGATGATATACCGAATTTTATAATTAAAGGTTGCACTGACTTTCCCAGCCCTATATTAACTTATATATTTAACTTCAGCATCACTAGTGGTATATATCCCAAAATTGCGCAGTTGTTGTTCCAATTTTCATAAAGGGAAATAAACTGGGTGTTAATAATTCTAGGCCTATTTCTTTGCTATGTAGCATGTCAAAAGTTTTTGAAAAAGTAATATTTAAACATCTTTCTTTCTTTACTAAATATTTAATTTCAGAATGTCAGCCCGGCTTCCAGAGAGGTAGAATGACAACCTTCAGTTTATATAATTTTGTAGATGATCTATATTTTCATGTAACTGCTAGAAAGCAAGTTGATATTATATTTTTTGATTTACAGAAAGCCTTTGATTCGTGCCAACATGAAATTATTCTACAAAAATTGATAATTTTATGACTTAATCGCTCTTATGTCAAATGGTTTTTCAATTACTTTTCAAACAGAACTTCTGTTGCTAAATTAAATAATTCCTTTTATAGTTCGTGTCCTGTCTTTTCTTGTGTTCCTCAAGGAAGCACATTAATTAGCACCGTTACTCTTCAATATTTTTTTGAACGATATTGTCAGTATAATGGGGCATTCAAATGCACTTCTTTATGCTGATGATCTTAAGATTTGTAGAAGTATTGAAAATGTCTCGGATTGCTCGTTATTACAAGTGGACATCACAGGCATTGGTAATTAGTGTATTACAAATGCAATGGATCTAAATATAAAAAAGGCTATTTCTATTTCATTTACGAGGAAGACCAACCCTGTGCTGTATACTTACCATGTAAACACTGCTATAACTAAAAGAGAGGATTTTGTTGGAGACCTTGGAGTCTTTCTTGACTCCAAACTATATTGTCATATTCATGTAGATAGTATAATTAATAGCATTAGTCGTACGTTAGGTTTGAATAAATTTTATAACTTTCTCCACTAATTCTCCTGATTCTTTGTTAGTTCTATATTATTCTTTAGTTATATCCAATTTAGAATATTCTTCCATCATCTGTAACATTAAAAAAAAAATGTATGTAAACTAATTCATAGTAGATTTCCCCTGCAACCTATATTTAACTACAAACTTGAACTTCCCAGATTTAATACTCTCACTTTATACGAATGTCGTAATATTAATGATGCTCTTTTTTTAATTAATTCCTTTTTAGCTTTTACAATTTGTCAAGCTGTACAGTATAAAGTAGGTTTAAAAACGCCTTTATTTACTCATAGAACCGTTCCTATGTTCTCTTCTGTAACACATAAAAAGGACTTAGCCAATAGATGTACTAATATTTACAACAAATTTTTCTCTGGTTTCAATCTATTTTTGGCTAGAAAAATTACTTTTAAGGATCTTTATAAACATTATACAATATAAATTTTGTAACTTAATATTAAATTTCTATATGCACATCATAGTGTAAATTGGTTAATCATTAGTTTCTTTCTGTTCTCCATGTATAATCTGTTTCTTTGTTTGTCATATGTGTTTGTCTTGTCTGTCTTGTTTCTTTGTACTTGTCCTGTATAGTGTAATGTATTGTCTCTTTATGTTGTATGTTCATGTGCCCACCTATCATAGGTGTTGTACTGTTGGTCGGCACTTTAAGCTATGTTCAAATAAATAAAATTAGTATTATTACTACTACTACTACTCTCAAGAAATGCATTCTTGTGCGTAGTTGTCCCTGGAAGTGACGTCAACATGTATATACTAGCGCTGTCTGAATTTCCAGTATAGTACACACAGGCTGTATACTTTGCAAGTATTTGAAATTTTATACTTGCTGGGCATACTTGCATACCTACAACAGTCACCATATTGTATTTCAGGTGTGACAATTAACGTATGCTGTTGTGGTTATAAAGCTCGCATTTTCTAAAAGTTAATAAGTATTTACAAAATGTTGTTCTGTTGTATGTGTAAATAATAGTCAGTGTAATACATGTGCTTCCAATTGTGAATAAAATTCTGAGCCATTTGTAGACATATGCTGCATATTTCCTAGGTGTATTCTTACACATATTACATTATCAATCCACATTTCCAAGTTATTACAAACCCCATTGAATTGTATTTTTCTTTCTTTTGTTACCAATGTGTATATTTCAAACACATGGTATGGTACATATCGAGGGATGAGGAAAGAATGCCAGTTTCAGTGTAATTCCCCTTTACATGCGATAAATTTAACAAATCCCATAACAACTGCCTTAATTTATTATAATCTTCCAGCTATGTGATAAAGCAATATCCCAAGGCTATTGGCATGGAATGAATACTTGTGAAATCGAGAGAACCTTAACTGATAAACATAACGTCAGCATACCGAAGTGCAAGACTTTCTATATTCCTGCTTTTTTTTTTCTGCTGTATAATATGTACTCAAAGTGTACAACCACCACAAACAGAAATTATATTGGCATATTTTTTGTGTTAGTTTTTGTTCAAAATAACAAACAACTGTTGTCTTGCTGTTCTGCCAAGCAACCAGTGTTCAACAATATTTCTACACAGCCTTTCATTTCCCTCCTGTAAATATTACGCGCCCACTAATGCTCCTATTAATTCCTCATTCCCGATTAAAGCCATTTTTCAGCGCTTATACTCGTTAGGTGTCATGGTACAAAATCATGACACAAAAATACATAAGTGTTTATGTCTGTTTTTTAATGCATAACCATAAAAGATATAACGTGTATATATAAAACATTATGCACCACATTTTCCTGTTGTCACATAGTTTCTGATATTTCCGCCAGAATGTGCAACCAGCCTAACATGAAGAGGCGATCACCTGTCAGAATAGTTTCAACAAGTACATGACAAGTACACATCACTGCCAGTATGCAAATGTACGTACTTACACGTATATATTGACAATTTTGAAACAGCCTTAGTGTATATAAATGTGAATCTTCAGTGCATTCTGGCTGCTCCAGAGCGGTATATGCAATATGTCGTTATCTTACTTTACATCTAGTTCCGGGCTGATGGTTCAATTACTGTGCTAGACATAGTACTATCTCACCGTCCCCCCAAGACTGTTTGTTACAAAAATTCATTATATCTTACACATAATCCTAAAAACATTACAGTCACCCGTTGCATTCCAAACTCTGGATGGGAAGAGCTTATTTTGTACTCGTGCCACTACCTATATGGAAGTACATTAAAGGTGGAAACAACTGCACAGAAAAAAACTGAAGTTAACTTTAAACTGTAAAATAAACAATTATTTATGTTTGCTGGTGTTTACGTGGATCGACAATTAAGAAGGGGTGTAAATTAATTAAAGGGAACCTAAATGCTAGTGTCCATAGCTGTGTTTGAAACGAAATCCCCATGATAAAGGCTGTGTGTATTGAAGTTTAGGTGCTACAGTTCCAATAATTAATCATTTTTCTTTGATTTCCGATGGCATCATGAATGTGATCAGGTAAAATTTTGCACTTACAATTCCCATTCAGTAATTTAGAGAGGAAATATTTCTCTAGATGATCGTGATCTGGTGAAAAGAGATGTATGGTTGACTGCTGCTAGTTAGCTGAAACTTTTTATATTTATGTAGTATTTCGTTGCTTTGAATTTTCCCTACATTTTTATTGGCAATGAGATAATATTACAGCACTAGATAAATAAATCCAATTGTTGGTTGTGTATGTCATAGTGTTAATTTTATTCCATGCTTCTTGAAAATTCAAGATTTTTGTTTATGTGTTTTTGTTACTTCTTCACACATGTTATTAGAAAACAAAGCTGTGAAAAGTTTAATCCTATAAATGTATATTTTATCCAGTTCTTGAATAAGTTTTGACAATCACATGTGACATTCTGAATAAACTGAACTGGGCCACCATTGGTATACGTCATTACCCAGAAGATAGGATGGTAAATATGTGTGCACTGCGATCTCGCTAGTCGAGCAGTGCCAGCCTGCTCTCCTACTCTTCTCTTCCCGTCTTGGTTCATGCTACACTTTGCAGCCCGGACGACTTGTCAAGTGTTTCATTACAAAATTTCAGATGTCTCCCTTGTTTGTAAAAATATAGAATGTCAGTATTTTGGATCCAATACCACTACAGTTTGCTTCAAAATCTACAGATCTGTTTTTGTTTGAAATTGATATCACAGAAAATACGGATCTATTGACAGAAGTTATTTTACATGTAAATGTCTCTCCTGCAGCTGAGGCCATCTTGAATTCCAGCATTGCCTTTAACAAAAATTTCGAAAATTTATATTTATTATTAAACTTACTGTGGCAGGTTATCAGAAACCCCCAATTTAAATTACAAAATCAAACTTTTATGGTACAATCATTTGTTGCGTATTATAAAAAAACTTGACAAATATTTTTGTTATGAACATGTAGAAGGGTAAACGCTGTAAAAAAAATTCTTGAAGAACTTAAAGATAAAATTGAATGCAACATTTCTGGGAACATTTCAAATTTAGAGTTATGTGAGTTATTTTAGAAATGTTATATTAAAAATTAACAAGTGGATGATCAAAAAAAAATTTTCCATCATTAGTCAATCAAACAAAACATTGATAAGCACTCAAATATTTGTTTATCTCTAAACATTTTGCTTTGTTGTGACTTTCTGCAATCAGTTTTATTATAAAAAACAAAAATTAAAGTTCTGGTGTGTGTGTGTGTTTCTTTTCTTTTCTTCCTTTCAGCATACTGAACATTTGCACAATCCTACACTTCAATTGTGCTAATATCTTCTTGTATTTAGGTTTCTGCAGGTTTTGTGAGATGCAAACAATTTTACACTAGCTCAGAAACATTTGCAATTGTGCTTCCTTGTGACAAAATTGCTAATGAGAATGTGCAGTGTTATCGCCTAATTTTCTTAAAACATTTCCATCATCATTTGTGAAGGTGTAATATAGTTAGTCTTAATATGCAAACCATTTATAAAGTTGTAATATAGTACTAATGAAAAAAAAAAACCCTTTTAACACTACCAGTATATACCCAGAGGTGCCAACTACAAATGAGTTTCTGTAAATTTTAAAAATTTTTGCACAATGCTACATTCGGAAGAGTGCTTATTGTTAGGAAATTAAACTATCTTACGACAAATATAGTAAATGTCATTGTGTGTAAGTATGATAATATTGTGCGCACCGAAGTGAAAAAAAAATATATGGACATAACATAACCACTCCCAGAACAAATATATTTTTTGAGTCTCTTTCATACACTGCTTTTATAGCATTTTTTTTCTCAGTCCTGGGTAGTGTGTATGATAACTATGTAGATGACTTGCAACATATAGAATTTTTGTTTTGTTTTACTATATGGCTTTGGTGACTTTTGACATGTCTGCACATGAATTCTAATACAGCCCTACAAATTTTGTGCAAGTATATTCATAGCCGTGGCCAATTTATTTACCAGTAGTGTATTGTTTTAACCAAATGTTTAACTTCTGCTGCAGTTCCATTTCCATTATACCGAATGTTGATCCAAAATTTGCTTACAAGGTCATCATCATAGAAATGGATCTTTTTGTTTTTAATTGCAGGTTGTGTGCAGAACATGCACGCAGGTCTCAGATAGCCCGTCAGAAAACTCTGCGGAGGCACAAACCGTCACCAACTACGGAAACATTACTGTTGTCATTAGTCCACTATGTGCGGCCTGACATTAGGAAGACGGGTGAGAGCACTTCACAGAGTGGTCTCGACAAGGGGGCTGGCCAAGAGGCGGGCAGTGTCGTTAAAGCACTGAATCCTTTTGGTGAGTGGTGGTCAGATTAGTAATTAGATTGGAATTTGGACCTCTGTAAATTTCCTTTCTTATGTTACTCTGTTACATTTCATATTCAGTTTTTCCTGGAAATCTATTAAAAATTAAATTTTATGCTACTGCTTGCTTAAAAAATTTGATTGTATATTTTGTCGCGTGATGCCTTGTGGCAAGAGGGAAGTACAGCACAGCATCTAGTGCTTTTTGTGGGAGCTAGGACAGATGCAACCAGGGGATGATGTCATGACTCTAGTCCTTGCGTGACAGTGGAGTGCGTCCAGTATATAAGATGGGCTGGGCAGCAGTTTGGCAAGGCACAAAGTCTGGTACTGCGAGGACTACCTTGTGTTTCGGCGAGACCACTCTTGTGGGGAGACCTGGGCGACGCGTAACCTATGGAGCCTCTCGAACCTGTGGTGACTCAGCTGCGTGAATGCCAGGACATGGGCTTGAACTGGTGGTGTAAGCGGGCAGGTATTCGAGATTGTTGGCTGTCGCTCAGGTTAGTTCTGTGAACTGGATTCCCGAAAAGCGTTGATTAGCGATCCCGTGTGATTGGTCCTGACCACTTAGATAAGCAGTAAACACAGGATGTTTGTCTCCGGGTAGCTTGACAGGTGCTGCGAAGAGGTTCGAGGGAGACTCCGGCGTGGTGGATCTCTCCAAGCAGCGGATAGCTTGAGCCCTCTCCCGCTGTTGAAGGTGCGCAAGTGTGGCGAGAAGGGGTTAAGTTCCTGCTGTAGCTCAGAGGCAGTATTTACCTATTTATTCCACTCTGATACCACTATGACGGGAGATAAGCATAGACAGAATCACTACTATCAAAACCCGCAGAAGTGGAGTAGGCGATGTGTGGTCCTCTGCAAGTGTACAACCACAAACTGTGTCTGCCAACCGAGAGCAGTATCCCTATTGCAATATCTGGCGCAAGTAGTGCAGTGAATACTGAGAGTCAGGTCTCACTGGCAGACAGTCCCAATATATGAGTGAGTACCTCAGGAGGCTGAGTCTCCTCAGACCTGGAGAAGTACTCCTTCGGGCGCAAGCAATGCAGTGGGAAGGGCAATCTCCAAGCTGACAAGCTAACCTCAAGAGGCGGAGTACCAAGTGTCGGGACTCTACCGTTCCGTACACCATCGTGCACGGAAAGGGTGGCTGTCCAGAATGCTTGTGGGTACTCTACTAGTGTGTGGCAGTTTCGAGCAAATCTCCCGGTCACATGCTGTCCCTCTGTCGGACCTGATATCTACAGGGCGAGGTACCAAGACTATGGGGAAAATGCCCTTGAGTTGATTAATATGTACTTGTTTTTTCCTCTTAGGGAAATAAACATAGTGGTGTTGCACTACCTCCTAACATCAACGGGAGTATAACGAAAGTTGCTACGCATTGACAGGGTAGGTAGACAAAGTGCTATTAAAATAACTTGAACTTGGCTACACTACTGTGTTTGTCCTGAAGGGGCCAAAAGTGTCTGTGTTAAACTATGTAGACAACGACAGGAGTCTGTGGCACCGGGGTGCAGAGAAGGCTGGTGAGGTGCAGGTAGGAGTCATCTCCACCAGGAGTATAGTGAAGACAAGGTAGATAGATGATATTCTGCACAAGCGTGCATTGAAGAAACAGAACAGACTGGCATATTAGGGGTGTGCCCCAGTATTTATACCTTTCTTGGGCTCTCCCTTGGTACATTGTGGAGGGGGTGGAAGCTGTGATGTGGCAGTTTATTGTCTGGCCTTGTGACGTCGCCGGCCGGCGCTGGATCCAAGTTGCATGTGGCGATCGTACTAGTGGTGCCATCCGGCGGTGCACTTTAGTGCTTGGAGAATCTCGATGCATAGTCTCAGCAGCTAGGCTGGTGAACACTACAAGTCTGGCATGGAGCATCTGTCCTTTGCCTTGGGTAGACAGTACAACCTCGGCATCTCGTAGAATGCAGGATCCAAGCAGACTCTGTGGAAATGTGCGGCTGAGTGATGCGCACTGATGAGTAGAAGTCAAATTAATAATGATGAAAAGACATCCTGTGTCAATTTCAAAGTTAAAGGTTTATGTATTCCAGAATGTTAATTACTGTACAAATTACTTTAGATGGTTTTGGTAATGTTATCCTCCTACCATTGGACCAAGAACAAAAAATTTTTAGGTAAAACAAGGAATCATAACTAGTGGTGATATATAAATATTACAATAATGTGGAAATCCCTAACTTTGTTCACAGTAGACTTATAGTTACAGTAGTGGCTGACTCACAATGCGCATGTTCTTTTAAAATGGCATTTTTTCCATAGCAAAGGTTAAACGTGAAGCAAACAGTGGTTCTTATATATCATGTTAAATATTCAGTGTTATGGATAAACGTATCAATGACGACTGTACATCAAGAACTCTTTATGCCAGTTGTATGATGAGTGACAATATTTTTTAATGGACAGTGCCAGTCAAGGGCAAGCAATTTGCAGTATGTGTAAATATCAGTTTCCTGAGGTGGTAAATCACACAACATTGCAAATATTTTTGATGCAAAAGGGGGGGCGGGAGGCACGTTGTATCCTCACATTATATTAGTGTTCACATGCAAAGTTTCAAGAAAGTAGAGTTTGTACTCTAGATCAAACCTTTTATATTGTAGCAGACACCTACCTACTAATGGCAAAGACCAAACCACCTCGTGCATTAATGTATGGACGCAACTCGAGGAGGTTAGAGCATGTTATGGTCCCAACAGGGATACGAAGGGGAGTCAAACCAAACCACGGTACCCAAGTTGGAGAGAAATGTCACAGGGTCCTACAAATAAAAACCTAATTCAAACTCGCACGTCAGCAGAACTCTCGCTAACCCAGGCTAGCTCAATATTGGTGGGTTCCCCACATTGCTGAACGAGGTGGCGTAATTTTATCTTCACAAGGGCTCAGGCTAGCCGGAAGTTTGGGGACTGCAACACCTAGAATAAATTTTATATTCAAGGTTCTATGATACGTGGAACGTGCGTTTCTACCGGCGGAGTTCTTCAAAGTGATGAAAAGGTGTGAATCCAGTGTTGCGATACACGTTCCCCAAGGAGAACCTACTCCCTGGTCGGTAAAATACCTTTATTCAGAATGGGACATGTAGGTTTTCGTGTTGGAACGAAATCAGGAACTATTGGGATGTTCGCTTTCCAACGCTTTACCTGTTGTTTGACAGGTAGAGGCATCTTCCTCTTTTCTGGTAGGCTCTGCAGAGTAGCCGGCTGTGCAACAGCTGCTAGCACTGGCTGCAGCGGAGTGTTGCTGCATTTGGTAGCAGTTACTTGGGGTAGATGTAGGGGTATAGAAGTATAGGATCCAGGTAAAAATTCTGGAGCAGTCCCCACGATGCGAAGATAAAATACAGTCACTAGGTGTTCGAAAGGGATTCTCCATGGTGGCCACAGACCGGGAAAACCGGGAATCGTCGGGGAATTTTGGTGGTCAGAGATAAACTGGGATTTGTCAGGGAATTTTTCATAAAAATCTGGAATTTGTTTTGATTAGACCAGCTTCTTGAAGACATGTCTCATAAAACTAACATTGCAGTAATTTATTAACAGCTCAAATTTCTCCCGCAATATGCATAAAAGCATCACTGTGTATGGGTTGCTGTAGCTTGGCTGTAGCAGCCTAATCGTCTTCAAGCTTTGGGGGGAAAAAAAGTATGGAGAGGAAATGAGATGTCACTTTATTTTCGCACTACATATCAAACTGAAACCATCATCCCTTTGCAGCGATCCGCGAATGGAAATTTTATAAATAGTTTTTTGATTTTGGTGCGTTTAAGGGAAAGAAAATAACTTTTATTGAGCTATTCAAGCATTATAATAGATAGTGGACCGTTTGTTTTTATTTTTGGGCTTTCAACCTTTGTCATTAATTGTTTTACTCTTGTTGTTTCAAGTAAATTCTTCATGTTATTTAGCACAGTTGTGTAAATGTTGTGTATTGTCTATGTGTGTGTTTTTGTGCCTTTTGGTTTGTTAATGTGTATTTGTGTATTTTTTTTATTGTTTTGTGATTTTGTCGCCTTTGTTAATGTTTGAATGTGTGTCTCCCAGTTAATGATTAACACTGTTGGGTGGTACGTTAAATTCCAAATATTATTATTATTGCATCGACGCTTGTCTGAGAAGGATGTGCAGTGATTTCGCTACTGTGTTTCTCTGTGCTACTTCAAGGAAATTGTAAGAAAAGTGTTGGAAACTGTGATGTGTTTGGATTTTAGGGGCTTCTACATGCCCCAAGTCAAGATTTATGTGATATATGTGGCAAATCGTTTTTTTGGCAGACAGAAGTTTGTGAAGTGTGTGTGGGACAAGGTTTCATTGCATTTGTGCTGGCACCAGCAGTGAAGAAGAAATACATTTGTCAGAAATGTATTAAGAGCAAAGACGATATGTTTGGTTTTTCACCTAAAAAGAAGGTAAACAACAATGGTGATAAATTTAGCGACATCAATTTAATAATATCTGTAGGGGACCATGACTCTTCCTCGTCTTCTTAGATTAAGAGTTCTACTCAAATGTCATCAAAAATAGCGGAATCCATGGATTCCACTTTTTTTTCTATGTTTGGAAAATTGTGCAACAAGATTGATGATCTCTCTAAAGAGGTTAGAGAACTGAAAGAGACCAACTTACTTCTGCGAGAAATGTTTGAAAGCCTTAAAATGGTGAATAACAAACATTGTGTTAACTGTGGGAATAATTCTGAATCAATAAAATCCTCTGTTCTTTCACAAAATACTGTACATAAAAAGTTGTATAGTGAAGCTATTGGCAAGAAGATCAACGCCTCAGGCACTAGCAACAAGAGTAACAAACCCCAGTAGGGTAAAGTCCAGTTGGCAGCACGGGCGAATGTAAAGCAAGAACTACAGCAGCCAGCTGCTGATGACGACGGCTTGATCACTGTTAGCAGGTGTGGCACAAAGGTCTCAACAACCAGCGGCTTATCTCGAATCAAATCTGCGGGGCGTAGAAAACAAGTACAGCTACGTGTCCGTAACAATGTTAACATTAAAACTGTACCTAAGGTAGCTCGACCGCGTGTGAAATCATTGTTTGTGTCACGTTTTGCCCCAGAGGTGCGGGACAGCAGCGACATAGTTACATATATTAATCAGGAAATCAAAGTAACTAATTTGAAGGTGGTTGCTCAAAACTAAATATGATTCTTACTCCTTCTACGTTGCAGTTGCAGAGGAGGATTTTGAACGTATTTTCAATACTGTGTTTTGACCTTCTGGCTGCCTTATCAGCATGTTCTACGGGAGACTACTGAACTATGTAATATTTACTTCAGATAAGGATCCCTCCCCCGCTTCTTCTGAACAACTAGCAGAAACAGCGGGAAGAGCTGAATCTCTTCTTAAATGTTTAGACAATCGGAGGTGCTTTTAAAATTTATAGATTGTCTCATAATACGTATTTAATAAACATATAATTTTTTTATATTGTATCAGAATTTCCATGTGTTCTCAATCGTAGCTTTGATAAATCTCTTAAAACCCTTAAGGTACTTCATAAGAGTTTGCATTGCTCTTTGCTTTAAGATAAAACTGGCTACCACTTAATAATGCCACAACACCTTAAAAGGAAAACCAAGATCTGCCAGCCAGTATATCTTCGGGAGTGCCCAAAACACAGTAAGAACTCTTCTACTAGTGGAATCAAGCATCTCTGATAGTCTCCTACTCTGCCATCGCTGGTGAATGGCCAGGATGGAGAGCAAGCTATTTTTGCTACTTGACCCACAGTGGAACCAGTGCATAAAACAATCCTATGCTCTGTTTTACCTCTGGGTGGCGGCCAAAAGTTCCATCCACCGCTGGGTAACGGTCGGGCACGGATCAACAAAGCGTGATATAACGTAAACTAGTGCACCTAGAAGTACACGATAGGCCGCTGTCAATAACGGGCTTTGTCTTAAGCAGTTCAGTTAATTGTCCTCATGCCTTATATGAGAAAAGGTGGGAATAAACAGAAATTGAAACTAATTTTAAAGGAACTTTAACATAATTTAGCCAATTTACCTATCCCTGAGGTAGAGGAAAATCATTTATTTTTACCACCCATGAGAGTATCAGATCGCTCTCGTCTTGAACACCTGCTAATAGTTCACTTCAGCAACGCTCTCCTTGGACTCAATCAGTATTTACTAATTAACGTCCACACAGCAAACCCTCCTATTATAACCTAGGAACCCCCCAGCAGCACCAGTACCACTTCTCCGTAACCAGTGTCGGCCGTTGTACCGCCGGCAACCACCTTAACGAGCCAGCCAGCACAGAGGAGCGTGCAGCTGCCCCGTTTTAAACAGGTAAAATCTTGGAGGCACATGGTCTCAAGGACATCTGATTTTGTGCCTACATGCAAACCCACCCGACCTACCCTTTACATTGGGGTTTTTCCTAAGAGTTCTTATTCCTGGGTATGCTCGTCGTGACACTGGCCTCACAAATTTTGAAGTGTCTCACTCACTAAAACAAGATCTACCTACAGTAGAACCCTGAATATTAAATTGGTCATAGGGGTTGAAATCCCCTATTTACAGGCCAGGAAGGACGTCCCCAAGCTTCATCATCAGTAATTATTTACAATGTGGAGAACCCCACCTTAATTGATGCATTTGCTTTTTAAATGAGGCTTGTGTTACTCCTTTGATGGCACTAGGATTTCTATTCATTACGACTCCCCTTTCATAGGATGATCTTGTATGTGAGGTTTCACTCATCTAACCCACAGGTAAGGGACCTTGTTGTTTAATTAGAATACCCAAATGAGTACTTAGGGTGCATCACGCAGGGCACTCGACTTCACCTGTGCCATTTAATAATAATATATCACATTATTATTTTTATACCTGGAGAAGCAGGCTTTAAATACTGGAAAGTTCTTGAATTCGCATGTGTAGTAAATAATTTGTAAGCAACCTGTATGAGTGTAACATGAAAAAGAGTGAGTATAATTAAATCTAAATGGATTTTTTGTAAAGAAACATCTTGAAGTGTGTTATAATATTTGTGTTACAGTTGACATTAATGCTGCCAAGGTGAATCAGAGTGTGTGCCGTGTACTGGATTATGCTAGTGAATCGGAAAGTGATGTTGAAGGTGCAACTGTGGAAACAACTTGGCATTCTGAAGAACATGATTCATCTGATGCAGAGAGTGTAGACAGTCAACAGGAAGATCCTCTCAAGTATTACACTCCATAACTATAGTCAATAGAACATAATTTAGTTTTTTCAAGTCATGATATAATACACAGTAAAGCTTGCATAAGACTAAGGATGGGTCAGTTCCATAATTTTTTTTCATTTTGGTACCAGTTTATAATAATGGGTTCTCAGTCCTCAATTATTTTTCCTATTTTCAACTGCTATAAGTATGAATGTTAGATAACATATTGCAATGGCTTCATGTTTCCTTCTTATTTTAAGTTGCTGGTTTCGAAGAGAAATGCAATGCTAAAATGCAAAACAAATTGATATCTTTATTCACACATAATATAGAAGCTAAAACTATTATTTGTACTAGTGGAAGGTGCTTTATCTAATAATACAGCATACAAGTAATTACAGTAACATACAATTTTTGGGTTTTCTAATTGAAAATTTAATCCAATTTATTATTTTACTTTTGTTACTTCAACATAAGCGCTTGCAAAGTTTTCATAATTTTAATGTTTGGATGCATCATGGTAAACCATGGACTTTTAAAAAGCCTTGCTTAATAAGATTTACTTGCATGCACATTGTGTATTCTGTGATATGTAAATTTAACTTTCCTATAGGGCGATCCCTATACTAGATGTCCCAAACTAATGTTTACACATTTTGAATGTAATAGAGAAACTTCTGAAGGCAGTTTGATGGGACTGCTTGTATTCACTGAAATTAGGAAGGTGTCGTGGAGGTTATACACTGTTCACGGTAAAGTGAGCACTTTTGAAGCCCTAGTTACTTTTTTCTTTCGACCATTTTTTTTATTCTTTAGCCAACTTTTGAAATAAATGTTGCCATGTAAGTAATAAACACAATACATATAATCCACCAAACTCTGAAGTTAACGTCTTAAGCTAAAATTATATATATTTATTGAATATTGTTCCAAGCGAGAGGGCTTTCAAAAGTGCTCACTTTACCGTGAATGGCCTATACTAAAAAATCACAGTAATTGGAACAGTTACTGATTTTTGTATGAGCGCTGCATTTAACCATTGCAGCCAGTGATGGACATTTGGATTTCAAAAGCATGTCGTCTATGTGAGACGTAATAAAAATGGCAAAGAACTCAGTGTGGTATTTACTTTGGTATATTGCGCATAATCTGGCCAGGCAGGGTGTGTATTTCAATTCCTGTTGTACCTTGTGATTTTATACTGGAAGTTTGTTGAATAGAAACGTGTATAGCGTATATGCGGCGCTACAATTCTTATGCTGATAAATGTTGTACTAACGTTTGTAGATTGTGAACCATTTGTTTTGCACACTGCCCAATGCCATCTATGGATTAAACCTACCTTCTCTCTCTCCTCAATCATTTACTCCAGCCATTACGACTTAAGCAAACAGTCAGCAATCACACCACGCCACTAGTAACATGAGAAAAAAGGGAGGAGGTGAGGATGAGACAAAGAATGCTTACTGAGCCCTTGTTCTTTATCACATGTAGAGCCTCTGATATGTAGTATTTATATCTTTAGGCTGGTCGCTGCCTTCCTACCTCCCCAACCACCCCTCCATACCACCATCACCAATAGAAAAAAAAATACACGGTTTTAGAATCCATGATACACTTACATTAACTTATTTTGTTTACCACAAATTTCTGAACATCCATTCAGGTGTAGAACGGTATACAACTACTGTCATATATATAGTACTTGACTGTTGCATAATCACTTTTCAATTGTAAAATTTGAATGGTTGCACTGAACAGTAAATTTTTGCACTGGAATGCTGACAATAGAACCTTGTCAAACAAAGAAATTTTATCTTATTTTGTTTTCAGATTTAATTCAAAAATAGATTTTTGCCCCAGATCTACAGTGCCTTTCACCCTTACTTTATTCGCAATGTAAACAAATACAACTACATATTTTTGCTGTGAACAGCAATGATTGGTTACTGACAGTGCGTATTGCTATAGTTACAATTTCATGAACATAGACCTCATACATGACATAAGTATTAAGATTATGTACCTACAATTCTAGTCACTCTGCGAAAGAGGCTCAACTCCAAGGCTAGAGTTACTTCCCACTTCTTCTGTTGAGTTTTCAGCTGTGTTTATAATTGAAGCATTTTAAGCCACCTAGTACAATGATAGGGTATCAATTGTTCATGAAGGAGATAATTACAATGCTAGCTATAAGCTGGGCGGAGTTTGAGGGTTGAAACCTCAGTACCCAATTTATTTAAAGAGTAAATTTTAATGTGTGTCGTAGCGGCAAGCCCTGTCTTCAACGTGGGACGAACACAAGCCCCTCAGCGAGCTTGGGCACTGGTTGAGTTCACCACGTTGGGAGAATAGGATTGATCAGGATACTTGTGAATGTTCTGTCTTGTTGGTGACTCAGGGCTTACAACCCCTATGACAATTTTCACATCCAATGCTCTGCGGTAAGCAGATTGGGCTTTAGTGACAGATGTGGCCTTCAAATAGTGCGATGTCAGTGTCGCGGAGATCTTCCCCTTAGAAATCTACTGTCGCTTAGGCAGGATGCCGGAATAAAGGGTGGGTCTGGTTGGTTTTCGTACGGAAACAAAGTCGAGAGACACAAGAAGCACCACTTTATGATGTGTTACCTGCGGGCTTCGAGGCAGCGATACCCTCCTCTCCGGCCGGCTCGATGAGACAGTCGGTGGCTGGACAGCTGCCGACACTGGTTGCAGAGAAGTAGTGCTCGAGCTGCTGGTAGACTCCTGGGGTACGTGTGGGGGTATTGTGGTGTAAGAAACAGGTAATAAGGTGGGATCCAATCTCAGGACAGCGGTGTCAAAGTGAATTATTAATGAACGTTCTATTGGAGTGCGGTCAAACGTTCGGGTAGGTGGTTGTAAATAATGGATTTTCCTTTACTATCTCTGGGGTTGGTAATCTAGCAAGATCAGCTTCTAGCTGTTTCAGAATCTGCATTAATTTAAATTTCTTACCGCCTTTCTTCTTAAACTGTATATGGCAGGATTAAAGAACCTTAAGGTGAAACCAGTTAAACAACAGCCCTACCATGTGCAGCCAGGAGTACTGGATTTGACAACGTTATCCCTGTTTCCAAGTTCTACGTCCAGCCATCACCAGCGGTGGATGGAACTAACAAAATGCAGTATAAATACGCTGGAATCCAGTGGCACCTAGGTGAGTTTTTCCACTGAGGGTCAAGTAGTAAAGATAGATCTCTCTTTCTGATCTGACCTTTTCCAGCAGGTAGAGCAGGATGCTATCCGAATTACTTGATTACCTGAATGGAAAAAGAGTATGTACCTGTATTTTGGGCGCTCCCGAAGATTTACCAGAGAGATACACAGTATTACGCTGACAGATCTCAGTTTGCTACTATTGGTGTGGTGTGTTTGCCTTTGCGGCAATCTTGGCATGGTAGCCGGCCTCACATTAAAGTAAAAGCAATTCAAGCTACACAAAACTCTATACCTTAAGGGTCAAGGGGTTTAAAATACTAAGAGTGAGAACACATCAAATCAGTTTAAAAAAATGTATCATTACGGTTAATAAAATGCATGAATGTAACACGGGGTCCACACTCTCCAAAATTAAAATCAAAGAAAAAAATGAAGTAATTAATATTTAAAATATTAATTTAATGGAAATCAAAAACATTAAAACCAGGCGAAGGCTACTTGAATAATATTGACGTATTCTAGTGTGTGAAATCAGAATTAAGCATAAATTCAGGAATTAAATTAGACATTTATAAATTCCTATTTTTATTGAAGATAATTGTCCTGAAGGGACCTAACTGCTCAATTCAAAAGAGAGTTCTTCACCCAAGTGGTGAATACGAGGCTGAGCTAGAACCTTATGGGAAGTTCAGAGGGGACATTGTTGCCATGACCTACTGTTATATAGGTGGTAAAGCAGTATGAAGAACTTGAGGAAGTGGTAGGGGACAACGTCGGCAGGGCCCTCTGGTAGCTGTTGACGGCTTCTGGAGCTGCCAGCGGTGGCCAAGAAGTGGAAGGCCTCTGGATGGTTGCGGTGCTGTGGAGCTGCTGGAGGCGGCTGAAGAAGTCGAAAGCCTATGGAAGGAGGTGGTCCTCCGGAGCTGCTGGAGTTATTAACGGCTACTGATTCTTCTTCCGCAATTATTGCCACGGTTGTAAGAGGCTCGGCCCTTGGCTAACACCCTTGGCCTTCTCAACTGAGTGGTGTAGCAGACTGCCCCGAGACCAGCGCTAGAACTCCTTATATACTAATTTTTCCAGCTGGTAGCTCTCAGAAGGGTGCTGGGGAATCATCCCTGCTCCTAGAGGGTTGGAAGCTCTGACGTCACACATGGGTTCCTGGATCTTTATCTAAGCAGCGTGAGGTGATGACGTATCTTGCCCTCGTGCACTCGTGGAGGCTGTGACTCTCCGTTGGGAGGTTTGCTGCCCTTCAACAGCGCAAAGTTTGAATATCGCGGCCATCCTGGTGGGCATGGAAAATTTGAAATGGTCGCTCTTCAGAGAGGGGTGTTGATGGGACGACTTCTAGGTGAAATACAAGCAAATAATGAAAGCTGGTGTCACATGGTTGAAGGTTCTGTTGAGGCTCTGTCAACTGTGGTAATCTTCGTGTCCTACCTCCATTACTGTTTTTATTAGGGAGGTGACTTACCCATTATATGATTGTGGCTCAAGATGGGGCAAAGTTGTTCGGTAGAAAGTGCTTCCCAGAAGCACAGGATTGCATCACCCGTCATAATGATTTTGTCCATTACTAGATCCACAATGTCACCTACTTTCCACATTTTCTTTTCCTCAGATATTACATACATGTTTTATGCACTACCATTCATACTACTGACTGCACTAATAAAACTCACATCTCGTAACTTAAAAATAGTATTTTGAAGAGCCACAAAACTTTTAATCTGACTCCACACCTTGGTTATGGTCAATTTTACAGTTTTATGTCGTGATGCCAATATTACGGGGTATATTGGGGGACTAGACAGGGACCTTAGATGTCTGTGGTGCCCAGCTGGTATATAATGTATGCCTTTTAGGCTGTCTGGTGCGTACAAAATCAGAGACCACCATCACAACCCTTTGCCTTGTCTTGCATAGTACCTTAGGTTTGTCGAGAAGAGGGGTGTTCCTCCTCGGTGCTGGACTCACTCTACTGGTGAGCGGCTGGTCAGTGTGGACTTGTGGACTCTGTAAGGCTTGCAGGGGTAATGTTGTCCTGGTTGTCGGGGGCAACTGGACGAAGACACTCCTGTAGGGCTGTTCAACCAAAACCAGTCAAGGCCTAAGGGATCTCTTCCTCGTGTAAAATGGCCTCTATGATAGGGTGCTGCCTATCAGGTAATTCAGTTAAAGGTGGGAATAAAGGATTTGTAGAAACTGTTTCTAAGGGGTAAATGTAGCTTTCTCACTTTCTAAAGCTCTTAGGGCCTTCTTTAATTTCCTGCCTACACCTACCTGACAAGGTATGGCATTTAGAAATTAAAAGAACAACCTGCAGATAAGCTGGTGCCTGACGTACCTAGCGTGTACTTCTGGGTACCCAGACTTGTGACGTGAGGTAACCTGTGCTCCTTTCATCCAACCCTTGCGAGTGGTGGACAGAGCGTTGGGCAACACACGTCACTTCCTTGCTGAGATACCCAGGTGTGGTGTCTACATGAGGTCAATCAGGCCAAAGTGGTTTCCAGCCACTATCTCGCAACGTGAGCAGCGGCGATGGAGTATGGAACACTTGGTCTGGTCAATTCTCCTAGTGGAGGAGTACCTGTGTGAATTTGGGTGCAGCCAAAGGTCTACCTGTTGGCAGAGCTCGGTTTGTCTCTTAAGTGGTATGTGTATTTACCTGTATGGTGAATTGGCTTGCCAACTTTTCCTTATAGAAGTTAACTTTTACCAAATAAAAGTGAAAGGATTACTCAAATATAAACAAAAGAAATTATACTCACAAGAATTTTTTTTAATACATGTTATATTGTACGTATTTGGAAAACAGGGTGGTGTCGCACTAACTCCTATCAGTTCAGTGTAAGTTGCAGGATTTAAACCTACAGTTAAAGTCCAGGTAAAGGAGACCTGGGCAAAAGCTATGTGTATTGTGTGGGTGAATTAATATCAGGCAAAATTAAAATATTCTAATAGTTAACACATTTGACAGTGCCTAACTATCACGGGAGTTAAGGAACCTACAGAATGACTGCTACCAGAAGGTTAGTTTGCCGTTGTAGCCGCTCCCTCTGGTGGGCTGAAGAGGTCCAGAAGGGACGTCAATGTGACCTGCTAAAGGCTGTTCACAATAAAGTGAGCACTTTTGAAATCAACCTTAAGCCACTGTGCCTGCCTGTATGTATTTTAATGGATGTATTGAGTGGCTTGTGCCCAGTAAAGTTGGTAACAAGGGGTGGAAAGTAGTTCCAGATCTTAACATCAAATAAAAAGTGTTAGGTAACCACTTATAACTTTTTTTTTTTTTTTTTTTAAATGAAAAGATTTGTAAAATATTAACTTATCTAATACTTTAACAGTTTCACTTGACCAATGCATGAATAAAGTGATGAGGCTCATGGCAATGTTTATTTTACATGAAGCGGAAGAAGACAACAACGTGTATACAAGTAGATATTGAGTGGGGATTTCAAAAGCGCTCATTTTACTGTGAACAGCCTATACCGAGTGGAGGGGGGGTGGGGGGAATTCTGGTGGTTATCACAAGGTGGGTGGTAGGCGAGGAACGACGTCTTCAGGAGCCTCTGGTATGTTGAAGTCCCCCAGAAGTTGCGGGGTCAGCGGTTGCTGAAGTGGTGTTGAGCTTCTGGTCAGCGATGTCTTAAGCTGGGTTGAGACCCCGGCCCTTGCGAGTGGTGGGATCTCCGATGCCCCAGTGGCCACGCATCCCGATGACTACCTCCGGTCCTTGCGAGCGGTGGGAGCTGAGACTCTTGAGCTAAGGGATGCTAACTCTTTTATACTGATATTGGCAAGGAGCTTGTAGGGGCTCAGAGTTGCGAGAGAAGCTAGTCTCTTTCTCGGGGACTGAAGACTTCTGACTGCTGAGGTGGCACTAATCATTTTTAATCTCTTCTGTGGGAGGCATGGTCCTTTATTATCTCCTGCATTGGAGACTGGAGCAGACTGCATGCTGCCCTCCAGTGGTGAGCTGTGGTATTCCGTGGCCTTCGTTAGAGGGTGCCGATGTCTCAGCCAACAGTACAATTCTATGTCGGGGGTTGGGTGTTGGCATGACGGCTTCTTGGTGTTTCTGGGCGAACAGTACAATCTAGAATCACGTGTCCAGTCTCTCTTGATGTTCGCCAATGTACCCTGTAGGCATGTGTCCTGCAAGTACTGTTGCATGGTAGACTTGCCTGGTGTGTGCATTGTAAATGCGCAGAAATGTGTCACGCTTCAATACATTAGTATTCTCGTACAGTTTCCATGAAAGGGATTCACAGGCAGTCACAATTACATATCTCATGGCATCCAGCATCCGTGACTTTGTGGTGGCATACACAATGTTCTTCAGAGTTCCCCACAGATTAAAATCTATCAAAAATATATAAAAGGACATGAATTTGTGTACTCACAGTTTAGTACTTGTCAACTAGCACACACACAAATAAGGGTGTCACATTCTTCACGTGGTTGCGCGAATCACTACATTTTGCTGGCTAGGCCAGCTTCATCAGGTGGTGAGTTGTAGGGCAGTGTCCCGTCAAAATACAGCCATGTCTATAACGTTATTTCAAATTCAGTTCACAATAGACAAGATCATAGTTCGTTATTTATAGATTGTGTTATTCGTTCTCATTGTTACCAATATATGAGTGCAGTAAATACATAAGAAGAATATGGATGCTTTCTCACTGGCTCCAACCATGCAGTGCAGTAAGCATGTAAGAAGAGGAGCAGAAGTAGTGAATCAAACATTAAACACTCCTGTGAGATTTAAGCAGTACTAGCGATAGCATCAGCTGTCCATTATACGTGTCATTGTGTGTTCATGTAGTGTTAAAAAATGATTGATATGCGCAGTCTTTGGCAAATGTACAGTCAATTTTCAATGTATGTTACGGGAAAATAAACTACCTGCGATCATGGAATGTGGTCGGTAATTATAATTGTTTATGTGGGAATTTTGACAAGGCTAAAATTAATAAACAGGAAATACATTAGTACATAAATAAAGGGTACAAATCATTGAGATTCTTCTGTACATGTAGGTAATTATTATTCATGTGCTGTTTTCAGCCTTTGGCCAAGTCAGCATAGTGAAATGTCTGCATCTCCCACCATCCCTCCACCATTGTTCCTCCTTGATCTTGCTCCAGCCTTCTCCCTACTCTTGTATGTTCTCCTCCCAGTGGCCACAGTGCTCGCCTTCTACAAAGGCGAATAGGTTTGATTTCCGGCAAGGTTGCTCCCAGATTTTCGTAAATGGGAATAGTGTTCGGGATGATGCAACTGGTCTCCAGGTGTTCTCTGAGATCTCCTGTTTCCCCCGCTCTTAGATTCTGGCACCGCTCAATACTCCTCACCTCTCTTCACCTCTCATCTGCTTTCAAGACCCCAATGTTAAGAGCTGCCCAAACATCCACTTCCCCCTTGCCATTATCTGGTCCTTCCACTTCCTTCGTAGTCTTCCCTAGGGCCTTTTTCCAGTGTACTTATTTCTGTCATTTAATGGAAATTAGAAATATAGGTGTCATATTTTATATATATTAGTTTATTCGTGGGACTCCAGAGTAGTTTTTCAACTGTATAAAGGAAAAATATTGAAATGAAGAAATTTAAAGAAAATTTGTGATTATTATCTGATATCCTTTGGTATGTGCTTTTTTATAGATATGGAGGCGTGTATACAGTTGAGGAGATAGCTATAATAATGAGAGAGAAACTAATACGCCTCCAAACCTTGTACATAGAACAGTTCAGGCGACTTCAGCACGTCTTAAAAGAACGCCGCAGAAGATATCTGCATGCTTTGAAAAAGGAGAAAGAAACTCTTTGTGAGTATAACACAAATAATTTCATGCCTTATTGTCATTTTTAGTTCAGCTAAATTGTGGTTGTCAAAATATTGTGGTGTGTGCATGTGTGTGTTCAATACAAAAGGTGATAATTTAATGTGCATGTGTTGCTATTTTTTTTTCAGCAAGTATCCATGACCAACCCAAAGATACATTAAAAGAACAAAAATTGTATGCGAAATTGAAGGCCCTGAACAGTTACCATCGGCGTAGTGGTATTGAAGCAGTCATGCATAAAAAGGAGTTGGAAAGGCGTGCGTTGGTGAGTTTTTTAGTTTCGAACAATTACATTTTTACAAAACAATCAACAGCAAAAGCTAAAATTCCATTATAAATTCTCTAACCAAAAAACTGCCATGTAAATTGATTGTATTTTTAATTTATTCCTATTAAAGTAAAAAAAAAAAATTGCCTTTAAGATACAGAGTTTCTCATCATCCCTAGTAAGTAGCACTTGGATCATGTAATTTTCCCAAGGACAACCTTTAATAAGACAATCCTTACAAATCCTCTTTAGAGGAAAAATTTATTTCCCTGCAATTATCATTGGTCAATAAAAATTTGAATAAATCATATTTAGGTCGGTTAAGATTGATACAGTATTTACTAGATTCTAAGCTGCACATTTTCTCCTAAATATTTTTGGGGGAAAGGTGCAACTTTTGGCTTGAAAAAAAATTTAGTACAAATATATTATTTGTTTAAGTAATTACTTTAGTTGTTACGGCTGTGCTATTCATAGTATATGTACTAATTAAAATGTTTGTTTTCCAATTTTTTAAATAAGTTGGTTAAGTTCAAAATATTTCTATGAGGGTCCAGAATAAAATGATTCAAGTAAGGTGAAATTGTTCATAAAAGTTATTACAACAGGAATCCCAGCAACTGCACGGGGAGTAACAGTGCAGCTATCTAGCATCAAGTGCTGCAACTGCACATCGAAGTAACAGCTCCAGCTATCTAGAAAATCACGCAGAACTCTGCGGTGGCGAATCACAGCCCTCAATCACTGTGATGCATATATATGCGTTTTTTTTTCCTGCAACTACATATATCATCAAATGCACGTCACGTGCTCTACAAGTGATACAACCTTGAATGGCAGCTACCCAACCCCCCATTACTTCTCCTATACATGGTGTAAACGATAAGTGTTAACAACTGTACACAACAGTGTACTGGGCTCCGAGACAAGCAATTTGAGATAGGACACTTGTGGTCCAGACGGTCGGAAATAGCCGTAAATCGCTTGACAAATGTGTATTAAAACATGCGTGGCGCGATGCTGTGGGCCTGGCTTTAATCGACCTGTTGGTCAGCTGAAGCCGGTTTGTACAGAGGTCAAATCGGGCAGGAAACGTTTAGTAATAGCTTTTGTTTGAAACACATGTTGCAATGTCACAATACTACAGATAAGTTACAGAAATCAGGAAAGAATGTATGGCATTGCAATTACTAAACGTTTCCGACCCGATTTGACCTTTGTATTCAGCTGACCAGCAGGTCAATTAAGTCTGGGCCCACAGTGGCACGCTACACGTGTCTTTGTCAAGCGCTTTTACGGTAATTTTCTAACCCTATGGACCTCAAGTGTCCTACATCAAATTGCTCTTCTTGGAGTCCTGTTCACTGCTGTGTACAGTTGTAAACACTTATCGTTTACACCCTGTAGTAAGGTGGATGCCTAGAGACCGAAGTTCACCCGAAGGAAAAATATACTAAATCATTCCCACCTTAAAACCCCATGAGCTTGGAAAACACCAGTAAACCATGCCAGCGAAGCTGCGCCTGAACTTGCGTAGCTGATACCACCCATGCAACAAGAAGACCTGCTTCCAGCCACCCCGAGAGATGGCAGCAAGTACAGCTCCACATACAAGAGAGGAGTCATCCCTACTGAATACCAAAGACACCTGAGACACCCCCAACACAGGAGAATTATGTCCCTGCACCGCCGCAGAATGGCAGTTGATGCCTACAGCTCGCCTTAGCACCATTCGTGCGAAGGCTATCTGTCTGCTCTCTTCCGCTCTCGTAACGAGAGACCACCAGTTGATCTCCACCCTTACACTTTTGACACTTTCTATCAAACCCGCACCCCTACACACCCCTTAAGTCTCTTCATGACACCACCAGCTTCAGTTAGGGTTTAGTTGTCACACCTACCTAATTTGTTGCTGTGTTAGTCAGCGCCCTAGGTACAGTAGAAGAGTGTATGGGTCACAGTGTTCTATTCTGGATAGAATAAAACAGGTATCCAGTTAACCGCCGTCTGCTCTTGTGTGAATTATGCGGGGTCATTCGTGGTAAGGAGAGGCAGGGAACCGCGGATTTGATACAGGTTTTGCCGAACTTAGTGTAGGAGTGTGGCCTGTCCCAAAAAAGTACTTGATGTACGTCATCAATACACAACCCATTAGACGGCCACCCATACTGTGGACCAGGCACTTAAAGTTACCTGGTGCCCACGTACTGTTGAGCCACGACCACTAGCAAGACACACGACGAAGAGACTAGGTTCCCCTTGTCAGCTAACCCACTACCTCCACAGCATATAAACTCTATGGAGGGAGTGCCAGGTCTGGCACCCTAACTAGAGGGTATCCCAGAAGAGGTGAATCCTACCCCTTTTGGGATACACTGTAGTTAGGGTTATGGTTGCCTGTCACCCCCTTGTGGAAGTGTCCATAACACCTTGTCCCCGGTAAATGCCGTTCATAGGACAGATAGTAAGTGGAGCTATGGAAAGGCAACTGCCATCCTAACTGGCAAGCACTGCTTAAACAACCTGTCCCAGTCTTCAGCTATCTAAATCCCCAGAAATGAACTCATGCCGTCCGCCAACTGTTGCCTCACCTCACAGTTCCTCCCCGTCACTTTTTCAGTCCCCTGGTAAAACTCCCTAGAGCTGTACACCCAGTCTATTCCAGGAACTAGGCGCCTGTTGCAGCCGAACCAGTCCATCAGCTGAACCGACAAGCGGGTGCCATCGCCACGAACCAGCCAGGTCAGGAGACCTGCCGCTGGAATTGACAAGCACCCGTTGCCAGGCAGTGGGAGGTAAGCCAGCGGCTCGGCCAACTACACACATACGCAAGCCCACATTAGCTCAGCTAGACTTCGTGCCAAGTCAGCGGCCTACCCACCCAACTTTATACAAAGGTGTCATCAATGCCAAGCACCAGATTTTACAAGCCCCACCACAGTAAGGTCTATACCCCTGCACCTGTGCGACTTATCTAGCACAGATTTAAGAGACTTACATCTGTTGAGATTTTGAAATGCTCTTGTCCCTCAATCGTCATGTGTCAATATTATCATACATTTTCATGCGTTATCACTTCTAGAAAACACTTCATATGTTAACCTCTAACGAAATCAATCTGTGAATGGTATAGTTCAAAAGTTTGAATTACAGTTGCAATATTCTTTCAAGAATGCAGTCAATGACATTGCATGATAAATATTGGTCATTTACACTGCAATTCAGTTTTCAAAACAAAACTTTGGCTGCGATCAACATTTAAAATAATTGTGTGCGCGTCAGCCATTTCATTTTTGTTGAACAATGGAATTAAAACACAATGCTTCACATATAGTGACAGAAAAAATTTGGATTATTTTGCTTCTATAAATCAAAATATGATTATTTTTACAAAACATAATTTAAATACTGCAGCCAGGAAGCTATTTATTTAAATCAATGATTCTAACTTGGGCTGCTGGATAGAAGCATGTGATGCATTGCTTGCAGACCCACAATATATTTTGGAAGAGTGAAATATATTTGTTTCTATGGAAAATAAAGTCTAATTAAGGCAAAATTAAACTACTTACTGAAATTAAATTTCATGCTGAAGGGGTGGTTCAACCTGTAGTCATAAAAATTTGTTCCTAGAATTTTCCTCCAAAACATTAGGTGTGTATTAGAAGTTATAGTAGCTTAGAATCAAGTAAATATGGTAAATTGTTTTAGGCACTAACTATAGCCACAAAAAACATGAAATGCCCCAATTTTTTTATACGAAACTTTGGTTTCACTCTATGAAAGACCATTGCATCTGCAAAAAACACTTTTTGAAATATTCCTGACTTTGCTGTTTCAGGGTGTCAATAAATCTGGAAATCAGGGAAAAGTCGGGGAATATAAACTAGACCACCCAAAAGTCAGAGAAAATCTCCAAACACTAAAAATTGTTAGATAACCAAAACATACAATGTCCGCCACTAGTGGATCGGCATTTTTGTTCTGTGTATTCATTCCTTGGTCGGACGTCTGCTAAAGAAGGTAACTACAATAAATATTACGTAGTACGTGGTGGGATTTCGCCAGGGTGTACTAGTGATCAATATTTTTTTAATGATCTGCTAGTGAACAGCACTTACTGCTATTGTCATGTGTCCTCCCAGTCTGGGTTAGATTAACTAAAGGTAAATCAGGCTTAAACACTAACAGGTTGTACAACATAAACTTCACACTTACGAGCCGGCTTCAAGGTCACGGTTAGCGCTGGATGGGAAGCGCAGGGTTGCTATGCTGACCAGCGCATGCTGGTATGGTGTATGCAGTGCCCTGCGCCCCAGCATTGCCGCGTCTCCTGCATCTTGGCGAGCGGGCCCACGCTTGCTCACTTGCCTACTCTCACCCGTGCGTGGCTGTTAGCAGTAGAGCAAATACACACCTCGTAGAATCATACTCCGTGTACAGAATATAACCTCCTTTTATTGCCTCTTAGTATAATTTGTAATTTCTCCTAATATACTTGTCTTATAGTGTTATACGAGCAGCATACTTTCCATAGTGACGGTGGGTGGGGCATCAGGTAACAGCGTGGGAGGTTCTGGGTTAGAATCGCAGGTAATGCATGGGTATTTTCAGTTCTGGCTTGTAATTGGCGCTGTTGGCCAGCACTCTGGTGTATATAAAGATAATCACTGTTTGAATGTTTTGGTTTTTGCAAGTTTCACAAATGAAATATCTTTTCAATTATATAATAAATAATTTGGTTTGTGCACGACGAGCGTTATTATAAAACTATCAATATTTGCCATGAGTACACAAAATAACAAAACAGCCAAACACATTCATTGCAAATTCAGGAATTTTGATTGGTAATGTCATATATATTTTATGAGTCTTTAACAATTTAAAATGAACACACCTTCATATATTTTAGCATGTCTGCTACCAAAATTGAAAAACTGAACAGATATATTCTAAAGTACTTCATAAATTCTTGCTTATTTGTATAATGAAAAAGTTAGTATTCAAAATACAGACGCAGCTGTTGAGAAACGTAACTCAAACCCGCATTATAGTTTTCCGCACTATTCTGGAAGTGACCGAGTACAGTAGCAAAAAAGCCAGTGTTTTAATGTGGTGTGGCACCTATCCGTTAAACACGGAGCAAATGTTGTTATTTACCGCCGTAACTCGTCAAACGTTTAACTCCTTGCTATCGGAACTTTTATTTTTTTATCTGCATCACTGGACTTGACAGCACCCAAGGGAGAGAAACAGAAGAGAAACGCGCTGTGATGAAGTGTCACATGCATTCAAGTAAGAATAACTAACAAATACTGCATTTTCCAGGCAAAAGATGTACTTATTCCATCTAGGATGGTGTTCGCTGTGAGTTTTGTCATGTGGGTTGAAGAAGGTGGTTCATCCCCTGCCTCCTGCTGGGCTGGTATAGGAGGAAGTGAGGATGAGAAAAGAATGCTCATGTCCAAAGATCGAATGCGTGCAGATGGGATCTATCAGTGCCTCACGTGTTATGAAACATGTTGCTTGCTTGTCTGATTTGCATTTTACAAAGGAAAGCTAAAACAAAAAAAAGCTAATTATTTGTGGCATGCAAAGAAAGACTGCTTTTCTGCAGTAAATCTTGTCCACTATAGCTCATCTGCTTGGAATTTTTTTTTTTTTTTTTCCCCCGAAAATTGGAAGACATACCGTATAGCCGGTATGTATACATTATAATCAAAGTGTGTACATCGTAATTATGATTACATAGAACCATACCCCTTAGGAGATTGACGCGACAGCTTGCTGTTGTCGCTCGTGCCTAGATCGTCAGGGCTGGGCAGCTGTCCGTCGGTCGCTACAAGATTATTCTGGCGGGCGGTGGCGAGACAGTCGCCGCCACTGCCGTCATTACAGGACCGGTTCAATTCGTAACAGCGGCCCGGTATTGGGAAAACATGCTGTTTGATGCTATTCACGTCAATGTGTTGAATTTCTATGAAATTTAGGCTGCATGTTGGCCTCTGCACTGGCATGATGAGGCCCGCAATGTTTACGGGAATATAAAAGTTTAATGCGGTATACTTGAAATATCAACTATCCCGAATTTTTCATCAAAAACTTATGACGTGGCCTATACAGCACACGGCCTTACTCGCCAATACAGTAATATAAGAACAAATTATATTTGCATTTACGGAAAACCATACAATATTGGCTGTAATGAATCAGTAAAATAGATCTCTGCGCTGAAAGGAGGGGGAACACGCGTCCGCACCATCCGTCTCGTCCATCAAAGTCCCCGACTCACAACCACCCGCCTACAGACCACAGGCTTACCTGACACTACACTTTCTACTTATTTATTTATTCAGGCCGGGGGACATAATATGCCCCGCAGTATGCCGGGCTTCCACTGTATGTACTACATTTTAATGCTTTCCTGTTGTGTCGTGAAAACACCAGATGTGCACATGCTCGCCAACCTAGCAGTTATGAGTTCAAGACCCAGTTCAAACATGTTCGTTTATGGCATCCTTATATGAAAGGAATATAAGGTTGGTTCTGTTCCTACAACATTGTGGAAACAAAAGGCATCTATAATAATGAAGTTCATCCTCTGTACTACATGTGCTATAATCTGAACAAAATCTGGATTTTCCCAGACGTATAAAATTCCATAATTTTGTAGATTTTCACGGTAGCTTGCTACCGAGGGAAAGTTCCAATTCAAATTTATTAAATTATTTCCTCTGTACATAAACTATTTTTGTGGGTTCGTTTGTTAAATTTGTACTATATGTATACTAAATAACATATTTGCAGACTTTCTGTCACGACCAATTGGTACTGAGAAAACAAAAATTACTAAACCGATTTTGATTGTAATTTCAGACCTTCTACAGTGTTTTGCATCCTATAAATCCTGTGGGTTACCAGCCATTGCACCTATCTACAGCGGACTGGCCACCGAGTTTAAAAACCGGGCCAGTTATAGTAATTTATGGATAATTAGTTTTTGGCGTAGCTAGCAAACTAGTTCGCAAAAAAAAAAGGATATTTTAATTGTACTTTCGCAAAGAATATTTAGAATATTGAAGGCTTATGTGTTCCTTAGCAACGTAAAATAAAACTCCGCAAAGTTAGGTTTCCTACTGACAGGAACAGTATTAACCACAAAAATACTGCATAATAGTGGGCAATTTTCTTTTTATATTTTGTATTGCTATTGGTAGGGAACCGGTGACTATAAAGAGATACAACTAGTAACCCGGGAGGAACCACCCTAAGACTGTTCTAGCGTGGTAAACGTAGAGGATGTTGCCAAGGGGTTTCTCCAGCTTCTTCGGTTTCCTCCACCATTTGCATCACAAAGCTTCTCCGTCATGAGGGGTACCTTATTTTATTACCTCGATGATTACAGCTGCCCTCTGCAGTCACTCATAAGTAAGGCCATTGCATATTTATTTTGAAAATATGACAAAACTACATTTTGTGTTGTTTTGTTACCATTTTGTGTGGAACCAATTTAAAACTGTATTGCTTGGAATTTACACAGAACACAATGCAAATGATTTAATTGTTATCTTATAAGTAAATGGTATGTATTTTATTTTAATTAATATTTACAAACACAATATTTGAAAGGGGATTTTATAATTTTCTGTTATTTATTAGTACGCAATAATAACTAAGAATAACTGAGTAATATTAGCTGTAAATCAAAAATTTGTAGATTTTGTAGTAGTCCAGCACATAATAAGATTACTGCTTTCTTACAGTACTTACACTCTTTACCTACATTTTTAGATAAAAAATTTTTCTCAAAATGATAAGGAATAGAATTAGCAGTATTATACTCTTTGAGTCAGTACAAGATTCAACTAATATCACTGGCAAATAGAAATAAAGATTTGGGAAATAACTTATATAATTAAAATCATTTAATATAGTTGATGGCACGTGTTGCAGAGTTAGTGGGTTGTTGTTGTTTGTTGTTGTTGTTGTTCTCGTTCTTGTCTTTGTTCTCTCCTCCTCTCCCCCTCTCTCTCCCTCTCTCTCTCCTCTCCTCTCCCTCTCCTCTCTCCTCCTCTCCCTCTCCTCTCTCCTCTCTCTCCTCTCCTCTCCTCTCTCCCTCCTCTCCTCTCCCTCTCCCCTCTCTCTCTCTCTCTCTCCTCTCTCTCTCCTCTCTCTCTCTCTCTCCTCTCTCTCTCTCTCCTCTCTCTCTCTCTCTCTCTCTCTCTCTCTCTCCTCTCTCTCTCTCCTCTCTCTCTCCTCTCTCGTTGAAAATATATATTAGGCTTGGTGTAGAAGAATATTTTTAAAGAACATAATGTGCTGTAATTTTTGCAGGTATGTAGTTGTTAGTATTTGTATGGAAATCAACAAGTTATTGTACTTTGTTCATATTATAATACTTATTTTTATATTGTAACGAATATTTTCTACTCCGATATTTAATAATTTTGGTATAAATTACAAATAACGCCTTGATTTGTATTGTTTTTTGCGAATCTCACACACACACGCACGCACACACACACACACACTTGATGCCAGTAGTGTGTTTGACATGTAGTGACATAATTTGGTGTGATGACATTCTTATTTTTACACAAACTAAAACGTTACTGCAAACATATAAAAAAATAATTAAAAATCCATCAAATTTACAAACTTTCTACAAGAACATAATTTTTGTACATTCATTCTATTGACCTCATTGCCACCATATTTAATAGTAAACTCTCTTTTAACCCGCAGCTTCGTGCACATGTTTATAGTGATAAATAATGAAGTTTTGTGACACTAAGCCACTATTGGATTCTGTACCCACTGAGTTTCTGCGGCCCCACTATTGGGTTCTCTACCCACTGAGTTACTGCTGCCCCACTATTTTACGGTCTATCCCCTGACCAGCTGCGGCACCACTATTGGATACTCTAGCTCCTGACCTGCTGTGGCCTCACTATTGGGTTCTCTAGCCACTGGACTACTGTGGCCCCACTGAGGTTCTCAAGCTCATGAGCTTCTATGGCACCTGTATTGGGTTCTCTAGCCACTGAGCTTCTGCGGCCCCCTTATTGAATGCTCTAGCCACTGAGCTACTGCGGCCCCACTTGATATATATCTATCCACTGGGTCACTGCGGCCCCATTTGGAATAACTCTAGTCACTGGGCCATTGCGGCTTTTTGGAAAGAAATTTTTACAGCCCATAGACAATAAACAAAGGAGAAATGATGGAAATTTTCTTTTAACTATGCTTTCTTTTGTGCAGTATTCAATCCTAAGAAAAGCTTAATCCAGTACCAATTTACAATAAGTGTTTTCCTGGAGGAGTGAGATATTTTCCTGGAATAAAAAGTAGCCTATGTCACTGTCCGACCCTTCAACTATATCTGTGAAAAAAATCACATTGATCTGTTGCCCTGTTTTGACGTGAAAGGACAAAAAACACACTTTCGCATTTATAGTAGTAAGGATTATACCCATACTTGAAAACCACAAAAGTAGCTGCAAGCAATTGCATATCGCTCCCGACAAAGAAATTTGTTTTATTTTGTCACTTTTTTTACTACAGTATTGTTTATAAAACTACATACGTAAAAATGATCCACAAGTAGTAATTAGGCCTCATTTCACCAAAATATATACAAATAAGATGACACTGGATCCTACATTACATTAGCATTATAAAATTGAGCATAAATGCAGTACATTAATATATTTACCTGTTACACATACCATAAAAGTTGTTTATTTGGAAAATGTGTAATCAGTTGCCAATATGCTACATGTTCCAAGATTTCTCTTTTTTATATTCTGTTTTTCGTCCAAATTTCGCTGAGCTTGTGTGATGAAACTTGGCTCATGTATGGGTTTTCCTTTCGCTAAGTTTAAAGCCTATATTTCTGGCAGTAAACAAAATATGTAAAACTGTAATAGTTTGGGGAGTATTTCTGTCTCCCACGCATGCTAGTCTCTCAAAACTTTTTCTATGTGTGACGGTTGGCGCACATTTGACATTACTACGAAGAAACAAAAATCACGCTATGTGATGTTGAGAGTTCCTTGGACCTGGTAGTAGTAAGTATGTGTTCGTTTCAGTTTCAAGTAGTTACCTTCTCATAGTGAAAGTCCATCTGGACTGGCTCCCAAAAATCCTTTCTCCAAGTCTATATAGAAATCACACTTTTATACTAATAAGCCAGTTTCTTCTTGACATCTTTGGACGGCAATATGCTCATTACGGTGCCCGTTTTCTACTGCCGCTGTAGTGATATTGGGTTTTTAAAGTAGCCTTTTTACTAAATTTGAACATGGCGTAGAATCTTTTTGTCAACAAACTTGCCAAAATTATTGACTCTTAATCTTATAAGTCTCGATTTATGCCACAGTTCACATTCCGACTGTAATTTTGTTTCTTTCTTGTTTGGTAACTTGCAGCAAAATAACCAAAGTACCACATTTTTTGATAAGTTCCTTCTTTGAAAGGTCACACACTTCACCTTCCGGGACTGTGTCTGCCGAGGGACCGTAGTCTGCATCAGATTTAAACACATCAATAGTAGATCTCTCTCTCTATCTCCCTCCCTCCTTTTTTTTTTAGACTAGTTGGCGGTGAGTAGAATATTAGTACCAAATTTTTTTCCCCCATAACCTATTTGAGTACTTCCAGGACTCTTCACGGTCAATTTCTTAAAAGGACTATATTTAAGCATAGTTATACAACCGTCATTTATCGTTACATGAGATCATTCTCAACCATAAAAAAAATTTGAGTTTGCATTTCAACTAACAAATGAAATTCTGGTACCTGGGGTGTAGGAATCGGCATGTCTGCTTGCCAAACTACCCAAATGATCATAAGTTACTATCTTACCTCAAGTATGGTTGTTAGATGTAAAATATATTTTGTTAGTTTATAAGTTCTGTGGAATTACATTGACGACGTTAATTAGCCATAGTGAAATCAAATCTGCACCTTGCTCCCACTTACGGAAAGTTGCTGGGATGGGCTAGTGCGAATACAGAACTGGTTGCCCTATCCGAAGGACAGATTTATCGTTCAGTCTGTCTTCATGAGGAATACATAAGGTGAGATGCGCTTAGGATAGAGGAGCGACTGAAAAAAGAGTAGTTGGGAAGTAGGAATTTATCCCCGACAATGAATGAAAACGCTTCCGATTTTGGGGTGAATAATTTAAAAATTTATGATGTTGGCTTGAATCACCTACAAATATCATAACCTATTGACATTGTCTGAAATTAGAAACGAGTGACTGAGTGAATGGATAAATTTGGGCGATTCTTACTGGTGAGGTCTTGAGAGCCGATGAGGGTGATTGATGTATGGAGCGGGACCGGAATTAAAGGGCGGGGGAAACTGGAAATCTACAAGAAAACCCTCCAACCAACGGCATCGTTCAGCATGATTCCCACATGCGAAAACCTGGCAACCCTTCTGGGGATTGAACCCAGTTTGTTATGTTGGGAGGCAAGCAGGCTAACCGCTCAGCCATTGTGGCTCCAAGACAGATGAGGTAAAACATATATCAACTAGGACATCAAGATGTCAGGACGGTGGAGCTAGAAGAAGAGGCTCGTTAGGAACTTTCATAACTATCAACGTATCAGGACAAGACCCCGGTTCCAGCTGTGAATAATTGACATGTGCCTATCTTACAAGAAGAAGGCAACTAGAATCCTCGACCATCGAGTGACATATATGTAATAATAATCCATTTCACTATTCGGCCAAGCATGTAACTAACTTTTTACAACATTAATGATTAATTTATCCGACTTCTTTTCTTGCTTACTAACGAACATAACCACAGTTCCAAGTGGAGCCTCAGTGTTCTACCGAATTTGAAACGCTAGCCTGAAGGCAATAATGTTCAATATTTTAAGAACAGAGTAATTTCAAGAAGATTTTGTTGATATTTTTTTGGACTGTAGTTTCACTAGTGAAGTTAACCTACAGTAGCAACCAAAATATAGGGCCACCCATACATTTAGAATGAAGAACTTCCATCCCTGTAATATTGATTGTATCTGTTCATGTAATTTTTTTTTCAATTGTTGTCTTTGAAAGTTGAATTTTGGCTCAGAGCTAAATTTTCTCAAGATTTGTATAATATACAGATTACTGCATTTAGCAGTATACCAAAGCGAACCCCTGAAAAAATACTTCAGATCGGATACGTTAATGAAACTTGTTTCAGAAACTGAATATTTATGAAGATATAATGTTAGCCAAATTCATATTGCTAAAATATAATTACACACTTGTTTTAAGCCCTGAATAGAATTTAAAATTTAAAGAAAACATATAAAAATTTTACAGTTTTCGTGCTGTGAACTGAGGTAGTGTTGGCAGAGCTACAGCAATTTTGCATTTGGACGAGTTAGTTTGTGTATTTGGGATACTATAGCTGCACTCAGCATATTTTTACTTCTTGTATAAATTCTGTTTCGAACCAGGTCATAGAAAGTACACATTTTGTGATTTTTTTCAGTTTTTACTATTTTTTTAAATTGTGAAAAAATGTGTGTGGGAATTTTTTTAGAGTTTTGAATATTATTTCATATTTATGTAAAGTAAAACTCTGTTAAGACATTTTTGAAGGGACTGAGAACTTCTTAAAAGGGTCAAATTACATATGTGGCTATTGGCACCGTGCAAAATTATTCAACTTTTTAAGCAGGAAAACTTACTAAGTGTGAACTTTTCAACAGGGTTTCACTGTATTTTCATTTTTGAAACAAATTTCAGTAATGTTTGTCAAGTTTTATTATTTTGGCTCGCCTCTGTATAATGCAAAATGTAGGAATTTGCCTATTTTACGAATTTTTTGAAAATTCATAACCTGTAAACAAAATAATACAGATAATAATAAATACTTTCCGCCAAATTGCAACTTTCAAAGAGGTCAAATAACAAGAAAATACACAAACGGATACAGTCAATATTATGGGGGCGGAAGTTCTTTATTCTAAATGAATTTTTGGTTGCTACAGTAGTTGCAATTTAAATTCGTTAAAATTAATCATATTATTAATTATTTAATTGTTAAAATTTAGAATTTTATTAGCCAAGTGTTAGACCATTCGATTTGAGTTTTGAGCCAAAAGAAAACCTAATTGATTACAAATTTCCAAAATATAGTTTGTTGCTTTTTATTTTTAGTAGAGTTGTATGTGCTTGTGTTCTGTGTGTTTGTTACACCTACACTATTTCTATCTACTCATCCCTCAACACATGAAACCACCACACTACATAAACTTATGTGCATGCACAATGTGGGCTTCATTTTATCACAGTATGCATGCTGCAACATGCATTTAATTAGCGTTATACAACCACTAACACTGTTTTCAGGAAATTGTTGAGAACACTAAGAAAAACTATCTGTCTAAGTTGCTTCTTCATGTAATAAGATATGGTTGTTCATACCACTCTAGATAGAGAGAGTGGTGCATCGGCCGAGAGATAACACAAGCGGAAGCTGTCGGCCTACATGTACAGTCTGAGCATGTGCCATTAGATACACCTAGACAATACAACACTTATCTCATGGCACCTTCAGAGTAAATATGTATGAATACATACTGTTTCCCATACTGCTGTGAATATTTTACAACTTGTAGTAGCTTTTGGGTACATAACTGCCTATTCTGCCACATGTTTTGAAGTGCGTGCTTCTGTTTGTTGTGCTACATCTTGTCCACCTCCCTTAATCCAACACATGATGACTAGTAGACACCCCCCCCCCCCCCCTACTAGAGGACCTGCCACACACCCACCCCTTTTCTCCAATCTAATATACATTTAAAATAGAACACCCTTCAACTTTAATTCCCAGAAATGCAACTCCCCATATACAAAACTAATTTAAAAAATTAATAGCAGATTTTTTTCAGCACATGTGAGAGGTGATTTGACGTGCACCAGATGTACGCCAGACATGCATACACGTGAGAAAAAACCGTTGCCGGGTCCCATGTGTGGTGCCATTTTCATGCCCAATGATGAATTAATATTTATCTGTTATATTTAGATAAAATTTGGGAATCCAGTAAACAACCCATTTAATCGACAGGTCTGCCATACAACCTTAATGTACCCCATAAATAAGCTATAATAGGAGTTTCTACTATTAAAAAAAATAAGCAAATAATACTACAGACCCTAATTTCCCATAACAAAAATTTTTCCGCAACCATAATAGGCCTTCATTCAATATTTTCCGGTTGAGGGCATTACAAATATTTTACTCATACTCTATATTGACTGAAGTATGTAAGTAATGCATAAAGCATTTTACTTTCTCATTTTATTATAGGTTTTAAAGTGGCACTGCATGGTACACAGAGTTTGTGCAACCTTTTGAAATTGCATCGCAACTCAAAGAGGCGAGAATCTCTGAATGCCTTGAGGAAGTATACCTTTATGAGTGCAACTGTGAATAGAGACTGTTGTTTTAATTGTTAACAGTATCTAAGTTTTATTAACTATTGCTCTATTAATGAAGTAATTGGGTGTTTGTGCCTGTTAAAGCTCTGCAAAAATCATAGTTCAATAAGTCGGTTGTACTATGCTTCAGACCTAATCTCAACTACTAGCAATATTTTTTATGTGGACCTCAGTCTAATTCTATTATGATTAATGCATTGGCAACGTACAAGTTACCACTTAGCCAAGTCTTTTCCCAATTTTTAACGTACTTTGTGGACAGAATTTAACATTTCCACGTTTGGTCTGTTGGATCTCTTTTAAATGACCAGAGTTAAAAATATTTTAAAAAAATGTGTTTACTGTAATGTAAATATTTCTGTATAATATTTGTTCTCGTAACATAAATTTCATAGAAGTAAATATTAGTATTTGTCACGTATTGCATTCCATAGATCAGATTGTACAAACTCTTTTGCATTTGCGTTTCAGGGTCACCTCGACCCACGAGAACATTAATGTAACTACCCTTAGTACTAATGGCTTCTGTGAACTGTTATGTGTGAGATGGCTTTGTAGTTGGTGTGAGAATTTATTTGTGATAAAGCATTATTTACATGTTAATTTATTGTCGATAGTTTTCAAGTTTGTTCTTTATGCAGTGAAATGCCTTGAGACGACTTAAAACTTCAGCATGTGTGATCCATGTAGGATAGATACAAGATACAACCAAAAACTCTATGAATTCCAGCTTGAAAATAGTTGAAATATCCAGCAGTGAAATGGTGCGAAATAAGTTTGTGTGTTGTGGCAGTATAACCGGAAACAAATTACAAATATAAAGAGTACAAAAATTACGTGCTCTTAACTGCAACTACATGTTGCAACCACGACAGCCATTTGCCAATTTAGTACGCTAAATTTTTATCAGCTTTTTCATGTGTTCCACTTGAAATCGGATAGAAATTTTCATTAAAGACGAAACATAGTCACTCAGCATACATTACCTACTCAGGTCAATTTTTTTTCCTGGTGTAATAGTAAATGTATAGCAGAACTTTATTTTTATTTAAATATGATTAATATGCACCCACCAAATTATTGTATATGTACATCAGTTTTGTGTCGTAGCACTTGTACGATGATAAGAAATATGGTTCAATAATGTTGGCCATATTATTATAATTTAGCCACATCCCATGGATGGTGTTGTTTTTTGTGCCGGCACTTTTTCCGGAGTAAGATTCTTATTTGTAATAAACTATGTGAAGGCAGTTAGAAAATATGTGTTAGTGTGGTAATTAATACAAGAAAACATTGCCTTACACAGTACAGATCACACAGTAATTCATTATTAGCCAGTTCATTCTAGTTTGGGGGTGTCAGAAAAGATTTAGATGCTTCCTTGAATGCATAATAGCCTCGTTTCCATTCATGGCAGGTGGATACTGCTAGTAGTTGCAAAATACGCCACCACACACCAATAGCAGCACATCCAAAGCCAAATTTATGATAATTACAATAGTTCAATTGTCCTTCAAAAACGACTAATTTCTACACGAAACCCAAAACGTAGTAAAATGGTAACAAAGGTCCAGGGTTTCTTAAAATTTTGTGCTTCCAAGTCTTCAACTGTAAATTACATGGCCTATTATATAAATTTGTTTTAAAAAACACTACTTAAGATAATATTTTTTTCTGTGGACATTTTATTGATAATTTCTTGCGAGATCATGAAAAACCGTAGACGGAAGTTTCCTCTTCCTTTAGAAACCAATTCAGTTCAGAAATTTTGTTTGGGAAAACAAATATCAATGAACTTAATATAAAATTAATGGATTCACAGCAATTTTTAAAATCTATTTTTAAAAATTACTGTGCGATTGGTGTATTTTGTTAGTATTATTTTGCATAGTGTATAATTGAAGTATTTTGTTTCGAAATGCAATTTTAACTATGAACATAGCCTAATTAGATCTTATGCTAAATTCATTTAATATTTATACATGTATTGATGGTTATGGAGAGACCAGGATTCCAGCTCCCATTCAACCATAAAATTTGATCGCAACCTCTCAACTTAATGGGTCAGTGTTATTTTAAAAGGTATGCTGCGGGGAAGGAATCTCCTCCACCTTCCCCCACCTTTTCCCTAGGTTTGATTTCAGAAGTGCTTAGTGGTCAGGTAGCTGTATGTATACGTAGCATCCAGCATATAAGTCTATGCTTAACACTTCTTTTGCACCTATTCCAGAGTATCTTGTAATTTATTGAATGCTCTTAGTTTTTGGCTCAAAAAATACTTTTTGTGTGGAAAATGTAGATTACAATTTCTGTCCTGTCCCCACCTCCAAATGTTTGCTTTGGTAATTATAAACTGCCTTACTGTAACAATAGTTAATCTGATTTTTAGGGTATACGACCACCTTTGAGCTGAAATTGCTGTAATAACGTGATGTTCATTTTTATGTGCTGTTATCTCAAGGAATCATTTTTTTTCATGTGTTATTCATTACATGTATAGAGGCCCCAGAAAGTAGCTCAAATATGCCAGTAGTGGTACTGAAATGGATAGAGATGATGGAAAAAATAAGAGGAAAGCAGCATTCTATAAAATTATTACACATTTTCACACAATATTGTATGTGACACAAAGTAACTGCCAATCACTTACAGTGTTGTAGGTACACAGAATAATTACTTAATAATAATTTGCCTGTGCATTGCAATAATTTTTTTTTTGTCCTTCAGTCAGCAATGTTTCATTTAAAGCCTCAAGTAATTAATCTTATTTTCACCTTTCCTTTTTATATTTTTTGTTGTTAAAAATTATGTGTTTTGTTCATCTGCTATAATATTTAATTGCTAAATGTAAGTATTTTTTCGTTAACTTTTGTTTTTAAGTTGCTTTGGAGCATAGCACAAGTATTTGTATGATAAAAATAAGCTTGTAGTTTTGAATAGTTAGGATTGTCATAGCTGCGATTTCCATCACGATTTTAAAGAGTTCTAGATTTTTTTGCTGGTCTTTGTCAATGTAAATTGTGATTTTACTGTACTGTACATTGCAGCCTGAGAAAATTATATTTTTTTTTGCTGAAGATACTGATACAGCACTGGCGAAACTCCATCTGAGCACATTTTTTGAGTCCGCCGCACAAAGGGAAGTAAGATCACTCCTTAAATTGCAATAATTTGTGACCAAAAAATACTTCTTATTTCTGCTACCCAGAGGCCACTTTGTCATGGATAATAAGTATAATCATGCAACTTTAAGTTTCAAATTTTTTTTTCTGCTAGCCATGCAATAGTCTTCACAAGTTAAAAAAATTAACATTGGCAAATTTTATAGTTTATACTAGTAATCCATTTGGGATGCTTAATTACATTCTGTTAGGAGGGTGGTTAAATTTTCTTTGATTTCATTATGTAATATCTGGACAGTGTCAATTTTCCATATTTTTTAGTTGAGAAAAAATCATTAATTAAGTTACATGAAAATAATAGTATTTGAAGTCTGCTTCATTAATACGTAATCCTTCCTTTTTAAGCACATGTAAACATAGTAAAATAGTGTATACCCTCAATCTCTATAATTTCATCCAGGTAAAGAATTTATTTCATTCAGGCTTAACACCTTTCCTCAATGTCACATGCAACCCAAAATGTGCACAAATACAAAACATGCACACAAGCACATACTTATAAAAAAAACTACCACCCCTTTTACAACAGTAACATTCACTGTAAAAAAAAATGTACCTTTGTTTATCTTGCCACGGTTTATAGATATTTTTAACATAAAATAATTTATCTTAGGTTGTCATATGTATTTCACTTAACCTTTTTATGTAAAAGCCTAAAAATGGTGTGTACATAATTTTTTTGTACCTCATAATTTGCAAGTTAGTGATGTATTTTTCATTACAATAACCTGCATACTAGGGTTACTCTGTAAAGCATAATTGTGCTGCGGAGGTACACTAGCAATTGAAAATGGAACAATATTGTTCTCTGTTATATTTGGTCCAGCTTAGAACCTAGAGTGAATATTACTAGTGTAGTTAAAATGTTTAGTCTGTTATCTATGATTTGCAATAAGAACATATTGAATGGAGAATGGAATTATGATATTTGAATCAGAATATAATGAATGGATAAATATGTTTAAAAAATGGGTTTGTTTTAAACCACAGCTGATAATAATTGATCATTACTAAACAAGTGTATACAACCAATACTAACCATATATTCATCAGAATCAATAATATTTACCAAATATCAAAAAATAAAAGTATACTAAAAAATTATATTACATGTAGTTCCTCGGAGTCATGATTTAATTTGACGCTTCTCTTAATGGGTGCTTCTACTGTTATGTTGTCTGACGGCTAGGAAGCAGGTGTCGTCAACTTGATGAGGTTTCTATTGAGAGTGGAGTTGGTAGGTTTTAGAACCTCGATCATGGAGCGTTGAAACGAGGAGGGGCATGCTGGTGAGTGCAGGTATTGTTGGTACTCATGATAGGATATATCTGGTTATCAAGTTCAGGTGTCTGACCACCTTGTCTATGGCTGAGGGCCAAGGGCTGATTTGGAACTGCTCGCTTCTTTGGTGGTGTAAGAGGTAGTAGTGAAATAACACGTGGAACATGCCAAAGCACTCTCTTGTTCCCTCCGGTGGAGCTGGTGGTTGTTCCCTTATGCCGAGTAGCTTCCTTTCTTTTCCACATATAGTCTTGGCTGGCACAGTGTTTTCCATTCTCCAAGCCTCCAACCAGGGCTAGTCCCTGTTTGGCCACTTTATCTCGGCCAGCCCTGTGGTGAGACATAAGGGGTAATAGTGTAGAGAAGTGTACAGCATGTGTATCGTAGGGGTAGGCACAGCCCGAGAGGAAATATGGGTAGGTAGGCCTGAACTACTGGTCTCCAGCAAGTATGTTGACTAGGAGGGACGTCGCCGGCAAACCCAAGCACTTAAGAAATGATAGCAGCAGGTTAGGGGTGACCACTTTCGTGTTACTCAGGAAGGCTATAGATCCAAGCAATCACAAAGAGACGGACTCTGTAACAGGGGTTTGTCTATTGGTCGCCTACAAGTAACTTGGCGAGCAGATGGCTAGACTCAGTAGACACGGGGGGAGGGGGAAGGGCAGTCGTGCGGTACTCTGACTCGTGACTCATAAGTTCGGAGCTACTTGGTAGAGTGAAATCCAAATGAGAAAATAATGTGCAGAAGACCAAATTGCATTGAGTGAGTTAGGAGAGTCCATTGTCGCTGCATGAAAGGGTAGGGTTGTTCAGTTCAGTAGTGACCGCAGCAGAGAGCTGCTCTGTGTGTGAATATTGCCTGTCGAAAAAATATAATTTGGGATGTACGGTATTTAACAGCATGGTGGTAGAAAGCAGTGTTATCAATTTGCTGTGTACAGCACCAGCAGTCTCATGAGTTTTCTTCCCTCAAAGCTGCACGAAGATTATTTTCTCATTGGAACTCTAAGTGCAGTACCGTAGTTTGTTTAGAATATTACCGCCTTCTGCACTTTTCTTTAAAATTTTTATTCTTCCTTAGGCATCTGTCTAACTATAACTAAGATATAATAATGGTGTTTTACTGTAGTAATATTTACATGTTAATATTGTATGTTGCAGGCAACAGAAGGTGTAACTGTTCGGCCCGCTCACATTATAAAGTGTGTGTTCACGGAAGGGGGCGTAAAATGTGGTGAACGAACATTGCCTAGTGCAAGGCATTGCAGGAAACATATTCTTCATGTGCGTATCATATTTCACTGAGCAAATTGAACACTTATTTGATAAATATTTTATGCACTTTGGGACAATAGTTCTGGGTAGGCATTAATGGATTTATTTAAAATTGATTGATTTTTTTATAGATGCTCAAGTATCTACATTGTGTGATAAAAAGTATCTGGACACCCTGCAAAATGTGTGTTTAACATAGAGGGCGAGAGAGAACCACCATCTATAGCGTGGAACTCTTGGTCAGAAAAAAACAGTCAGCAGACAGCATGATACAGCAAAATGGGACAGTCTGAGGAACTCACTGACTTAAAACATGGTCAGATGGGTGGGTGCTTCTGGTGTAAGAAGTCTGTGTACGAGATTTCCACCCTTTTGAATATCCCTTGGTCCATGTTTACAATGTTATAAGCTAAGGGACATGTATAACCCAAAGACCTGCAGACTAACCTCCCATGTTGACCGCCAGAGACCATTGAGTGTTGAAGAGGGTCGTACAGCATAACCGTAGATCATCCACTGTCTTCATCAAACAGGGATTCCAACCTGCATCAAGATCTATTCCAAGCACCATTACTGTTCTGCACGAGGTACTGAAACTTGGTTTCCATAGCCAAGCGTATACCCAAAAGCCACACATCGTACAGGCAAATGCCAGCCGCTCTCTTGCATGGTGTAAGGAGCATTGAAACTAAACAATAGAACAGTGAAAAATATTGTGTGAAATTATAAATCATGGTATACATTGTAGCAATACTATGGTAGAATGTGGGTGTGGCGAACGTCTGGTGAACAACATCTACAAACCTGTATTGTACTGACGCATGCCAACATGCTGCGCAACGCAGCTTCGCTCTCTACAGGTGACTTCGTCCCATCTACGAGTGACCCCACACTCAAGACAAGTCATAACAGTGGTGAATGAGACAAACGTATCGAGCATGGAGATTCCACTAGCCTGGACAGCCAAATACCGCCCGCCCGGTTCTCTATATGGGAGCGCCACTCCGACGAATAAAATAATTTATTTTGAAAATCCACAACTCTTCATGTTAAAGCGAAAGAAGTTCCAATCAACCCCCGAGATGACGGCACCCTCGTGGCCTCGTGACGTCATCGCCTCCAAGTGGGGAGATAAGAATTGTTCAATGCTCCAGCGCTATGATAAACCAACCCCCGCACTCCGAAGAACTGCTGATCTGCATAAATTAAGTATAAATAGATATCCACCACCGTGGTCCAGCAGAGACACGCCAGGCTTGCCGGCCGAATAGGATCGCGAGCCCAACCCAGTCTGTGAAGACTCTCCTTCTTTTCCAGAGCCTGCAGCAAGGCTCAAACTCCCACCCAGCAGCTTGGGAAGGCCACCAGCACTCCAGCTCCTGTAGCTTGGATAAGGCTCGTCCACGCCAGTGACCGCCCAGGTCACCACTCACCAGAAGGTAAAATCCAACCACCTGTACCCACTACCCTCACCTTAGTTAACTTACTTTGCCTCCTGCGGTAGCAGGTCGGTATGCAATTAACGTCCCCCTGGAGACTTCCCCTTAATAACGTTACACACTGTAAATTGTGTGCCTAAACTAATTTGCATTTTTGCTAATTCTTATAATTCCAGGCTTGCCTTGGCCTGTAGATATTCAATGATTGGTTTTAGCTTAAGTTTTATTTGTATTAATTTTTGCCGGGTGACGTCCTCAATATTATAGTTTTTTTGAGCGTAATAAATATTACATAAATTTGTAAAACCTTGTGTGTCGCCTACAGTAATTGTAGCCTAGTTTCCCTGGTCATTTATTGGTTAAATTTATTGCAGTGTTAGTGAATTAATATTTGCCTTCATTCTGAACGTCAGAAAACAGTTGTGCGGTGTGCCGGACTCCTCAGGTGATGGGGTCTGGAAAGCTAATTAGCATTTAAGCCAGAAAGGCATGCCGCTGCTCCTGGGTTTTCAATGAATCCATAACCTCTGCTAGATGAACTTCTTAATACCTTGACTGCCCATCACATGGCAGATCCATGGGAGAACAGCAAAGTCGAGCCCACATACGACTGCTATGTCTGCAGAAAGGTAGCCAGCTCAAAACTTCAATGCATAACAAATACTATGGATTTGGGAGCCGCCAAAGGTGACATGAAAGATGCGTCCTAAATAAACTACTCCCCATTTATCATCTGGTAACTAATTCCAATCCAACTGAGTGATTACTTACCGAACCAGTGGAGTGTTACGACAGTCACACCTCCAACACACGAGACCCCCCTTAAACATATCTTAGGTTGGTGCCCGCCAGACGATGAGCAGGAAGGCGTAGCCCCGGAACTCACAGAGATGGTAGTACCGGTTGATGTACCGGAAACCCTGACAGCTCCTGTTCAGGTCACCCCAGCTCCCTTGAGCATTGTGCGGTTAACCACTGGTAGATTGATTCGGATTCAATACCCAACAGTAGAGGAACTGTCTAACTTTTGCACTCCGGGAAATTGTCCACGCTGCAAACAAACCCCGGATCATTTTATCCCTGCACACCGGCCGACTAGGCCGCTGCGGATAAATCCCGTCACCCTGGCCAGATCAATCACCACCACAATCACCCTCGATTAATCATTGGGTTAATTCGTTCACCCTCTTTGGGACCGCTGACATCTCACTGATTAACAGTCCTGTTTGTGAAAGTAGTAAAACTCTCCGGAAGGGAGCTCATTTCCATACACCTTACCCTGGGGTTTGATTCCCCTCTCCTATGCAGGGACAAAGAGGGCAATCAGAAGTATGGCACGCGTCAATACCGACTGTGAAATTTGGGGGTGGTGGGATTACAGTATGGTCATGTTTCTCTTGGAGGGTGCTTCGCCCCCTTGTTGCTTTGCGTGGCATTGTCAAGGCACAAGTTTGCGTTGACATTTCAACCGCTTTCATGTTACCTACTATTGAAGACTAGTTTGGAGATGACCATTGTGTCTTTCAACATGACCAAACACCTGTCCATACTGCAGGGTGTGTGTGGGAGTGGTTTGACGTCGTCATCCCACTAATGAGCTGGCCTGCAAAGTCTTAATTTGAATCTGACAGAACATCTCTGAGATATTTTGGAATGCCGATTTCATGCTATACCAGACCGAAACACATAGATACCCCTTCTCATTTTGGCACTCCACGAAAAATGGGCTGCCTTTCCCCAGGAAACCTTTTGCCACCTTCTTGATAGTATGCCTGCAAAAGTGCAGGCTGTCATCAATACTAAGGGTGAGCCAACACCGTTTTGACTGCCAATTGCTGCAAGCAGTGTTAGCTAGAGTACCTGGGACGGTGCGGCCACGACGAGCCAGTCCCACTGTTTTGAAAACACTTCCCCACTGAGGAATTTCATGAGGCTTGACGAAGTGGTATATAAGGTTGGGACGATGGCAGCTCGCAGCCATCTTGCTTCCGAGGGACGAGGGACTAATGAGATGCCAGCGAGGAGGACCGCCAGGCTGTGGTCCCCGCTTCGACGCCCAGCACTGCCACAGTCGAGGTGGTCTCGTTTGACGATGCCAACAAGACAACAAAGGGTAATTATAATCCCAGTAGGGCGCCAAAGGTTGTGCTGGATAAGGGTCCTCGTCTTAATTATTAAGACTCCCCAATTCATGAGTACTCTAAAGATGAACATTGCTATAAGCTACGTAAAAGCCTTAAACTGTTCCTGATACGTGCTGCTGAGTGGTAACGAATTAATGTAAAATGTTAGCCGAGAGCTATTTGTGTTGGAACTTTGTCATTTAGCTGTGAGTAATAAATCCTAGTGAATTATATGAGTGCTTTATCATCTAGCTACTGACATCCCCCTTCCTTCCGTGGCCTGATTCATCTTCAGGACAGGTCACAACAAATGGTGGAGGCAGCCAAAGCTTCCGACCTCCCCTTTTAGTTCACTCAAAGTGTAAACTAACGTAATTGGTGGAAGCTAGCACTGTTAAGATTGCAGCATAATTAGCAAGCATGGAATGACTTCTACCCACCCACAGGGTTGCATTCCCTGACAAAATCATGAAGTTATAACGTATAACACTACAGTCAGTAAGCAGTGAGGCAAAGGGATTTTTAATTCATTTCAATTCACAACATTCCGACTACTGATACAGTTAAAATACAGATCCGTCTCACTATCCCCACTACCCAGGGTTTCACCCCCTGTAATAAATGTCTAAAGTCAACGGCCAACATTAACCTAGAAAGGGCACTAGTAAACAATATAGTAGTGTGAACTTGCACTTCCATTGAAAGCCTTGTCGTGTCGTGCGTGACTCAACGAATTCCTGCCAGTTGCAGTTTCGTCAGCACGTCAAGACACCCATCATAGTATAGTAAGAGTGTGTGTGTGTGCTTACGCTTGTAAACGTTAATGCATGAAATATCTTGGCTGCTTTTCGGACCGAATTGAATTTTGCTAAAGCTAAATTTCACAAGTGTGTTGCAGAGTGGAATTAATTATATTTTAAAGCCGGCTTATGAGTGTACATGTTGCATATTAAGGCCTCACATTATACTACGCTACCCTAATATGCAGTTATGAGTAAACAATGCAAATCAACTTCCAAGAAATTAACTTAATTAATTAAAACAGTTACAATTAGCACAAGTGAAGTCGAGCGCGCATTAGAAGCACAACAAACCAAATTGACACAACTACTTACAACATTACCGGAAAATTTACACGCAGTATCTACACAATAAGGATCTGCACTTAATTATTCATTCTCAGACACAAGTGAACACACCTTATACCAAACCAGTACGAGCTGGTATCTGCGACCCCGCCCACTACAATCACTCCAGACAACACAGTCACTTGTAATTTCGATCCCGCCCACCGAACACGTTTACTTTAATGAAAACTCAGAACAATACTATAATAATGCCGCCAATGAAACAACATACACCCCTCTGCCACCCAACACTAGTGAAGATACAGACGTGCCACACTTACCTCCACCCCCTGAAACACAACCACCGCCCGTCAATGTCATTGTATCACGCCCCATGCCAATACCCGCATTTTCAGGGGCGAGACAGAGAAATGGATAAATTTTGTAGAACAATTTAACTGGGCTGCTGAGAATAATAATTGGACTATTGAAGATAAATGTAAAAAGATCAAATATTATTTAAAGGTATCAGCTAAACACACCCTCAATTATTACCTACATACACAGGTGGGAGAGATCACATGGCAGGGTATTGTTAATAAATTGAAAGCTACATTCTCAACACCCACAACATAAGAACAATTAAAGCAGCTCTTGAACACTACGAAACAAAAACCACATGAGAGTGCACAAAAACATATAGAGACACTGATGTATTGCTGCAGGAAATACAACCTCACAGTCACAAACAGCGACTTCATAACCATTGTGTGACACTGAAAAATTATACGTTAGAGGATATTATTACAAATGTCCAGCGTGCAGAACTTGGCCTCTTCAGGTACAATGAAACAATTACAGGCCACCAAACACTGTTGGAAGCAGATTCCTTAAGGGTAGACATTACAAAATTGAAGGAATAAATCGCCAATATGACGACAGCAACTCAAAGATGGCCACAATGCTACAACCATTCCACGCAACACCCACCCGCCCTCCCCCCCCCCCCCCCCCCCTTACGATAAACACTACAAAGTGCAACATTATCAAACACCTGGCAGGAAGTCAGAGCCCGTAAGGGCGCAACCAGTCAGCAGACAACAGCCGCGGAAAGGGGAAAGGCGAAGGCACAGTCAAACACCCAAAAATCAGGCAGGGTCCTTAACGACCTCACTTGGAAAACGAATGCCAGCGGGGCGATAACGATCATTACAATGCTGCACACACACGTCCCACCAGAAACCAAAGTCCGCAGATTTATTAATGCATGTCAAGCATTATTCGCCAAACGAGTCCCTCCCTGCACTTACACGGAAATTGCAACTTTTAATACTTGTAGCCAAAAAGTTCCAAATCCCCAGCAACAACAGATGACAGAACATAAATCTAAGCCAGAAATTGTAAAATGTGATGGAGGGACATCTTGCAATGAATTTCACGACCCACAAACCAGGTCTGCACAGAATACAAAGGCTTCTTCAAACAATTACAAGGCCAAGACATGAGTTAAAACAGATCACGTTGTCCAGGACACATGAGATCCCGCATATTGCGGAAGCGCAGGTGAGCAACAAGGCCACGCGAGATTTCAAACCAAACAATGTGAGCCAACCGGGAAACGCGACCCACACGCAAACAAGGAACCCCCTGTCCAGTTGGCAACCCGGCAGGAATGTACAACACAGCAGAAGCACGACATCAAGGCCCAAGGCCAGCGTTCATTGGGCTGAGGACGGAAATGGCGTCAACATGTGTGCTGTGTTTGTATACATTGCATTGCGCCGGAAACTGCCCTTTGTTTCCCAATCAAGTGACTCCATTTCAAACCGACATTGCGGCACGCTTCCGGAAATTTAAACAACAGTTCAGTATTGGCGCAGCTAGGATCAAGTTGCAGTGCGTGGGAATGAGTGACACTGTGAACAATAACATTGTTCTAGTTGGCAATGATAAATAAGGTCAGCGTAACATAAGCCACCAGCTGTTGATTTAAGCATTGCATGAGGAATACAGGTCTGTCACCAAGGACGAGTGCCGCGTAGGATATGTGAGAATATCAACAGAGTGCGTCCTTGTGCACCTGGCCGGAAAAACGTACAATGCGTTATTGTTCTTGCATGGCGATGTTAGTTAGCAAAGAGAAGCATCAACCAGTGAAAGGTATCTTCTCTATGGTAGGAGCAACAGAAGACATTGAAATTTCACAGTTTAAAACTAAAGTGAATATTAATGTATATGGACATAACTTTCTGCAAGAATTTTTGCTAATAGATAATTTGAAAATTGACATGATACTAGGAGTCGACTTTATAAAAAGATACGATGTTGTACCCATATTAACCAAAGATATCATGTTTATCCATGCTTCCAATAACAACAAAATTATTGAAATACCAATTAATACAAATTCTGTCGAAAACAATAGCAGCAATTGCATCGAATTTCACATAAACAAAATAACTACGACAGAAGATAGTACAGCACACACTTCGTTAGGAAATATTAATCCAGAATTTCCAAGTGAACAGAAAACGGAGTCGGAAGCACTACTGAACGAATATGCTGATCTATTTGCCAGTTCCATTCACGAGTTAATGGAAACAAACGCGTACGAAATAAAGCTCGACTTAAATACGGACAAGCTCTTTCATACGCGACCATACCACATAAATCCAAAATTACGGAAGGCTGTCCGAGTCCAGATACAACAAATGCTTGAGTCTAACATTATCACGCCCTCTGACTCCGCGTATGCCATGCCATCGTTGGTTATACCTAAACGCCAAGGCGCATGAGGTTTCTCACGGACTTCCGCTTATTAAGTCAACATCTCACAAAAGTCCAATACCCAATAAATACAACTTTACAAAATTCGAAATACATAACGTCTATAGACATGTTTACCGGGTTCTACGCCATTCCAGTCTGCAAGGAAGATAGGCATAAATTGTCTTTTAGTGTGGATGGAATTGGACTTTATGATTATGCTCGTATGTCAATGGGCCTTGCCACTATTCCTAACTATTTTCAGAATTTCGTTGACATTATGCTAGGCCCACTCCGATGGAACACGGCACTCACTTATATAGACAATATCTTAATCATTGGTAATACGTTCAAGGAACACATCAACAACATTCATAAGGTTATGGAACATTTAAGGAAATTTAACATCAAATTAAATAGTAAGAAGTGTAATTTCGCCCACCACGAAATCAAAATCCTTGAACATTACATAACACCTCATGGTATCCAAACAGACCTGGAAAAGATTCAGACTATCCAACAAATGGCGCCGCCCAAAAATTTTAAATAAACAATAACATTTCTCGGACCTATGTCCTATTTAAGACTCTCTATTTTTAATTACGTCCAAATAGTGGAACCCCTAACCGAGCTTAGGAACGAAACACCACCTTTTAAATGGTGCGATAAGGAAGAAACAGCTTTTAAAAAACTGAAAACGGTGCTCAGTAACCCGCCCATTATAGCAAAATTTGAAGAGAATAGGTCGACTATATTAGCTTGTGATGCGTCGCAAACCGCAATTGGGGCCGTGTTACTACTGGAAAATCCCACGGCCAAGAAATGCCATATCGTAGCATTTGCTTCAAAGAAGCTATCGCTGAACAATCGAAAAAGGTCAGCTGCAGGGAGGGAACTGTCAGCAATAAAATACTTCATTATTTGTTTTAAACAATTTCTTTACTGCCGAAGGTTTGTTATAGAGACGGATCACACCAGCCTCCGTTATTAGAAATCAATGGCCGAACATAATATATGCATTCAGAAATTGGCCATTGCGTTAACTGAATACGATTTGGAGGCCAAAATAGTAAAGGAAAAATTAAATACCCTAGCGTTTACTCACAGCCTTCCACACTTCTGTTGATGAGCCTTAATCATGCGAGGATGCATAAATTTCGTGGAGAAAGGAGGCCTTGCTGCAAGCAGTGTTAGCTGGGGCTGGCAAGCGACGCTCGAGCACCTGGGTCGATACGGCCACTACGAGCTAGCCCCGCTGTTTTGAAAACACTCCTCCGCCAAGGAAGGTCGTGAGGCTAGGCGGAGTGGTATATAAGGTTGGGACGATGGTGGCTCGTGGCCATCTTGCTCCCGAGGTACAGACAAGACACCAGCAAGGAGGACCGCCAGACCGTGGTTCCCACTTCGATGCCCAGCACTGCCACTGTTGAGGAGGTCTCGTTTGACGACGGCAACGAGATAACAAAGGGTAATTATAATTCCAGTAAGGCACCATAGGTTGTGCTGGATAAGGGTCCTCGTCGTAATTATTAAGACTCCCCAAGTCGTGAGCACTCTAAAGATGAACATTGCTATAAGCTACATAAAAGTTTTACACTTGCTGCTGAGAAATAACGAATTAATGTAAAGTGTTAGCCGAGAGCTATTTATGTTGAAACTTTGTAATTTAGCTGTGAGTAATAAATCCTAGTGAATTATATAAGAGTGCTTCATCATCTAGCTGCCAACATCCCCTTTCCTTGCGTGGCCTGATTCATCCTCAGGACAGGTCACAGCACAGTGTTCCCAATGGAGGGCTGCCCAAACTTGTATTTGATTTTCAGGTGGGTGTCGAGATACTTTTGATCACATATGTCCATGCACACCCTTCCATAACAATACTAACTTTCCGAAGGTGGACATGGGTTACGTCTTTTTGTGTAGACTATTTTGGAAATTCTAGATGCATTTACTAAAACTGTCTTAATTTCCTGATACCTCTGTTTTGCATTTCTATTGCAACATTTTCAAAGAGAAATGCCAATTGTACAGAAGAACCCAAGCCAGGTCACTTAAATTACTTTTATCTGCATTATGTAATGTTCATGTTCATAATTTGTTATGGAATTTTAATTCTGTGTGACTTACATTTTCTCTCAGGACAACCATCAGGTCCTTTTTCGAGCCTGCGGTTGTACGAGAGCAGATATCCAGTGCAAAGAACCTGTTCTAAATATCTTTGAAGGTGCTTCATGTGTGTATCACACCAATCTGCCACCTCCACCAAAGTCGACTATTAGTACAACATTAACGGTAAGTTTAGTTCAGGAGAAGTGTGTAATGCAAGAAACCATTGATCTACTGCAGTATTTCTGGCACAAATACTAAGAATTATACTAATATTGCATAGTTTTTGTGTTTGAGTTTATGCAAATGAACATCTTTCTACATCTATGTGAGTGGTACAATATTTAGTATTTGTATTAATCAGTGGAACATTGATCTATCACTCCCATTATTTGTAGTAGTCAGACTACTCACCTTCTACTCAGGTAAGCCGGGTTCGATTCCCAGAAATGTCATCTGGATTTTCATGTTGGGGATACATAACAGATGTTACTATTGGCCAGCTGGTTTTCTCTCATTACTCCCGTCTCCCCCACCCTTGCATTCCACTGCTCCTCCAGCTTCACTTCATTTCATCCCACCAGTATCTCGTTGTTAAGCTGTGCTGACTTAAATCTATCAACTACTGTTACCAGTAGTTTATTTGCAGGACTATGAGAAACATCCCTTTAGAGCAATGTGTATTAAGAAAGTACGCATAGTTTTTTTTAATGACATTTCCCATCAAACAAGAATTGGCTCATTGCCCGTAAGCAAGACATGTTAGAACATCTCTTTATCTGGTACCACCATATACTGTAGATGCTTAGTAGAAATGAATGCTTCAGAGAAAGTTTTCTCAACTTCCATCGTTACCAGCTGAAGTTTATAGTTTTTGTTCCTAGCAGTTAAATGAAAAGCTTTGATTTTTTAATAGGAAGAGACTTTCATCTGATGTTAGCGCACTGTAAGATAGCACCTGTCTTTGTTCCTTGCCTCTGGTAGAAAGTAACACACTCTGACTGTTTCCTCGGGTCATTTTTTCCCATAGTTAAAAGTAGTTGGGGAAAACTGATTGTCATTTTGGATTGTACAACTACTAAGTTCGGGTACGTCTGGTGAAGCCCTTCTTATGTGAGAATAAGTCCCCCCCCCCCCCCCCCTCATCCACCCTCCACTGGGAGGAAATTTTGTGTGCACGCTCTCGCTCTTTGATCTGCTGCTGGTTCTGCTCAGATGGATTTGTGTAGCAGGTTCCGCTTCACTAGTTTATCACTCGGCGGTGTTTATGGCTGACTGGGTTGGTGCAGTCTCACCAAAGATTGCCTATAAATTGTAATAGATATAGGATTAAGAGATGGGGAACATCCTCCTGTAGCAGTGACACATTGATGAGCTGGGCTGGTGCTGGCCCAGTTTAATCTCAGGTGATGACAGTAACTGCTACAGCTACATCGCTGGACAATAAAAATAGTGAACCATGAAGAAAACATGTAAACACTGAGAGCATGGGCTGGTATGCACATGATCCCATGTTGGTGCATTTGCAGTTGACTGCACATCTTGCAGTGGTGCTGCATTCACTGACCAGCAGTTGTAGACATCAACCTGTAGTCAAAGCGGCATTATCACAAGAAACACCAGATAATATCAAGCAATCGTACAGAGTGAAGAATACCAGGAAGATGCCAAAGATGTTGCTTTGTGCAATTGTCAGACTTTGAGAGTACTCGTAATCGAGCTGAAAACCACAGAGTGGTTGTATTACTATTGTCGCGAAAGCATGTTTTCTGTGTGTACAAACCGAGTGGGTTTTTTTTTTTATTTGTCAACCTTATTTCGTCGGGTAGACGAACTGTGAAAACCATATAGCCTACCATGTAAATTGTTAGGGCTATACTGACTGATGCTGTTGGGAGTAGTGATTATGTGAAGCTACCCACTCACAGTAGATCGGCTCAGAATGAACAAGGTTGACTAACAGTTGACGGGATTGACAGATAGTGTGTCTGGCACAGAGGGATCCTCTGGTGACCTAGTCCATAGTACTGGTATGTTTTGGATCTTCTGTGTTCCCACAATCCATTTTACAATGCCTTGTGGAGGTGAATCTGCAATCCTAGCACGCATTAAGTACACTGCCATCAAAGCAGCGACTAAGTTTGCAGCGGTGTCAAGCCAGAGCAGTGTCTCACCACTCAGACTGGCAATGTGTGGTGTACAATGATAACTGCTGCTTTATTGTTCGAACAGATGATCATCATCTGGCGAATGCTACAATCCCAATCTCTCTATCAAACAGCTTACTTCCCCAACAGCTGTCATTATGGTCTGGGATGCCTTAGTCTATGATAGCTGATTCACTCTAATCATGTTATATGGGGCATTTTCTGCACAGTGATATGTGGACGAGATCCTACACCCCTATCTAATCCCATGTAAGGCCGGGATTTTAGGTGCAATATTCCAGCAGGATAATGGCCAACTGCAAACAGTACCATCCAATTCATCCTTCCATGTGCACTGTTTTTATTGTTTTGCAGTTTGACTGCAATGACATGTCCTTGGACTATGAGTGAATGATGAGCTCGGGCATAGACCTTTGACACATCATCCTAGGAAACTCTTGCAGCCGAGTTACAACAGTACAGCCCTTGCTCATAGCTAGGCTGTTCATGGTTAAATAAGCACTTTTTGAAATCAACTTTTGAGAAATGTTACTGCCTGTTAGATACTACCATGTACACAGGCATGTAGACTCCCAGTTAAATTTGTGCCGAATTTAGTAAAAAGTAGTAGGGGTGGGTTGATACTACATTTTCTCGATACTCGATACCAAAACACACTCTCAATACTTGATAGCAATTCTTTTCTAGATACCAAATTGAAATTGGCCTGAACACAAAACAACTTGGCCAAGAAAATGATGCATTTTACTAGTGTCCTTGACACACACTGAAACTATATAAAAACCCACATTACACTGGAAACAAATAGTGGACGGCCTGTAACCCAAACGTCCTTAACCAATGATAAACCATCACAGTCTCCTTTGATTCTATTGAATCTCATTTCCACAGTAAAAGCTATTGTAAAATGTGGAGGAAAATTATAGCTCTGCACACACCTATTTTGTTTTGCGACTTCAAGGAAATTACTGTTACGATAAATAAATATTGTAATTATCTGATATACCCGCTGTGCCCTACCTTGCTGAATACGCAGGCTAGGCCATGGCAGGTGTATCGGATAATTATGGTATTTTTTTGTGAATAGCCCACAGATTCCATGGGCTAGGCCACGACAGGTGTAGCAATAATTATGGTATTATTTTTGTGAATATTTAATAATGCAGTTTGAAGCATGGTGCATTCCTTCTGATGTGTGCACTCTACATTTTAACTTCACCCCATCTTTAGAGTTGCTATGCTCATTGGGGAAGTCACATTACAACAGATTGATTAATCGTGTACCTACAGGATCACTCCCAACCTTGTGAGGGATTACAGACACTTTCCCTCAAGATATTTTACAGTTTGATGGAGCTATCGATACTGGTCGACCAGTTATAAGAGTTCCAAGGGATGATGCAAGATGGCAGGGGGGACCCCTCCCCCACTACAAGGACACCGCAGTTTCTTTCTAGAGCCTCATACCAAGGTGATAATGTCAGCTGCCTCTAGCGGGAGAGAAAAGAAAAGAGTGTCGCTATTTCAAGGTCGGAATAAACCAACCCCTGAGAAGAAAGACTAGCAGGCACCCCTTCGACAGCCCACGAGCTACAAATTTTTGTATATAAGGAGGTGCAAGTTCCAGGCACAGCAGTGTTCGTCGACCCTCCAGCCTGAATAAGGCCAAGTGCACCACCAGCCTGAACAAGGCTAAGTAATCGGCACATCCAGCCTGAGTAAGGCTAAGTATAGTTCAGGGGTAAGTGGCTCAAATCCTGACTTCTTAGTCTGCTCCAGACTCGAACCTATATACACCAAGATTCTGACCACTAGGCCAAATACGCCACCAGTAACGAGTTAAAATCTCCGGGAGTAAGCTTTCCTACCAGAGCCCTTGCAGTCCGCAAAGACTTTAGACTATCTAAGAGAGCAACACTGCTAGACACGTGTCGGAAGTACGGTCTCCGGCGTCTCCACGCAGCTACCCAGAGCTACAACGTCCTCACCTAAATCCCTACCCTGAAAGCATTTTCTTTTCTTACCCGCGATGACTTCCCCTCTGGACTTATAAACATAATTTACTTTCCCTATAGAATCAATCTATAGCTCATATGCTTTATACACTCTTTATGTAGGTAGCGTTCACCTGCGATATATTCATTCTTGATTTCAATTATATTGTACAGAGCTAAGCATTCTATTGTTTTCACAGTGTATTGAATAAATACATTAATTGTCAATACTTGTGCGTACCTTCTTTTACCTAGTTCGGAGTAGATTATAATAAATTAAACTCCTCATAACAGTCCTTGTCACTCTCTGACTAGTGCAGATGGAACCAATAATCTTTTATTTCCTCCAGCCTTAGCAAGGCCAAGGGTTCAAGGTTCATTGCTCACCACCCAAACTTTCTGGGGGTAGAACACTCAAAAACCACCAGGTCAATATATTGGCCACTATCTCGATCCCAGCTTGAATAAGGCCAGATTTAGCAGATAACAGCTGCCGTCTGGAGTTTTTGAGAATCCCTTGTTTTAAAGGACTATTATTGATTGTAATACTAACTTTGAATTTCCAATCATCTCTTTTTATTTACTCTGAAAGGGAAGTATGGAGTGGAGTTTTTTGGATTGCGTCAGCGTGAACATGCTGAACTATTCCAGGAACACCCCAAGTCACCCACCCCTTCAGCGGGATATAACCCCGGGACCACAGGCCTGTCTTATGTCCCTTCTTCAGTCCCAGCCTGAACAAAGCCGGACCAGGGAAGCATAGGATGCTGCCCAGTGATTCTGATTATGGAGTATTTCCTAGAACAAAGGGACACATTCACCCCTCACTTTGTGCAGACTTGCAAACCAACTAGACCGGCTTCTTATAAAGTACGCCGAAAGCCGGAATGAACTGATTCTGCATAGAAGCCTATGCTCCTGGTAGAATCCTTGCCCTTCATGTGACAGCTGGCATCATGTATTTTGACAACCTTTACGGCAAGCATAACCAAACTCCCGAGACGGGAGACGTATTTCGTTAAACTTTCCCTGGGGTTTGAATCTCCTCCTCCTGTCAAGGTTACCCATTCTAAAGGACATAATTTCCAACTTTCCAATGTGGGAGGATCTACGACTCAGTCAGGCAAGCACATTTTGCATTGTACTCATCCCCAAAGGGAACCTTGAACCACTATATCCCAGGAGGGAATACAGCCTCCCACCTGCTTGGAATTAATCTCATTTATTCCCGAGAGAGGAAGTTGCATCAGATAAGTATGGGCATATGGTATTTGTGGGATGTACAATAACTACTCAATTTGCTCGCTCGTGCCTGTCGGCACTTGCTTGCAACTCTCTACCTGCTTTTATTGTACCTGAAATATATACCATAAAAGTGATGAATGGGATAAAAATTAATTAAGTGAAAAATTTTGGTGCAGCATGTAATAGTATGTATTTGGTGTAAATATCTATAGGCTGTTCACGGTAAAATGAGCACTTTTGAAAGCCCTGCTTAAGATCTACTTGTGCGCACATTGTGTATCCTTGCACCTTATGTAAAATTAACATTGCCATGGGCCTCGTCACTTTATTCATGCGTCTGTCAAGTGAAACTGTGAAATTATTATAATAGTAAATATTTCACAAATCTGCTCATTTTAATACATTGATGCATAAAAAAATACAGAAACCAAAATAAATAATTTAAGGTTTCACAAATGGTTACCTAACAATTTTTATTCGACATTAAGTTATGGAACTATTTTCCACCCATCGTTACCAACGTTACTGGGTGCAAGGGCAGTGACTTTTTTTCTAAGTGCTCACTTTATCATGAACAGCCTTTACTCACGTTGCTCACTCGCACCTATTGACACTTGCTCATAACTCTCGACCTATTTTTTTGTACCTTAATTATATACCATAAAAGTAAATGTCAAAAATCATAATTGTGGTATGTATGGGTTGCCTAAAAACACCTCAAGGTGCCTGCAGCTGTGTGAATGCTATGCTATGAATAAAATATGGAATATTATGGTACGCTTATATTTTAAAATTTAATAACTTGTAAACCGTTTGTCCAACCTCAAACTGCAAATGCTTTTTGGAATGCTTTCGGGAGGGTTTGGAATGCTCGTTGCCAGTTGAGATAATTATGGTGCACTTTTAAACTTTACTGATAATGTATTGCGAACTGCTGAACCTAGGTAGAATTTAATGGGTGCATTGGCATGCCTGAAGGATACAGATTAAATTAGGGTACACTTTTTGAAAGTATCGTAAACATTCCAAAAGTTACGGTATGCTCATACAATAACTGTGGCACTAGAAAATGGGTGTTAAAATTCTATACTTTTACATATTCTCATGTAGTACTCGATACTATAAATTATCAAGAGTATCACACTATTGAGGATCCCATTCCTAAAAAATAGTTCCCAGTCTTTGCAGTTTTGTGAATGTTAGTACCACCAGAGGGTTGCATGCCACCCATCTAAACCTCCATTTCTACTTTACTGATAGCAATACCTTTCCGAAAGTATTCATACCCTGTAGTCATAAACTGTTAGCCGAACCATTTATCTCAAGACTATCCTCTTGTGAGTTATTGAAATCTTATTGAAATCCTGTTCTTTCCTGTTGCTTGCCAAAGCCTATGTTAGAAACCCTCCCCCTTACTTCTTCCATATAGATACACTGCGATGTGATGTGGATGGTGGATTTTTCCCCCTTCTCTCTCTCTCTCTCTCTCCCTCCCTCCTTCCCCCCTCCTTCTCACCTGATATTGCTTTACATATGCCTCATTTCGCTTCATATATCATAATTTTCCACATACAGTGAACTTTCTAGCTACGAGTCTTCATGGGACTGTCCAAAAAAATTTCCATACATCGAGAATTTCAGTAGGTGAGGATGTGACATGTACATCAACAAAATACAACTTCTAACCATATTGATTTTGTAGTTAAGGGAAATGAGAGATGTACATTATCTGTGAATAAAGTCTAACTAATAATATATAATAATTGGGAATTATTAAAAAAGTGCTATTGTATTAGTATTACTGTAAATAATTCATTAAACATCATTTAGCCTCAACTCGCCTAAATAAAGAATATATAATCACTAAAAACCATATATAATTGATTGTATGGCGAAACCCAAGTGTAAAATGACCCTAAATTTCCAAACTTTCAAAAAAATAGGATTGTGTGACACCGAATGCAAGGCCAATTTTGAACGTCTTGCTTGCACTCAATCAGCTGAGAGCACACAGAGAGGTTATCAATCCAGCAGTGTGTTCACAATGGGTGAGACAGAAGGAGAAATGAAACAATCTACCTCTCCCCTTTAAAACTGGTCGGCACCCAGAGTGAAAGGGCACGGATGCCATGCTGGTTGCTAGGCACTTAGCTCCCACCTCGTCAGCCATGTAAGGTGAGGAAATGAGCTCTGCCAAGTATCACTTCGGAGACAGCCAAAGCTTACTCAGTTCAGGCCGTATATCTACACACATTGTTGATGCCGTGGATGCGTGGCAATTGTCTGTCTTTTGAAGTAATATCATCTCACTTTAAGAACAAGAAATCTTGTGAATTTGAAACAGGTAATAAATAAGGCAAATAAAATTAATTTCTTATGGTCTTCAATAATTAATCATTCAAAAACACAGGATAATTGTGCATCGTTTGAGGTCTCATGATTAATTTTATTTAACACTCCATGTACTCCACTGATTTTCCTCTTGCCGGGCGTGTAAGGGGAAGAAGCAAGCGCGTGGCCAAAAAAGAGATGACGAGAGTGTTTTTTTTTTCTCCTTGTATAATAGCTTTCCCTTGTGCCAGCATGTCAGGGGGAGAAGAGGTGCACAGCTGAGAGAAAGAGAGAGAGAGAAAGAGGACAACAGGATGCCATGCTGGTTGCTAGGTAACCACTTCCCCTCTCGTCATGCACGTCATGGGAAGGAGCAAGGTCACGCCTTACTGCCCGACTAGCCACACCGACTCCATTCAACTCCACCCTCATTCATTTCATATTGCCATGCATAAATCTCACAAAAGTCTATCTTTGCTAATCAAAAACTATCCTCCACGACTGTTGCACAGATTTTCCCAGTGCATCCTCCGCTTTGTTTTGTTTTGCTATGCCCTGCTATCTAGACCATTTCTCTTTTGGGTTTGTGTCCATGGCACCAGACAGCCCTGCTATAGCAATGATGCATGCACCCCATGGTTAACAATAAATCCAACCTAAAGCGTATAGGGCTTGCCGTGAGACGCATCCCATGCTCATGCCAACTTGGCTACTTACTTGCATGCTGAAAGACCTCTCAAAGGATGACTTGCACCCTAACCGCTAGCACGAGGTATGCTCACTAATATCACAGAAGAGGACCTGGGAAGCTCCTCCAAGCCTCTATGTCTTGATGATCCTGATGCCAGCTCCGGCAACTAACGTAGTATTGCCTCTGGTGTCGCCGTACTCTGGGGGGGGGGGGAAGTGTTCCTGTACATATGCGCTCCGCCCTCAGTAGGCCATTGTGATGTTTCACACACACTCAGAATCGATAGTGCATCGTACCTTAACATGTACTTTCACGTGCGGCTCTCCTCTGGCTGCTACACTGCCCCCAGGTCAAACAAACAGCCGTCCTGGCTGTTGGCAGTTGTAGAGAAAATATCAAAAACAAAATGGAACCATCCAAGGGCGTAGAGGCGATACAGGCTGAGGAGCTTAGGTCAGGGATGGACTACGATGAATGGTGGCATTCATAGGCAGTATTTAAGAGCATTATCGTAGGGGCAAAGCGAAACTCGAGACCTCGTCGAAAACAACAATGTAGTGAATTAAGGAAGAGAGAAATGATTAAACAGAAATGGTAGTAAGTGGCAAGGTAGGGAGAGTTAAAATCATCATATAGTGAAATGTTAATAAAGTAATTTACAAAAGTTTTACAAGATGAGTGTGGCCAAATTACCTTTAATCTCTCTGAACATGTTTATCAACGCAACCACAGGAAGGAGGGAAGTATGTCTACCGCCACATTTAATGTCAAGAAAATATAACCCCTTAAAGTCAGACAATGGACATGGGTAGAGCAAGTTTGAAAGTGTGGCGCGCACACTGTACAGGTGTGCTGAACGACGTGGAAGAGTAATAATGCTAAAATGTTGTACAAATTAGTTGGGTCAACAAAATTGCCTGCTAGCTGAAGTAATAATAAGTTGAATAAGAGCAAAGACAAAAGGGAATGTTAAAATCATTAGCAAAACGTAAAATTTACGGTATACAAGGGAAAATTAATGGAATGGGGAAAGACTACCTGTGTGAAAGGTAGGCGGCATTCCAGAGGTTGGTGGTGCCAGATGGCTGCGCCATGTTTTGATTGTCTTGCAGAACCAAGAATACTAATAGGGCATTTTATCGTCTGTTTCAAGAGCGTGCTTTGTTTCTGCATGAAAATACTTATACATTGATATAACGAGGATATGAGGCAACAAAAAGGTATGTACAAAAATAGTTATATATTGACACAACATGCGAAAACCTTGTGACAGGCAGATATTACTGTGATGGGGAACACGACGTAGCCACGTGTTGAAGTTTGAACCTTAATAATGCACAAGTAGTGATAGCAATAAATATGTAACCTAAACAATACACAATAAGTAGTTGACAATGGATAGAAAATAATATTGAACAGTAATTATAGAGGTAAACAAGAACCTCAAATGCAACGCACGTGGCATGTTGGGGAAAACATTACTATACTCGTTAGATAATGGCGTGCAGTGATTAGGTTAGTAAAATACATACGTGAATGTCAGGATAAGTATTTCTAGCTACTACAGATAGTGATACGATTGGTTGACTAAACACATATTGGAAAATTAAACCCTGGATTGATATATACATGGAATGTTATGTGTAACTTAGGTGTACGTGTGTGTCTATATAAATATTATATATATATATAAACACACACACATACGAGGCATATATATATATATATATATAAAAGACTAAACACTGTACTGAAAGTTGTCATATGTGTCCATCGCTGTTGAGAGAGGTAGAGAGGGAATTCCACCAAAATGGGAAAGTGAATAACTATTTGCACTGTGGCAAGAAATATAACATAAGGTCTGAAGGCGTTATTAACAAAACAAACTACATACAAGGTATTATGGGAAAATTGTAAAAAAAAAAAAATTGCATGTTTAGAATAGCGAAGTTAACTTGTACACTAGAACATAATTACAACCAACGTACTAGCTAGCGATAGGTTGGGTTTTGTTTTGTCATAAAAATTTTTATTGAATATCATACATACAAAAGAACATAATAAATCTGCAGATATGGGATAGGGATAGTAAAAAGGGTGGAGTACTCCTTACAAACTAGGGAGGAAATATCACAATATTATCAGAACACATGAAATATTACTATAATTACAGAACACGTGACGTTCTGTAATAGTATAAGGTAAAGGCAATATATCAAGACCCATCTCTGCACCCAAGGCAGGAGTGTTAACTGAATAAATTGTTAGTACAGAATGCCATGAGGCATATGAAAAATACTTCATAAGTAATAATAAACACTGGCCTGTAGGCCTAAGCGAAAATACAGGAAGGTACCCATAGTATAAAAACACGTGCCCCGTAACACTCCATTGGAAGGAGTAAAAGCCAGTATTTTATATATATATATATATCTGCACAAAACAAAGAGCAGATATGCATGAACACAATAATAAGTAGGAATTGAACGTGTAGCATGTAGCTATGAAAGGGTACCTGATGACAGAGTTTTACTTGCTTTTTCACTTTTATTTTTATGTATTCCGTTTGGTAGTTTTATTTCTTTTGTTACATGTTTGATTGAGAACTGCTACTAGATGTCATAAAAAAAAGACTATATCATATCTTGAAAATATCATAAACAATACTTAGAATCCTCACACACAGTCATTGACTGTTAAGTAACTACAATTAGTATATCATGTTTCATTGGAAAGCAAAATAAAAGGTACCGCTATTATATGAAATAATACTTGCAGACCTCTATGTCTAAGGGACAAGCATGGTAAATAAAAATGATGTAATTCTCCACAATAGGGAGTAAAAACAATTAATTCTAACTGTTTGCTAGGAGCAGATACGTATAACGCTTTGGACACTGCTGGCTGTCATGGGATCAATAGCGCAGCGGCCGGGTTCGCCCCTCGGGTGTCTGAAACTTAAGAGAGAGAGTCTGAGAACACATTCCGTGATGTATTAAGAAACCAATCGGAAGTCACCGAGCAATTGCAAAATGTCATAAGGGAATATCAATGTACGGAATGATTGTGAATGCAAACATAAATAGCTGTCCAAGGAAAAGACACACCGGCTTTACACTTTATGCAAAAACATTTCTGGGAATCTATGGTACCAAGTAACAATCCTCTGTGTGCACGTCATTAGAGACGTATATTATCACTTGACACGAAATGATAATACTTATCAACATTAAATTAAATCATTATAGATAATTAAATGTAAAGAAACGGTTGGCAATTACTATATAACATAATGGCTGTGCACATGGGAATGTAGATGATACAAACATGGAAAGCTGAGAAAATGAGAGTGTTCAACATTAATGGGTAGCATGGGAACTTTTTCGACACGCTAACACAGGAATACAACATGAAACAAGGAAAACTGCACTCGTGGCTTACCTCACTGAGGTCAGAAATGGCCAGTGCACTCGTGTACGAACCCCACAATAAAAAGCTTCAGGCTCCTATTGCCTGAAGCTCCTTCAAGGCCAGCAGGGGAAAAAAGGGGGAAAATCACCTGGCGGGATCCTCCTCCCGTCTAAGGTTCGCAATTTCGCGTCTCACACGAAACACAGGGGGTTTCAAAGGGATGACCTCGGGGGCAAGTATCCAGTTGGCTGGGGCCAAAACAGTTAGCCGCAGCTATCCATTTCATCGCAGGATCCATTCCAACCTGGTTCGTGTCACAATCAAGGGTACCGTGCCATTGAGTTGAGTGAGGGGACTGGGGAATGAGATGAACATAATATAGAAATCTTAAAATTACGAATGAAATATGAAATATGACGGGGGGGGGGGGGACGCGGATTATTTATATGAACTGTCATGGCATAAAAAACAGTTTATAATTATGGAACACTGATAAGCGACTTGTGGAAAGAAATGAACATGACATGTGGGAACAAAAGTACAAGCGACGCACACATGTAGTATCATGTAAGATAAGGTACCTGGAAAAATATTGATTAATCTTAGATATATAAAGTAATCGAGAAAGACGATTGGTAATTTGTAAATGCAAAGAATGAAATAGAAATGAGCTTAGGACATAAGACGGAAATGTAAATTATCAAAACGTGACAAACGAAGTGAAACGAGGTGTTGCAGTACAAAGTATTTGTGCTGAAATGGAAAGGAGATGCATCGCGCACTCGCTTCCGTGTGTCAATGTGAGACATTGCGTTTTAACAAGTGTCACAATGGGGGAGGTGGTAGTGAGGCGGGCCGTGGAATGCGGCGCGTGCGCACCAAAAGGAGGGCGGAGCGGCGTTCCACGTCCGGGAGGCCGGAATGCGCTCTGACGCAAGCACTCATGTGTGGGGTATTTTCGTTTCCCCTTTTCCTCACAGTAAACCAATATTTAACCACAAAAGATGGGACATGAATCCTTACTCAATAAGGTTAGTAGAATTTAATATATATTATGATGTGGTTTTCTTGTCCTACACTTCGCCTTTCACACAGTGCATAACTTTATACTTTATCACAGGAATGCTTATAAAATCACCTAGATAGCCCCTTCCATTTAATATATCTTAGCAGTATATTATTTCATTATCCCTGACTTGTCGGTAAAATAAAACAAAACGAATGAATGACAATAGAGTTTCTAATGGAATACCTTATTCTATTATCTTAACTTACTCATGCAACACGTGCGCACATTATGATATAGTGTTATAATCTAAGCCATACTTCTTACTGTTAAGTATATTTTTAGAAACAATACCCAAATGTTCCTTAATCATCTTATGTGGCATTTGCAAAGTACTTTACATTTCAAAGTGCATTAAATCATTGTATTATGTGCTTAAGGTACTGCCTACAAAACGCACAATGCAATAACGTGCTTTGTGGGTGACTTTACTTAAACATATATTCTAAGTATGCCTACACTGGTGCAATCATGATAGTGAAATAATTTTAATAGGTATACAATTAGGTCCCCTCGAACTCCGTAAGGTACCAATATCGTACACTAGCATAACAATCTCTCTATATGACTATACTATACATTAAAGGGGGCAATTATACCGCTCTGTTGGTATATGGCTAAGGACTGCGAATAAAACACTCATGCGCCTTACAATGAAAATTCCCTGCATCCATGATGCCCGTAAACGGCCCGAAAGCAGTCATAATAACCGTGCTCCGGGGTACGGACGTGCAATGTCGGTTCAATTTCGCTGACATGCTTCCCTTGTTTCTGCGCTCAGGCATGAAACAATTAACATCGGGAGTTAACAGATAAGGACACAATGGGGTGTGCCCAGCGCGACACGTGAGCGAGAACGTGTGGAGGCAGAGTATTAGGTGCCGTGCACATTGTGGAAACTTAAAATTACTTAATGCTACAAGGGTAAGAGATAGAGGAGCTCTCTGAAAAACACACACAACACAAGTGGAGAGAACCTGGCAATTACAGGAATAGAGTTCCATATGCACAAAAAGCAAATACATGCATTAATTAAAAGCAGAAGCAGAGCTAGACAGGGTGGGGTCAAACGGTATGGCTGGCCTAGCAAGGCGTGCTACGCAAGCAGTCGCTGTGCGCACATGGCAAACTGACCTACTGTACTGGCTTGCTTACAGCATGTGCCACAGGTGCGAGAAACTAACAGCTGTCAGCGTGTGTGACCAGAGTGTCTGTTACAGATTGGGGACGGCAGCTTACTCTGAATGGTATCGCACTGCAGAAAAATATTAATGAGAATATGTAAGGAAATGATAATGAAGTGATCTGGAAACAAGTGGAGCTTGACTGCAAAGAAGTGGGGATAAAAACCGCGGCTCCACCAGTGTAACACTTCCCTTCCGCCAGTCTCTATCTCTAACCACTGAACCAAGTAATTAATTAAAGTATTTCCAACACAAGGAAAGGGGAGAACATATATATGAGAATGGGGCGTAACTTATGAAATCATTAACTAACCGGGGTTCATAAAAACAACACTTTATTTTCATGAATATATATAAATGCAAAAAGAATGATACCGAACATTACACAGATTACTAAGTATACAATACGCAATTGACAGTTATACACACGCGGCTCGATGCCGTTAAGTTGCAATACAGGAATAATCTCAAGTACCTAGTCTTACCAATTATTAATAATTAGTCTTAAGGGGGGAATGAGGGGTCTCGAAGGATGACTTGCGCCCTAACCGCTAGCACGAGGTATGCTCACCAATATCACAGAACAGGACCTGGAAGCTCCTCCAAGCCTCTATATCTTGATGATCCTGTTGCCAGCTCTGGCAACTAACGTAGTATTGCCTCTGGTGTCAGCGTGACTCTGGCGGGTGGGGGGGCAGCATTCCTGGATTTATATACACTGCACCCTCAGTAGGTCAGCGTGATGTTTCACAAGCACTCAGAATCCATAGTGTGTTGTACCTTAACATGTACTTTCGTGTGCGGCTCTCCTCTGGCCGCTACACTGGGTAATGGAAGAAATAAAATGAAAATTTTATTTTCTATCGACCCTATTTTTAAACAAAAAAATTGAGATATAGGTTCACCTATAAAAGGTTATGTAAAAATCATAAACTTTACACCTAGTATTATAATTTTGTTCAGCTTGAAAGTCAACTGTCTGTTTCTCAAAATTCACTGACTGCCAAAAAAAATTGGTTATTAACTAATTGAAAATAAATTAACCAGTTGGTCTATTATAACAATTTATTCCACCACAATACTGTTTGTTTCACTATTATCTGGAGGGAAATATGCAGTGGAAATCCCCATCAGCTCGAGTGTAAACCTCGGCGAGACCAATACAAAAAAAAATGTTATTTTTATGACTGGTAAACACTTGGTTACATACACTGTAACTGTCCTTAAAACTAATTCATCTTACCTAAACTTAGAAGTATGGACTAATGTAGGATTTCAGATTCCTGAAGGTTAGGCCAATAATTAAAAAATAAAAACATTAAATTTTGGTAAACCGGCTCAAAATAGACACTACTGTTAATAGAACACAATCTCTGAAACACAACCTAAAACATAAGATTACCACTAAAGCGGACTACTAATAAAACACATTCGTAGCGGAACACAAGTACCAACTTACACCAAAGTAAACACTGTCACCGGAAAGTGTTTACCTCCACTAGTTACCTCAAATTAGCATGTACACCTGGGCTTAACTGCTACAACTAAAAATCCACCTCAATCAGTCTTACAGTCTTATCTAAATACAGTATGAATCAGGAACTATAGATGGCTAAATAAAACGTGCTCTCTCTCTCTCTCTCTCGACTAACCTCTGCTGAACTCAGAACTGAACTGACTATACTTTTATCCCAAATAACTACTCAGGGGGTCCGGCGACCGGGAAAAGTCAGGGAAAATTGTGAATGTTCTGGAAATTGCCAAAATCGCATTATTACCTGCCAACCATTAGTGTTGTTTTCAAAGTTTTACCGAAAACATGCTTATTCTTGCTGTTTTACAAAAAAACTTGTATTCAATGTCGCGACTCGCATCGTGTTTCATGTGTGAAGTATGGGCGTGTATATAAATATCGTAATATGGTATACATATTATGTATGGCAAGCATACAGTACTCTTGATTTAAGTACCTCACGCAATGTTGTGAAATAGGCAGGTGATACCATAGTTTCCAAACTAGCATGCTGATTTTATGGCTGTTGTACCTAATGTTTTGCTACAGTACCATATTGTTGCATCAGAGTATCATATTTTTGGGGTAACCGAGTGTGACCGAAGGTTATGGAAGCCTCCGAACGGCAGTCATTTGCTTAGCAACTTTAACATGTCAAAGTGAAACATGAATTGTTATTTTGAGAGATAGGAGATCTATTTTGGAAACATTCATGCTTGAAATCAATGTAATATTTAAGATGGCCTAAATATGCAGTATTTTTTTGCCTTATTGCGATGTGTATACAACCTAGGGACTTGTTTATTATAAATTTACTTCGCCGTCTTTTTACTAGAAAAGTGGAACTTTGGTTGAACTTTATAGTGAATAGTGATTTTGTGAGTGTAGCTACTGGTTGTAGTAAAATGTCTAAATATTCATTCCTACGTGGGTTCTTGACCCAGCATTTTGTTTGTGCACAGAAGTTCCGGACGATAAATTTTTGGTGTTTTATAAATTGTCTCCTCAGTAATATGGGCAAACAGGCTGTTTCGAGCCACATGAAGGGTAAAAAACATCTATTTGCAAACAATGCAGTGAGTTCTTCAAGCTCCATTGGGAGTTTTTTTAAATCAATTCCTATTGCTGAATCTCAATTGTCTACAACTAAAGTTGATGGACAAGCTTCTTCTGAACCAGTGGATCCTTCAGGTAGTCCTAACATCAAAACCTCTCTAAACCATTTCTCACAGAATTGTGATGTGCCTAGCAGACCTCAATCTGCAAGTTCTGAAGGTGTCTATAAATATTTAACCAAAGACAGTGTTACAAAAGCCGAAATTTTGTGGTGTTTGAATCTTGTTAAGAAACATGCTTCACTTAGAGCTGCTGCTAAGTGTATCTTTGTTTAAAACAATGTTTCCAGATAAAGAAATAGCTGCAAAAATGCAGTTGCAAAAAATGAAATTAGCATACACAATTGTGTTCAGACCTTGCACCTTACGTTCAAAACGAAATTTTAAATATTGTTCTTGACTGTGATTATGTTGTTGTAGCTTTTGTAAACAATGTTTCTGAATTGTAACAAATGGATATTTACATCAGATTTTGGGAGAAGGAAAAGAAAGCTGTTGTTACAAGATATTGCAGTTCTACATTTCTGGGTCGCACAACTGCAAATGATTTGTTACTTTCATTTAAGAAATCTTTGACAGACATTAATTTAGAAAAAAATTGTACAGATTTCCATGGACGGCCCCAATGTCAACAAATTTTTTTTAACTGATTTTAAGAAGCACCTGGCAATCTTATTTTTGTCTTTTGAATGTTTGTATTCTTTGATCGATATTGTAAAATGTTGAATATAATGGATTAAACTGTATGCACTTACATAAAGTGATTGAAGACATGTCATCAATACACTAGATTTATGCTTGTAGTGTTAAAAGTTTTTTATTTTATACACTTTCGCTACCAATTAAGAGGACACAAGATCAATTGTGATAAAACAATTTCTGTTGAAGATATCACTGCCTGGAATATGTCGTGGTAAGTTTATAACCAATAGTATGTAGCAGTGGCAATTTTTGAAAGATGTATTGGCATTTCCATTTTTCTGGAAAATTTTCATTTTCTACTTGTAAACCTGGAAAAGTTGAGGAATTTTTTTATCCTGGTTTGCTGGACACCCTGAAAGAGTGAAATTTTCAAACAATCTTAAAATTTAATAAATCTCAATAAATGATATTTTCAAACAACAACAGTTTATAACAGTTGACAATTATTATAAACTTTCAATAATAGAAGGGGAAAAACAAAAATTTGAGTATAACAAATTTGTCAGTGTTAATTTTAATTCAATATTTACATAAATGTATTTCTTAAAAAAACTTTCGCCTCTAGTTTAGTTTCAAACAATTATTTTAAAAGTTAATAATACAACAAAATGACTTCATGGAGTACGTTGTAAAACATGAAAAATAATTATCTTGTCAGGTACTAATATCTAATACTGTACTATTAAAGGTAAAAAATAACAAAACAAAATAAGTTTTTCTAAATATTTTCGTATAGGTTTCTGAACTAAATTTTTTCAAAATTCAAAAAATTACATTTGTTTCTATTACTAACATGCTTTTCAGGCAATTACATGCTGTTTCGTCTATTAGATATTAAGTCGAACTTGAGTTTGAAGTTATCATTAATTTGAATGTACTTCAACTAACTGCCTAAAAAAATAGTTTTTATTTCTGTCTTCAAGATCATTAATCAAACACCAAAAATGGCTGTTATCTTTAGTTCTCTTTATAACATGATTTTCAGAGGGCACAAATCAGAACGACGCAATGGAAAATGCAACCAAAAATGTTCAACACGTTGCACCAAGATAACTAGACCTTAACGACAGCTAAACAGGGTTCTTATCACACCTCTTTAAGACTGTGCTCTGCCCTAACAGCCATTTTAAAAAGATGATAATATCTACTTCTTAATTAAAACTCTGACTTCCTTTCTCATCAACCCAAAAATAACAAATGACAAAAACTGAGAGATAGCCGACTGCCATGACAAAACTTTTGACAATCTCAAAAATTTAAGCCTCCTTAGTTGGGTTCCTACCCTTCACACCATAGAACTATCTTTAAAATTACTCTCAGCACTTCAAGATCTTTTAAACGTCTTATTAAATGGGCTGTTAACTACCATAGTCTACTCTGTGTGTCATGCTGTAAAACTGAAGAGAAAACCAAGAACCAAATTAACTAGAACTACAAACTACATAAAACAAATACACTTAGCTTATAAACTACATGATGAGACTCTCCCTTAGGCTCCTCGTCCCGCCCGGATAGCTGCCACGCACGTGAATCAAATTCGGCACCAGTCTGACCGGACGAAACCCTTGCTCAGCACACGCTCACGACTGCGACGCATGATTGCAAGGGCCTCGATGTAACCAGAAGTTTCTTACCCAAGCCAACTGGCTATAAACTGGGTGAGCTTTTAATAAATTTGAAATAAATCTACAAACTAAGATCTACCAAAGACACAACTACCAAAGTTAAAGCCAAACATGTCCTAAGATAAAAAATTCACTAAACAAAACAAACGACTCTCATAAAAATAATCCAAAAATCCTGAAACTGACTACACTGTTAAATAAACTCAAAAAGTGATTGCATCCAAACAAAAAAATAGGTACCAAAACTTTCAGGCTACAAAACGGCTAAAACAGCTCCAAATCCTATTTTAACAAACAAATTAGCTTCATTAACTAAAAAATTTTCTTTACCAAAAAAAAGTGTCTCATAATACCTAATATGTTGTATGTTTGATTGACTTGGCAAATATGTGAATCAAAACTAGCCCAATAATTTACGACCTAATTTTAATTATTCGAGTTTGTCCAGACGGGACCTAAGGATAGCTATCGGGAGTGCTTCACCTAAGCAGTTAAAGTGTGGCCGGGCTAGGACCTTAAGGATCGTCCAGAAGGGACATTGATGCCGTGACCTTCTATACCTGGTGGTAGAGAGAAAGGAAGAAATGGAGGGATGAGAGGGGATGACATCTTGTTGGATCCTGTGTTATCCGTTAATGACTCTGGTAGCTGCTGGCAGAGTCGGAAGAGGTTTAAGGTCTCTGGATGGCAGCAACCCTCCGAGGATTCCTGGAGGTGGACAATGAGGTTGAGGACCTGGTAGGTTCTGGTCCTCTGGAGCTGGATGGCATCATCATTGGCCAACGATATTCCCGCGGTCACCGGCACGTGTGAGGGACACAAGGCCATTGCTAGCACCTGTGGCTTTCACAGCCAGGAAAGTGCAGTGGAAGTCACTCCTGTGACCTAGACTGGGGTTCCTTTTATACTAATTTTTCCAACTTCTTGGCACTCTGAGGGGTGCAGGGCAGTTAGTCCTGCCTCTCGGGGGTGGAACTTATGTCGTCACATATGGGTCCCTGGATCCTTATCAGGAGCAGCGCGAAGGATTGACATCTGTCCCTTATGCTCTCGTGGAGGCCACTACTTTCTGTCAGGCGGCTCGCTACCCTTCACGTCGCAAAGTTTAAATTGTGCGTTGTTCTTCTACCAGGTGCGGCAAGATGAAATGGTTGCTTCTTTGGGGAGGGGTATTGACGTTACGGCTTCTTTTGGAGATTAGGCGAACTGTAAAAGCAGAGAGCACATGGTTGGAAGTTGTGTTGAGGTTCTGTCAACTTGGTATAAGCTGTTCACAGTAAAATGAGCACTTTTGAAAGCCCTGCGTAAGATCTACTTGTATACATGTTGTGTATTCTTCTGCCTTATGTAAAATTAACTTTGTTGTGGGCCTCTTCACTTTATTCATGCATCGGTCAAGCGAAACTGTGGATTTATTAGAAGAATAATTATTATATAAAACTGGTAATTTTTACACACTTCCATGCATTAAAAAACAGGAAGGGAAAGAAATAATTATGACATCACAAATGGTTACCTAACACCTTTTTTCGACTTTAAGATGTGGAACTACTTTTCATCCACAGTTACCAACTTTACTGTGCGAATGTCACTCAGGGCACCCGTTAAAATATGTGCAGGAAGGGTAGTGACTTTTTTCAAAGGTTGATTTCAATAGTGCTCACTTTATCGTGAACAGCCGTTAGTACCACGTGATCTGCCTTCATTACTGTGTTTTTCTTGGAGATGAATTTCCCATTGATTTTTGCAACTTTGAGAATGGGCGAAGTCATTCGTTTAAGATGCGCTGAAGTCTGGGGGATTTCCTTTTCTGATAATTATTTTTAATAATGGTGAATTATTGAACGTCAAAGTGGGTGCTAGAATGCTTACCATTCAGAAGTGCATTTGAATTCCCGTTCTCCAGCCCCTTCTGGGGTATCTGCTCTTTACCTCCTTGGTTACTAGATCGGCCCTGGTTAGCTCAGAGTCGTATGCAATCGAAATGCCGGCTAGGTCAGGGGTTCTTTGCGTTGGGAAGACATATGAGTTCTAGAATTTCTTACTTTTGGTTTAGTCCAAGGGGGAAAAAGGGGTAAATCCTAAAGTGAAAAGAACTTTGTGCTCCTCTAGACAAGCTGCCTGGGACTTAAACACCCTCAGATATATTAAAGTAAAGTGCGAAGTCAGTTTCGCTGAGGGCATAGGTGGTTTACACCCAGGGACAACAATCAAAGAAAGTTATTCCCTTTCTGGGAGGCGAGCTTTGTAAATAATGGGACATGTTGGTTTCATGCTTGGGACGAAGTTGTCCACTGCTTTGACAATGTGACGTTTAGCCAGGCACACTTCGCTTAATAGCAATAGCTGGGTGATCGTCGCCTGTAACTTAATAATTGGCCCAAAGAGTGACACTGGTAAAGAGGATGAATTATTGGTAGGCAAATTATAGCTCTCAATAATTGAGGATCCAACATTCTCAATATTGTCTGAATTTAAAGTAATAAATGCTCATATTGTTTCTCTGGGAGCTCTTGTGCGTATTCTACTCTACCTGCCGTGCTCTGCGTAAAGCATTTTGCTAAGAAAGAAAGACTTACCAGAAGGATAAACAAGTAGGTAATTAATGCGTTCCTAACTTGCCGAACCAAGAATCAGTGCCGCCAATCTCAGTACCCACTGTCCGGCCTTATTCAGACTGGGACCAACTGAGAATGGTATATAGACTTGGGTGTGGCACCCACCCGAGGTAAAGTCAGTAGCAGGACGTTCAGTTTTCCTTCTGGCCGTTTAAGACTGGGAAGAAGTAGAACGTCTGGTGTGACTGATTAAGGTGTGGATTTGATATACCTACAGTGAGGTGTTCCCAATGAACTGCCTACTTGGTTTACCTTGGTTTGCAGTTCAAGTGATGTTTTTTTTTTTTGTTTTGTGGCACACATTTCGTAGTACACCTTTGATTTATTACTGGCAGAATTCTTAATAGTGATTTTATTATGTACCAAAGGTTCTCTACGCCAATTAAATTACTTTCTTTTAAGTAACATAAGGGAGAACACATAAAGTAAATTATGTCACAAAATAGATTGTAAAAATAAATAAGTTTTTATTTAATGTTTTAATAAATATGTCGCGTGCTGCTCATGCTATTAATCAACTACGATTAGGACTCATCATTAATTTCCTATTCCCACTACAACAGACATGAGAGACATGTGGAAAGGGAAACTTGCAGATGAATGTTGGTTGCTCACTCTACCAGGCAACAGGAACTTATAAGTGGATTATCATCAATTGAAGGTTACACAACCCAGCAGGCACGTCACCCCCCCCCCCCCCCCTTCACACGTGCTGAGAGCCTACAAGCTGCCTGGACCTCGGGCAAGGGCGAGCACTACCAACGAGGCACGAAGCAGAAACGCTAACCAGAGTTTTTAGACTCCCACGCCAACCAGGGCGGGATGCTCGCCCTCCCCGCAGCCCACGCTGGCAGCCTACAAGCTTCACCTATATAAGTCCGGACGATGGCGGGCTCGGGCAGTCATTCTTTCTCAAACTCTCGTGACATCCCAGAACAATAATTCAGTGCTGGGACCTCCGGAACCTCGTTAGCTTCAAGTAGGCCCCCGCGGCTACTTCACCATCGATGATCACTCACCTCGAAAACCAGCGAACACACTCACCAACACGTATTAAATTCACTTTTGTCTCCTCAAGACACCTTTATTAGAATAGTTTAGAAGTAACATATATTTTACCGTGTAGATTTACCTTTCCCGCTTACAACCTAGAATCAGGTTGCCTACACCTGGACAGCATAGTAACCTTTAGCACTCAATTGCCTGGGAGGAGGTAGCACGCATCGCATGTTTATCGAGACTTCAATAAACATACATTTGTTTCCTACCTTTCAGCTCGTATTTCTTAGTGTGTCTGTCTGTTGGCCTGCTACATACAGGTTGCTACTTACACCCTTGACAAGAACTGGGTATTTTATAATAATCGAGTTAGCTTCAACTAGGGTGCCCTTCAGGGATCCGTCATATTTTCTCACAAACCCATTAGATGGCCATCTGTTGCTTTCTAACTGTGCTGACGAAGATGAACAGAGAAGCTACAACCACTAACACCACCTTCATTCAAGGAGGGGCAACAAACCCAGGTTACTTCTTTACACCAGAGCACTGTTAGTGTTGGGGTAACTGTAACTCGAGTCCTGCTGCTCGTTCGTGTATGAACGCACATCCAGTGGAGGCATTGGTGACCCGACGAATTGAGACGACCAAAGAACGTTCTCTGTGACGTCATTATGACATGAGAGCGAGAGCACGAGAGAGTGCTGAGTGCTCTCGGTGGAGACTTTACAGAGCCTGGTCAGCAAGCCAAAACCGGACTGAGACTGTAAATTGTATTTAGTTTGTTCACGTCAGGGTGTACCCAGTAAGCTGTGAGCAGAGACTCAATGCCTTACAGCCAGAGACATGGCAATTGCTTAGGGAACAAAACGCAGCATTGCTTGCCGCCAGACAGTTGAGTGCACTTCCTCAACCTACGCCAGAAAGACAGGGGGAAAAATACTGCGCCGCCCAACTCAGGCACGTGTCCGTATCGACTGCTCCGGTCACTGTATTGTTCGTATCTCCTTGTCTACATATTTACCCCTTGTGATCCTGTGGTAAAAGGGTTGTTGACCGGTACCAAAGTGAGATTCAGCTGGGACATCTACTTCTGGACGAACAAAGCATATCAGTGGATTCGCCGCTTCGGCGTGGGCCAAGCTCGCTATGTCTGGGTGAAACCCACCATGAATACCGCACCCAAGAAGCAGGAGTAAGTAAGTGCTAACCAACACCCCTCGTCTTTCATCATCTATCTAAACTAAACTGCCCCGCTTTTGGTCTAGCGGACATAATCATCGACCAACGTGCCAAGGCAGTCTAACCGGGCACGCTTCAAATACAAGGTGTGTCCTTACTCACTCTTAATATATCTCAAAGTAAAATATATTTAATAAATGAAGGAAGCTTCATCCTATACGAATATTCAGCGAAGGCATCCTGAGCAAAATTAATAAATTAAATTTGAAATATTATAATATGCATTAGAATTAACCCTAATTTAATTGAGAGTGCTCTGAAGGAGCCAGGAGTTTACTATCACCTCGCGACCTGTTCCCAAGCAGAATTTAATGTGAAAGGAAAAATAGTTTAAAGGAGGATGAGGTGAAGAGAGACTTCTTCTGTGACGATGCGGCGTGGTGGTGGAAGCATCTTCAGGGCTCACAGACAGCGGGCGTCTTCTCCAGTGTAATCGCTCACTTCAGCACGTGGTCTATTGGTCAGTCATTAAGCTTATTATTTGTTCTCTGCCGTGTTCAGACTGTGAGGTCGGATGGCTGCCATTTGCCAAGTTGGTCTAGTGACCATCGCACCCTTTAGATAGTTCTTTAGCTGTGTTTCAGACTGGAAGAGGTTTGATGGCACCTTGCTCCTATTGCTCCCTTGACCTTATGCAGACTGGAGGAGAGCGACGACTGTCCTGTGTCTGGCATGGCACCTCCTATTTATACTCAAAATTTTAGTTTGTTGGCATCCAGAGGTGCGTGGGGGTGGCTAGTCTCATGTCACAGGGGTTGTTTATTCGCGCTTCAGCGCTGTGCTGCCCTTTTCTTATCTCCTGGGGTGGAGGTGTTGACATATCTTATCACCTCTGCGTGAGACACTGGAGGTTGCGGTGACCTTCTAGAATAGGGAGCTGCGCTCCTACAGCGAACCCTTGAAATCTCATCTCCGATCAGGGCGTCTGTGGCTCTACGGAATTTAAACTTCCAATATTGGTGTTTGGGCGGCCACGTGACTGCGTTAATAAGCTATTCTATTTTTACTAACCACTTGTCTGTAGGCACGTGATTTAATATAATAATGTTCTGCAGACTTGCCCAAATTAGGGTAGGATGGTTGATGATGGGGTGACGTCGCAAGTAGAGAGTGAATGCCAACTGCACAGGAATGTGTCACGCGCCAGCGCTTCTTGTAAGCGTGGAATGTGTCATGCGTCATTTTATATAGGAATTTTGTTAGAACCTCTAAAAATTAATATTGGATACCGTTTTTCTGTATGTACATTTTCAGTACATCGAGAGTCCACTTTAGTTACTGGTTCTTCTTACTTTATTAAAGAATGAAGTGCATGTATAATAATTTTGTAGGAATTGTGAACTAGCATTTAAACATATTTTTTGTTGCTGTATTGCCAGACATAAGTAGTATGAAACTCGGAAATTTGATTTTTTTTTTTTTTTTTATTAGTATGGCCTTGAAAATTGATGCATCTGTTTGGTGTGTTCAGACAACTTCACTAATTTAAGCATTCATCCGTCCTGATTAAATGTGTCTTTGTGAGAGAGTGCTCTACACATGTGCATTTTTACGTGTGTTGCTTGGAAGTTGCTTTAATGGTTTATGCTGTGGTGTTGTAGGACTTGGATGTTGGGGGACATGACAGTTCAAGCCTGGAGTTAAGAGACCTGAAAGTGGAGTCCAGTGATGACTTGGCGTGTCAGTTCGACACTGCCTCGCCCCATCACAAAGCTTCTCCATCTGTGGGGCATTCTGGAGCAGGAGATGCCATGGATTATGTGTGTGATGGAGGTGACGTTTCCATGAAGCAAGAGGAAGTGTGTAGTGAAACTGCAACAGACATAGGTAGCTCAGACACCACATTGACTGCACATTCTGATGTGGAAGAATCATACGAAATGTAGCCGTGCTGGAACTCCTAGTTCATCACTGCAGTGCTTTACTTACAGGAACCTTTCTTACACAATAGTCAACTGGTTAGTTAGGTTCATTTTAAATACCAGTGTGAATACTGTTGACCTAGTGTTAACAAATATTCCGTATCAATAAATCTTACATGTATCTTCTTTGAAAGAATTTCAGAAATTGATATATTCCAAACAAGTATTAAAAGTAATTAGTTCGGGAATCACTTTCAATGTATTGGGAGTTGATAAAACAGATTACAATTTGTATACAGTCCATGTTTACAAAATTTCAGGATGAAAAGCTGCAAAATTGAAATAAAATGAAAATATAGGTTTCAACACTTACATGGAAGTACAGATGAAACACAAGCATAATGAATTTTACTTGATTTGGAAATTTTATATCCTGTGTGTGTAAAATACAATGCATACATAAGCATTGTAGCAGATCATACTAAAAATGTGTTGGATCAAATTGGATCTTGCAAAAATTATAACTTTAATACCAAAGGGTGTACACAATTTCCAGAATTGTATAACATTAGTTTCAGGTTAGTGTGTTCACATTTTTAACTTATTTGTAATTCATTTTCTCTGATAATAACTTTAGTTCTTTAAATACGTACAGTAGAATCCCTGTTTTACCCCTTTCTGGAGACAAATGTAAAATGGTGTGAATGGGGGGGAATGTCTAAATTAAGGGAAACAATCTAACTTGAAGACTATATGTTGAGTTAATGTTGATTTAGAGTAATGGGTCAAACAGGTTTCAGTTTAATATTTTAAGATATTAAATCATGTGTATTAAATTTCAGTCACTGTTTTCTATTTGTGTCAGTTTTTGTAGTGGAGTATTTTACTAACTTGAGGAATAGTATTTTTTTTCTTTGTAGTGTGTTTGACTTTTGAGTGGAATTTTATTTTAAGTTTTATTTAAAACCATATCACAGAATATTATATTTTTCTCAATTTATGTTATCCTTTAGTTTGTAATCCTACTGCAGATCTGATAAATAGTTGTTTCCCAATGTTAACATTTACAGAAGTGATACTTTTACTTTCCAATGAAATTGTGTTGTATGCATATTAATGCAGTCTCGATATCTGCATTATTGTGTTTTATAAACAAGACTACACTGTATGAATTTTTTTAATTTGTTAACCACATGAATTTAAAATAATGTAATTCAGGGAAACTATATTGAATTGCAGTGTAAATGGCAGGAATTTAAAACATTGTGAACATAGGAAAAATGTTGGGACCTGAATAAACTCATTTATTTAAGAGGACAATGTAATTGAGGGGAATGTAAAATTGAGGTTCTACTGTATTAGACACAAAATATTTGTAAATAAGTTTTATCTTGCCTTTGTCCTGCTAAATCCATTTTTGCAAGATCTCGTGTTCTGTCCAAACCAGTTCGTTGAATCTAGTAGCTGAATACTGTTACAGTTTCTTTGTTCCTTAGAATGTGCCTCGCCACTTTCCAGCTCATTACATTTAGATCTTGGTAAGACTAGTTGTTGAAATTGTTAGAAATAATAATTGTGCTGGTGAAAAATTATTTTGGTTTTATATGACTATGAATAAAAATGACAAATTGGTTACTGTGGAAAAAAATGCATAATTTTTCTGCTTTGTAGTGAATGCTGTTTATGGTAATTAGGGAGTAATAATACATATTTATTGTGTATCATTTCTGCATAACAAAGCACCTAAGTAAAAATTTCACAAGTTTTCAGGATTGACATGTTTCCACTGTGTATTGGTTTTGTCCACTCACAAGTTTCAATCTTCTGGTCAGTGCAAAAACTGGGTGATAGCATTTTTTGTTATTTTTTAAATAACCAGCAATGTAAAAAAATCCCCTTGATGGAATATATTTCCATTTCCTGCAGCAAAGCTTGAAGCCCTATGCACTGGGTATCTTACTATGTTTCTCCTGTTGGTGTATGGCACCATTAAATTTAGCCCGACTTCTCTCTTAAAATATGTCAAATAACGAAAGTCTGGGTCAAACGTAAGCCCTGGGATACAAGGATGTTAGTGCCCTCAACTGGGGACATTACTTAACACACACTTGAATTAAAACAAGTACTAGGCTAAGATGGGGTTCTCCATGTTGGGACAGAAATCGCACACTGGCACTTGTTTGCATCTGCCCTGGTCAAATAATTGGGGATGTTAATCGTTATGACAATTTTTGTAAGTGAAGTTTTCATAAAAAGGGTTTCGGGTTTTCACTAGGATGGCCAACTTCATCCAACACGATGCCAGTATCCCGGGGGACATTGAACACACTTGTTATACATGTTTGCTCTGTTAAGTGTTGCGTGATTTTCACAACAAATACTCGTGGTTCTGTTTACCAATTTACCAGTGTGCTCTTGTTGTTGCATCATACGTAAACAAGCTCTGATGTGTCTGTTGTGAACAACATGCACGCACATTTCACACAAATGACTCTTAACTAACAGTTCACTCTGAATGATGGCATCTATTTTGCATTTTTTTCGTTAAGTGTTAATGATAACTGTTTTCTTTCTTGTTTGTCAACAACCTTTAATACTTTGCTCATTTCCTGACGTGTCTACTTACAGAACAGAGCACTGAACATCTACTGACGTGATGAATATTTTCGAAGAACCTGACGTAATAAAATGTGACAAATGCAAATTAAATCTGAGCGTCTGGTGACGTACTGAAATGTACATACATAGACACACAGTAATTTTATGACATGTACAAATTAACCCTGAACGTCTCTCAATGTGTAAGCAGTACTCAGTTTACTCGCCATTTGATTCGTGAAAACAGCTGCACTTGACGTAATACGTTGCGGTGCACTGTGCTTGCACTTGTGTTTGTTTTGTTTACGTAGGATGCTGTAGAGTAGCTTCTTGTTGGGAAGACCACTTGATGGCTGTAAGTGACTTACTGAGATGATTGCCCCTAGTAAGTTGGAATCGTCAATACGACTATTATCAACGGCTACCAGTGTGACGGGTGCATTTCATGTTATATTGCATGGTACGAACATAGTGATAATAAAAGAGACATTTTAGAACCCACACCACCAGTGGCCATTTCACAAGCACCTCTGTTATCATTCACCATCATCGTGCTTGATGTCAGCACGAGTGAAATGCGGGCACAGAACCGGTCATGAACCAAGTGAACCAACAAAGAGACCGAAATCATCAGACACCACAAGAGGTGGCGTAATAAATACAGTGTTGACAAGGGTTGTCAACTCAACGTGGCCACCACCTCAGAGACCGCTATTACCTCCGCTTACAGTATTTACCATCAACGGTATACCAGCGGCAGAGTGGGTGGTACGAATGACAGATCAAAAAGCACTGCCACTGCCACCACGACTGCTGCCAACAAAGGCAGTGCCCATACCTCCACGTGTCACGACGACTACTGTAGTGACACTGAGACAGTGACAGCAAACACCGCACGTATCTGTCGCCTCCCGCCTCGGCGTGTCACAGACAGGCGGTGACACTGCATGCGCTGCTGACCGTGGCACAACAAACCAGACCAGCTGTATTGCTCTGTGTTGCCACTCAGGCGAGTGCGCGTATGTAGAAGCAAGATGCCCAAACAGAAAGCTTGCGCCATTGTCATTTTGAACGACTTAATTACGTCATGTAGTTCTGTAAACACACCACCCCCATAATAACAGCATCTAATCGTACTCCAGAAAATTGTAGGCATCACACTTTTCACCAGGTGGCAGGATGAAAAATAAATCGTTCAGGCAGGAGTACTCATAAAATTGCTCGAGTTTGCTGACTGACACGTGTGTCAAACTTGAAGCAGGGCTTCAATCCTCCCACACACTGGAAGAGAGCTGCAGGGGTCTCTTCTCCAAACCCGGAGAAGCTGATGGATGAGTCCCACAGTAGGAAACAGCCGATGACGATGGAGGAGTGGCCAGGTCATCGCTTGTATCTTCTGCTCTTGAACTTCAGTTGCTCACACAGGGTGGAAAGGAATACGGAAAACAGGAAAAGGACTAAGGAGGAGATGCCCGCCTAAACTAACCTACCCAAACTTCTAATAATAACCCCTTGTGTTTCTTCACCGTAAAAATATATATGAGGTGGATATCCTTTGCCTACTAAACCATAAAAACTACTGCTTGTAGCTTTACTCCTTTTGGGACTAATTAAAATTAATACATATATTTCGCAAACCTCTTACAAAAAGGAAATTTTAATAATAATATTTGTATTACCTTACTTCCAAAATACATTACCATACAGTGTGAACCCTCTCCTAGTGATGACAGTGCTCCTCTTCAGGGTGCGGGGGCTGGCTGATCTTCCGATGGCTGATGAAAAATCTTAATATTGGAGACATTGCTATTTAAAAACTTCTTTGTTGCTGGGTCCTGCACCAACACCGACATTGGGGTAAGAAAACTAACAATGCAATATGGGCCATCGTACTTACGGCCTAATTTTGCTGAGAAGGAATCAACCTTTCTAGATAAATTATGAGTATTTTCAAGAACTAAACCACCAACCTTGTAAGAAACAGAATCATATTGCTCGTCCTGCACCTTACGCATATGGCGATAGTATTCCTTGAGATGCTTAGTAGCTTCTTCTCAGAATTAATTTCTCTCCCCTACATCAATATCAAAATGTAAGCCCTAGGCATTATGAAGAGGATGCAATAATCTCCGAACAAAGAACACTTCTTGTGGCATCAAACCTGTAGCAGCATTTACACAAGAATCAAGGCCAACATTATGACATGGATCTCTTTATCCCAATCTGTGTGAACATCACGATGAAAGGAAACAAGTGCAGCATTAATGATACAATTATACCGCTCTGCCTTATTAGCTTGAGGGTGATAAGTTGTTGTATGGATCAAACAAACTCCCCAATAAAAAGCTACATTTGATAACTTGGTGGAAGTAAAGTTTCTCGTATTATCAGTAACAACTTGGGCAGGTGAACCAAAATAACAAAACATTTGTTCCTGCAAGATCTTATAGTGGCCTTCTGGTCTCTAATGGGAAATAAAACAAACTTTGAAAATCCATCAACCAGAACCAATAAATATTTAAAGCCCTTCTTAGATCTAGGAAGAGGGCCAAACACATCCATATAGAGACTTCCCCAGACAAAACTAGGTGGTGAACTACTAAATTGTCCTTGGGCTCTACTATTAGGGGCTTTTACCTGCTGGCACAAAGCACACTGTTTCACCCAATTTCTAATTTCTGATTGCATTTCTGGCCAGAAAAATGTTCAATACGCTGCAAAGTGCGTTCTTGCCCTGATAAGCATCCAAATAAGAGTTATGGAAAATTATGAAACACTATTGGCCTCACTGCCTTGGGTACATAGGTCTTGAAAATGCCCTTACGCGAAGCTTTGCCAATAATCCCCTTTACAATAAAACCACTGAGTTCACCTAGCTGGATTTTATGCCACAACTCTGTACATTCATCATCCTTTTGCTACCAAACCTTAATGTTCAAATAAGCCTCCGGAACTTGCTTCAGAACATTTACCTGCTCCTGAATTTCTCCATCACATACAAACGCGTCAGGGTCAAACATTCTAGACAAACTGTCTGCTACACAATTCTCTTTCCTTTTACATGAACTATAGCAAATGAAAAATTACTAAGGCATTCGATTCAACTGCCTAATTTACCCAAAGTTTTCTTGGAATTCCAAAGCCACGTTAAGGCTTGGTTGTCTGTACACAGTTGAAAACTAGTACATTCCAGATAATCGTAAAATTTCTCTACCCCAAATACACAAGCAAAAGCTTCCTTTTCATAGGCCGAGTACTTTCTTTCGGCAGATGTTAATAGCCGACTAGCATAAGCAATGGGAAAAACACCATCCTCATATTCTCATGATAAAAGGGCGCCTAACGCCAGGGAGCTTGCATCTACATGCAATACAAACTTACGGTCAAAATCAGCCAATCTTAACACTGGTGGAGCGGTCAAACAAGTTTTTAATTTCACCAAAGCTGCCTCTTGCTCGTCTCCCCACTAAAACTCCTGGCCCTTATGTTTTAAAAGATTGAGTGGTTCTGCCAATTCGGCAAGAGATTGAATAAATCTGGCATAGTGGTCTATCATGCTCAAAAAAGGCCTTACACCACAAGTTCTTTGAACGACGAAAGGAAAGGACACAGCTAATACAATCAGAGTCTAACAGTAATTGTTCATCATTCAGAATAAATCCCAACAACCTCACATGCCGGCTACACCAGCTAATTTTCTCTGGATCCACGGTCAATCCCGCTTCCAAAAGTTTCTGTAGGACTTACATGACATGTCCCCGGTGCAACTCCTTAGTCTCACTGTAGATGACAATATCATCCAGATGGTTGAAAACAAATTCAGCTTTATATGGCAACAAGATAGTCTCTAAAGCATGGGGAAGTGCCTGGGCCCCAAACGAAACACCAAAAGGGACTCTGATCCTTTCAAAAACTCCCCAAGGAGTAACAAATGCAAGAAATTTTCGTACATCTTGGTGCAACAAAATTTGGTGAAAAGCCTGATTCAGATCTAACACTGTAAAATACCTAGCCTTCCCTAGTAACTGAAAAACGTGGTCTACTTTAGGTAAAGCTTGAGGATCTAGTTCTATTTATTTATTGAAATGTCGGTAGTCTATCACTAACTGAAATTTACCAGGCTCTTTTATGTTTACTAAAAATGCCGGGCTCGCATAACTACTAGTAGAGCGCCTAATAACATCCTCATGAAGCAAGTGGTCTAGCATTTTTTTAAAAGCTTGTCTCGTAGCTGGACATACACTATAGGGATGGCACCTAACTGGGGTGTTGTCTGTCAGTATCAAATCATGCACGTATTGACTACATACTCCCAGTTTGTTTTTACAGATGGGAACGTCTCTCAAATTTTTGCGCAAAATCATTATCAATGGCATTTGCCTGCTTACATTCCTCCTGCCCCATCAACTTTACCCCTTTTTTACAAAAATTAAAACTCAGTGTACTTTCGTGCAAATTAAAATAGGCACGAGTGCTGTGGAGGAAATCTACGCCCAAAATTATATTGTGGCTTAGGTGTGGCAGTACGAAGAATTCCCTCATCCAGGATAAATGACCGATGTGCATACTTATTGTCAAACGAGCACATGATTGCGTCAAACATCCATTTCCTAGACTAAAAACAGTTTTCTCACTGCGTTCAAGTCATAATGCCTGTGGGGTGTTTCCTAAACAATTTATTACAAAAAGTCTGATCTATCAAGGACACTGTACAACCACTATCAATCAGGGTGATTTCTTCAACTGAACCTACCTTCACTAAGACAAATGGTAAGTTAATTTTTCCGTGGTTTTTAATTTCCTTATTTTTCTTAGGGCAGTTGCTTCCTTTTGTACTTTTATTCTTATGGAAATTATCCTCTACCCTAGTCACTTTGTTACCACTCATAGTTTGGACATGCGAAATCTTAGGTTGATCCTGATTAGGACATTGGGCTTTAAAATGGCCAAGCTTACCACACGCAAAACACGTTACAGGATATCTACTCTTCTCCACTGACTTAGTCTGAGAATTATCTGCCGGAACCATACGCACTTTACATTGGTATGAATTGTGATTAGGTTCACCACATTTAAAACAAACAATATTTTTCGTGGCGTTGGGGAAACTTTTATCCTGAGCATGAGTCCTACTAATTGCACCTCCTTCACAATATTTCACCTGCATACGTACGTCTACATGGTGGAACACTGTCTCAGCGAGTTCAAGGTTTTCAGATTATCAGCTGATAATACATAAGGCAGCTTGTGATCAATAATGCTCTCTACAAACTCAGATCCTCTATATGGCAAACCTAAGATCTCTACCAGACATTCTAGTTTGCCTAAATATGTCGACAAAGTATCCCCTGACTGTTGATTTTGTTGGAGAAACAAGCATTTTAAATGGTCATTAATATGTTCACTATCAAAAAATTTAAATACTTCTTTAACTACAGTGCCCCAAGGTGAGCCAAATTCTCTAGCTCTAATGATATTAGGCTGTAGCTCACTAGGAACATAAACCACTAAAACGCCCAAAATATCTTGCAAAGAAAAGGACTGCGATTTTACTATTAAAGTAACTTGTTGTAGAAACTTTACCACATCGACCGCAACACTACTAAGAGTAGGAATGTCACCAAAAATTTTTCCTACATGTTTGCTGGCTACTGAGGAATGTATACCAACACTGGGAGAAAATGCAGTTGACTCACCACAAACTTCATTCCGATAACAAGTAGTAGCGCACCAAACCACGAGCTAAAGTCCTCAACTCGTCCAAAGTCACTTCCTGCGGCAAGTCTGGAATATGAGGTTGTTGAAGCAGCTGTGTTAGTCTCTTTGGACAATTGCTGCTACCACGTGGTACCTTAAACATTTTCAAATCGACAGTTAATTTCCACTCAATGACACACAAAGCAAGCAAACAAAGGCCGACAGAATGGGTTCAACTCTGACTACAGCAGAGTGGCACAGTTTTCTGTTACGCCTCTAGGGCGTAGCAGGACTAATGGAAAGCAAGGAGAAGGATGTACACCATTTTAAAAAAAATCAAGAAAGCTTGGGCACAAAAATCTCAAATTCAATAGAAATATATTGAAGCCCATCTATACATTATCATAAAGAACAACTACTTTGCAACTTGATTTGAAAAAATGTATAAATTGAATCTGTAAATTTCCGAAACTTGCTACCAATCGGTGAACTAACGGAAGGAGAGAACTCACATGCACTGGAACAAACAGAAAAACAACAATATAAATAATCCTGAGAAATCACCCAACCTGAATAAACACTTGTGAAATCCCATTAAAAAAGGTAAAATGACTTTCTGAGTAAAGGAAGCACCATTACAACTACAAAGTAAAAGTACGTCTGATGATTCACTATGAAGTACAATATGGAATAATAATTTTAAAAATACCATTGGGAAGGAGCAAAACCCTCATTACACTTTACCATGAGCATAGAAGCACGCCATAAAATATCCACTAAACTCTGTGGCATTAAAATTCTTTTGGCAAATCGTAATCCAGGAGACCATTCCTACAGCATGCCAAAAAAAAAAGAAGGAAGAATCCACTTCTTACAAACATTCCCATAAAATACCATATTGAAAATTCATACAATCAAAACAGTGAAGAAAACACTCCCCCCCCCCCCCCCCTCCAAAAAAAAACCAGTATAACAACTACTATGTTCATTGCAATACTTGTGTACTCATTTTACGCGAAAACTTGTCTAGCATGCTGAAGCCCTGGAGTACGAAGTGGTGTAGACATGATCTATCATCGGCCAACCCGCGCAACTCGATGAGGAACACTGTACACTTGCTTGGGCTGGGGACGAACATTTATACGCGAAAACACGACTCGGAAGGTTAAGGAGACAACGGGAATAGCGGAGAGGAGGCGTATGGAAGGTGCCAGAGTGTGCGAGGCTGAACTCGTAGCCAGTAGACAGCGCTCGGCCGCGTTAAGAGCGCCGCGCACCTCTCTTCAGTATAGCTTAGCGCTTGGAAGTGTTGAGACATGCGCCACCTCGCCCCCCCTCCCCCGCCTCTCCCGGGGGCGGCGAAGAAAAACAAAGTACCTTTTACTGCAGCAAAAACGTTACCTGTTCAATTAGTAACCCCCCTTCAAACAAAATAACAGTTTTTTAGTCTGGGCTACCAAATACAAACATGGCAAATAACCAAACAGACTTGCTAACCAAGTTCATTAACATCACGTAAACCCACCAACCCCATAATAGCAGAATTTAATTGTACTCCAGAAAATTGTAGGCATCACACATTTCACCAGGTGGCGGTACGAAAAATAAATCATTCAGGCAGGACAGGAGTATTCACATAAAATTGCTTGAGTTTGCTGATTGACGCGCGTGTCAGACTTGAAGCAGGGCTTCGCGGTTATTATAGAATACCCAGTTCTTGTCAAGGGTGTACTTAGCAATCTGTATCTAGCAGGAAAACAGACACTCTAAGAAATAAAAGCAGAAAGGTAGGAAACAAAAGTATGTTACTACGTTGTCCAGGTGTAGGCGACCTGGTTCTAGGTTGTAAGCTGGAAGGATAATCTAGAGGGTAAAATATATATGTTAATTCTTAACTGTTCTAATAAAGGTGTCTTGAGGAGACAAAGTGAATTTATATGTCCTGGTGAGCGTGTTTGCTGGTTGTCGGGATGACTGATCGTCGACAGTGAAGTAGCCGTAGGGGGTGTACTCAAAGCTTCGAAGTCCTCTGGAGGCCCCAGCACTGAGCAGTGCTCTGGTATGTCGTGAGAGATGAAACAAGAATGATTCCCAATCCATTTTTTTTGGCGAGCCCCCAAATCTCGCTACGCCAACGTAAGCACATCGGTGACCTACTAACTGCAAGTTAGCAAGATGGCGCAAGTGCAGTGCAGTGTATGTGTGTTACAGGTGTAACGCAATGCAGAGCAGAACAGTGGCCATGGGGGCAGTCATGCAAGGATACAAGGAAATGTTACCCACGTACATTATTTCCCTAAAACATTACATTAAAAAGGGCAATGGTAGTGACATACAGTTACGTGCAAGTGAAGGGACACCCACAGTGTTAATTCAAAAGCCTTTAAAGTTCTTTATCGAGTGTTATTGCAATATTTTGTAGTGTAACACATTCACGTGTCATCATCCTCGCATCATTTCGTTTGTTTTTCAGTGTTTATGTATTGTTTATTATGCAAGGTAATATTTAAATGTGTTATTGCAAGTGTAGCAGCAGTAAGCATAGTTATGCAGAGTGCATTGTGATGAACGTAGTTCCACATACCGCATACCGGCAGCAACCCTGGCGGGTATGCAATGTTGGAATGACAGTAGACATTGAGCATTTCGAGAGGCAGGTCGCGTACCATTCGGTTCAGCGCCCAGGCGGAATTCAGGTTCAGTACCAGTCATTTTCATTGCAATCGTCTTTTAATGTAACCAGGACCTTTTTTGCAAGCCGCCCGGGACACTGCCTCTCACCTTCCCCAGGTTTGCATCGCCAGGTGAAGCTGTATTCGCACTGTAAGTTACACATTGGCCGTCATGCCATTTTTCAGTATCACAGCTGCCAACCGGTTAATGTCTGGCCGATTTAATGTAAAGTGTTGCTCTACAGGCATTGTAATCAAGCACCTAAATAAACTGCACTATGTACACAGAGTGTTTTTATTTGAGGTAAACTGCAAGGTGTTTCAGGGTACCGGCCCTTACAGTTTAACGCCTAAATTCATGCGTTTGGGAACTTTCCTGTCAGCCTGAATAGCCTGAATAATTCACCATGTAGCATGCGTAACAGTTCAATCAATATTCAACAGAGTAGTGACGCAGCACAGAAAAGGATAGCTGCCTTTGATCGTCAGCCACACGACCCAGTGAGAAGAGTCTGCTCTACCACTTCAATGGCACTAGGTCTGGATAGTGCTTGGCACCCCGGGTAATACATATCATTCCAATCACACCATCCAGACAAAATCACTCCTCAGCTTTCTAAAATGCATTCTGACCACTGGACAAATGTCCGCTGGCTAGCTGTTTTATGCCATCTTTAACCTTGAAAGCAAAATCAGTGATTTACACTTTATTTCCAGCCAGAAAGGGCGTGAAAATGTCCCATTGAACTTAATTTGTTGATTACTTTGTGTATGTATTCATTATATTCCTTACTACTTCACCATACTACGGACCTGTATTTTGACTAACAAAAAAATGGCGGACAGATGTTCAAGTTTCTCAGACTGGAAAAGCAGTCTCCACTCTGTGTACTATATAGCTTGTTGGTTAAGGTTGCCGTGTGTGCATCCCTCAGCCCTAAGACCGTTTGTCTGGCCGCAGCCTGCGTCACCGCAGCAGGGTTGTGCACTCTACTGGGTGTGGAGTGTGCGTCCAGTCACCGGATCGACCAGGCGCAGCTCAAGAGCAGGGCACGCAGTTGCAAGTGCAACCGGTAGTTTCCATGGCAACGTGCGGTACCGAGAAGGACAATTAGGCCAGTGTAATGAACTGGAACATTTCAGGCCTAATTAAAAGACTTTTATTTTGTTGTTCCTTAAAACGTTTGTTTGTTTTGCAGGTGTTGTTACATTGTATTGTGTTCACAAGGTAAATGTATTTTTTTATTTTCATCTTCCGTTGAGTGTTTTGTCCATCCCATTTCACCAGTGTATTGTTTTCACATGTTTAATTACTTTATTTCATTAATGCAAGGGTCAATCGTGCAAGTCATTTCAGAAAGTAGTCCCATTTCGGTGCGAGGGCAAGTCGCAGCGAAATCCCGGGTCGGGCGGGAGAGTCAGTCAGCTAGCAGCAAGCCACGCAGGTGGAGTGCATGTGTTAGGCTTCGGCATTTCCTGCGCACGTTGGGCGACCATCAACTTTCTTGCAACCGGACATATAATTACAATAGACTTCATAACTTGGAAAAAAAAAATTTATCTTCACGCGTGAAGCCACCTCCACTCCCCGGTGTATTAGTATCGCCCTCGGGAGCTTAATGTGCATGTAAATGTTTAATTGTCATTAGATATTTTTCTGCTTCACCGCACGGCCAGTTATAATAGCAGAGTGTGTTTCGTGTAAAATTCCCTCAGAGAAGGGGTGCAATTTTATCATAGTAAATAACTTGTTTTCAAATCAGTTGTTTATTCACGACTGCATAAGCGTTTCAGAGGATGTGCTCTAATAATTCCTGCTCAATCGGTGTATAGTCGACAGACGGACTATTGTTTAGGAAACAATCTTCATCTGGAGCAATATTCTACAGGTGGAGGACAGCAATTCAGCAGCCACAGCGAGGAGTTTGGTCCCGGGTCGATGGCCCGAAATCCTAAGGTTACTGAGCACAAATTTAGATTTGCAAGTTATAATGGTCAAATAGTAATTAAATATAAGTAAGACAATGGAATGCTAAGCATTTTTTCATTTGTCATACACATAACTGACTGCATTTATCCAATAAATTCTTAGAATGGAGCTGTTACCCAATTTAAATTTCTGCAAACAAATCGGGAATGAACATAACCAAACGTTTCTTTGGACAGCAAATTCTCCACAACTTATTTGTGGTTTATTAATGAAATATTAATTTAAAAAAATAGCTCTACTACAGTTACAATGTGGCTTTTATTAGCTCTATAAGCAGTAATATATTATAGATATTAAGATAAACTCCACCACATAATAAGTTGCTGAAATATTAACTTACTGCTTTTTGAAGCTATTATAATAAAATTAGCAACAAAATTAATTGTTCGCAAATTTATATTCCTAACAGATATGGTTTTTGTTCTGCTTTCTTCTTTCGTAGAAGGCATATTTTGGTTGGAAATACATTTTCAAGAGAGACACACTTTGGGGGAATAATTTTTTTTACGTTATTAAAATGTATACTGAATTGATGTTTATGTTTTAAATTCCTGAATTTACCACCAAGATCAATAAACACATATTTAGCACCTTGCATTTTATTTCAAAGTGCATATTTGTGTCTACAGAATGTCGTCTGTAGGCAGTGGCCCGTCTGTCGAAAGTTAAAGTTATATATATATATTTGACAGATAGGAAAACGTTACCCTGCGATTCGTCGAAGATCGCGTGACTGCCTGAAAGGTGCGATGGATGGTTGAGAGTTCACCGTTACACATATAAATAAGTTTTTTTTCGTGCAGTTATACCACAACTACACTGCCTTAAGTGAAACACAGGCAGCTATGGATAACCCACTGGCAGCCATGCTTCAACCATAAGTAATAAACATTTGAAACCTCAGTCACTTCTTCATAATCCAATTGAACGAGTTATAAAATTTTGGGGGCTGTAACCAAAAATTAATAACAAAGGAATATTCTGTAGCTTGGCAATGGTATTTAGTGTGTATTCATCTACAAAACATAAAGGATCTTTGTGGTACAGAGAAACTAGGGATTGGACTTTTTTTTTTATTGAATTAGGCATCGTTTAATTTGTAATTGTACTAAAAGCACAGTCGAGTACAGAAGGTGCAAGACTATCACTCCCCCCCCCCCCCCCTTTTTTTTTTTCCTAATTCCCAAATGCTGATTTGATAGACGCTAAGTGACCACTTCATCATTCTGCTAGTTTTTATAAATTATGGTAAACTGCTCACCTCACACGTTTTAAAATGTTTTATTTCTACATATTTATGTAAAAATAAACAGCAACACCCAAACATACCGCACATAGTGAGACTGTATTCAAAGTTACCATCTAGTAGAACAGTATTTTAATATGTAGTAGCATTCAGTCCAAATGGAATTAATTCAAGTGTTCAGAAGTGGTTGTGATTTGGTAATTTAGAATTTCAATAAGTTCCATTGTAAAATATCAAATATGTCAGTATTTTACTCGACTAATTCAAACACCACACATGTGGAGCGCTGCCTTCCTTTTGGAAGGCAGCCTTAAGTTACAAGTAAAGGAGCACCTCTGTATATGGCCCATGGTGTTTCATACAGTACATACATGCATTGGAGCACAACTTCCTAATTAAGACATCCATTTTCTTGGCTAGTGTAGATAATCCATGGAGAAAGCAGCAACATTGACTGCAAAATTCTTATAGCTTTCAACAATACAATGGTACTCCTATGTGACATTTGAGAGATTATAAATTAGATAAACACCCCCCACCATTTAAAAAACTTTCACTAATGCAATTTATGCAGTACAGCTGGCATTAGGATGAAAATGCAATGGGTCAAAATATTTGATGGTACATTCTAACATATGTACTCAAGGCTTAATAGCCAATTTACTCCACCTAAGATTTGCATGCATTAAGCACATTTAATTTTATAATTCAATTTCAACAAAAATATTATTTCCATCATAAACGAGTCACTTCTAATAACCAACCTGAATACATGCTTTTTACAATAAATTTTAGCAAAGATTTTTATATGCTTTATGGCGAGAAAACAGGAAAATATGTTGCAGAATTCAAAAGCAGCTGAACTGAAAATAACTTACCTTGGTTATGATTTTTACATATTTTCTTTTCAAATTTAAGGACACTTGTTATTGTAATTCAATTTCCAAGTACTTTCTCCAGTACTGTGATTACTGCAAACAAAGCTGTGTAAATAGACTAACAGGTCAAAAGAAATGTGTGCATATCACCTTAATTCCCTTACCTACACTGCAGAATGTGGCAAAAAATTCATTCAAAAACACCTCATTTATGTTAATTCCATAGGTATATGCACAAAGTTAAAATATTGGATACTTCAGGGAGTAAATAAGACGAAGTGAAATAGAAAATAAAACCTTTTACTTATTCGTAAAAATTTATAATAAATAGGCATACCACTGAGATGTAACGATAATTCTCAGGAGTGAAATAATATTGTTTGAAAGTTTTGTACACAGTTGTGTAAACAATTGCGAGTAGAATAATGAGGCGGGGAGAATGTTGCTACTACATTTATTGGTTTCATCTGTAACCCTCACTCGACAGCTGGTTCACTCTTTGCAATTTATACACTGACTCACCAACTGTAGACTACCTGATGTCATCACCACTACAATTAAAGTGGTGTGTAGTACATGGTGTTTAGAACACAGAATGAACTTTGATACACTGGCTGGAGAAGAATTATTCTCGCCACCTAAAGTTGTACTTGGCATCTCTCCATTCATTCTAACGAAAATTACTTGCAAACAAGTATGTAGAGATATTAAAATATTTGCGCATTAAACCAATAATGATATGCAGACCTTTGTCAGTGTAAAGGGTAAGCAACTACCTTAAAGGAAACTATTACACTTCTCATTCAGTTGTTTATTTAATAAGTCTTAGAAAATTATTTGGTAGTTGATGCAAACATAACCCAAATAATGTACAAATTAATATCAAAAACACTTAGTTTCCCAAATGTAAACAATAACATTCAAAAGTATGAAAATGCAGTATCAATTACCACAGTAAATACTGTGACTTGGCACACCACACATTTCTTGGACAATAAACTTCTATAATGGTCAGCAAGCTACAGCACTGCTTAGTACATACACATCATATGTTCCTCGACAACAAATTTCACCAATTTGGCTCCAAGCTCCGGCCAGTCTACTAAACCAATATGTAAACATTGTACGAGCAATCACTGGCATAGGCCTAAATATGAAAACAACTATTTTGAAGCAATTAATCAATTTTATCATTAGCCCAACTTGCTTAATTATACACACACTTAAACAAGAGGCTCCTGCCAGTTCAATACATCAACAGTGAAAATGTAAACACTGACACAGGCCTAGGCCTAAATATGAAAACAACTATTTTGAAGTAATTAATCAATTCTGACCCTACCTCAACGTGCTTAACTATACACACACTTAAACAAGAGGCTCCAGACAGTTTAATACACTAACACTAAATTTGCAAACATTTTTTGCTTTTATTTTTCGAAGGTAAACACAGACCTGCACCTTTCTCGTTAAAGGCTATCAAACTTCGCACGACCCTTCTGTGTACAAGATTAGAAATAGCAGCTGCAACAGTCAGCTGACTGTGTTGTTGTCCCGGTGAATGCAAATTTCGGTTGCGAAAATCCTGTTTTCTGAAATGGTTCGTACACACTGTTCGCGCGTATTAACAGCCAGGCCCTTTTTTCTTTATTACATCCAAGTCTGCTCTCTTACATTTCTGCACTCATAGCTTGCACCTACGAAAGGACAAAACAGTATTTAAATAAATTAAGGTATTGTGTGACCGGAATTTTCAATAAAAACACACTGATAATAGTAAGGCATTGGAACCTAGACATGAGCACTGAGTGAGTGATTCGAAATACTGAATTGACTCACCAACATGAAAGAGTGATTCGAAACATTCGTCTGCCTTTGACTCGATACTTTCGCCAAGCAGTGGCGACTGCTTGGCGAAACATCTCAGAACTCAGAACTTATCTGCTACTCAGCATATAATACTGTGTACGAATACAGATGTTATTTAGCAGCAAATGTTTTTGAGATGGACGAATCTCTTGTCACGAGGGAAACGTTTTTGGAAATGTCGAGTGGTGGGGCTACAGATTCTTCGCCCCAAAGTGGGTGGAGCGAGTAGAGAGTGACGGCCATAACAGTAGGATAGCTGTGCTACAGGAGGGAGGGGAGACTTCAGGGACTAATCCCTTTTCAGCCAATCACAGGATGTAAATGAGAACGAGAGAGAGCTGGGCGCGCCCTGGTCAAACACAAAAACCGTTTCCTGAAATTGACAGGGCTACCAAAACTGGAATTTTGATTTCCACTGTAAATAGAATGTGTTATACAGTTATACGCTACATGTTTTGTAGGTGCACTTTGGCGCTCCACTCTTTTGCAGTTGTAAAACACATTTCTTATCATTGCTTGTATTTATTTCAAATAGTTTTTTATTATGTATATTGTTAAAAGTCGCATGAGATTCAAACATAGTGTTTAATATTCTTAACAAGTTTGTTGTTAATGATGAGCCATGAGCATTGGTCAGCAACAGGGTTGGAAGAGTTGTTCATGTCGTGCTATGTAAACTTGTAAATGATGGATAATTAAGTATCATTTAAAACCTTATTACACAAAGATTTTGAAATATAGGAATAAACTAGAGCTTATAAATTTTGGACCAGAAAGTCCACGGGTATATATAACAACAAAGCCACGATGGTAAAAGTAGTGGTTCGTATATGCGAAAATTCAACACTAAGTTCATATGATTTCGCAGACTGGCCAGTGATTGGTAAGGTGAATATTCATTACCAGTTAGATAGCACGTACAGGTTGACGAATTGATTTTGTTTACAAATACATTAATTAAGTTATGCCACTTTCATCCTCCAATTTAAATTTGACAAGCATTTTGTATGTACTGTATGTAAATTAGTATTAGGTTTTAAAAATATTTGTTTTAGTATATTTAAGATACCATCTTCACTAGTATCGTAGAATTAGTATTATTATCTAATTTCTCATTGTCTCGTGTAATGTACCACACCGCATGGTTACTGGTTGGAAGGTATATAATCTACACAAACTTTAAACAAACAAATACCTGTGCTGGTGATTAGATCTGAATCAGTGGCCACAGTATGTTGACAATTACAAATCGAGTGAAGAAACATTTTTCTTCAAACAACCGCATTTAATTTTTATATTTTGCTGCACAATACACCTTACATAAGCCTGTCGTACACAAAATATTTAATACTGTGCCTACTTAAAAAATGATATTTATAATCATCTGAGTTAGAATCACCTAAGCCCTCCCAGTTTCAAAAGTCACCAGCCTCCACTGTCGCCAAGGCTATGAGTTGCGAGTTGCGTTTCTTGCCCGATCTGTTAAAGCAGGCATTGAAATGAGCCAAATGTTTTTCGATTCATTCGCAATGACTCAATGGCACTTACTAGATGGCGGTAATGTGTCAGACACTGAGTCGTGAATATTATAGAACTCAGGTGTGTAGTATTAGTTATATCATCATTGTAATGCAGTGTTTATTTGTACAGATTACGTGCTCATTTTTATAGTACGAGCATTGTTTCGAAAATACTTTTTGTTAGTATTATTGATGTTTTTTTTATGCAAGAGTTTATTCTAAAGTATTTTTTAATGTATTATCCTTGTAAAATACAAAACTTCGAATGAAAGCACCATTTTCCAAGTACATCGTAATAATATATACCTGTGTTTTGTTAATTTCTGCGAAAATTCCAAAAATAAATAAAACGTTCATCCAAACGGCAGTGTTTATTTTTAAGATAGTGTATACGTTGCAAAATATGCATTTTGAATCTCGTTAAATTTTGTATTATTACATTTTAATTTTTTAATTTCCACTATATTCGTATTTTTTGTATCCCGCCTATAACATGTCACTGCAACACAGCTTTTCGTCACCGATCGACGATTCTCAGTGAGGCGTGGTGAGCCGAATCTACTGTTTCGAGTAAAACAGCCACACAAAGATGGGTGTTTGTTGTTGATTCAATACAGTTCTAAGTCCGCGAGATGTTTCGTATCTTTGAAGTCGAATCAGTTAGTCGACTCCACCCACACAAAGATGGGTGTTTGTTGTTGATTCAATACAGTTCTAAGTCCTCGAGATGTTTCGTATCTTTGAAGTCGAATCAGTCGACTTATCAATCATATTTTATCCACTCGTTTAGCCGACTGCTAATGGAAGTGGTTATCTACTGCAAGTTTCGTGTACTTATCGACTTGCATCCATGGAAATTTAAATAAGGACTTTCTGCAATTTGCAATGCTGTAATCTGTCCTGCAATATTAAATAATCACGTGTGGGAGAAGACTGGAATTGAATTCATCCTAAATACTTCCCCTTCTACCATATTTGATATAAACTTTTGTTTCCAAAATTAAATCGTAGCTTATATCTACATTTACAAACATGGTACTTCCATTTTCTGTTCGGCATACAGTATAACTGATTATATTTTGTTTGTTCTTGTGAAAATTAACGCTTATTGTAAATTACAGTTCAATTTTTATTTTAAATAAGTTATATTGATTGTAGCGCTGTCTAATTCCAATGGTGTCACGAGTGGAAATTAAGGGCCTTATTCATAGTCGGAGCTTCGTCCAAGGATGATCCGGTGATGATCTTCCTGGGAGTTGGTCTGAGGTTAGTCCGGACTAAAGGTGGACTAACTATATCATATTCATAAACTCCTATAAGAGTGAGACTAACTTTAATTGTAGGATCATCGAAATACACTGTTGCAAAGATTCCATGCATTCTCATTAAAGTTTATTCTTCTCTGCAAAATAGAAACTAGACAGCGCTAAACACAATATAGCTTATTTAAAATTAATTATTTTTTCCTTTTCAAATTGAGTAGTATGCGGTTTTGATTATTTCCTTTCAAAAGTGAGGTTCTTGATAGTTTGCCGAATATTTTTTGCCCAGTTCGTGTAAACAAAGCACATTATTCATACAGTTCAATTTGCAATTTCTCTTTATACTCGTCAACAATATTTTGCTATGCGAGAATAATAATTACGTTATTTTCTACTACATTGTCATTTTATTCGTTTTAACTTTGTTGTAATGACTCTCTATCATATATTGTAATATGGGCTGATTTTATTCTACTAAGCCAATATTACTTTTACTATGAGATTAATTAAGTATTGTAATGCTGAATACATTACAAAAAGAAATCTAAAAATGGGGTTAAAATTCTATATCCCATACTAGATTCGACCTTGCATAATTCGGCACTTCAACCCACGATGATACCACTGTATTAATTAGTGATGAGAAATATAGTTCACTAGAATGAACTAGGTCGTGCCGAACTAATCACATTTGAGAACAGTTCATTGGGAACCTTTCTTTTGAACTATATAGGTCACAGTCGAATGATCATGCATACTGGCGAACCGCAGAACGCAAGTGTAACCTCAGTCCGAGAACTGGATAGGTCTTTCTCTGTTTCCTCTGTCACAGTTCCATTTCCCCTCCCCAGAAGAATCTAAGCAAGCGTTTAAACGGATAGGGAAGCAAATAAGTGATATTTGTTAATTAATTGCTTTATTGTGTGTAGTTCCCGACCAATTTGTGACTCATGTCACTATTGAAATAGGTAGTTCTGCTTTGCAATCCCTACAGTTCGAGGCAGTTCTGAACAAGCTAAATCAAAGTTACAGAGAGACGGAGGCAGATTGATAAGAAGTATGCACTTTGTGATGTGGCCATTCAAGAGTTGAGGCGATAGCCAGAGGGGGGAAAGCTGCAGGGAGCGACGAACGATGGAGCATGCGCAGTGGCATACTGTGGTGCGCCTGGCGTAGTTGCTAGTACTAAGAGAATGTCTGACAGATATCACAAGAGACTAATTCTTTAATGTCGCGGTGAACTATGCACATAGTTTTTTTCAAGACCAGTTCAAAATGAACTCGTAGTTCGTGAACTACCCATCACTAGTATTAATATTACGTCTCCTAAGAAAAGAAACAGTTTTCAGAGAAGGCATTTGATTGTCATAAAGGCATTGAAAGGCATTGCTGTAGCTACAAACTCATGTTCTATTAAGCTTATAAGGCATATTTTCTTAAATTAATGTTCACCGAACATTTCATTCATTAGGTCGGCATATTTTTGGATACTTTATCTAGCTGTCAGTGGCATGTAATATTTACAAAACTGTGGTATATTTTGTTCGCCATGTTTCTTTTTGACCTTAATAACTCGTTAATCCTACCCTCAGTATGGACTAAAAGTTAGGCCATACTAAAGCAATATGATCCTTGGACACAATAAAAATGCTCTCTGAATATGAAAAATATTGGTCAGAGGATGATCTTTCCTTAATCCGGACTAAAAACGACTGTGAAAAAGGCTTTAAATGTTTGAGACTAACTATCTGTAATGTGCATGCACTGTAAACCTGGCAACAGTGTTCTTCCATGATCCTTCGACTAAAGTTAGTCCCACCGCCATTTTACATCACTGGGATGCTACTCCCTCAGCGCAGGGGTAGATCGGTCCCTTGTGAGGGACCTTGGCCACCCAGTTGGTTGTCAGTTAGCTGCGGAGGCGAGGAGAAGCTAACCCCCTCCCCCCTCCGAACCCACAAACATATTTTATGCTGCAAAGATAGCATTCTTTTACAGGATTCCCAGGGTAGCGCCTGGGAGCTGTTTCCATAGCTGAATTTTACTCTCCTTTTTCCCAGCCTGTACGGGATAAAAGAGAGTGGTGAAGTTAATTGAATTTATCAGCGCGGAATTTTAAAGTTCAGGACTTGTGAAGTACTGTCACGAGCTCCCTGTGAGAGAGCTAGTGACAGTTTGGTATAAAAAGCAGAGGTTAATAGCCAAATTAAGTTAAATTTTCGATATAAGTAGCTTTCCCATGACTGGAGTGGCAAGGGTTTATATAATTAAATTAATTAAATGTATATTGAAGTGAATTAAAGTTGCGCGAAAATTTAAATCCGTGTAGTTGTTTCAGTTTCAGTAATTACTTCATATCTTATGAGTTAATGTTAAAAACCATTAAATAATCTGATTGGTGTGTAAATACATGTCTGAATGTACCGTGACGAGCGGCTAAAAGTGAAGTAAAACATGTTAACTCGGGGAAGTCCGAGAGCGATATGGCTGGCGCGAAGCTAATGCCAACTAGTTTTGTTAAACGTGGTCGATTTTTGTCCCGGACCGATCGGAAAATTCCGGCCAGTTTCGGGGCCTTATTTCTATGAAATCGGGCGGTATAATTGCGCTGAAGGCGTGAAATTATATTTTTAGAGCTGTTTTGAACTATATTCCGTGTTGATAATTATTTAGACTTGTAAAATTCGAAAGCAGAGCCATGAAAACACGTCGCGTGAGTTAAGTTAAACAGTAATTTAGGCCAGAGGGCTCTGATTGGCGAAGAGAACTTGGAGGGGCGGGGCTTATGAAGGTGCTCGAGAGATGGCAGAATGGTCGTTAATTTGACACGGAAAAATTTAAATAAATAAATGCGGTTGTAATTAAAATCGTCTTAAATAAATAATTGGTGCTGCAATACTTAAAATGTTCAGTTGTGTATGACTAGAATATATACGTGATTATTTCGCTCGTCATAGTGATTAATATTTGTGTAATTTGTTTCGGAGTCGCTCCAGTACAGAGTAGGGGGAATTGGTATATGCGGGTCTAGTTGACGGGCTAGGGGGCCGCAAATGACGCCATGGCTTCGAGAAGTAGCCAGGTTCTCTCATGTTTCTCTGTGATGTTGCGGAGTTTTAGTATGTAGGGGTGGAAATGAGCGAGGCGAAGTCGCATTCTCTAAGGAATTCCATGAGTTCATGGAAATCCTGCATAACGCCTCGCATCTCTCCTGGCGAGGGCGGGACTGAGGTTGTGTATTTGGCACTGCAGAGGTGTCAAGAGGGGGAGCTGGTTTGTGAATAGACGCAGAGAGTGCCTGCGAATACGTTTTTCCGGGCTGTAATGTCCTGACTATGAACCTGGACGGGGCAGGAGGTTGTTTTGCAGTTTTTGGCGCGATTTTCGCAGCAGCAGCAGTAGTTCTTTTCTGCACCAAGTCCAGGAACTTGGGGCAGGCTTTTGAAAGAGCTATGTGTTCGCCTGCGCAGTTACTGCATGTCTGCTTGGAATTGGTTTCGTTTATTTTTTTTTTGCAAGCACTCTCGGGATGAGGGCCGGCGCAGTGAGGGCATTTTGTCGGCATCGAACAGTGATTTTTTTGTGTGTCCTAGAGCGAGACAGTTACGGCATTGTGCCACGTCTGTCGGCCGTTTCAGGTATTGTCGGGGGTGAACTATTTTTATCCTCGTGACAATGTGCAGAGGAGGGAGAGAAGTGTTCTACGCCGCCGTGACACAGAAAAAACGCGGCTCCAACATGAATTTGTTTGGGTCTGTTTGGTTTGTGATACGTTTTTTAAATTGATAAATGTGCTGGATTGAGTATCCGGCACATTCCAGGTCTGCCTTGATGTCCGCAATGTCGGTTGTGGGGTGGAGGTCAAAAACTACTTTCTGTGGGAGCTCGGAAGCTTGACAGAAAGTAAAGTAATGGATGTAGTTCGCTTCTAGCATTGTGCGAGCAGCTGTGAAAAAATCAAAGTTTTTAGTGAGGATTTGCGTTCCCTTAGCTGTGGGGAGAAGGGAGAACCCGTCCCTACTAAAAGCTCGCAGTTTCTGAACAAGTAAGTTGTATTTAGTGGCGTCAGGAACCACTAATCTGAACTGGTTTTGTTTTTCTGTCGTGTTTGAGGTGCAGCCGTTTGTGTTTTGTGGGTGGAGATGCTTGAAGAGCCGGGATGGTTAACTGCTGAGGTTTTTTCTGTTTTGTATAGGAATGGTGTTTGTATGTGCCTCAGACGACACAGAATGGAGACGCTTGTTCTCCTGCATGGTTGTTCTGTCCCCTTTACGTTTTACTATCTGGAAGTCGGTTTCCATTTCAAATTTTTCATTTCCTGCGGCCGGTGTTGTCGGTCGGGAGGAAGTTGGTGTGGTGATTGTTGGCGTCGTTGGTTCCGTAAGAGTAGGTCAATGTGGTCAGGGATGCCATAAGGAAAAATGTCGGAAACTGTTTGGTAATTAGGTCGTCTCTTTGCCAGTTCTAAAAATCGCATGTTTTCGCGGAGGTACTGTAAGGAGTACGGACCAGTTCCCATCATCCACGACGGCTCGATCGGTTCCCCGCCCGCCGCCATGACCCGTGAGGGCGGTGGGGGAGGGGTAGGCTCTGTGTGGAGCGACTCTCGATGTGGTGTTGTTTGTAATTTGCGAGAAATTGTTAGAATAATACCTAAATCGGTGCTATACACTGTGACCGCTGACCCACTAGGGGCTAGGCTCAAGATGACCTGTTTCCAGGCCGATCACAGTGTACAGGGTGTGTGCCGCGAAGCTATTAGTCGTATACAGCCAGAAAAAGCAGAGACGCACCCTCCTTAGTCGAAGGCAACACTGTTGTGAGGTTGTGACTAAAGTTAGTATCACTCTTATCGGGGATTATTAATATGACGGTTAGTCCATCCTTAGTCCAGACTAACACCAGGCCAACTCCGAGGATGATCATGTTCTGGATCATCCTTGAATGACGCTCTATGAATGAGGCCCCTAATATTAATAATTTCTAAAAACACGCTGAATGTATGAAAACATTACGTGATAATGTATGAATTGTATTTACGTACACAATTATTTATTCCTGTCATTTTACTTGTATCCATTTGTGCCTCGATAAGAATGCGAATCGAATGCACGGACTGTTGTATACATTTAAAATACACAGAACTCAAATATTTTAAAATAACTATATGTAACAAATTACTGCACTGTAATATGATACAATTAGTCTCTGGTACATACTTGACAGGTTAAAGAAACACTGTAAAAATATAACAAGCACCGACATAAATACTGGCATATACACAATACATAACCTTACACGGATTATCATTCTGAGAGTTTCGTGGTGGAAAATGGCTTTTCCAGCCCTCAAACATACTTCGTAGCAAGTTTCTCCCATCCATCTTGTGATTATATGCGGTCCACCCAATTTCTCAGCCAATCTGCACAGATTCCTTTTGCCTGGTGGACTGGTAGTGCACTCGGACATAAACAGATTGTCGTGGCAGGAGGTGTGATGGGGGCCGAGATGACGCAGGTGGCCAATGCGAAATGTAGTGCCATTGGTTCTCACTTGCCTCTCCTATGGTACGTGCATGCATCTCCTCTATTCATTTGTCTCCCTCCCCAAACTGCTGGCTCGCTCTCTTGCCTGCACTTGAACTCACAGGGATGAGGAAGGTCGTAGCCTTGGAGCAGCTGGACTGGTGTCTTACCTGTGGCTTGATTCGTACGCGACCTGAGTGTGAATAGGGCTGAGAGCAGTTGTTCAGCCCACAAGGCATAATTCTCACCCCTGTACAATCACAGCTGAATTTTTAACTCCTAATTACAGTGATCAGTCGGTTAGCACTTGGATTGTAAACATCAATGGTGATGTGTCGTACGTCCCATCTCTCGCACTTGCCTCTCCACATACGGCCCGTGAACTGGTTTCCGTTGTCTCTTAACAGAGTGTGTGGGTAGCCCCAGCGAGTGAAAAATTCGTTCTCTACCACCTTACCCACGGTGCGAGCCCATGCACTTGACACTGGGTTAACTTATACACATCTTGAAAATAGGTCTGGTACTACCCTATGAACCTCTTTCCTGTCGATGTCCATGGATAAGGGCCCACCAGGTCTAAATCCACTGTTGCTTGCGTGGAGTCCTCGGTTGTTATTGTTGTGCACCATCTATTCACCTACTCTTATAGCGGTTACAAGCCGTACATTCACATACAAAATAACGTACTTACACTGACACTCAGCCAGTGAAAACTTTTTAAAACATTACATCACATCTGCCCTGCACCGGAATGATCCATGATGATAATAGAGTGTGCATAATGTAGCACAAAGTTTCGGGCTGCAGTCGGGATGTACTTCCTCCACGTGTCAGTATTGACATTCGTGCAGGATTCCAAGGTACCATTGCGCACACACCACTTGTCACTTGCATATTGGGTTCACACAGCATGCCATTTCTGCGCGACAGGGCATTCTGATTGTTCACTCACTACGTGTGTGCTTACGACTTGTAGGCTTAGGTGTTTGTGGTAACATTGTAATGTTTTAGTACCGCACTCGCGAAATCACAAGGTTTTCTGAGCATACAGAGGAAGGCAGGCAGCAGTCTCTCCCGCCCCTCTTCGTGTTGTGTAATCTCCGTTCCCACTGAGTGGGACAAGTGGTTGGCTTGTTGGTTTTGTTCCCCAGCCACATGCTTTACCTAGAAGTTGACGTGGAAAGTGCTTCGCCCCAGGCTTTTCGCCATGTCATGCCAGCTGGAACATCAGAATAACCAACATCATCATGAGCAGCTGCCAGTGTACACAATCCGGTGTCACAGTGTGCATGTACCTGTGTAGGGTGTGGTGTACAAAAATGTAGCGTATGTTTTTCATGAACTTTTAAATTTAAGTACGGTTGTGCCATATTTTGTTTATTTATATATTTTCTTTCTGCAATGCCATTAGTTTATCATTAGTGTTCACATTTGGTATAAAGAACTATTGTTGATGGGGGTCTTATGGACGATAGCCTACGGCGACTGTGGATATGTGGTCAATACGAAGGAGAGGTGAGTGAATTTGTCTGTTATATTACGTAAAGGTAAAATATTACCTGTGGGCGAAGCTGTCGGCAACTTCGCACGCCTATATTACCACTGAAGTTACCATGCTTAAGGGAGGCAGGCTGCATAAATGCGAAACACAGTGAAATGCACTTGTAAATTTGATGGTTGCTATGAGGGCACAGTACCCGATGAATTTAGGAGAGTTAAATGCAATAAAACACGTCTAATTATGGCATGACTGTTTTATTACCATAAACTAAAACATTGGTGCCATTCTCGTGAACGCCGAAGCACCAGATATGGCTAAGAATGTGACATCACGAGAATGTCACCACTTGAAATGTGATATTAAATGAAATGATGCCTCAAGTGGCTGATTCTCGATAGTTGATTAAATGTACACTCTTATAATTAAAAATGTTTAATGTGTGTGTGTCGTTATGCTCATATTAATTAATGCTACTTGGGAACCGCTCGCCACTACACACTTCCTGCAGGAATTCCCAGTCTTTTGAAACCACTTGGAGCCACGTGGCACTCCTGATTCGTGCACAGAGCCCTTCGACATCGCACACATCGGAAAGTCGTGGGAATAAGCGGCTCCGCTTACCCCAGTGTTCCTTCCAATGGCTGTTACGTCTTGACTTCAAGGGACACACTCGTTTATCCATTCATCATGAGAGTTATCCTTTGTGGGGAATGTTAAATATTATGACCCGTGGTCACGAGTTACAGGATAGAAAGAAAAGTGTAATGCCATTCTTGTCGACCTGCACTGATCAGACTGCGACTTAATGTCGATCAATAGTGTGTTGCTTTGTGGTTGATGCGTCTGCGATGGAACAAACAGGTACACGAGTTATGTGGACGCGAGGAACATATAAAACATATATTATGGTATTTTAAGTTAGTACAAATAACTGTATCATAAATGCTACATAAATATTTTTATATTGGTTACACCATCTGCTGAAGCCAGCATAATTTGGTAAAACATATTTAGATGTGGCATTAATTTTGCGCTTGAATTGGAATTCTAGGAAAGACACATAAACCGAAAAGATACTTAACACCTTTTTATATAAAGTCTAAATGTTTATTGTGATTTTCGTGAGCTTTTTAATTTGAAGAATTAGGTGTATGTGGACAATAATTTCACATAAACTACCATTTAGCATGGCAAGAATGCTTACGCACAGATTAATTGAAGGAATTTGTGAAGTAGATGAACATTATGCTGTAGATTGTAATTTTATAATTTTTCTCTTGTTTTATAAGCACTGTGTATATGCATTCTTTATAGTGCAGGTCAATCCACTATGAGTAAAAACACTCAGTTTCGCAACTTTGTGCAAATAAAGACACAAAACATTGTCTATAGTTTTAATAGAAAAGCACTGACCTGAAATTACTGGTTTTTTTTTTAATACTTTGATGAACTCTACGTATACATTAATTCAAAAAATATACGTATACATACACTCGCAATTGGGCTACCGCCAGGTGGCGAGCTCTCTCAACTCTCCTTCACCCAACCAACTCCTTTTCCACTCCCTTCCTGAATTTACCAACCCCTCTCACATATACCAATTCCTCTCTCAACACATTCCACTCCCTCACAGACCTCACAAGCATGGACTGCCTACCCGGGCCTGTTCTCCTTCACACCCTCTGAAGCTTCTCACTGTTGTTTCCTCTTCCTCTAAACACCCCCTTACTTAGCTTTCAGTGTAGCCCTCCCCATCCTCCCTCGTCATTCACCATCCTGTACATCCTAACTAACCATTAAACTTTCCTCCTGTCCTTCTATGAGCTCCACCCCATTTCTTTCATCATCACTGATGGCCTATAGTTCCCTTCTTCCTTACCACCTTGCCCCTGCCTTCTCCACCTATCCTTCACCCATCTTGCTTCCTTTCTCTGCACCTTTTCCAGTTCTCGCACCTCCACCTCCACATACAGGTCCCATACTGCTGCAGCATATTCTAACATTGATCGTACCATTGCGCCATATGCCTAGACAAGTGTCTGTGCGGCATCTCATAGGCATCCCGATGCTGTCGTTGCCCTTGTTGCCTCCTTGCTATTATCCCCACATCGCTGTGGATAGGAACAAAGCGGGAAAAGCTGATATTTCAGGAAAATTTGGCGGTAGAATGGCCCCAATTGGGTAAGCTTGACACATGGACAATGCGGGCAAAAGTTGGAACAGGATTTTTCTGGAGTGGTGATGGCGAATGAAATGAATAAATATAACCAGGGCGCCAGACGCTATTAGGCGACGTCAAAGATGATTGCCGCTCCTCTTAATGAGGACTATATGGGTTGAGTTTTCATCCTTGGTGTAAGATACATTATGCAATTCAAAATTCTTAATTCGCGAGTAATGTTTGAGGTCTTCATTTTCGCATTTTAATTCTACATTAGGCGAAGTTTCCTTACCTCAGCAAGCACATTTTCTAAGTCCTTTTGCTTGGCGTCTATCTGGGCCTGCTCGAAGAAAATAGATTCTCTTTTATCTTCTTTTTTTTTCTTATCGAAATTCTTTCTTCCACTAAGCTAGTAAGTTGATTCAAAATTTATAGAAGAGTCATTTTATTATCCCCTTTGATCATTAGACATGTTCAAACATACTTATGGAATCATTATTTGCACTTTCCGTGTAATCTAACATCTTTATCATCATCACTAAATTGTTTTTTGGAACAACCACATTTAGTATTTCCTTACCACCCGACATCTTTACTTGTCAACAACTGGGATATTGTAAAAATAGCACTTTGTTTTTAATGAGATGTTCATAATGGCGGATAAAAATATTATTTTACCGTTTTGTTAATTGTTTTTGATGAATTCAGTCCTTTAATTTAACTGTCATTTTCGGACAGAGTGCGGTGCTCAGAAGGCGTTGAATATTTTGTTCGTGTGTCATTGTTTTGGGTATTTTAAAATTTATTCTGAACAAAAATATGGTAACGTATTAGTATCGAAAAAATATATATAATTGTACTGTCATATATTATTTTATGTAGTTTTTGTCGATTTAAATCATGTAACACTGTGGTTGGTAAATTTTTCTTTTGTGACGTGTTCTGACTTTGACTTGTCTTGTCCAATAAACATTCGCCACACAATCCAAATTGTGATTGTGAAGAATAATGGAAACACTGTAACCTCGCACTTGCCTGCTGTCAGAAGTGAGGTAAGAAACGTGTGCGCTTTTGCGTTATTTTAATGGAATTGATATACTCCTGAACCTTTACTAATTGGGAAGGTAAGCGAAAGTTACGTTGTTCTGCGAAAATATGTTAGTAACAGAGACGTCGTTACTGCTCTGTTTTGTCAGTCATGTGTATGTTCTTGAATAATATTTATAAGTATGCATTTACGAACATGAGGGGGACCTTTGCAAGACGTTGAGTTTTAAGTTATAAAGTCTTTACTAGCGCATGTTGTAGAATGTTTGGCAATTACATTATTAACATGCTGTTGATGGACCACATAACCTTATTTCCAACGCCGGTGTTGAGTTTCCTTGGAGCAGAAAAAGTTTTAATCACACTCATCAAAAAAATGATGTTTATTTAGGAAAGCAGTGTTGTTAGCTTACGAAAATAATGATATATAAATAAAGGTGTGAAAATTAAGCTTTAAAAAATTTGTTTTGTCTCTACAGTATTGTCATATGTTTACAAATGTTCTCACTTAAATAAATTTAAATGATTGCATTAAAGTATTTCTTAGGTTGTAATAGATATGTTTTTTTTTTAATACTATGGCTATAATCTGTAGGACGGAGAGTTTGTCATTTGAGTAGACATTAAATTCATTTAATGTATTACAGTTTCTTCTCTTGAAGTCCTAAAAATTTTGTTACTAATTAATTTTTCTAATGTTACAGCAATGGATTTAAGATTATGTATCATCGTGGGGTTGATAACTCTCTTCTACTCCGAGACTTCAGGGATAGCCGTCATGAGTGTGGATTTGGGTAGCGAATGGATGAAAATAGCAATTGTATCTGTAAGTATTAATTGTAAATAGTGTATGGCATAATTTCTTTATTGATCATTAAAATAATGCACAAATCTGCAGATACAACATGTAGCATATATTTTTTTCCTGTTGTATAGTGATGATACTTAGGCTGTTTCTGAATTCTCAATAATTGCATACTTGTGGGTACTTGTAACTGGAAGTGACATCACCATGTGTATACTAGCGCTGTTCGAATTCCCAGTATAGTATACTTGGTAAGTATTTGAAATTGTATACTTGTGGAGCATAGTACGTACTTACGACAGTTGCCATATTGTATTTCAGGTGAGAAAATTAACGTGTACGTTTTATGGTCATAAAACTCGCAATTTTTAAAAGTTAATAAGTAGTATTTACAAAATATCTTTCAGTTGTATATGTAAATAGTCAGATTAATAAATGTACTTTCAATTATGATTGAAATTCCGAGTGTTATTTAGACGTCTGCAGCATATTTCCCAGATGTATGCTTATACAAATAATATTACAATTTCAGTCCGCATTTCAAAGATTTTATAAACCGCATTGAGGTGTACGCCTATTTATCTTTTGTTGTCAATGTGTATATTGCCGTGAATGGATTGTGTAAATAATTGTCAGCTTAATAAATGTACATAGAAATATAGATCACATTCTGAGCATTTTATAGATTTTTGTGTCTTATTTCTGACGTGTTTGCATACAAATAATACTAAAATTGCATTCTTCATTTCCAATTAAGTGCTAACCTCATATAATTGTATTAATCTTTCTTTTGGTATCAAACACATGATATGTTAGGTATCGGGGGAAGAGGAAAGGATGCCAGTGTCTGTGTAATGCCCTTTTACATATAAATAAATGTAAAAAATAAAAAATCCTATAACTGCTCTAATTTGTTTACAGTCTTCTAATGACGTGATAAAGCAATATCGCAAGGCTATTGGTGTGGTATGAATAATATTTGTGAAATCAACAGAGAAGCTGAACAGATAAACATAACCTGAGGATTCCAAGGTTGTAGCGCATATATAAATATATATATATATATATATATATATATATATATATATTATATATATATATATATATTATATATATATATATAAGCATATTCTGGAAGTATTTCAATTGTCTATATTTCAGTCTAAGATAGTAATTCATGTAATATATGAAATGTCATGGCAATGACAACTTGTTTGTATTTCATATGTTTTCGTTTTTCCAAATTTGTTACTTTTCTTTCCCCATTTCATTAGTAGTAACAGATGACGTCAACAACAGACGTGCATCTTTTCTTTTTCACTGGGTTAGTAAACTAAAGACATCTACCACCGCAAGGCACAACATGGTGAAACTAGGAAAATAACAGAGGTCACCATTAGCTGACGTGACAGACTGCTCGAAAACAATATGTCTTCAATGAGGAATCTTTCTACCAATATATAATGAAGCACAACCTTTCTCGGGTATCATAACAGTTCGTCGCATCATGATCGTTTGTCAGCTGTCAGTCGGACAGCCTGCAACGTATGATCAAGTGACTCACACCAACCAGCGCTCACGGCTTTAACCTTTTTTTGTATTTTTTTTTAAACATTTCAATTCCAATATCTATTAAATTTATTTTCCGACAGTGCGAGGAGTCAATAGGGCGCCGGGAGAGAAAAGTAACGAGTCTCGCTCATCTTCGTAACTCTCGAAGTGAGAAGTTTTGTTTTATAATGGCTGCCATTGTCTTTTTTTTTTGTTTATTCGTCAGTTGCGAGTGTCAATTGTTTTGCCGAGACGACAATAAATCTCCAGAATTTAACTTCTTTTATTTATTGTCAATCCTTGTATCAACAAACTTTCATTATTATGTAGTCAAAAGTCTCCCAACTCACACTGAGCTACTTCGTTGGTGTTTACTGATAACTACGAGAGAACAGGACAGTAACCTGTTACAAGTGGCGCCTCACGTTGGGCATTGCCACGACCTTTCAAATATTACATGAATTACTATACTTGACTGAAATATAGACAATTGAAATACTTCCCCAAATATACCAAATATATATAATATATATATATATATATATATATATATATATATATATATATATATATATATATATATATCTCTTGCAATGCTACAAGGTGCAAGAATTTTTATATTCCTGCTATGGTATAAATTTATAATAAATAGCATCTATTATGTGTGTGACTAATATAAGCCTAATGCTGCCAGGTTATTGTTTATTTTCACTCTTAGATGATCCCTTGTAATCTCTCTTGGCCCTATATTGTTGCATATTTCAAATAACAGATGGTACATTTGCCGTAAAAGTTAGAATAAAATAGTGGTAACCATATGCATAGTGAAAACAAAGTAATTCGTAACTACCAGTAGTTGTGAGTGCAGTGTTCATATAAACTGTGTATGTTGGGAAAAATAATGGACTGGGTGAGGAGGAAGGGGGGAAGGGGAATTGGCCCACTGTTCCTGAGAACAAGAGTCTCCAGCTCTCGAACAACCTCGACACTGCCACATGTGGTATCGTGCACCTAGTCGGGTAACAAATACCTCTACAATACTTCCCAACCTTAACCTCACTGCCCCTCAAAACATATTGCACCGCCAACAGAGCCATCACACGGCATCAGCCTACATATATATAAAGTAATGTATTTGTGTGATTGTAACGGGCACTCGTGTGAAGTCAATAACGTGTATCTCAAGAAATATCTATGGGCTGAATCAATTGTCAGTTCTGCTTGCTTGGTCTTTTGCAGTGTAATTTAATGCAACTTCACTGATGCCATTTGGTTCTGTCAACAATGTCAAAATTCAGTACGTATCGTGTTTCAGTATTCCTGAAAATATATTTCAAGGAAAATGGTAAGATACTGCCTGGTAAACTAGGAAAAGTAAGGAAATTCCAAAATGGAAATGCAGTGGACACCCTGCAATACTTTCACATACATACAAATGCACAATGAAGTAGGTGTAACTCTTTGCTTCATATTATTTCATCATGCTAATCCACAAAACGTATGGCAATGCTGTTGGTGGGTTTTCGCAGGGTGCTCCCATTGTCTTTGCCCTTCCATTCTGTCATAGTTCCAGGCCTCTCTTCTCAACACACTAATCCTTAAGGCTGGCTGACAATGACAAGTTTGGCCCTCCTGTAGGGCAGCATGCTCCACTTGGCACTATCCTCCTCCCCTCATTGCATCCATTGACACTGCCTGAGGTGGGAACAAAATTGGAACATTATTATTGTAATCCACAATTACATTTTGCCACAGATTAGCTACATTATGTAAAGTGATCTACCATTTTGTATGTGAACTGTGGAACATTGTTAAACTAGATAAATGTTAAGCGTACAGTAACATATTCATGATTTTCAAACCATTATACAGCATGGCATCATGATGACACGTAGTAAAATACTTGAGACATGGCATTGTAGGTTAAAACAAAAGTCTGAAAAATATGTGTTTATATTCTCTCTTTTCTCATTGTAGCAGTAAGCATTCTGAATATGAACAATTAGGGAGTTTGGTGCGCATGCAATAATACCCAGTATTTTATTTCACATTAACCTAAAATGAGCACTGTAAAATATATATAAAAGTGGGCATCCAGGAAGCAATTGAAGAGTTTTGTGTGATGTTTTGAGAGGTAAATTATTAGTTATAGTCACAATCAAAGTTTAGAGCAAAGAGGGTGAAGCTGCGGTTTGTTTCGGCGCTGAAGCAATATAAAAAAAATTTATTATTATAAATTGGTAAGTCATCTTCAAGGAAACCGCCCATGAGACAAACTGGCATAAAAACCAGAGCACTGAGAAAATACCTTCTTAAATGAGGCAGTCGTGACCCTCCGACTAAAAAGACGTGGCTTTCAGCGGGAAGACAGTGGCCCAATACTCCAGCCAGTAAGCCATGCTGTCGTCCAGCACACGTGCCTCACACAGCCAACTCTACTTCCTGGTCAGCTGATTTCGTAGACTCGCCCTTGCTTCACCAACTGCAAGCCAGGCATGATCTCAATCACAAACTTTTTTGCAAAGGCAAAATGTTTCAAAACATGTGTCCACAGCACAGTAACTAATTACTCCTTGTACACAGCGCAAAAACTGTTTTATACCTTGCAACAAGATTTTTGTTGGAGCTGCCCCAAATTACAATCTGCCGCGGTTGTGGCTCACCCATCTCGCCTTCCCAACACCCCCTCTTCCGCGTCACCAGCACCCTCAAATGGCAGCTCCCACAAACACAGACATAAGGTAAAACTTTATAAATACGAAATGAATTAAACCATACAAAATGTATTTCAAGCAATATTATACTTTCACAAATACAAAATATTGATTAATAAATCTGCTAATTAAGCATGATAAATATACTGCACAGATGCATGACAAATAGTATAAAAATTATTTACCCTAATGAACAACACAGTAAATGACTTGTGACAACCACCCCTCTGAGAGGGGAGAATGCAAACGCACGCAAGATGTAGTAAGTCATTCCAGATACGAATTTGACATAACCTTACAATGCAACCATAATTTCACTCATTACCAAGTTGTTGGGATGTTCTCAGACAGCATAACATTTAAAGCATAATATTATTTTGGCCCCCACATATAATAGATTAGATACAGAGAGAAACACGAAAGAAATTAAATACACAATACCATTAGTGAAGATGCTCCATCTCACTCATAAAAAGAAATGCATGCCAACATTCTATCCATCTCAAAGATATTACATAGTTTCACAATTCATAGTTCCACATTGTTTGTTTACATCAAACTCACTTGTGTACTAACTCCATCAGGAACACAATATTTCTTAATTTGTGACCAATGCACCCTTTTCACCACGAGATTGTTTGTGTACTCCCCCAACAACACTGTTACTGGACCAAGAAAACTTATGATAAAAATCATACGACTTAGCCATTTTGGATCAGAAATAGTCAGACGTTTTACTCAATACATTTTGCCGGCACAGAACCATGTCCCCTACATCATATGGGTTATCTAACCTACCCATTGCTTTTTGCAAATTTGCATAAGCCTGCTGCCACAGGTTCTCCAACTCCTTTTTATTACTCACATCTAAACACTCAGGGGGAACATCCCAAATATTCAGCAAAGGAGACAGTAACTCTCGTCCAAGGAACATTTTGCTCGGGGAAAAGCACGTGGTGCTGTGCGGCACAGAATTGAAAGCAAGACATAGCTCAGAAATATTCAGATCCCACCCATGCTGGTCAGAGTTGTGAAAAATGCTAAGGGTCACCTTAACATTCTTGTTAACACATTCCACTAAATTAGGGCAAAGATAATAGAGGCCCGTATTAACATGCTTGACTACCCCCCCCCCCCCCAAAAATTCAAAACACGTATCTTTGATAATGCGCAAATTAAAGTAACTGGCATTGTCTGATATTAATAACTCAGGGCCCCCAAATGTGTTCCAAACCCTATCTATTAAAGCGTTTGAAATATTCTCCGCCTTCATGTCTCGTAATGGTAATAAAATGCTAAATTTACTGAAACCATCTACTAAAATAAGGATGCAATTATTCCCCTTTCTTGACCTAGTCAAAGGCCCATACATATCAATGAATACTCTTTCCCAGGGTCTACTTGGTAATTCAACCAAATAATTGCCAACCTTACTATTTAATGGTTGCTTAGCAAGCTGACAATTGTTACATTCCTTAACGTATTTGCTAATATCCTGATTCATACTAGGTCAAAAAAATTCACTATTAATAAGCGCTTTCGTTTTTTCCGGCCCCATGTGCACTCCACTTGTTGAACTATGAATATATTTAAGTAATTAATGTCTTGCTTTATTAGGAACATATATCCTTTTCCTTTTTGTACAATCAACAAAATTAATGATCTCCTTATTAAGACAATAATTTGTGCTGTTTCATAAGTAAAGTTGCTTCCTTATCTGCCGATATTCCATGTCCTTTTGCCAATCAGGAAAATTAGTAAATGCCTTGAGCATCATTCTGATCATAACATAACATTCTTCATTACCGCTTCCTTCCTCCTCATAATTATTGACAGGCGAACATGCACTAGAACTTTCGTAGTCATCCTGATCGTACATTCTTGAAAGACAGCTGGCAATGACATTCGCTTTCCCCCATATATGTATAATATTAAAATGGAAACCGTTAAGCCTCATAATCCATCTACCTATCTTTCCAATATGTTTAGGATGGGAGTATAGCCAGGTAAGTGCTTGATTATCAGTAAATAAAATTAAACTCGCTGTGTTCTAGGTAAGTAACAAACTTCTCTACCCCCCACACGCATGCCAGGGCTTCCTTCTCAAAGTTGCTAAGGTGTTTTTCATTTTTACTTAACATCCTACTAGCGAAAGCTATAGGTTTCAAACCCTCACCTTGATCTTGTAATAAAGCACCCCCTAAAGCAATTGAGGAAGTAGGGAAAACTGTTTGGTAAAGTCGGGTAAAAGTAATATTGGAGGATGAGAAATAACATATTTCAGTTAACCAAATGCTTTCTCTTGCTTCTCCGTCCATTTAAAGGTAACATTTTTCTTGCACAAATGATTTAGACATGCGCACATTCCAGTGTATTCATCGATAAACCTTGAAAAATACCCCAACATTCCAATAAACCGCAAAAACCCTTTAACATTCTTCGGTCGGGGAAAATTTACGATTTGGGGTGTGGGGGGGTGGCAATCTTGTCGGGTCCATTAACAATTTTCCTTCGGGCATAATAAATCTCAAAAATTTCATTTCGGACTTGGTCCAGGTCACTTTCTCGCGGTTAACAGTGAACCCTGGTTCTCTTGACTTACTCAATACTATCTTTATATGTCCAAGATGTTCTGCCGGATTATTAGAAATGATGCAGATATCGTCAAGAAACAGGATAACAAATTTAAAGTGAAAGTCCTCTAAAGCCTTTTGAAGTATACGAGAAAGTCATTGGCCCCCAAAACGGCACCCTATTCCATTTGTAGTGCCCCCACAGGGTTACGAATGCGGTATACTGTTTACTTTCCTCGCTTATTAAACTCTGATGGAATGCTGAATTTATGTCAATAACCGAAAAACTTTAGCACTACCAAAATATTGCAACACATTCTCTATATTAGGCATTGGGAAAGGATCAATTTGAACCTTCTTATTCAGTTGGCGATAATCAATAACAAACCTGCACTGCCCAGGTTTCTTTTTACAGACGAGAAAAGCGGGAGAAGCATACTGCAACAGGGAAAGGCGAATAATGTTCTGCTCCTGTAATTCAGATACAATATTTCTTGGTACTTTTTGGGTGGGACACATTGATACGGCTTACGCTGTACAGGTACATCATCTGATACTCTTAATTGATACGGCATAGATCTGCAACACCCTAATTTCTTGGTGACTATGTCCTGAAATTCCCTTAACAAATGATTCAATTTATTTCTTTGCTCGCTACTCAAAACATCACTCGTAGCATCGATATTATAAAACGTCATCTTTTGTGTGTCACATTTTCCTAACCTTATTTCCGGTCCATCAGGATTGAATCCAAACTTCAAGGTTTTATTTTGAAAATCAATCGTCGCTTTAGTTTCTGAAAGGAACGTTAAACCCAATATTATAGGACTAACTAGACCTGAGACCACCCAGAAATTCTTCGTCCAAGAACATTTTGTCACATTGAAATGTAACCTCATTTTCAGCGTCATGTTACATGTCATTCCATTGCCAACATATAATCGAAATCCATCACCTGTTTTTAAACTTCCCTTTAATTCAGGAAATTCCTTCATGAGCGCGCCAGCTAAATTCTGGCTAATAAAGCTCCTGAATCTAAAAGTGCCGAAATTTCCTTTTCCTTAATTTTGAATGGTAAATGCAATTTATTATTTCTGTTACTGCCTCAACCTATTACTGCTATATTCTCATAATCTGTGACTTTACTCAATTTCTTATCTACTTGATTCTTAGGAATTCCACAGTCTTTTTGTACATGCCCCTTAACACCGCAAAGCAAACATTTCCTATTTTAGTTCATCATTCTACACTGTGCAATATAATGACCAGGCATATTGCAACTGAAACGTTTTTCACCTTGCTTGCTTTTCAAAAAAGGGGGTTTGTTTACGTCGGAAGTATTGGTTGGTTTTACTTTCTGGGAAGTTTTAAGTTCATGTACGTAATCATTGGCTACGTATAACCTGTTTTCTACTTTAATGGCCTATTTCCGCAAAATGATCTAGATCAATAGCGAAATTATACCCTACACTTAATTGCCTAACTTCCGGCGATAGATTTTCAATAACAATAGCTACTAGTTTATTTTCCTCCAACGGGATATTCAGTGCCCCTGCGCAATTGCTCATAGTATTATAAAATTCCATCACACTTTCACCTGGGTTTTGAAAATTAAACACACTCTTTTTAGCCAAATCATCCTTAGCACTATGTAGACACAATCCCTCCCATAGTTGGTCCTTAACGCCCTGCCACACTTCCCCGTCGGCAATAGCAGTTAAAATTATTTCAAGGACGACATCGGAACATTTGCTTACTAAAGCTTGCATCAAAACCCCTCCATTAGAAAATATAGACATTCTGAGAACTTGTTCAACTTGCAAGCAAAATTTCAATAAATTATCTGGGTTACCAACCCGTAGTTCATTTATGGTGCCCAGGGAAGACGTGGCAATTGACCATGTAATATCTGAATTTAGGTGCTGCCCCATCTGACCTGTTTCCAGTGGGTTACTCTTGCCACCTTGGTCACCTGCCCTTACAACCTCCGCTAAATTCTTACGTAGGACATCGACAGTGTCAATCTCCTCAACTGGTACATTGGCTGCCCCTAAATTGGTGAGCAGCGTAGTTTTGTCGATACGGTACACCCAGCTGGTCATGGTGACACTATAACACAACATCAAAAACACGAGAATCGGCCCAAAAAAGCAAAAAAATTTGCGGAGTGGTACAGATTTGAGTCGCCTTCCACATCAAAGGCTTCGGGTTAGTCAACTCTGCCTCACTCAGCCGTATTGACTAAGCAAAATACAAAGTACTAGCTCAAGTATCAGAGGAGCCTCGGTTGAAAAATTTTTGCATTTGGTATGATACTATTTGAGTTGAACACAAAATTCTTCATGCATTTTACTTTGGCAGCAACACTCAATATTTAATTCCAGGTACCTGAAGGTAATATTCAATATTGATAAACTCACTAACGGTAAATAGATTTTCATTTATTCTCATGCAAGAGCACAACCAGCTTCCTAAAACTATATTAAAAAGCGTTTTGCATACACACTAATAACTTTAATTAAAAATAGCACATACGTAAAATACTTTATAAAGTTTTATATAAAATATCACTTGCGTAAAAAAGTTCATATGACCACAAGCAGGGTACTACGTTATAGTCACAATCAAAGTTTAGAGCAAAGAGGGGGAAGCGGCTGTTTTTTTTTTTTGGCCCTGAACCGATATATAAAAAGAACGTGTTATTATAAATCAGTAAGTCATTTTCAAGGAAACTGCCCACGAGACAAATGGGCGTAAAAGCCAGAGCACGGAGAAAATACCTTCTTAAACAAGGCAGTCATGACCATCCGACGAAAAAGACATGGCCTTCAGCGGGAAGACAGCGGCCCAATACTCCAGCCAGTAAGCGCAATCGTCCAGCACGCGTGCCTCACACAGCCAACTCTCCTTCCCGGTCAGCTGACTTTGTAGGCTTGCCCTTGCTTCACCAACAGCAAGCCAAACACAAACTTATTTACAAAGGCAAAATGACTCAAACAGCTGTCCATGGCTCCGTAACTCGTTACTCTTTGTACAAAAACCAAAAACCGTTGTATACCTCGCGACAACATTTTTGTTGGAGCTGCCACAAATTACAACCTGCTGCAATCGTGGCTCACCCCTCTCTCCTTCCCAGACTGACCGCACCCCATCTTCATGATGGGCCTGTATAATCTCATTAACATAAACTTGTGTGACAAGAGTTATCTTGGAGGGATCCTGAGGCGTATTAATATTTAAAAATATTTCACTATTCGCTGTTCTTATATCGCCGGCTCAGTCGACGGTACTGGTTATCGGCCTGATCTGTATTGAGTAGTGCCAGCTTAAGTTGTTTAATGTGCGGGCCACTGTAGTATTCTCCTACAAATGGTGAGGTATTAACAGTAATAGGACATAAATGAAAAATGGAACTGTCATTGATTCTTACATACTCCTGTTCATGTGTGTATACAGGCAAAAAATGTGGTTTATCAGATTTAATAACAATATGTATCTTACATTTTAAGACAGGATCAATACATGTTGTCTCTAACTGGGTGGTACTATTTTCTTTAATTATCTGATTGTTGACTTGATAAAAGGTTGTAATAATTTTCATATTGCATGTGTTGGAACTTGGGTACTTTATTTCTATCCTGAGTCTGTAACTCTAATTTGAAATAATTCTTAATGTCATCCCAGTGGTTTATTGTGTTTTTAGTAACGTTCGTCTTAATTTCGTCTGCTTTGTGACTGTCTTGTAAAATGGCTTCTGATAATGCTTTTTATAACGATGTGCACGTCATCATTTGTTCTTTAACTTCGTAAGAATTTGCATTAATGGTGTGTGTGTGTGCGCGTGTGTGTGCTGTGAGGTCAGTAGTAATTCTACTTAGGGCATCGGGGAGGGTATTTAATTTTCCGTTTACAATATGTGCTTCAAAATCGCACTCACTGAGCGCTATCGCTATTTTCTGTATTCTAATGTTATGCTCCGCCATAGAGCGCTGGTATCTTAAACTTGTGTGATATGTTTCAATCTTAAACCGTCTTCTATATAAATACTGATGAAAGTGATTACAAAGGTATCTAATAGTCCCAAGCTCTCGTTCTGTAACATTCCAGCGCGATTCCTGAACTGATAACTTTTTGGAAGCGAATACAATTATGTATTATGGTTTCGTGTGCAGGTCTTCCTGTAGGAGTGCTCCACCTACTGCGTCATTACTCGCTTTGCAAGCTAGGATAATATTTTTGTCCTCGTCAAACTTCTGCAATACTGGCACCTGTAAAATAGCTCTTTTCAAATTAAGTAACGCTTGCTGAAAAATATCCTCCCATTTATATTGTATACTATGGTTTGTAAGTTCGATAAGCGGCTCCGCTATGGTTGCATAATTCATTAGGTATCTCCGCAGGTTCGATGTAATGCCAAGGAAAATATGAAGTTGCTTTAAATTTGTAGGAGGTACCATTTGTTCTATATCGCAGACTGTATCAGGATCGGTAGAAATTTACGTTAGGGTAATTATGTGTCCTAATACTTTCACAGTCTGTTCAGCAGTGGTGAATTTCTTTGTGTTGACTTTCACGTTGAACATACGTAACCATTGGAAAACCTTATCTATATTGGAAATATGTTCCCTAAACGTATTACCTAGGATAAAAATATCATCAATATAAGCAATCGCTGCTGTCCAACGTAAGGGTCCTAATAAAGTATTGATGAACATTTGGAAGTACTAGCATTCTTTTATATTGGAATAACCCTACTCAATCAATATTAATGCCAATTTGTATCTCTCTTGCTTCCTAACTGGTATATTATAGAACCCAGAAAAAAAAAAAAACAGCGAGACGCACTGCAGAACACGTAAAGCATGTTCAAATTCCGAAGTGTTGATTAGTACACATTTTATGATTTTAGACACAGAAGAACTTTTGTTTTTACTATGTGTTTCCATGTACTGTGTGCAGTGTCAAGTGTAATTGTATGTTGTTAGAAAACTTTCACTGTGTTGATTACATTCACTTACAAATAGAAAGAAAAGAAGGGTTCAAGAATCTCTAAAGCACATACTCAACAAAAGTGGAGATTTTCTCGTTAATAAGGGAACAGGTTGTTCCACATGCATTAAAAGCAGGTGATATTCAATAGCGTAAGATATATAAAAATACAAGCAATTCTAAGGGGTAGCGGGCGTACTATGTGACGTCAACTGCTGGTCTGGCATGGCCTCCTACGCAAGCTGCTGATGCGTGCATGTGGCGTACTGATCTGCCACACTATCGCATACTGTGCGTGCCCTGGCCGCGTGTAACTGACAAGAATCTAATTATAACAAAATAACGTAGTGCCAATCAATGTATTACACTATAATTGAATGCAATTGTAAAAACATATTCTACTTGAACATTCTAAGGCACAAAGGCAATGAATGGAAATAATATAATCTTCTGAATTGCTACGCGTAAGTGCATTGTGGTTTGCGTGAAGCGCAGCCACGTTTATTTCTCACTGCTTACAATTATTAACGCGAAGCTCAATTGAAAAGTTTTATGCAATCTGAATCTACTTCGCATAAGCGTGGGGTGGAATTGAACGACAGCTCCACCAGTGTAGCAGTTCCGCCTCCTACTGTCCTTGCCACTGGTCTACACTTCTCTCTGTATCCTAACTCAGATACTGTATAACATAACCTTCATCCTAGGAAGGGGAACTACTCAGTGGGTACGTAACTCTGAACGGATTGGTAGACCAGAATTCATTAACACAACTCCTATTATTACAACAAATTACTACACGTTTGTGATCCGTTAAATACACAATCTATTACACAAATATTACTTTTTATCAATTACAAAAGTACATGTTAATCTATGTGTAAGACTGTACGTGAACTGCCTAACCTTGCCAGAGTTATTACGTTAGGATGACGGTAACGGGGACTCGAGAAGTAACACTACGTCTAACTGCTACGCGAGTTTATGCTCACCAATAAAGCAGGTTGCAGGATGGCCTAGAGCTTCTCTAGGCTTGGTCTGAGTGATGCCCTCTGCTGTGTAGTCGACTCTGACAATTATACCGTCTTCTTGCGCTACGGTGACCATCTGGTAGTACCTGGGGGGGGGGGGGTGAAACCCTGCTCGTCTCTTAAATACACACCAGCTTGCCGACAATGTGGAGCATGTTTTCCAAACAATTACCTTGCTCCACAAGTTATACTCTGTTGAAACTTAGGAGGTTCCTGTGCTGTGCCTTGGTTGCTGCTACAACTAGTTAACACCCCTCAGGCTTCAATACAGAGTTGTTTACTTTGCTGCCTCTGATTGTGTTTCAAGAAGGAAATGTTAGTTTAGCCTTGGCACAGGGAGAGTAGTAGTAAAACAAAGGTTGTGGAACAGTTCATGTTAAAATTGCAAAAATGTGGTTATAATATATTGAGGTTATCCTCACTTTTTTATGCTTCTGATATGAATTACAATCTTGTGGTGAGTGAGTTGACAGGGAATTGAGGTAGCATTCAATTTAGATGTGGAGCCGGTAGCAATGGTGAGGAGACAGTTTACAGTCAAGTCAGGTAGATTGTATTTCCAAGATTTTCAAGGTGCAAACAGAGATCAGAGAATGATGGAGATTTTGTGGAGAGAATTAAGGCTGTATTAGTACATTGTGTTTGGGATCACTGTGTAGTGTTACGGCATGTTCATCAGGCAGTTCTCAATAAACGTCCTGTTTTGGGGATAATATCGAAGCAGGAGTAATTCAGAGAGAGGTGTCATGTGCATGTAGGGTAAGAAATCAAAGAAAAGTTATAAATTATGTCCCTTAGACTGTACATAGTAATGCATTAGAATTGAGTAAATTAATTGAGGGAACTGGGATACTTCTGTGCCTATTTAATGATTTCTCCATTTAACTTTTCTTTATGAAACAAGAGAGTGTGTTTCAAAGTGTATAGAGCACATGTTGAGCCAGCTCCTGGTTTTAAGTTGAAATCATTGTAAGGAAATGGAGGTAATGAGTACTGAAATAAGTCTTGACTGTATCAGAATTAATGCAGACAATATTGTAGATTGCTACATTTTAAAATGTAGTGAAGTTTGATGTAAATTTAAATACCTTATGGTATTACATATATATTTTTTTAAACCATTTTGTTTGTAATTGTGTTACTTTTAGTAATTCTGTGTATACATTGTGTGTGCATAAAAATTGTGCGTGCGTGCTTGCGTGTGAAACATATGGGTATTGCTGGAAGTTTTTCATGTTGTAAATTTTTCAATAATTGCTAATGTAGTGAATGTTTTTTTTGGCAATGTCGATAGCCTGGAGTACCAATGGAAATTGTTCTGAATAAAGAGAGCAAACGGAAGACACCCATGACAATAGCATTTCGTGATGGTGAAAGGACCTTTGGAGAGGATGCTGTGACTGTGGGAGTACGGTTCCCAAAGAACAGCTATAGTTACTTCATGGATCTGATTGGGAAGAAGGTGGACAACCCTATTGTTAGGTTATTTCAGAAGAGGTTTCCATACTATGAGATTGTACCAGATCCTGAAAGGGGAACTGTTCTTTTCAAACATGACAGGTAGGTACACTGATGTTGTTTAAATCACGTATATAGTCTTTTTAAATGGTTCAGCTTACTAGTATGTAGGTTTGGAATGTTTCAAACAAAAAGTTTTAAACAGCTTCTGTAAAATTGTTTAGCCCTTTGGCGAGCATGGTAGTATATTTACTAGTGGAAAATGTGTTGCCACATAAAGCACGCTTGTATATTTCTGTTTTTAAATTTTTCCGGACAAGCAAGCACATTTTATGTTTTTAATTTTTTTCTGAAGAATAAACTTACATATTTGCATAATGTGTTCATTTTGGCTGTAGAATGCTGCCTCCACCTTTCAACTTAATGCTCATTTCTTGTTTGCTGCTGCTTTCTTTTCTCCAAACAAAGCAACTGCTGTGATTCTACCACAAGCAATATTTAGTTGCAAAGATTTAAATTAGTTTTCAGCTTGAGTACCACCAGATATCCATGTACTCAAACCCAGAAAACCTTTCCCTAAGCTAGAATGCAACCAAATGTATGATGGATTTAGGATTTGATGCAACAATTTATGTAATTAGTTTATTGTTTTGGTAGATAGGGTTAATTTCCTTGAAATATTTACAGGTCATCATTTTGAAAATAAGTGCCGAAGTGACATGAATCATGTAAGTGATGCGTAATGCCCTGGCTGCCTGGGAGAACACTGCGTCAATCAGCACTGGTTTTGTAGGATACTAGGTCAGGAGCATCCTATTCTGGCAGGGTTCGGGTGTACAGGACTGGCCGGGTAGCCTTGCGGTAGGACACGAAGTAGGGTTCTGGCTGTGAAATTTTGTGTTTCATGTTGCGTGCTGCTAGTTGTGTACCTGGGCATTGTGGCTACTGTGCTAGGGTGTTGCAGAGGCTTAACAGTGATACCTGTAGGTACTTTATTGTGTTGACTGCAGTCGTGGTGTCGGGGGCCGAGCAACGTTGATTCGCAAGTAAGCAATGGGTACAGTTGGCGGCTGTTACAGTTGGCTGAAGAACTCTCTGATCCAGGGGTGAACTTTTCCATTGCCACAAACTGGGGACGTAAACAATTCCTTTGGAATGGCTGGTGTCACAGGTACTGATAACTGCGGAAATGCCTGTGCCTGTTCTCGTGGTGCAAGACTTTCAATAAAGGCTACAAGGGCAGTTAGATTATGTGTTCCTACGCAGTGTATCTGTCTCCTCTGAGTCTTCCCAATCCAGGGAACGACCCCTCCGGCATGAGTGTTAAGTCTATAGGGATGTGGAACTCAAGAGTTGGGTAAAACAATGTTTACTTCACATGAGATGAAATAGTCATGTGATGCTACACTACCTCCTGTGTTTATGAGAACTGTCATGTAAGCTATCCTATGCAAAGCGGGTAGAGGGAACCCGAAACTAGGCTGACTCGGAATGGGTAGATTAGCGCTGTGAAAACAACTTAAACTAATTCTGAATCCCTATCGCATTGTTGTCGAGAGAGGGCTGCAGTGTCTATAGAGGTGTAGAGGACTAAGCTTTGTTCCTTGGCACGGAGTTTGGATTACTAAGCAGGGTGTGGAAGCAGTGATCTTGGTTAGAGACCAAGTAAAGGAATCTATTCAGCATTTAAAGTGCGGTGAAGAGGGAAGGTAAGCTGGGGAGCTTGGAAGCGAATGCTTGAGACAAGCCTGGCTGATCAGTTCTCCAGCACTAAGCTGTGCGGTCGGTAATTAAGACTGTCCTGTAGTCTAATCTTGACTGTGCCGGGCGGCTGCCTCGGTGCTCATTGACTGGTGTCTTGAGGGTGAGGGGTTGGCAAAAGCATAGTTTCTTTGGCGTGATGTCACTGGCCGGCTGGAGGCGGATTGAAGACAGCAGCGAGACGCACTGCAAAAGCCACCTAGTAATGGGCAGTGGTTCTCGGTGCTTTCGGCACATATTATCTGTGGGTCGGTGAATAAAACAATACCGCTTAGCAGGAACGTTAATTCTTGCTAGGGTAAATGGTACAAGCTGAAATCATGTGGCGGTCAATATTGACAAAATCCGTTGTCTTAGTTTGCAACGCGTGCTATACTGATGAGCTGATGTCGTTTAATAGCCATTGTTGCCTAAGCGTTGTGTCATAAGTTTACATGAATTACGGTAATGCTACTTGTATGGAGAATTTGGTGGAAATTGGTTGCTTGGTTCCCAAGTTATGGCGTAAAAAATTTTATTTCCTCATTTGGCTATATTTATAGTATAAAAGGGCCTTAAAAAGAGGTCCAGCATACTATCTCTCTAATAGATACTCTTAACATATAAAATTTGGTAGAATTGCTGTTCTCAGATATTTTTTGCTATTTCACGAAATTGTGATTCTTTATAATAAAGCTGCATATGCATCTGCCAACAATGAAACATATTTTTAGTGTGCTCTGATGAGTACTAATGAAACTATTCTCAGTGCAAAGCCTTATTAGTTTCATTACCTTTTATAAACAATGTTCTAATCCATCAAATGTGAGCTTAATAAAATTTCCTAACATTCAACAAATGGGGCTATAAAATCTCAGACATGAACCATTAGTTCTTCCAACTCGGCTACAGCCTCAAACATTCCTGTTCCTTGGCCATATGTGTGTGTGTGTGTGTGTGTGTTTATATACACACACACACACAAAAAATTTCTCTTTCTAGAAATTAAGTGTGGGCTATACCGAGTTCGTTAAAAATTCTCTGAACTCAAATTCTCACAATAAATTGAAGTCACTTCCTGTTCACAATTGACACCAATTAATAAAATTTATAATTACAACCAAGAAATAAATGAAATTAAATAATTAAAGATTAGTCCCAATAGACAGTGCATCAACCTATTCAATTATTATAAAAAATACGTGTCCAAATTGACAATTCAAATATTAACGATAAAATCCGTATTACACTTCCATTCAGTCCCATCTCAGTTCAGTCTATGTCCTGCCAAGTTGCAATGTTCAAGAGTCCTCCAAGCTCCCTCACGCACAGTAGGCTCCACTCATCGGTTTCACACCCTCTCGTCCATTCACGCCATGAACACTTTGCCCGTCGTCCTGCAATCTCCTGTTGTCATCCACACTTCACTCGCACACACTCGCCAGGCAGCCTCCATCAAAGACTGCCGGCCACTGGGTAGCAGCAGTATATATAGTGTCTTGAGCCGCCACCTAGAATCTTCCCCAACTCGCGTGATGCGTCGCAGACGTCTGAGGCACCAGTCAGTCTCACCAGAACATTCTTGCATCGTCGCTAAACATATAGGAAACTCTAGCAGGTGAGAGGTCTGTGACGCCAGCAAGTCCTGCCGCTGTCGGCATTCGCGGGATTCCTAGAAGGGGGGCAGACAGCCATGAAAGCATTGTTTCAGGAAGAGGGGATGACGAGGTGGATTTCAGATTACGGTGCGGGGCAGCTGAGTAAGCGTCAGCTGCAGCATGTAGCACTGCCCTTTCCTTAAGTCTGTTCATCCCGAACAGACTCTACAGAGTCAGGACCTTCGTACAGCACCAGTCGGTCGATGTGAACAACCTTAGCCTTTACCCGAGAGTCTTATCAGCAAATCCTGTAGACCACATCATTCATCCTCTTCAAGATCCTGTATGGGCCTTCTTAAGATTTCTGTAACTTTGGGCTACATCCCTTCTTCCTTTGAGGGTTTTACAACTACACCAGCTGTCCTTCTTGAAAAGTCTCCTCAGGTTTTCTTCGGTCATATCGTGTTTTCATTCTGACAATGTTAATGTTAAGGAGCCTCCAGGCAAACCCATGAATGTCGGTTAACTTCTGATGTAACGTAATAGCATATTCTAGAGTGGCTGCTTATTCCTTCACTGGACGTCCGAAACAGCAGTTAACCAGGTAGGGGGAGCTCTCTCCCAAAGAGCATCCTTGAAGGTGTTACCCTTGTGGATTCGTGGACCGCCGAGCGATATGCGAGGAGAAATAAGGGTACCTAGAGTCCCAATCCCTCCGATTGTCTTCTACAAAGATAGCCAGATACTGTTCCAGGGTATAATTCAGTCTCTCAACCTTTCCGTCCAACTGAGGATGTAATGCTGTGATTCAGGTTTTCTTATTCCTAAAATCCTCGTTACTTCTTGGAAAAGAGTTGCTTCAAAATTTCGTCCTTGGTCCGAATGAAGCTCCAGTGGCACTCCGAACCTAGAGAAAACATGCTCGACAAGAGCTTCATCTACTGTGCCTGCCTCTTGGTTTCGCATCGGTATGACCTCGGGCCACTTTGTGAAATAGTCTTGTGCTACCAGACTGTATTTATTTTCCCTTGCAGTGCTTGGTAAGGGTCCGAGAATGTCAACTGCCACCTCTCGAATGGGGCCCCAACATTGTACTTCTGAAGGGGACCACGTCCCTTAACCCTCGGACCCTTTCTTGCAGTATATACATCACACAGACAGCACCACTTCTCAACATCCTGCCAACAATGCAGCCAATAGAATCTCAGTCGGTCTCTGTCAAGTGTCTTATTTACACTGAAGTGACCACCTGCTGCTGTGTTGTGCAGTTCTCGTAGCACTTCTGGGATTCGGCACTCTGGTAGCACCAATTGTAAATGACTCTGTCTCCCATCGTTACTTTCCCAATTCCTGTAAAGCACACCATTCTTTATAATAAGGGAATTCCACTGTGCTCAGTATGCCTTGACTGTCACGCCTAGGCTAGATATCTCCTCCCATCTTGGTCGACGCCCAGTTTCCTTCCACTCCAATATTGGACACATTGTGGGGTCACTTAGTTGATCATTTCTTATGTCCTTTGCATCCCATGTAGATGACCCATCACCAAATACAGGCCCTTGAATTCTTGTCCTCCTTGCTTTTCACAATACACCAACCTTCTCCTCCTCCTGGCGTTCACAATGAATATAATGGTTTGCATGGTCTCCTGGAAAGTGCATCTGCATTGCTGTGAAGGCGTCCAGACCTGTGGTGTATTTCAAAGTCATGTTCTTGCAGGTGCTGTATCCACCGGGCTATCTGACCTTCGGGGTTCTTGAAATTTAGTAACCAGCGTAATGAAGCATGATCAGTTCTTAGGATGAAGTGTGTGCCATAAAGATATGGATGAAAATGTGCAATCACCTTCACCACTGCCAAAAGCTCTTTGCGTGTCACACAGTAGTTCCTCTCATGCTTGTGTAGCACCTTACTGAAGTATTCCAATGGCTGCCCTTTTCCATCCTGGACCTGAGATAACACAGCCCCAATTCCAACATCACTATCATCAGTATCTATAATAAATTAACCTCCGCTACTCGGGAAGCCCAGTACTGTGGAAGATATCGGAATTTCCTTTAGTCTATTGAAAGCAATTTCGCACTCTGGGGTACAACAAAATTTTATTTTTGCCTTAGTCAATTCATGTAGAGGTTTGGTGATAATGACGAACCCAGGCACAAATCGACTGTAGTAAGCACATAAGCCCAGAGAACTTCAAATTTCAGTTTTGTCCTTTGGTAGAGGCCAGTCTCTTATTGCTCTGGTCTTCTCAGGATCTGTTTCAATCCCATGGACTGATACAACATGGCCCAAGAAATTAATTTTCTTTTGGAAAATATGGCATTTCTTGGGAACTAATTTCAGATTGGCCACAGTCACTTTCCAAAACACAGAATGTAAGCGTGCCAGGTGCTCTTCAGAAGTTCTTCCTGTGACCACAATGTCGTTTAGGTACACCTGACAAATATCGAAGGGCAGAACTTTCTCCATTAGTCGTTCGAAGGTGGCAGGGGTATTGCATAGCCCAAAGGGCATAACCTTGAGTTGCCAGGTTCCTTTCCCTTGGACACAAAAGGCAGATTTTTCCTTGTCTTCCTGGCCACCTCATACTGCCAATACCCGCTCTTCATGTCTAGAATAGAAAACCACTGTGAATCTGCTAGGCTATTCAGGGTGTCGTCTATCCTAGGGAGTGGGTAGGAATCTTTCTTGGTCACATTATTAAGTTGGTGGTGATCAACACAAAATCTAATAGCCATCTTTCTTTTTAACAAGCATAATGGGAGTATACCATGGACTGACTGATGGCTCTATCACATCTAAATCCCTCTTCGCTTTCAGAATACTGTCAAGACCACCTATGAAGCTAGTGGTAGTCACCTTGGTGGCTGCTTGATGGGTCTGGCATCCCGTGTGTCCATGTGGTGGCATGCAACATTAGTTCTGCCAAGGTTATTGGGCTCGCAGGAGAAAGCACCTCTATTTCTCTGTAACAATTCTAAAACTGTCCTCTCCTGTCGCCAGTTGAGATTTTATTTTGTTCTTGTCAGCAGTTCTCCCAGAGCATCTGGAAGAGGATATTCAGTAGGTTGTGACAGTGAAGCTTCTGGAACATTGGAAGTCCTGTGAGACCTGCTTGCAAAACCCTATTGTGGCCCCCTATTGTGGCCCCCTCTTCAAGGCGGATAGCACTGTCGGACAAATTAATCATACTAACAGGTAAACTGTACGATTTTGATGAAATCAATGTCCTGGCTATAATGACATCATCGGGTAAAATGCCACCTTCCTGGACTGGTTCAATTATGCCCAATCGCTTGACAAATTTTCCCTGGCATCTGCCTGGAATAACAATTTCGCTAGAAGCAGGGAGCACAGTTGACTGATTACACACAACTGGGCAGCTCATTGGCAAAGATAAATCTTGTCGTGTTGACACTACCAACTCAGTATTACCTACACGTTACACCTCCAGTCAAGTATCAATACAGCATCCCAGCTTATGTAAAACATCTAGACCCAAAATGCATTCGTCCTCTATTTCTACTATGTATATATTATGCTCTATCTCAAGGTTACCGAGCTGTAAGAGTACCCTTCTGTTGCCTTTGACTGGTGTGGTCTCGCCCGTTACTGTTGTTAAATAGCAGTGATCCATGTTCTTATCGGATGATCGCTGGAGGGAAGGCCCAAGAATGTCGTTCCTGTGTCAACGACCATCTGACAAGAACCATCATCTAGGCTCCCCATCCACTAATATGGCATTGAAATCTTGTTTCATAGAACACACCTGCAAAAGAGTTGGGCCTTCCCTCCAGCAATCACCGATTTTTGCCCCCTCAAGACTGGTGTTTACAAGTTTCCCAAAGACATTGCACTCTCCTGCCCCTTGGTGCCTGCTCCCTGGCTATTGCTGTTGCTGTGGACAGTTGGCTCTCAGGTGCCCCCAGCTGTCCACACGTACAACATTCCGGCCGTTGGGGTGGGGACGGCGAGTCTCCGTAGTGCGCACCCTGGAGGCGATGTCCTTCCCTTTATCAAGCATAACCATCACTGTCCGCACTGGATGTCGGGGCACTGATGACTGCCGTGCTGACTTCACTACCAGTGCTCAGGCCAAGGCATCCTGCATGGTGTGAGGTGCAGCTAACTGCACAGCTTGCGCACGTCTGTGTCAGCGATAACGTCGACGAAGAAGCCGACGGCGATGACATCTCGTGCCTCTTCCAAGTATCCCTCCAGAGACAGGTGCGACAGCCTTACGATGTCCTGCCTCAGCTCCTGCAGTGGTTCGCCAGATCACTAGATAGGTGGCTTCGTAACTGGGCATGGTGGGTGTGCCGCAGGTACTGGTCGCCGAATCTAAGCTCCAAGGACGACGCCAGTGTGGAGTATTCTAGACAATGTCGTTCCGGCAGTGACTGCAGTATGCTCAATGCTGGGCCCCTCAGTACAGCCATCAGGTAGTACGCCTGCTGCTCTTCTGTCCAGCCATTCAGGATGGCCATGATCTCGAATTGGTGCCGGTACGTGCGCCATGGTGTCTGTCCGTCATAGGGGGCTAGCTTAATTGTAACGCCTTTACCCACCCCTGGCTGGGGCGTTCCCACACTGCAGAATGGCTGCGACTCCTCTGCAATAGCTCCACTGGCTGCGACGTCTACCTTCTTCTCGCTACCGGCACTAGTCATTTTGGTGGTCACCAATCTCGTCTCCTCTTCTGCCCCTGCATGTTGTCTCCCCTGCTGCTGCAAGGACTCCTGCCGTTCCTTTTTGAGGGCGCTCACGTCTTGTTAAATTTCTTGTTCAGCACTGTCCATCCTATCAATCACACTGTCAATATTCTTGTCCACACAGTCTATTTTATTGTTCACCAACTCGCTCACACCTTCTATCTTTCTGTCCACATTTTCATTCACACTGTCTATTTTTTCTATCTACCTTTTCATTTACACTGTCTATTTTATTATCTACTAGTTCAATAACTTTTAACAGATTCATTAACACTATCTATTTTACTTTTTACATTTTCATTAACACCACTAATTTGACTATTTACATTACTAATTTGACTATTTACAGATTCTCTGACACTACTTGTTTGGCTACTCAGTCCTTCGATCAAGGTACAAGAGCTTTCATGTCTGCCAACATTTTTCTGGTTAGCATTTGAAAATTTCAAAACAATTCCTTGGCCTATTGCTTAAATATTTTAATATTTACTGATATTCTAATTATAATAATTTTATTTTTATAAAATGCCTCCATCCCATTTCTGACACCAGTGTTACAATTTCTCTCTCTAGAAATTAAGTGGGCTATACCAAGTTCGTTAAAGGATGGAGGTCTTAATCAAATAAAAGAATTAATTATAATTTCCTTATTTTATTTACAATAACTACAGCAAAATTCTCTGAACTCAAATTATCACAATAAATTGAAATCGCTTCCTGTTCACATCTGTCACCAATTAATAAAATTTATAATTATTACAAAGAAAAAATGAAATTAAATAATTAAAGATCAGTCCCAATAGACAATGTATCAACCTATGCAATTATTATAAAAAAATATGTGTCTAAATTGACAGTTAGAATATTAAGAGTAAAATCCGTATTACATATCCATTCAGTCTCACCTCAGTTCAGTCCATGTCCTGCCAGTCGTAATATTAAAGAGTCCTCCAAGCTCCCTCACGCACAGTAGGTTTCACATCCTCTCATCCATTCACGCCATGAACACTTCGCCCCCCCCCCCCCCCCCCCCCCCCACAATCTCCTGTTGTTCACACTTCACTTTGCTCACGCACACTCACCAGGTGACATCCATCAAAGACTGCCAGCCGCTCGGTTGCGGCAGTATATATAGTGTCTTAGCCGCCACCTAGAATCTTCCCCAACTCGCATGATGCGTCGCGGACGTAGTCTTGCCAGAACATTCTTGCGTTTTCGCTAAACTTATCGGAAACTCTAGCAGGCGAGAGGCGGTCTGTGATACCAGCAAGTCCCGCAGTTGTCTGCATTCACGGGATTCCCAGAAGGGAGGCAGACAGTTAAGAGCGCATCACGTTCCAGGAATAGTGGAGGGCGAGGTGGGTCTCAGATTACTGCATGAGGCAGCTGAGTTGGCACCAGCTGCAGCATGTGTGTGTGTTGTGTGTGTGTGTGTGTGCGTGCGTAGACGACATTAATGTTACACTGGAACATTAATGCAATATCTCGGTATACCATGTATACCAGCCATTTTCATTGATATGGTGCTGCACTCTAGAGGGTAGCATGCATCCCAATGGAGAATCACTGCCTCCCCAAGCATGAGGTTTAAAATGTATCACCACCTCTGTGCCGAGCAGATAGGATCCAGGCACCCATGCGTGTCATCAGATCTTCCAACCCCCTAAAAATGGGGATGAATCCCCCTTCATCCTTGTGATCACCATTAAGCTGGAATTTTTACTATAAGTGGGAGTTCCAGAGCAGGCCTCAGGGCAGTCTGCTACACCTCTCACTGCTGTGAAAGTTGAGGGTGTTAGCCAAGGGCCGAGTTCGTACTCATGCCGGTGATCACGGAAGATCCAGTGGTGGTTGATGACTGCAGCAGCTCTAGAGGACCACCGCCTTCCAGAGGCCTTCCACTTCTTCAGCCTCCTCCAGCAGCTCCTGAGGGCCACAGACGTCTACCAGAGGGTCCTGCTGACATTGTTCCTTACCTCTCCTCAACTTCTTCCTACCTCTTTACCACCCAGGTAACAGTTGGTCACGGTGACAACGTCCCCTCTGGACATCCCATAAGATCTTAGCCAAACCACGTCTTCACCACTTGGGCGAAGACTCCTTACTTTGATTGCAAGATTAGGTCCCTTCAGGACAACCCTCTTCAATTAAATTAGGATTTGAATAATTGGCTTTTAGATTAAATTAATTTTCGCCATCACAATTGCACACCAGATTACATTCTTGCATTATGTCTAGGTGCCTTCACCTGGTCTTCTAATGTACAACTTCTGTATTTTAATTAACATAAATTTTCTTATGAATTTTTTTACTTTCAGGAGAGTATGGACATACATGTTTATTTTGAAATACGTAATCAGTAAACATACTATTGTATTTGTATTCTAATTTTCCGTGTTCTCTATCCAAGCTTTAGTAAACCCCTTTTACACCCTTAAGATACTTGTGTTCAGAGTTTGCCTTGCTTACATGTAAGGTGAAGCCGGCTGCCACGAAAACTACCACAAAGACAAATATACACATCCTAAGAGGCAAACCGAGGTCTGCCAGAGGTAGATCATTGGACCACCCAAAAACACTGTAGAAACTCTTCCACTTTGGAATCAAGTGCCTCTAATAGTATCCTACTCCACCCTTACTAGCGAATGGCCAGGCAGGAGAGAGATCTGTCCTTGTCATTTGACCGTCGGTGGAAACCACACCTAGGTGCCACTGTATAACGTGAATATCCTACGCTTTGTTTCACCGCTAGCACGGCCGATAGTTCCATCCACCGCTGGCGATGGCTGGACACAGAACAACAAAGTGGATATAAAGTTGCAAAAATAGTGCTCCTAGAAGTACACGGTAGGGCAGTTGTCTGTAACCAGCATTTTCTTAAATGGTTTATTGATTTGGCTTTATAACCGTACTCCAAGTTAGGAGGTAATAAATTAAAGTTGAAACTTATTTTTAAAAAGTAGGAGAGTTACATAGCTAATTTATCAACCCCGGAGGTAGTAGAAGATAATCCCTTATTTCTACCGTCTATCAGAGCATCAGATCACTCTGAACTAGGACATCTACTAGTGGTCCACTTCATTAACGTTGTCCTAGGACTTGATCCTACCTTACTACCCGAATCATACACAGCAACCTCTCACCATATACCCTAAGAGACTCTCTGCAGCACTAACACCACTTCTCCGCAACCAGTGTCGGCCGCTTTCCAATCGCCGATGACCTCATCGAGTCAGCCAGAGAGGAGGGGGGTACAGCTGATATACAGACGGCAGGTAATACGTCGGAGAACCATAACCCTAGTGTCAATTGACTTTTTACCCACACGAAAACCCACTTGACCCACTCTCTATTCAGGCGTTATGCCTAAGCAAGGTTAAACTCCTGGGTATGAACTCGCGACACTAGCTTCGCAATATTTGAAGGCCATCTCTTTCAAAACCAGGTCTGTGTACCGCATGTGAAGTTGGTCGTAGGGGGTGAAATCCCCAGCTCTCAGACCAGAAAGAACACCTCCAAGTTACCCAAGCCATAAACATATTCCCAACTTGGGGAATCCTACATTAGCCGGTGCATTTTAAGAGGGCTTGTGTTCGACCTTTGGCGATGGCAGGGCTTACCACTACAACACTTCTTTCCCTTTGCAGGTTGACTCTGGGTATCAAGGTTTCACCCTATAACAAATAATAATTGCAAAATTAATTATTGCTGTAGCCAAAATTGAATGTGCAACATCTTTTATGCATGTTATCACACACACTTCATAGGCACTCTGTATTTTCTGAACGCAGTGAGGTGCACCATGAAAACATACAAGTCTGCCATTAAATTCAATGAAGTACATTTGGAAGCTGCATTGTCCATGTGACCATCGTTCACATAAAAATTATTTTAATGAAAATAAATCGTAATCATTGGCACTTGAGTAAATTTTTTTTGGCGTATATTATTTGTAAATGTACTACTTCTTCTGAACCTTGTAGTAAGCAAATCAGTTTACACTTTTGTTAGTTATTTATCGGATATGCTATTTGTTGGTTGCTAAATATGTGGTGTGTAATTTGTCAAATCCTACAATGTAACAATATTTATAACTACTGTTATACAGCTATAGAATATGAAGGTGGGAAGATAGCCCAAAATGTCGACAAGATAGCAAGAGGAATTCCATTATATTTTGATAAATTGCTTAACAAAAATAGAGACTGCCGTAAAGATGAGGAAGCATGTAGACAAAATTTTCAGTGCAATAGGACTGATGTGGAAGATGTTTCCTGGTCAGAAGTAGAGAGAGCTCTAAAGATGAAAAGTAGTTGCTCAACAGGTATTGATGAATTTAACGTGGATATGATCAAACCCCTAGTACCAGTAGGAATACGCTGGATGTACAGAGTAATACGAGCTATCTGGAATGAGAATTAAATACCGGATGATTGGAAAAAAAGATTAATTATTCCATTATTTATAAAACGGGACAGAAATAAGTGCTCAAATTACAGAGGTATAACACTTCTCTCCCATGGACTCAAGATTTATGGATCTGTGCTACAAGAAAAGAAAAGGAAAATAGTGGGACCAAGTCTAGAGGAAGAACAACATGGATTTAGACCTGACCAATCTATTGTAGATTTTATCTTTGCTACAAGAATGCTTTTTAAAAAATACAGGGAAAGAAATATACCAGTTATAGTCGTATTTCTTGATATAGAAAAAGCTTACAATCACATTCCTCGTCACCACGTTTGGGAAGTGTTAACTAAAAAGGGTGTACCAGAAGGCATTGTGGAAAGAATTAAACAACTACATAAAAAAACTGAGAGTTGCGTTCAAGTTCAAGCTAGCAGATCAGGATGGTTAAAGACTAGAAGTGATGTAGCACAAGGAAGTTGTTTGTCTTCACTACTTTTCATAAGCATTATGGAGGAAATTATCAAACTGGTGAAAAAGAAAGACAAGAACATTAATGCCATGGTTTTTGCTAATGATGTTATATGGGGGAAGAGTGAAGAGGAACTGCAACAACGGTTTGACTGGTGGAAAGATGAATTTTACAGATACAGATTTAAATTAGCGAGACCAAAGCTGTGTGTTTGTCGGTCAGCTTCTATAGTAATGTTTCATAGATATTATGGGACAAAAGTTTTCCTCAAGCTGCAAAAGTATTATTATATAAAACTTATCTGCTCCCCATCTTAACCTATGGATTAGAAGCTGCCACACTGACTAGAAGGGACAACACCCGGATTCAAGCAACTGAAATGAAATTTCTCAGGTCAACTATCCAGAAGATATAAAATTAGAAATTAATCAGTCCGACTTCAACTAGGACTACATAAAAGCATTCTTGACATCTTAGAAGAATCAAGGCTGAAATGGTTCGGTCACATTATGAAAATGCCACCACATAGACTACCTAAGGCATATTTTGAAAAAGTAGGAATGGGAAAAAGATCAAGAAGAAAACCACGAGATAGTTGGATGAATCAAGTACAAAAAGATCTGGTTGGTCGCAGTGCAGAGTGGAAGGAGATACTGGAAGACGAGAAATGGCAAGACAGAACATTATGTAAAGGACTTGCTCGTTACCACACCCGGTCCGTTGGAGTGGAGAATCGATGATGATGATGACTGTGATACTTTACAATGCAAGATGTTAAATGTAGATGTGTTATGACCCCGTATAGGCTGATGTGGTGACATGTTTTACTTTACAACACATTGTAATTATTTGTTGTTCCTGCATCAATTAGTGATCAGCAGGTATTTTAGAATGTCTAAAAATGATATAGATCCATTGCAAACTTTAAAAGGGTTTAATTTTTTAATAATATAAAATACTGTAAAGCCCACACCTGTAAGAGTTTTGTTAGTAAATCTGTTGGTTTCTTTACATTTTTTTTTTTTTTTGTTTACACCTTGATTTCAGCATAATCTATTATTTAGTGTCATTGGCTTTCAAAGGTAATTAATCTTTCCTGAATTCCTTCATGGTCAAACCATTGTTAAATATAATTTTTAGTGACAGAAGTAAACAATTTATACAATTGAAACTGTATTCAAAGATTGCTACTGGTTGAATTTTTTAGCCTTAAGGATGGGTTTACGATTGACTTAACAGAAACATTAAGCAGTGTGCTTATACATAAAATGAACCAATGTTTTCAAGGGTATTGGTTTATGGTTACAGTGTGCAGGTCACGTGCGTTCTTGGCTTGACTTAAGATATTGGTATATTGTATATTTTAAGTACAAGTCAAGATAAAGTAGCCAGTTAGAGCACAGTGGCAGTTGTTGGCAGGAAACTATTTACATCTTGGATTTAGATTATGTAGTATTGTGAAATCATATGCAATGAATTATTTTAATTTATTTAATGAACTGTTCAATGTCATGTTTTGTTTCTTGGAAGAAGTTATTGAATTTGCTTTATTTAATCTTTTTTCTGATTTATTGACGTAAATGCCCAATATTGGCATCAGCATCCCCTTCCATAAAATATCAAAAGTTTTTCAAAACTATTATATAAGTAGTAACCACAAATAATTAAATAAACCTAAATAATATTCACTCTTGTCCATGTTTCCGGGTTATGTCAGTTACTTTGGTCTCCTACGATTCTGATTGGCTAGGCTTAACAGTTCCCAGATCAATTGTAAACTCCAAAAACTTATTTTCTGTGTACTTGAGTCATAAGTAAAAGTTCTTCAGTATTTAATCATAAACCCGCCTTAATTATGTAGGAATTTTGTTGGGATCCTAGACAGTATACTGTATTTACAGTAAGTCAATACATGCAAATTTGATGGCTAGAGAATCCACTACACTAGTTGATTTGTGGCTTGTGTTTGGATTTGTATAGGACACTAAAGCCTAACCTATGACCAAATAATGTGAATTTTGCAGGTCTGTAATCACAAGGTGTTAAATCTGTGGCAAGGAATTTTTAATTTTATTTTTGTTGTGGTTGTGGAATTTTCATGATTTCTTGATTTATGAATAAGATTTGGCCACTGTTGTCTGTATATAAAAGGACAGGAATTAAACTATTTACAGTCTAGTACTTGTTGACAGGCACACACACAAAGGACGATGACACTTTATCGTGTGATCGCGTAACCGCATGAAAAATGTGTCGTCCTTCTGTGTGTATGTGTCTGTCGACAAGTACTAGATTGTGAGTACTTGAATTCCTGTCCTTTCATATATTTTTGGTAGTCTAGTGGGCTGCTTGTGACCTTAACTCTACTGTTTATCTTAATGCTTAGATGGCTTGTCTATGTTTTAGTGAGACTACATATAGTCCAGAAGAGCTATTGGGAATGTTTTTGCACGAGGCACGCGAGTTTGCGCAAGAGTATGCTGGCCAGACAATAACTGATGCTGTCATTGTCGTTCCTGCATTTTTCAATCAAGCCGAGCGCATGGCAATGTTACATGCTGCAGAACTGGCCAATCTGAAAGTGTTGCAGTTAATGAATGATTACACTGCAGGTAAAATACTTTCCTGTGCTGTTTACATTCTCTCTTCACTTCTACCATTTGAACAACTTTAATGTTTCTTGTGTTGATTTTTTAGTTGCTTTGAATTATGGGATATTCCGCCGTAAGGACTTTAATGAAACAACGCAGTACATAATGTTTTATGACATGGGTGCATCCAGTACCACAGCAACCATTGTTAGCTACCAACTTGTGAAGACAAAAGAGAAAGGTTATGCTGAGACAAATCCACAAGTGTCCATCCTTGGAGTTGGGTGAGTGAATTTTGTTTAATTTTGTAAATTTTTTTATACAAGGAAAAAATATTTTCAAAACATAGTTGCTGATTTTGAATAAAGGCTTGGTTTTAAAACTTTTTCCCATCTGCATAATTAATTTTTTATAATACTACAGAAAAATGAATTTGTTCATATTCTGGAACATTTTGAACAATCTGAACTCCATGGTCATTATTTTTTTTATTTTTTGGTATATAATAGAGGTTGATTTTTCTTTCATTTATTGCACTGCTAAAACAGTTTATTATGGATTAGGGTTACAAGATCTGTGATATTCAAAAAGGACACTTGCAAGAAAGTGGCATGAAGAAAGAGGCACATTATTTTATAGTGGAAATGTTAAAAATTAGTTTATTATGTCGCAAAACAGTTACAATTTTGCACGTAATATACTATTTTATCTCAAATTTGGTTGAAGTAATATTAAATATATTTTTAAACCAAATAACTTGATAATTATGTACACTCTAAATATAAAAGTCAATTCCATTTAGTTTGTAGGTACTACAGAATATTTTGCAAACAAATAATATAAAAGTATTCACACAAAAAACAATAGTACATAAGCACTGGACACTATTTTGTTAATTGACAGTTAATCCCACTTGCACAGCTCAGGTTCATATACATTTTGATCATATTTATTTTATGTTTTAATTTGTTTTAACATGTTTCTATTTCCTAGCAATCCTATAATTTTGAATATGTAAGGCACTTCTCAACTTAGACATGTAAAAATAACAGTTAGGAAAAATATAAGCGTGTTAATAAAGACAAAAGAATTGCGTAATATTCTCCTTGCCCTTTTGCAGGAAGTTCATTGGCACAGTTACTAAATGTTTAACAGCATATAAAAAAAACTCACAAAAAAGTAAAACTTTGCTTTCTCTTTTAATGGAAAAGAGGACATTTCTATTTTATTTTTTAAACTTGCCCGGACAGTTTACAAGGTTTCAAAAAGAGGACATTTTGGGGTAAAAGATGTCTGGTAAGCCTATTATAGATGCACAATTTTTATGTTATTCCTTGTACTGCTGAAGTTGTTGACAAACATACATATTTTATACTGTAGTCTTTAATATTAATGCTTTGAAAACACAGTTGACTCATTGTTTTGAAAGTACATGATGCAGTATGTGTATGGTTTGGAAGAGGTAAGTTCTGATATGTTGACACTTTGCTCATAATTCCTTATTTTTACAGGATCATAATTCATAATTAATTCTCACTATATATTGTACTAAAGAGCTAAAAAGCAGTGTCATGCTAATATAATGTAACCTTAATATAGTGTGTAACCATGCTTTGTAAGATATTACTCACAAAAATGGGATGAAACGACCATAGGTGATTTCATCCATTGCCCTTCATAATTTTTTTTTAATAAAAACTGTTGGTTTCCAAGTTGTTTGAAGATCTTAATTCAGGAAGTTTTGTTGTTATTGCTTTTCGTGCATATAGTCCATTCACAGGTTTTTTCGGCTGTTCTTAAGCAAGTCTTTGAAAAATCAGCCTAGGAGTAACATGTCGAACTGGTTTTTAAGTAACTTGTATACCACAAATATATGACATTGTGATTAAATTTTAAAGATTAATTTTTTTGAATAAATGAAACTTTAACTTTGTTTCATCTATAACTTGTAATATTGATTTTGTATTCAATGCGAATTAAAAAACAGTTAGAGAACTATATGTTAGCAATGGCTGTTAAGAAATATTTCAGTTAAAATATTGTTTTATAGTTTCAAACTAGTTTTTTGGAATGTTATTTGTAAATTAAACATTACCTGTTGAAATATTAACATTTTTAGGAAGCACTTATGGAGATGAAAACATATTTCATTGTTACTGTTAAAAATATCAGCACAAAATACAGTGTGTAGGCCTTAGTGACATGGTGTTTTGTTTCATTTGAGGAAGGAACTTGAATAGGTGGAGCAGAGCTTATCAAATGCTATCTCTCTCTATCTCTTAGTCAATCCATCTGGAAGTTTTGCAGTGCTAGTAGTAGCAGGAAATTTATTCATGTTTTCAATTTTAGCATATTTCACACTTATTACAACAAAAATAATGATTTTTGAATTTGTAGTTTAAAACTGAAACTAGATTTTAATATTTGAATACTTAATATAATATATTTAGATGTGATGGCGGGATGTTTACAAATCCGAAGTTGGCAGAAGTAGTGACCTGACATGGCATGTTACTTTTTGTAGATTGAAGTGATAATTTTTTTTCCTCCAGAAAATACTTAAAATTACCACATCAAGTTTGTACACGTTGTGTTTTTTAAACCCACTTAGGCAAGTTACGATGGTGTGATAAATCTGTTTTTCCAAGGCAGGAAAAAATATACTGTAATGTGTGTCGTGACCACTGTGTGTGAAAGGGTAGTGCATCTCTGTTATGCTGGGCCAATGTGTGTGTGTGTGTGAGATTGCAAATATTGGGCTTGCAAAATTCATACGTTTTAACAGTGAACTGTTTTTATGATAAAATTATGAATTTAAAGTCACGTCTGTTTATCTATCAAACAACTTTGCAACTTTGACCTAGGAGTTTGCAACACAATTGTGTAACATGCTTCCATTTCTGTGACTTGAATGTTTTACCATAATCTCAACAAATTACTAAGTCCAGCCAGAAAATTTAAAATAAATAATTAAATTAACCTAGGAAAACTAAGTACCTATGCAAAGTAATATGACCTGAATAAAAGTTAAGAAAGGCCTATATGTGTACATGTTCACCACTAGCTTTTAAGTTTGTCGATGCTACGTACAAAAAAATACGCTACATGAGTTCCGTGCTTGAATTTACTGTCTTTTTCGTTGGACTGGTTGCTCCTTTGTTGTAATATTTATTCTAGTGGAAGTTGTCCTTTTAATAAATTAACCCAACATTTATCAATAACAAGAGGTTAAATACTACAGTTCTTTCCCCCCACAGTTGTAACATGGTTGAACACACTCGTGGCAAAACATTAACAAGTTTTATGTTTAATGTGATATAATATGTATAACACAAAAATGTTAACATCGTAAAATAACAACCGCAAGAACTATTGTCAATACAGACATTGTTAAAAATGATAAAAGCTGACCTAAATATGGTTATAGGCATAAATTGTGAACATTCATATATAATGGTTTTTGAATTTTGACAGAATTATTTGAACAGCTAAAAACAAGCAGCTAAGCATTTCACAGTTCACATGTAGTCGTCACATGGCAGTGTGTATTATGTTTACATGTAGAAAGAGGATGTAATTTGTAACCACAAGTAGGGCTTTAGCAGAGCTTCAGAAACGTGTGAAGTAATTGTGGATGGCCTATAACTGTGTCCTCTATAACCCACACTTGTTTTATGTGGAAAATGGTTACAGTATATTGCTCAAAAATTATAATTCATACAACAATTTAAAACTATATGATTATAATTTATTAGTGTCTGCAGGCCTGTCGAAAACTAATTTGTAAAAAAAGTCAGGTAAAATTTTACTTCTAGGAATTTACCAAATAGTGTTCATTATTTAAAAAAGTTAGGTATGACATGTAAGTATATGCAATGCAGTGTGTAGTTATAACTTTGTTATATAGTGTCTGCTATGCATGAATTTATGTCTATTAACAATGGGGGTGGCTTACACCTTGTCATGTGAAATAATCCTCTGCACTCTGACATAGTGTTGGGAATTTTCCTCTAGTGCACAGGTCAGTAAGTGACCTCTACTGATTGGTTTCTCCACAGCTAGGTTTGTCAAGTGTGTTTGATAGTTAGAAACAACTTTGCTGCAGAATATGTTAACTACAGTTCCTGTTACTGGTGAATTCTGTTCCACCACCCCAGGAGCAAACCTGACTTGCAGTGAATTCTGCATTACAGGTGTACATACTGGTGAAATTGTATTGCGAGGTGGGCTGTTCTCTGTAACCTCTCATGAACTGGGACTTGCCACTGTGGGGTCTGGACAGTGCACACTGTTACCATAAATACTCCACTAAGGTCTTGGTATACCCTCGTGCACTGGTAGTTTTGCCCAGGTGTTGGCCGAGCACTTCTACTGTGGTGTATGCTGGTTCCAGGTAGTGATCACAGCTAGGCCAACATGCTCCACCAGTAGTAGGGTTCGTACGGTCCTTAAGAGTTATTAAAAAGTCCTCAATTGCTATTTTATTTTTTAAGGGCCCGTAAAGGTCCTTGTTTTTTAAACAGCCCTTTAAAGTTCCAGTTTTTCAATAATTGCTGTAACGCTACTACTTGAACAAATAAAATTTTTGTGTTAAACTTTTTTTTATAAACAGGTAGCATATTGCAGTATTGCCTTTTGCATCATGCATCGGACTCTTCTGTAAGCCGGGCCACAGTGATGTTATACATACCAATTTCTCGGTACAAATATAGGGCCTAGTTTTCAGGATGTCGTACCTCATATCAAAATACTTTTGTATTTGTATGCGAAAATACCGAAATTGTTGCATTATCAGCTGTACTATATAAATAAAGCCTGTGTGCTAGATAACATTTTTGTACAGAGCCGGGCGGAAGCTTCCACAAGACCTGCTACCCCAGTCTACATGCAAACAGGTTTGGAGGGTTCTATGGAATAACCTGTCCAATGAATCTTGCAGCCACACAAGTAGCGAGTGAATTATTAATAATTCTATAAAAAACTAATGTTTAGCATAATTCTCATACAATACTATTATAAAACCCGTAAATATTTTTGCAGTTTTTTCATTTACTATTTCCATTATTCTTGTTTAATAGTTTTAACTTCGTTTTTCTAAACAAAATTACGACTTATCATCAATACCACATTCCATCTCACACTTTCTCAATGGCTCAAATGTCGACCTTGTACGAAACCTTACATCAAAAATTGCACCCAACCAATTACGAAAACGTCCATAAAAATGGCCAGCAGATAACCAAATCTTTCATGGAATCATCCACAGAACCAGCCATGCAAGCTTGCATGGAATCTTCCAGGGAACCTTCCATCTTGGTACAATAGTTTATCTCGTACAGTTCTCAGTTTCTGCATATGGCTTTCTTGTGCATCTTTAGTTCCATTTAGATCCGTGCAACATGTTGTGTTCTAGTGAAGTTTTGATATTATTCATTTCTTAATGTAGCTGTTATTTTTCACTCTATTTTTCAGCAAAAGGCAGTGTTAAGAACTCAGTGAAATTGTGACATGGAATAGATACAGAAAAAAAATTGCTTGGCTTTTCTTGTTGCGCGAGTCTGGCATTACGTGCCACATTTTTCGTAGAAAGTACCAGTTTTTTTATATATATGTACCAGCATTTCAGAGTGGTTCTAAGTACCACAGAGCAGATAGTGCTGGTAGTTAGCAGCAAGTAGCTGCAGTGTGATGGTATTTATTCATGAAAATTATAATTGTGGTTTCGTCTTTACCGGGAACGTACATCTATGTGTTGTTTTACCATGTGATGTGTTTGTCTTCAAACATGCCTGGAAAGTGCATCTTTAATATATTGTGGCTCGAGAAAGAGCTATACAAAAACTGGCGTTCTCCCGATACATACTAGCACAAGGTAAGCTGTCAACTGTGTGGTAAAGTGTTTGATATAGCCCGTATGGGCGAATGAGCACAGTCGTTAGAAATAACTTTAAAAAATCCTTAAAAAAAATTTTGCCCCAAGGGAGTGAAACCCACTATAGGCTATTCACTGTAAAATGAGCACTTTTGAAAGCCCTTCTAAAGATCTACTTATATGCATGTTGTGTATTATTCCACCTTATGTGAATTTAACATTGCCATGAGCCCCATCATTTTATTTTTGTGTCGGTCAAGTGAATCTGTGAAATTATTATAAAAGTAAATATTTTACAAATCTGTTCATTTTCACACATTGATGCATTAAAAAAAAACTAAAAGAAAACTAAAGAAAAAATAATTTTAATTTATCACAAATCTTTACCTAATACTGTTTTCTTCGACGTTAATATGTGGAACTACTTCCCATCTATTGTTACGAACTCTACTTGACATGTGTCACTCAGTGCACCCGTTAAAATATATACAGGTTGGAGCAGTGAAATTTTTCTAAGGTTGATTTCAAAAATGCTCATTTTATCGTGAACAGCCTTTAGTAGTGTTGGTTGCAGCATTTAGACATGCAAGATAATGTATCCCTGTATATGATTCTCTGTTTCCTGCTTTACTCTCCTCCATCATTGGTAAGGAGGGGCACAACGTGCTGGCCCATAGATATGCTGAGTTATGGATCCAGTCATTCAAACATTGCGCATCCTACCAAATATAATAACTCCAGATTGGAGCACATTTCTTCCATTCATTTAGTAGTACAGGATGTCCACCCACAAGGAAAACAAGGAAAAGTCAGGGAATTTCATGTGACAGGGAAATTTTCACATGGGTCAGGGAAACTATAAATAATTGTTTTTCAGCATAAGTTTTTAGTTGTGTAAATACAGGATACTGTAATTGTGAGCATATGAGTTTTAAAATTTCAATAGTTTAAGTTTGTGAACTGGCAATAATGCATATTTGCCAAGTTATGTATGGCCTTTACGTACAAAATAAAGTATTTGTATGTTTGTAATGGGCACTCATGTGAAGTCAATAGTGTGTATTGCACGAAATATTGCTGGTGGGCTGAATGGAAAAATATGGTATTGGAAGGTTTTTGTTCTGAAAATAGGTTAGGGAAAAAGGGCGTAAAACAAGTAAAAGTTCAGGAATTAAAAAATTAATTTCAGTGCACATCCTATAGTAATTGTGGAGAGGGAAACATCATAGACAGGTGTGTAAACCTTGTCTTTCTTATTTCTGAATCATGTTTCTGAAGGTCACGTTGTGGCACTTTTATCATGACCTTTTTGATGATCTGCACTGTTGATTATAACAGTTAAGATTTTGTGATCCAACTCCCATGTACAGTCTGAGTAGGCTGGGCTTATTATCCACTTGCCACCAATACTATGCACCTTGATCACCAATACAGTGCATCATGAGGGGTATTGGTAAGTAGCAAGCGTGCCATCTGGACATTTTTATGGTGAGACGTGGGGTTATAGATCTATTGAAAGCAGTGCACGCCTTGTTGATGTATCAGCTTCGACTTTCACTAGCCATGGAGCCTTAGGCAGCGAATCGAGGAACTAGCTCATGCAGTGATAGTCCTAATGTATTCCACAATATGCCTAACTGGACGATTTACTTCCCTCCACCACAAGCTGCTAAAGAAGTTAGTGGACAAAAGAGTGGTGCAAGTATGACTATAAATAATCATGAATGCTGTGAGTAGTCTCATGGGTATGCTTAAATCCCTCTGGTGGAGTTAGTGGTGTGGTAAGAGGATGAAGGTGAATGGAGAGCAGGCCAGTACGTGAGAGAAATAAGTCTGCTATCAATAGCATTTCCCGCTGCATCACTGATCCATACTTGGTATTCCTTTCTTGCACCAGAACACTAGACATCTTGTCTCTTCTTGCCCAATATACTCCAAAACATTCTAAAAAAAAATTATTTATGCAAATATCTATGTTGTTTGTAATAAGGTAAGTTACTGAATTGACATTACAAGCAGTATTGTTTATGTGCTGCCAAAAGGGAGCTACGTATGTAATGTGGTATAGTTCCCTTTTCAACCAGGAATGAAGAGCAAATGGTGCATGTGTAAAAAATTTTGCATTATTAGTTTGTTTCAACACTAGTAGCTACTTGAGCATTTACAAGAACATGCAATTTTCCCAAATATCCATCTGCCTTTCAAAAGCAAAATTCCACTTAGCGCATGCTATCTTTCATCTAATTCCTGGTTATTAGTCACTTCTAAATGCTGTCCCACATTTAGAGGCGTTTTTAGTATTGTAAACTTCTGTAAATAATGTGAAGAAGCAAATCTCAATTAGTTTCCAGCAACTGCCTTTTAATTTATGTGAAAGCATTTTAAATTATGTTATTGTTTTTTTAAGGTAGTCTCTTTTCCAGAGTGGTTTTTAAGAAAATTATGATTATGATTGTGTGACATCTTGTATATTGACCAGTTATTGGAGGAAGTTAATTTCTTGTGTGAAAATATGTGTTACCTTAGAACAAGTTTGTAAAAGAATAATTAAAAAATAACACTCAAGATGTGTATTTTGTATCATAAACTTTTGCACGGAGCCTATATTTCAGTTGCAGCTTAAATTGAAGTAAGATTCATAAAGTTAGTGTCATTATAAACATGTGTAGGTTTAAAATTATTATGCTAAAATTTTAAAACTTTTGCAGGTATGACCGCTCGTTGGGTGGACTTGACATACAGCTCAGATTGAGAGACTATTTAGGCAAGAAATTCAACGAGATGAAAAAGACACCAAATGATGTTTTCAAGAATCCTCGTGCATTAGCTAAATTGTTCAAGGAGGCTGGTCGAGTGAAAAATGTCCTGAGTGCAAATATTGACCATTATGCTCAGGTAAAACATCTCAGTTCGTAGAAATTGAATTAAAGAGGACTAGACTTTTTGAAATGTGTGCTGTCCTTTGTTTGACTGATCTGCACAGTAATTTGGTGATTGCTAACCCATTATCAATGTTCTGTTCTAAATACAATCAGTGTACTCATGTCTATTAATCCTGTCCCTTAGATGTATTATTGCTAGTGTCTCATTTTCACTCTTATTGTTCAGATATCTTTAAAAACCATCATAGTGTTTCCTCAAATTTTCTTCTTATTCTTTCCATAACTTTTTAATTTGATGTTTTCCAATTTTATTTTCTCTTCAATTTCTTTAATTGTCAATACACGTGTATAATTTGTGAGCAAGCTTCTTATATTAATAGCTACACTTTATTTATTTATGATTTATCTTTTACTGCTAGTATGGCTTGTTACTGTTCCTTAGGCTAGTGTGTTCTTAAGTAGACATACATACCAAACTCCCAATTATTCAGGTTCATTGGGACTCTGCCGAAGGCCCAAATAATTGAATTATGGCTAAAAACCTGAATAACACAAATAATTACTTTTTTTTATCATAGCATCAAAAATAATTTGCAACACATGCCTGACAGTTCAAAATTACATTGAACTAGTTGGGATTTTTTTGCCTGTGCTATATTCATAGGTCCAGACAAAGGCACACATTCAGATCTTTTCTGTTGGACGAAAAGATACAGGACCTCGTCCAAATTGGCATATCTTTACGTCTTCATGGATTTGCATTTTTATGGTCCTGCCTCACTATCAGCTCGATTTCCATAGTTTGCTCACCAGTATTGTATTGAAGTGATAGCTTTTGAGCAGTTTCTCGCTATCAAGCCTTTCTACTGTAAAGTTCTCCACGATTGCCAAGGGATTTGTGAATATATAAACACACAGGCTGTAAAATGAAAAGTTTACTCTTTACAAAAAAGAGCTGGATATGACAGCATCCAAGTTTATTTATTTTTGCTAATTTAACAATATGTCAGAGTGGACAGTAGATAGATGTGAAAACATTTCACAAGAGGTCATATATAGAAGTGAAGATCATCTCAGAGTATGTACTATGTAGAAGTGAAGAACAGGAAATTAAAAAACAGCAGCATGTATATTTTTTGTGTGAAATCATGGCTGCTTAAGTTTTTATTTTAAGCAATGCATTAATAACTCTACAACTAGAAAATCTGTGGCCAAATGATCAGGAGTGTGCTGTATTTGAATCGTCTCTCCAAGACAGCCTCACCCTACTGTTTCACACATGTGTATACGCACACACTCACACAGTGGCAAGAATGTTTTGCCAAAAATAGATTTTCATTTATATTGATGTTCCAATATTTATAAGGTGTAGGCAAAAATAAATTTTCATTTATATTGATGTTCTATTATTTATAAGAGGTAGGCAAAAATAAATTAGATTAAATCAGAAAAAGATTCCTGCATAGATACCAAATTTTAATGTTCTTTAATTAGGCCCTGTACAGTAATGTAGAATTGTGCCAGTTTACTCCTTAGTTTCAGTACAAGTGGTATTAATTAAAAGTCCAAAAAATTTGAAGAAACTTTGGTTGAGTATATTACTTTACAGTGGCAGTATCCTGTTGGCACACTGACTTGCAGTGAACACATTTATGCAACAAGGTTTACAATTGTTATCATTTCCTCTCCATGCAATTCTTTTGAACAATTAAATCCACTTTTGAACATGTGAACATTTTTTGAGAAGTATAAACTGTAGTAGTTTGACGCATGCCACAATGCTGCGCAGCGCGACTGCGTGCTCTATGGAAGACTTTGCCCCATCTATGAGCCACCTGCGCTCCAGGGCGGAATATATAAGCTGCAATCCAAAATAAATGTATCGCACTAAGAAGCCCACAAGCCTAGGTAGCCGATCACATCTTTGTATATTACGTGCATAATTACTATCCCCATTGCCCGTCCAGAATTATGCATGCAAAAGGCACCCCCGCGATTGGAATTATTATTATTGAGAATTCTACTACTCGTGTGTGGCCCCTGGAAGGAGGTTCTGCAATCACAAGAGATGACAACACCCCTGTAACCTTGTGATGTCACAGCCGGCCCGCCTCAGAGATAGGGGTTTTAATTTGTCGTCGTCTCCACATGGGGCGATAAAAAACTCTGTGCGTATGTATCCCATATAAATGTGCCCCCGTGTTGGAAGGCTACGCTACCCCCCGCACTCCGAAGAACTGCTTATCTGAGAAAATTTAATATAAATACAGCCCTGGCAGCCAGCACCAGTGAGTGGCGCCAGGCTCGGCGACCGAAGAGGATGCGAGCCCAACCCCCAGTCTGCTGAAGACTCTTCTCAGTCTGCAAGGACTCATCCTCCTGTCTGCAAGGACTTACCTTCCTCCAGTCCGAAAGGGCTCTGCTGCTCTCCACTCCAGTCCGCGGAGGACACTCCTACACCCAGCTTGCAGAAGGCTCTCCTTCGAGTCCGACCAAAGGTTCCTCTACTCCCTACCACCAACCGTCCTTTCTTGACCCGGTGTGGGTCAAGAAAGGACAGTTGGCGGTAGTCAAGACTCTCTCTCTCAAGACCTGCACGTCACCAAGGACCTGCATGTGAGATGTCCAACAGCTACAGGTATACCCCACCTTAACCCGGTAATCCTTACCCCAGTCAACTTTTCTGGACACCGTGGTAACAAGCAGTCGCGTTTTGTGTTGCCTACCTGATTAGCTTCCCCTTAATCTAGCTGCTGTAAAGTTGTGCTTATATTTTTCTTAGCTCAGGCTCGCCTTCGCCTGACCCCTGTTTGATTTATGTGATTCTCGTATCATATTTTTTTCTCCATTGTTTTTAAATCAATTTAGTTATAATAGTGCATTTTTGTATTAGTGATAATCATTTTGTTTACTCTCCAGGTACCAAACCCCACAATAAACAACCACGTAACATTGAATTCTTGTGTACCGTTACTTGTAGTTAGCGGACCCTTGCTCCCCATCTTTTTGTATTGTGTGAATCCTAATCAACTGATGTACAATAAGAAAGGTAGTGCTCCTAGTAAGCAAAGACGTAGGGAACATCGTGCCCTTGCACGAGCTAACATCAACTCCACACCTGAGGACGAACCTCCAGTCAGGTGTCACAATCAAACTCCACAGGCAGTTTCTCCCTTTATTCCCCTGGATATTTCTTCCCTGCGGGATCACCTACTTGGTGGCAATCGGCCTGGGTATCCGACAACGGAATACGAGGAACAGGAGAAATTGTTAAGTCAGGAGGACGAGGCTATTCCCGATGACAACCCTACTAGCCTTCAGTAATGTCAAATTGAAATCCGGACGGGGAATCAGAGTGAAACATCCCGTGGGTAGAGTACTCCCAAAATATTGTGATATTAAACTGGCAATGGGAAAGGTGATCCGGGTTCGACTCCCACCACAACCCGACTCCCATACCCATGTGACATGTCTCTCGGTAGACTTTGTTCCAGACAGTCAACCTACTTGCCCAACTAAAGTTTCATCTGCCAGACCACACATCCCCATCATCACGTTAAATTAAACCTCTCCCCATTTCATCCATTCTGTACAACTGGCGACCCTAATAGTGAGTAGGATAACACTCCCTGGATGGGAAGCCACCTCTAGCCGACTCACTCTGGGGTTTGACTTCCATCCAACCCATAGTAACCTGCCCCCAAGCGGCCGAATACTGTATCTAATTCCCTTATGCCTCCTTGGCCTAATTCAATGTATAGTATTTGCCATGGTAGGCTAAGCTGGGCTTGGCAGGGCGGTAAACGTACCGTACTACCTTCAAGGATAGTCGCACCCGATAACACACACGTCAAATTTCGCCAATCTTTAAGTTGTTTTATGTATGTCAGTTAATGGAACAAAGCTTGTGCCACACTATTAACCTAGTTGTAAGGGCTGATATCACTAGATCTTGGAGGAAATCAAGTTCTGAATTAAACATGAGAATATGGTCCTTGGAAATGTATAGATGTGTAAAAGATAATTAATTAATGGTACTTTGGTGAAATTACATCCTAATTGATGCAAGTATTCAAATGTTATCACTAAAAGGGTAAATAAAAGCATGAGGCAAAAATTGGTATGCTGTTACATTGTATAAAGATTATATTCTTTAGCATTTTTTGTGAAATATGTAAGTCTTCGAAGATATTGTGCTAGTGTGCTGTAAACATTTGGAGCAGTACAGTCCAGCTTAGTCTTATGACAACACAGTCCCTTGTTAGTAATGCAACATAATGCCATCATATTGTTTGTATGTGTAGTATGTGTTAAATTGTACTGTATATAATAGTATATGTAAAAGATCTTTTATGCTAACAATAGTGCATTAGAAGATAGGCATGTATTATAAGTGTGATGTAGCAGCCATTTTCTAAAGGTGGAAAAGTTTTCACGTTTCATAGTTTTGAGCAGTTTATAATTAAAACTTGAGTTACCACCATCATGAAATATGCTAGGGATGATTCATACTATTATCAGTGAAGAACTAAAGTTAGTTATGAAGACAGAATAAGTATAGTATTGAATTATTATGATATATATTAAATACAGAGTGTTGAGTCGGAACGCGCCATGCCAAGCTGCATCTTGATGGCTTCATATCAGCGTGGGTCCACAGATAGATACTAAGACCCATACAATGTGTTGCGAAGTATTATATAGTTTCTGGTGGTGTAATTGTCCCAAATATTGTGCCTCCAGGTGGGGAGCTCCGTTGGCACTTCGCTGATATGTTTAATAAACTATTATTGCTATAATGTGTTTTGGAGTTTTCGCCTGGCCTGAGTACCGACGCACCGCTGCAGTTCGCTGGGGCTTGTCCGTCTTTACTGAATCATAACAAAATGTTCTATCTGTTAAAAACATTAATTTTCTTTTTGTAGGTGGAAGGCTTGCTGGATGATATTGACTTCAAGTTGCAAATTACCCGTGACGAATTAGAAGAGTTATCTGTAGACTTGTTTAATAGAGTGAAAGCTCCCATTGAACAGGCTCTCAAGAGTTCTGGACTTACCATGGATGTCATAAGTCAGGTAATTTACAGATATTAAGATGTATATATCTCATTTTAGACATTTAATTTCTTTGGTACATTGTTAATTGCTCATAATATTAGTGGGGTTATTAATACTGGAAAACGAATGCCTTAGCATAACTGAATGTTAAATTATGGCTTTATGGTAGTTGATTTTGGTAGTTTATTACTTGCTCATTGCATGTTTTTGTTGAGCTGCAGTTAACAGTGTCTTATGTGTAATTTACAGTTTATAATTACAGAATGTTTGAAAAATTTTATCTTCACTAAAATTTCCTTCAGATTGACGCATGGCACATTCCTGCGCATCTGACATGTGTGCTCTACGTTTCAACTTCACCCATTCTTTATAGTTGTTACACTCGTGGGGAAGTCATTTTACGGCAGATCAATCAATAACGTGCCTACAGGATCACATTCAGCCAAGTGAGTGTTTACCGACACGTGATATGGAGGAATTCTACTGCCTAACAAAGCCACCATGTGGTTACCCATATTTCTCTCTCAAGAATTTATTATTCGACGGAGCCATTGACACCAGTCTGCCAGAGATGCGCGTTCCAATGAATGGTGCAAGATCACAGCACCCCCGCTACAAGGACACCGCAGCAGCCAGAGCCTCGTGCCAAGGTGATAAAAACTTCAACAGTCTGCAATGGGGGAGATAGGAAAGGACTCTGCTGCCCTGAAGCCAGAATAAACCAACTCCTGTGAAGAGAGGCTAGCCCCCCCTTTGCACCCCTTCGTCAGCTCATAAGCTGAAGATTTTGCTATATAAGGAAGTGCGAAGTTCCCAGCACGGGAGTGTTTGCTGGCCCTCCAGCCTGAATAAGGCCGAGGGCACCTCCAGCCTAAGAAAGGCTAGATAGGGCTCTCAGACCTGAGTAAGGCTTAGCAAAATGGTATAACAAGCCTGAGCAAGGCTTAGTCTAGTCAAGGGTAAGTGGTTCAGATCCTGACCTCAATATTCTACACAAGACACAAACTGGTGTACTCCAGGATTCTGACCACTAGGCCAAGCATGTCGGCAGTACAGAGTCAAGTCTCCGGGAGTAAGCTGTGCTGCACGAACCCTCACAGTCCGCAACGACTTGAGTTATCTGAGAGAGCAAACACTGCTAGACTCCACGTGTCTAAAGCACTGTCTCCTACAATTTAGCAAGTGCACCACGTCAATTGCTTCAAGCAGATGTCTCCATGCCGCCATCCAGAGGTATCACTACATCCTTATCTGAAACCCTACCCAGAAAGCCTTATAATTTCGTATCCGTTGTAGCAGGTCGTAACGATGTCCCCTCTGGACTGTTAGGCATTTTATCTTTCCCCTATAGCATTTAACATAGCACATTTTGTTCCATACTCATTTTCATGCAGGAAGCCTTCACCTGCTGTATAACTAATATTTTTATTAATTATTATATTGTACAGAGCTTCACATTCCATTGCTTTTCTAATGTATTTAGTAAATACGTTAATTATCAGAATTGGTGCGTACTTCTTTTTCTTGTTACCTACTTCCGAGTAAATTATAAATTAATTAAATTTCTCATAACGGATCTAGGTAAAATCTTCTCGCTCACTGATTAGTGCAGGTGGAATCAATTACCTTAAATTTCCTCTTGTCTGTGTAAGGCGAAGAGAACCAAGGTATATTGCTGTTCGTCTGACGTTCCAGGGAGTAGAACAATCAAAACCACGAAGTCACTATCCCAGCCACCATCTCGATCCCACCGTGAACAAGGCTGGCATCACAAATATTTTTGACAACATTTTTAGTGAGCATAACCAAACTCAGTCTAGGGTTTGAATCCCCTCCCTCTGTCAAGGTTCCCCATCCCCTCGAGTATCGGAAATGGTTCCTCCTCCCCTCGAGTATTGGACTCCGTTCCCCTCTCCCCTCGAGTATCGGACACTGTTCCCCCTTCCCCTCGAGTATCGGACACTGTTCCCCCTTCCCCTTGAGTATCGGACACTGTTCCCTCCTCTCGAGTATTGGACACTGTTCCTCCCACCACTCAAGTATCGAACACTGTTACCCCCCTCCCCTTTAGTATCAGACATGGTTCCTTCCTCCCCTTGAGTATCGGACACGGTTCCCCCTCCTGTTGAGTATCTTAAATGGTTCCCCCACCCCCTCGAGTATCGGAGACGGTTCCCACGCCTCCTTCGAGTATAGGAGACAGTTCCCCTCCCTTAAAATATTGCATTGTTTCCCACCCCTCTTAGAGTATCGGACGGTTTCCACCCCCTAGACTGTTTCCCCTCTAGACTGGTTCCCGCTCGCCTGTATTCCCCCCAGACTGGTTCCCCCCTCGCCTGTTTACCCCCCAGGCTGGTTCTCCCCTCGTCTCTTTCCCCCCAGACTGGTTCTCCCCTCGTCTGCTTTCCCCCCAGACTGGTTCTCCCCTCAACTGCCACCCCTCGCCTTTTTTCCCCTCAGGGGCCACGGTGGCTGAGCAGTTAGCCTGCTCGCCTATCATCAAGGTGATCCGGGTTCAATCCCTGGTTTTCACATGTGGGAATTGTGCTGGATGATGCCGTTGGTCGGTGGGTTTTCTTGAGGATCTCCTATTTACCCGCCCTTTCATTCCAATGCTGCTCCATACTCACCTCGATCATCCTCATCGGCTTTTAAGACCTCAATGTTAAGAGCCATCCAAATCACTTCACTTCACTGTTCTTCCTCGACTGTTTCCCCCCTCGACTGTTTCCCCCTCGACTGTTTCCCCCCTCGACTGTTTCCCCCCTCGCCTGTTTTCCCCCCTCGCCTGTTTTCCCCCCTCGCCTGTTTTCCCCCCTCGACTGTTTTCCCCCCTCGACTGTTTTCCCCCCTCGCTGTTTTCCCCCTCGCCTGTTTTCCCCCCTCGATTGTTTCCCCTTAACCTGTTTCCCTCCCTCAACTGTTTCACCCTCCACTGTTTCCCCCTTCCTGTTTCCCCCTTGCCTGTTCCCCCCTTGCCTGTTCCCCCCTTGCCTGATCCCCCCCTTGCCTGTTCCCCCCTTGCCTGATTCCCCCCTTGCCTGATTCCCCCCTTGTCTCTTCCCCCTCGCCTGTTTCCCCCCCTTGTCTCTTCCCCCCTCGCCTGTTTCCCCCCTTGTCTATTCCCCCCTCGCCTGTTTCCCCCCTTGTCTCTTCCCCCCTTGTCTCTTCCCCCCTCACCTGTTTCCCCCTGGTCTCTTCCCCCTCGCCTGTTTCCCCCTCGCCTGTTTCCCCCTTCCCTCTTCCCCCTTGCCTGTTTCCCCCCTTGCCTCTTCCCCCTCGCCTGTTTCCCTCCTCGACTGTTTCCCGTTTGCCCCTCGACTGTTTTCCCCCCCTCGACTGTTTCCCTCCCAAGTGAGTCTTGCCTATTTATAGACAAAAGAATTAATTTTCCAAATACTTGATTTTACATATATTTTTGTAGGCAATTTTATTTAAGCATGTAAATATAAATTTGTCAATGTAAGGAAAACTACTGGTAGGTGTGAGAGCATCCCTGGATACGTTAGGTGCACTGAGAAAGTTGGCGATATTTTTAATAAGTCTTAATTTTCTCAGGTAAAATACACTACAGTAAAAGGTAAGGGTTAAACCAGGAAACAATGGAATTTTCTTCTATATTGTTCAGGAAGGCAGATTACTGTATCCCATGGTTTGTATACCATTTTTACTATGATGTCCACTGTTTCTAAACTTTCACAAAGGTACCATGTCTACATCATCACTTAGGGCTTGTATCAGTAATGACGAATTTTGTCTATTAAAACTTTCGTTTTAAGACACTACTTAATTTATTTGCATGAATGCTTACATTCTTTTCAGACGATACAAAAATTTGATCATTAGTTAAATGAAAATACCAAAATGAAAACACCACCTTTAAGGTTTCAAAGTATCACTTTCTGCCATTTCAAAACACAAAAATTTCCCTTTCCGTATTAGTGGCACACTGTCAAAAATCACTCGCTTAACAATTTTTTATGTGAATGAGACAAATTCTTATACTTTCAATAACAAATCTGTACCATAACGTACTTGCAGTTATCTTTTACACTTATTAAAAATTTAAAGTGAAATCATTGTCAGGCAAAATGCGTGGTGAGAGATTTTGCCTTCGGTCATTAACTACAATAGAGAATTTTGAAAATAAACATTCTGAATCAGTGTTAGTTGTTAGAAACAACACTGCTCGTAGGCGTGCTTGGCTAAATTCACCGTAGTCCCCTTTGAGTGAGCAAAGAATTTTCATGTCAACAACTTGACTGGTTGTTGGTGATGGCAGTTCTTCTATTACATTTTTGAATGTCACACACAAAACCATATAGGAAGACATCCAAGGGAAGTTGAGTTTAATGAATGCAAGTTGTTGATGAATTTTTTCAAGTTTTTTGTCAGTGCTGAGTCGACACATACTTCTAAGATTAAAGACTTCCAATGGCTTCAAATGTTTTTAAATACAGATCACTCTGCATAAGTTGTGCAAAGTTCATTTCACATTTGTGTGCAGCCAACTCCAGACATTGCTTTAAATTTGCTTCTTTCACTGCACCTAGCTTGGCCAAACTGTAATTTACACTAGATGAAAAAACACCAGTACTCAAAATACAAAATTTTGCTTTAATGTCACTTAGTTTTGATGACAAAGCATGGTTTGTTGAGTAGACTGACCCTTCAAGAAAAGTAGGCATACCAATCAATACTGACTAGCCTTGCAAAACAAAGTCTGTAGTTTTGCAACACTGATACTGCGAAGAAAATGCAGATGTTCCATTTAAATAATTGACCAATTGAAACCAAGAATACCTTCTAGTAATAACTGGCATATTATTAAACTGTATATGCAATAAGCAGAGTACAGAACAGGAAGAGCTATAAAGGAGAAATGCATATGAATAAGTTTATTCTTTTCAGTTGTTAAAAAGTTTAAATTTCAATGTAAAAAAAATATTTTTGAATCGGTTGGAAGTTTTGGAAATTAATGGATGTTGATATAAGAGTTTTAATGTATGTAGCAATACTGAATAATAAAGAATGTAACTATTTTTTGAAAGAAATTACAATTTTGAAAACCAGTTGAAAATGTAATTTAAATTAAAAATTGTAATGAATGAATATAATTTTACTGCTATTTTACAAATTCAATCTGAGTAATGAAGAAGAAACATTGAGAATGTAAGACATTTTATCTACAAATACAAAGGTTGAGGTCTTTTTGTGTGTTCGGTTTGAATAATATAGATATGCAAGGGTAAGATGTTGCTCCAGTTTTTATGATGTCCTTGGATCATTAGCACAAAGAGCAAGTTTTTTGGTTGTGACAGGTCTGAGGCCCCTTTTTGTCATCACTGGCCTAATGAATAAGGCAGTGGCTTTTTATAGTTTAGGGCAGACCAGGGCCCATTTTGTAAATGTGTGCTGATCCCAGCGAGGAACCAAAGTAATGAGCATTTTACCTATAAGGAATCATCATTAGCATACATTGTGTATACACCCTCAACCACAGATTAGAACACACATATTTTATCACTAACAAACACGTTGTTTGATGATTTAACACAGCAATGGCAGTTGTATATAGAGAAACATCATCAACCTGCATTTGTTGGGGGAGGGGGTGGACAGTAAAGTACATATTGGAATCTATTGCAGATTTGATCCACTTGCGAGTAGTACAGCAATTTGGAAGAGAATCGCAATGTGAAGCAACCAAAATAAATTTAGCAAAATACTTCTTAAATCTATTATTTAAATTTTTTTATTGTTCTCCAAAAAAGAGTTGTTATTTTGAGCGGATAGCTATTCCTGGGGCTGCAGAAGTGAGAAATGATTGTACAGCAAATTCTTAACCTAGTGATTACTGTTAATGACTTAAGGTTTGCATAAACTATTTTTAAAATGATGGACAAAATTTTGGAGTGGCTTTTTCAGCATCATCATCAATTTTTGGACTGTGTGAAATGTTTCGCTAGGTAATCCTGGTAGGAGCTGGTACCCGGACACCAAAGGTACAAGAGAAGCTTGCTGAGTTTGTAAAGATGGAGCTTGGCAAGAACATAAACACCGACGAAGCAGCAGTTCTTGGAGCAGTATACAAAGCTGCTGATCTCAGTAACGGCTTCAAAGTCAAAAAGTTCATCACGAAGGATGCTGTTCTCTTTCCCATACAGGTAAACATCTACACATTTACTACGGCTGATGCATGATTGTGAATTATGGACAAGTAAAAGTACACGGAAGTTGAAGTATACACTGTCATCACAAGCGTCTACCATGATTTCGAAGGTGCACTGAATTGTTGGACTTCTGAAAAATTCTATGATTGAAGTATGGTGCTGGAGAAATTCCAAGTGCTAATTTTCTATAGCATAAATTAACATGAGATCAATCAGCTAGTGTTTGATGCTTTCTAGGTTTTTATAACAAACAGAGGTATGTGTGTGTGCGGTTTTTTTTTTTTTTCGTGCAGTTCTTAACCATTTCACTTTCCTTAACTTGCCAAGAAATAAAGATGCAGCAGAACCCCATTTTATTTTCCCAGTATTTAAGTTTTCTAATTTTTTGCACTGGATTTTTCAGAACTCGTTTATTCCCTCATAAGTTTAATGCATTGCTCTCCTGCAAATTACGCTACAGAAATTACACTACAAAACATAAACTGTGTTGGTATCGTTGCCAACACCAGAGATAGCAATAGTGAGTTTATGTAACTTCGTGTTACTGCAACTTGGAATAGTGTGCCATGTTTAGGACCGTGATGAGCACAATGAAAACTGAAAAAACAAGATGGCAGCAACAGAGCCAAATGTTACTGCCACCGCAAGCACTAGTGGTATTCAGAATGTGCACCATATCGGTATCTTTGTAATGTTTCACATTTTGGTGTCTATGGAATTATCCTTGAACACTGTAAACAAAGCGGCATCGAAAATTGTGTTTAGAACAGGCTTGCAGTTTTAACGGATTTTATCCATTTTTTACTGATTTCTAACACTCTAGATTTTTATTAATTTAATACCTCGTGACTTGTTCCCAAGAGGAATATTTAAACATGAAAGGAATTACTTAAGGGAAAGGTGAATGGAGAGAAGTCTTCTGTATAAAGTGGCGCTGCCGTGGAGGTGTCTTCGGTGTTCACAAGGGGCTGACATCTTCTCTAGTTGGTTGAAACACGTACTTTCGCACGTTGTCTATTGGTCAGTACTTTAACCATATAGATTGTCTTCTGCCTTGTTCAGGCTGTGAGGTCGGTTTGGCTGGCAATTACCATTCTTGGTGTAGTGACCATCACATCCTTGAGTCAGTTCTTCGGCCTTATTCAGACTGGAAGAGAGGGTAGACGGCTCCTTACCCCTATTGCTCCCTCTGTCTTATGCAGACTGGAGGAGAGCAACGACTGCCCTCGTGCCTGGCATGCTACCTCCTATTTATACTAAAGTTCATTGTTTGTAGACTTCCAGAGAGGTGTGGGTATGGAGGTTGATTAAAAGTTAATTTTAACTAACCTATCCATGGGTGTGTGGATTGCCACTTATTGACACAATAAAATGAATACACATTAAACACTGCATTCCTTGCAAGTTAACATTGGAGGTACCAGTGTATTATACATATTAATTATGATTACAACCCTTGTGATTTATCATTTTAACATTATTCTTATGGCTACTAATCAAAATTCTTAATTAATTACTCTATGTTAACATCGCTATAAATGGTAATTTTTCTTTTAATTTCTCATGTGCTGCCTGATACGGCACGCTAATGACTAAAGTTCATTTGACATTCTATCACGTGCTCTTTACTCTGTTCCTATAGCTAACACAAAATAGCACGTTTGCCATTTTCAGAATTTACGTGTGGGTGTGCTCCTCTGTGACTCGTTTTAGTTGAACTCTTTAAGTTAAGCATTCTCAGTATATACCCTGACAATTTTACATTAACACACAAAATACACTGTCGTTGCATATGACACACTGGTAGAGGCTTTTAGGATTTCTCACTTTACTGTGCAGTCCTCATCGACATGCTTTAAAATCAAAATTTCTCAAATCCTCTACAGTGCTCTGAACTCTAATAAAGTATATACAATTTGCATTATATACACAGAAGTTGTTCACTCTTAGGTACGTTGCATTTTAATTTTTACTTTATGTTGCTGCCCTTCTACAGCGCACTTTAAGTAAAAAATAAAAAAGTTCAGTCCCAAAAAGTCTTTTTTTTTAAATCCGTACCCCGAAAATCACATTAAAAGTTCAGGTTAATGGCCATTTCTGTGTTTAAGAAATTCATATCTAATCTTGTCTACCATAACTATTGACAAATCACACATTTACTATTTACGCTAACACTTTTGAACTAACATTAGTTCTACTACATAATACTACTAATTAGCTTACGTACAAAATGGATATTTATACACATTACATTAGAGAACGTATATTTAGACAATTGATTATATAGGCATCCAGCCTAGTTACTGTATTTATGATAGTTTGGCTTCACACATCAAATGTGTCTTCATTCGTGCTTCCACCATTGTTTTTCCTCGGTTTCTACACTTTCTGGTATAGCGTTTGGAATTACACACGTTTTTGAGGAGTTATGACTTGAACACAAGTTTTCCCCTTCACATGCTATGCAACAGTAAGTTTGACTAGGCAGCATTACTTCGCTGAAGAATGTTAGTTTTGTTACTGTTACATAGCGGCACACACACAACCAGATAAAAGTAAGCACTGTTGTCCATTAGCACTCATGCACATTTTCTACTGGCTGTGGTGTTTTTTGCATGACCCCTTCTTTTGTGGTCGCCCCCGCTTCTGTAATTGGTGGGTTGACACAGAGGCCACCGATACCTCGGGTTGGGCCTCTACGGGGTTTCTCGATAGTGTCATTGCAAGCGAGGAATGCGGCTGGCACATGCCAGCATTTCTCTCCTTCGGGTACTGGAGTCTCCTTTCACTTCTTTGGTGGGGACTGGTGTAAGGCCGTTGCACACCTGGGAGTTGCCAGGGGCACCTTCCTCATGGAGAGGAGTCATCTTCGGGATCACCGAGGGTCTACGTTCGTCTGGTTCCCCTCCCTCGGCGATTGCATGGAAATCCAGGTCTCGTTCTGCAGGAACGGCATCTGCTGCACCGACAACGTGCAGTGGCTGGATGGCGGTCTTGTTTGGGTCCTCTGGGACAGTAGTGGCAGTGGTTGAGGATCGGGTCTCTGCTGGGTGCCCCACCTTGATGTATCTCTTGGATCTGTTTGACTCTTGGTGCTGGTAGTGGAGATCTGGTTCTGGCCCAGATACCATCAGGTATCGGCGCTGTGTGCTGGCGTTACATCCTTGATGGAAGACATTATAATCAGGGACAAAGGCATAGGGTGTACCTCAGACCACATAATCATGGTGTGCTGAGCCGTCTCCTTCCAGGTTGGTTGATGATGAGGCTGGTAGTTAGGAGCCTTGTGCTGTGCGGCCACAGAAATAGCCCCCAGCTGGGCAGTTGCCCTGGCATCTTCCAACGATAGTTTCTCTGCTGGGGAGGGTAGTGGTGATAAAGCGTGTGCACCGCCCTCCTGACCCTCAGACGTTCCCACCCCCTCTGGAGGTGGCAGCAGGAACTGCGTCACGTCCAGCTCAAGTTCCTCAAAGTGCTCCTCCTCATGTGCAGAAGGAAGTACAAGAGAGATTGTGGCACCATCCAATGACGTGTCTATATCGGCCGGATCTGTTTGGATTACCATGGCCGATGAAGTGGGGACCAAATGTGAGGGCTTGTGCATAACCTCCACTTCGCTGGTTTGCCAAGGTTCATCGACCTTGGCGATTATACTGGGGGTCGGTGGCAGAGGTTCATATGCATTCTCGACCGCTGCAGTGTACTAAGGTCCACTGCCAATCAAGCTGATCCTCTGCAGACAATAGTGACAAGGAGGACCTGGGGGTAGCGGGAAGGGTCCGCGTGGATATCCCGCCTCTGCGCTGTTGCAGGTTGGATAGGTCATGGGAGCCTCTGGCAGGACCTCTCTGTCCTGAGGGCTTCTCCATGACACCTGGTAAACGTCCGACTCCCTGGGGGACATCCAGCTGTGTCGGCTGATGTCCGTCTGATATTGAGGTTGGGTGTCAAGAGTAGTGACCTGGGGGACATGCTTCTCGGACATTCCTGGATTGGAATGTTCTTGCGAGGGGCAGAGGAGTGGTTCCTCTGCGTAATGCCCGTCAGAGTTTCGTGTTTTCTTGGCCTGGGAGGCTTGAATCATGGGGCAGTGTATAGAGGAGGTTGGTTGTTCCTCTGCTGCTTTCATGCCCGATGGTGTTGGGCTCGTTGGGTTTGACTACGGGATTTCTTGGGTTGTGGTATGAGTGTGGGCGGGGGTTTGGGGTGATTGGTTTTCTGCTGGTGATTTTGAGGTTTAGGGAGTACTGCCACCTGGAGTTGTATGAGGTGGACTATGGCAAGGGGAGAAGTAGACTTGACCAGATTATCTTTCCAATCGACCACCAAACTCCTGTTCTTTCCTAGGAGGGTGTGTTGTTGCTCATAGTCTATTATGCAGTGGTTCGACTGCAACCAAGGTAGCCTCAAAATCCTTTGTTCCCCGAGGTTAGGGGTGACTAGGAGTTGACCTTAACTGTCTTATAATGAACCTGTATTGTTGGGTTATCGCTCAGTTTAATTTCAGAAGTACCTTGGGAAGCTCCAAATTGACTATAGGCCATTCACGGTAAAATTAGCACTTTTGGAGCCCTAGTTACTTTTTTCTTTCCACCAATTTATATCCTTCCACCACTTTTTTTATGTAAATCCTGGCATGTGAATAATAATTACAGTGTATACATTCGCCATACCCAAAACCAAAAGTCCAATGCCTCATTGAAATATATTTATTGGTCATTATGTCTGATGAAACAGCTTCAAAAAGTGCTCACTTTACCGTGAACATCCTATAGTTGGAATTAGGTAATGCGTATGTAATTTTCGTATCACTAGCAACACGTGATAAAAAGCAAGTTAGAAGGTTAGCTCTCCAGCTAAACACTAGCTTGCGGGGATGTTGTGGGGATCTAGCTACTGCTTAGGCCCTCTATAACCATTGATTGTATGGCTGCTGACTGTAATGGTCTTGAAACTAGGGCATCGCTGGCTCAGTCTAACTGCCAAGGCTGAATTACTTGCAGTTAATGTCCCACATTTGGCGCCTGAACTATTTGCAGTTACATTCCACGTTGGGTGCCATTAAATGAAGCCTGCTCGTAGTCTCTTTGACAAATGGCAACCCACAGGGACAAGTATTTTCTGCTTAATTGAGTATAATAGTAATTTGCCCTGGTTGGGTGTTATTTAAAGAGGCCTGACTTCTCACTGTAATATGAGCTATCTATCATTGGGGGTTGAAGTCAAGCCCTGGGTATAATAGAAGGTTAAAGTTCTCAAGTGGGATATCACTTGATACACTTGAATTTAACACTAAAGCCAGGCTAGGATGGATTCTCCACCTTGGGGGCTGAAACTTATACTTGGGGCTTGTGTGTGTCCACCATCGACCAACTAGGGACATGAACCTCTATGACAAACTTAACACAGTAGGTCTTCTTTATAGGATGGTTTAGCTTTGATTACTTTAATTGACTTCAAACATTGCAAGGGGCATCAGGGTAAAGCAGGGGTCTTAAAACGTTTAGGAGCTCAGCCGGCATACAAAGTAGGCCTGGTGGGCTTTTCTAGTGGGCATGAAGTCAGGAGTTATACACACAACCCATCGCTGAGGCGGTACCTTTTGGGTGGAGAGATGAGGCATGCTCCTCCTTGCTGGCTGGCTCACTGAGATGTCTGGAGGCTGAACAACGGCCTGCTCTGGCTGCATCGGAGTGGTGCTAAGATTGTTGTTGTGGCGCTCTTGTGTAGGGGAGGGTGTGTATCCAATACTGGTCAAGGCCTAATATGGTGTCTCCGTACTTTTGAATTATCTCTACGGCTAGATTCTGTTTACCTGGTAGCTTAATTAGAGGTGGAAACAAAAGGGTATCACTCGTAGATTCTAAAGGATATAATTTAGCAATTTTGTCTATGATGTCATTTAATTCTCTTTTCATCCGTTTCTTAACTCCACCTTGATGTGAGTACGGCATGAGGAAAGAATTTACAATACCAACTGATCTGTGTCCTAACGTGTACTACTGGACACGCCGACTTTACGATGTGACATTGCACTCTGTGTTTCGTATCCGGCCTTTGCAAGTGGTGGTTGGAACTTCCGGCTCTTTCAAGCGGTGAACCAGAGCTTAGGATATTTTAACGTAATTTTATTGCAGAGGTGTTCAGGTGTTGTATCCACAGTGTCTCGTGTGGCTAAAGCAGTTCGCTCTCCAATCCGGGCCTTTCAAACGGTGGCGGAGTAAGACATGCCTAGGTCACTCAATTCCACATGCAGAGAAGTTCCTAAGGTGTTTTGGGCGCTACTGAAGATCTACCAAGTTGGTAGAACTCAATTTGACTCTTAATCTGTGTGGAAGTACCTAAGTGGTTTCTACGTGATCAACTGGCTTTTCCTCAGAACATAAGCCTTTACGTTTCTTAAAAGTCTGACTGTGTGGTTCAAACAAGAACTGAAAACTCTAAGCAAAGTTAGGTTATAAAAATACATTTTTATTAAATACATATTTGAACATGGGGTTCCGCACTCTCCTAATATTATAAAAATGATTAACGGAAGTTAACCCTATTCTTAATAACCAGGTGAGGGTGACCTGGATACAAAGCTAGAAATTACATGGGTGAATTAATCTGGCAAGAAAAGATTAATTAAATAGCAAAATAAGTAAACCTAATTAATTACTGTGGATGGGGTGTTCTGAAGGAACTTAGACTCGGCAGTCAATTACCAGAAGTGCAATTGCAAGTTGCTTCACTAGAAGGTGAGCAAAAGGGGTATGTCCAGAGGGGACATCATCATCATGACCATTTACATCAAGGTATTAAACCAAGGATGGAGGAGAGGTTGGCAAGAGTGATGACAGCAGGACCCTCAGGATGATGGTGATATCCAAGAGCTGCTGGTTCTGCGTAGCTGGAGGCTCCGAACAGGTTGTGGATCTCTGGTTGATTACGTTACCGGCGCAAAGAGATTCGGGTCATAACAGCTGTGGGCCCTCTGGGGTCTAGTGGTTGGCGCACCCTGAAGACAGTCTCCGACCTTGGCAAGTGGTGGAGGAGGTTTGCAAGCACTTACCCCTAGCTATCACCTCCGGCCATTACAGCGGTGGAAGTGCAGGGACTGCCTTAAGCCAGGTTTATGCTGGCCCTTTTATACTAGATTCTAGAGCTTGTAGGGTCTCAGAAGGGTGAGGGGAAAGCTAGCCTCACTTCTTAGGGGTTGAAAAATCTTACTGGCAAAAGGATGCCTTTCATTTCTTATCTCCTGTGATGAAGGCGTTGAAATTTCTTATCTCCTCAGCGGGAAGCTCTGGAGGCTGAGCTGCTCCAGTAGAATGTGTGCTGCCCTCCAGTGGCACAAGGGGCCACGGTGGCTGAGCGATTAGCATACTCACCTCCCACCAAGGCGAACTGGGTTCAATCCCTGGCTGGGTCACCAAATTTTCGCAAGTGGTAATTGTACCGGATGATGCAGTTGGTCTGCTGGTTTTCTCGGGAGCTCCCATTTACCCCGCTCCCTCATTCCAGCACCGCTCCATATTCATTTCATTCATCCTCATTGGCTCAAGACCTCGCTGTTAAGAGCCGCCCAAATTGCTTCACTCTTCACTCCAGTGGCGCGCTGTGGAACTTGCACGACCTATGCTGGAGTGTGCCGGCGGCTCAGTGAACAATACAATTTTCAGAGAGAGGTTTTGACGTGATGGCTTCTTGGCGAATCTGGGTGAACAGTATAATCTAGGTGCACGTGTCTGTAGTAGTTTTGATCGTGCCAATGCACTCTGTAGACACTTGTTTCGCTTCAAGTATTCTTTGTTGTGCCTGACCTGCCCCATTAGGAGTATTGCGGTCCAAGATGGACGAAGTCGTTTAATAGAAGGCGCGTCATAAAAGTGCAGGAATGTATTATGCGATGCAGTAAACTATATTTATTGAGAACATATACAAAAATAATTAATAACAGTTGGCAAAACATTTTGACAACACCAGAAACAAGCACGTTTATAAGAGAGACAGATAGTGATTCACTCCAATCGCAGTTTCTTTGTGTATGCCATAGAACAGAGAATAGATGGTGTATATGGATGTATTTTCTGTAGAAAATGTTATAGAAAGCTAGGCATGGCGAGGCAGAACACAGTATCGATCTGGTCGGGTGTACGTGCGTCTCTCTTTGTCGCCAAAGGGAGGACAGGCTAGCTGCTTTTGCTTCATCATTCATCATGTCAAGGTCAGGACACTGCTAATTAAAAGCAGTAGCAAAGGGAGCCTTGCTAATTGCAGCTGCATTAGCACATCTACTTTTCACCAATTAACCGTTATGTCGAGTGTGTATAAAGCCCTTGAAGGACCAGGTAATGGGCCTGTAATAGTAAGTTAACATTTGAATAGTAATTACTTTGATTTTCCCGCAAGAGACCAGTGAAAATGTAGCTTTCTCTCGCTAAAAGCTGCTCTGCATGCTGTTTAGTTTTTTTTTTTTTGCAACAAGGGGAGGACCTGTATGTTCGTGTGGGGTATAGTAACTTCTCACGGAAGATTTCAGAATATTTGAACAAATAAATATTTTGTTTAAACACATGTTTTTCTTTAGAAATAATTTAACATGGGTACAATTTTTAGCTTCCTGGGGAAGTTCAATTCAATAAAAGTAAGTCACATTTGATTTTACAAGGACATAGATCTTCAGAGTCAATTCACTGCAGGACCCTGTGCCTACATTTAACAAATATAACTTGTATTTTTTCCACTAAAACTATGCAAAAATGGCTTAAGTAATATTTTAATGCAATTTTTGTGCATAGGAGTGAGGGTGGGTGCGAAAGAATAAGTCCAAAATCAAGCAACGACTCCTCTAAATTAATGACAATTTTCCTGGGAACACTGAACAGCCCTAATTTTGAATTTTGGCTGTAATATGAAGTTAGGTCTGACATAAGCTTTAATTGTTGAGAGAAAACATGACATATTAGACATTTCTGTAATATCTATGTAGTAGAACCTCTTTATATTGACCCCATTTAAAGCTATTGTCTTTCTTTAACAATTCATTATTTGAGGAACCGTAAAAAAATTGAATGAAAAAATGTGAAAATTTGAGGAAATTCTACCAGAAGATATATTGTTGCACTTTTTTTTATTGCTACAGTTGCATTTCTCTTCGGGAGGGCTGTATGGGCACATTACCAGTTCATATAAAAATTAAATCCCACCTCCTGGTGGCCACCAGCACAGCCAATACCTATTAACTCTGCCACGCTTGGATTTTTTGGACATGCCATCATCTGCATGGAAGCCTACAAATTGGCTCACAAATACAACTCTGGACTATGAAACTACAGCAAGTATTCATCCCATTTCCACCAGTCCATTAGGCTTGAAGAGAGCCAGATACATTCTTCCTTCCTCACTTAGAAACCACATCCACCTCCCCTTCCTCCCCATTCACCTCCTCCACCACCTCCTCCACGACCTCCACCTGCTTATCCTCCTCCACAACCTCCTCTTCCACCACCATCACCTCCTCCACCTCCTCCTCCCTCTACCTCTGTCCGCCTCCATCACTGTTGGTCCCTCTCCTGCCCCTCCTCACCCCTTCCTGTTCTCCCACATGTACCTCATCATCCCTCCTCTCTCCTCTTTCCACACCCCCTTTTTCCCCATTTTTTCCCTTACCCTCCATCTCCTCCCCTCCCCTTTCTTATTTGTTTCCCACCTCTCCCACCAAGGCAAGGCGAACTGAGTTCAATTTCTGGCCAGATCACCAGATTTTCACATGTGGTAATCGTGCTGGACGATGCCGCTGGTCGACTGGTTTTCTCGGGGATGTCCCATTTCCCCCATCCTTTCATTCTTGTGCTGCTCCATACTGACCTCAATCACTCTCATCAGCTCTCAAGACTTTGCTCTTAAGAGCCACCCAAATATCTTCACTCACTCATCCTCCGCTCCTTCCCCTTCTTCCTCCTCTTCCACCGCCGCCATCGGTTACAACGGACAATGCCGTTGATTGGCGGGTTTTCTCTATGATCTCCAGTTTCCCTCGCCTTTGCATTCCAGTGCTGCTCCATACTCACATCACTTAACCCTCATCTACTCTCAAGACTTCGCTGTTAAGAGCCAAATATCTCCGCTCCACTCCTCTTTTTCCATAAAGTTCACTGTTGCGATGCTTCACTAGCTAAGCCATCTTCAGGCTGCAAGTGATGCCATCTCTCTCTGCTTCTGCTCAGGCTCTTTCAGTTCACATCAGTACTTTCTATACAGCCACTTGTTGGCCCAGCCCTTGTCAGGTGGGAATATAGAATTTGGCTATGACAGCTGTCAGAATAAGACTAATTTGTGTGATTTTCTCCCTAGGTTACTTTTGAACGTGAGGTTGATGGTCTGTCGTCACCAAAACAAGTGAAGAGAACTTTGTTTGGGTACATGAATCCTTACCCTCAGAAGAAACTTTTAACTTTTAACAAACACCAAACTGACTTCAATTTTAATGTCAATTATGCAGACCTGGATCATCTCTCACCTTTTGAAATTGAGTGAGTATTTGCAGTTTTACTCCAAAATTGAATATTTTTACTAAATGCAAAATATTTGTGAAATTTAAAGTTCAGTAGGTATATCATAAGTTAGATTTTATCTGGTGATCCTTGTTTAGCCTTTTAGGTATGGCATCTAAATGTGGACATCTGTCAAAACTTTAATGCATCAACAACCAATGCATTGCTCCTTGAAAATATGCAGACTTGCAGCTTATTCTTGATAATGACAATGGTAGCAACTCCACAAACATGGATGTTACGTTACTGTGCATATTATATCAGTGTATGCAAAGTGTTGTTTACATGGAAAACCAAATGAAAATGTTAAAGTGCTGTGCATGAAAAATACATGTTAGTCCTAAAAATGCTAATTTCATTGAATTACAGTAAAAGCCTGGTATAACGCAGCTGTTGGGGCACATAACTCAGTCCCACGTTATAGCTTTCCCCGCGCTATTCCGGGAGGGACTGAGTACAATAGCAAAAGAAAGCCAATGTTCTAATGGGGCGTGGCACCTATCTGTCAAACACTGGGCAAGTGGTGTTATTTACTGCCTCAACTTGTGAAACGTTTAGCCCCTTGCTTAGGAACTTTATTTTTTTTATCTGTGTCACTGGACTTCACAGCACCCAAGGGAGGGAAACAGAAAAAAAGAAACGCACTGTGATGAAAGGGGATTTTTTTTTTTTGAAAATGGGAAGACATACCGTTATATATACACATAATCAAAGTGTCTACATCATAATTATAATGATTACGTAGTGCTATATTCTGTAGGAGATTAATTATAGGCCTGTAAATGACTTAATCCCTACCTTATCCAGATTCTGAACCCAGAGCCTCTCGCATTGTAAGCCAGTTTTATACCGAATGCGCCACAGAAGTTGGCATCCCTTTTATGACAGTATTCCAGCATATATTAACTTACTTTAGTTAAACATTTTGGCATTTAATAATTGTAATTGCTTAAATGTGTTACGCTATACAACACACGCACATTTCATGTTAACTTGTAAGTGCCAGTAAATGTGTGACAGCAGGACACTTTCAAGTATGATATAATGGTTTGGAATGTAGCCATGCCATCCCCCACACTGATCCAACGCCCAGATAAGATGGAAATGTTGCTATAGTAACATTTTTTTTTGGCCTGTTTACAACCAAACAGCAGAACAGGTATAATAGGGTCACATAAAAAAAAGACCACTTCCATCAAATACATTGCACCACGCCAACAAAACTGAATATGGAAAACCATACAATATTGGCTGTAATGAATCAGTAAAATAGATCTCTGCGCTGAAAGGAGGGAGAACGTGCGTCCACCCCCTCCGTCTCATCCATCAACGTCCCCGACTCATGACCACCCACCAACAGACCACACGCCTACCTGACTGCACACTTCCCATTTATTTATTTATTCAGGCCGGGGGACATAAATTGTCCCGTGGTATAACGGGCTGCGGTATTCCGGGCTTCCACTGTACTTTTGCAATAAAATAAAAAGTAAGACTTGTAGTGCACATGTTTCCATTTTCTATTCTATGATATGTTTGAACAGGTGTTTCAGTTTAATTATGTAATTAATATTCAGCAAACTGAGTCTATTAATTATGAATATAATATTTAGATAACTGACAGAAAATATTAATGTATCAAGTAATTACTCCATGAAGTTTTATCAAGTAACATTCAGTGCCCTTCACAGTTATTTGTTGAACTGCTTGACTGTCCAGTTCCGATTGACTTAAAAATTATTTATATGTACCACTTTTGAGGAGTTAGTAGACACATGTACCACGTACTACTTCAGGTCACTTCTTGTTGAGAGGGGGAGTGGTCAGAAGGAGGAGCTGTCTCTCTTTGCCTCCATTTTATAGGCCCACTAGTGCACCTACATTTTGTGATCTAGGAAGCATTGAGTGGTCTTCAGGGCTTCATGCATGTGGCTGCAGTTGTGGGCAGAAGCTAGGCCATGAATTCCTCCAACTGCTTTTCCCACGTCCCTCTTGTTAAATGCAGCTCCCCTAGAAAGACAGCCATAGTGCCGGGTTGTGAACTTAGCGCTTGCAGTCTGACAAAAAACCATCACCACTACTGTTACCCCTCATGTGGACCCCTCCCATCACAGCTAAAGACATGAGGTGACTTGAACAAGGGTTGGTCTGCCCCTGAGTGGGCCTAGATATCACTGCCTGACTGCCAGTTACAGTTTCACGACCTTGCTTTGCTTTGCCGCCAACCCCTACCACACCCTCTCGCATGCAGTCAGTTCATGCAACTGCTGCAGAGTGGTGATAAGAATGAGCAGTGAGTCACCCGTGTGTGTCTCGTGACCTTCAAGGTGTCACCCACTCTGCTGTATATTGAGCCCTAGAAAATGCTAGTTCTTCATCCATGACACCTATACTTCTCTTCTTACAGGCACCACGATACTCTCCTGCGTGCAACCACTACCCAACTGTATTTGGAACGTGCAGCCTTAGCATTTCAGTTACCCTTGAAGGTGTTTGGTGGCCATGCTTACTATGCAGACTGCCTCATCGTGACTTGATCTGTGATTTAATGTGCCTAAGTTTGCTACACAGCTAGATTAAGAAAGGCAGCTGTAATTTGAACAGGACTTACACTGTGTTTCTGCCCAGATGAGACCAGACAGCTATTTTTTAATGAACTTAGTAATAGAGAACCTGAGTGAGTAGAGCTTCCCACTGGAGAATATTATATATTCTGAATAAACCCTGCAGCTCTTAGTTCTGGAGTTTTGTCTGCTTATTGGAGAGAGGGGTTATCCCTATTTCACTTTTCATTATTTGCAGTCCACGTTAACCCAGTAACCTGCCACGGTCACAGGGACTTCTGGGCGAGGAGTAGGGAACTGGACACACACACTTAAACAAGAATAAAACATTCCTGCAGCTGGCGATTGCACCTTAAAGTGGGGATCCCCGTTGCAACTTGATGTCCAGTACAGTGTCTGTTCTGTCTTGGTTGGACGTGGGTCCTTTGAACACAATTGTCAAACATAGTATCTGGAAGCCGGCAATAGGTTACACACAGGTTAATTCCAAGCTACTATCACTACTCCCAACAATCTAGCATGCCACCACAATTCGCCACCGGGTGTTGGAATTGGAGAGAGTGTAACTGGGATCCTAGCACAGAAAGGAAAATGATGCACTGAACATCCCATCCACCTTTGTACGTTCACTGCCAATTCGCTGCTGGGTGCAAAGGTTTGGGGAACGGCAAGGTGCCTACCTGATCCTGATTTTTCACAGAAGGGGAACACTTCTACAACACTTCCGCGTTGAAGCTGAAAGATCCCTGTAGCACTCCCCACCCCCCCCTATTGATGCCTTCCTCCTAGTGATGGGGGGGGGGGGGAGGAAGGGTAAAGTCACTGTGGGACAAACCAGAGTCTCAATGCCCTAAACACCTCCAGCTCTGGTGGTGTATATGAAGCAGAAGGTGCTCACCCAGCAGCAGAAAGTCAACAAATCCACTCAATATCAACTTGCGCTGTTCCAGCCACCTAACGTGACACCAGGTGCCCAGAGCCCATGGGCTGCACATGAAGGAACGCAATCCCGGAGTGTAAAATATATCTACACTGCCAAACAAAATCAAGCCCAAAGGAAATACAAGAACACATTACCCATGGAGCAAATCATTCCCCAAGGAATGTTGTCACTACCTACTAAGATGCCCAGACCTTGTTATCCTTGGATAGGGGTAGAGGTACGTAACATCCAGTGCCCCTGGTAACTGACCCTAATCTTGAGACTCAGAACTTTCCCTATACTGGAGTAAGTACAAGGTGCTGGTAGTCCGTGCCAAAAGGGAAACAACTCAACGTGGCCCTAAGCCATACCTGGGAAGTCAAACTATTCCATCTCGACTCACTGTTTCCGAGACCAATCATAGTTAAGTGGTAGAACAGAGAGTTTATACCAGCTGCTGGTCAGGCTCTCTTGTTTTACTACCAGAGCCCCAAAACCCTTGTGCAGGAGGTTACAGGTTGTAGCCACAGGTAAATTCCAATAAAGACATGTCAGTGTGGAATGGGTTGCAGTTCAAACTCCAGGTGGAAGTCATGTGTCACTGTGCCCTCAAGTGAAATGAAGTAGGCTTATAGTTAGCCCCAAGTATTTTTCAGATTGATTGGGCAGCAGTCTAGACTTCACTGTCCTTTATACACTTGAGACACTATTGTTTCCTTATGGAAAGAAGTGTTTGAGGTCTACCTCACCACCAAATGAATTTGCAAAATACTTGAGGCTGTAAGTTGACTCATGCCACATTGCTGCGCAGCGCGCCTGCATACTTTACGGGGGACTTTGCCCCATCAAAGAGCAATAATGATCTCGGGGCAAGTCACAACATTGGCATATGAGATTCACGTGCCAACAGAGTTGATTCCACGAGTCTGGGCAACCACAGTCACACTTACAATTAAAAGATTAGTTATAAAATGGTACTACCCGCCCAGAATTCCGAAATGTGGTCGCCACTCCCTCGAACCAAGATTATTTTACCCAGTGAGCCACGGACCCACAGATAGAGAAGAAAGTTTTAAGAGACACCACAGGATCGCAGCACCCCTTTGCCCAGTTACATCACAGTAGCAGAGCCTCGAGCAGAGGTAGTAAACCTGTCGCCAGTCTCAACCCTGGGTGATTAGGAATGTGAGGCGCCTCTGCAACCTTGAGATAAACAGCCTGTGCATAGAAAGGTTAACATCTCCCGCACCCCCGGGAGAGCCCTGAAGCAAATATTTTTGGACTATATAAGGAGGCTTAGAGTCGCCTCTACCCAGAGTTTGTCGGCTGGCCGACCATAAGGTCAGGGAGCTCTCTCCCTGGTCTGGGCAAAACTTCCTCCTCTCCCAACTTGCGAAAGGCTCTACCAACTCCTGCACCTTGAGAAGACTCCACCTACACCAACTCATCAGCAGCTCCTGCAAGACTCTCCAGAGGTAACTTCATCCTAACCCTGCACCCCCTTTACCCAAGTCTTTTCCTTGACTCCGCGGTAGCAGGTCGCCGCAACGTCCTCTCTGGACAATCACCCCTCAGGAAGCAAGTCGCTGGAAAAATTTTGAATTTCTCAGAGTAACTAATATTTTTGCAAGTTCATCCAGGTTCACCTTCACCTGAGTTAAAGTAACCTTATAATATTAATTTAACTCTTTCAGTGCAGCATTTTGATTTATATAATATTAGCCGATTGCGTAATTTTTTCACAAAATTCAAAATACTTGATTTTTTTGTTTTGTTTTAATAATTCAAAATTTTGACCTCAGAAAGCAAATTCTCATATTTTAAGTAAAAAAATATATAGAAAACAAAATTTGTAAACCCTGGATACTTTAAAATAATAATAAATGATGCATAATTATATATAATTTTTAGAAATTTTATTTAAGATTTTAAATAGAAAAAGGAAAAAAAAAGATACCAAAATTATTTTCACCTAGATAATTCCACGACATAATAAAATAACCAACTCAGATAATTGCACAACATAATAAAATAACCAATCAGATAATTGCATAATCTTCCTCCCTAACTGCACACTACAATTTCAGTACTTTCAAGTAATTTTCTGGTAAGTAAAAAAATAAAAATAAAAACCAACAAAACGATGGTAACTCAGATAATTGTACAACATAACTACAATAAAATAACCACTTAGATAATTGCACAAATTTCTTCACCAACTACACACAAAAATTTTAGCACTTGTAAGAAATTTTTATAGTCTTTCTTTGTGTGATAAATTTCAAAACATGGGACAATACACATTGCTGGGTCTTCTGGACAATTCTTGCAATAGAAGACAGTCTGCCTCCTCTTGCATTTTCCCTTTCAGCTTGCACTGGCCTGGAAGTACAGAGCAAACAACACAATTTGGCTTGTGTTTTTTGTTTTGCTGCTCACCTATGAAATGCCTTTCACTAAGTCTTGCTAAAGACATTGAATCACATACTTTGCAACCCCGTTTAGCTGCAGGTTCACGGACATAGTGTTCCGAAAGTTCGGCAATTACTGCATTTCGGAATTCACTTGCACCAACAGTTTTGTTGTTTGTCTTATTATACATTCGTCTTCCATTGACTAATGCAGCCTCGATAATAAAATACCAAATTGTCTGGTGAGTTTTTTTTGTTTGTACACATAATTTGGGCACAGTTGATCGAATTTGTCGACTCTGTTTATGTTTTTATTGTAACATGAAACAAGTTTAGGTTTTTCTACTTTCTCAAAATCAGTAGGACTTTTTTTAGTTGGGTGTTTTACCACTACCAGAAGGTCATTGTGGTTGCCATTACCAGAAGGGTAGGAAAGGCAAAGGAGTGTTGAAGACTTCTTCTGTGGTTGCTGGTGAAGAGCTTTTGGAAGGTCTGGAAGATGTTGGCAACAGCAGAGAGCCCCAGCACACTAGGTGGTGGAGCGAGTTGCTGGAGAACTCAGATCAACTGGCATTTCTTACCTGCGCACTGGCGTATATTCTGCTGGCCTGCCCTTGGGCCTCTGGGCAGAGCTGAGTATAGCGCCATTCCTCAGTGCAGTGTAGAACTATGCGGCTTTAGGAATGCAGTCTGGATCGCTTGGCCGGTGGCTCTTTCACATTTCAGAGGGGTTAGTGTGAATTCTGACATTGGGTGAACAATACAAGCTGACTTGTCTGTAATAGCCTCAACAAGTAGAGAGCCTCCAAAGTGTCAACACTGTAAAAACACCAAAGATAGTTCCGGCTTCCGCCATGCCAATTGCCCAAAACTAAATTCTTTTGCGTGGTGTTATTTTGTTTTCATATTTTGATTTACATGCCTAGAGTACTAGTTGTAATTATGTACTTTTAATAAATTTATCTCTTAGAGTTGGCAAAAGATCGCTGGCGTGGTGGCCAGCCATCTCATCCCTCTCTTCATTCTTGGCTTAGCAGGCATAGGGAATACTTGCATATTGCATTGCAGGAGCCTTCACCTTTTGTATTTTATTCGCTCCTCTCGTGATCGTGTTCCCATCTCCGTAAGACTCACCGCCCCGGAGATTTCAGTAACGTAATTTTGTTAATGTACTGAACTGTACTTTTGCTGCTTCGGCTGATGGCAGGCCTAATTGCCATGACTGCTTGAATCTTGGATAACTTTATTGTGTGATCGGTGTACTGGCACTTTCTTCAGTATAGCCAATCTTGATACGAGCCTGTGTTCATTATTTCTCGTATGCAAGTACCTTTGGGACCTGACACCACTTTAGGCAACCTACGATTCAACAAGTGTTCTGTAGACTGTGTGAACCTGAAACTTTCTCTCTAAACGTGTACTTGTGAGGGAATCTCCACTTGACTGTTTACCTGCTACGGTCCTGAGAAACAGAGTCCATGTGCTCACTCATGTGTATATGAGCTGGCACCCCACTGTAATTTCATAACTTATTTTGTAAACCTTTTTGCCATGAGCCAGGGATTACCTAGAATCCGGCATCTCTTGCCCCTCACCAGTGTCAGAACCACGTTACTACGTTAACAATATTGTTTGCATTCAGTTGGCAAAGTGCTGCTACAGCATTGCCATTTAGCGCCGTAAGCAGGAATGCAGGTTTTGCTGAAAAAACTTGGCAACAGTAGTACATATCTAATTAAGTGTGTATGTTGTGCTGTTTTTTTATATTGAGACTAACAGAATATATTCTTTAATTTATCCAAAACCTCTGCAATAGCACTTAACCACTGGATGCACCCAATGAATGTGCATTCAAGTCTGATGCATCCAAAATTAAATAATTGCCAGGTCCTCTAAAATTAAACATTTTAAATTTTAAGTTTTTATTCTGAAAATGGGTTTTGTTTCAGTTTGTTTGCACTTTGTAAATTTTATTGCATACTAAAGTGATGGGGACAGTAGATAGAGTAAAATTTTTGAACTGCTGCTAGTTTGAATGTTTAATAAAAATGAAGAATGTGACTGGGGAAAGATGGCAGTCAAGTAAGTATAAAGTATCTGAGAAGATACCAAAGTATCTGACAGGACCTAGAGAAAGGCCACCAATTTGAAAGACCATGTCATGAGAACAAGAAGTGGATTGAACTGGAAACACTAAACAGTGTCTATGTTAACGCATGAAAAGTAGGGGCCACGGTGGCTGAGCGATTAGTACTCTCACCTCCCACTCAGGTGAACTGGGTTCAATCCCTGGCCGGGTTACCGGATTTTCGCAAATGGGAATCGTGCTGGACGATGCTGTTGGTTGGCGGGTTTCCTTGGGGATCTCCCATTTCCCCCACCCTTCATTCCGGCACCGCTCCATATTCACTTCAATCACCCTCATCTGCTCTCAAGACCTCGCTGTTAAGAGCCCCCCAAATATCTTCACTTCACTCACTCTTGAAAATTATCGTTATTGTAGGAATACTGCCACGTTGATTTTGAAAGGTACAGAAATTTAAACTATACCAGGCATATAACTTCTTGGCCGCTCAAGTCTCAGCCTATCAGTGAGTGTTGCCAAGCCTTTTGCCACATCTATCAAGAGTCTGTCGCTTCATAGTACATATGTTGTGAAATACGAATTGTGGTAATATAAATTACATGTTTATGCATAAAGAAACAGTTGAATATAGTAGAAAAAATCAATAAACCATATGATGATATATTTGGGGATTTATATCTACATATTAGAAAACTCTTTCGGCAGAGAAACACATAAAATTTTAAGTTTTTATAAAAAATGATCTGACACGTAGCATAGAAAAAATAATTCACCTTTGTTGATCCAGCTTTGTTGATGGTAGCATAAGCCCCTCCTCCCTGTCCGTGCATTTTATGTCATTTATTTCCATTACAAACTTGTTTCCGTCATTCAATTTCTTAAAAACAAAAAAAAGTCAACAATTTGGCAATACGTAGCTGCCGTAATTTGTTTTATTGTCAGGATTTTCTCCCTTATCGTAAAATTCTACCACAGTTCTCCGAAGATATTCTTCGGTGTTTGTCAAAAACTTTAACGCGTTTCTTGACTTGTTCTTTGTTATACAAATATTTCCTTCGGCATAAATGTGATGCATATCCATTGCAGTGTACGTTTACTAACAAACTGTCAAACTGTTAATTTTGTTTGAAATTTGTACTTTTGCTAAATTCTTAGTTTATTAATTCAGTTAAAAAAATTAACGCGCACTAACTTTTATAGATCAACATTGTTTGTGAACAACTTCCTTTCTGCAACTACTGGCGATAGCACCATAATTTCATCAAAAACTTTACATGCAAGAGTAACTGAAAAAGATGAGAAATGTTCAAAGCGAGTTGCGAAACTGAAGCCACAGAACAGAGTGCACCCAACTCTGAGTGGAATGAGGCAGCTGTGCTACATATTATATTGCGTCAACTAAGCGCAATTTAAAATTAGTTATCACCTGCTTTCAAAGCAAGGCAGGCACATTTAGATATACCAACAAAATATGGTTCCCTGTCAAGGGAATATCCTCTATTCTGAAAAATAGCAGTGCATTTATGCCAGTTACCATGCATACTCCTTACTAACATAAAACAGGAATGGTTAGGTATACAGACTTGGGAGTTTCACCTAAGTATTCAGTAAAATGAGTCCATCAGAGAAGCCTGGTGTTTGACTCTCTGCGGCTATTGTAATGCTGCGAACTAAGGAACAGTGCACAGTCATGATTGGCTACTGGCACCAGCTAGTGAGAGGAGTATGTCAGATTGCCTGACCTTCAGGGGCCAAGAAGTTCTGTACCAGGTATAGGCCGGCATCATAATCCCAGCTTCCCTTCCTTGCAGCTATGTACCATTTGTTTCAGGAAAACATTCAATATTAAAACATGCAGTGTAGCTTCTGTTCTTTTCCCTTGATTTAATAATCCACATGCTTGTAAGTATTATTGGAATTTCAAGAAAGCAGTTGACGGAATCAGTAGCACAGTTAACCTTGCCTCTGAGTTGTATTTATCATGAAATGAACAGGAATTTGTATTCAGGTGTTATAGGGTGATTTGAATTGGAGTGTGGTTAAGGTTGCGGGAGTGTAATTAGTTGTAGATCGCCAAAATATGTTCAGCAAAACATATTTTCTACTTACCTTGAAAGGTGAATTACATTTGGGGAAATAAATTTGTGAAACTTAACGTATTTTGGTAGACCTAGTTGTAAGCTTAATATTGGTATGGCAGTTTATTTTTGTTCAGAGTTCGGCATGGCATATTTAATTAACACATTGTACTTGAATGCAGGGGAACCTCATTTGGGTTCCTGGTCTGGCCATAACTTTTCCACTGCTATCTGAAATCATACCAGATTAGTACTGGAATGGTTCTGTAATACAAGCCATGGCCAGTTCTTCACCACTGCTAATCATCAAGAAGATGGTTGTTTCTGTTTGTAATGAGAAGATGCTAAACCATAAAGTTTATTGAAAACTGTTTCTTGTGTTTTATTACTTTACACTATTCCTTCATTTTTGCTTAGATAATACATCCTCATGTAGCTTTGATGTTCGTAATCATTATACGATTGTAAAAATTATGTGCTTTGAGTATTAACTGTATTGTAGATTCAAATTTGAAAATAGTATAACAGTAGAACGAGTAAATTTTAACAATTGTAGTTAGTACAGTGCTCTGCAATTATTATTATTATTATTATTTTTTTTTTTTTTTTTTTTTTTGCAGTCAAAAGATTTAGTATGCATGTTTGTAGTTAGTATATAGATAAAAAAAGTTGTTAAAGACTTGATTTTCCATTTAGATCCAAGTGTATCGTTACTTCTATTTTTATGGATTATATAAAGTACAATTTAAAAAGCATATGTTTTAATTTATTCACCAGAGCCTTGGGACCTTTGAACCTGAGCATAGTGTCTCTGTCGGGTGTGGCAGACATCATTGCAAAGAATCAAGGAGACAATGTGGAATCAAAGGGCATTAAAGTACATTTTCTGGTTGATGAAAGTGGAGTTCTGAACTTGACAAATGTGGAATTTGTGGCAGAGAAAACACTAACAGATGAAGAGATGGCAGCACAGGAAGAATCAACTTTGTCCAAACTTGGGAGTACTCTTAGTAAGTTATTTACAGGTGAGCTGGTGGTTGGGTCAAATGCTTTTCTTGTTTGCAAGTAGTATTTAATTAAAAATCATGTTTATGTAAAACATTTGGCATGAATATGTCACTAGGCTACTAAAACATTTTTGAAAAGGAGACATAAAACTCAAGTACTTGTAGGGTGGTACTCGTCGCACGGGGGATGGAGTGAATTGGCTGGGGTGGCTGACTAACCAGCGTCTTGTGGATTGAATTCTTAGTGGTTGTGGCTCTACCATATATGTGCACCAGATCCCTTGCTGTACCTGATCCACAGTATGTGTGGCTGTCTAATGGGTGTGTTGGAGACGTACATGCACCTGGTTAAGTGAGCCCGCAGTCCTACTCTAAATTCAACAAATGGGTTTCAATGACGCTGTCTCCTGCCTTTTGGTAAAGGGTCGACATCTACTGGGGTTAGTTGCAGTCACCCTACAAATAAGGACTTGGAGGTTAGATAGAAAAGTGTGTTTATTCTCATGAGGAATAAACACAGTGGCCCGTACTAACTCCTAACAAGAAACTGTAATGGAAGTTGACTACAGTAAAACCAGGTGAAGAGGACCTGGGTCTGCACTAGACAAAAGCAGAAGCGATTAGGTAGCTATACAGTCTACTCTCGAAGTATCGTTATCCCATATATTGATAAACTGCATCCACCAACAATTTTTTGTGATCTCGGCAAAATTCCTCTGTAAATAGTGTTAACATAAACCACTTGTATCGTTTATCACTAGGGGCAAAATTTTGTCATATTTTAAGGCAAATTTTGTTTTTTACATTATTTTTTTTCTTTACAGTCTTACACGAATGGCTTGGATATTTCTTGTATAGAGAAAAAAAGCTCAATACTGGAAATAAAATTATTTTTATATTTTCTTCTACAATTTTGCTATTCTCATTAAATGATCATTTCTCATCCACATAGTATTCAATGTTTACTCCTGTCTATTCACTGAGCCTGAATGACAACAGCTTAAAGTTAATTTGTTTTCTTCCCATCATCTGAAAACTTCAATTATTGTTCTTATCATCATGCAGTTAATACATTTTTGGATACAGATTACTGGTCATGGTTTCACAGATAAAATTATACATTTGGACAAAATGTAATTCATTTTGTATTTTAACTGACATTTTGGTGTAAGCGGTGTATCAACTTGTATTTCGGTGTTATTTCTATTTTATCGCTATTCACCGTATAATCTTGGCTCTATTTATTACATGGTGCGTCAATCAAATTATATATCGGGCCAATTCACCTAATATTTCCCGCAACTGTTGTTTTTAAGCTGGTTGTTTATGCAAACGTCTAGCAACTGGATATGAAAAACGTTGTGCACACCATCGTTTATCACTGCTCTGGGGTGCACTGTCTGCCTTCCCAACACATCTGTCTGACACTGCGGTGTGGTGCGTTGAGCAAGTCTGGCGTGCTACTTCCTCCTTACACGCGATCGAGGCGTGGAGGGGTAAACCCATGGAACTAGGAAAAATACCAGGTAGGTGCATGCACATCTTCCCCCTTCCCCAACACACAGTCAACACAAGTCTTGACGTCACGTGGCATTCACGTTACCATACGCAGCCACGCTACCGTGTCACATAGTTTTTTCGTGCAACACTTGCCATTTCATTTCTCCACCAGTCCACAACCGTTTAGCCTAAGACTTTAATTTCTTCACCACTGCATTCCATGTCCATTCCTACATATTTCTTTATTCTGTCATTGCATTCCGTCGCTTCCCCTGGTTAATTTTTTCCTGCTCCTGATGTGCCGCCGTGCAGTGCTCCCACAACCAACACCGCCTGTGTACTCTTTCTGTTTTAATTTAAAATATGTATATTTTCCCTAACTTCCTAATTCCTTCCCCACTGCATTCTTCGTTTATTCCTACATAATTGTTTATTCTGTCCTTGCATCCCGCTTTTCCGTTTCCCCGTAATTAATTTTTACCTTCGTCTCTGCGTGCTGCCCTCCAGTGCTCCCACAACCAACACTGCCTGTTCACTCTTTTTGTTTTAATTTAAAATCCACTCCACTTACCTTCCTAATTCCTTCACCACTGCATTCCTTGTATATTCCTTCATAACTATTTGTTTTGCCATTGCATTACATTTTCCATTTTACCATTTGACAATAATATGAACATATTTGTGTTTGCTGGCATTCCTCATTTAATAAAACTTGCAAGAAATCCCTTTTTAGACAAAGGATTTATTGTGGAAAGAAACAATATCAACAAGGAATACGTGATCCTTTTGCTTCCACCATGAACACACCATCTGATCGATAACTTCTCTGTGCGCTCTTAGCTGATGAGTGCACGCAGGACATTCAAAATTTGACTTGCATTCGGTGTCACACTATTTTCATTTTCAGAGGGTTTGAAAGTTTAAGCTCGGCTTTTATTGATTTACGTGTCAGATACCACATCTACTAAAATCCCGCATGTTTGGAAATTTTTTGGCAGTCCCCTGAATAATAATAAATTGAGAGTCGACTATAATTCTAACTGACCCTAACTAACTAGATGCTGTTGTCCAGGAGGGACTCGTGAGTTACTACCAGAAGTATAGTAGGTGTTAAAGGGGATGAAGACTTCTTCGGGGGCTGCTGGTGAAGGTCTTGAAGAATGTAGGTAATGGTTGTCCCACTGGAGGACATTGGTGTCTACAGAGAGCTCCAGCATATGAGGTTGTGGAGCGTGCTGCGGAGTATGAATTGCTGTTCTGCGGTGGTGCAGGGACATATATCCACCTGCTCTTGGGTGTGGGGGAGGGTAGTTCCTCCCTCTGTAGGCGGACCCGTACTCTGGTGCCATCTCTCGGGCCATGGCAGAAGCAGGCTTCTCTGCTATGCGGGGTTGCATTGGCTGCGTGAGCTCAGACGCAGTGCTGGGATGCTTGGCTGGCTTCTATCACACATGGGGGAGGCGGACATCAGACGTAGAGGCAAAAACTATCTTGACTGACGTGTTCGTGAGTGCCCCTTGCCTTGAGGCGTGCTGGTAGGCTCTGGTAGCAAGTCGTCGATGGTTCAAACACCACCTGGAGTGACTAGGCAAACTTGTGTTTATGTATATATAAAAAGTTCTCGTTTAGCGTGAACAGCCTTTAATATATTTTACTTGTTCAGTCAATGTGCATTATGTGAAGTAGTTAACTATTGCTATGCATGTGTGTGCATGTCTTTCAGGTTTTTGGGGGGACGTATTTGTTTCTTTTATGTTCTAAGGTGTCATGTGAGTAAAACATTATATAATGTTAGTTATTGTGTGTATGTGATTGACATTTGTGTTTTGTTTATGAACAAAATGTTATTGGAGTTTTGCTAGAATTAATTATTGTGAAATGTTTGTGTATCATGTTTGCAAATTAAAAAATTTTCAAAGTATATTTTATCCAATTAGTAAGCCTATAAGCATTTTAAAATTAAGCACAATTAATTTTTTAAGTTAAATTGAAACATAATTTTATTTCCTGGAATTAATAGCATTTTATGTTTTTTTCTTTCAAACAACTTCACAAATTGTACAGTAATAAGGATATACCGTATTTTGGCATGTATAGGCAGCACTAAAAACTTTTGATGAAAAATTAGGGATAATTAATATTTCAATTATAGGCCACACTGAATTTTTGTATTCTTGTGTATATTGTTAAGTCACAATTCCGTAGAAACATAGTCAATTCAGACTTAATTTCTCCCCTACAAAACATTTGTGACAGAAAATTTGTGTTATGTTGCAATGTTTACGAATATACATCATGCAATAACTATTCCACAGATGGTAACGTGACTTGAGAAAGCAAAACCACAGCATTATGTTACACAAAATGGTGTTTTATCAATGTGCACTTGTAGACCCCCGGCGAGCGTACAAACTACGTAAGATATCTTTCTCTTGTACAGTAGATTAATTATTTTCTCATATATGACATCTATGGGCAAGCTCCAACATGTTTACATTTTTCACGTGAGGGATGGTTATTTTGTTTATAAATGCATGTGAACAAATGACTCTACAAGTGATTTTTTTTTATTCTTTCCCTTCCCTTCTTCTCTCCCTTTAAGTATTAAAATATTGAAATGTACTGTATGTTGACAAATTTCTAAACATATTTTGGGGAAAAATTTTTTGTGACGATATTTCGTATATAACCCCACCCCACTAATTTTTTTTTTTTTTTTTTTTTTTTGTAAAAATGTGCAGCTTATACACACCGAAATACGTAGTTTAAAAGATTAAGTTTAATTTACTAGTAACATGAAATTGTTTGAACAAATCAAAAATGTAATGTGTGCCACAATGCCAAGTCAGTCATAGTGAAACCCCTATTTTACATTTTTCGAGGGGCTAGGAAGAAATGTTGCAAAATGCAGGAAAGTGTAAAACGAGGGAAACTTATGCTGTTAAAATATACATTGGGACTAAAAGAAGTGTGTTTAAAATGCAGGAAAGTGTAAAATCAGGGGGTGTAATACAGGGGTTCCACTGTATTTTCCTCCCCATGTAAAGCTCCTTTGTATGTATTGATTACTAGGTACTTTGTGTAGTGGAAGTATAGGCCAAGAATAAATCATGCTTCTATAAAATCAACACCTTGCGCGTTAATAAATAATTGGTGTTCTGTAGGATGAAAGCGCAAGTGTAACACTTTTGGAGGAAAGTGCATGTTCAATAGTGTGTGCATAGGTAGAGGGAAATTTTTTTGTGAATTATGAATGTATTATAGAAAACAAATCTTAAGAAACACTGATAGCATAGTAGGTATCAAAACATGCTGTCAGTTTATTTGGAGGTAATGGGTCTGCCATTGATTAAAACTGTAATATACTAACTATTTATTTAGAAAGATGTTTTTGTTAAGTAGGTACTTAACTTTTTTTTTGGTATCTGTCATAGTAATGTGTAAAGCAAAATGTTATTTCCAAATTATGAAGTAACATACCTAACCTCTAAAAAGTTCTCAGGACCAACCACATACCTATTTTTCTTTTTTTAATTACAGATAAACATATTAAGAAATTTTTACTTGTCTAGCAATTCTATAGCACAATTGGTCTTTTTTAATTTAAAAAAAATCATTGCTTAGCAATAATTTTTATAATTAGTTATTGGATCATCACTTTATAGCAGAACTTTGTAAGTTTCACGTAGATCATAAAATGGTGTAACTTAGTCGAAGGTGGTACAGTTTCAAAAAGTCACAGCTTCAAAACTATTTGACAGATTAGTGTATGGGGAAATTAAATTACTACAGGTTACAAAATTATAAAAGTGGGTAGGAAAATGTCTTATTTTCCTTATAGTAAAATTACCACGTCCAGGCGCCAGTCTTTATTCTCAGATAAAGACAAATAATGAATATTGGTTTAAAATTGACCACATGAAAATTCATTTGAATAAGAGAATGGAATAGTTTTGTGTTGAGGGACATCACATATTAACATATCAACAGTGTAAAATGAATAACCCTTTCAAACATATTTTCTACACTACACAGAACAAAAACTAGCATTTCACATTTTAACACTTTAATTGAGAAGAGGAAAGACAAGACAAAGTAAGACACTGATCCCTCATATATCATCAAAAAAATACTTATCTTAATATTTCAAAAATCAATACTTAAACACTGTTGAGAACAACTACTGTCAGAAACGTAGTTTGATAAGAGTTTACGTAATTTACTCTACTATCGTTTGATTATGATTACGTCTCAAAATGTGTAACAGCAATAGGAACTACGTGAGTACCGATTGATTTTACTGGTAGTTCTTGAAGTTCTGTTAAGTGCACAATTTTGCAGTTACTGTCTTTACACTTTAAAATCATTAGCAGTTTTAAAACTTTTATGCTACGTCTTTTCAAGACTTCTGGGTGTTTAAGAAGGAAGCCAAATTAGTTACTTGTAGCAAATTAAAGTACATATGATACAATTTTACTATTCGAATTAACAGTTCTGTAATCTTCACAAATAAACATGTCTCGCGTAAGATCCTGTGTGGATAGAATATTAAAATCAGGTTAGATAGGTTGAAGTCAGGACGTCATTTCGAGATGGCTGTCACACAACTTTAGCGGCAGATATTAATGTCATCTCCTCACAGAACTCCAAACGAACAGCTGTAGTTCCCGAAGAAGTTGTGGAGCCTCTCCTCGTACAGTAATCACCCCACATGGTGCAGGTTGTAATGTGAAATAGACATTTTCGCATAACCACTTCCTAGTTCATTATAGCTTGTAACGAACCGCTATGTCAGAAACCTCAATTCCTTATTCCTTGCTCTTCAAAGTGATTGTTCTATGACATCATTTCCTTATCACAGATTAACACATATGATTACTTCTTGTAAAAGTAAACTGCAGAAAAAAAATTGCATAGAGAATATTATAATATGATCCTGAAGAGTATTTAAATGAACAAGTCATCTAACTTATTTATATGTAATTCTTACAGACATAGTAAAAAATTATATATTAAAATTTAAAAAACATCTGATACGTGGTAATAAATAAAAATAATAATATTGATATCAGGGTAACCATCATGCAATAGTAAACAGAACAAGTCTGTACCGTTACATTATGTTTGTTTTTGCACCAAATCTACAGGAAGGTTCAAAGTTCTTTCTGCCTTATAAAGTTTCTATGTGTGCTCCATTTGTATCCCTGCATATGTCCATGCAATCTATGTATTCTGAAGCATTTTTGGTGTTACTGTCTCAATGGCATCTGTGATTCTCTGAAGCAAATAATCCCAAAACTTTGACGTTTACAGAGTAGACAACATTCTTCTCATATCCCCAGAAAAAAAGTTTACATCTGTAAGCTCAGCGTTTCTAGGAGGCCAATGGATAGGGCTGTCTTTCCCAATCCAACCTCGCGTGTGGGTCTCTGCACATGGTTAGGCTCCATTGCTGTGGTTCTCTATCTTGCTTGTAGATTACACTGTTTCCATTTTCCTTTCAATGCCCTCATTAATGAACACTTACAACGCTAGCATGTCCAGCTATATGATGCATGTGATATAAGTTAGTGAAGGTTTTAGGATGTTAAATATTCTTAACCATGTTACTGAATACCAAAAGAATGTGTAACAATGATCTTTGAAGTGTACAAAATAGTGGTGTTAGGGTTAAAAATCTTGTATTTGTAAAAGTTGGCATTAGTTATGTGCTGCCATGGTAAAGCTAATGTAATTGAAAAAAAAAAAAAAAAAAAAAAAAAAAAAAAAAAAATGGTGAAAAATTAAGCTTTATTATTTTTATTTTGGACAGTTGTTAATTGCAGTAAATAATCGTATATTTATAGCATGCCATCTGTCAAGTGTTTTAATAATGTGTTTATTTTTAAATGTTACTATCTTCAGTGTTACGCCTTTAATTGGCAACTTTTGTGTGTGTAATTTTAAAACTGATAACTTGTGTGAATGTTTACATAGAATGTTGCTGGCAAAAATTTGAAAATTGTATTATTCTTTCAGTTTTTGAATTATCAGTAGTTAGTGGAGATAGTTACATTGTGTTAAACTGTAATTAATTGCAAGTCTGAAGTGAAAAACTTATTTGACTTGTTAAATATTTTATGTTCACTTTATTGTTACTATTGTATTTGGTGTGTGGGATTTGCAGTAATTGGCATTCTTGTTGTAAAGTTTCTTTTACCGTCTATTCCGCCACAATGTTATGACAAGGGCGTGTGTTTTCAGGTTCAGATGAAAAGAAGGAAAGTAATGAAGAAAAGCCTGTAACTGGTGATGAATCAAAAGAAAAGTCTGAGACTGAGGAGGCAGAGAAAGATGAAAAGAAACCAGATGCAGAGTCTGATAAGAAAGACGAAAAAGCAGAAGAGGTGAAAAATACTACTAAGACTGCAGAGAAAAAACCAAAACAGCTGCAGATAAAGGAACCAATTAAAGCAAGTGAAGATAAATTGGGTGTAATCCCTATGAGTGACAAACAGTTCCAGGAATCTGCAAAAAAGTAAGAATTTTCTTTTCAAACACTTAAAATTATGTAGCATGTAATGGAAAAACTTGATGTTGGGTGTACAATATGTTACACACTTGTTTCAGAAAGTTGTTCACTAAATGTACCATGAATAAATTTAATTTTAAAAATTTAACTATTTAAATATTATGTGTTAATATTCTAATGATCATTACCAGTTTTCATATTTTCTTGTAAGATTAAAAATAATTGTTTTAATTATCTCTATTATCATGATCATCACAATCACCATCACCACGATATTCATCCCCATCACCGCGATTTTCACTGCCACCACCACGATTTTCACCGCCGCCACCATTATCATCACTGCCATCACCACTATCACCACAAATTTCACACATCCATTTATCCATCCATCACCCATCCATCCATTCATCACCCTTCCATCCATCCATCCATCCACCTACCCATCACCCTTCCTTCCTTCCATCCATCCACCCATCACCCTTCCTTGCATCCCTCACCTCCTCCATTCATCCACCCACCCTTCCTTGCATCCATCACCCTTCTTCATCCCACCCATCACCCTTCCTTGCATCCATCACCCTTCCTTGCATCCATCACCCTTCCTTCCATCCATCCACCAATCACCCTTCCTTGCACCCATCACCCTTCCTTCCATTCATCCATCACCCTTCCTTCCATCCATCCATTCATCCATCACCCTTCCTTCCATCCATCACTCTTCCATTCTTCCATCCATCCATCGTCATCTATCCATCCATCCATCCATCGTCATCTATCCATCCATCACCATCTAACCATCTATCACCACCTGTCCATTCATCACCACCTATCCATCCATCACCACCTATCCGTCACTACCACCCACCAAAGTTCCAAATTCTTCTAAAAAATAAAATACAGTACAACCCCAATTTAACAAAATGTCATGGTTCCTGATAATCTTTACTCTATTTCACTGTTTCGTCAATTCCAAATTTACATATTTTAATTCCCCCAATACCAAGAAGTTGTGTTTTTTCATCATTGATGGTGCAAAATAACACTTTTATTTAAATTAAATACTAACATAATTCACCAGTCAGATGTTTTGCATGTGAAATGGTACCACACAAGACCATAAACAACCTCACGATAACAAGAAAATATTTTTTAACATTGTGTGCTACTTGCCTTTTAATGAGTATGAAATCCATTTCCAAAAGCCTTTTTGTACAAAAATTAAACTATGTATTAACAAAGTTTGAATTTATTTCAGTAGAAAGGAGTCTTCTGGATAAAAATATATTTATCACAGGACCATAAACGACCTCACGGTAGAAAGAAAAATGATTGAACATTGTGCGCCACTTAAATTTTAGTGACCACGAAATCCATTGCCAGTGACTCTTTGTGCAAAAATTAGTAGATTTATTAACAAAACACAAATTTATTTAAATAAGCAGAAGTCTTCTGAATATAAATATACATCCCACAAAGCTGTGTACTGCCACAAAAAGTTATACATTGTGGTCCATGCAACTATGGATATATTTTTCGTCGGCGTAGACTTAGCCAGTGTGAAACCTAACTTTCTCACTAAAAAATAAATAAGTAAACAAACAAGTAAACAATTGTTTGTATACTGCACCACAATCTTGTCTTCATTTTTCCAACACACGGATAGTCACTCGGTGGCGGCACGAGTAAAGTTAGCCGACACTCATGCACACAGCTGGTGCGAGGGATGTGACTTAATTTTCAAGGGCAACTGCGACACATGCGACAGAGGAGTGAGGTGAGTTGCAGCAGAAATGTTGTGTCTAAAGTCAAAAGCCAAGGAACGTAAACGTGTCATAAAAAAAAAAACAATCTAAATCCAAAACCATAAATAAAATTGTATTCCAATAAAAAATATCTTAAGCAGGTTGTCAACAGGCAGTGTAGTAAATTTCAATCACAATCCATAATCAAAATTGTGACGATTTGGAAATCGCCACATTTTTTGTAGTATTTTGAGTACATATTTTTAGTGTAATTTTTATAGCGGTTGGTATTACCGCACTGGTAACTTTTAGTATGTATATTAAGAATTGTATTATGACTGGTCATACATTTATTCCTATCACTTAATCATTTGCTTATATACTTTGTAATTATTTCATCTAACATTTAATCATAGTCATTATTATTCACTGCGTGATAATTATCATAGAGTGTTATTACTGGGTAACGTTTGTGATATAGGCTGCGAGTCAATTATGGCAGTTGTAGTTCCTTATCCCACCGCCTTAATGTAAAGAGCAGCCGCCGGTTATCGAATCTGGCATGTTCCACGTGACGTCGCGGGGGTGGGGCTTCGTTGGACGAGCGGCGGGCAGCAGTAGTTTGAAGTATGTACCTTCGGCGAGCAGCAGTAAGTCGTATGCAGGAGAGAGTGACTTCGGCGGTTGGTTAGGTGTGTCAGCTGTGTACAATAGCAGTGTAATATTGCGGGACTTAATTATAATTGCGCGGCTGGAAAGTGTCTGCGGGTCGTCGCGGGTGCTAGCGTACCGGAGGCCCGGCTATGTGTGTTCCCAGTCATCATCAGGTTAGAGAGAATGGATGGTGTGTAGGTAACATTGGACTGCGACAGTATTTACACGGCTGTCATCTTACTTCAATTTGGATTGTGCCCATACTATACAATAGTAAGCCAACGGTGTCTTGTCGGATTGCGAGAAATATTCCCATTACCGAGCGAGGTGTGAAACGTAAAGTAACATTGTGAAATGGGGCTCCGCTGGACTAGACACAAGTTGGCATTTAATATTGCATGAGATGCAACCCTCCCCGAAAAATGTGTGCAAAACTGACTAGAAATATAGACAGGTTGTATAACGTTATCAAGTGCACGGAGTTAGGAAGGAATTAATTATTTGCTGCTAATGAAAGTTTGTGATAAGGTTTTGAACACTATTTAGAGACAGGTTGCCAAATGTCTGTAGCTCTATTTTTCAGCCATGAAAGTCACTGAAACAATTACTGTACTTTGCTGTATAAAACGTGTCGAGGTGAACCCTGAATTTGTGATACCGGCGCACATGTTAGAAGTTGTGCCCTGTGGTACTGGACAGTTGACCTGGTAAAATTGTCGGGCTGAATGATGGAAGTCATTTTGGCTGGGGATAAAACTTTGACCATTCCGCTAGCCAAAACTTAGTCAGGTATGTATGTCCCTCTCATGGGTGTTGCTGTAAACTAGATATGAGAGCGAATGTGTGATGACAGAGCGGTGTAATTAAAGTCTAGTGCCAATTGAAATGAAGACCGCGCCTGTAGGGAGAAAATAACTGAGCAGAATTCAGAGCGCTGAAAAGTGTGACACGACGGTGCTGCTGGCAGAGGCGGCCCGACAACTGCATTGCATCAAGGCCCGAGTGGTCAGGCTGTTTACTTCACATCGTCAGACCCATGGTAGGGCTGCTGCCAAGGTACTTTGATTTTAATATTGCTATTTCTTCGTGTCAGAGTGCGACACCTAAAGCCGTGGTTAAGGCTCTCCAAAGGGCGAACTCGGTGGCTTCTCTGCGGTGGCTTGTAATTATAAATTTTAGAAACTAGTGTTATGGTAAATAATATTACGTAGAGTGAGAACGAACTTTCCGAACTGGTGTAAGAGTATTTTTTTATGCAGTATTTGAAATGTGGTAGCCAGAGATTTTTTGCAATGCCGTGTGAATTAATGGATTTTAATTTTAAAAAATAAATTTGTTTGCCACCAAAAGTCTGAACTTGGAAAACATTCTTTCGTGCATCACTGAAATGGACCTCAATCGCTGTTTGGTGTATTTTACCAGTAATTTATTTATAAGATCATGTGATATTGTGGACGGGGTATGGCTCAGATGGGTGTTTAATGTTGAGCGCGTCTAACTTCATCCAAGGGCGGGGTTGGGTTTGTTTATTGGGTGACAGAGAGAGGCATATTTTGTTACACCCTCCCCCCTCCCTCAGGGGGGTCAGAAAGCATCTCAAAATCCAAGAAGAAAAGCCAAATATCAAAGTTAAAACAAGGAATGGGCTGAGAACACATTTTCCCGATACTACAATACTGATTTTCAGCTGCTGATGCTGCAGATTATAGCAATGTCTATACCAGTTATCATAACTCCCTATTTCCAATATTTGGAAATACTTTTATTACTTAAATTTAAGTCTTCAGTTTTGTGAACACTTTAAGCACTTGGATTAGGTGTCTACAGCATAGAAATGAAATACAACCATAATTTTAATAATAAATTATAAGATATACAGTATAAGTGACTTAACAATCAAGCAAAAACTGTTACCAGACAATACAGCATTCATTACAAACTGAGTTCATTAAAGAAAACCTTAAAAACTTCAGGCAATCTGATGCGGACTTGGATTTTAGATCTGAGAAATATCATACGTAACTTCAAAATGCATGTTTGTTTAAACCAACAGCCTAAAGATGTCATTATAAATAACTTATTGAAATCAATTTAATATTAAATATTCACTTAAAATTGAGCAAAATTTTATTTTTATTTATATTAATGTTTTCGCGTAGTATTCCTTCGTTGGCCGAGCCATACAAAATTGATAATCGCCACGGAAAATGGAAGCACTTGTTACTGTGTATACCACAACAGTCACAAAAAAGAATATCAACAAACCAAATACTTGATTCCTGTTGGTTACACGGATTTACGGACTCGGAAGAGTTTGGAGAAGCCCAGCTTTCTTATGTGTATCCGTACGTAAACCACATCTGCATGCATGTCATTGTAGATTTTATAACATGTCCGCTTCCGTGATCCGTATCTGCGTGCGTGTCATTGTAGAGCCTGCCTAATCAGTACCGGCATTGGCCCATCCCTAGTTATAACAGTAGTATTGAAAAAACGTATTCAAAGCTAAACACAGCACACGCACAGCCTAAGGGACATGACATGGTCATGAGATAAAAGGTGCTTATGAAAGGGAAAGGGAATATCTGTAACCCATACTGTTATTGGCTACTGCTGTTGCTATGCGCACATGGTTGGATAGAAGCTAGGGGCTCAGGGGAGGGATGGCAGAGAGAACAAGGGAGGGGTGAAGTACAAAGATGCCCTCCGTGATGTCATGTGTGGTGTGTAATCTAATTTGCTAGATGTACACGTGCCAACTCATATCGTTATGGCCAAAGTTTTAAATGGGTTTTGGATTTCAACCGTTTTTATTTATGGGTGTTTCAGCAGATGGTTAAGTGTAACTACTAAGAAATACCCTACATATTATTGTCATGGGCCAGTGAATGAATTTTTATTAAATTTTAATTGCATTTTATTTTATTGTAGCAAGGATATTTTATTCTTTTCAAACATTTTTGGGATTTTTTTGATAGTTCCTGAAAAACAAACCAGTGCTTTAGATCGCTGTTTTTGTTACCTACATATTTGTTACTTTAGGGTTCGACTGTAATATGTCACCAAATGCAAGCAGAATTTTTAATGTCCCATGCTCAAACAAATGAGAGAGTGCGGAGAGGGTGTTCTTGACGTGTTTGGCAGCAGAGGGAAGCATCAGCGTGTGGAAGAGGTTGGAGGGCTGGATAAAGATGCCACATACAGGAAGAGAGAAAGAGTGTGTGTGAAAGAGAGAATGCATGAGAGAGAGAGAGTGCATGAGAGAGGGTGGGGGGAGTGTGTGTGTGTGCATGTGTTTGTATGCGCTTGCATGTGTGTGTTGAGATTTTGAATTGAATAATAAAATATTCATAATTACTTAGTACTTTCTGAATATTCGCAGACCTCTAAAGATTAGAAGTTTTCTCAGCATACTTAAAAATTTTGTTTTGAACTCAGCTGTATAACATTTTCTCTTCATCTTGAAACTCCGCCACTGTGAATTACATAGCACCAGGAGCTAAACAAATGTGTAACGAAAACCTACTTCCAAATGCTACATATAAATCAGTGTCGCCAACATAACAGTTCTTAAAAATATTCCATGACAAAATTTAAACTCTTAAAAAAGCTGTGTTGCAAAAAAAAATGCAAAATATATTATTTTCAATTATTAAATACCACAAGCACTCTGGGATTATGTAATGTTTACACTTAGTGTGGCTCCAAGGTAAGCATAACTTTTTTAATGTGCCGAACGACACAGTTGCGGCAACACTGGATGTATTCCATTCTGCCCCCCTCCCCCCATCAACTTTGTTTATGAAAGCGGCATGTGGAACGCAAATGCCTGTGTTTGGTAATAAATCAAATTGTAAGGGGTGTGCCAGGAGTTCAAATAACTGGTGCATTTGCAACAGCATCTTAAAAAAATAAGGTTATTAGTTAGAAATTATTACTAATTCGGCAGCTTGAGTTTGTCTTCTCTGTGGCAAATTTATTGCTTTGGATTTTCAGGTGCAACAATTTGCTCAGAAAAGTTCAATTTAAATTGGTGGATAATTAAATTATTTTGAGCAACAATAGTTTTGATAAAAATTTCTATGGTGTGGGATAGAGCTGCAGCTGTGTAATGGACTGGTAGATAGTAGATACGGTACAGTGCCATTGTGGACTACCATCATGTATACTACGTGATGGCCATGATACTTTACTAAACTTTATCAGTCCAACTTGTTTATGGACTGTCTGTTGGAAATCTTCGTTTTGAGTGTGTTCAGTGTCTTTTCAACATTCATTTGTTGTGCTTTCTCAGTCTATCACAGCATGGGTCTGTCACTTTCGTCCAGTACTGTTCACTCATGATGGTTCGTCTCATTTCTATCTCTTGTGTTTCCACCTACAATGTGTCTTTAAAAAAAATTAATTTGATGCATTTTTTTTAGGATTATTAATATATTTGAAAATATTTGTCATACAGGCGGTGAAAATACTAATTATTGTAATCCACCTCAACTGTGAATTACTGCTAAGGTGTTGCACTCGTGCAGTGGAGAGGCTGACCAAACACCATAATTTATTGGCCCACTCACAACAAGGCCATTTAACTGAAATAGGTATTGGTTGGGTTAGCAGGTAGAGCAGGCGTGCCATTTTAATGGATTTTATCAGTTTTTACTAGAAAAATTCCAAACTAAATTTTAGTGTTTTTTTTCTTTTTTTTCTCAAAGTGACTGCTGCATACATATGACACTAGTGCCCACAGCGATGTGGGTCAGTTTCACTGATGCATTTGTTTGAAAGAGGTGCATAATTAAGTGAAATATTTTTTACATACGCCATTGCTTCAATAGTGTATGTCCAAAATATTTTGTTTAATTATTCACTTGCTCGGGTATACAGTTATCTACATATTTCTGTTCCTGGCTATATGTTCACATGCAAAGGCCAAGGCCATTATTGAAAAGAACCTTTGCCGTGAATTGCAGTTTTTACGCATACAATCTGAATTTGATGACTGTTTTGTATTTGGCATTGATATCGCAATGGTGAGGAAATGAAATTATTGCTGATACAGTCGTATAAACGAAAGTATAATTGTGAGTGGCGAAAAGAAATTCCTTGGTTTGTACGTTCCAAATCAAAACAACTACATTAAATATGTAAACCTTATTCATATCCACTTTTTTTGTTCTGTAATTTGCCATTTTTTTAATGCCAAGGATTTTACAGGATATGACTCAATGATTCCAGGATTTTATAGGATTTTTATGTACAGGAACCAAGATTTCAACTTCAGGGCTAATGGCAGCCCTGAGCTAGAGCACTGTCCTTGATTCCTGGCGGGGTCACGCTAAGCTTTTCACGTGTGGGAATCATGCTGGGCAGTGTTGCTGCTCAGTTTTCATAACTGGAACAGACAGAAATTTTAGTTTTACATGTAATAAATCTATTACTGTTTGGTTTGTTTTCAAATTCAGTATTTTGTGTGCAAATGTGTGCATTTTTTAAATATAAATTTAATGTATAAACTATATATTTAATTTTTTAAATTTGTTTATAAAAGATGCATAGCCCATTATTTTTAATTTTGAAATAGTAATGCAGAAGTTTTGTATGTTTTTCAAGCGACTATGTTTCTTTTGATAGGATTGAAGAACTGAACAAGTTTGATCAGCAGAAACGGCAACGGGAAGCGGCTCTTAATGCCCTAGAGAGCTCTGTTTTCGATGCTCAGAACAAACTTGAAACCGAGGACTATCGAGCTGCTGCTATTCCAGAAGAAATTGAAAAAATAAAAACTGCTTGTTCACAAGTAAGATATTGCATTGTATACTTGAGGTTGCAGTTAGGAATGGAATTTTAGGCTACATTTAATTTACTTATACACCTTAATACTTAATTACATTACATTAAATTCAGGCCCTCCAAAACTGTCTTCACTCTAGGCAGTCTCTAGTTCATAAAAATTAATTTTTTAAAATTATAAAAATCTGAAACAGTTATATATTCTTATGAAACAGTTGTATATTCTCATATGTAGCCTTTACCCTCCCATTTTTTAAACTATGTTTAAACTGAAACATTTGGTGTGAAAGTGCAGTGCTTGACTAACATCTCAAACAGAAAGATGGAGATTTTTTTATAAGTATATATGCTTATAGGTTGTTAACAACTGGGACAGACTTTCCTGAAGCCCTGCTAAATTCCTACTTTTGGTTACTGATCTCGTGTCCTTCTGCTACACCTAAACATAAACACTGCCGTGTGACCTACGTTTATATCAAATGTGTTGTGTACTATTTACAGCTGTTCAAAGAACCCAGTTACAACTATGGCGGTAAAAAAAAGTAATATTTAATCTCATGTTATTGATGTGTGTTTGGTTATTTCATTAAAAGGATGGCCTTAGTTGGGATAAATATAAAAACCAAGGAGCAACCAGTCCAATGAAAAAGACAGGAAATTCAAACATGCAACGTGTGTGTCTAATTTTTGTGTACGTAGTAGCGACCAACTTAAAAGATAGTGGTGAATATGCACACAAATAGACCTACTGTATATTTTATTCCGCTCATATTTGTTTGCATTGGTAGTTTTTACTAGGTTTATTTAATTATGTATTTACAATTTCTAGTTGGCCGTATGAAATTGTTGGAATTGTGGCAAATATTCAGATCACAAAAAAAGTAAGCATGTTACACAATGGTGTTTTTCAAACACCCAGGGTGAAATTACATTGTGATAAATAAACAGATGTATAGTTAACTTCGTAATAAATACAGTTCACAGTTGAAACGTATAAATTTTGCGTGTCCAATATTTACAATCACACACACAGTGTTAATGACCATGAAGCAGTCACGCCATTTCGCACCTAGCAGTTAACGATACGCGTAACAGTATATTTATTCCTGCCGTTGGAAATAGATTTACCACAACATTGTAACTTGCCTATGTAGGTTTAACAAACACAACGTGTAGGTGATTGGAACTATTTTTCGGAGCAAGCAAAATTAACAATTCGTTTCGCTCACATCAACAAAACGCCACATCTTGTTGCCACTTGCCACGTCTGCCAACCATAGATTTTCATCTCTCCCGCCATCTCACCTAAGTATATTAAAATAAATATTCAAACATTAAAACCTCTTTGCAGTTGTAAATTACTATTTCAAAAATCATTATTTTGCTGTAATAAGTGTGGAATATGGTAACATTTTAAACCTATATATTTTGTCTGCTACTTAACGATGCAAAACTTCCCTGAGGGGGGGGGGGGGGGAGAGAGAGAGAAAACGTGAGAGAGAGCAACAAGACGTGCCCAGGCGACAGTGTCACTAGGACCTACGCACTATATTTTACGCTGTTATTTTAAACTGTAACAATGGAATATGTTGCCATCAGGGCTACCTAAATATTTAAATACTTCATTGGGCAACATTTAATTTACAAATAGCATACCAAAAAACTAGGTTAAAATAATATTTTAACTGTGAATTATTTCTTACTGGTCGTTGCCAATACGTCGCTGCTCTGTGTTCTTAATTTGTATTTAATACAAAATAAATATTACAAGTTATAGAACATACTAAGTTACAGTTTCATTTATTCAAGAATACAGTACTTTAAAGTCAATCTCAGTGTTATATATTTGTGGAATACAAGTTATTGACAAAACATGTTGACATGTTATGCTGGGGTGTTATTTCAAAGGTTCGTTTTTAAAAGTCTCTTCCAGTCATGAATGGACTATAGTTGATTTGCTTTACACCAGATGTCTATGGGTTGAATGTTTTCCTAAGGCTTTCACAATTGGAAAATATTTAGGATTTTTCTATATATTTCAATATTCGAGTAAAGAATGGGTGTTGCATGTTTCACTGTTTTATGATATATAATATAAACTTGAGGATATGAGAGGAGATAATAATCCTCCCTGCAGAACTCGGGATGGTGCATGATGGAAGTCCAGTGTAAAATTCTTAATCTGTGCCCAAATTTTTCTGTCTAATAACCATTTAGCACAATTATTTCTAAGCCCATATAAACCAAATTTATAAGTATATCATGACTTATTGTGTTGTAGGCCTTAGAAATGTCAAAATGTAAAGTGTCCGCTTGACCTTGTGCTTCAAATTCAAATACACGACGCTTGATGCATACTGACGTATATACATATATAAACACGACTTTGCTTCATCTTCTAGTGTCATCATGTCATCCCAGGCAGGGTTCGAACCCAGAACAACTTGCTACCAGAGCCTACCAGCATGCCCCTAGGCAAGGGGCACCCATGGACACAGCATACAAGATCATGTTCACCTTTTTCAGACATGGTGCCACCTTCCTTGTGTGATAGAAGCCAGGCAAGCTGCCCAGCTCTGCACCTGAGCTCATGTGAGGGAGGAGCTCCAGCATGAGGATACACCGGCCGAAGGGAGCTGAAGTGCCCATATCCAGCCGTCAGTATGGGCAAGAGCACTGCCCAGATATGTCAGTTGATTCTCAGCAGCTCACTCCACCACCTCGTGTGCTAGAGCTGTCTGCTACTACAGCCTTCCTCACGAAGGACCACCGCTCTTTAGAAAATTTTCCAGACCTTCAACCACCAAAGAAATCTTCATTTCCCTTAACACTCACTATTCTTCTGGTAGTTACACGGAGTCCCTTCTAGACAACAGCATTAGACTTAGGGCCAGTTAGTATTATAGCTACTTAGCCGCATTTGCTCTTGTCTAGTTTAGACCCAGATATCCTTCACCTGGTATTACCGTAGCTTACTTCCATTACAGGTCAGTGTTAGTTAGGAGTTAGTACGGGCCCACCGTATCTATTCCCCATGGGATAACACGTGATATTACGTAACCTCCGAGTATTCATTTCTAGGGTGACTGTGACTTTAATCCAAAGTACACGTTTGCCCACCAAGGAGAAGCAGGAGACCATGTTATTTAAACCCTCTTTGCCGAACCTAGAGTAGGACTGCGGGCTCCCTTAACCAGGTGCACGTACGTCTCAAATACATATATTAGGTGGCCACCCATACGGAGGATCAGGTAAGTCACGGTACCTGATGCATGCGTATGGTAGAGCCACAACCATTAGAAACTCGATCCATGAGGCGGCTAGTCAACAAGCCCAGCCAATTCACTATGTCCGCCATGTTATATTTGCCAGAAGGAGTGATAAGACTGGTTCTGGAGGTCTGGCCCCTTTTGGACCCCCACTCACGTTGCTGTCAGACATCCAGGGTAACCCGCCGCTCCAACCACCGCGTTGAACTTCGCTGGTTGGTGTAAACGGGTCCGACTCTGGTTGGCTTGGCCACGACTGGCTTTACACAGCTAGGGATCTCAAGTTGCCTGCTCTTCCTTAGCGTGGCAGACCTTAGTTTCTACCTCTATGCCACACACCCATAGGTGTGGTGCAAAGTAGAGAGCAAAGAGGGCAGCTACTGCCTCTGAGCCTAGCGTGAACTGCACCCAGTGCTAACTGCCCTCTGCAGTTTAACCCCCTGGGAACAAGCTCAAGCCACCTGCCAACTGGAGAGGCTTCAGCTCCCAGTTCCCTCGAGCTCCCTCTTTAGCCACTCCACAAGACCATCAGTGAGCTACATCCCATTGTCGAATGATTCCGCCAAGTACTCCCAGTACCACTGGGAATCGACAATCTTTGGTTCCGACCCAGCAGGACCAGCAGCCTGCTGCGAGCCCCCACAAGCACCACCAGCTGCAACACCATCTTTGCCCACAGACTGGGCACGAGCTTCAGCCGGCACCAGCAGCAGTCAGGAGCTACCCCGGTTAACGCCCATCCATGGTAAACCAGTGGCTGTGTGCAAACAAGTAGTGTGGAGGACAGTTAAGCCCACACCGGACTTTGTGCAGTGCCCCTCAAGTCATGCTCCCCAGCTTATATACCGGCCGGGATCCGGTTGGCAGCCGATAAATTCAGCCAGTCATATAGCCAGTGTCTCTGAACGACACACTAAAATCTTGCCCGACCGTGACATCATCGTCAGTCACCCATCACACAGTAGTCATATTTTTTTTAAAAATTGTATACCCCTAGCTGTACAAATACCACATTTTATGAAAAAGAAATGTAGATACCTGTTAATTAGATTTCCTAGTACTTCAGTGAAATCACAAGTGATAATTGCCGGTTACTAGTTACTATAGGCTATTCGCGGTAAAGTGAGCACACTTTTGAAAGCCCTCTCATTTGGAATAATCCATAAATATATTTTATTTTAACCTTAGACGTTAAATTCCTAGTGTGGTGGATTATACACACTGTGATTATTATTTACATGGCAATATTTATTTTAAAAGGTTGTTAAATTATAAAAAAAATGGCTGAAAGAAAAATGTTAATAGGGTCTTAAAAGTGGTCACTTTACCATGAACAACCTATAGTAGGTATTTTCTGCCTTTTTTGTTAGATTGAAATGACCTTGGCTGTTTCTTGTGTCTAGGGAAAAGTACTTGAAATCAGACTATGTGTTTAGATCAGGGCTGCCATTTTAACGGATTTGATCTGTTTTAATGAATTTTTAACTCTTAGGAAAATCTCTTTGAAATAATATAAATATATATCACTGAGGTGTACAAAGAAATTTCTTGCGATCTTCGATATCTCGACTTTGTTGTATACTTAGGCACCATAACTAATGTTTAAATAGTGTACAAAATCTCTCTAGACAATTATTATGTGCAGCAAAACTATACAGTATAAAGAAATGTAAGCAAGTCTCTCCCAAAGCTCTGAAAGAGCAGTAAGATAACTGCATGTTTACCTCCATTTATCCATATATATATTATGTTTGGAACTGTGAAATATTTATCTCCACAAGGAATATCCATGTCCGTTATTAATACATAAATCACGCAAGTGTTATCTACAGAACGTTTTATCGTATTTCACTTCAAAATAGCAATTTGTTGATAAACGTAAAAAGTAAACAAACCTTTTTTTTTCACGTGCCAAAGATATTGTGGGTGCACACAGCACTTTCCTCAAAATGGCTGCTGCATACATGCAACACTAGCACCTGCAGCAATGTGCGTCAGTTTCACTGATGCGTTTGTTTGAAAGATTCTTACAACCGGGGTGAATAATAAAGGAAATATTTTGAACATACGCCATTGCTTCAATAGCGTATGTCCAAAATATTTCACTTGCGTGGGTATACAGTTATCTACATATGTATTTCTGTTTCTGGTTGTATGGTCACATGCAAAGGCCAAGGCCATTATTGAAAAGAACATTTGCAGCACATTGCAGTTTTTGCTCACGCAGTGAATCTGGTGACGGTGTTTTGCACCTGGCATTGGTATCACAATGGGAAGGAAACAAAATTTATCGAAGATATGGTAGTTGTATAAACAAAAGTATAAGTATGGGTGGAGAAAAGAATGACAATTTGTACATTCCAAACAAAAACAATTACATTTGATGCACTTCTCTTTCCATGCCCGAGTGCTTGTGCTGCGTACTCTTAGAGCCCGCTCTCTGGGTGGGCTTATTTTTAGTCTATAGAGGACGCAGGTGTGTGTGTTGATTTCCCTCCGGGACATGATTGAGGTGGCCCTTCGGCGGTTGATGACTTTTTGGAAGTGGTTCTTGCCTGGGGGGTCGGGGTTTTTCCGACATTGGGGTTCTTGATGGGATACCGCCTGACAGAAAGGTTCCAATGAAGTGGAGGGGAATCAAACCCCAGGATGAGCTTGGTCGTGACTGACTCCCTCCCAGGGAGTTTGACCTTGCTCACCATGAAGGTCGTTAAGATACGGGATGCCAGCTGTGCAAATTAAATAAGAATTAAATGAATATGAAGATGCCAATGATGTATAAGTGGAGATGATTGAAATGTAGTCCTGGATAACGTACTACTCTGCCTTTCATTATCTTCCTGGACTACTATACGGGGCAGGTCTAGTAAGCTTACAAATGGGTATAAAGTTGAGGGTGAGAGATGCTAGTCTGGGCTTAGGTATCATTTTGGGGCAAATTATATTAGCAAGAACCTCTCCGGCAGCGGTCCGTATTCTATACGTGGTAGGTGGTGTGTTTATACTAGGCTGAATAGGTGGAGGTGGTCTCATTACAGGAGTCTGCATTGGTGGGATTAGATAACTCACGTGATTGTAATCTGTCCAGGCCAACAAATCCCTAATAGAGGATCTAAATACCGTATTTCGGCGTGTACAGGCAGCACATTTTTACAAAGAAATTACCACAAAAAGTGGGGTGCGGCTTATATACAGAATATTGGTGTAAAAAAAAAATTTTTTTTTCCAAAGCATTTTTATAAATTTGTTAACATACAGTACATTGTAATGTTTTAACTTTTGAAGGAAGGAGGGGAAGGGGAATGAAGTAATTTAATGGCAAAAAAAACTCAATGTTGTTTGTTCACTCACGTTCATAAACAAAATAACCACCATCCCACATGTGTAAAATGTAAATATGTTGCAGCTAGGCTATAGATGTTGTACATGAGAAAATAATTTATCTGCTATACAAGAGAAAGATATCTTGCGTAGTTTGCGTGCCCGTCGCGGCTCTACAAATGCACATTGATAAGATGCCATTTTGTGTAACACGTTGCTGTGATTTTGCTTTCTCAAGTTATGTTACCATCTGTGGAATAGTAATCGCACAATGTATATTCGTTAACATTGCAACATAACACAAATTTTCTGTCAAAAATGTTTTGTAGGGAGAAGTTAAGTCGGAATTTACTATGTTTGTACGGAATTGTGACTTCTCAATATTTACAGGAATACAAAAATCCAGTACGGCCTGTGTGTGCTTGAAATATTAATTATCCCTAATTTTTGATCAAAAACTTCTCTGGTGCTGTCTATAAATGCACGTGGCCTATACACGCCAAAATACGGTAACAATGTTGGTGTTCATCAACCATGGGGACTTCCCTACAGGCTGTTGCTGACCTTGCCTCGTGCAGGGGTAGGTATGGTACAACCTCACTAGCGTATTCAACTGTGGAAGTAGCCTCGGTCTGTGGTAAATCTCGCTGTGGAGCTCGTCGGGTTAGTTTGAATGTGACTCTGCTGTCCACCTCTTTTAGGCATTAATACTCTTAATGTATGTAACACGAGTAAAATAATTAATAAAATAATCACTTATTGAAATAGGCTCTTCCCAATTACCAACTGTATAGATGGGCTAGCTCCTTTGCTAGCAGTCACGGTTCAGCCAAATTTAGTAAATTTATTTAAATGAATGAGGGATTGAGAAATGACTACATCACCAAGTAATATATTTTACTAGCGTGTTTATTAATGCTTCGGAAAGCAGTGGGGATATCTGCTTGATAAAAAAGAAAGTTAAAGCTCAAATAATTAATTAAATAAATTATTATGTCAGGTGAATGTGAACTTGAATATAGCAACTTCAAGGTAAAAATTCTCAACCAGCTCAGTTTCGCAATTTGCAGCGAAGTTAGAAGGGGTGCTTAATGTCCAGAAGGGACGTCAGCAGTCTGGTATGCTACCGCGGAAGTCAAGGAGTGACTTGGGTAAAGGGGTGCAGCGGGAGAGGATGTCGAGGTTACCTCTAGATCTTCCCTTGGGGTTTTTCTCTGCGGGTTGCGGAGTAGGTACTGGAGAGCCGGCTGCTGGAGCTGGAGTTGAGAACCTTGTTCATGCTGCGTAGGATGGAGAGAGCCTTCTTCAGGCTTAGATATTGGGGGTCTTGTGCAGACCCAGAAGAGCTCCCCAACCTCTGTGGTCATTGCACCGAAGAACTCTCGCAAGAGCATTTTGGGCTCTCCTTTTATAGTCAAAATCTCCGCTTCGAGGCTGTCACAGGGGTGTGGGTGTGGGTGTTGGTAGCCTTTCATCGCAGGGTAGAGTATCTCAGGGTAGCAGGCACCACCGCACATTTCTTATCGCCCTGGATGGAGGCTGATAACATGTTTACTGCCTCCTCTCGAGGCTTGGTGGCTATGACGTCACTGGTTACAGGGGTGCTGCCATTCTGTGGTGCCGCTGTTAACTTGCTTATCTGCTCTGGCATGTTTGGCGGGTAAAATAATCTTAGTTTTTCGTGGTGGCAACTGCATGCTAAAATCTGAGCAGGCAGTACAATTTCATAATTTAAACACGTTAATTATTTGCATGTCAGTAGTTGCCCAATGTGTGTAGTCAACCCTGTAGTCACTGGAATAATTGTCTGCCTCTTTAGACTTGCTCTTTTTTTTTATTCCAAGGATTTTACAGGATTTTACAGGTTTTTTATATACGGGAACCAGGATTTCAGCTTTAGGACTGGTGGCAGCCCTGGTTTAGAGAATTTTTGTAGCCATTTTTCATTTCCTGTACATGCCTCGTGAAACTTTCAATATTGTGCTCGCCATCTTCATTTATTCGAGAATACAAACTCCTTTCTTCTTGTATTTCTGATTTGTTAATTTTCAGTGTATATAGAATTGCTTATAATGTTTTCTTGAATAAAATGTATTTTGCTTTTTAAACCCACGTCCATATCGTGTGAGATGGGGAACTGTACAAAGTAAGGGAATGACTACAGAGGTGAAGTACATTCTTTGGTACTTTGTGGGCCCCGGGACTGCTAAAGGCTCTGCAGGAACCCTGAAAGTGGTTGCTAAAGAGGCTCTGGTGAAACTACAATAGGCCTAGTAAGGTAGTAATGATTTAACTAGAATTTTTTCAATTATGGAACATGCCTTGGAAAGTTTGGAAATCCTGATGGACATGACTATGGAAATGGACTACGTATTGGAATATTGAATTCACAAATACTAAATGGAAAGGCAGTGGATCTCCTGGATATTATGAAGAGAAAACAGCTAGACATTCTAGGAAATTCAGACACAAGGTGGAAGGGGAAAGCATGCAGGAAATGAGAAAAAGTTGCAAACTACATTGTTGCGGAAACAAAGAAGGCAGGATAAATGGGGTTGGGTTAATGTTTAGGAAGGGGTTGGAGTAAGGAGTGGAGAGAATGTGACAGGATGATAAAATTGAAATATCGGTAAAAGGTAGAAACTTGGAAATAATCCAAGTATATGACCTACAAGTAGGGTGCGCACAACAGGAGAAGGAAGATTTTGAAGATGATTTGCAGAAACAGTTGAGTGGTCGGAACATCATAATTGCAGGTGACTTAATTGCTCATGTATGCACTGAAATAAATGGGTGTAAAAATGTAATGTGAATAGGAAGATGGGGAGATAGAAATAAAGTAGGAGAATGATTAACGTATTTCTGCAAGAGAAATAAATGGCTTGATGATCAGAAATATGTGGTACAAGAAAAAGTGAAAGCTACAAGATAACCTGATTCTGGAGTGTTTGGACGAGGAAGTGTGGACTACATGGTGTACAACCAGGAATTCAATAAGATTGTAACAGACTTTAAAGTTATACCATCAGAAACCCTAGAAAGTGAAGACTAGCTCTTAGTAATGAATATTACAGCTAGAATGGAAGGAGAAAAAAGATGCAACTTCAGGAAAAAAAATTGTGGATGCTGAAAGATAAAGGAGAACATGGAACAGTACAAGGAAATAGGATACCCTAATATGAAGCAAATACAAAACAGGAGGAATGGGAAAAATTCAGAAGGCACTGGTAGAAGCTGCAGAAGCACTTTGCAGAAGAACAGGAAAAACAGAGATGGAAAGAGACACCATGGCAGAATGACAGGGTAAGGTGGTAGTAAAGAGGAATAATGAAGCCTTTAGGATGTTTTTCAAACAGAGGGCAGATCAGAAGAATAAGGATTATGAGGCAAATAAAAAGAAAGCTAAAATAATAGGAGAAGAAAAGAGAAAATGGTGGAAAAATGGACTCAAGGGATGGAAGAAGACAGCAAAGTTAACAAGAGGCCATTGTATGGAATGATTAAAAATAAGAAAGAGATTCAGGAGGATGTTACAATGGTAGATAAAAATGGAAATGAGGTTCAGAAAAAAATGTCAGTTCAAACTAATGTGAAAGGAATATTTTGAGAAGCTATTGAATTCATTTGGTATAACAGAGGAGAGAGAACAGAAGAAGAGGCATTCGAGGACCAAGAAACAGAAAGCGACATAACATAGGCAAAAATAGGGAACGCACTGAGCAAAATGAAATGTGAGAAAGTACTATGAATAGACTGGTTGAGTATGGAGATGGTGAGAGATGGTGGAGAAGTCGGAAAACAGTGGCTGTATTGGGTGATGAGAGTAGTGTGGAATGAGAAGAAAACCCCAGAAGAGTGGAAAAAGGGAATATGTAATTTTACCTATTTTCAAGAAAGGAGGTTAGAAAAGAGCGCAAGACCTATAGGGGAGTTACACTTGTGTGTCCTTGTGCTAAAATATACGAAAGATAGTAGAAATAAGGATAAGCGGTAAAATTTGAAGGAAGAACAGTATAGCTTAAGACCTGGTCAATCCACTATAGACCTCATATTTGCAGTAAGGTAGTTACAGGAACACCATTGTGGGTAAAGACCGTTTTAATCTAGTTTTTCGGTATGCTAATACACACGACACTTTATTAACAATGGTTATTACATGATTTCAGCTCCATCATACACTTAGTTTGACGCCGACTAACAGCCAGCAGGGCTAGAGCCCATGACGGTGCTCATCACGCATGTGTCACGTGTACATGCACGTGTGCAAAGAGGCCAGTATTTTTTAACTTTGACATAAAGAATATTATTTTGCAGCGTAAAGTGTGTCTTGTATTTTTATTTTCAGGGTTTGATATGTCTTAGAGTGTTTTAAAGTGTTTGTTATTTTAAAAAAATTTGGCTATGGAACTCAAAGTGCACGCTGCATGGAGATTAAGAACATTAATATTCCGGCATGAATGCAGTCATAAAGAGACACATGCAGTCATAAAGAGACACAGAGACAATACAAAAAAATTCACAAGAAAATGATAAAATGTAAAACAATATTTAAATTATTTGTGCCACTTTTATTTTCATTAATAAAATATTTTACTGTGCGTGCATAGTACTTCCGCTTATGTGAACCCCATAGGCAGCCATGGTAAGTCCGTGCAACGCTAGCCTCTGGGCAGTCTGTCTAGGAGAGCTGGGGAGGTAAGACACTGTCACGTACGCACTACAACTTTTTGTTCACTGATGTAGCTTTCAATAGCACTTTTAGTATACCGGTTAACCTTTGCTTGCGTACATTTTGCCAGACATTTCCCCAGCATTATGCTTCTGCTTAACTAATTTATTTCGCCCGTATGGCATTTTCAACTTAATCGAGAAGGAGGAGAAATATGTCGGAGAGGTCACACAACCCGCGAAACTTGAATCTGGCGCCATCCGCTTCTGCCAAAGGCATTTCGTTGTAATTTCTGTATTATTGCTGCGTGCGATTTCAAGGACTTTGTTTTCATGTATGCATTTAAGGGTATTTTTCATGTTTTAATATTTGGCAACATCATGTACAACCACGTGGCTAAAAGACGCCAAGTCTATGTCCGCGCCATCATTGCATTTTGTGAGGTTATTTATGTAATATCATGTGTGCAATGTTTTTGCTCAGGGTTCTGTGTTAAATTTTGTCAGGGTTCCGTGTAATTTTCACATAATTGGATGCTTTTGTGTTTGACCACGCAATCACTTTCATGTTTGCTTTTTCTGCCATCAGGCATGCTACAAGCCTGTAATCGCTTCAGTCATAAAGAGAAAAATTTTCTCTACCAGAATAATATTGTGTTTGAAATTTAATTTGCAGTTTCCACAAAGAAATATTGCAATTTCACCTGCACCATGTGGTCTGCTAAAAACTTTATCCAGCGTCATCCGTGCCATATAAACTTGTTTTTACACATGTGTGTGTTTATTGTGACTACTCATGTTGTGCCCCATCATCTTTTAAGGGTCTTTGAGCAATTTATATAATTTTGTAATTTGTGTATGGTGACATTACTTCCGCCCTAGTCGGCTATGCGTTTAGGCCGTCACCACACTACCCACGTGCTGGAGGGCAAGCCCAGACGAGTTTGCGTTAGTGATGCCAAGTAATTGCACGTGTTAATGTATCATCAAGTGTTTAATTTTGTAATTCACAGTGTCCTGTCTTCAGGGAAAATTGTCAGTCCACCCTAGCGGCTGTTGACTCTCTTCCCTTGTGAAGATTGTGTTTTCATACACCACGGTGAGATAATTCATCTAGGCCTTGCACTAGAGTAATTGCGGACTGGGAAGCACCAAAGCGGAGTTAGCTAGACATGACCAAGTTTATAATTAATTTAATGGCATGCTGATTTGTACGAACTGTATAATTAAAATGGGTATCATATCATAGTGAACCATCTTCTTTCATTTGTAGTGAGAGTGTCCTAGCCACATGTGCTTCTTTTTCAAAGTGTTAAAATGTTTAGTTAAAGTTTAGTATTGCCAATGTGTTTGTAAGTAAGCTCGAGTGAGACGGACACACAGAACCCACAGCATCCCTGAGAACCCTGAGTCTCAACAGTGTGGTGATTGGGAAGCACCGCTGGTGCCCATATCATCAGTAAGTAATCGTTCGTCTCGTGTCTCACCCAATGGCTTCAATCTTTGCTTGTGAGTTTTGAAGTTAACATTACTGTTTGCCCCGACTTGAGAAGAGATTGTTTTATCTACCATGTAGATTGTTTTATTCACAGACCCACTGTAATCATGTAAATAAGCAACGAGTTCTTTTATCCGCTGCTAGATAGCACTACTAGTAGGATTTTCATTTGTCTTTGTTTCCCATCCTCCAGCCGGCCAGTGATGTCATATTATCAGTCATGCATTCGCTATCCCTCCACTCAGCGATCATCCCTCGCCCTTATGACGCTGGCCAATAAGCATTGGGGGTAGCAACCCGAAGGAGTAAAAGAGGAGGAACTGTTTTTCTACTCCGAACCAGTCTTCAGTCATCCAGCATTCGTTGCTCGGATGCTGATCACAGCCTGCACCCTTAACTCTTCTATGCTGCAGACTTCCAGCACTTGCTGCTTGCAACTGTGCTAGTTAAGCCCCTCTTATGAGTAGTTTGACCACTTGACCTCTAAGTTAGCCAGGTGTGTCTCTTCGTGACAAACCTTGTCTACTCCTCCCTATTCTGCATGGATGTATCAGATCAAGGGAATCCTATCCCCACAGTCCTTCTTAGGACTAATCCCATGCTATCCTAGCTTAGTCATCCTAGCAACGCGTCTGTATCAAAATGTTATATCAGGACACACATGCAACAATAGAGAGAAACTGCATAGTTTAGAGTACGTCATCGAATGCATTTCCTGTAGAAAGGAAATAAACGTGTTCTAGCTTAATCCTTCAGTACCGCAGTTCCTAGCACCTTTCTCCCAGTCGACTACTCATGGGAAGGGAACACAGGTGATCCTGGGAAAGGTATTCCGACAAACCAACACATTCCATTTTACTCACAAGCACCTAGAATGGCTATCCTTTCTATCTACATTTAGATAGAATGGGGGGTGCCAACACAGGTACACAGACCTTGCAACAGCGTGTTGACTCGGTTTTCGCCAATCTTTCCACTGCACATCCGTACCAGGGAAGGCGGACATCCCCAGAGTTGAGAAGACTTGGTCAGGGCAACACCCATGTGTGTGACCCGAGATGGTGCAACCTGACTTCCAGTGTGTAATGCGCACCCATACCAGGTACTTGCTGGAATAGGATGTCCACTCAGTCTATGGCCCTCGTGTGGTCCTATGCATAAATTGCTATACTAGGAGCCTGCCTTGCTTCTCTCGGATGGAGAAGGGGTTTGTGCATCAAATACCTTATTCCAGAAGACTGAGACTGAAGGAAAGAGTGAAGCTGACCTTGCTTGCTTCTGGACGCCTGCACGAGCTATCCCCTACATTTGTAGCCTCACTAGCTAAGCTTAACCCTAGAGAGCAGACCCAGGCATTAAGGCACCTACAGGATCCTGTGACACCAGAGGTACTTAGGGATTTGTTTGCCAAGCTTGTACGCACCGGCATGGCAGAATACCAGTGATGGGTAGAAGGCCATCTCAGCCAGCCTGACCGACCACCCAAGCGGGCCATCACCCACTTGGTCCCAGCTATCCTTCGCATAGCTCCTCAGCCAGTACCTCCACCCAGTCTTCCAGCACCCACATCAGCTTCATCGCAACCCATTGTTGAACACAAGACCACTGCCCTCGGTCGCCCAGGTATCCCCATTAAGGCAGTTCCCCGGAAACGCAAGATAATATTAGCCAAACCCAACTTTGTGCCCTACCTGCAAGCAACCAGGCCAGTCCTGTATAACGGATGAATACCAGTGCCCCGTCAGGAGTAGACCCCCCTCCCCCCCTCAGGAGATAGGAGCACCCGGTCTAGCACCTAGACACAAGGACCACGCGTCTGCAATGTGTAAGTACTTCACTCCCTGGTACATCATGCATCTTCTTTGTAAATTAAACATTGTCTATTGACATATTTAAATAATTAGGTAGCCCCGATGGAAATATATTTAATTGTTACACTTTAAAATAACAGTCCTAGTGGCATGGTGTTTTTTTTTGACCGAGGAAGAAACTGTCAGCTGAGCGGAGCTTGTCACCCTCTGGGCGAGTTGCAGTAAACAGTAAAGGCGAGACCAAGTGTCTGTAGTATTAATTGAGGCTTATCAAAAACCTTGTAGGCCATGTGTCCCACCTACATTATTGTGTTAATTGAGGTGTGACTTTCCCATAAGGATAAATGTGTTCCAAGATGAGGTGAAGTCATTTCGTAGAGAGCAATTGCTAGAAGTGCAGACTTCGCCTCATCCGTGTGCATGACTTTGCCACTCAATTCTACGGAGTTTGATTGTACCACACATCACAAGACATGAGAAACTGTACTATCTACCCAAGGCAATGGACGGATGCCTCACGCCAGATTGTATTATTCACCAGCCGAGCCACTGAAGCTATGCATCGAGATCATCCAAGTACTCTAGTGTGTCACCAGATGGCACCACTAGTATGATTGCCGAGGCATGAACTTGGATCCAGCACCACCCACTGGCATCACAAGCCAAGAGGATGTATGCCATGCTTACCCCTCCACAACTCCAGCCAGGGTGGGTGCGCCGGCCAGAGTATAAATAGCGGGCTGCAACCCTTAAATGCCAGTCTGTTTTGTTCTTTCATTACCTCCTATCGTCATCTACGTCGTCAAACATGAGACATTACCGGCCCCTTCAAGGCAACATAAGTAGAGTAGTCCAGTTTAAGTTAGTATCATAACTCTTGTGTACGCTACCCATTGCTAGTCTAGGAACAGGTCGCCTGTCTCACGTAGGTTAAAGTTTCTGTAAGCTTCTGCTGTGTTAAGAGGTAGTGCGATACCACCCTGTTTATTTCCGTCACTGGAATAAACCGTGTTTAATTCACGCAAGGGTATCTCTTCCTGTAGAATAGTATGTCACTCTGTAGACAACAGGTCTGTCGGAAGGTCAGCAGGTGAATGAGAGATTATACTAAAACGCAGTGCACCAAGTAGAGTACTCACTCTCATTCTAGACAGCCACCCTTTCTGTGCACCATAGTGTACAGAACTGTAGAGCCCACGCTAGTTATCTTTCACTTGAGGTCAGCTTGTTGGCTTGCTGCTTACTCTCTCCACCATGCTTCTTACGCTGGAATGAGTATTCCCTGAGTTGAGAAGACTGGTCCTCAAGTAGAGCTCACTCCCGTACTGGGACTGTCCGCCAGTGAGACCTGACTCTCTGTATTCACCACGCTTTGTGCACCGAATGCTGCAATGGATACCGCACTTGGTTGGCAGACATGGTATGTGGATGTACACCAGTGTAGGACTACACTTTACCTGCCTTACTTTTGCAGACTTGTTCGTAGTGATTCAGTCTTATTCCCGTCAGAGTTGTGTTCGAGAGTTAGTTAAATAGACTAATGCTGCCTTTGAACCTCAACAAGAACTTAACCCTGTCCGTGCAGAACTTGCGCATCTTCCACCCAGGTAATGGGCCAAGAAATCCGACACTTGCAGTGACCGACCACGCTGATGATCCTCACGGACCTCTTCACAGCACCGGTTCGAGTCAGAGAGGAAACACTCCACATGTTTGCAACATATCTAAATGGTCGGGACACCTTCTTAGGGATTGCCAATCCACACTGGTGTGGATTTGAGATAGAGCCAACCGCAGCGACCATTGACACCAGCAAGCATCTGACCACCAGCCTACCTTGTTCTAACTCGCACAAGTCAGAATCACTGCAGGTCAGTCAATATCCAATGGTTACGCATCATCAAGGAATACCTGCAAGAACAAATCCACCAAAGCGCAAAGTGGTATTCACAGTATCAGACTTCATGCCCTGCCACAAAGCTACCATGCCTGTACTATATATGTACTGGACACACTCCAGTACCTCATAAGGACTAGAGTTCAAACCTCGCCACAGGGTGCAACTGACCTAGCACCCACCAAACACTTTAGACGCAATGATGTTCCTCCACCAGCCTCTGGGCATCATGCATCATATGAATTGGAGAATATAAAGTTACTTTTATATGAGTCGGTATGCTTGAGAAGGATGAACTATGAACCAGTAGTACAAAATACCATTTCAGCCCATGCCACTCGTACACATATTTATTAAATACTCCAAAAGGTGAATAGTAAATACATAGAGTTCAGATATACAAAGCACTAGATATGTGTAACACTTTGTGTTACAAAGGTACAATCAGTATATCATATGATACGTAGTATTACAACACACAACCAATTTTGATATATTTTAAATTAAGTATCATAATTAGACTTGGCAGATAAACATAACTCATATTTATTGTATTAATAAATTTTTTCTGAAAAGTATGGAGAGGAAAATTTTTTCTTCTGAATGATGGATAAATATACAGAATTTTTCCAATGTTCAAAGATGCTGCTTACCCTTGTGAACTCTACAGAATCTTGTAACTATTGCAGGGCTGCCACCAGCCCTAAAGCTGAAATCTTTGTTCCTGTATATAAAAATCAATCCTCAGAAAAATCCTTGGAATTAAAAAAAAATTGCAAAATATTGGACAAAAAAAGTCGATATGAAAAATGTTTACTTATTTAATGTAGTTGTTTTAGTTTGGAATATACAAACCACTGTAATTCTTTTCTCCACTCACACTTGTACTTTCGTTTATACGACTATATCAGTGATAATTTTCATTTCCTCACCATTGTGATATAAATACCAAACGCAAAACACAGTCGCCAAATTCAGATTGCATGAGTAAAAATGGCAATTTGCGGCGAAGGTTATTTTCAATAATGTCCTTAGCCCTTGCATGTGACAGACCATACAGCCAGGAACAGAAATACGTAAATAACTCTATACCTGCACCAGTGAATAATTAAGCAAAATATTTTGTATATAACGCTATTGAAGCAATGGCGTATGTCCAAAATATTTTGCTTAATTATTCACCTCCGTTATAAGAATCTTTCAAAGAAATGCATCAGTGAAACTGATACACATCACTGTGGAGCGCTAGTTTTTGCAGGTACGCAGCAGCCACCTTGAGCGAGGTGCTAATAAAAATAAATAAATTTGGGTTTGGAGTTTTCTACAGTGTTAAAAATCCATAAAAACTGATAAAATCTATTAAAATGGCAGACCTGAAGTTTTAAAGAGAAAAATTTTTGGGGGAAAATTACTACTTCATTTACATTGATGGAGGCTAAAATATTACAATTCTCAGAAGCTGGATTTTCTTACCAAGTTATGCCCATCACATTTGAAACAAAAAAGATTGCGTAAGTTAATCCATCTAATTGCTACTTTTCAAGATGAACTGTTGTGTAGAAAATGATTTTCCTCTTTAAGTATTGTCACTCATATTGTTGTAATGCATAGTTTGTAATTTTCAGTGTGACTATACAATTTATTTATTTTTGTATATGAACTTCCTAGGAATATCATTGTTTTTATTTTATTGCTAGTATCCATACATGAAGTGAATGTGTACTCTTCTTGCAGATGTCGGATTGGCTGTACGATGAAGGGGAAAGTGCAGATGCAGAAGCTTATGAGGCCAAGTTAAAGGAGCTGAAGGGGCTGACGGGACCCTTGTACCGGCGTGTGAAGGAGAACCAGGAGCGGCCTGAGGCACTAATGGCTCTTGCCTCAATGATCAATGGCAGTAGCCACTTCCTTGATAGGATTCGTAACCTGAGCTCAGAGGCAGAGGAGAGTATGTTCACGGCAGTTGAGTTGGAAACACTCGAGAAGGTCATCAAAGAAACACAGGTAATAACATTATCAGCACTCATTTATTATGTACAAGTGTTCTTAGTATGTGCGAGCTAATATAATAATATATAGTACTTCTTGTTATGTTTCATAAAATAGCCTGTATCCAAAAAAATTATATTTAATATTGCTAACAGAACTTTTGGAAAAGAACTTTAAAATGCAATGAAAATACAGTGAAAAACTCAATGTTGCAACCCTTTTTATTAAGACGATCTCTCTTTAAAAATCTGTTTTTGAGGAACCATAAAAACTCTGTAAAAAGTTGGAAATTTGAGAGAAATCAGCTGAAAAATAAGTTGCTACGCATTGTGTTTCTTTTGGCAAACACTGTACTCCAAGCAGTGCATATCTGTAAGTAGATACCACCCCCATTTTGATGCATAGGGGTTGGATTGTAAAAGTCTGTCAAATTTTCTAAACCCTTTATTAAAAGTCCAAAATCATTTACTGTATTTTGGTGTGTATAGGCCACACATAAGAAACATGACTACAAAAAGTGGAGTGTGGCTTATTTACGAGATATTGACATTGCAAACCATGTTTACCCCTAAAACATGTTTAGAAATTTGTCAACATTCAGTACTACATTTTAATGTTTTAAAGAAGTCAAAAAGTAACATGATGCGTGTCTGGCTTACTAATTATGTGGTCAGTCGTCGTGGTTTTAGGTGCTCATGCTGGTTTAAGGATTTATTGTTCCAGTGGGTATTTCCGGCATGATATTTTAACGAGGCGCATTGCTTGGCGTGTCGGAACAAAGTTTTCTATAGCCTAGCTGCCTAGTTGCTTACGATTGTCTACCTTCTGGTTCACTGTGGGTTTATGTATTAAGGTATGTGACTGGCTTGAGGTGTTGGGATTACCTGGCTTACTTATTGATTCTTCTGCCAACTGGAGAATGGTGGCTGACTGCTGACAGGAGTTGACGGCGCAGTCCTCTGGCTTCGGGTACCACAGATTCCAGATGACTCCCTCTGGACTCCAGAATCTGGGGTTGACCTCAGATCTGTGCACTACACCGCTCAGGATGGGGTGATAGTCCTGGTATGTACAGATATGAGGGAAAACAATATAATTGGGTACAGGAGAGCCTTACTAAGGCAGTGTGGTCTTGTCCCACCTGTCTGTCCGCAGTTGGTGGAGTTAATACAGCCCATTGCTTGGCAGCGAGTGGAGCAATCCTTTGTCCCTTGAGCCGTGCCTTACCTTGAACGGCTTAGAGTGTAGACCACCGCTGAATGATACGGGTTGTTCACCATGGACGCGTAACAGATCCCTAGAAGAGTGTACTTCCAGTAGCAGCTGGCGGCACGAGCTCTGTGCTTCAGAAGGCCCCCCCACCAGTGGCGGGCAGACCAGAAGCTTTGATGCAGTATGGACCACCTTCTTGCTCCTACTAGGTGTGGTATCGCAACCAAGGCCAGGCCGTAACACTCGAGCAAATACCCCCGCCAGCACCTAGGTGTTCCGATAGGGATACAACCCAAGAGTGCTGTCTCCCTGGTTGGAGGAATTTCTATTGGTTGGTGCTCTGCTGTTCTATCCCAGGAGGTCTAGAACAGGTGGCCGTCGACTGGTGTATGTATGGGACTGGTGGACTCCAGAAGGGGGTTCCCAGTCATAGCTAGTTCGTATTAAAAACACCCAGTCTCGGTCGGCAGTGCACAATTCGTATTGTTCGTATTCAAGATTATTCTATAAATAAAACGCGCAGCTAGAAGAACAAAGCTGTGTTTATTTGTACCGTAATAAACACAGTGACTAGTGCTAACTTCTACCAAGCAGACGGGATGCTGGAAGTAACCTACACAGTCTAGGTGTAGGTGGCCTGGTTCTAGGCTATTCGGGAAATATAACTGACTGTTAATGAAAATACTAATATGAGCTAACTAAGTAAGGGATGTCTATAAGAGACAGAGAAGTTAATGTCCACTGCTCTAGTAGCAAGGAGTGTTAATGTTCAATGCTACTACAGAAGAAGCTTCTGATAACTGGTAGCTATTGGCGTCACTGGAGCCTCTGGTTGTTGTTGCTGCAGGAGCCTTTGGTGACTGCAATAGTAGCAGCCGCTGGTGGCTGCTGAAGACTGTTGTCAACAATGGGAGCACCCTCTGGTAGGCTGCTGAAGACTTTGTCATCGGAGGCCCCAGCACTAGAAGTGCTGGAGCGCGCTCGAATATCTGAAAGAATAACTCGCAGGTCCTGCTGTGCACACGGACTTATATAGTACAAAGGACAGGCGCCACGGGGGGGAGGGGGCGTGTGACGTCCCTCTGGTGCGGGGCCAGAGTGGAGATAGCAGCCCTCTAGTCATCTCTCGGCTTCATGAATGTTTGGTGGCGTTTGGCCATGCCCTGAGGTGGGGCTTATGGCTTGTTGGCTCTTAGCGTTGGTGAGGGGAGCGCGGGTGAGGGGAGGGTGCCCTGCAGTTTTGTGGTGGCCCGCAATGTCCGTATATAGGTTGGCGGGGTTCGACCCTCACATGGGTTGAAGTAGATATACTTGGCGTGATGTGAGATGAGTTGAAATTGTATTTAGTAGTATGATAAAGTGGCACGCATCAAACATATGAATAGCTTTTCACACGTGAAATAACTTGTTCACTCACGTTCATAAACAAAATAACAATCCCGCAGGCGTAATATGTAAACATTTTGGAGCTCGGCCATAGATGTGGAACATGAGAGAATAATTTTGCTGCTTTACAAGAGAAAGATTTCTTACCTAGTTTGCACGCCCACCACTGTGCACATTGATAGATGCCATTTTGTGTAACATGTTGAAATGGTTTTACTTTCTTAAATCATGTTAACACCTGTGGAATAGTAATACGTAACGTATATTTGTAAACATTGTAGAATAATATAAATTTTCTGTCTCAAATGTTTTCTATGGGAGAAATTAAGTCTGAATTTACTTTTTCTGTACAGAATCGTGACTTAACAATATTTACAGAAATAAAAAAATTAATTGGGGCCTATACTTGAAACGTTAATTATCCTTAATATTTCATCAAAAACTTCTGGTGCGGCCAATACATGCACATGTTCTATACATGCCAAAATACAGTATTTGCCTTAAGGTCATTAAACAGTAGTATTACAAAGAATTTGTATGGTGACATTTTAGAATTAGGATTGTTGATTTTTATTCAAAATTAACCTCACATGAAGTCAGCTTTACCAATGGTTATGGTATGATATCTGAAATTATTGTTCTCACTCATTGATGAATGTAGCAAGTGCAGCAGCCACCGTCTTTAAATAGCTCAACTTTTTCAACCATTCATGAAGTCCAGCATGTAACTGTATTACATAGAAATGTTGTGTAAAAGTGACGCTAATTTGATTGTGCATTTTGGTGTTCAGTTGGCCCCTCATCTAAAGTAAAGTTCGTGAAACGAGCGTGTAAAAATTGTGTTCAGTATTGCTGATGTTTGTGTTATATGACCACTGTAGTGGCTTTGATCATACACAGTTTGGTAGGCTTGAAATTAAATAAGGAAATTAAAATGATGTCTTGTAACAGATTTGCTTTGGCATTAATTCTCATATTATTGAAGGTTATTTTTTGGGATTCACTATTGAAACATACATCACATGTTACACCTAAAGCTGCTAGAAAAATGAATACTTTTAAACTTAAAATATTTAGATACTGTCTTGTGTTGGGCATGTTTGCGCACTATTCCATATGTATGTGTGCGATTGCATGCCTCTATAGATATGCATGCACACATTCATCTTATTCTTCATGCATAATTCACTTCATATAATTCCAAATTCATTGAGCCATTACAGTGACATGTGATGCTTTTTGAGTTATTACCGTATTTACTTGAAAGGAAGACAACCTCTTCCTAAAAAATTATTTTTGAGGGAAAAATATTTAAACCTTAATTCAAGACTACCCCTGTGAAGTGCTGAAAAAATTATTTAGGTTGAAAGTATTTTTGCATGAATTTATGACAAACCCTTCAAGAAGAAAAACTATTATATGAATAATATGATATATTTTATTTACTTTTAAAGAAAAGCTAATCACAAAGAAATAGTGTGTTTAACCTGGCTGTATGGTATTGACCATTTCATATAAGTGGGGTAAATTTTGACAGTTCTAGAAAAAATAGCACTGCCACAATGTATCCTTCCAGCGCAGCTGTTTTGTCACTGAAGAAAATGACGTTTGTAAACAAATGTTTTGAGTCCAATGCACACTTGCATTTTTCTCCTTCCTCGTGTTCCATGTAATGGCAAGCACTGAAAATCTGACGGTAGCTAACTTCCGTCCAGTAATTAATTTAGGATATTACAGCTAGGTTGGCATTCTAGGTTGTTTTATTTTTGTAATGATGGAGTTAAATTTGTTGGGGTTCTGTTTATTTATTTCGAGGGGAAAAAGGAAACTATGAAAGGGGGGACTTTAGTTTTACATCTTTCGTGAGATGACATTTTGATGTTCTTATGAGTGTGTGGCATTTTAGGTTGCATATTGTTTGGATGAAGCAATGGAAAATTTAGTTCGAATGGAAATATCTTTTAAATTATTTCACTTCGAATATTTTAACTTTAATGAAAAAACAAAATGTGATGCATACATCGCTGTTCGTATTCTTACTGATGTAGCAATATATACATGCACACACTTTGACTGAAGTTAACATTATACTCGTTGAATTTACGATATAGACAAATAAACAGATATTATTCACTCACTACAAGTTTGGAAAGTGCATCTTTTTCAGGCCATTTGCATTTCAATAATTGTGTTAACAATCTCTAATACATTTTTAAAACACGTAAACTTACTGTTTGTAAAATTTGCAACCTCTGGAACATTTTTTTAACGACAATCCTTGCCAAGTTTACTTCACTAAAATCACGTTTGTTCGTCACTAGCATTAAATAATTTATTTGTAGAATCATTCAGAAAAATCAACACTTCACACTTTTCCTGATGCAAATAAACTTAATCTTATATACGCAAATTGTATCTCTATCACTTTGTTGTGGAAGGCGGTAAAGAAAATGGCGGAAGGGATGCGGTAACACGTGCCGATAATGGTATATTTCACTCAAGAAAACGCACAACGGTACCTACAACCAACTATGCTTGAAAAAAGCACATAAAAAATAATTAACTACCAATTAAATATTCGGACAACGCCAACAAGATATTCGTATAATAAACACTATGAGAATAAGGCACGCGCCAACGGCCATTCACCCGGCTGGAAACGTAAACATGGCTATCCATTGGTTGGAAACGTTTACTGTTCGTACGTGTTAAACTATAAGTGTTGCAAGAATAATTATGATTTTAAATTACAACTTTTAGTTCTGAGTACTATTTTCTTCCCAAGTCGTCATAAAAATAGCCAACTTGACAACACGGATCCCGCAGCAGTTCATCAGCTGATACAATACTGTACGAACGAGAGCATTTACTGTTTACATAGAGTGTAGGTTGGTCACATTGTCTGTCAGATTTTATCCCACTTATATGAAATGGACAGTAGCAGCATCTTTCTTAAACTGTAAATCTTTTGTGGATGTTATATATTCATAACTTGAGCTATTTTGCTTCCCAGCAAAGCTCTTCCTCTTTATGGCTGGGGGACATTAGTTAATGGGACCCCGTGTCAAAGTTGACAGGTACAGCCTTAGCACTACAAACATACGTACAACCATAGGACACAGTATTTAAGCATGAAAAGCCTTTGTCAAAATCCTCTGTCTAATGGCACGCCAATTTTGGAGGACTAACTACTACCCAAGTAAAAATTATGAATAGAAGCCCATAGTAATTTTGTGCATGTAACACAAACTTAAATACTGAACTAGCAGGGTCACACATTTATGGTATTTGTGCCTAGGATTTGAATTGAAGACGATCCAGAGTTGTAGGCGACCCCTTATTTTTTCTATTCCTTTTCTGTCAAAAAACCTAGTCGTCCTTTCGGGTAAATATTTTTAACGACTTCAGCCCCACCCCCCAGGTATTTTGCATGGAGTTTGAAGCTTAAAATTATTACGTTAAAAGTGAAATTGTACTGTCTTCCTTGCGGCTTTTAGTATTCACCGGTCCACTGTCTTCTCTGGTGCTCTGTCAAGTGGGCTTTGCCAGGAGATTTCACCCATGTTTGGTGTCCATCTTCCCTGTTGGACGGCAGTCTTCTGTTGGAGTTGAGGACAGTGTCCGAACAGATTGTGCCGATCTTGGTTTGTAAAATTCCACCCAGGTTGGGATGGAATAGCTGGCTCCCTGGCTGGTGTCGGCTCTGACCTCAGGCTTTCTGGAAGGAGGCGGCTAGGCTTCTGGAGCAGCTGTTGGTGCGGGGTCATCTACTTCTGCCGGTTGTTCCGAGATCACTGACTCGGCAGTGTTGAACTTGTGATCAGGGGCCTGGGGCCACATAAGCTCTTGGTATGGGGCTTCTTTAGGCTGAAGCTGCACATGACTGACTGCGTCGGGCTCTTTGGGCCTGGCTTCTGGTATTCTTAGGTTGGAGTGGTTCGTGGTGACTTTGGAATTTCCCCCTTGGTGTTACTGTCGGCATTGGTTCTGCGGGGATTGGAGCACTTGTAGCTTTTGCAGGTATACAGACTCCCTTGTGCAATTTGGTGGGGCTGTATGTTTGGGAGTGATGTCGTCACACAACGTTGTTCACAATTCACTATACGTTTCTGCTGCTGGAGCCATGGCTGTCCCAAAATCATAGTCTCCCCTATTTTGAGTGCCACCAAGAACTCCATGTGTTTGGTTATCTGATTAATTTGAGTGGCCAGTTTTATTCTTCCTTCCATCTGGAGGAGGCATTCTGGCTGGCCATCTGTACCTTCCCATCATGGGGTGTCAGGTGGGCTCTTTGATACGGAGTAAGTCACTCCGGACAAAGTTACCAGAGGCTGCTGTGTCTATTGCAGCTGTAGTAACTTGCCTGTTGACCATCACCTTGATCCGGGGAGTTTTCAGGCAGTAGCTGCCCTCGGTCAACATCTGCGGCGTGATGCCGGACTTGTCATCTCTTTTCCCCGTAGCTTGTTGCGGGATTGCCTCTCTTTGCTTGCTTCTCTCCAGTTTGCGAGCTGTTCAGGGATGGCAAGCACAGTCTTACGTCTGGGTGGAACCACTCTCACTAGCATACCTGGGCGACTAGGTCTCTGGAGGCTGCTGGACCTGCTGCGGCTCTGGAGGTGATATGTGCTCGGGCTAACACCGGGACCTGGTGTGCAAGTGGCCAACGTTGACATCGGCGCTGCTGGTTGGCCTGATGGTTTTAGTGAGCTGGTGTCCTCGAATCTAGAGGTTGGCGATGCCAAATGGGACTTCCTCACCCCTGAGGAAAGCTTGGATGATGGGGTGGATCTCTCCATCGCTCTTAGTGGGTGGCTCTAACAAAGCTGGTACGGGGGGAGGGGGACTGGTGAGACTGGCCTCTCTAGATGACGTGCTACTTGAACACTCTCCTGGGGACTTAAGTTGTCAACAAGGACAGTTGGGTTGGGGCTAAGCTCTTGTTGGTATGTAGAGATGGTAACTGCCTTTTTAACCCTCATACGAATACCACTCCTACAGGCCAAGGGCATGAGGAAGAGATTTTCTACTACTAGTCCTGCAGAGATGGAGCTGGTGTGCTTGTCCCTATCTAGGCGTCTAGGCGTACTTCCATGCACCGTAATCGACAGATGAAGGCTGCCTACTTATCCCAGCATCCGGCACCAGAAGCATGGTGGATACTGAGCATCAGGTTTCACAATGGCTAATGATCACAATATGTTGATGAGTTCCCCAAAGGGTTAGGCCTTCAGACCCAGGAAAATACTCCCTCCAGCACCAGAAGCGCGGTGGTCGGAGTTCAACCCAGACTGACTGTCCATGTCCAGCCCCAGGAAGATGAGTTCCTTGTGTCGGGACTCTACCGTTATAGACACCAGGGTACCTAGAAAGGGTGGTTGTCCAAGCTGTGTGTTTCTGACTTACAGGTTTCCTGAAAGGAAACTTGCAGTCCTATGCTAAGTTCTGCTAACCGGTTTATAAAATATAACTGGTCTCCTGCTGTCCCTTGGCAGACATGATATTTACTGGGTAAGGTTCTAACACTGCAAGAATAATATTCTAAGTGGGATAAAACGTGTTTATTTCTGTACAGAAATAAACATGGTGGTTTGTGCTACCTACTATCAACAAGAGTTTAACGGAAGCTGGCTACAGGTGAAGGTGGCCTGTTTCTAATCTAATGGGGTAGGTAGGCAAAGTGGCTGTGAAAATAACTTTACTTTAACTATTGCTTTGCGTTTGTTGTGAAGGGACCAAAATGTGTTTAAGTGTTCGACGACTCAAACGTAGGGAGCTTCTAGTAGATGTCTTGCAAGATGCAGAGACGTTCTCGCAAGCGTAGAAGGGAATCTCAAGCTCTGTGCTTCGGCACCAAGAGTACGGTGAAGGAGCATGACAGACTGGCGTTCCAAGGGCCATGCCTAAGTATTTATACTCGCCTGGCTCGCCCTTGACTAGGGGGGAGGGTGTGCCGGCGTAAGATCCTCTGGCCGTGTGACGTCACCGGCCGGCCAAAGTTCCAGCTGCTGCGTTTCTCGGCGATTGGTACTAGTGATGCCATCCCTCGGCTCGGCATAGTATTAGGTGACCTTGAAGCATCATCTTGGTGGCTCGGCCAGTGAACAGTACATTTTCTTTGGGCGAGGAGCGTGCATCTTTTACCATTCGGTAAACAGTATAAGTTCTTGACATCTGGGAGATGCCAATCAAACTCCGTTGGGGTACAGCCGAGTTGTTCACACTGATGAGTAGAAGTCTGTTTAAAATAAGTTGAAAAGACGTCTCGCATCAACTTTACATGTACATATTTGAAACCTTCTAAAATTGGCATTAGTAGCATAACCATTATTCAGTCGCAAAATATGAACAACACACATGACAGACCTGAAGAAAGAATATCATAAGTACAAAACAATTACTATACAAAATGAGAAAATTACAAATACAGTTTGTTTTTGGGTGGGTTATGTGAATCTTTGGTGTACCTACCAAAACAAAACTGAAATATTGGAAGCTATAATTTTTTATTTAGGTGAGAATGAAAATTGGTCTCTGTGTATTAGGGTTGTCATACATTGCAGATTGCACTGACAATCCATAATTTTTTATGTAAAGAGAATGTCCAAGCCAAAAAAAAGGGGGTTAAAATCAATATGTATTGATGATTGTGGTTCATTGTGTGCCCAGCCTTGGAGGTGCAAGGACATGTACTTAGCTTACTTGGTATATAGATGTCTCAGTGCACTCATTGCTCTATGTACTAGCAACTTTATTCTCAGTACATCCAATTACATGACTTTGAACTCACTAGTCGTTGAACCAAGCATGCTTCACCATGTGTTTAGGGATGACACTCAGTATGCTCCTGGCATTATTAGGTGTCAGACATGCAGTTAAGCTCTCAGTGAAGTGCATGTATTGCCAAGTTGGTACATTGCTAAGTGTCTACTGTACCTATGACTTTATACTGTATCGACATTACACACTAATCATGCAGTAATTACCCCCAATGAGATTCAAACAAAGGACCAAAAATTATCCAGGGCTACAGCATATACCATGCTCTCGCCCCGTTTGCCTCCCTCACCACCCTGCACCACAAATGGGGCACAAATCGTACACTCGATACAAAATAACCGTAGAATGTAAAGGGAATTAACATCAAAAAATAAGAATTAAGAAGTTTTATTTTTAATAAGATGAGTTCAGCTCACTACATCAACCCATCTTGTGGACAGTTCTACAACCAGAACAAGACACTATCAAAGTTGACAATTGAAAAAGTCAATTCCCGGTGTAATTGAGTTAAAGACAGGTTAATTAATGGCACCTAAGGCCTCTATCAACTTGTGATAAGAACTTTTTTCGAGTGAACGCAGTCATTCACATTTCAATAACCACTTGCAGTCACGAGAATTCAGCCTGCTGTCGCAAAGCGTCACGTCAAACAGGTGTGACTGAAAGAAGAACACTATTAAGTCTAAAATTATGCAAAATAACACAAATTGATCATACATTTGACAAACACCTGCCCGCCCTGAGCATACCATGTGGGTCAAAAAAATGATACCAAATGTACTCTGGTGGAGCATTGCTTTCCTCCCTTAAACCATTTCATATCTTGACGTAAACATACATGTTGAACACACTTGCACCTCTCTACACATTATCTAACACTCTGTCTACATGTTATGTACCCCCCCTTCTACATGTTATCTACTCCCTCTCTACATGTTATCTACTCCCTCTCTACATGTTATCTACTCCCTCTCTACACATTATCTACCCCCTCTCTGCCCCTTATATACCACTCTCTCACCCCCTAATCTATCCCCCTCTTCACCATATCTACCCCATTTCTACACCTTACCTATCCCTCTTCCTGCATCTTATCTACCCCCTCCCTGTATATTATATACCCCTCTCTACATCTTATCTACCCCCTTCCTGCATATTATATACCCCTCCTTACATCTTATCTACCCCCTTCCTGCATATTATATACCCCTCCCTACATCTTATCTACCCCCTTTCTGCATATTATATACCCCTCCCTACATCTTATCTACCCCCTTCCAGCATATTATATACCCTCCCTTACACCTTATATACTCCCCCTTCCTACATTTATCTATGCCCTTCCCTACATATTATCTACTCCCTTCCCTACATTTATATACTCCCCTCCCTGCATCTTATCAACCCATTCCTGCATCTTATATACCCCTCCCTACACCTTATCTACTCCCTCCCTACACCTTATCTACCCCCCCTCCCTACACACCTTATCTACCCCCTTCCCCTACATACCCCTTCTACCCTTCTATCCCCTTCCCTACACCTTATCTAACCCCCTCCCAATACCTTATCTACCCTCTCTGTACTCCCCTCTACCCTCTTTTTACTCCCTTCTACCCTCTCTCTTCCCCACTACCCTGTCTCTTCCCCACTACCCTCTCTCTACTTTGCACTACCCTCTCTACTTCGCACTACCCTCTCTCTACTCCCTGCTACCGTTTCTCTACTCCCCTCTGCCATCTCTCCATGCCCTCTGCCATCTCTTTACTCCTACCATTTCTGTACTCCTCTACACTCTTTACACCATTTCCCCATCCACCTTTCCACTCCATTACCTTACCTTTTCCTATACCTTCACAACCCCACTACCCCACCTCTAACCTCTCTACCACCACTCTATACCACTTATAATTTATTCTTCCTCTACCCCCTCTATTTCTCATCTACCCCCCTTATATTCCTCCCCCACCACCTCTATTCCTCTTCCACCACATCTATTCCTCTTCTACCACATCCATTCCTCTTTCACCACATCTATTCCTCTTCCACCACATCTATTCCTCCTCCTCCACCACATATATTCCTCCACTATCCCTCTTCATTCTCTACCCCTACTTCATCCTCTGCCCTCTCTATTCCTCCTCTCCACTCTCTATTCCTCCTCTACCCTCTGTATTCCATCTCTTTGTAATATACTCACTCTATTCCTCATTAACCTGCTCTATTCCTCCTCTGCCCTATTTATTCCTCCTTTACCTCCACTAGTCCTTGTCCACCTGTAGTCCTCCTCTACCCCCTATAGCAGGCCTGCCATTTTAACGGTTTTTTTATTTCTTTTTACGGATTTTTACGGATTTTTAACACACCAGGAAAAGTCAAATCCAAACTTGTGGTGTGTAGGGGGGGGGGGGGGGTTACACTTTACTCAAAGTGGCGACATTAGCGCCCACAGCGATGTGTGTCAGTGTCATGGAAGCCTTAGTTTGAAAGATTCTTATCATGGAGGTGGATAATTAAACAAAATATTTTGGGCAGATGCCATTGCTTCAATAGTGTAAGTTATGTCCAAAATATTTTGCTTAATTATTCACTGGCGTGGGTATACAGTTGTCTACATATTTCTGTTCCTAGGTGTATGATCACATGCAAAGGCCAAGGCCATTATTGAAAAGAACCTTTGCTGCGAATTGCAGTTTTTACGCATGAAATCTGAATTTGGTGACTGTGTTTTGCATTTGGCATATATATCACAATGGTGAGGAAATTAAAATTGATTGCTGATACAGTCGTTGTATAAACAAAAGTATAAGTGTAGTGGAGAAAAGAATTAACAAGGTTTGTACATTCCAAACCAAAACAACTACAGTACATGAAATATGTAATTATCTTTCATATCCCATTTTTTTTCTTAATTTGCAATTTTTTTAATTCCAAGGATTTTACAGGTTTTAACCCAATGATTACAGGATTTTACAGGATTTTTACATGCAGGGACCAGGATTTCAGTTTCAGGTCTGGTGGCAGCCCTGCCCTATAGTCCTCTACCCCCTATAGTTCTCTACCCTTTATAGTCTTCCTCTACCCCCTCTAGACCTCTCTACCCCCTCTAATCCTCTTCTAGCCCCTCTAATCCTCTTCTAGCCCCTCTAGTCTAGCCCTCTAGTCTCCTCTACACCCTCTATTACTTCCCTAGCCACTTTATTCCTCCTCTACCCCTGTCTACACTCTCTCCTAACCCTCTCTCTGTCCTTCCTTTAACCCTCTCTCTGTCGTAAGTTACTTGTCCTCTCACCCTTTTTGTACTCGCCCTATGGCCCCCTTCTACTTCCACTATAGCCCCCTTCCTCTACTTGCTCTTTACCACCCCTGTTCTACTTGCCCTTTACAACCTCCTCTGTCCTATTTCCTTTAATCACCACTTACAATCCCTCCCTCATCTGCGTGCCCTCTACCACCCCCGATCGTCTACTCACCCTGTACAACTCCTACCCCATCCACTTGCCCTGTACAAGTCCTCTCCATCTACTTGCCTTTTACCAACCTTCCACTCGCCTTCTACTGCCCTCTCTCATTCATTTACCTTCTATCACCCCTACCTCATCCGTTTACCTTCTACCACCCCTTCCCTATTCATTCTCCTTCTACCACCTCTTCCCCATTCATTTTCCTTCTACCACCCCTCCCTCGTCCTTTTGCTCTCTGTAATGCCTCCCTAATACATTCACCCTCTACAACCCCTCCTTCATCTACTCACCCTTTCTATTACCCTTACCTCATCTACTCGCCCTCTCTACCACTCTACCTCATCTACTTGCCCCCTCTAACACCCTTACCTCATCTACTTGCCCTCTCTACCATTCTTACCTCATCTACTTGCCCTCTGCCACTGTTACCTCATCTACTCGTCCTCTGCCACCCTTACCACATCTACTCGTCCTCTGCCACCCTTACCACATTTACTCGTCCCCTCTGCCACCCTTACCTCATCTACTCGTGTCCTCTGCCACCCTTACCTCATCTACTCGTGTCCTCTGCCACCCTTACCTCATCTATTCGTGTTCTCTGCCACCCATACCTCATCTACGCGTGTCCTCTGCCACTCTTCTCTCATCTACTCATCCTGTCTACCATCCGTCCGTCGTTTACCCACCTTCTCTACCACCGCTTCCTTATTTACATGCTCCCTCTACCACCTCTCCCTTATTTTCTTGCTCTCTACACCTCTCCCTCATCTACTTGCTCTCTACCACCCCTCCCTCATCTACTTGCTCTCTACCACCTCTCCCTCATCTTTGTAATATACTCACTCTATTCCTCATTAACCTGCTCTATTCCTCCTCTGCCCTATTTATTCCTCCTTTACCTCCACTAGTCCTTGTCCACCTGTAGTCCTCCTCTACCCCCTATAGCAGGCCTGCCATTTTTAAACGGTTTTTTATTTCTTTTACGGATTTTTACGGATTTTTAACACACCAGGAAAAGTCAAATCCAAACTTGTGGTGTGTAGGGGGGGGGGGGGTTACACTTTACTCAAAGTGGCGACATTAGCGCCCACAGCGATGTGTGTCAGTGTCATGGAAGCCTTAGTTTGAAAGATTCTTATCATGGAGGTGGATAATTAAACAAAATATTTTGGGCAGATGCCATTGCTTCAATAGTGTAAGTTATGTCCAAAATATTTTGCTTAATTATTCACTGGCGTGGGTATACAGTTGTCTACATATTTCTGTTCCTAGGTGTATGATCACATGCAAAGGCCAAGGCCATTATTGAAAAGAACCTTTGCTGCGAATTGCAGTTTTTTACGCATGAAATCTGAATTTGGTGACTGTGTTTTGCATTTGGCATATATATCACAATGGTGAGGAAATTAAAATTGATTGCTGATACAGTCGTTGTATAAACAAAAGTATAAGTGTGAGTGGAGAAAAGAATTAACAAGGTTTGTGACATTCCAAACCAAAACAACTACAGTACATGAAATATGTAATTATCTTTCATATCCCATTTTTTTTTCTTAATTTGCAATTTTTTAATTCCAAGGATTTTACAGGTTTTAACCCAATGATTACAGGATTTTACAGGATTTTTACATGCAGGGACCAGGATTTCAGTTTCAGGTCTGGTGGCAGCCCTGCCCTATAGTCCTCTACCCCCTATAGTTCTCTACCCTTTATAGTCTTCCTCTACCCCCTCTAGACCTTCTCTACCCCCTCTAATCCTCTTCTAGCCCCTCTAATCCTCTTCTAGCCCCTCTAGTCCCTCTTCTAGCCCCTCTAGTCCTCTTCTAGCCCCTCTAGTCCTCTTCTAGCCCCTCTAGTCCTCTTCTAGCCCCTCTAGTCCTCCTCTACACCCTCTATTACTTCCCTAGCCACTTTATTCCTCCTCTACCCCTGTCTACACTCTCTCTAACCCTCTCTCTGTCCTTCCTTTAACCCTCTCTCTGTCGTAAGTTACTTGTCCTCTCACCCTTTTTGTACTCGCCCTATGGCCCCCTTCTACTTCCACTATAGCCCCCTTCCTCTACTTGCTCTTTACCACCCCTGTTCTACTTGCCCTTTACAACCTCCTCTGTCCTATTTCCTTTAATCACCACTTACAATCCCTCCCTCATCTGCGTGCCCTCTACCACCCCCGATCGTCTACTCACCCTGTACAACTCCTACCTCATCCACTTGCCCTGTACAAGTCCTCTCCATCTACTTGCCTTTTACCAACCTTCCACTCGCCTTCTACTGCCCTCTCTCATTCATTTACCTTCTATCACCCCTACCTCATCCGTTTACCTTCTACCACCCCTTCCCTATTCATTCTCCTTCTACACCTCTTCCCCATTCATTTTCCTTCTACCACCCCTCCCTCGTCCTTTTGCTCTCTGTAATGCCTCCCTAATACATTCACCCTCTACAACCCCTCCTTCATCTACTCACCCTTTCTATTACCCTTACCTCATCTACTCGCCCTCTCTACCACTCTTACCTCATCTACTTGCCCCCTCTAACACCCTTACCTCATCTACTTGCCCTCTCTACCATTCTTACCTCATCTACTTGCCCTCTGCCACTGTTACCTCATCTACTCGTCCTCTGCCACCCTTACCACATCTACTCGTCCTCTGCCACCCTTACCACATTTACTCGTCCCCTCTGCCACCCTTACCTCATCTACTCGTGTCCTCTGCCACCCTTACCTCATCTACTCGTGTCCTCTGCCACCCTTACCTCATCTATTCGTGTTCTCTGCCACCCATACCTCATCTACGCGTGTCCTCTGCCACTCTTCTCTCATCTACTCATCCTGTCTACCATCCGTCCGTCGTTTACCCACCTTCTCTACCACCGCTTCCTTATTTACATGCTCCCTCTACCACCTCTCCCTTATTTTCTTGCTCTCTACCACCTCTCCCTCATCTACTTGCTCTCTACCACCTCTCCCTCATCTACTTGCTCTCTACCACCTCTCCCTCATCTACTTGCTCTCTACCACCTCTCTCTCATCTACTCACTCTCTTTACCACCTCTTCCTCATCTACTCACTCTCTTTACCACCTCTTCCTCATCTATTCACTCTCTTTACCACCTCTTCCTCATCTATTCACTCTCTTTACCACCTCTTCCTCATCTATTCACTCTCTTTACCACCTCTTCCTCATCTATTCACTCTCTTTACCACCTTTTCCTCATATACTCACGCTATCTACTACCCCTTCCTCATATACTCACTCTCTCTACCACCCCTCCCTCATTTACATGCACACTCTGCCAACTCTTCCTCATTTACATTGTCGCTCTACCACCTCTTCCTCGTCTACTTTCTCTCTCTACCAGCTCTCCCTCATCTACTCTCTCTCTCTCTCTCTACCATTTCTCCTTCATCTACTTGCTCTCTCCTGCCTCGTACTCATCTACTTGCTCTTTCTACCACCTCTTACACGTCCTCATCTACTTGCTCTTTCTACCACCTCGTCCTCATCTACTTGCTCTTTCTACCACCTCGTCCTCATCTACTTGCTCTTTCTACCACCTCGTCCTCATCTACTTGCTCTTTCTACCACCTCGTCCTCATCTACTTGCTCTTTCTACCACCTCGTCCTCATCTACTTGCTCTTTCTACCACCTCGTCCTCATCTACTTGCTCTTTCTACCACCTCGTCCTCATCTACTTGCTCTTTCTACCACCTCGTCCTCGTGTACATGCCCTCAAACCTCTTAATTTATTCCTTTTCCTATGTCTACTACCCCTTCTTCTCTTTACCAATTTTTCTCTTCTTTCCCCAATATTGCTTTTGGGAAGGGAAATATTTTTGTAGCTTTAATTTTTTTCCCTGTAAATTTGCACGTGTTCTAATTAAATCGTGTCACTGTATTTAATTTAATGTATTTTTGGTCTTTTTTTTAGGAATGGAAAGAAAAGATAGAGGCTGAACAAGCAAAGTTAGCACCTTATGAAACACCCAAGTTAACAATCAGACAGATAACAGATAAGATGGCAATTTTAGACAGGGAGGTAAGTTTATTAGAATACCAATTGTGATAATAAATAATGAGGTTAATTCAACTTTTCAGTTATGTATGTGACTTTTTTTTCAGGTGAAGTACCTTGCAAACAAAGCAAAAATTTGGAAACCAAAGAAGGCAAAAGAAGAATCACAAAAGTCACAAGGTGATGACAGTTTTTAAGTAACTAACTGAATACACACATTTGTTAATAAACACCATTGTAAAAATGCTTCTATGTAATAACTAGTAGATTGTTACAGACTGTCATCTTCCCCTTTCCCTGTCCTTTACTCCATCCACCCAATGCTGTTTCTTTCTACACTCATTATTTCCAGAATTAGTCAGTCAGGTAGTCTTTATCATATTTATTTGGATTTGATGTTTTTTTCGTATATTAACCTTTAAGTGGAATTACTGTTTTTGCATGCTAGTTATAACCAAGGGCAAATTGCAGTATTTGTAGTTCTGCATTCTAGTGCTATTATTATATACTGTCATCGCACTTGTGTATTAGAGGCATGTGATAAAAGCACAGTGCTTGTATTTTTTACATGATAATTGGTAGCATCACTCTTTGAATTCACATTTTATGTGAATAAGCTAGAGTTGAGCACAATTCTCTGCCTCTTGAAGCACCATATGCAATCCTTTAATGTTACAGAAATAGATCACAGTATGCAATTCAGTTTTTCAGACTCTTGTTTTATAAATGAAACACCAGTTATTTGATGTAAATCTCAATACACTAGAGATAGAGTTTAAATAATGACTTAGGCCGGTATTCCAGAACATTTTAACAAGGGTTTTGGTACAGCTCAAGTCATACCAAGGCCGTATTAGTATTCCAGAACTTTGTAATGGCAGCTAAGGCCTTAGTTATGCCACGGCTGAAGCCTTAATCTTAGGGCTCTGATTTTGCTGATTTATCCTTGCCGCAAACAAAATTTACCCATGTGCAGAAAACACACACACACATACATACACACACACACAGATATATATATATATATATATATATATATATATATAACTCTGTGAGTGTGAGTGTGTGAGAGAGTGATTGAGTGAGTGTGTGTGAGAGAGTAGTTTATTCAGCCACACAGAGTGTGTATCATGTTAACGCAACTGGTAACACATCAGACTACCACGCACAAATTTCGGGTTTGAATCCCGGTAGGTGCAAACTTTTTTAATTTATAAAAATTAACTAGAAATCTCATATTTTCACAGGTATTATGTTGAATAAAGTCTATATATTTTAATGATTGCGCTGAGTATTACAATACTTTATGATGGATTATTAACAGTGTAATATAACTGTGATTATTTGATAGAAGGATTTTTTTAATTGGTAATAATTACATCTCTCAGAACTTATTCAACAAAACCCACTAGTCATGTTCAAAAGGCATTTTGCATTTCCCTCTTTTTATTTGACGATCATTCAAGGCAAAATAAAATAATATAAACTGTGTGCAAATTTTTTCTTAACTACATCTCAGTAGCGGAATGAATTAGGATGTAACGTAAACTGTTTGCATGAGTTACAATGTTGTGTTTCTAACGTTTCGAAGTTCATCATGTGTCATGTCAATTGCAAAAGAAATGTGCAGGTGTATGAAATGGCATGACAGTGAAAACTGCAATAACAATGTTTACATCTGTGAACAGCTGTTTCGACTGTAGTAATTTTTTAAAGGTCACGTATGTATGTGTATATCACAACTTTGAAAACATTTCCCTGTAGGTTTGAAACACAATGAATTAGCCTTGTCTTATCTATGATTTGAACATTTTCCACGGCTCAACAATTTTCAAAAATACTGAATTCCAGCCAGCAAAACTTAGGAAATAATACTATAATAAAACTGACCTATTCAGTTCAACGTTTTTTAAATGTGTATCTCTGGGAATATTTATAATGCACATATCAGTACAGACATTTTCGTGAAACACAGGGGTGGGTAACAAATTTTTATTACCAGGACATAAAATAAGGTTATGTATTCAGTTCCCATGCTACATACAGCACAAATGAAAGATGACATTATTGTTAAGTATTTTAACATTGGGGTTATGGGCTTCATCAACGTGCTATTTTATCCCTTAACTCCTGCTTCACCAAAACAATGGAATACAATACAGCTCTGACTGCAAAATATTGTAGATTTATTAGCATAAACATATAAATATAAAGTTGCAATTTTTCTGTTAATATGAATGTGCACCATTAAAAATGTATGTATATAATTTCCACATTACAAACACGAAATATACCATATTATGTTCCATAAGTTATCATGCAATAAAGAATTAAATAAATATCACGTCAGATGATGATAATAATTATTAGTTTGTATTACTTTATGCAATGTTATTTCAAGTCTGTAATAACTGCGGCAGTGCTACAGGTAACATAATAAATAAACCGTGTAGGTAATTATTTTTGCAAAAGCTATTGTAAATACACTTCTGTGTCACTTTCAATTTGTTTATAGCCTCGCACGAGGCGGCGAATAATAAACAGCTGCACATCCATTACCATCTCAGGACATAGATAAAACACGTTCAGAAATATGTTCCACAGGGATTAGTCATGGCTTTTCTATCACCCGAGACGGTAGCACATATGTAATGCCAAACTGAATGTTCTGGAATACCAGCCTTAGAGTTGAAATATGTTGTTGCCACACCTGATAATATATCTTTATCCAGAACTAACCATTTTAGTTGTAAGTAAATACATCATGTGTATGTTGCATGCACCTCCAGTTGTTTTGGAAGATAACTTTTTAGGTATATGTTTTGTGTTCTGCCTGCCTGCTGATATTTTGTGCTTTTGAAGCCTCAAAACATGTGAGCTGTAAGTCTGATTATTGATCACTCGCCACTTGCCTCATTGCCTCTATGCACAAGGCGCTCGACCGGCATGCAATTTTCCCATCAGTGACTTGCCTGAACATGGCTTTAAAGTGGTGATCCTGTATTTTTATGCCACACTAGTAAAGATGAAGCTTACCTCCAGTGGATAAGTCGGTTGGTTCACCGCCGGTCTGTGGTGCGGGAGGTTCTGGGTTTGAATCCTAGGTAAAGCATGGGTGTTAGTGTAAGTTAGGTCATAAGTTAGTTTGTAAGCTGTCCCCTGATAATCCTACTAGTACAACACCGGGAGAAGTTACTAAACCCTTTACAATCAAATCCAGTAAAGATGGAAGTACAGTGTATGTAATAAGACAACTCTAATGTTTCTGTACAAGAAATTTAGGAGCGAAAAATGATTAGGAAAACACCCATTGTACCAATTTTCATGTCCATGCAAATAAAGAACTGAAACTTGCCTTTGGGCATAAAACATTTGCTAAATGCTTTTCAAGTTCTGATACCACTACTAAGTATATAACCATTTTTGAATCACATGTTTTCTACCAAACCTCTGCAACATAGTGTTACACGCTGCACCTGGCGCCAGAAAGCTGCCAAGTGCTGTGGCGGTGGAATCACTTCACCTCTCCCTTCTCCGGGATGACATGCTAATTGCCTCCACCCCCCCCCCCTCTTGGGAAAACCATAAATAATGGACAGCGGCCATCAGGCTGTTGCACTGCTCGGCGCCTTGCTTGCGTCATGGCCCCTCTCCGCTGTTGCAGATTCTGGCGGGTTTGGTGATGACGCAAGAATATTCTGGTGAGACTAGCCAGTGCCATGTCCCTCCTCAGGGCAATGCACGAGTTACAGAAAATTCTGGGTAACGGCCTATGAGGATATATATACTTCTGCGGCCCAGTGGCCGTCAGTCTTTTACAGAGGCAATCTGGCAGTGTGCGAGCAAAGATAAGTGTGAGGCGATGACGTCGGACAAGTGTTCTTGGTTTGAATGGATGAGAGGGCATGAAACCCGGCAATTGAAGCCTACTGTACATGAGGGTGCACATGACGGACTGGCGGGATGTGGACTGAAAATGAGGTGGAACTGAATGGAAGCATAATATGGATATTATTGTAAATATTCAAACTGTCAATATGGACATGTAATGTATAAAATAATTGAATATGTTGATACACTGTCTGTTGGGACTGATCTTTCATTATTTAGTTTAATTGATTTCTTTGTGGTAATTTTAAATTGTTGTAAGTGGAGTCATTAATTGTAACAGTAAGTGATATCAATTTATTGTGAGATGTTGAGTCAAGAGATTGTTTATGAGAACAAGAGAAAACCTCAACTGGTGACAGGAGAGGGCCGTTTCAGAATTTCTACAGAGAAATATAGGAGCTTTCTCCTGCGAGCCCAATGACCTTGGCAGAACTAATGTTGCATGCCACCACATGGACACACGGGATGCCAGACCCATCAAGCAGCCACCAAGGCGACTACCACTAGCTCATATGAGGTCGTTGACAGTATTCTGAAAAAAATGAGGGATTTAGATGTGATTGAACCATCAGTCAGTCCATGGTCTTCTTCCATTGTGCTTGTTAAAAAGAAAGATGGCTCTATTAGATTTTGTGTTGTTTACCGCCAACTTAATGTGACCAAGAAAGATTCTTACCCACTCCATAGGATAGACAAAACACTGAACAGCCTAGCAGGATCACAGTGGTTTTCCACTCTAGACATGAAGAGCGGGTATTGGTAGTGTGAGGTGGCCCAGGAAGACTAGGAAAAGACTGCTTTTTGTGTCCAAGGGAAAGGAACCTGGCAATTCAAGGTTATGGTCTTTGGGCTGTGCAATGCCCCTGCCACCGTCGAATGACTAATGTAGAAAGTTCTGCCCTTAGACATTTGTCAGGTGTACCTAGACGACATTGTGTTCACAGGAAGAACATTTGAAGAGCACCTGGCATGCTTAGATTCTGTGTTTCAGAAAGTGACTATGTCCAATCTGAAATTAGTTTCCAAAAGAAAATTTATTTCTTGAGCCATTTTGTATCGGCCCACGGAATTGGAACAGATCCTGATAAGTCCAGAATAATAAGAGATTGGCCTACACCAAAGGATAAAACTGAAATTCGAAGTTTCTGGGGCTTATGTGCTTACTACCATCGATTTGTGCCTGGGTTCATGACTATCGCCAAACCTCTGCATGAATTGAGGCCAAAAGAAAAACTTATTGGACCCCAGAGTGCGAAATTGCTTTCAATAGACTAGAAGAAATTTTAATATCTCCCACACTAATGGGCTTCCTGAGTAGAGTGGGTGAATTTATTCTGGATACTGATGCTAGTGATTTTGGAATCTGGGCTGTGTGGTCTCAGTTCCAGGATGGAAAAGAGCGGCCATTAAAATACTTCAGTAAGGTGCTACAGAAACCCAAGAGGATCTACTGTGTGACATGCAGGGAACTTTTGGCAGTGGTGAAGGTTATTGCACATCTATCCATTTATTTAGGGCAGACACTTCATCCTAAGAACTGATCATGCTTCATTACGCTGGCTGCTAAATTTCAAGAACTCCAAAGGTCAAATAGCTTGGTAGATACAGCACCTACAGGAATAAGACTTTGAAATACAACGCAGGTCTGGACACCTTCACAGCAGTGCAGATGGACTCTTCAGGAGACCATGCGAACCATTCTGTCGTCATTGTGAACGCCAGGAGGAAAAGGTTGGTGTATTGTGGAAAGCAAGGAGGACAAGAATTCAAGGCCCTGTATCTGGTGATGGGTCATCTACATGCGATGAAAAGGACATAAGAAATGATCAACTAAGTGACCCCACCTTGCATCCAATATTTGAGTGGAAGGAAACCAGGCGGCGACCGAGATTGTAGGAGATTTCTAGCCTAGGCATGACATTCAAGGCATACTTGGCGCAGTGGAATTCCCTTGTTATAAAGAATGGTGTGCTTTACAGGAATTGGGAAAGTGATAATGGGAGATGCAGAGTCATTTACAATTGGTCCTACCAGAGTTTTGAATCCCAGAAGTGCTAAAAGAACTGCACAACACCGCAGCAGGTGGTCACTTCGGTGTAAATAACACACTTGACAAGAGTCTGAATGAGATTCTATTGGCTGCATTGTCGACAGGATGTTGAGAAGTGGTGCAGTCTGTGTGATGCATGTACTGCGAGGAAGGATCCAAGGGTTAAGGGATGGATTGTCCACTCCAGAAGTACAATGTTGGTTCCCCATTCGAGAGAATCGCAGTTGACATTCTCGGACCACTACCAATCACTGAGAGGGGCAGTAGATACCTTCTGGTAGCACATGTATTTCACAAAGTGGCCCGAGGTCACATCAGTGCCAAACCAAGAGGTAGGCTCAGTAGCTGATGCTCTCGTAGGGCATGTTTTTTCCAGGTTTGGAGTGCCACTTGAGCTTCATTCGGACCAAGGGCGAAATTTTGAAGCAACTCTTTTCCAAGAGGTAACAAGAATTTTAGGAATGAAGAAAACCCGAACCACAGCATTACACCGTCTGTCAGATGGAATGGTTGAGAGGCTAAATCGTACCCTGGATCAGTATTTGGCTATCTTCGTAGAAGACAATCAAGAGGAATTGGGACTCGGTGGTCTAAGAGTCCACAAGGGTAACATCTTCAAGGATGTTCTTTGGGAGAGAGCTCCGCCTACCTGGTGACCTGCTGTTCGAATGTCTAATGGAGAAAGAAGCAGCCACTCCTGAATATGCTATTAAGCTATGTCAGAAGTTAACCAACATTCATGAGTTTGCCGGGAGGCAGCTTAACATTAACAGTGACGGAATGATAACACGATATGACCGAAGAATGCCTGAGGAGACTTTTCAAGGACAGCTGGTAGTTGTAGTACAACCCTCAAAGGAAGAAGGGATATTGCCGGACGCTACAGAAATCATGGGAAGGTGCGTACAGGATCTTGAAACAGATAAATGATATCTCCCGGATTAGTCGACAAGGCTTTCGGGCGAAACCTAAGGTTGTCCACATTGACCGACTGGCTGTGTACGAAGGTTCTGATGTTGTAGAGTCCATTCGGAACAAACAGACTTAAGGAGATGGCAGTGTTACGCGCTGCACCTTGCGCCGGAAAGCTGCCCGGCGCTGTGGCGGTGGACTCACTTCACCTCTCCCTTCCCTGGGCCGACACACTCATTGCCTCTCCCCCCCCCCCCTCTTGGAAAACCCGTGAATAATGGACAGCGGCCATCAGGCTGTTGCGCTGCTCGACACCTTGCTTGCGTCATGGCCCCTCTCCACTGTTGGAGGTTCTGGCGGGTTTGGCGATGACGCAAGAATATTCTGGTGAGACTGACCGGTGCCATGTCCCTCCTCAGGGCAATGCACGAGTTACAGAAAATTCTGGGTAACGGCCTACGATGATATGCCCAGCAGCCGTCAGTCTTTTACAGTGGCAATGTGGCAGTGTGCAAGTAAAGATAAGTGTGAGGCGATGACGTCGGACAAGTGTTCTTGGTTTGAATGGATGAGAGGGCGTGAAACCCGGCAATTGAAGCCTACTGTACATGAGGGCGCACATTACGGACTGGTGGGATGTGGACTGAAAATGAGGTGGAACTGAATGGAAGCATAATATGGATATTATTGTAAATATTCAAACTTTCAATATGGACATATAATGTATAAAATAATTGAATATGTTGATACACTGTCTGTTGGGACTGATCTTTCATTATTTAGTTTAATTGATTTCTTTGTGGTAATTTTAAATTGTTGTAAGTGGAGTCATTAATTGTAACAGTAAGTGATATCAATTCATTGTGAGATGTTGAGTAGAGAGAATATGTTGTTTGTAGTTAATGTGAATAAATTTTGAAAATTATAATTAATTATTTGATTTGATTAAGACCTCCATCCCTTAACTAACTTGGTTTAGTCCACTTAATTTCTAGAGAGAGAAATTGTAACAATACATTAAGAGCCACTCTAAAGGTATAGTTTCACCTATCATATTGACTTCAGGGTTATTCATGCTTATTTATGTTTTTAAATATGAAAATTCCTAAAGTACATCTATAATGAACTATTGACTTGACCCTGTAGAACTAAATTACGGACCTATAGTTATATTACTATGTTATCAAAATTTGGCAGAATCGATAATGTGACTTAGTTATGAGTTCATAGTTCAGTATTTATGTCTACTGCAGGGTAAGGTGAACAGTTTTTTCACTATAGTCATACTTTTGTAATTATTTTCAGCTTTGTGCTGTTTGTTACAGAGTCTTATTTTCAGCTTTGTGCTGTTTGTTACAGAGTCTTATTTTCATCTTTGTACTGTTTGTTACAGAGTCTACAAAGAACAAGACAGAAGGCGACAAACTGCCAGAAGAGGCTCCTGTAAATGCAGCAGAGGAGCCAGTTGAAACTGTGAAGGTAGCGGAAGAGCCTCTTGAGGAGGATGAGAGAGTGCTGAAAGGGACTGAAGGGGCAGAATCCAGGTCGGAACCTGGAGAGGGGAAGGCAGGCTCCAGGCTGCATCCTGGAGATGGAATTGAAGTGAAAGAAGAGGTGGCTGAAACTCCAGCCTTGCCAGGCCCTGATGATCAGGAGAGTATCATTGCAGACAAGACGCAGTCTGCTTTAAAGATGGACAAAGCGAAAACACCTGAGAAGACTGTACCACACAGTAAAGGTATGGACCTGATTCAGTTTTCTTGTTAGTTTAAAAAAATGTTATGTATGAGTACCTAACACTTAGATTTATATGCAGTAAACACTTCACTAAGACATTTTCCTGCCCTGCGCCATTCAAACTAAAGTAATAAGTTTCCCATTGACTAGCAACATTCAGTCCCTAAGTAAAATGGAAATTTAATTTTATAATTACCATACTTAGTTTATCAGCTAAAATGTTCTTAAATAAGAACAAATAATATACAAACATTAGGTATAGTATTTTCTGCATAGAGTGTAAACACAGCACTTTGTAAGCAATGTAGCTGCTTTAATTAGGAGATGTTTTTTTATTTTCATGTTCATAGCAAGTAAATGTTCGCACAGTATTAATTTTGTGCGAGTTATTTTTGTAGCATTTAAAATGTGATGACCTGTGGCAGCTGGAGGTACGTCACGTCTAGTGCTATTGGTGCACCCGGGGTAGACTTGGACTTAAGTCCTTTTGTGGCACTGGAGTGCATCCAGAATATATGACTGGCTGCGTGGCCTATCTGCAATGCACGAAGTTTGGTATGGCGAGTACTGTTTTGCGCTTTGATGGGAACTCCCTTACTGGTATATCTGGGCGTCATTTGACCGTTGAGCTTGCGGGGTTTCAGACTGTGCTATGCCGGGGTGAGCTCCGGTTTCCGGTGTGCTCGTACGCAAATGTTTGTTGCTGCTTGTTGTCATCACAGGTGTTGAATGAGGGAGGGGAGTTCCCCTGAACCACAAGTGGGCAAGGCAGTGTGCCATCTCTCTGCCACTCAGGTGGGCTACTAATTCTAGATGTGTGTCACCGTCGAGTTTGGTGGGTGGAGTGAAGAGGGTCAACTTGTAGTCGGGCGTGGTCGGTCTCTGGCAAAGGGCAGCTGCTTGCTCCCAAGGACTGAGGTACTAGTCGAGTGGGGATTGGGCTAGGCTCCGGTTGGTATTTAGAAATTGTCTCAGCCTGCTTTATCCTCATACACATACCGCCTGAGACAGGAGTATGGCATGACGTCTGAAAAGAGAACTCTATCAGACCTCGTGGAGATGGAGCAGGTAACTCTGTGGTCCTACACGGGTGTACCACCACGTACCGCCTCTGCTCGCCCAGTGCTGTATCCCTACATTGGTAACCAGTACCAGAAGCATGGTGGAACGAGTTAGCACCAAGCCTACAAGCTGACCCCAAGAGGAGGCGTACCTAGTGTAGGGGCTCTACCATTCCGTACACCATGGTGCACAGAAAGGGTGGCCGTCCTGAGTGTATGTGTGCATGTGCGTGTCATATATATATATATATATATATATATATATATATAAACAATGGTGGTATTGCACTACCTCCTACCAGCTGGAGCTTACGAAAGCTGACCTATGTGAAACAGGTGAAGGTGACCTGTTCCTAAAATAATGGGGATAGGTAGACGAAGTGCTATGAAAATAACTTAAACTTGGCTACGCTACGTGTTGCCCTGAAGGGGCCAGAAGGTAGTCGTAATGTTTAACGGCGTTAGACTATGACTGATGTGGACTCAGTGAACAGTAGGAGTCTTCGGCACCAGGAGTGCGGTGAAGGAACAGACCAGACTGGTATTACAAGGGATGCGGCCCGCTATTTATACTCTGGCTGGCGCACCCTTGCTCTGATTGGAAATGGGATAGATATGGCATAGATCTTCTGGCATGTGATGTCACTGGCTGGCGCTGGATCCGGGTGCATATCTTGGCAATCGTACTAGTAGGGCTATCTGGTGGCATGTTATAGTTGATACATGCTGCGCAATGCAGCTGCTCTCTCTATGGGCAACTTTGCCCATCCACAAGCGACCTGAGATCTGGGACAAGTATCGGGCACAGAGATTACCCTAGCCTGGACAGCTGATTATGTAATTGTAATTAAGTCACATAATTACAATATACACTGCTCGCCCAGAATTCTACATGCGAGCACCACCTCAACGAATAGAATAATTAATATTGAAAATCCACAACCCTTCATGATAACACAGAAGTAGTTACAATCAACCTCCGAGATGGCAGCACCTCTGTGACCTTGTGACGTCTCAAGCAGCCAGCCTCAGGATGTTTTTTATTCGTCGTCACCTCCAAGCGGGGAGATAAGAAATGTTTGACGCTCCAGCGCTATCATATACCTACCTGCGCGTTGGAAGGCTACGCTTCCCCCCGCACCCCGAAGAACAGCTGATCTGCAGAAATCTAGTATAAATAGATGTACAGCAGAGACGCCAGGCTCGCCGGCCAAATAGGATCGCGAGTCCAACCCAGTCTGAGAAGACTCTCCTTCCTCTCCAGAGTCTGCGGCAAAGCTTGAACTGCAACCCGCTGTTTGGGAAGGCAGCACCCACTCCAGCCGGCAGCTTGGGAAGGCCGCCAACACTCCAGCTCCTTCAGCTTGGATAAGGCTTGTCCACAGCAGTGACCGCCCAGTTCACCACTTTCCATATGGTAAATCCAACCACGTGTACTCACTACCCCTTACCTCAGTCAACTTTCTTTGACTCCCACAGTAGCAGGTTGGTACGCGATTGTCCCCCTGGAGAATCTCCTTAATCACGTCGGATGCTGTAAATTGTGTACGTAGATTTATTTTGCATTTTTGCATCCCTTAAATATTTTTATTTTCAGGCTTGCCTTCGCCTGTTGAGTAAGTTAATTAATTGGTACTAGCTAAAATTTAGCGTGTATTAATTAGCTGGGTGGCGTCCGCAATATTTATTTTTTGAGCGTAATAAATATTATGTAATCCATAAACCTCGTGTGTCGCCTACAGTAATTGTAGTCTAGTTTTCCCCTGCCATAATTTGGTTGATTTTAATTTCAGAGTAAGTAAATTAATAATTGCATTTATTTGGAATGTCAACTAACAGTTGTGAGATGTGCTGGACTCCTTAGGTAGCGGGGCCTGGAAAGCTAATTGGCATTTAAGCCCGCAAAGGCATGCCACTGCTCCTGGGTTTTCAGTGCAACCGCTGCTATATTACCGGCTTAATACCTTGAGTACCTATCACACAACAGGTCCTTGGGAACGACTGCGAAGTCGAGCCCACTCAGGACTGTACGTCCGCAGAAAGGTAGCCAGCTCAAAATTCAATGCATCACAAGCACTGCGAATTTGGGAGCCGCCAGAGGCGACGTGAGAGACGCACCCTAGGTAAACCACCTCTTATTGATAATCTGGTATCCATTTCTAACCCCCACAGAGTTGTTACCTCCGGAACCAGTAGACTTGCCCATGTTATGACAGTAATACTGCCGCCCCACGAGAGCCCCCTTAAACGTTGGTTAGGTTGGTGTCCACCGGATGAGGATGAGCAGGAAGACATCGCACGGGAACCACCTGAGGCCGTAGTGTCTATCAATACACCCCGGTACCTCCTGTTCAAGCCACCCCAACCCCATCGAGCATTGTGAGATTAGCCACCGGCAGATTGATTCGGGTTCAACATCCGTCAGTGGAAGAACTGACAAATAATTGCACAATAAAGTTGGCATCTGGGAAAACTGTCAGGGTTCGACTCCCTCCTAAGGTAGTCCCCAAACCACACTGCAAACAAACCCCAGTCAACTTTATCCCTGCATGCCGGCCGATGAGGCCGCTGCGGATAAATCCCATCACCCCGACCAGATCAACCAGCGCCACAATCACCCTTGATTAATCATTGATTATTTTCATTCATCCCCTTGGGACTTGCTGGCATCCCACCTGTTGACAGCCCTGGTTGAGATTGTAGTAAAACTCGTTTCTGTTCGCCTCACCGTAGGGTTTGATTCCCTTCTCCTCCACCAGGATAAAGAGGGTAATTAGCGTAGTCACCCCTTAACCCGTAAGACCCGAGAAGGACGGCACGCGTCATAGTATTTGGATGATCTCAGCCGGTGAACAGTACAATCTTGCGGGGAACATCCGTCCTTTGCCATGGGTACACAGTACTAGTTATGACGTCTCGTGGCTTGTAGAATCATTCAAACTCCATGGAATTGAGTTGCAAATTCATGCGCACTGATGAGTAGAAGTTGATTCATTGTTGTTGAAAAGACATCATGCATCACATTTGTGGTAAATCTTTTTATGCAGTACCTTACCAGTGTAGAGTGAATTTCATATATTTCCTTTACATATGAATATTTTATCAAGAATCAGAGAGATATGTTGTTTAATATTCCATCATTGTGTGATAGGTTTCATGATAATTAGGATATGTAAATTTGTGTCATTAGTTTGCTTGAAATAGTGATTTTAAGTATGGAATACTCAAAAAACTAAATTTTTGAAAATTTTAATTTGTATTTAGCGTTTTCTATTTTGTGGTTCCTGTTGACGTGCTGGTTAACAATGGTTACTTTGTTATAGCATGCTGTGTATGTATGAACCCTTGTGATACAAGCTAGTTGTGACATGTGACAAACTTGTGGCAAGCTCAGCTCGTTAAGTTTAATTTGATATACAAAATTATCAATCGGAAGACTTGACCTATCTTTTGGATCTTTTAGTGCATTTGGTATTTGAGCACAACTGCAAGGTTACATGCTGTATTATTTGCTGGTTAGCTTGCTTTCTCTAGCTTTGTTTTAATTTTTGATTTTGCGATACTCTAATGCATTTTTTTTTTTAAATTTGTTTTTTGTTCTTTAACCCAACTGTTTCCTTTGTATTTGTAGCCCTTTTTTGGTATCATATTTCTTAAAGATATTGAATGTTATCAAAATGTTACTTTTTAGTGGTGTTTCTTTGCATTGATTGCAGGTCTCCAAAATTAAATTTTTCACTTCGAAATGCTCTACTGGAGTTTAACTAAATCGCTGATACAGTGTTGTGTAAATTAATCTTCTGTTAATGGTTCGTCATCCACAAAAAATTATATACCTCTATGACTTGTACTTTACAAATTAAACTTTAATTTTTAAGAGAAGGGTTTATGAATAGTATATCATGTTTTTTAATGTCTTTGTAATACAAGGTGAGACAGAACAATGGAGACAAACTTCAGGAAGTGATTACTGAAATGGAAATGAACCAAAAAATTAATTTCAATATATGTCTGGAAATATACAGAAACATTGTGGTAATTTGGGGTGCACCCAATTCCACAGTCAGTAATATGACCACCCCCAGGGGATCTCATCCTTGCAATAGCCGATATTGTAGCTCTTGTTCTATACACCAGTCTTCCACCTCCTTCAACAGCAGGCACACCAATCAGACTTATCCTATCCAGGGCAGCTACAGTGCATTCACTGCAATGCAGAGTACAATAGTATTACCACCAACACTCTGACAGAGAATGAATGGTCATAGAGCTGACACCAAACAAGCCATAGCTGGAGCAAATGTAAATTTTCAGGAGAAGCCAGTTGCAGCACATGTAACATCTCACAACCAGAACTTTGACTTCTGTAGACAACTAGAGTGCAGAGTGGTGAGGGCTCTACCTCCTTCTAATAATAGTGCAGAACTGTGATACTGAGAACTGGCCCTTCCAATACTTACCAAATCCAGGCAGACACCTGACTTAAACATAATGTAACCCCTCTGCCACATTTAAAAATTCCCGTATAACCCTAGTTCGTCTAAGCTGTCCTAGTCAGCGAAACATTGCGTGATCGCTCATCCGTGTAGAAAATGTGTTTGTCTGACGAAAATGTGTCAGTCTGACTTTGTTTGTACATGTCTATCTACGAATACCACTCTGAGAGTACTTGTGCATTCTGTCTACCTTTTATAAAACATTCAAGGATGCTGTTAGAATTTGAAATGCTGTTTGAATTTAAAAATTACAAAATACAGTAAAACCACACTATCACAACTGACAATGGCGAGATGAATTATTGCTGTAGCAAATTATTTTTATAACAGAAAATCACTGTGTAGCATCATTTTATGCAATGTTATCACATACTCGCTTCTTGGGGGACCCTGTGTTTTCTAAATGCAGTTAAGCTCACAGAAGCTCACAAGTTAACCATGAAATATAATGTAGAGCATCTGGCAGTTGTTTGTTCCCCATTGTTTACTTGTTATTAAAATGAAAATAACCAATCACTTTAAATTTTTTTTTCATTTTTCCCCACTTATTAGTAAAGGCATGCAAAGAAGACTGAAAATACACACACATTACAGCTGTCCTAATCATTTGAATCATACAGCTTCTAAATCTGATCTCACTGTGTAATTCCAAGCACTGTATTTTCAAGAACAGCAACAATGGTAACCGTTATTTGTCATTTTTTTATACATAAATAATGTCGAAGGCTGCAGGTTATGTATATCCTGCAGTGTGTCTTTCCGGAGCTGTATATCTGTCTCACTTTTTCGTAGGCACTCTCCCTTTTCATTCACTACCTTCTCTCTTCCTAGCTGCTAGTGCCATCATTATTTTTCTCCACCTCTCTTTGTTTCAATGGCTAGAGCTTACCTTGACAGCAGGACAATAGCCAAACAAGTTCGAGAGGGCGAGTGTTTGATTGAATAAAGGTACTGTATTGTAGGGGAAGAAGGGGTGCTACTAATTACTTTTGTGCATTCAAGAGAAGGAAAAGTCAGACATTCTTTTGACCTCTCGACCTCTACATGACACATGTATTTGCAGACAAAAGAATAATTTACACGTGTTTCAATTGTATGAAAAAGCAATACAATCCTTGCAGTAGGAGAGCACACAAAAAGGCACTTATTTTAATCAAGTAAGTTAACCTTATATTTCATATAGAACATGGGGGTGTGTTAAAAAAATGGTCGCTATAGGGAATGTCTCTTTATAACCCAGACTCGTAGTGTGGTTCTGCTGTACGGTCTGAACTCTTTTCTTCCACAGCCATACTGTGAATTGATTTCCCAGCCAATGGTTGTGACTTTGTCACTGGCATTCACTTCTGCTACCTCATTGAAATTAATAAAATACATGGGAGGAGGAACCTACTACTAGGAACCAGAACGGACTACCAACTATGAAAAAACCTTTTTGAGATGTGCAGATTGTCTGTCAAAGGCAAGAGGTGAGGTGAGCAATACAGCAAACCTATCCGACCTTCCACTTCCCTCAGTTGGTGGAAATCATCAGTGCTATGAGATGGCCGAAGAACCTGGCCTAGTGTTACCAGACAGAATTAAAGACAACGTTCACAATGGGAAAGGACATTTCCTTGAAAAGGAAGACAATACAATATCATTAGTGTCACAAATTATTAATACTGAAGAACCGTGCATTACATTTCTTCAAAATTTGTTTAATATTAATAATATTGAATAAATAGTGTAACTAAGTTACTAGTATCGCAAGCAAACAATTTTCAAAAGTTTAATAACATAAAATGTGACGTGTGACGTTATTTGCGCTTTTATAAATTGCACTCTATTTGCGACTGTCTCTCATCTTGGCATGCCATAAACCCATAATCCTTATAGGCCAGTCCAAAACCACACATGGAAAAAGAAACAGAGAAAGTACGCATGTCTACACGAGCACCTTGGGAACAGCCCCCGTATTAAGACTCGAACATGTGATCCTACGAAGCGAGTTACAAGTCACAAAGCAGTCAACAGCGTCACCCCTCCGCTATAGTTTGAATTGCCTGCTACTCCAGAATGGCAGCTGTATTTCACAATACCATCACTGGAGAGCAAAGCAACACCCACCAGAGCATTCACAGCCACCAAGATGCATGGGCTGGCCAGAGCACATCATCACCTCGTAGCCTTGTGGCGAGCGCCACAGAGATAAGAATCCAGTCACCCATGTGTGACGTCACAAGACCAATCCCCAAGAGGACAGAGCTTGCTTCCTCCTCACCCTTCTGAGCACCACCAATCTGGGAGAATCATTATAAAAAGATCTCTAGAACCTGGTTTCAGGGCAGCCTGCTGCACCTCCACCACTGTTATGGCCATTGGAAGATGTCGACTCAGCAAGGGTAAGCACTAGCCCCTGTCTCCCGCTGTAAAAGGCCACCAGGTGATCTAACAGGGGCCACTAGTGCTAGAACTCTTAGAGCCACGTCTGTAACCTCAAGACTCCAGAGGGTCCTCGACTTCAATGTCCACTGGCAGCTCCGGAGAACCTGCCAGAGTCCAGTGTCTCTTCCACCTCTTCAGGATCTCCAGCTCTAGAGGCCTTCCCAATGCCAACGCTACCAGAGGGTCTGTCAATGCCGACAACCCCTATCCTTCCTTGGACTCTCGCTATTGACGACGTTCCTTCTGGTCTTCCCAACAGCTACCATACTTCTTCAGCACCCTTCTGGTACTGCTTCACATAGGTTCCTTCTTCAGAACACGTCCCTAATTATTTTTTTAATAATTTAATATTATTATTGTTGCTATTACCATCACGTAATTTCCCAACATTCAGTTATTGATTTTATTCAGGATACCTTCTCCTGAAATATATTCACCCCTTTTTTCTTTTATGTTTATTTAAATATATTTCTAGGAGAGTGTGGTCCCATTGTTTTAGAAGCTTTTTAATAAAAGCTCATACCATTGAAGTAAATCTTTTACTTGTGAATACGGGTTAACTAATTTCATTAATCCCATAAGGCATTGTATGATTATAATATTTTTACTTTATTCTATTCAGGCCCATCCGGCCAGTATTTAATTCTTGCATAAAAGAGACAGTTACAGTGGACCTTTTGGTCTTGTATTTTGTATTTTAACGTAGTGCTCTTAGCCTTACGGCCTTACTGAGCTTTGGTCTCCCAATAGGCGGGGGAAAGGAATCACGTCCTCTCACTGTAAGGAGGCCAAGATTAATGCGACCGTTGGCCAGATCCTAAGCCCAAACCTGGCTTGTCTGCACGTCCTTGCCCCCACTACCAAAGAGGTTATGAGATCCTCACCCTCAGAAACCAAGCGTGTGGTCTGGTCGGGGTTCTATCCATACCCCTAGTGTCTTTTCAGGACACAACCGGAGCAGGTTGCCACTCACCACCTGGTCTGTCAGCGAGGGTGGGAATCTCTCCAGACCTCCTCCAGCATATGGAGTCAACCTCTGCCAGCATGAGTCCAACCCTATGATTGGACACCAGAGAGAACCTCATGGTGTGCCAACCGAACGTTCCGTGCTACCACTTAATTTCCATGACACTTGTGGGTTATTCATGGCCGACATTATCCCCCGAATGGAGTGGCAAGAGGAATTCCCTTCCACAAAGTGGTTGAAAAGACCTCACTGTGCATAGCCTTATGCCCAATGAAGGGCTGGTCACACTCCACTTCCTGGGAGCTACATCCTAAATGGCGGGGAATTACTATGACCCAGAATGGCCACCATTCCAGCCGCCTGGCACAAGAGAAGAGTCTGGACCCCTCCCCGGTGTTGCGGTTCACCGGGATAGCAGCCCTTGCTCTGAAATTGGAGTGTTTATATCATATATAGTAATATATTCTCCATAGTTTCATCACTGCAACCAAGTCATTGCTCTGTCGACCACCGAGGTGTTGTGTGACCAATTTCCAGTAGGGGGGGACGTCAGTCACACTCCATTCTATGTCTTTGTACTGCTTCTTTGAAGTACAGACTTTGAGCCCCAATGGCCTGAGTGCTAAGAGGTCCAACACCCCACCAAGTGGTCGAGCCTTGGTACCAGCTATCGGGCAAACCATCATGGCAGATACCCCTCGCCAGTCACGAGGACTCTGGCAACCCATAGGGAACGGGTGGCGTTGCCCAATCTGTTAAGCAACTGACAGGGGTGGCCCAAGAAGCGTTGGGTCGCCTTGAGTGGAGAGATCCACCCTGAACAGGTTGTGTGCGGTGCATACCTAGCTCAGCATACTATAGCATGGTACTGCCACACCACCTATCATGCCTGGGACCTTCCTCCTGTCTACTACATCCCAGGGATATCAAATGTCGAAGAGTGCCTCACCCAGGAGTCACACAACCCTACCCCACCATAAAAGAGACAGCAGGCACCTCACATGAGTAAGCCTCCAAGGCAGACACACTTTTCACGTGTGGAATTCAGTGCTCAGAGTTCCTCCCTACTCCACCTCATTGCTGTAAAAGGCAGAAGGAAAGGAAATAGGAGTGTATTGACCACTGGACCCGCAGTGAAACCTCACTTGTCACTACTATCCCGCAGGTCTCGCATACTGTACTTTCCACCCACCACCTTAAAAAGCCGGGCAGGCATATCGGAGTATGTGAACTTGTGGAACGTAAAGTGCTAAGTGCTACACGGCAGGGGAATGTGATACACCAAGTTATCTCCTACTATTTATTATCGCCATTTCAATGTTGTACAACCACAAAGGAAGATATTAAATACAGATGTAAAATTGAAGTGCAAAACTTAGTGAATGAACTTCTAGGCTCAGTTGAGAAACAAGTAGACACCCAGTCATCCTTATTCGAACCACCCACTATTGCATCTAGTAAATCTCATGCAATACATTGGTTAATTACACAGTACCAAGATTCTTTATTAGAATATGATCACATTCTCGCAGCATATCCTCTCCACCTCGTACCCTCTTTTAGCTTGGACTATTATACGGGCACGACTTCGCCACAGCCAGCGGCAGCCGCTGTTCAGCTGTCATCACCTGCAAGTTGCCAGTATCCACCAGTTAGAGCTCTGCGTCCAGTAATATCCAAGGTATGGCTTCGCCCTAGTCCCCTTACGAAAACCTGCACGCCCACGTATGTACACAGGGAAAGCACCCCAGCGTGACTCCTCCCCTGTAATCAGTTTGACATTATTTGAATGTCCTTCCTGACGCTGACATCGCGTTGGTTGATGTACACTTCTTTCTTTGCTAAACAAATCACTGACAGATCTACCGTACGTTGTGAATTAACAGTGAAGCTTAGAGTCAGGGGTTCGACTCCCCAATCAGACGTCAACAAGCCTTCTCTACTGCAACCCCAACGTGACCGACACCATGCCTAGCTGGCATTTTAACCAACACACCTTGTGAATAACGACTTATGATTCAGCTTCGACCTTAGCTAGCTTCTGTGTTAATGTGTATAGATATTGTGCTGTGTTATTTCCCATCTGATTATTCTAAAGGCAGTGTACACATGACAAATGATACCATCATCAGGTAGCATAAAATATAAAGGCGTAGTTTGCTTACAATTATTTTACTAAACAAAACACTTTAAAACTCACATTGCAGTGTAAAAATTAATGTAAATGGAAAACTAGAAAAAATAATAAATATAATTTACGTAGTTTATCAAAGAATGTAAGACACTTTTTTCATATGATTAAACAAGTTAATTTTGACACAACTATAAAAATTCAGCTGTGTGAGAGCTTGTATTATTAAAATTATTAGTAGACAAATACTATCTTTTTTATAGTTTAGAAATGTGAACTTTTTAAAAATGGACGTTTTCAGAAATCCAGTATGAGTTGCCAAAAATACTTAAAAAAGACATGTCCTTTTGTCAGAAGTCTTAGCAACCCTATCCTAACCATAATGCTTGCTCACCTGACTGTTTCAGTTCAACACACCGGCTGCAATGTTGCATCAAATTACACACACTTTTTATTTGTCTGTAACATTAACACCACTAACAAACAACTTTTCGCAGGCATTTGATACCTGTGTTACTGTATCACTAGTGTGTGTGTCCCGTATGTAGGAACACACTGCAGGGCATCCCAGCGGATGATGCAACCTACTCCGCCAAAACTACAGTCAAATGCATACACCTATGAACATCCTCTTATATCTTGTAAAGTACTCATTGAATTTTCAAAATAATTGCATCAATGAACTCGCAGCATAATATTTTATGCTATTGGGTAAAAGGCTATAATCACATTTAAAAACCAAAGTTGATATCAGTATCTCTGTACTTAATTACATCTTGGAACAGAAATAGATGGATGGTGTCTTATGAGCCCAGTAGTGCCATTACAAATTCGGAATCAAATGATACTTTCAGCAGTTCGCAAGAGATTTGCGGTGAACATAATCATGTATATACCCCCCCCCCCCCCCCCCCCCCTTCTCAACTCCTCCACCTACACTTCACACCAATATTCACAGTTCACAGGTGGCCTGTTGAGTACTTTCTGAGCAGATTTTTTAAAGAGAAAAAATAGGCAAAGTTTATATATTTTTAATAATAATGGGAGTATGGTACAACTTTTAAAAGTAATTGGAATTTAATTTTCACTGTCATAATTTATAATAACCAGCTGTGTATTTATATCTGTTTGGGAAAAATGTAAATACAAAATATTAAAATTATTGAATTTGTGATTTGGAAGATACTCAAAAAAAGTTTTCGTCCAATTTTTAAATAAAATAAAAATTTAAAAATTAACATTTATTGATAGGTGTGGAGGAAAAGAGAAGTTTGTGGTTACAATACTATAAAAGTATTAATGTAAAAGTTTAGGATGTCTGGACCAGTCCTTTTAACTTTTTAACATAAATTATAAGTTATGGTGAGAATAGACCGCTAGGTTACTAATCACATTATTGAAAGGAAATAAGAAATACAAGTATTCACAGGCGGTACTCATGTATAGACTGTCACTCTGTCATGCCACCACAAACAACCTATAGTCCAGGCCTCAGAACTGGCACATCAACATCCATTTTTGCTTTGACAGAACTCCTGCATTAACAACACAGTAGCCAAACATCATAGTACTTGTGTACTTTTAAACTTAAAATTTAATTTCGACAGAGTGGTGAGAGTCTTACCACCTTCAAATAATAGTGCAGAAATAATTTGCTGGGAACTTGCCTTCGAATGCATCACTAAGTCTAGACAGCCACCTGGCCTTAACATAAGATAACCCCTCTGTCACATTTAGAATTTCCCACCACACCTTAGTTCACCTCCTGGGCACTAGGTTCACAGATTGCCAACCACCGCTCAACAGACCGCAGTGTGTCATCACTCACAGCCTGAATAAGCTGACCCAGTCAGCAAAACATTGTGATTGATCATGCATCCACATGGAAAATGGTTAATCAAAGTGTGTGTGCGCATGCGTGCATACCCCCTCCCCTTTTATGAGTACACTCTTGTGAGAACTTGAGTTTGCTACCTCTTTTCAACGTGTAATTAAGGGTAAATTGGATATAGTACAATTAATTTTGTATGTTGTGTGTGCCTAGCCTTACCCAGCAGTGATGAGAGGTTGTTTACAGATGTGGACAGCTATAGTGAATCTTCCTGGCTTGCATCAGCCCTAATTGTGTGCACAATCCACATCCTGTTCGTGTTGACGCCTGTATAATCCTCTTGCACGCTTCTACTCTCCCTGCTCATTTGTACACCACCTGTCTGCACGTATGTTGTTTTTGTCATTGTATCTGTCCTACCAGCAGAAGAATGCTAGCAAGCTATTACAGTTCTGCTCAAAAGCTGCAGTTGCTTTCCAAAGATTATATGTTGCTGCATATAAAAATCTGACACTTAGTAAGCCAACCGGTAAAATAAAAATATGTATCGCCAGACTATCATCTGCACACTATCATTTATGTAGAAAAACAGTTTTTTATAATGTTTTGATTTTTACATTATTTTAATATTAACAATAAGAGTAGTTAAATTCAATTAAAGGCCTCTACATTCAGATGTCTCACTTATTATTTGATTAATTATTTTTTCTGATACAGTTGATTACATTTGCCCTTTTTATTGTACCATCAGAGGAATGTTAGCAATCTATAACACTTTTTTTTTACACAAAATCAAGTATTTCTTTTCAAAGTACTATGTTTTTTTGTATCACTGCATATTGCACATATGTCAGTTGGTAAAATTTTATTTCCCATTACAGTAAGTTTTGTGGGCTTAGTAGGTATATATATTTGTTAAAGATATTTTGTCATTGCAAATACGTAATGTATCAGTCTGGTTGGTGTTAGACCACTTATCTATGCTTGCCTTATCTCTACCTGTTTTTTTTTAGTTTTTCTGTTTCTGCTTAAGTTTGTCCATTGTAGATTTTCATTGGTCTTCCAGGTGTAAGCTGTAGTCTTGTCACGACTGGTTTATTCAGGTTTACTTCTGAAGAGAGAGTGGTTTCACTGTAAACAAGAATAAAAAGATCAAAACTCATGTTGTTTTGATCAGAGATGTTGCAGACATAATTATAGTCAAACACTCATACATGTGAACTGCTCGGAGTCACTGCACTACACTATCCTTATGCACCCACGTCAGTTATCTTCAGGAGTTTGACTTTTTGCACCAACTGAAATTTTTTTCTATTAGTAATAAGGGACTGGAATCCTGGAATATGTATGACTTGCTAACTATGGTCAAGAAATAAATTTTCTATCTCCTGTAGATTTTCTGTACAAATGAACTTTGTTACTGCCCACTTATTTACATTTACTCTCGGTCTCGTATACCTTTGCTAGATCATGACAATCAGTGAGTGGCAACTTGACGTATACGAAACAAACAACATGCCATTTACAAAATCCTGTATCAGCTGATGCACGACCTAACAAAAATTAATAATATGTTGACTATTCTGAGTGTTCTGCCCACACACATCAGACAATCAAAAAATATGCAGATAAAAAAGAGTTCCTATAAAATTAATACATTTAATTTTTTGTGGTCACAAAACAGCAGTTCTTACAAACTAAACTTTGTGCTAAAGTAATAATCCATAGGTGTTCAAATTAAATGCACACTGAAACAATCCATATCGAAATGAAACACAACATAAAACATTGGGATTTATTTTCATGTCGTATCCTCACTCTCCATCCATGCTCTCCATATGTGCTTGATATAAATTCCAAAAGCCTACAGAAATATTGTAGGGTATTGTTGTATTATTTTTTCAAATAATTTAACTAAATATATTTCAAACTCATATTTTGAGCCAGTAATAGAATAAAAGTCAACTTTTAAAAAGATGGAATCAAGAGACAGGCCAATCTGTTGCTGCCTGTTCAGTAACGTGCTCGGATCACAACACTGCCATGTCATGTGCACAATCTGTCAGCTGTCTCCTGAAGCACTACTAGCCAGAAAATAATAAATAACTTTCTTGTGTAAAATAACAAATTTATAAACAGGTACCAATGGTTTTATTTTTCCGCAAGCTCTGCATAATTTTTAAAGTAACATGTATTTCCGTGTACAACAATTTTGATAATGAGTAATTTCTATTGGGCCAGTAATCGTTGTGTGTACATCCATTACATGTCATGTTGTTACTAAATGACGAAAGTGGGATGTGCATGGGTAGTTTTTAAGCAGTTCTTACATTATTTCACACCACATATTTTCAACTTGAACTGTTTAGTATCACTAATAGCAGAATTACTGCTTTGCAATAGTCATTAGTGAGTTGTTGGAGAATGAAAGTGCATTGTCAAGTGAGTTCCTCGAATTACTTTTATTTCCAGTTATAAGCTGTAACGTCTAAAGTGTGATAAAACTACAATTACCGTCTCGCAAATGTTAACCCAATTTCATTGCCTCTCATAAATTAAACAAGAGTTAGTAAATATTAAATTTTTTGCAATGTTTTCTATTTTTACTTTTATAGCCTACGAATTTTTTAGACAGATGTCAGTCTAAAAATAACGTAAAATTTGTTTAGCATTACCGTAAAATGGCAAGTGGATTAGCTGACAGTGTGTTGATAAAATATACAGCCTCCACTTGATGTACCAGCTGAAGGCAAAAGTATACATAAATGAAAATTAAAAATTTGGCGCTACTTTTGTTAAACTGTCAAAATCTTGCCAAGTTACTCGAGACAGAGTAATTGCTGCCACAAGGAACCAGTTCAGGGAATGGTCTGGTCTTATCATATTGCATGCAATCAGCTTCATCAAAAGAAAAGTGTGACGCGTGACCAGCTGGAACATGGTTCAACATGTTGGGCTTGCTATTGTTGGGTTTGAACCGACAACTGGGGAGGTTAAATGTTATTCCTAATTTGGGAAAATAGGTTCTATCTAACACAAGTAGTTTTAAAAGTAGCTATGGTAAAGGTTTTATACTGTGATGCCAGTATCCCAAGGAACATGGGGTAAGGCAGGGACTTCAATGTCTCATAGGTACATTGCCTGTGTATAGGACTGGCCTGGTAGGCTATCTGGTCGGGACAAAATCCACAGCTGCTGTCACAACCCGTACAACTGACCTTTTACCTTGAGATGACTGGAAGGAAGCGGATTCATCCTCTGGGGCTGGCTCGGCAGGTGGTAGAGCTGTGGTGGGTTCTGGCAGACTGCTATACTGCAGAGTACTCTGAATTGGTAAGCAGCTGTCGATGGTGTTAATGGGGAGATTTGGATAGCATAGCCAAGGATTATCTAGGCCTAGGGGTGGCTCCTCTCCTTGCCTGAAGGGTTCGTTCACAGAATCAGCACTGGCAACAGCCAGTTAGCTATGATGCAAGTCATGGCTCCATGATCATAGAGCAAAGGCAGGCCTTTGTATTTACAATTCATCTTCGTGGTATTGGAGCACTCTGAGAAAATGCAAATACTCATTCGCCCCAGAATAAAATACGCATGTACAAAATTTGTTCCATGCATAATTATGTATATTCCTATCTCGTATAATTACATACATATATATGTTATATATACATATGTTATGTTATATACTGTAAATATGTTATATATAGCCACACACACACAGGTTTTCACATATGATCAAAATTTTGATCATCGGCATGAGAGAATGGTTTGTACAAAGATTCCTTTTTGAGCAATGAAGCATTACGACATTGGTTCCATGCAGTTTGTGCAAGGTGATACATTGAAAGAAAATACCAAGATCTGTAAGGATTGGTCTACTGGGAGTCTTGCTGCATCGATGGGTACTAATTCGACAGGCAATTTAAGATGACGGTTAATGCTAAAGATGGAATGAGTGCTATAGAGTTGGTTTGTGCAGACTGTACACTTGCAAGACGTTCACGTGAAGTCTACGAACTCCAAAATAATCATTAGTCGCCTCTAAATACTGATGAGGATGAAACAGGACGTGAAGACGATCATGAAGACAGCGTATATAAAAATGAACACAAAGACAGTAATAATGTTGACGACAATGATGGTGATTTTCTCAATGAACTGACTCACCCCTTCAACACATTTGCTCAATGAGCGACACGAAGAAGGCAGAAGATGCTGAGAATACTGGCTACTTATTTCCTGAAGACCCAAATGAACTTGTTGATATACTTAAGATGACAGTTGAGGAGAAACGCTCTGGATCATACACATCAAATTCGCAAGACAGAATGGAATGAAGCAGGTGTGTTTCTAGTTAATATCATATTTTTGGAACTATTTTCCTGGTATCCCTCCATGGACAATCTGTATAAAGTTCAAGTCGCCCAACGACCATTCGGGAAGCATGGCGGGGGCCTGCCATGTTGCTGCTTTGTTCAGTACACAAGTCCAAGTTGTGCATCAACCATTGGTGAAGCATGCAGTGCTAAGTGCGGTGCTGAATGCGGTGCTAATTTAGAGAAAGATTAACTTCTGCCGGCTGACTCCTCCTCCCCGTCGCTGGGTCGTATGTACAGTTATATGCATTTCACCTCGGAAACATTAATGTGGACTTTTTTCTGGTCACAACACCAGTTTCTTAACGCATTATCAGTCTCATCTGCAAATTAGAATATGTGTGTGTGTGTGCGTGCGTGTGTGTGCGCATGTTTGGCGTATGAACAAGTAGAGAAAGTACCATTAATTTTTCTTATTACATTCATGACATTACCAAGTATTTTTTGTTTCAACCGAAATTAATACAAATAAAGTTCTATACGAAAGAGGAGTCAGACTGACTCCCACATGTGATGTCGCATGTCTTCATGTGATTGGTCAGCTGCAATCATTTGTCAACTCAGTGATTGGTTGGCGGGTGTCCGAATAATGCATTAATGGTGTAATAAGATTGGTTCAAAGTTAGTATGATGTTATCAGGCTTGCCTACACATATATTATAACCAGTAAGGAGGTCAGCTGGGAGGCTTAGTTTGACAACAGCCAATGTGAAAGTTGGATTGTCTCAGCTAGCTTCTGCACCTAAATCTTATTCTGCATCTGCAATATCTTCAAGCACTCCAGGTAGCTATGGCAGTGTCATGGACTTCTTCAGCTGTTACGTCTACAAAATTCTTCAATGGAGTGATCAACCTCTTTGGCTGAGGTACCTAGATCACCATTGCCGGCCTTACCTGCTGCTTTAGCTCCAGCATCTACATCTCCAGCAGGTTCGTCCGAGTCTTCCCCTGAACCACTATGTCGTCCTCAGTGTCACTTTTGTGATAAGACATTTGCTTTCACCCATAACGTATGTCGACATGAGCACTTTAATTGTCAAGAATCCCTGTTCCATGTCATATTTGAATGACAGATACAGCAAGCAGTCCAACCATACTAACAGTTTACTTAGACCTGCAAAGACCTGTAAAGGTGAAGTTCATTTCTCCTCAGTACCCCGGTACCAAGTTTGCTGCAAACAGGTCTCTTGTACCTTTTTCTCAAGTTTTGATATTTAAAGTCGTTCAAGGCCATGGGGTCAAGGTAATGGTCGGTCACCTGCACCCAATATGATGGTAGTAGTCAGTAATATAATATGCTTGCTAACTTTTTGGATTTTTTTGGAGAACGGGGGATTTTTTAGGGAAAAAAGGAAATGGTTAGAGAAAATGGTGGTCACTGGGAACTGGAATTTTTAAATATTTTTTTATAATTTTTTTATATTTTTATAATTTTTTTATATTTTTATAATTTTTATAATTTTAAATAATTGTTTAGGGAATTTTTTGGTGTCTAGGTCATTCAAGGTTGTGAGGTCAAGGTCAAAGGTCCTGAGTACTCAGTCCTGCTCACCTGGCTCGGAGTCACGAGTCCACCTCTGCTGCTCTGGAGAAATGAAAAATTTTTAGTGAAAAAAAAAATTTTTAGGGGGAAAAAAATTTTATGGAAAAAAAAGGAAATTCCTAAATGGCGGGCAGCTGGCATGCAGCTCCTACGCCAGACGCTGATGCGCCCAAACTGACATTTCCCCGTCTACTAATATATGTAGATATCCCTTTTCCATTACAGCATTTACTGCTAGGTGAAGTTTACCATCGATATTGCTACTAAAGTGGAAGTGTGTTTAGCTTTTGCTCTAGCATTTTGCAGTGTCATGGTCAAAGCAAGAACAGAGTTTTTGGGTTGGTTTAGCTAACACTAGGAAATACTACTGACATGTCTTATAGGCACTGTTGCCTATAGAAAATGGAAATTTGAATACATTTAAAAAATAGACAGAATACACAAGTATTCACAGGGCGGTACTCATAGATATACACACAAACAAAAGTCAGATGAACACATTTTCCATGCGGATGCACAGTCGTGCATTGTTTCGCTGGCTAGACCAGCTTCATCAGGCGGCGAGCAGTATATAACTATAAGCTGTTCACGGTAAAATGAGCACTTTTGAAAGCCCTGCTTAAGATATACTTGATTGCACATTGTGTATCCTTCCGCCTTATGTAAAATTAATAATTGCCATAGGCCTCATCACTTTATTTATGCTTCGGTCAAATGAAACTGTGACACTATTAGATAAAGTAAATATGTTATGAATCTGCTAATTTTTACACTTTGGTGCATTAAAAATAATAACAGAAAACGAAAGAATATTTTCAGTTTTCACAAATAGCTACCTAAAACTTTTAATTCAAAGTTGAGACACAGAACTACTTTCTTTATATTGTTGACAAATTTACTGAGCGCATATCACTCAGTGCAACCGATTAAAATATATGCGGGCAGGGTCAGTGACATGTTTCTAAGGTGGATTTCAAAGTGCTCACTTAGTCATGAACAACCTTTATTTTTCTTTTCTATGTATTTTCACTGTTATTTCTTGCTTTCTCGGGCAGTTAACATTATATCTGTGCCACTGCTGGCAGCCTAATGAAGCTGGCCTGGCCAGTGAAACATTGCATGACTGCGCATTCGTGTGAAAATGTGTTAGTCTGACTTCTGTTTGTGTGTTTCTATCTAAGAGTACTGCTTTGTGATTACTTGTGCATCCTGTCTACTTTTTATATTGTAATCAGTAACCTAGCTGCATATTCCCACCATATATCATTGAAAATTTAAATAGTTTTACAAGGCACTTGGATATACTGCAATTATATTTCAAACCTTTGTATAAGAAAAATTATACTAATTTAAACCACTTCCGTGTCAGTTTTTTTTTTTTTTTTACATGTAGGACTCAAAAATAGGTAGGTTTTTTTTTTATTGTATTTTTCGATTCCTCAAATGTTTCTTTGAAATATAAAAAAATGTTAAATACATTTTTGACGTGACTTTTTATTTAATTTTTATAATTTAATAATATATGGTTTTCACTTGATGCCGAGAATTAAATGCGGCAGTAAATATTGAAGTACTCTCTTTTAATGAAATGATGCAAATGTAACTAGTTAAAAACAGTTCAACCATAAATATAGCAACATTAGTCATCATCATAATCTTCACCATCACCATCACCCTCTACCCATCCATCCATTCATCCATCCATCCATCGGTGTTATGTTGAACAGTTATGCAGCAGTAAATATTGAAATACTCTCTGCTAATGAAATGATACAGTTCCAACAAACAATTCAACAATAAAGAAAGCAATATTAGTCATCATCACCATCATCCCACAGCATTTTGTTGGAACAGTTGTATTTCCAAAATGAATTTGTCAAATAAAATTTCAGGATTTTTATTTCATTATCATGTTTATTTTATAGTTTATCAGGCAAAAAATATATATCTCAAATATTTATGGTATGTGGAAATTTTTTTATCGTTATTTTTTAGTTTTATTTTTACATATTTAATGAATCTGATGTTATCCACAAAAAGTATTGAAGTGACAATTTTACTTGTTCTGTTGGAATATGCAGCCTCTAGATTATATATTTGGACAGTTATGAGATAGTTTCAGAATACTTTCCAACATTACATTTGACACTACATATCATTCTCTAGGAAAACTAAGACTTCTTTGAGTACAATTGCTGTAAATATTTCCCAATAAAAATGAATAATTACACTGTAATTACAAAAATATTACATGCATGTAAACACTACATTTCAATTGCTGCCATTGACAATGGGACATTAATTACTGCAGCATTATTGTGTAAACAATAAAACATATACAGCAAAACAATTGGACACAAAATTTCAATGAATTGTCCAATCCAACTTTTCATAAATTTGTTTCATAATGGCATGAAAAGTAAAAATAGTCTCACCACAGACTGGTAATGTAACATACACAAATACTTGTTACCAAGTACATTTTTACTATGTTTCATAATGATTATATCAGTAACATTTTATAAAATTTCAATGGCTCCTTTGAAACTATACTGAACAAAATGAAAAATCACATCAAAATTCACCATAGCATACAAATAAATAACCTCCAATAAAATACAAGTCACAGTATATAAACGACTAGGTACAAGATTACTATTGACATTCATCTAGATGAAGAGAACAGCTTATTTGTAAGACATTTTAGAAATTGGTTTTTGTGCGATATATTTTGAAACACAGAGCAGTGCAAAGATCTACATCTCACTCTGGGCAAAAGTAGAGTTCAACTATGCTGGTTCAAAAATATGAAAGAAAGTCGTCTTCCCCGTTTCCTGGGAATGGGGTAGTTCACTAGATGTTGATCAACTTTGTCAACCCCACCCATAATGTGGTTATAATCAATTACAACCACTTCTTTTTCTCTCTATTTTTCTCCTCCTCCCCCCCCCCCCCCCCCCCCATCATAATCAACAACCATCACACATGTATGAATGGTTGAAAGCAAGCATTCATCTTTTTTATCCTTCCATCGCATCGCAGTCACCTTTACTCACTGAGATGCTACAATTTCACCCCTTTGCTGCTTCTTTTTCTTTATGATTTGCGGCATATCTTTACGTGAGTGTTTCACTGTACCATATGTGTCAGTCCTATGTGAAAGTAAGATGTCTGCCAACTTAGGAGGCGTATAAAAATTGTATGTTGTTAGACAGTAACCTTTATCATATATAGAGAGAGAGAGAGAGAGAGAGAGAGAGGAGAGAGAGAGAGAGAGAGTCAACTGCACTCCATATACGATATCTACGGTACATCTAAAGGAAATTGCAGGATGAATAAGGTTCCCCTCTTGATTTCTCATGAAAATTCATCTTGTAAGACGTTGCAAAAAAAAAAAAAACATTTTTTTATTACTACAGTATTGAAGAAAATAATCTGTGTTGTTTTGATCAATGTTGCTTTTTGTTCTTTACTCTTATGTGATGGTGGTGGTGAAATATTCTTGTAGTAGGAAATTGTGTTCGTAGTTTCCTTTGTTATGTAATAGCTTGCTAGCATTTGTGCTTTATGTTGCTGTTCTTAAGTTTTGGCAAATGGAAATAAATTTGACAGTATGTTCTTATGTTATAAGTAGTGTTGATTTCTATAGTATGTAAAATGTTTGGCTAAAAAAACTCTTTGCTTAACATGCAACACATGTGGTACAATTTTTTTCATGTAGCTGTAGGATCTATAACTAACTGTATGAGTAATAATGTGGTTTTGGGTTTATTAATACTTCAGTACCTCATTCAGTTTATTTTTGTGCTAGTGCCTTGCCTGCTCATGTATACTATCGACCAAAAAGTTATTGGGCACCTGTCCATAATTTTTGCTCGGTGGTTGTCACCCCATTAGAATCTCGTAGGGCCACCTCTTGCAGCTATAATAGCAACCACCCTGTCTGGCATGCTCTCTACGAGTGTTTGCAGGTCATCCACGGGGATTCGTCGCCATTCCTCATGTAACCATTCCATGAGTTGGGCAATGGATTTTGGCCATGCCTGACGAACCCTCACACAGGGATCTAATTTGTCCCAAAGATTTTCTATAGGGTTGAGGTTGGGGCTCTGGGCGGGCCAATTCATTCTGCAAACATTGTTGACGACCTACCACTGCATAGTAGCCCTTGAAATATGGCACCTGGCATTGTCATAGTGGAAGTAACCGGGTCCATTCCGTAAAAACGCCATAATGTTGGGAGCATTTCATTATCCAGAATGTTACAATAGGCCTCTGTGTTCATGCTACCATGGACAAACACCAGCGGTCCTACCCCGAAGGCTGTGAAACTGCCGCACACAATCACTCCACCACCATCGAATTTCCTAGTTGTCACTATACACTCCGGCAGAAGCAGTTGCCCGGTAGGTGCCACACCCATACACGTCCATCGGACCAGAATAATGTAAACCTTGACTCATCACTCCACAGAACCGATTTCCACTGCTCCAGAGTTGCGATTGTCCAAACAACACCTGAGTTGCCCAGCTTTATTGCTTGTCGTGAAATGGGTCTTATGTGCAGCTGCTCTTCCAAAATATCCAAGTCGGTGGGCCTCTGTACACAATGTTCCAATGGAAACCGATACTCCTGTTGCTGCATGAAACTCCTGTCAGATGGTAGCCATGGGTTGTGCCCTATTTTTGACAATTTCACATTTCAGGGTTCTGCTATTTCTGTCGGTCAAGATTGGAGGTCGCCCAGAATGTGCAACATTGGCACAATGCCCATCGACCTTCTACTTACGCAGGTCAAATGTGACAGTTGATTTGGGCCTGTTTACTTTCCCGTGCAATCGCTTGGCTAGACAGCTCACTGAGATGGCAGCCCACAATCACGCCCTTATTGAAATCCGATAGCTCTTTACCTTGTGCCATCTCCTTGTCAACTGGTTCTACACTGGCCTGTAGCATATGGCGGTCATGCAAGTCAACTGAAGTACTGAATTACCTATCTTCACGGGTGCCCAATTACTTTTTGGTCGATAGTGTATTTGTATTTTATTTATACAGCAAAGGTTAAAAACAGTATTTCAATTAATACATTTTTGTTAAGAATTATTATTTTTACTACTCTGAAAAAATGGGTTGTAGTTATGAGATAATACTTGTATCCATTCTTGTTGTTAAAACACGAACCTTATCTGTGCAGCAAGTTGTTATAAATTTAGTGATACAACAAATATCCTGTAACAAATATTTACTAAAAGTTCATAGTTCTCATCAGAATGTTACTTAATGTTCAAATTACTCTTTTCTTACCTGCCATATATAAGTAGTAATTAAATATCAGAATTTTTCATAATCTTTAAATGGTTCATGTAATAGGAAAATGTGTTAAGTCAGTGTTATATCGAGTCATATAAACAATTTTTATGTAACCTGTTTTTTAATTTATTGAAAGTAACATAATTTAAGGCTTAAAATGTGTATGCTTGCACGTGCATATACATTGGGAGAGGGAGGGGGTGAGAGAAAAGTGAAAGGATTGCATTCTCCCCAGAGGTGAAGTATCGGCTTCACAAATGCAGGCCATGAAAAAATAGTTGCTTAACAGTGTTGGTGAGGATGTTAGCTTAAATTCATGTTATGTATGCATTTGTGTTTCACAAGTATTACTTTTTTGTTATGATTAATTTTCTGTGCCGTATATAATAAGCGTACAAAACAATATCTTTAGTAAATTTTTAATTGAAAAATTTCATTTTTAACAGTTTTTTAAATGTTAGACTATAATAGTCGAATAAATCATCTCAAGGATAGAATATAAAACTGTCAAATTGTAAAATGGGATGAGGGAGATTGATGTGGTGTCGTGGTGCCTCATTGGGTAGAGGCATGTTTTGAAGAGCGGTAAATGATTAAGTTGGGAAGTTTGAAAATTGGTGATATTACCCAGGGCAACAGGTATCATCCAAGTGCTGGTTACACCATGAAGTTCTGGTAGAGCTGACTCTTCTTTCAAGGTCATGCAGGCCGACGACCAAGGCAGTAGTCCTTTTGGCTGTAAAATATTAACTCCTCACAATGACTGTAGATTCCCATCTCTTGACACGCGGTGGACAATTTGGGATGACCACACGGCCTTAAAATACATTGGATCACGTTGCAGCTACAGGTGAATACTTAGACATATGATGAAATACACTTGCAAAATATTACACTTTTGACGGGCCCGCGCTCTTAAATGCCCGAAGGCAAACTCGAATAAAGACACACGTGATCTCATTCAACCCGTTCCTCCAGGAAACAACTTACAGTGCTTTACCTGCCATTCTAGGTAGTACTGCGAAAAATGGCGCGAAGGCCATACAATGAATTACTGTGCAATTTAAACTTCCCCTGTCAAAGCAAGCACTGGGGAAGGTGAGAGGTGGATTCCCGGGTGGCTGAAACAAAATGGTTCCGTAAAATTAAGCTATTGCAGTGAAAATGGTTGGTAAAACAAAAGTGTTGGCCGCCCGGGCGTGCGAACTCCGAAACACTGTGTTACACGTCTGTCCTCTCTAAACTTTCAGCGATGACTAACTCTGGGAACGTGGTGCGCTGGCTGACTTGGCGGGCAGGCGGACCACATTGGAACTACTTGCTAACACCTACACTGCATGAAACACTATACCACATACCGCTCCTGCTATTTAACATAATATAAAAATACTCTATATGGAATAACACACAAAGCGCTGACAAACAAGGGGTGAAATGGTGTGGGGATGAAAATACGTGAAAATGTACACAACAGGAAATGTACAAATAACACTTCCAACACACTAATGCATTACTGGGCATTTCAAAGGGTGTCTTTGGTGTTCACGTGTGTTTGCATGACACAACATTTGCCTTAAAGCTCTTTCGAAATACACTTTGTCCTATTTGCGCTTTATGTATTCATGCATGCCGTGGAGCACGTGGCCACTTGGCCAGTGCTTCACTCATTGCACTGAGCTTAACACACGCTCTTGACTTCCACCTTCCTTTCATTTGCATGGGACATTCTGTGCAAAGCACCCCATGCACTGATGCACTACTGCACAGTCTAGTGCGGATGATAGCTATGCTGATGAAATGCGGGCAAGTGGACAAGGAAGGGGGTAATGTAGCACACGTCAAGATTTTTCATCCAAAAAATAATAGTGGATAAAGCACTACTTTTTTTTTAAACTAATTAAATTGGGTTTTGTTACTAGGTTCGTATTTTTAGTATTTGCATAGTCTGAAATTATTTTGGGGACTGTAGGTTTGATTTTGGCAGTTGATGGATGTTTTTGGACACAGCTCCACCAAAATGTTTTAAAGCTGCACTGGCCATTAATCTAGTTTATAGTTCAGTTATTTGCGAAGATATTAGTTTCTCAGTAATGAAGCCAGCATTAGGTGTGTATCACTTCTCAGAAATGCTGTTCAGTTGTTCTATGCTTTATTTTTAGTGATATAAACATATTTATAGTTATTGTTTTGTTGGCAAATATATTTATTTTTATTACCCCAAGCTTTTTCTTCCAAATTTATAACATTCTGCTGTGCAGAAGAATAACTTTTTTTTTTCAACCTATTAGCAGTGTCAGTTTTCCTAGCTAAAAAAGTATACGATAGAACTCTCTGTAGTGTAAGCCCCTTGTATTGCGTAGGTGTTATTCAGTTTCCACAAGAGTGAATTAACTTTTTCTTTCTTGCTTTTAACCAATTTTGTGCAATTTACAACTGAACTTCAATGGTGTCCAATTTTGCAGGGAAGCTATTTCATTATCATAGTACCGTATTATTCTTTCCCAGTACAATCTATTTGTTACTAAATTTTACTACAGTTAATACAGGCTTTACTTATTTCAACTGAAGCATTCATGTTCGGTTAGTATGGATATTACTGACTACATTTGAAGTAAACAAATTTCATTTTAGTGTTTTGTTGCATACGTATAGAGAATGTATAATGATGAACCAAACAGCGGAGGGTGATAGAGGACCCCAATACGCACAAATTAAACCCTTATATGTGTAATACTAAATGTGATAGTTTAGAAGCTGTGTAATTGTGATTTCAGAGTAAAGTATTTCTAATTAGCATAAATTGGAACAATTAATGATCAATTGGAGTACATTACATCCAGTCAAAGTAAATTACACCCAATTGGTGTACATTAAACCAAATTTGCATAAATTGGGTTAACTTTTGCCCAATCGGAGTATAATGTGCCCAAATAACATAAATTGAGGTGAAATGATGATCGATTGAGGTAAATTATGCCTAAATGGAATATATTATCCCTAATGTGTATCAATTGGGGTATTATATGACCAGTCAGGGTAAATGTTATGTTCCACATTGCGTACATGTCGTCATGACGGCTACCCGTCTACTGGCGTTTAGCTTTGTGGCTACTGCTGTTGCCAACCTAACTACTAACATACTGCCTAAACTAATTCTACCTGAACACAATACACAATAGTAAAATATGGCCAATAAGCATTAATATGCGTAAACTATGCCCAATTAGCATAAATTGTGGTAAATTGCATGCATGCAGAGTGAATTACACTCATTTAGCATACATTGGAGTACATTATTTCCAAATGAAATGAATTCCACTCTATGAGCCTACATAACTTAAATTACTACCAATTAGTTTACATTGGGAAAAATTAGACCCAATCCAAGTAAAGCACACCCAGTGAGGGTAAATTGGGATAAATTACACCCAATTGGAGTAAATTACTATTAATAATTACACCAATTTGCACTAACTGGCATAATGTACTCCAATTGGTCATCATTTCCCCCAATTTATGTTAATTGGTAGTAATTTACTCACAGTTAAGTATTATTTACCCAAGTTATCTTAATTGGGCATAATTTACTCCAATCTCTTGTTTTCTGTATGTGCTATTTGTAAACATTTTATTCCAAAAACACTTAATATTACATGGCAGTATGCACAAATTAATTACAGCCCACAATAGCACGGTTTAGTCCAGTATCAAAATGGCATCCCCTTTATTACTATTAGAGAGGAATATTACCAGCCAGCTAGCTATTCACTAATTTCATTCCAGCATTCAACAGAACATTATATTGCAATTAGTTGTTTAATCTCACGTAATTTGTGGTATTTGTAAATATGTGTTCTAGAATATTTTGTTTTAAACTAACCACCCACCTCAATCTGTGTGGGTGGTTAGTTCACAGTGAAGCCTTGATTCACTGTAATATGCAGAAAACTGTTCATCTATTGTTCCTGATAGTTTGGTATTGCCAAGGGGAATGCATAGTGTCACAATAAATTATAAAAATAAACATCAAATCCAGACGTTTCTTAACATATTTATTGCAGAACAATACAGCCTAAATTTTCTTCTGTCCTTATCTATTGTAATGCACCCATGTGTACACCTTCTGTTCACCAAGAAGCCACTGGAACTGTGTTACGCTCTTGTTAAAAGTTAAGAAGCGCACACTGTTCAGGCTTTGTTTCTTGACAAAGGAGTGTTGTGTATGCCATTTCAGGTACTGTGTTGTGAAGATGAAATTGATTAGTAATTCAATAATATACTCAGATTGCCCAATAAGAAGCCATTAAAAATACACTTAATGTTCACTAAAAGTTATGTGACACTATTATGTTGTGTACACATTGGAATAAGTTTTTTTTTTTTTTTTCCCCAGAGCTGATTACTAACTCAAACTTTAAGTGAAAGAAATTTTCATGCAGTTTTTATGTTTAGATTTTAAGTGGGTAAAAATGTGCCAAAAAGGATTTTACAAATATTACCGAGTGAGGTAGCGCAATGGTAAACCATTCAACTCACATTCGGTAGGACCCAGGTTTGATTCCCAGTCTGATAATCCATATTTCGGTTTTCCAGGGTTTTCCCAAAATTGCTCCAGGTGAATGCTGGGATGATTCCTTAATGCAGGTCCTGGCAGATTCCTCCCCATATCCTAATTAAATGGTGTTTTCTTACTAAGGTCATCCGTTGTTCAGAGACACTTAAAAACACACCAAATGAATAAACAAGTGTAGAAAATTGAATCTTTGCATGTATTTCTGTCGAATAGTACACTTTACTTTTAGCACATCTTGTTGATGCCCAACTGTATGCGTATATCATACATCATACACTAACATTTATTAAAATAACCTGTTTTGCCGTAACGTTGTATTTTATGTGTTAATGAAATCTTTGTACACATTTGATTGTCAGGTATAATGTATGTTGGTGGTATAGTTACCTTGCTTGACTAATAATTAAGAAGTCTGTGATTGTAGTTTTCCCCCTGGTTTTCTATCCCTGTTTGCAAAATGATGTAATTTCTAACTATGGGTATTTCTACATCACCCTGTTAGGATTAAGGCTCCACTTGACATATACATAGAGGGAAATATATAATTTTCTGTGCTCTTTCATGGCTTTCTGGTATTAAGTGGTTGTGATATAACATTTTTTGCTATAGAGGTTAATCATATTTTTTAATGTTATGGAAGCCAATAGAGAAAATTAAAGAAAAGGCTATCCTACACAATTGGTTTTACTTATTACGAGAGTAAATATTTTACCAATTGGACGTACTTCTGACAACCTATTTCTTCTGCCATAAATTTTTATATGTTATTGCAGTGCAAGACATTATGTGAAATGTAGGCACCAATATTACAAAATATTTGCTAATAAATTTGATAAAAACCATTATCTAGGATTGTTTTTATGTTGTTTTACAAAAACCTTTAGATTTCATTTGTAAGTATCTGGAGTTGATTTGTATCCCATTCTCTTAAATGTGTATCATAGCTTACCTGAACAATCTTAGTCTATTATAACTGATGTTTTATTGCTATTTTTAATGTTATAATAAATATAATTAGATTCTTTATTTTAGAAATAAAATTGAGCATGTTTATTGCCAGCAACAATTTTATTACTTAAAGTAAAATTAAGCCCTGAATATGGCGACATTTGCAGAGGCAGTGGAAAAAACATATTTTTGTCTTAAGGTATTTGAAAAGAAGTATATTATGCCAAAATTAAGTTTTTAAGTTTCAAATGCTTTCTTAAATTTTGTATACTTTTTACCATTGATAAATGGTGCAGCAATGTGGAACTGTTCAAAATAACATGATGTGCCTTATTCTTTTCTAGCTGAAGATACTAATTCAGCTAATTATAAATTTGGTTTAGTATGAATTTTGTGCTGTTTTGCATGTAGGCTATTCCCAAACACACACATCAATTTATCAATGCAATTTTTTTAATTTTTATATTTTTAAATAGGTAATGTGTGGTTTTTGTCATGTTTCAGGAGAAAAGAAAGGTCACACAGAGCTGTAACAGTTCCTGTCATTCCAAGATGTGAATACTTTATAAACGCACCAGTGTGGCAAGTTTCTACACGAACGTTATATCTGTAGACACTTGACAAGTGTTTGAGTAATGTAATGAATGACCAACTGTAAATCAGTGTAAATTATTTATTTTTTAATTTATATTCCTGCCATGTTGTCAGATTGATCTGAGTGAACATTCTTTGTTGTTTGCAATTCAGTAATTTAATAAATTATTTGAATTAGCATTTGTATGTTAAAGTGTGTAAAGTTGCATAAATGTGGTTGGTTATTTTGAAGGCATTGTTTGTGATCAGTTATGATCCTTAGAAAACCATTGTTCTTGTTGTGAGCTTAGTAAAACATGTTTTGTATATGGTGTAGTTGTTTTATATCTCCTTTCCTAAGTTTTAGATAAACTTTATGTACATTTTTTTTCTGACATTGCATTATCATACACGAGATACATGCCCCCCCCCCCCCCCACCCCACACACACACACACACACAAAGTGCATGCACATTTATTACTACCACCATCACCACCGCAGCCGCTGCCATGACCATGACTGTGCAGCACCCTTTTTGACTTAAAAACAAAGTTCTGAATAGTTTTCATACTAAGTTATTTAAAATCGGTGTTAAAAATGTTGTGAGTGTTGAATGTTTCTATTCTGTTGTTAACATGCAAATGGCCTAAACAGTCTTTAAAATATTACACTTTCCTTAGTGTTATTACTTGAAATGAACTAAATTATATTTATAACTTATTGAACACCAATTACTTTCAGCACTATGATTTAATAAATTCTGGAGTACTATAAAAACATTATAAAATTGCAACACAACACTACACAATAATAAACAATTAAAATCCATTGAAAAGACTGCATTGCTAAAGAAAGCTCGACTGCACCAAAAAAGCCACAACTGCTAATTCATGTATCTGTTCCACTATGCAGCCTGTTGAAAGGAGAAGTATATGAGCTTTGTATGCAATGAATGGTTCATTTGAGTATGCAGACATAATGTGACAGAATAAAATGTAATTAATGGTGTACCTTTTGTATGAAAATTATTTCCAGTATGTTTTAATTATGTTAAAGAATTTCCAGTGTAATAACACTAATTTACATACCAGTACCGTGCAGGGACTACAGCGGTGTAATGGTTAGACTACTCACCTAGACGAACCGGGTTAAATTCCCAGCAGGGTCGCTCCCAGATTTTCACATGTGGGAATCGTGTCAGACGATGCTGATGATCAGCAGGTTTTTTCAGGGATTTCCCGTAGTTTCCTCCACCCTTTCATTCTGGCACTGATTCATACTCACCTCCATGCATCCAAGTAACAGAAATGTCTTGTTTTTCTCATGGCCACTAATTAACTGTAATCCCCTAGTTTTGTAACAGAAATTTTTGTAACGTCTTTATAAGGAACTGTCAAAAAAATCAGAGGAAAAAAGTATGCAGAAACGCAAGAAATCACACTCAGAATTCATTTAAAAATAATATTTATTAGCAGACAGCAATCAAATGTAGGGGTTGTGTCCCTGTCATCAGTTGGTGTGCCAGATTATAAAACTACATGCATGCCTGGTAAGTTAGGCTACGTGCATATCATGTCGTGGAAAAAGGCTTTGTGTTGCACATTCATATTTCTCCTGCTATGCATTATTTCCAGTGCGTAGCTATGCTCAATGTTGTTCGTACAGAAACAGTGATAGCTACCCCTGATTTTATAAGTATGAATTTTACGACGACATTCATTACAAGGATGCCATGCTGGTTGCTAAACAACAATATCCCACCTCGCCAGTCTTTTAAGGGGGGGGGGGAGACGAGGTCATATTTGATTGTTCCAAGTTCACCTTAGGACAGCTGAAGCTTACCCCTCCAAGCCTGTTGTTTGCATGTACGTTCGTGGGGGTACCACACATCTGGAGACTATACACATGCTGCTTAGTGCATGCCGTGAGTTAAGTCGCACTTGGCCTTGATTTTTACACATTTGGCAGTAAAGAGGTGTTATGTGTGCCCTGCCATGATATCGGTTTACTTAGAAGATATGTTCCTATTGAAATAAATTAATATTTCATTAACAAATCATCTGAGTTTCCCCATGAGAAGCCACTGAAATAGACATAGCGCCCAGTAAAACTTGTACGTCGCACAATATTAAACATTTTGACGACAGAGGTCAAATACGTGTGTCGGGTGTATCATTTTATTTGGAAGACATCTGCTTATTACATTACATCAAATTTTGTTTGAAAAATGTTTTGGTTTTACACTAGAAGCAATAAACATGAACATCATGCAAAAATGCACTTGGAAATGCATTAATTTATTTAAAATAAATTTGCAGTTAAAATTGGTGAGCTTTCATTTTGCAACTGTATTCTTGGGAAATGGAGAACATTCACAACATTGGAGGTATAATAGTTCACAAACTGCAGGTCACACCACTTCTTGGAATGTGTTGCTTCCATTGTCTTCCCATATTGAGTGTGGAAACACCTTTCCTCTCCCCTCAGTGCAACAGTTGGTTACCATTTTCCTACACAGTGTTGGGTTCCCAGGAAAGGAGTTGGAGAATATTTGTTGGTAGGAAAAAAGGGAATATATGGGTAAGGGGTTGCTTCAGTTTGTACCCAGTTTGTCTCAAAATGCCATATGGGCATGAATGTTTATGCATTACTACAAGCATCGGTTGCATATGTTGACTATCCTAAATGTTTTTCTCCGTTCATCACAGAAAGTGTGTGCTCTAAAAGCACTTTATTATCTTGTGGTCAATGGTACTATACTTAATAGAGGTGACGGGTGGCTGATAACGCCACGGTTGGACAATGTTTTGACGTGCCGGTCAGAGATGTGGGTGATTTGACTGGCTGACCAAGTGTTGGCCAGTATATATTACTGGCCGGGTGGCTTGACAGCACGACACAAGTCAGATGAGGGCTTAGCTGTCCTGCATACTGGGTGGCACGCAGCCACAGGTTTACCTGTACTGGAAGTGGCCCGGGGTGGCTGCTGGGGTTGTCCGGAGCTGGTGCCCCGACCTGGGGTGGCGGTAGTGATGCTGCGGCTGGTGGTATTGAGGTGAGCCCAGGGAGGGCTGCTGGTCCTGTGGCACTGGAGCCAGGAATTAGCAATCCCCTAGAGGAATGTACCAGTCTTGGCGGAAGTCGGCGACGATCAGGTGGAGTAGTCCGGTGGTGATAATAATTAGGGGCTGAAATACGGAGTGGAAGGGAGCTGGGAGGTGAGGCCTCTCCAGCTGGCAGGCAGCTTGAGCTCGTTCCTGGGGGTATTGCTGCAAAGTGCAGTTGGGGTTGGGTTACAGCTTCCATTGGTATCAGTCAGAGCAGCTGCCTTCCTATCTTGCCACTTCGTACTACTCCAATGTGTGTACAGCATTAACAGATAGGTGTAAAAGCCTTCCTTGTCCAGGGAAAGCAGACGAAGATGGTCCTTATTGGTTTTGGTTCTACACCTACCTGTCGGCTAACCTAGAGCAGTACCTGTTTACTCCAACCGGCGACACTAGTGCAGTGGTTAGATCATTGGGTTTACTTTGAGCATTCCACTACGTTAAGGTGGGCAGACCTTCAGAACCAGTCTGGCACTCCCTCCAGCGACAGTTCAGCACAGTGGACAGAGTGAAGGCTGGGCTGGCTCTGGCTGCCTCATAGATTGTGTTGCTAGTGGTTGTGGCTCTACCTTACTGTGCACAAGGTGGCACGGTATGGATGGCAGTCGACTTGGCGTGTTTGACATGTGCCCTGTTAAGGGAGTCCACAGTTCTACACTAGGTTCAGTAATTGGTATGTCAAAGACACACTCTCCTGTTTTACCCTGGCAAGCAGTTGGAGATTTGAGGGAAAATTGTATCTATTCCATGAGGAATAAACATGGTGGCCCGTACTACCTCCTAACTAAGAACTGACCGGAAGTAAAATACATAAACCAGGTGATGGAGACCTGGGTCTAACCTGAACAAGGGCAGATGCAGCTAGGTAGCTAGTAGTATAACTGCCCCTAACTATTTCAATGTCGTCCAGAATGGACTTCGGAGGACACTACCAGAAGGGTAGTGTGGTTGCCGTTACCAGAAGGGCGTTGGCAGTTTACGGGGGACAGACTTCTTCGAGGGTTGCTGGTGAAGGTCTTGGAGAGCTTCTGGTAGGTCGCGAAGACTTTGGTTATCAGCAGAGAGCCCCAACACATGAGGAGGTGGAGCGAACAACTGGCATTTTGCTGGGGTGCATGGGCATATATACCAGCTGCCCGCAGGCTTGTATGAGATGCGGGCGGCGAGCTCATCCTCGTGGGTGGAGTCTAGCCCTCGAGAGTGATCCCTCCATCCGCTGGGGAATTATGTGGCTGTTTATTGCTGGTTTTCCTAGGTTGCGCGACCTGAGGCCGCTAGGTTAGCCTCAATATTATGTGAGGGTTCAGCATGATGTCCAACATAAGTGCGAACGATTTGGCTGATGTGTCCACGGGTGCTCTCGCAACTAGAGGCATACTTGTGGGCTTTCGTAGCAAGTTTTTTTTGGGGGGTTGAAACCCTGTGTGGGGTGACGTGATGATGAGGCGAAGTCTTGGTTCTATATATGTCAAACAAGCGTCGCACATCACAGTTAACTCTGGATTCTAAGACCCCTGGAATAACGACGGCACAATTCCATCTCATGCCAGTGTTTTCTCTGGGTTATTCCACTTATTAATGTATTCATGTAAAGACATAACAAGGACTCATTATTTCTGTACCGCTACATTACAGCATAATAAAGAGCAGCAGGTGTTACACGTGTACAAATGTTCACTGGGTTATCCCATATATAGTTGAGTGTACCACAGCAAGCATCTGGTCAGCTGGAATAGACCAGTATTCTTCTGTGTTTCGTGCCAGGGTGTAGGGTTTTGCTTGGCAGTCACAGAAAAAGTCACATGCTAATCATCTGCCAATTTGAATAGCTGGTGCCCTTGCAGACATCACTATCATTTCCGTACTGCACAATCGCAGTTGTCTCCGGTAACATCCTGGGTGAAGGTGCTACTGGCGTGTTTAGTAGAACATCCAGCCCTGTAACCCACTGGTGGAATCGCGTGGCGCCTAGTTCATTTAGTAAAAAACAGTGACGCATAATGGCCGGGAAGCTTGACGCGTCACCTAGTATACAGACTGGCGCTCTTTTATGCAGGTTCAGGCCGAGAACCCTGGATAGACTTATGGGCTGGTTATTGTGGGTGCACCTAAGCTCGGAGGGAGCTGGTGTGCAGAGTCGGCCTTGTTAAGCGGCGGCAGGCTATGTAGGCATCTAAGGCGGCGTGGGTGCTGGTTTACCACCTGTAGATTGGTGCTGTAGCTGACCGTTGGCAGGTGGTGGATGACCGTGAGCCCCATCAACGGGCAGCTGGTATGCTGCTAGCAGTGGCTGGTCGAGGGGCTGCTGGGCTCCGGTAGCTGGTGCTGGTGAGGCCCAGTCCCATGGGAAGTCCCGAGCTGCAGGCGGATGGCGACAGGATGCGATGTTCTAGAGATTTTCCAGGGTAGCTCGAACAAGTTACTAGGGAGGACAGGAGTGATGCTTCTGCAGTCGGCGAGCGTCTTGTGCCTGATCCCAAGCGTTGAAAGGCCGAAGGCCATCTGGGTGGGTTACCTGACAACTGGTTGGCTGTAGGAGCTGTAGATGCCTTCTTATCGGCCCACTTAGTCCCTCCTCACCGGGTGAATGGTATTTAGTTAGGTACTAAGTGTTGTTGCAGCAAGCAAGTGATAAGTGACAGCAATTCCCTACCTAAGAGTACCCAGATGCAATGTCACACCTAGTCAGGTCTGGTGCCCCAAACGGCGAATAACACTCGGTGGATGGAGCAGGTTAGCTGACCTAGGGTGACATTAAGGCTTTGTCATGACATTAAGACTTTTTCATAAACCGCTTCGAGGCTACCGGGTCATACTATGTCAGGCCTAGCACTCCAACTGGCAAATTGCACATGGTGGATGGAGCGTGGGGAATAAACACTGTGAGCCATAACTAACTCCTAGGCTTTCGTAGTTATCTAGTAACTGGTGAAAGTTAAGTTACGAACAGGTGAAGAGGACCCGTTAAAGCAAGAGCAAACCTAGAACAACTAATAAAGTAGTCGTGAGAACTCAAACCCTGCTGTTGTCTGATGTGCTCCTGAAGCAACAGGGTGTGACACAAGCAGAGCGTATGTCTCGGGCTTGAAGCAAACCCTAGCACAGCAGTGGTAGGGTGTGCTGCTGAGTTGTCAAGGCAGAGTAAGTCAATGCGATGACAACTCAACATCAACTGGCGTTCTGGGGGCTCGTCCGGCCCTAAAAACTGACTGGTGGCTTCCTTCAGTCTGCCAGCGCCTTCCTGTATGGGCGGCATCATCCCTTGCTACACCCTCTTGACGAATATTAGAAGTGGGGTAGCTCTACGTTGTGGATGGTATCACGGCGCTCGCTTAGGGGCAGGCCAGTTCTGTTCAGAGGGCGAGGCAGAGGCGCATGACTGACATGTGAATTTTATTGCTACTGACAACGGTTGGTAGTATTCATCTCTTGGGTTCAGCAGTCCGGGTTCGTCCCCCGGTAAGGGTTTCATTGTTTCGTATGGGCTAAGTTGAAGTCGTAGATGTATACATAGTTAATTGCCAGCTACACGTCATGCATCAATTCAATTTCCCTATCCTGTGCAACATAAACTTGGCTCACGGAGCTCTGATGTTGTAGTGATGTAGAATTGTCAGTGTCAGTCTCTGTTCATGGAGCGCTGGCAGTGCAGTTATGTAGAACTGTCACTGGAAGTCTTTGGTGTTGGCTTCTGTAGTGCCCGCTGTTCTGTGCATTTATTGTATTTTTAGTGTAGCGCTCTCTCTCTCTCTCTCTCTTTCAGGTGCTGATCGCACGAGAGAAGGGCCCGTAATGGCTTCAAACCCCTGGAGAGAGAGTGTTACGGGATTTGTACCAGTGTGGTTAATACACACGCCTTTCTTAGTTACGTAAAAACATGGAGCTTACACAGTGGCGCACTTGGTCGTACCTTGCAAATGTGAGGAATTCTCTGAACTTGGTCTTAATTTCTTGAAAAGCCTATTCCGCCTTGCAACTCCACACATAACTCTTCTGTGGCAATAGCAAGTCCATCAATGGCACTGTTATTATTGCGAACTATTGTATGTGTTCGCGCAGCCAGTTAATCAACCCGAAATATTTGTGCAGCTGCTTGCATGTGTGCCGGACTGCATAGCTCCCTATTAACCCTAGCTGTTACAGGGTTAGGACGGTTTCTTGCTTCGCTCACTACGTGTATCAATAACTCTACATTCTGCTTTCTTAAGCGGCACTCATTGATTCCGCACGTTTATGTGGCTTGACTGGACGATATTGGGTTGATTGGGATTTACAAAGGCAGTGACCATTATTTGGAAAAAGGTGTTTGGAAATTTTATACGTGGTAAACACCAGAAGTCTCTGTGGTGGCGTCACTGATGCTGTTGCGGTAGAACTGAGTTCTTGTAACCTCGGGGTGCTGCGGGCCGATCACCCAGACCACATTTACCTGATGTGGAGACCTCGTGTTTCTAAACGAGGGGCTCTTCAGGCGGTCGAATCACCACTTAGTATTGAAAATTAATATGATGTAGGCATAATCAAAGCAGAACTCGCTATGCATGGATTGTCAGGGCTATACCACACGCCCATAAATCTACTCGCGGTACGTTTGTTAGGTTGCAGCACAAATACAAATCAATATTTACCCTTAAAATTCAAAGACACTTGCATCAGGAAATGGCGAGTTTTAAGGGGCCAATGCTCTGAAATGCCTTGCAGCAAACGAATAAATGCAGTCATCAGTTCATGTGGTTTATTACATACTTGAACATTCCCTCCAGTATAATGTCTTATACACTTGCTCTCTTTGAACCTGCGTCGAAGGCTATATATTACAATATGAAGCACTAGCCTTACATAAAGTTTACGTGTGCTGGTTAAGTTGAAAATTCCCCAGACGATGCAATTCCTGGGATGGCGAGGGGGAGTGTCCTGGATGGCTGAAACGAAAAAGGTTCCTGATACTTATCTATTGCTTACAAAGATGACCGGTGATGAAAGTTGATGCCGACTGGGCAGGAAAAGCACCAACACGGTTTCACACGTGCCTCCCCCACCCCCTTCCCCCACGACGGTCAAGATAAAAATAAACATTTGTGACATAGAAACAATAACACTTTAAAAACAATATCAATGGATGTAAAGGCATCTAAAAATATTGCACTCATTTAAGTGTCACGTGTGTCTATTATGTGACCAGAAATATATTTGTGGTAATGCTACGACCCCTTTTACATAACACACGGGGCTGTGTATTGTTCAGCTCGTTCTGCCTAGCTGGTGGGCGTATGTGGTGTTACACTCCCTGCAATCTAATTCACTACACTATTCTTGCCCACACCTGCACCCATACTACACTACACTGCTCGCCGGTGATCTGTCGTCGAGAGTGTGTGTGTGCTGCACTTGAGAGCGGCCAGCGCGACAAACGGCCTTGGGGTGAGGGCGACACACATCAACATAAAGTCATTCATTTCCAACCTTTCTAGTACTAGTTATAGGTGATCCAAATGTGGCTTCCAGAAATCCAACCAGATAACCATGTAATTTAGGTAGGCTAGCATGAACTGCCCTACCAAGCTGTCGAGTACTCTGACCATAAACTACTGTAATGTAGCCATAATGAATTACAGACTGAAGTGCATTCCACAGAACTGGTATCAGGTGCCGTCCATGGCAGTGAAAACTGTTTTCTCCCGGTCTTCCTGGCATACAGGGATCTGCCAGTACCCAGTGCGCAGGTCTAATGACGACATGGCCTTTGCTCTGCCCAACATTCTGAGTTTGCCCTTTACGCTAATTTAGGGTGGGAGCGAGCTACATGTTACCCGATTCATGGGATAGAAATCGATGCAGAAACACTATTTTCCATCCTTTTTCGGCACGAGCATAATGGCTGAATTGTATCGACTCCTAGTTGTTTCAGTCACTCGATTGGCTAGGATTTCTGCAATAAGCTCGCCAAATGTTTGGCCTGGTGTGGAAGATAACTACGGGGACTGGAGTAAATCGCCTCTTCTTGCGTGAGCAGATTTTCATCCTCTGAAATGGTAGTTCGGCACAGCGCATCATGTTTTGAAAGATTGTTCTTATCTCGTCTAACATGCAGCTTTGTGTTCTACCAAAATACTGTGTACAAATTTCGTCAGCATTACTCTCGGCACATTTTCTCTGGTCCTACTGTTTATGTTATAGATTGTCCTTCATCCGCTCCTTTGCACCGAAATGTATTCATTGTTCTGGTCTGTTAGCCAGGGCACTCCGAGATTCGCATCCTCAGTGATTTCCACTGTTATAATTGCGGTAGTTATCGTCTCCAAGTAATGTACTCTAACCATCACGGTCACTTGCCCAATTGCGAAATCACTCCATTGACCAGTTGCAAACCTAATCACATGCCCCATGGGTGTTATGTCCCGTATGTTCACAAACTTCAGTGGGGAAAAATTATGCGAGGCTATGGTGTCGATTAAACCTTGTTTATCAGAGATTGTTGTGGTGTCAACTTCGTGTTGCTCGAAGTAATAGTGGTGCAAGGAGCATCAGCCCCCTTCATCCTTACTCCCCGTTTCCCTGCAGATGCTCGTCCGAGCCATGCTATTCGTGAAGATAGGGTTTGTTGGAGCACTTACTATTCCAGTGGTATGTTTCTTCTCTGCAGTACCAAACGGCATTCTCGGTGGCTGTGTTTTATCCTTTTTTCACAAACTGTGTCTTCCCCGCCTCACACTACCAGTGTTGTCATGTCTATGTGCACTGTAATTCTGAGTTGGTGCAGCTTTGAATTTGGTAGGTTTGTGTCCTAATTGTTTATTTTGGTACGGGTTCGATGGTTCATCCCACTCCTATTCTATGGCATCTTCTCTTTGCTCGTGGCATCATTGTACACTCATGTTCTTGCGTCGCGGTTGTCAGGGCTATGCTCGAGGATTATTGCAGATTTCATGAGCTCCTCTAGCCCGTAATTCAGTAGCAGCAATAATGTGGCGCGATACTCTGCACTGATAGTCTCTGTTATTACTTCGAGTACTTCCCTCTCTGGAAGTTCGGGTCGGAAACGGCGGACAAGGTGGGCTTTTCGATTTATGATTGTGGTTAACTTCTCTCCAGGCTGTTGTTCCTGAAGAGTAAATTTGCTCGGTGCTTGTATCGACATAAAGGTACCTCCAAAACGATATTGGAATATGTATTGAAATTTTGCCCACACAACCTGTCCACTCGTCCTCAAACACTCTGTATCTCTATCGTTGCATTGTGCAGTCATGTATGAAACCAGCTGTGTCTTCATCAAGTTCTCCAGAGAACGTGGGAAGTGGTTGAAATCTCATGAGTTTCGGCCAGTGCATAATTTCCAGCAGCCGATCACTTGCATTTGGCGTGGTTTCTGTAAAATTTGCAAGATTTGGCTGTGTTGTAATTGTCGTGTAGCTGTGTGGAAAGGGGTAGGGATTTGAGGTAGTATTTCTATAAAATTTGGGTGAAATATTTTTTGGATAATATGAGGCCATTGGTTTTGGGTAGGAGGTCTGTGGTATCATGGGAAGTGGCATGGTAAGGTTGATGCTGCTGTTGGCTGCCTGTCCAGGGGTGAAGTTCCAACTGGTGTCACGTGCGCACTGTGGGCGTGTCACGTGCCATTGCTTACTTGCTGTTCGTCCGTACAGTCCCGACAGATGAAGTGTGCTACCTGTGCTGTCGCATGCTCCGTTCCTAATTTACACAGCTGGTGTATTTTTAAGCTGCATACATAAAAAAATTGACATTTAACATCCCATGTGTCCCCTTCATATCCCGGGCAGTCACATTTGTTAATTTTCCGCAACTCTCTAAAAAACTGGTCCTTATTGTGAGGGTGTGTTGTCTTTCTGTTCCGTCTGTGCCTTGCACTGGCTGCTTTCGAATGGCCGGTGTGCTGTCATCGATCTGGCCAGCCATGCTTTTTTACTAACAAGCCCACATGTGTGATACGGCTGATGCAGGTAGCGGAAGTCTTGCTGTGTGCGGTGCGTGTGAGGATGCTACAGGGCTGTCCCTACTCGTGCGGCACAGGGGTCAACAAAAGGCGCGCTCTCTGCTGTTCTGCAGCACGGCATGGGTGGTGAGCATGGTGGGGAGGAGAGGGCCACTCGTTTCTCCTTCACTGCCTCCTCATGCCGTGCACGACATGGGGGGATGGGAGATTGGCATGCTCGACTCGCCATGGTCCATTGTCCTTCAATGGCAGTGGGGTGGTGTCTGACTTCATGGTGCCTAAAATGGCCGCTTCTCTGTTCCTTCTCCCTTGCACTGTACAATGACAGCTGATCTTGGTTTTCCCTATGATTTTCGTACTGAGCCACTTGCTGATTTTTCGAGGTGTATGTATTCATTGGGACAGCATCCCAATGCTGTTTTTGTAAAGATATGATGAACCTGTGATCTCTCATTGCGGGTAGCATCGTACGATGGTGGTGCGTATGTCATGAGTTCCGCCTTTTCCTACGTGCACCGGGTGGCATTTAACTTTTGGAATGAACATTTCATTGCAATAGACTTTAATTTATTCTGGAACCTTTTCTTTTTCACGTGGAGCCGCCCAGTGCACCACTCTCCCTTCCCGCAGGAATTAGATCGCCCACGGAAGCTTAATTGTACCGTAAATTATTGTCTCATAAGACTTTTATCAGTGTTACCATAGTGGCAGGTTTGTTTCCACCCTTCACTATGTAAATGCTCTCCTAGAGGGTGATGTAATTTCATCGAATAAATACGACTGTGCACCGAACAGTACGTAATTTATTTCGATTGCTATATACATTTAAGGGGACGGGCCCTGATAATACCCATGTCTCACCATGTCTTACATTGTAAATTTTTTCAAGTGTCAGTTCTAATTATTGTTCTTTGTCTTATGGGCATGTGGTTGGCGCTAACAAAACACATATGCTAGTGTGATGTCTAGTTAATTTTCTCGCTACGAAAAGCATTACGGTACGTAGTCGACCCACCAGCTACCATTTAACAAACAGCTACCAAAGCATCCAATTTGGAACAACAATCAACAGGGCAGAAGTCATCACCATCATCGGCGAGGAGATTTAGTTAGGGTGGATGGCCCGCAACCCCGAGATCAACAGAGTTAACAATCATCTTGACGTCGCCTCGATGGCGTCTAGCGCCTATCCAAGTAAACCACATCCAAGAACTCACCTTCACCGCACCCAAAAATGATATCATACACCTTTCCTGGTGGCGACAGATGTTAAAATGGCTGCCCCAAGTGGGGCCATTATCCCATCATGATAACTTCCCCAGCACATTTTGACGATGTCAAAATGTCGCCCCTCCGTTTGGCCAAATCTCCCACCAAAAATTTTTCCCACCAAAATTTTCTGCAAATTTTTGCTGATTATTGAATTTTCCTGTTTTTTTCCTGCCCGCAACGGCGAGAGGACGACAGGAAGGCATCAGCAAGATTAGCGGCAGTGTCGGGATGCTTCTGGGAATCCGTTCATATTCTAGGAAGCATTTCAATAATCAGAAATGACGCCATTGTGCATGTCACACCACACTGCTTGGGAGGTGGAGCAGGGAAAAGCAGCTAGAAGGAGCAATGATGGGGTGGAAGCTACGCATCTCCAACCCCCTACACACATTAATTCCGACAGTCGGTTGGCCTATCACGTGTACTGTGTATCAGCTGGGCGTCGGTTCGATAACCCCAGCACCACGGGACAAGCAGGACAGCCGCGATGCGAGAGGGGCGAGCTATCTCTCTTCCCTCTAACCCCGCACAGCCACATTGCTACACCCGAATCCACCACTCACGTGGTTTTGTTTACAAACAAATCATGGCTGGTAGGATAACTGACAGTGCACTAGCACTGTGGTGTCTGGACTGTTTACGCCCTATGGTAGGCTGTGACCAAACAGTAAGTGAGAACAGTGAATTTTGGCAATGCCTCCGCATGATCAGCCCTGTGAACAACTGCATCTGTTAAATCTGGGGAGCAGTGCAAGACAGTAGCAGTGAAATAGCACAGAAAATCAGTATCCCACAACACAATTAAAAATTATGGTCGAACAAATTTCAAACTACACATTTCCCAGATATTGCGACAATCTGTTTTGTAATAGCAAGTGTGCTATTGTACTGAAATGGGTGCAGTATAACACGAAATATCATAAGGAATGTCTCGGTGACACAGAAAATAAATCATCCATGGGAGTAACATTCACTTGTTAATCATGACATGCGATCTCAACACATTCATGCAGGTTGTAAACCGAATGCATACCATATCCGCAGACATCCAACGTGATCAGGTGAATGGACTTATTAGGACAGCGGGTTAAAGACATGGCAGCAAATGTAAACAGCAATCTTTCACAAGTGATAGTGGGACGGGACGGGACAGTAACAATATGTCATGTGGAGTGATGCAAGGCAATGGATGGGAGAAGCAGCAGAGTGGGCGAGGTATGCAGCATGAAGCTGAGATGCCGCATGCTACCTCCACACACGTGGCTAATGTCAACAAACCCCCGCCACCCAAACATACCTCACCCAAGTACTGTACCCATTCAAACCACTCTCACCATTTTGCCTGCCACTACCTCATATGTTTCCCATGCTTGTTTACTCATCAGTATTGCCTACATTTTGCTACAGAGTTTTCCGAATTTCCCGCCCATAAACCCATACATGACAAACTGCATGGGAAATATAGTACTGCAAACATCAGGGACAGAAAGTGGGACACGAATATTCCAACCCAATTCAACATCCACCATGGTCCAAACACCATCAAAATCTCAGACTTTTCACACATATGCAAGACGCCGACTTAGGATCCGGCAGCATTCTTGAAGATTGTGTATCCCTCCTCACTAGGTACGGGGTAAGCAGAGATGAATGGGCCAGCTATATCAGAGAGCAACTCCATGGAGACGCGCACTCTTGGTGGACATCTGTCAACCATTATGGACTTCAGTGAGAGCAGTTTCGTCGCTCGTTACACTGCAGGTTTAGAGGGGTCTTTACCTCTTTACAGGCCCAGAGCAGGCAGTCTGTGCAAGGTCATCAACTAGGTGAGTCTCTTACAGTATACCACACATAAAATTCATATCATTAAGCGTTTCCATTCACATGCTGTGCATGCCAAGGAAGCCATTCGAGATGGTATGCATAGATTTTATGGGTCTGTATCCAAATACGAGTGGGGGAAAGCGATTTCTTGCCGTAGTAACTGCCAACTTTTCATGCTGGATAGAGGCATATCCTACCAATGGAGCCAGGGCCTGATATGTAGCGAGAGTATTGGAGGAGCAGTTTTTTCCGTGTTTGGGGATTCCCATGGAATCTATTGCTGGACAATGGTACATCAATGAAATTGTCGGCCACTTCGCACACCAATACTAGCACTGATTTTACTCTTCTTCAGGGAGGCAGGCCCCTTAAGAACAAAACTTATTAGACTGAATGTACACTTACTACTGATTCTGCTATAAGGCGCAGTGCTCGATGTACTAAGGAGAGTAGAGTCAATAAAACCCACCTCGTGAATGTGTGACAGTTTTATTGACGAAACGGGTACAACAATATGTCATTGCAAATTTACTGGATACCATTTTTAATGTGGACCCGGCACTCGAGACCTGCCAGTGGTCGCTGCTGTAAAAGTAAGGCGAGGGCCTTAAGAGACCATTTAGTGAGAAACGCATCACGTCGCATTAAGTCCTGAAATATTGCCTCAGGATGCATTTAGGACTCCCATCGGCTATAACAAATGAAGTTTAAGGTTCTTGTTCTAAGCTAAACTATTGTGATGAGAAAATGCAGCCTAAATTGAAGAGCCGAGGGGGGTGTCGCAGGAGGTAATCGCCTGTCCCGCTGGTCGTCCAAGTGCTGAAGTCTGACTAAAGAACATGGCCGCAGCCTCGCCGAACATTGCCGAGCCCGGCGCCAAAATGCAGACATGAAAAAATTTAACTGCACATCTTAAGGGATTAAATAAAGTAACACTGGATGTAATTATTGCTAATGACTAGAATCATGTTAGTGACATACTCATGAACGCAGACCAGATATGGCTAAGAATGTGATGTCAAGAGTATGTCACCGCACTTGAAGGGTGATATTAAATTAAATTATGCCTTATGTGGCTGATTCTCGATGAATGCATACATATACACTCTTATAATTAACATATAAAAGCTGGTAGTGTCGTAATGGCGAAAAATGGGAATTAGCTTATGCATTTCATTTCTTGTGAAAATACACTCATTTCACTAAAAGAGTCGGAGCTATGCCCTGTCTTCTGTGGGACAGGGCATAGCTCCGACTCTTTCGTAACTCTCTATGGAAAAGCAGGCGGCTTCACTAGTTAACTAGGGTGCAATATATGCTGAAATTCTCCATAAATTCTCTGAATAATGAATGCTGTTTATGATGAGAATATTATTCCCCATCTTCTGACACCTCTTGGAGCCACATCGCGCTCCGAATTCGGCTACAAGGCCTGTCGACATCGTGAGCTTTGAAAAGACCTGGGTAAAGTGGCGCTGCTTACCTCTGTGTTCCCTCCGATGGCTGTTGCGTCTAATGGTCATGACTTCTCGGGAAACACCCATTTGGGCCGCACAACAATTTATTATGAGAGTTCTCTCTCATATTGAATTTTAAATTTGGTGGCATGTGGACCACAGGTTGCAGAGCGGCTAGAAAAGTGTAAACACACCGATCTTGTAGACCTGCACTGATTGGGACCGCGACCTAATGATGAACGGTCGTTTGATGCTGTGTGGTTGATGCATCTGCGGTGGTACAAATGGGCACAGGGGATACATGGACGTCTGGAACACATCAAAACCATCCAATCTGGAACAACAATCAAAGGGGCAGAGGTCATTAGCATCTTTGGTAAGGAGATTTAGTCTGGGTAGATGACCCACAACCCACATAAACCACATCCAAGACCTCACCTTCACCACCTCCAAAAATCATATCCGATACCTTTACTGATGGTGACTGACATCAAAAAGGCTAGCCCAAAAGGGGTCATTATCCCAGCATGATAACTTCCCTACCACATTTCGACGATGTCGGATTATTCGATCTCGGATCGGGAAGATGTTGGTGCAACAAGGCATTATTTTCACCCACATGCTTGGATCAAAGTGGGATCTTCATCTGACTCAAAAAGTCCATCGCGCCTGGATTTACGGTTGCGTTGTTGTCACAAAATACTCATATGTGATGCTGGAATCACAATATAACCAGGGGTGGCTTTGTAACTAGGCCCACTAAGCACAGGCCTAGGGGCGGCAGCATTTGTGGAGTGTCACATTCTAAAAACCAATTGTACATGAAAGTAGTTCTGTACAAATTTAATTATGGGGGGAAAAATTGTGTGTTTTAATACTGCTAACAAACATTTTAATCAAACATTGCTTCAGTATTAGATTATAACATTTTTTTACAGTAAAATCTAAACACTGACAAGTAAATGTTACATACATATGTCTGATTTTAAGGACATGGATTTAATAAGAGGGATCGATATGTTCTGCGATTAAGGGATATTCATTACGTTGGGTTGGCAATCACTGTGTTTGTGTCTGTGACGAGACATCTAGCGACTAGTGCCCATGGCTCGTTCATTATTTACTCTCTACTTTTATAGTGCGTGTGCTAATGTGCGACAGTTTGCAAGTCGTGTTATTCTAGACAAGTGTTTCAAAATAATGTGTTCATCTGCAAGAGTAATGAATTTACGTCATAAGCTGCAAACAGATACATGTATCTTACTGTAACCTCTTAAATACCGACTATACAATAATGAGAAAAACGTGTATAAAACTTAACAATTATAAGTGATAAACGAAACAAGTTGAGCAGGGCAGCTTTCCGCAAACTTTCTAAAGAAAAATGTGAAAGAGAGAGTGATATTTTTAAAACTGTGAAAAAAAGTTGATTGTTTTGTAAGGAAAAGACAAATTTGTCGAAAAAGACATTAGTTAAAATGTAAACCAAATCCAGGAGAAGGTAATCTGCAATGAGCTTGTTATCACAGATTGTATGTCTAGCAATGAAAATTTCACAATAAATTGAGTTTGATAATAATATAACTAGAACCTCTGGTTCAGATACTAACAATGAAAATTCTGTAAAAATAAGCACTGAGGTCAAAACAAATGACTGTGAAACAAGTAAACAATTAGATATTCCAAATGTGTATTCTTCTGAGAGTAAGTATGTTAATGTTAGTGATGATCCTGTTGAATGGACTGTTAATGATGCAACAATTAATATTATTCTACGACTTGGAATACAATAAAACAAAAATTGTGATTTTTCTAATTAAAAAAGGAAAATTGATGACAAAACAAGAATTTTACCAGGAAGCGTTTTTTACCGACAACTGGCAAATGGCGAATGAGCTTCACTGGACTATTTAGTTTATTTTAGAAACACGGGATCCATTTTTTGTGTTTTGTGTAAGCTAAGGTACCTATGTAAATCGAGGCAAGTATTTTTCAATAATAGTGGATTTAACACCGGATATCTCGCACACTGACCAATTATCACGTGTAATAAGATATGTCGATAAAAATTGTTTACTAGTTGAGCACTTCTTACTGTTTTTTTCCTAATCCTGGATATAAATCAGAGAATTTGGCTGAAACTGTCATGAGTGGTTTAGAATCACTCTCTAGTGATATACAAGATTGCCGAGGGCAATCGTATGACAATGCCAGCAATATGTCTGGAGTTTACTCTGGTTTACAAGCTCGTATAGAAGAAATAATCCAAAAGCACTTTATATTCCTTGTGCAGCACATTATCTCTAGTTAATAGGTATATGTGCTGCTAGTTGCTGCCGGGAGGCATGCTCTTTTTTTAACTTAGTTCAAATTGTGAAAAATTTCCTCGCAGGCTCTACAAAACGATGGAAGAAGTTACTGCAGTACCAGCAGCGAAAAAGCAAAACCATAAAATGTGTATCTGAAACAAGTTTGTATGCATGTGAAGAGGCCTGGAGGCCTGGAGATGTCTTTGTGAAAACTGGGATAGTGTAATCGAGGTTCTTAAGATTTACCAGAGCTACCCCTGCGAAAAACCTCCAGTACGAAATGAGGCATGGGGAATTAAGAATTGTTTGCACAAACTGGAAACTGCATTGATGTTGGAAATTTCGACAGATATTTTAGAAAGGTTTCAAAAAGTGAGTGATACTCTTCAAAGTGTTGAGACGCACATTGAAATTTGAATAGGTTGTATGACTCACTTGTACAGTACATGGAAACCCTTAGTGAAATGTTTGATGACTATGAATAAATAAAAGTGATTGAACGATGTATAGCTATGAAACGTCCATAAGGTGTCTTAACAAACGAACGATTCGTCTGGGAGAGGAGGTTGTTCTTACAGGGAAAGGAAAGTTTCGACTGGAAACTTTGTTTGTAATCATTGATCGGCTGCGAACTGAGCTGTTAAGGAGAAATGAAGCATACTATGTAGTTGCAAGTACATTTTCAGTTTTCTCGAACCTGTCAAGCTCGTCTCCATCAGAAATTTCTGAATGTGCTGCAAAACTTCAAGTGTTGTATGAAAATTATTGGAACCATTTTTTGCCGAGTGAGTTCATTTTTCAAATCTGATTAAGTGCTCTAAAGTTACAGACACGCCCTTAAGTATGAGTAAGTTACCCAGACAAGAAAATCTTCAGCAAATGTTTCCAAATGTAGGTATTGCTCTCAGGATGTACCTCTGCACAGCTGTTGGTAATTGTTCCGCTGAAAGATCATTTTCTGCTTTAAAGAGAGTCTAATCATATCTTCAGTTTACCATGAGAGAACAAAAGTTGAACTCCCTCGCAATCCTTCACATTGAGGCTGATAATTTAAATGGCGAGTAGTTTGAGTACGAAGATCTGATTGATGAATTCACCACGATGAAAGCGAGATGTAAACACTTTAAAATAATGGCAGTATTTTGTCTATGTTGCATTGTTAAAATTGGTTTCATTTAAAAAAAAAAAAAAAAAAAAAAAGTTTATGACAGTATTTCATAATGTGTATTTTTTAAAATTGTATTAATCATATGTAGCCAAGTAAGTGTACAATTTCATTAATGCAGGTGAGATTATAAGAAAAGGGACAGTTAAGCTATTGACATTCGTCGCCGAAGACTGGTTCGTGGTCTCATGATTAAGTAAAGACAATATAATGAATTGTTTTAAATTTGTGTTATTTTAAGGCCGAAGAAATGTTTATAACATTATATGATAGTGTGTGTTTTATTTTGTATTGGTGTTTTGTATTTATTTTGTATTTGATATTGTGTAGTAATCATATGTTGCCAAGAAAGTGTACAAATTCATTGAATGCAAGTAGCATTCCAAGAAAAGAGACAGTTAATCTATTGAGATTAGTCACCTAAGATGGGACTGTTGACTCGAAAATTGTGATTTTTTTTTCAACTTTTAGTCATGGTTTTCGTGGATTTAAGGGGTTGGGGGGAAACACAAAAACATGCCTAGGGGCGCCAAACTTTGAAAGCCGGCCCTGAATATAGCGCAACAAATGTGGTGCGATGCGAATAAAATCATTTTCCAGCCAATCAGGATCGAGACTTTTGTGTCATCGACACAACGAAAATCGCCCGTGGGTCATGATTTCTGAATATAAAATATTTATAATTTAGTTACTGTCTGTAAATATGTCTATATGGCCATATTTTTAGTGTTAAAGTTTTTAATGCACTGTTACCCACACAGCACAAGGATACCCTGAGAATTCCCAAAATATATTCTTGCAGGAATATTGGAATATCTCTTTGAAATTCCTCGATATTCTGAGCATATTACTGGAATGTTCCAGTGATAAGTTATGTCAAACCATATCCCTCCCCCAAGATATTATAGGATGATTCTCCAAGGAATATTAGTATATCCATAGAATATTCCTCATCCCTCTATTCATATCCAGGGACATCTCAGAAATTTGCTATACATTTTCTGTTTACACTCCCAAAATATGCCATGGATATCTTTTAAGGGGAAAAGAATAGCTCTAGGAATTTCCTAGATATTCTGTGGCAATTGCTGGTATTGGCCACTAGGAGCACTGGTTTCGGTCTCGTTCGATTTGTCGATCATGAATACGCTTTGTCACAATATTGGTATTGGAATTGATAGCAAGGGGTACTGCTTTTTTAAAAACTTAAATTATCTAATAGAATAATACATTTTCGAAATGCCGGGCCTTGGTTCGCCATAATTACGCCTTAAGGCCCTTACACAATAGGAAACTGTAACATCTGACTTTACGTTTTCACTTTACTTTTGCTCTCCGACGTGTTTTTTCTTATGGAACTTGACACAATTGAACTGTTAAAGGTAAAGTCAAGCAGTCTTTACTTTACAATTTCGGAAAGTAAAGATATAAAGTATAAGCAAGCTGCCATATTGCCGAGAATCTAACAGAGGTTATGTAGTAAGTGCGATATTTTATTGTAGAACGATTTTAATCTTGGTATACTAAGCAATGTTCGTCTTAAATGAATTATATAGCAAATAAATATAATGCGTAGTGGAAATATAGGAATCTACATATTTAAATAAAGTAAACTAATTATTTTTTTGTTTTGATATAAACTTGAAATATAAATTCTAAATCTATTAAAAAAAAAAAAAACTACGTAAAATGCATTCCTGGATAATATCATAATTATTTACATAACAAGATACACATTTTTACAAAGCTTGAAGAACCAATGTTCAATTTCCTTAACCTTGACTTTTGCTCTGTTCCATTATCTGCCCAGGGAAGAAGTTACGATCTCTTCGCACGGGTGCATCGTCTCACCTACAACGTCATTCTACTTTCGGCCAATCCCACACATAATCTGCACGAGGAAAAAGCACAAATGCTTCATACACTGACATCACAGTGGCGGGAAAATACCGGAAATGTGCGTATTTGGAGGTTAGCATTGGCGGCGACCAAGGGTAATTTTCTTGGTTTTAGGAAATGTGCGCAGTGTTGATTGTAATGAATGATTCTGTAACAAAATTATATAATGCCAATGACGAACAAACACATTTTGGTGAAGTAAACATGAAAGGGTTTCCATAGCAAAACACGTTTTTAAGAGGTTGCGAATTTAACTAATAGTCAGTTTGCGTGTTATGTAAACAATTTTGTAAATAGTGTGTAAATAATATTTGTTTCTTTGCCTGAATCGTGAATTCTACGAGTATATTGTTAACTTCTGCCAAAGTGTGTGTGTGGGTGTGTGTATTGCTGGATCTGTATGAATATGAACGACGTATATATTGTGTTTTGTTTTTTCATTGAAGTTAAAATTTTCGAAGTTACAACAATTTGAATGTTATTTCATTATGAGCAAAATTTTCGACTGGTCCATCAAAACATCAAAAGAAATCCATCACATGAAAGACATTAATCTAAATGACCCCCCTTTTTTTCACCTTTTTAAAATAATGTTTTATTTTCTCCATTGAGATAAATTAAACAGAACCTAAGCATACGTAACAAGGCGAAAATAAAGCAGGTTGGAATGCCAACCTGTGACATGTTAATCTGTTGTGTGTACAACTTTGAGGTTAATATGTACTCGAGGTGACTGCTAAATATTTAATATTAGATTAATTTTATTGTGTCCCGTTTACATATAAGAGGAATGTAAACAAGTCATCCTTTCGACTTATACGACAGGATCACGGGTTTATCATCGCCATATACGTAAATGTCTTGCCATTCGTAAACAAAATGCTCAAATTACGTGCCGAAAATAGAGCATGGAATTTGTTCCGATCCCCAGGCAAGAATAAAATGCATGGAGTAACGGTACAAAACTGGCAGTTATGCAGCTGGTCGCATCAGTGCAGAGAACGGAACACGGCCTTTATTTATCATTGTGTATTGGTTGTTTCGTCTGAGGAAAGGAAATGTAAAGACAAATGCTAAAGATTTCTACTGTGCGAGAACAATAATTTTAAAAGTATTTTTTAAGCATTTATTTTTATTATATTATTTTTAATTATATTATTATTATTTTGGTTTAACTTAAGTATATATTATTTCGAATTTAACTTATATAAGTTTTAAGTATTTTATTTTTATTTTAAGTATTTTTTATGAAACTTTAAAGTGTATTGAGTGACATGTCTACAGATTAGTATTTGTCTGGCAGATAATAATATGTCGTCAGAATATATGATTACATATTATTGACAGGAGCCATATTAGATATTTATAAGCAAATATAAGAACTGTTATAGTAAATATATGCCAAGTGTTTATAGATTTTATTAACATTGGTTATTCACTCTTTTTCGATTATTATTTAGATATAATAAAGTGGAATATGTGAATATTCCTATATAGGCCTACTTCCAAGTATCGTTAGGTTACAAATAGAAAAATAGGGATTCTTGTTAACTCGAGAATATCCCAGGAATACAAACAGAAAAATGAGAATATTCCTGTTTACTTCCAAACATTCTATGAATACAAAGAGGAAAATTAGAATATCTCTGTTTACTCCCAAATATTCAGGAATATTAGGATTAAAATGACAATATTCCTATCTACTCCCAAATATTCCAGACGTTCAAATAGTAAAATGTGAATATTCCTATTTAATCCTAAATACCCTAGAAATGTATAGAGTAAAATAAGAATATTCCCATTCACTCCTACTTACCCCAAGAATACAAAGAGTAAAATGAAAATATTTCTGTTTACTCCCATATATCCTTAGGATACTAAAAGGAAAATGGGAATCTTTTTATTCACTTCTAAATATGAATGGAATACAAAGGGTAAAATGTGAATAGTCCTGTTGCTCACTAATATTCTAAGAATGTAAATAGGAAAATCAGTACATTCCTTTTGATTCCTAAATGCACCAGGAACACAAAGAGGAAAATGTCAATATTTCCATTTACTTTATAATAACCAAGGAATATTATAAGGAAAATAAGAATATTCCTGATTCCATCTAAATATACCAGGAATACGAAGAGGAACATGAAAATACTCCTGTTTACCCCAAAAATATCCCAATAATACCAATAGGAAAATGAGAATATTTCATCTACTCCTAAATATTCCAGGAATACAAAGCGGAAAATGGGGATATATATTACCATTTACTCTCAAATATCCCAGGAATAGAAAGAGGAAAATGGGAATATTCCTGTTTACTCCAAAATATCCCAGGAATACAATAGGGGTATTGAGAATATTCGCAGAAAGCCCCTGAGTTTCCAGGGATATCTAGATGTAATTTACAATATAAATATTATACCCCATGACTATTCCGTGATGTGTGTGTATTTATCATATTAATAAGCAAAGCAACTCATGCTAATGCCTATATAATTACAGGCGTATTTTCATGTTCAAAGTACCAGCAGAAAAGAAAAACATATTGTGAAATGATTGCAAAGTGAAAAAATATTAGAAGCATTAAACGTAATCGTAAATGTGGTTATATATTATTAGAAGGAACCATTTATATAAAATATTTATAATTGTTAATCGCGAGGCGAAAAAATCGTGTTCACAAAAACGCGAATTTTTGTTGTCGGAAACATTAGTGAGATGATGATGCTAATGATCACTTTCAACATCTTGTGATGTTAATACTGTGGTCTAGTGTGACTGTTCCTGGTCGATGTTGCAAGGAATGTTCGCTATCTTACATGAAGTTTGACTGACTTCAATTTTTTGGAAATCTCTTTCACTGGCACATTGTTTGATGAATTGCATTTCTACAGAATTTTATATTGAAAGAAATAGTGAAAACAGATGCTATTTCTTATGTTTTTTTATTTTCCCTGAGATTACTCATCTCTATCGCTATGTAGTTAGTTCTTTGAGTTTTATAATACGTTGCGTATTTTTATTCAAAGTTGCACTAGTTTACGTTGTTGGTCTATGGAACTAAGGAAACAGGTGATCTTGAGCTAAATTCTGTGGTTCTGTTTTGGTTCTTTTAAACAATACTCCAAAAATGGTAATATATACATAATTTTAGTTTGTTGGTTGTTATTTTATCGTTATTCTATATATATATAACTTTGATTTGAATGTTTATAGTACCAAGACGTTAGCAAGCTAACGTTTAAGGTGGCCCACATATTTAGCCTAAATGCTTTTTTTTTTTGGTGATGAGAAAACCCAAAATGTTTTGTTTAATTTTTTTAACAGGGTAATGAAAGTTCCCTGCCTATGGAGCTTTGCTCAAACTGTAAGTACACGTACTGGTCCTGCCAAGTTGATTTTATAAATTGAGGGTATCTTGAATTCTTTTAATTTTTGTATCTCATTTTAGTTGACGCAGATGAAATCCGTAGGCTTGGAAAAAGATTCAGAAAACTTGATTTGGATAACTCAGGTTCACTTAGCATAGACGAATTTATGTCTTTGCCGGAGCTGCAACAAAATCCTCTAGTGCAACGTGTGATTGATATATTTGATGCAGATGGGAATGGAGAAGTGGATTTTAAAGGTATGAATTTGAATTTTTTTTTGCATTTTTATGGAAGAGATTAGATGTTTGATTGGCTTTGTATACCAATATGCGATTATTGAAGAACCTGATTCCACTGTGTTTACTTTTATCTTATGACATCATCAATATGATGTCGATGACGAAATTCGTTTTTTTCTATTGTACCCTCCCTTACCTACGACAATCTAATGTGGAGGTTTTTGGGCCAGAACATTGGTATTTATAGACATTGGTATTGCGAGTACAATAGCGCCCATCCACCCTATTGTATTACCCGATGCCACAATAGATCCCATCCGCTCTATTGTACTACCCAATACCACATGTGGTATTGGGTAATACACTTCAGCCCATCCGCACGAGTGTACAATGCTATTCCACATTTGGATCATAGTCAATATAGACAATTTCGCGGCCTAAATTAACATATGATTTTCATAAATGACGAATCCCATTTTTCAGTAAGACAGCCACACCTTGTTTATCACAGGTTGTGTGTTTGTCATTCACTGTCATGGGTGCTCATTTCTAACAAACAATTCATAGTGAGAGCTTTGACAATGATGATCCAGAAATGATCTTCCTCGGAGTTGACCTGAGGTTAATCCGGACTAAGGGTGGACTAATTATATTGAATTTATAAACGCCGACTAGAGTAGGACTAACTTTAGTCAAAGGATCATAGACGTACGCTGTTCTCAAGTTTACTGTGCATGCGTGTTGCATATTTTCGTCTCTAGGTAACGCTAAATACAATATAACTTATTTATAAAAAAAATGTTTTTTCTTTTCAAATTTAAGAGTAATTTACAATAATCTTAATGTATATAACAAGGAAGAGAATATAATCTCTTATACTGTGTGTTGAATTGAAGACAAAATATATTTTACACAGTATCTTTGGAATAGAAAAAGTGTAATATAAAATATATTGGCCATATATGTGGCTTTCATTATTTCCATTCAAAAGTGATGCTCTCTGTAGTGTGCTGTGTTATTTTGCCTGCTCATATAAATATGTAACATTATTCATTACATTAACGTCGCTTTATTCGGTTTAACCATTTCATTTTGCCAATACTGTCTTTATAATGATGTTAAATGTGTATTGTAATGTTAAATACATTTACAAAAATACATTATAAACTGGTTAAAATTGTATCTCCCAGAAAAGATTTGAACTTGCATTCTTCTGCTCCTCAGCCCATGATGTTACCTTTGAACTACCAATACATCTTAGTTGTAAAAGTATACTTTGTGTGGTTTGTGCGTGTGCGTGCACATGTTGTGTGTGTGTGTGTGTGTGTGTATATATATAAAATATATATATATATATATATATATATTTGTATTTGAAATTCTCCACGTCTCCTGAGAATCTGTTTTCAGAAAAGGCATTTGATTGACACAAAAATAGAAAGGCATTGCTGTAGCTAAAAAAATGATGTATTATTAAGCTTATAAGATATATTTCCTTTGAATTATTATTCATGGAACATTTAATTCATTAGGTTGGTGTATTTTTGCATACATATTGACAGAATCTGCTTTAAACGTAAGTTTTATGTTTCGTAAACTTTATTTAGCTTTCACTGGTGTGTAATATTAACTAAACTGTTGTATTATATGTTCGCCATGTTTCTTTTTGACCTTAATACTTTGTTAATTGTACCCTCAGTCCGGACTAAAAGTTAGGCCGTACTAAAGCAAGATGATCCTCGGACTAGCAATAAAAATGCTTTCTGAATACGAAAAATTTGGGTCTGAAGTTGATCTTTCCTTAGTTTGGACTAAAAACGACTATGAATAAGGCCCTTAGTTACTAATTTCTTGCTTAAACTAATGTATATCTGTAAACAAGAATCACAATTTTTGGTAGATCAGCCACTCCTTGTTTATCATGGCTCGACTTTGGGTGAATCACTGTAATGGGTGCATATTTCGAACACACCACCTTATATTCAACATTTCTTTTCTTAATAAACACCTCTCCTAGCCTCCTCCTACAAGTTCGTTTGCACCTGTACATTAGGTACTACATACCTTTGTTAATCGTTACTGGCTACAGAATTCTGACAGAACATTACCTACATACAACCAACCTACATCTGATACACACATTCGTATCCATTGTATGACACACTGATGCATAATAAAACTGAATTTGAACACATAAACTAATACCTTATTCACTTTATGAACGGAACAAGAGGCCAACTATTCATACATTTTTTATTATTCTACAATACAAACATCACAGTCCTGTAACTTATGAAATCTTCAATACTCTGCATTTTGGATATACAGCTTCGTTTCAACTACTACCTCTATGAACAAACATACAGTCCTACTATACTATAGGCTGTTCACGGTAAAGTGAGCACTTTTGAGGCCCTAGTTACTTTTTACTTTCAGCCATATTTAATCCTTTAACCACTTTTTAAAATAAATTTTGCAGTGTAAGTAATAAACACAGTGTGTATATTCCACCGCACTCGAAAGTTATGTCTAAAGATAAAATAAAACATGTTTATAGACTATTAATCCAAATGAGAAGGCATTCAAAAGTGCTCACATTACCATGAACAGCCTATACACATGTTAAACCAATACAAACTATAATATATTATAGTTGTTAATGACACATTTAATCGTCACTCTTACATTATAGATCGTGAAGCACATATTATCCCATTTTCTATGATCTGAGGTTTCAACGCACTCACATTAGGCCCTACCGCACATATATTCGTGTTAAACATTTCCGTTTTCCATAACACCATATAAACATTCTTATCATCACACAGTTATTTCAACTAACATTTCAAACTGTATAAATTCCAATAAATCACTCCTACATCTGACACATCCGACCGGGCAAATTACATTCGTAAAACTAAACCTGGAACAATCTCTTTTTTATCAATATCCAATTACGAAGCACATTTGTTTCATTTATCTCTGCATTATTCTTCACCTACATTTTTTATAACACAAAACTCTCATGTTGCACATTTTCTAGTGTTTTCTTGAATATGCATATATTTATAGTCTTACAACTTAGGAAAGCTAAATTCCTCAGTTTTTGAATTTTATTGTTTTACTCATTGCATTTAATACTAAACTATTCTACTATTTGGCCATGTCCTGACATCATTAACTACTTCACACTTATAAACAAATCTGTGGTATCAAGAAGTCTTATAGACCCAACCATGCATATGCCTGTAGGATCACAAAAAAATTAGCAGTTGAAAAATTTGAGTGAATGAGTGTCCTGACAGAATTGACAATTTTGGTGATTTGTGAACACTGATTGAATGTGACTACCTTTGAGTAGTTGTGTCAGGTGGTAGGATAAAAATGCTCTATTAAATATTGTAGTGATGGTTGTATACTGGATTCAAGTTAGATTCAAATCTCAGATTCACTTAACAAGTACACTTAAGAACCTAGTGACTACCAGCCTTTGAAAAAAGTTGCCAGAATCAATGTATAAAATGTGAGTATTCATACTTCCCCTTTTTCTTCTTCTTCATCTGCAGGTTGAGAAGATCAGTGTTAAAAGTTTGGTAACCAAAGATCTTCGACATTAGGCAAGAGTTAGTGTTGCAGGTGTACCAAATTTTCTCTGTTTTCTATGTTATAGAATAGTTGTAATATTAAATAAAATATAAAATAACTTTGTAACAAATTAAAATCTTTCTCTTTTATTGTTCTCATAGTGTAACATTTAAATTATAAGTTACCTTTAGGAACTTTGCGCACCTAGCTGTGGAAATTTTCGGTATTGAAACTATACCATAAGAAATCTTGGGTGGAATTAACCTTATCTGTGCTAAGATTTTCTGTTACACTTCAACAAGTACACTTAAAAAATTCTGAAGAAAAAATACCAGAATTAATATAACAAAATGTGAGTATACATACTTCCCTGAACTTTTTTTGAAAATATATATTACTTGTGTTAAGATTTTCTGTTACATATCCACGAGTATATTTAAAAACCTATAGTAAACCTTTGAAAAAAAAATCAGAATCAAAGTAATAAAATCTGATTATGCATACCACTCTAATCTGTTTATTACATTTTACATACTTGTGCCAAATTTTTCTGTTACACATTAAGTTGCTTGGATTATGAACAGTTAGATTAAATGCGGTGACATTTGGTTTTGGGAGAGTAGGACTCCTAACTTTTAGCGGTGCCGAAGTTTGGTAACACTTGACAGAAATACTTTTTTCTTTGAAAAATTGAAATTGTACTACGTAATTGAATAAAGAAATGTTATGTACTGAATTCTCTTTGTAGAGGAATATCAGATTGAGTGTGATATCCATTTGGTTTTCAGACGGTAGGGCTCGGATCTCAGAGTCATTTTTGAAATGGCAAATTTACTTCACAAATTTAACTTTTTCTTGAAAATTTTGCATACTGGTGCTAAGATTTTCTGTTATGCTGAAATGCCATTTTATAGTGGCAATAGGTGGAAAAAATGCCAAAGCGGCTAATCATAGTTTTTGTTCTCATTCAGAGGCAGTAACGTTAGTAGTGAATAGAAGGTTAAATTCACAAGGCAACTCAAGAATTGTTACAATACACTCCGTTTCCTCCAAATTATAATTCTCATAAAAAATATGTCCCATCATTCCACAGTGTTGCAGCGTTGTGCCGCCCATTTTTATGCATCCACAGCACACAAGCAGTTACTCTTAATTATCTAGATATACCCATGCATACCTGGTATGACAAATTAACATGCTCTTTTCCTTAGTTTAAGCAGAATAGCATGCTTTAAATTTATAATAATTACACATCTGTTGTGTTCAGCAACACACCATTAATGCTTAAAATTTGTACAGGTAATCTTGTGTGTTCACAATAATTCTATGCATGAGACTTTCCCATATACAATTAATATGTTCGATGATGGGGCAAAGTCAAAAAGTAGACGACACATGTGCAATGTGTAGGAGTTCGTCAATGGCCACCCTGTGGAGCGATGCAGGCCCATCCTCGAGCGAAGAGATCTTCTGGCTTCAGGTCCAGGGGGACTTCCCTTCAGTCATTTTTTGGGTTATACTCTTGGTTGCTGTTCTGTACTTGCGTCTCATCTGTACTTGTGCGGCCAGTTCCGTAGCGGGGCATCTTGTCTGGGTGCCCGTAACATCTGTTTCGTATCTTCGGGTTAATGGCCTTCTCTCTCTCCGTTCGTCTGGCTCTCCTCTCTTCCCCGCCATTGCATGCCAGGATGGCAGCGTGTTGGCTCGTGTCAGTTGGCTGGCTCTTTCTTCGCTTCTCAGCAGAAAGGAAAGAAAATAATATGAACCCTGGCCTTCCTAGTTCAAGTGCCAGCTCATATGAATAGTGAAAGCGTATGTAATTCACACAAGTGCATAGTTAATTGAAACATTTTATGTTGAACAGATAATTGAATTATACCTCTGGCCTCGAGATAAAAGTGTATCTAGCAATAGTCCCACTCGCAAGGACAAGAACGGCTGTGTTTTCCGTGGCTCCTACTGGGAGGGATTTTAACTGGCATTTTCCTATGCTAGCGCTGTCGCGCAATAAAACGTATTCTACGTGTTATGAAAATGTGAATTCTTAATTAATCAAGCAATCGTATGGGAAAGTTTTTGCTAGTATCCCATACAGTATAAAAAGAATATATGAGTTTCGTGTTCACTTGCAACATCATATCATTGTACTTTTCTCACATGGTTAAAATTTAATTGCTAATACAATTTTTCAATACCATTAGTATCACAACCTCTTGTGCAGTAAGGCACCGCCTGGTACTTGCTTCTTAACAGCTAAGGATACATATTTCACTCTTGGAACAGTGTCCATCACAGAACAAACGAGTTTCTCGAGACTTTATCATTTGACACATTATTTACAGTAGGCCAAATGACCTTCTTACCTCTTAGCTTTCGTGTGCATATAAGTTTGCTTAACTAGTAACTTTTAACTTTTCTAGTAACTTTTTTGTTACATTTTCACATACATGTCTTACCCTAAATTTTTATTTACATTATGCATTTACTCTTACTTAATACTTTGTTGAATGCTTTTCTCTCTAGACATATTCTTGCCATTTTGCTACGTCTACATTACACTTTCAAGACACTTGTTACACAAACCATCCATGGTTTACCTCAAGAATAATTAATGCATATACTAGTTACTTTCAAAGTCATTTACTTCGTGACTTATCTGCGTGTTGCATTAACAGTGATTATTTACACTCAACTACTCTAGTTGCAATGGAACATAGTGTTTAGTTCTTTGGACAGTAAGTCCTGCTAGGACCTAAGTTAAGTAAAGTAGAAATGCTTTGTCGCTTTAAGTAATAAAGGAACTGTTTGTTGTCCTACTTAAACCTTGAATTCTTTCCATACATTTTACTGACTTTAATTACTTCTAAACACTTGATTCCCTAGCACATGGTACAGTTCGCTCAAAATTTCATAGAACCTGTATGAATTTTAAAACTAACCCTTTGTAAATCTAACCTAAACAAACACATATTTACAGTCCTTGTTAAGACCTAACCTAACCTACATTTTTCCTACAAACTATCCTTACCTAATACTCTTGCAAGATTTGAGTTTTGATATCTGTGTAGCAACATTTTAAGTAAGGCATGGAATTTCCTGGGCAGCGTATCCAGCACACTCACAGTGTGTTTTACTTCATGCTCCTACAATTACTGTATCTCATAGTTTTACAATGTCACCCAGTGACGCATTGGAAAGTCGAGGGTATGCATTTCAGCGTATTCAGACCTGCCTCTAGGCCATGTTACCACGCAGCTCACACTTCCTAACTGTGTTCACTCATTCTCTGGGACTCTGTGTTATTCTCGTCGGATTTCAAACTCTTAATAACTAACACTCTAAGATGAGCACGTTTGGGGTTAGGGTCAAACCAAGCATTAACTTTACAGCTTATTAAGGGGGTTGACTCTAGGCGTACTTTATTTCCTCCCGTGCTCTCTTACATTTTAAGGACAAATTGCGTTTACTTAGCCAATTTATTTACTTTAATGATGCTCGTGTCAAGAGGAAAGTCTCCTTTGTTAACGGGGCACTCGCTAGTGTAGGACCTCTGTTCCTGACAATGTGTCTTTACGAATTCCAACCCTTACAATTTAATAAATCATCACAACTCGCACATTATATACACTTTGCCTGGATACCTAAAAATTATATTTACATTTTAGGCAAACGAAAGTGAAGTTTCCCTATGTGATTCTTCTAATCTATGTGATAGAGATTAGTTACGGACGTACATGATCACTAAGCCTATTCTCTTTCCTTTCGAAAAGTCAGCTACGCTAAGGCTCTTTAAGTGGAGCATCTCTCATAACATTCTCAATCCTATCCTTCCTACTCGAAATTATCTTCAACAAATTCTTGCACTCTCGTTTTCCACTCGGTTCCCTAATTCTATCACTCCCTATTTTTTCTGCTATCACACTTGGGTTTCCTATAACAGTGGGGAAAAGAAAGTGGTGGAAGTCAGGTACTCACTCGTTGACTCTCTGTCTGGCGATGGCATTTCGTTCTGTGGTGCTTCGGTGGTCGTCTTGGTTTCCTGGGTGAGGTGGATGATGTTGAAGGCCATCAGAATATCAGAGGTGGTCGCCAAGGAGCTTCCCTGTTGCGCCCTGGGACGTGGGTAGTGCACCTTGCACGAAATGGTGTCTCGTTGCGGCGGGACAGCGGCGTGAAGTAGGCCTGTGAGGGCTGCCTGGTTGAAGTTGCTGTCTGTTGGGTGGACATCACTGGAGGCAGTCTGGGTCTGCATTTCTATTTGGCTCTGCTGGATGGGGAGCTTTCTGGACTCCTCAGACGCTCGTGGTGTCCCACTCCAGTCGTGGGAGGGGCTGCTTCCACAGCACCGAAGCTTTCATGTGTCTGAATAGCACTGACTCTGTCCTAGAACTGATTAGTGTGCTGGAGGTGTGTCTGGCAGATGACATCTTGAAAGGTTCGGTCTCCTGGTTGACTGTGGTGGGGGCAATGTCATCAGCTACTGGTGTGCTCACTCCAATCATAGTTGTCTTACTCCTCTTGCCAAGGATTTATGGATATGAAAGGAGGGGTAGCTGGTTACCAATCTGTGCGTCCTTATCCTCTGCGATTTCCACACCCTCAGGACGTAGCGTGGATAGAACAGAACCTAGGGCCAGTGGATACAAAGCCTTGTTAAGTTTGGGTTCTGGTGGTAGCACTTTTTCTGCTAAGGGAAATAAGACTGGGGAGATGGTTACGCCGTCCGGCGAATTTGTCTCCTGGGTTTCCTGACTGCTGAGGGCCAGGAGGTTTGCAAGGGGTAGAGCTGTGGGAGCTTGCTGTGTTCCAGCATCTGTCATGTCGTGTGGGGCTCGCTAACCTCAGTGATTATGCTACCTTCTGGATGCCTTCTACTAATTATTCTATCGGTGGGACTCGGCCATGAGCCTTCGGTTATGGAGCTTATCTCCCTGCCAGGCACCGGGGAGAGTAGGGGTGGTATGAACTAGGCGTGGAGGGTAATGTCCTCTGGGACATTCCTCCCTGAATCCGCAGTAGAATGTACGTCCTATGTGCCGGGGTAGGAGTGACTCCTCTTGTCCTATTACTGGGGCCCTGGTCTTCCTGACCAGAGGTCGGAGACCTTGTCACGTTCTCTTCGTTGGGGTCAGGGGTTCGGTACCTGCTTTGGGTGCAGTCATTTCAGCGTCCACCCCTGTTCGGGTGGTCTAGCCTTGTTCCCTGGAATCCGGGGTTCGAGACTTAGTTGGAAGGTTGCACTCTATGTGAATTTGATCCTTGGAGTATTTGCCAGGGGTCAAGGAGGCGTTCGCGGGCTTGGAAAAGTGTCTCCTGTGTAGGGGTGTTTCCTGATTGAGGAGGGATTTTCGCTTCTCTCCTGGGAAGAAGTATTCCTTGTGGTCGAAGAGGAATGGTTCTCCTTTCCGAAGCTAGCAAGGTCGGATAGTCCCTGTTATAATGCTGGCGTGGGCAGTGCCAGCAGCTTGGCAAGGGGGCGGTGGGTAGAGGAAAGGAAGAACTGTGTCCTGCAGGCAGTCTAGTGAAGGGGGCTAGGTCTGCAGCCTTGGTGGCGCATACCGGGGTGTTAATCCTAGACAGTGTGCGGTTGTTCTGTTTCCTTCACACTCTCTGCTAATTCCTCTATGCTCTGCAGCTGCGGGGTTAACGGACAATTACGGAGGGGGGGGGAGGGTGCGTTTCATTCTGGCTAAGATAGATCTGCTTATGAATTTGCTCCTTTCTGCAGATAAATATCTCGACCTCTTTTTCTGGGGACTGGTTTCGAGAGTGAAATCCTTTTATCAGCCCAGACATCACCCCATCACCATGAAGTGGGCTGAGAGTCGGGATCTAAGTTGGCCCCACTCTTGGATGAATTCTTCATATTTTTCCCACCATTCACTTGCAGTCGTTCAAGAACAGGACCGGGTTTTTGTGCTGTGACCCACTGAACTCTCGGAGCTGCATTTTGGTAGAATGGACAGAGGTTGTGAGGCTGGCCCTCTGTCCAGGATTCGAGGGTTGGTGCGAGTGATTGCGCCTACAAACTCCGCACTGGTACACTTGACCGGGATGAGTGACCTGCTCGTCTGGCTAACCTTTGTACCTATTATGATATTCATCTATGCATATTATACACCTTATGGTGTACCTTACTTGCCTGTCACATTCCAGCCAATGACATGTGACCACTTGGCTCTGTTGGCATGTTTGGCACCTAACTTCAAATCATCCTTATGCCTGGGGATGTCCTCCCATCCCAGGCAGGTGTAGTGAAATTGCCTTTGGCAATATTCATATTGAATTAGATTAATTCCCATTCCGTCACAGGTTTCAATCAGACTTTGTGAGCCCCTTGTAGGTTTTCAGCCTGGGCTGATATCTCTGGGTTATCATGTGATCTGCTTTCTGAGCATGATATGATATAAGAAAAATGTTGAGTGCCACGGGGTGTTTAAGAATCGACGTTCCGAAGTCCGGTATGTTCCCTCTACACCGAAAGGAAGTAAGATTTGGCTCAATCGTGCCAAAACCGCTTTGGCCAGGTTACATTGGGTGCCAATTGATGTTAGTCAGTGGCGGCCAATGTAACAATTTTTGAGGGGGGGGTAGCTGGCCTGGTCTATGACCCCAAGGCTTAACTATATGAGGCTTATGCCCCACTTTGGGCGCCAATTGACGCTAGTAAAGGCGACCAACGTGATTTTTTCTGAAGGGAGGGAAGGGGTGGCTGACTCTGTCTAAGCCCCCAAGACTTAGCTTCTTAAAGCTTATGCCCCACTTTTGGTACCAATTGACGCGCTCCTCCTTCCCTGAAGAGGAAAAATGAATGAAATATTTAAAATGGAGATTGGTAGTCAGGAGGGGGAGAAAAGTATAAGTTAAGTAAATCCATCACGTAAGAGCACTGATTCCCTCCTCTATAACAAGTTAAGTAATTTTACTCTGGAAGCGTCGACTGATTCGTTATTTGTTTTGCCTGGCTGGATCGCAGGTCTGCCCACGTTGGGAGTTTTGTGGGGCACTTTCTAGGTGGAGGATTTTTAATTGGAGGAGGTGAATAAAACCCAAGGGTGAACTTGACCACATAAATCTCCCTCCTGGGGAGTTTGTTCCCACTCACTATGAAGGTTGCCAAAATGTGTGATGCCAGCTGTCGCAGAATTAAAAAAAAAAAGATAAATAAAAAAAAATAAACCCCCAAAAGAGAATCCTCTCAGCTACGAATTAGTCAGTTTCTCAGGTGCTTCCCATGAGGCTTTAAGGGTGGGCCTAATTTATTTCCTCGCATGAATAAAATCTTGGGTAACTGTCACAACCCTACGCGAAACTGCCGGTTTTGGAGGGATGCGAATGATAGAAGTGTGTTGATCTCCCAAACTTTCCATTCATCCCAATTTTTTAAAGTCACTTATTTCTATTAAAATTGTTCAGGACAAATTTATATTGATTTTGTAAAGATGTTACAATGATTGAACTACGCAAAATGATAATATCAACCAGAAAAATAAACTAATATGAAAGTCACCTGACTTTGGCCATATTTTATGAATAAATGATATAAGTATTCAATCTTATCAAAATTTAAGCTGTTGTATAATTTAAGTGGTCCTGAAATACTGTTACCTTGCTTTACATTAATTATTGAAATTATTTAAAATTAAATTTATGTAAATAAGTGGCATTTCTATTGAATATCCAATCTCATGCCTGGTTTCATTTTGTGATTTTACCAGTATTCCAAGTTATTCCCATGGAGAAAAAAATAGTACAGTGCGACACATTTTTGTCCGTACCAAGTTACGATTTGTCTTTTATTTCGGTGAGATACGACAAACTTGCATGATAGTCATAAAGATAGCACCCAGTGTCATTTTTAAACTGCTTTGGTTCATTAGAAGCTGGAGAACGTGTTTGGGACATTACGCATGTGCCAGCACTGATAGGAGCAATTTTAATATATTTAAAAACATCTAACAGCAGCACATGCACCCTAATATTAATAGGAGTTTTAACATTTTAATTACCTGCACTTTACAACTGGTCCGTTAATTTTGCCACATATCCTTCTGTTCCCAAGAGAATGACCTCACTTTGTCAGGTTGGTGATGAAAGTTTGTTTTGTTTTAAATCAAATTCAGGAGGAAAGGTATTTTTATCTAACAATTTAAAACTTAAATAGTTCTAGTCTCTATATTGTACACAGAATTTGGTATGCTTATGCTTTAAATGTAATCATCACAATTTTCTTGTATTTTAATAGAAAAATTAATTTGCCATTTTCTTTTGCACATTGTTATGATGTTCAGATGTTTCTCGAGTCTAAGTTAACAGGTGTCAATAATTATCTCATACAAACCTGGATTTTTGTGCGTAAGCTATTTTAGAGAAATCTGCTGTGTAACGTTCTGTTTGCAAGTTAATATAACTCTAATAAATTAAAATAATAATTAAAGAAAATGTGTTCACACTGCTTTCTTCCAAAGAAGTAAGAATGTGCAGGATAATCAAGGTTCATTATTTGATATGTAATAAAAATAAGTGAATTTTAAATGCAAATCTGAATTGGAGCATAAGTAGTGGTACGAGTTATAGAAAAATGTTTTTCTTGTAACATTGACAATTATTTTCTTGCCTTTTTGCAATACACCTAGTAGCAGTGAGCAATGAATTATTAGTTTCCAGGCAGTTATGCAATTCTATGGATTTGTATATTGTATTTTATTTGAATTAAACAGATGTAAGGTTTAACAACTCTATGCTATTACACTATAAAGAAACCCTATGGTTTAACATATTATATGATCTACTTTTCTTTGAATGTGTTTTCAAAGTGTAGTAGCCGCATAATTTCAAAATAATATACAACTACAAATACTGAAAAAGAGCTCAACTAACTTTAGACATACATTTAATTCCAGAACATAATTTATAGTTTGAGTTTGAGATTTCTGAACACTTGATTAGTTGTCACAACCAATAAACTGTAAACTTTATGTTCGGTTATAGCAATATGGATAGTTCTGAAGGATTAAAATGTTTAATATCTAGAAAACATCTGTCAACTATATTTTGTATATGCATGAATTAATTAGGAATGAATGTATGCATAGTATGAATGTTAGTAAAATGACATCAATTATGACAAACTACAGTAATTGTCAATGTATATTGTAAATTTAATTGGGTGATGCAAGTGCAATTCGAAATTGAAAGTAACTTGTAATTGCAGTAGTGAAAGTAATGGAAGATAACAGAAAGCAGGAAGTTTATAACTGCCACACTTCTATAGGGCTGAAATATTCTTGAAGTTTATACACAATAACAATGAAATCACGAGTGGATAGGCCTTGAGAGCGGTATAAACTTGGGTGTTTCCTCTTCATTTCACGTGCGTGCCACCCATCTATACGTAAAAACAAAATAGTTTCTTGCTTGCTAATTTTCTTCTGTGCACGTCCAGAAAAATAGTTAACAAACCACTGTTTCACAATTTTTATGTTAAAAATATTGTTAGTGAAGAAAATAGTATGATTATGTAAAAGTTATGAAATATCAGAGATTTCCCAGTAAAATTTTGAAAATATATGAGTGTATAGTTTGTAAGTGACGAGTTTAGTTTGAAGCAAGCACACAGAGTTATTGAGTTTCCTGCCTACGTGCAGAAGCAGAGGGAGTATTGAGGAGTTGCAGATAGGGAGAAATTCCTGTGTTTCTTTGCGACACTGGCCAGCGCAAGGGACTGGTTGGTGGAGCGGCAGGCGTGCTCAACTGTAGTAGAGCACGAAGCCTAAAAACCTGCAAATAATTATCTCTGGCAACAACATTGAGCTCTAACCAAGTTATAATGCATTGAAAATAGCATCCAATTTTTAGTTGATAATACTTAATAAATAAACATAGTGCAGCAATATGTTTGCAGCACTTTGACTGGTCTGTTTTGCATTTACAGTCTCCTGTCATCATGTTCCTATTTGAGTCAATCTGCAGTTCTTTGTTAGCTGAATTTTGAAATTGTAGAAGGGGTCTTGTAAATACTTGTTTCTGTCAAGCACTTGCCATGTATTTCATGACTTAAGCAGTAGTGTCAAGTATTTGGTTACTTTCATTAAAATTTCTGCCTTATTGCGAAGTAAATCTTTGGAAGTTGAACAAAAATTGTATTTTGTGTAACTATACGTAAGTTTTTTTCAGTAATTTAAAGAATAATTTGTACTGTTTTTCACTCCCCCCCCCCCCTTTTTTTTTTTTTTTTTTTTTTTTTTAGATAAGCAATTACAGTGTTACTTAATTTTTGTAAGATATCTGAAATTTAATTATGGTTTCTTTATAGGTATTATGAAACAATGCCATTATACATCTTTGAGATGACAGTATGACTCAAAATGAAGCTCTACAGATTTTAGGAAGCCATTAAACTGGATTTATGGTTAACAATATACGTTGAAAAGTTACATTACTGTCAATGTAAAGGTGCCTTTAATTGCTACATAGATTTTTTTTTTGGTGTAATTTGCCTGTGTTCTAATTTTTTTTTTTTTTTTAATAAGTCCTGTGCTGTATTGTGTTAGATAAGGTATTTGTTAACTGAAATTTAGAGATGAGACACCTACAAATTCAATAAAAAATGTTGATTTTACTGCCAGACATTGCATGTGTTATTGCTATAAAATTAAGTTAACTGTTTCCCTTGGTAGTGGGTTTAAATAATTGTTCACATTACTTATTAACATACATGCAACGACTGCATCATTAAAATGTTTTAAACTGAATGAATTGAAACAAATAATGTTGATTTTTGAATTACAGAATTCATTCAGGGGGTTTCCCAATTTAGCGTTAAAGGTGACAAGGAATCCAAATTGAGGTTTGCCTTCAGAATCTACGATATGGACAATGATGGCTACATTTCTAATGGAGAGCTTTTCCAGGTAATGCAGTTCTTTAATTTTGTTTATATGTACTTTAAATACATCATTTAGTTATATAATTATATGCACTATTATTGCAGGTACTGAAAATGATGGTTGGGAACAACCTTAAAGATACGCAGCTCCAGCAGATAGTAGATAAAACAATTCTGTTTGCTGATAGAGATGAAGATGGTAAGATCAACTTTGAAGAATTCTGTTCGGTAAGTCAGTTTATATTCATTTTTAAAATTTTTTATTTTAATTTATTTTATGCAATGCTGTGTGGCTCAACAACAGTCCAATATGAGCCACTCTACTATACACAAACATGGAACAATCCCAGGCAATACAGTTACTGGAAAAATTAATAATAATAATACTTTCTCAGTACGGTAGAGGCGTACCATGGAACAGCTCTATACCAAACACAGGGGTGGAAAATGGTTCTTTGTTCAATGTCCTTCTCTTACATGTAATTAAAACAAGAGTTCAGAAATCAATTGAATTTATAAAAGATGAAAGAATATTTATTTTGAAGACAGATGCAAAATACAACTTTAATTAGTAACACAATTTCTTCATCGCAGCTTATTGAGTAATACTATGTATAGTATAACATCTAACATTATCCACCAGGACATATGCACTACAATAAAAATAATATAATAGAAACTGATAAGAGAAAATGCATCTTAAATAGAAAAATGTAATAGTACAAATTACATATAGGGATGGGTTGAATAACAAAAAATTCTGGTTCCAGTACCGATTCTACATTTAAATATCGGTTCCAGTATTCGGATGACATTTTAATAATTTCAGATTTAAATAACTTTAAAAAAAAACGCCAGACATTATTCACATATCACATCCAAAAGCTCTCACAAAATACATGCACATACTCTACTCTGTTTGTTTACGGAATTTTTTCTCTCATATAATACCCTAGAATGCTGTATTTAGAAGATGTAAACATGTGACAATTAGAACTATTCAAAGCTAAAAAAAACCGTAAACATCTGCCATTGTTTCACTTGATGCTAAGTGTAGTATCTTCTCAGTATATATTTATCTATGACATTGCAACCACGAGACTGTTTACTTTTTGTCTCGTTTGACAGAATATAAACCAAATACTGTATTTGATTAAATGCCTGTCCTTAAAAAATTCACAGTGTTTCGTACTAAGTATAGTAGTATAGCATCATCTCAAAATATCACTAAATTTATTACTGTGTAGAAACGAGAACCGAGTAGTTGTTAACTTAAAACCGGTTCCGAGTCAAACCTCATGAACTGGTATAAATTGGAACTGAAGAACCGAACCGGCCATCCCTAATTACATACTAAAGATATGTAAAATTATTGTTAAAGTTAAGTCGTGTACCTTTTGAAGAACAGTTTTAAATATGTATTGTGACAATCATCCATACTCAGAGACAGTCAAAATGCTTCATAAGGTTAGTGTTAGTGGTGTTAGTATGTATTTCGAATAGTTTTTGAACGAACACAAATTTTTTCAAATAGTTTTTGAATAATTTTCAAATGCTGCGTTTTAGAGTTAGATAAGAATACACACTCTTGTATAGACAGAAACACAAATAAATGTAATTATTAATAGATTTATTTTGTCATTTAATTTAAATGTTTACACTTAAAAGTTCAAAAACTAAGATACAGTGAAACCCTTTTAAGAAATATCCTTTTAAAAAGTTCCCTGCTTAGTAAGTGTTCATAATTTAGGACCTGATCAGTGAACACCAAAGTAATTTTACCTCATACGTACCAACTTCCCAATGTTAAATATAGTAAGACATTTCAAAATGCTAATATTCTGCGTAAGTAATGCACAACAATTCTATTGAATAAGTAACTTTGTCACAAATTCACTCTTAGTTCCCTGGTTACATTATCATACACATACGTGGTTTTGTATAATGTATTTATAAAAAACTTTAAGAATATAAAACCTTATCTCAATCAAATCAAAATATTGAATGTACATGGTTGCATGCACACAAAAAATTGATGCTTCTCACTCACTTGAAAATGTAAAGAAAAATTACATTCAAAGAAATTTAAGCTGTTCACTTTGAAGTCCGCAAAAAATCAACTCTATGAAAACAATTCACTGTAGTTTACCGAAAATATTAGCGCTGATTGGGTAACCAAATTTTCTGTTTGGTCCGGTCATTTTTATAAAAATCTAAACCGACCCGAATTCTCAGAAAAAGCCCACCAGTAGGGGTTTTTCTTGCACTGAAGTTAAAACAAACAAATTATTAAAAATTTAGCAACTAATGTCACTTCCACTGTATAACAGTATGTAGCATATCTGTGGCTTTATATTTACAATTATACTACTTATGTTGTATAGTTAAAATCATCCTAAACAGTTCCCCGTGATAGAGGCCATGGTTTCCCAATAAACCATGCATTGCCAATGCAGGAATACTGTTTTATTATGTCTGATTTTATTTCTTTCTGTTAAACGTGGTTATGTATTCATATTGTGTACACAAATGTTAGTAATGTAAATTACTTCAATTATAATTTCATATTAACGTGCAAGTAAACCGCTCCCTCATAAATATTTAGCAAATAAATATGTTGATATGAAGCCAGTGCTGCCACACTTGCTCATGCAGTTTTCCCTTTCTGGTGAACAGGTACCGACTCAATTTTTGTTCATTGCATGGACACAATACTGTACAGGATCCAGTTTTCTTGTTACATTTTTCTGCTTTCTGACTGCTTTATCATTTTCTTTGGCAACACTAATCAATTTAGGTTAAACACTATGTTTTTTAACTGCCTGATTCTGAGGCGTATCGTGAAAATTTTGTCAAGACATGTAACACAAAACTTACTTTGGCACTTCACTTTGCACAGAGGAATTAAATATTAATAATAAAATGAAAATAAACGGTTGCTGGAAACAGCTTTAAGTTTTTTAGTACTTTTTTCCTCTCTCTCTTACCTTCATCTGGATTGCTTTGACACGACAGAATCAACAACCTTAAAATATGCCCATATAAAGCTCAAAAGATTCTCCAGATTTTGATTATACCCTCACATAGGTGTATGTGAAGTGTAAGAGATCTGTAAACTTTCAATCCTGAAGAAAATTGAACTATTGAAGTAATACAAAAATATCTAAATTGCAACACTCGAACACTTCAACACATATTACTAAACATAATTAAACCCTATATAAAATCAATAATGACAGTTTTAATTAAGACAAATCATACACATACTTCAGTATGTAAGATGAAGAAAAGAACACAATTTAATCCCTAGGGTAACGTGTAGTATTAGTGCAGGCACCAATTTAAAAAAAAAATGGTCAGTTTTTTAAAGAAAACCATTTTAATGTTCCAAAAGAGAGAAAGGAAAAACATAAATCCAGACGTCAAATAGCGAGATTCACTGGTTAAATCAAATAATTTTACATTTTAATTTGAAAAGTTTAAAATTCATTTAAATGCCCAAAATTCACAAAACACTTAAATTGGCTAGTAGTAAATCATTTGAATTAGAGCTACGGCAAAGTTACATATATGCTTGTTAACAAGAATAATATAAAATCTGTTAAAAACTTTAATATTTGCCTGTCAAAAAACGTAATTAAAAAGTAAAAATTACTTCTGAAAGTTCACAAAACATAATTTATGTTTAAGTTTTCAAGAATTGTTTCCATTGTAACATTTACTATTTGTTTATAAGTTATAATTTATAATTTTTGTAAAGGTCACGATTAAATGTTCGTACAAAGATTCTGACTTAGTTCTCTTTACTTAGATTGTTGAGATAGGGTATTGTTCTCCAATTTTTAACAACTTCTAATTTCTCACTAAACGAGCATAACTGAAATGAGTTATTAAATACACTTGTTAAAATGTCACTTTTACAGTCATAATTTATCTTGCAAAACTACCTTTTAAAATACTTTTTCAAATGTAACACCCATCAGTCACGTATATAAACTCGCTCTCCTAGCACGCTGAATGCAATGTCACCTTTTGCATGCATGCGCCCACATTTTGTGCGAGCTTTCTGTGACGTCACACCAGCTGAACGAGTGTTGAGAATATCACAGCGCTATGTCACGATGGTTCAGGGAACTATTACAATAAAATATCGAAATACACACCATGCCACCACCCCTCAGCACCTTGCCACAATGTTTCGAGTAACTATTAAGAAAGAAAGGCAACAAGACACATGCATCTTAGTCCCGTATGTAGAGAGGAAAGGAAAATTTATTTTTATTTCAAAGAAAAATGGGAAGTATATGGTTAAGAAACATGTTGGTTTTCAAATTTTATTAAAGCATTGACTGGATGCATTGCATTCGTGGAGAATATGCCCCTGGCCTGATTATAACTAGCTGTGGTCTCACCATTGTGTAAGTGTGTGTTCCATTGGCTGCATGAGTGTAGTTAAAAGAATAGCTTGAATTTTGTTAGTGTGGTGTATACCACTTGCATTGCTTGTGGTAGATATTTGTTTATGTTCTTTCAACTGAAACAACTTCCATACAAGTTGAGTAAAATTCATTTTTTCTCAAACGTTTAGTGAAAAAAGAAGTGTTTATAGCAACTGGTTAGTGTTGTAGAAACGTGTGCAGTTGCAAATGTATTACCTAACGTACCTCATAGAGTGATTGATGTGTTTGCCTAAAATGGAAGTGAAGTTGACACCAGACTTTTTATGTGCATGAATATTTTTACTGTGAATTTTTGTGTTCCGTTTTACACAAAAGAATGTTTTCAGCAGCAGGTATTTATAAAAATGCAAATTGTGTGTGACACTGTTGTTGAACAGCACTATTGTGTTGCTAAGAAAAAGACACTAGTTATATACTGGTAATGTTATTACTTTTAGGTATAGCGGAACAAAACTCATCAAACATTTGTTTGATATGAAAGCCGATTTGACAACAGACTTTTTGTGTACATAAATGTTTTTGTAATCTTTGTTCCACTCATAAAAATGTGTAGCTATGACCGACCCGAACCAAGAACAGACATTTTAAACCAAAAACCGAACCGAACTAAAAATATGAGAACCGATCAGCTCTAGAAAATATAAAATAGCAAAGGTACTTTCTGGGAGACAGAACTTCTTTTTATCACTTTCTCTCTGTGCACTCATTTTCTCAAATGTTGCACTCCCAATTACCAAGTTGTGCTCCTGCCGCTGATTTTCAGTGAGATGGAAATTTACTTTCTGCAGGCAGAGGTTTTTAGAACATTTGGCTTCACAAATCCAACCATCATTATTCTTTCAATAAAGTCACTCATAATGTAGCAAATTAATTTTGGGCCTGAAAACTGCAAATTAATATTACATTTTTGAACACCGAATTAATGTCCAATAAAAACAAACACAGAGCCCTGTTGAGCAGAGATGAGTAAGTCATAAATAACACCTCATGTCGATTACCTCCATTTTGCATGCATTCTTTGGTCATAGGTTCCTTTCCTTTCACACCATGTGATATGAATTTCTTGGTGCTTGAAAATTGGACACCATTTGTAGGAAACAATCTCTTTTTTGAAAACCTGCTTCTGGTTGCCTTCTCAGAACCATTTTGATGTACCAATTCCTGAGCACCAGTCATACCATCACAAATGGAGCTTTGGTTAATAGACTTCTTTTGGATTTTGTAAATATGAAAACAATCCTGAAGGATGTTGTTCCTGTGTAAGTGCCTGTTCCCTAATAAAACTTATGGATCCCACATTTTAACTAGTCTTCTTAAACTTTTACCTAGGGATAACCATCTTGTATGGACATGTTTTAATAATTTATAGTCTCTTCTCCATGTAGGGCTTTGAATGTTTTAAAGCAATGTTTATGCCTAGCACTCTTTTCGAGGTAGTAATACTTATTTTAAAATTTCATCAATTTTGATGGGCAGGTAGGTAGACCCCTTTTCAGCATTCAAATTTATGAGACGACACAAACATCCTATCCCTACTAGTTTTTCTTGATTTTCCTTCAAAACTATTACTCAATGTTTAAAAACCCATCATTACTGGTGCATTGTCTACAGAAAATGCTATCAGGCAGGTGACAGGTGCACTCATCACCAATATTGTAACGTGTTGGATTGCTTTCAAATTATGTTAATGAAAGCATAGATAAGGCAACAGTCTGTGCTTCTTTATTAAAATTAATTGCAACCAATGAATAAATCTTAGAATTGGAGTCGTCTGAGTCAATAGTAGCTAAGGAATATGGTCCAGTTTGTAAATTTTTTACTGTGCCTTCCCTGGTCATTCTTGGCATTTCTCCAACGTTTGCTGTTGTTTTCTTCCTACCACACCCACATTGCATCGCCTCTTCAGAATTGGGACACGTACAAAATAATGGAACATGATTTGTCACACTTAGTGGGATATTGTGCTCTAGGAGAATCTTGTAAATAAGCACTTTGCACCTATGCCACTTATTATGTACTGCTACTGCTACAAAAAATCAATTTTTCTGTTTCATCTACACTTTCCACATTGTTAGAATGTTTGATCAATTTCAAGTGAGTCCAAGTCTGTGTTCCTGCCATGTGCAGTATTTAAGTTGTATCTACACACACTGCAGAAAGGAAAGTAATTCTCCTTTTTGGACTTCAATACATATGGAAATTCCTTTGAAATTGTTTTCATGAAAACATTGTGAATACTGTCTGTTCTTTATCGCACTCATATTGGTACCATATTATTAATCAAAAAGTGTCCATTATACTATAAAACAATAGGCAAACTCTATTCTTGCCAGAACAAATCAATTTTTAATAGAGAATGGCTGCCTTTTCAGCCCTCCGATGCATAAAATGACGTATCACTGTTGTCCATTTAGAAACAAAATGCCATTGAAAAAGAGGGGGGCGGGGGGGGGGAGGGGGGGAAATTCACAATGAACAGTGTGATGAACGTAGTGTTCAAATATTGTACTTGTATGTAATTATATTTTCACGCAACGAAAATAGAAATCCCTAAGATATTTGCCATATCAGTAAAACTGTACAATAGGATGAATTTCCATGCATCTTCCGAAAAAATTGTACAAATTGCAAGTATGTTGGACCTCCTTAAAAAGTTTTCCTCGTTAATAAATCTAAAATTTTTAATCCCCTCAGAAACTTGTCATGTAAACTATTATGACAATTCTTTTCTATGTGAAAAAAAAAGGTGTACACATATGCTCTTTAAAAATTATGGTTATTTAATAGCATTTGATTTCTTTCATTAATGCAGATGGCTGTTAACTTCTATTCTATTTCTTCATTACTATTTGTTGTATGCTAAAAGTTCTTGAAATTAGAAGTTAAAATTGTTTTATGTTAATTACTGTACTAAGTTTGATTCATGATGCTTTTTAACTATTATTAATCGACTTCTACTCATCAGTGCAAACGAACGTGGGGCACTTGAAATGGAATTTGATTTGCCGCCAACGAGATGTCGGAGATTGTTGTACCTACTAAGGCAGAGGACGGATGCTCCACGCCTGAGAAAATTATTTACCGGACAAACCATCAAAGCCATGCATCAAGATTCACCGATTACAGCAACGCGCCGTCAGATGCCACTACTTGTACCTGCACCAGAGCATGAGTCTAGATCCAGCGCCCGCCACTGTCATCTCACTCATCAAATATTGATGGCACGCTTATCGCACCTGCTACCCCCTCTTAAAAAAACCCCTATGCCAAATTAAGAAAGCCGGACACTCCAGAACTCGCGACCCATCTTCAAGTATTTTAAGTTTGTCTCCTACCTTGGTCCTTCATTGCGCACTAATGGTGCTGAAGGCTTAACCTCTCTCCTGAACTCTTCACTGTGCCTCTCGAAGAGCCAAAGATTCCTCTCTCTCTCGCCAGTCTACAGAAGAACATACATCGTCAGCTTACGTCTCCTGTAACACCTTGACACGTATCAGTCCCTTCTGGACAGAGTAGAGCTATGGAAAGTTAAAACAGTTAAACAGCTACTTGCAATACTGCCTTTCCTTTAGCTTTGTGCAGGTCACCTCCACCTGCTTCAGGTAGGGTGTTTTACCTTCTGCAAGTCCTATGGGATAGGGGGTAGTACCTTAACCATCCTTGTTTATTTCCATTAAAAGAAATAAACATTGCTTATCTTACTTTCGAATATCACTTCCGTATCCTACTACTCATCTCCCATAGGCATTAGACCTAAAGGGGGGTGGCAGGGGACCGGGGTTTTATTCGTCCCATAATGACACCTTACACCACCCACAGAACAATCTTGGATGGCCACCCATTCACCGCACTCGTGTGGTGAACGGTAGAGCCCCGACACTAGGATACCGCTTCCTTAGGGGTTGGACTGCCGTTCTGGGGTTTACCCTTCTCATTGCGCATTAGTGATACCAAGAAGGGTACGTCCTCGGGTCAGGGGGAACCAGTACCTCTGGGATGCTTGTCACAACAGAGTTGGAAGGCCACCTGTTCTCTGCACCTAGTGTAGTGAATGGTAGAGCCAAGACACTAGGGACACACTCCTGGTAGGATCGGCTTGTCAACTCGGAGGTTGCCTTTCTCATCGTGCACTTGTGTTGCAGAGAGGGGTAGCACTTTGGGTCTGGGGAAACCAACCCTACTGGGACCTCACCATGTCGGGACCACTGTTGGCATTACGCAGCTTGACTAACTCCTTACTCAGGTGCTGGAGTTTGAGAGTGAGATATGGCGTTGCTCGGCGGCCCCAGCACCCACACTGTCTACACGCTTACACGTCAAATGCCTAACTTCGATATATCTTTGCCCCAGGCATCCAAAATTACTGGATGTGTACCTCAGTATGTTCAGTCCCAAACTGGTGGGAAATTTATGGCAGGTTTTTGCTTCACTTAACCGTTTTTCGGCTCATCCGTGCGACTTTTGAGCTTTTTTCAAAGTCTACTGTAACTTCTGGGGTAAGGCGATGCTGTAACGCGTGTTGTTTATCAAGCAGCTGTACCATGTACATCTATTACTGTGCAGCATGAGCTGATTTTTATCTCTTTAAACTGTCAGCCTGTCGCAGAGACCTGTACGAGTCATCCATTTCCACTCATTGAAGATCGTATATGATTGCACTCATCTTAGTTGCTTCCCAGCACCACGTCTTGCAAGTTTATCGACCGCTCGGGCACGGTCATTATTCACTGTTTGTAGTGTCATTTATTTTCACAACGTGTCAACAAAACGTAAAAGGACAGTTAGAACTATTGTGGAAAAGTAGAAATAATTTAAAAACTTGAGCATGGCGAAATAGCTGCGAAATTAACATTGGAATTTGGAATCAGTGTACGAACTGTGCGGGGCATCAACAAGAACAAACAAAGGTTAATGGAAAGTGCAGATAGTGTTGCAGGTCCATTGAATTGCAAAACACTGAAAACGTCCAACTTCGCAGATTTGGATGAAATGCTGTATTTGTGGTTCAAACAGAAAAGGACAGAGGTGTACCTTGTGTCTTGTATGGTTTTTGTAAAATTCATAATGGTCATCACTAAATTTGAAATAAACAAATTTAGATTTTGTTAAAATGTGTTTTCCTTGTTTTAGCAAAAATTAACATTATTGTCCATTTCATATAAGTGGTCTCAAATTTGGCAGTTCTAGAAAAGTAGTGCCAATGGCATCTGGGTGGCTATGTATCCTTCCACCACAGCTGAACTGTCATTGAAATGACTCTGTTTGCAAACAAACACCATGTGACTGCCAGTATTTGTAAACAAACATCATATAACTGCCTGTTTTTGTAGACAAACTGCATGTGCCTCCTCCCAAATGACTTTTAGAAGCTGTGAAGGGTTGTTCAAACAGTTTGTTATTGGCAACCATCCAATTTTTTTTTAGTTTATAAATATTTTATGTAAATGACTCGTGGACCATATCTATAAATTGATAATTTTTGTACCTTGCAAGAAATTTGTAACCAGGATGCATGAAAATGAAATTGTATTTTGATTTGTCAAATGAATAAAATATATTTTTCTGTTTTTGAATACACTCTAAATATATTAATGACAATTAATCTTGTCACACTTACCGGAAGTAAGTTCTTGTGAACATAAAAATTTAGCAAGGTTTCCATGAACACCAAATACCAAGGGGACCCCCTCCCCCCACTAGGAATGCATAAATACGGAATACCGTCCCTCCCCCTTCCACACCTTCTTTTCAAAGACAGTATACATTCTTGCATACAGGCTATGCCTACTATTGCATTAAAAGTACATAATTCATCTTTGTGGTGTGATATGCAACAAACTCTGTATAGTCTGATACTTTCATGGTGGTTATAATGCTCAGGATGTTAAAGTATGTAGATGGCCAAAATAATATTTAAGCAAATTTTGCTTAATTTCAGTCATTTCAATAACTCTCATTCAGTAACTCAAATGTTAAGTATTGCAGGTCTATATACAAAATACTTTAATAACTTTTCTTAAATACCTACGTGTTCAGATTGTCGTACTGTGAATAAAAACTTATTTCTGACTATCTCAGTGTTGATATTTACACTGAAGTTCTGTCGCACAACCTCCCTCCTCGAAATTGTGAGTACAGTCCTAGGCTTGTTCTCGGGTACCTAGTGAAAAACTGTATTTCAGTTCAGAGAAGTTACAAAGCGCTCTAGAGAAGCAGATGTGACCTACAGCAACAATATATCAAACAAACATGTTACTTACACAATAAAAAGATGCTCCACCTACCCAAGATTGAAGACATCATGAAGTTCATTTTGCTTAGCGATAAAGTTTGAAATGTCGCAGTTCCTGCTGATGCACGAGACACTTCTTTATGATGTTGGAGCACCTTTGTTGGGGGCTTAAATTGAAAGAATTTTGTTTGATAAGCATGTTGTAATTTACTTGATGTCAAATAGTTGTCTTTCCAATGTAAATCCTATTTATCTGAATTATTCTTCTGTTACTCTTACAATATTCTTATTAACAACGTATGTTAAAAACATACGAGTGCTTTTAAATTGCAAAACAAAAATGTTGTCAATGTTTTTGAAAGACTCCAACGTTGAAATCTACATGCCATTATGTTACTTTCAAATACAGCCTTCAAAAATAAGAAAAACCTTTAAATTTATTTGCTAACAAGTATCCCTGTGTAACAAGCTTGACAAATTTTATATACATTCTAAAAAAATACAAGTGATACAACTTACAAATTTGTAAGGCCAGTAAGCTTTACATTTTGAAACCCTCCAGAACCAGTGTGTTAGAATTCCAATCAATAATAACGCAGAGAAATGTTCATAACAATGAAATGTGGGCCCAATTAGGGTATCATCTTAATTTTATTTTGAAGGAAAAAGTGAGCAGAGTGAGGGGGTGGGGGGAGCTTTAGTTTATCATCTTTCATGAGACGGGATTATATTGATGTTCTCAGGTTTGTTCAGGCAACCTGAGCTTTCTACGACTCTTGCTCTTTTTCATTTGGAGCGTTCGTTTGACCAGAAGTATTTTTTTGGTTGGCTGTTCTGGCGTCAGGAGCACTGCTACTTTTCTCACAAAGAGCAGGAACTTCCTGCTCTTGCTATCGAGGAAGAGCAGAGAAGCAGTGAGATCGAGAGCAAAAAAAAAAAAGCACCAGATTTGTGTGTTTATAGACTGGACTATGACATAGTGCTAGTTTTGGTTCAAAATATTTTCTGTCATGATAATTTATTTAAGAATATGTTTGACCATCCTTTGAGAACTGCTGTAGGGCATGCAATTGTAGATAATGATTAAATAAATATTACGTTCATCCTTGAAGGCAAGTGTTAAAATTACAGTCACAGTGATTATTAAATACTTGTCATTACCAATCGCAGGCCACTTTATGTGGCAAACAATAAAACTGATGCTGAATTGTCCCTAATAACCAATAACATTGGCAATAACTTAAGTTTTTTTAATCAGGCATCACATGGTTAGGGTTATGTCAAAATTATGACTGTCATTGCATAACCCATTTTACAGTATTTGATGCTAGTATGATTACCAAGCATCCTCTTTTAACCGGACATGCAAAGGGGCCTCTTCGAAACTGTCCGTCGCACTACAATGCCATTCTCAATCAAGTTTAAAATTACAGATTGACAATGTTGCGATCATTTGATTAGTAGTAAACAGTTCCGTGACTTTTGGCGTTCGGTTCGTAGCAGAAAAGAGCAGTGCGCTTTTTGCTTTTTTTTGCTCTCAGATTTTCTCAACTTGCTCTCAAGAGTAAAATGCTCAGGTCGCCCGAACAAACCTCTTATGAGAGTGTGGCATTTTGAGGTGCATATTGCTTTGATGGAGCAGTGAAAAATTTTGTTCCTCTGGAAATAACATTTAAATTATTTAACTTCGAAAATTATAATTTTAATGAAAATACAAAACGCGATACATGCATCGCTGTTCGTATTCGTACAGATGCAGCAATATATACACGCACACACTTTGACCGAAGTTAACCTTACACTCGAATTTATGATGTAGACAAATATTATTTACTCACTACAAAAGTGTGGAAAGTGTGACTTTTTTCAAGCCACATGCATTTCAATAATTATATTAACGGTTTACAAATACATTTACAAAACATGCAACTTACTGTTGTAACCACTTGAACACGTGTTTTTCTATGGCAATCCTTGCGAGTTTACTTTGCTAAAATCACGTTTGTTCATCACTAGCTTTAAATAATTTGTTTGCAAAATTATTCAGTGAAATCAACTGCAAAATTATTCAGTGAAATCAACACTGTGCATGTTTCCTGATACAAACAAACTTAAACTTATATATGGAAATTATATTTGTGTCACTTCATTGTGGAAGGCGGTTAGGAAAATGGCGAAACGAGCAGTTTTAACGACGTGGCAATTAATATTACATTTCACTCAAGAATACGCACTACAACGATACCTACAACCAAGTATGTTTGGAAAAAGCAAATCAAAAATAATTAACTACTGATTGAATATTCTGACAACATCAATAAGATATTTGAATAATAAACACGATGAGAAAAATAAGTGCACGCACAACTGCCTTCACCGGGCTAGAAACATAAACATGGCTAGCCATTGGCTGGAAACATTTACTGTTCGTATGTGTCAACATACTCTGTCATAAATGCTGAACATGTTTTTAAAGTCCCATTACTAATAGCCAAGAAAATTTAATATTGCTTTAGAAACATAATTTAAACCACAACTATTGTAAGTATAATTAAGATTTCAAATTACAATTTTTAGTTCCGAGTACTATTTTCTTCCAAATTCATCATCAAAATAGCTAACCTAACAACACGGATCCCGCAGCAGTTCATCAACTGATACAATACTGTAGGAGCGAGAGCATTTACTGTTTACCTAATGTGTATGTTGGTCATATTGCCTGTCAAATTTGAGACCACGTATATGAAGTGGACAATACCACGTGCCCTTGTCTATAGTGCATACCATGATTTTTGCAACACGTTTCAGGGGAAAAAATGTTTAATAACATTGCACCAACAATTTGTGGCACCTTGTTAGTATGTAACAAATTATTCTTTTTTTATATTAATGTGTGGTGATTGTGATATGTTTGGAAAGTATTTTAATTAAACAACTCGCGGTGCAAAAAGCTAAAACATTGTGGCATGCTGTACTATCACGGTAACATATGGTCATTAAAAGGAGGTCAACAACTGTGGTGGGTGGCCAGCTTCCTTTTTCTGTTTGCTTCTTTTATGCAGTGACATGCTGGTTTTTTTCTGCTGTACCCTTTTCAAGATTTTACGAATACGCCTTGATTTTTTTTCCGAATTCCGATACTGGATAAAATTTTAGAGTGAATATTTACTAGAGACGGGACATTCGATTCTTCAATACCTCAATATCAGGACGTATTGAAAGTATTAAGTTTCGCGACGTGCATATCAATACATTTATTCAATGTGTGAAATGTTATATTATTGACACGTGAATGACTTGGTCCGCCATTTTCCCAATTGTCACTAAGCAACAGTGTTTTTGTTCTGCAGTTGAGTTTACTAGTTTTGGAAAGCTGGTGAAATATCGTATTTATTTAATAATTCAGTTAATTAATTGGTATCAATGGCAGAGAAACGTGTAGTAAGAATTGTTAACAGAACAATGTATATTCAGGAGTTGCAAATAGGAATTACAAACAGTAGCGTGTTTAATATTCGAATTGGTACTAACTACACAGACTATTTATTACATTTTCTTTCGGTAAGGTTAAAACTTGACAGGTTATATTATAATTTAAGGCAATGTCCGAGTTGGCAGATTTTGTTGACAATGATCACGTGACCCGATTTCGTATACAAAAATGGTGACTTATTTGGTAATTTGGTATTTCATATCTTGTATCTAGCAGATGTTAGTAAAAATACCAAATGACAAAATCAGTGCCATGTTTTTTTTTTTTTTTTTCTTTAAAAACATGCTCATGCATTAACAAAATAATTTTTAAAATATATAACTGTACATAGAATACACCTGACATGTTTTAAAAAGCAAGTAGACCTAAGTGTTGTGCAATGTTTATGTATTCAGCAACTAAATTTTTTAAGTCATTATTGCATAATTTATTATCATATTTATTAACGTATTCATAGCATTCCAGTGATAATTGCAGAAATATTACATCCATTTGAAGCATTCAATTTAGATAAAAATATTTTTCACTGTTAATTTTGTAATGCATTGCTGTGGGTGCTAAACAAGTGACTGCCGATGTCACAATTGATACCTACCAAATCACGAATGTACAAAATAACGAGCAAAATTTTCTATTAAAACAATGTGTAATTAAAAATGATAGTCTCGTAAGAAGAGGTGCAAAACAACGCCGTCTCATGAAAGATGTTAAACTAAGGTCTCTCCCAACCCCATCCAATCCGCTGTCAATAAAATTAATGGAGCCCTAGCAGTATGACTTTGCCATAACAAAAATAACGTAGGTTAGAATGGTAACCTACATATATCACAGCATTTGTTTACACTCATTGTTTTCTTCATAGACAGAGCAGCTGTTTAACAAGGTTACATTGTTGCCGTGCTACATTTCTAGGGCGGTCAAAATTTAGTGATCTTATGTTCTGTATTTTAAATGCAAATATATATTTTGATTTTTTACATGCCATTTGTGTTTACAACCAGTATTTCATATTTATTTTACATGTTTTGTGTGTTTGCTATCTGTGAAAATAACCAACACAAAACAATAAACAGAATAATAAATTTATCTTACTTCAGGTAGCAGTAGAATCGCTATTGTTGGTTTTCATCCGGCAATAAACACTTCCCACACTTCCTGTATCTCACTTAATCCAGAAAAAAAAAGGCATGCTTGTTTTTATAAATAAAATTTGTAAGCATTTTTAGTTCGAAAATTGGCATGTGAGTATATGCACATTTTTTATATAGAAGTTTTAAATGTCGTTTTTAAATTAAAATAATTGCAGAATAGGAATTTTGTATTTAACAAAGTGGAGTTTTAATTCTTTTATGGTAACCGTATTGATACTGTAAATATGAAAATAAATACGGCATGGGAGTTATCTTAAATTAGTGTCTATTTCACCCAAGGCAAGGAATAAGTACATTTTTGCTTTGCATGTCATACTAAGCAAACACATTTCAATGATGTACAAGTCTTCTGTAGGGGAAATCATAGTTTCTGGTCTGAAACACTGAACAAATGGTAGATTATAAATTTTCATTGTGAAATTATGGAAATTTTACTACTTGAAATTACATGTGAATGTTTAGAAAATTAGTGTGTGTAAAAAGGCTGCGGGCAGTTTACACGTTTTTTTAGTTTTTATCCATTTTACTGATTGAAAACTTCAAAAGTTGGCAAGTCTGGGCCTGAAAAAGGGAGGGGAGGGAAAACGTAAACATGTGGAAGCTCTGCTTTGCGATGAGACAGGATGCACGTAACTGCAGTGGATGTAGGAACGGGGCTGCGACCTACACATAACAGTGACACTAGGACTGAACACAGTTCTGTACGTTATGCACACAGTTCAGGTTGCATTACTGATTGTTAACTTTTTTAAGGGGAGACAAAGTGAAATGCTGCAAGCAGCGTGTACTAATAAACACCAATAATGCATTATCACTGTTAAGACTGTTACTTGCAGGGACGTGGATAAGACAAAAGAAAAGTGGAGGTGTAGCAGTGATGTTTACGGGGGAGGGCTAGAGGGGCGAACTGAAGGGGGTGCTGAGAGAGAGAGAAGGTAGAGGAGTGATGATGTAAGAGCGATAAATGAGATAACAGACTGTTCCGCTACACTTCCCTCTAAACATCTCTGGACAGTCTACGACTGCCACTCTGCCTTCCTTAATTTTTTTTGTGTATAGCGTGCACCCCAGAAATCTTTTCCTTTATTTTGGCGAAAAAAGGGCATGTTATAAATGAGGAAATACGGCAGGTTCGACATTTGTATTGTGAGGGTTATTTTTTTAATGGGGAGTGTACTGAATTTTTTTAATGCCGGTTGCCTCATTTAAAGTCCCGTTGTTGTCTTTACTGCATTGCATGGTAAACTTTCCACTCACTCTGCCATATGAAGGATGGGTCTGTGTGCACTTTGAGGAAGCGACACACACACACACATTACACTACACACCACTTATCTCTCCGTGCCACCCACCTGGTGCTGGTGCGGGCTATAAACTGCGTATACTCGATGCGCCATGAATTGCACTACACTCGGTGGAACATAGTTGTCAGTTAAAAGTATCATGTACTACATACAGTACAGTACTTTAAATTCTGCACACACAGTGTGTGATATGTGTTTGCTTTGAAATGTATAATAGGTACTGTTATTTATCACAAGTTTCGGAGCCAATATCACTTTTCCATTAACAGTAAAATGAATAAATTTGATTATTTGGGTTTTTAAATACAAATTTGCCTATGTGTGTTTTCTCTGGTCCCAATTAACATTGTTAATAGGGAATTTACTGTAACTTGAAGACACTGTAACAGTGAACCTAGAGTTGAGGCTGCATTCAATTGTATCCCTCCTCGTCTGCATGCCCGGAAGGAGGAAGTCACTGCAGAAATAGGTATTGGAGTGCCAGATCAGTGAAATAGCACGAATGTGGTAAAGACTGTTCATGGTAAAGTGAGCATTTTTGAAAGCCCTGGTAAAGATCTACTTGTACGCACGTTCAGTATACTTCCGCCACATGTAAAATTAACACTGCCTTTGGCATGGTCACTTTATTCATGGGTCAGTCCAGTAAAACTGTGAAATTACTAGAAAAGTAAATATTTTTACCATTCTGCTAATACATACACTTTATATACATTAAAAATACAGCGGGTTAAACAAATAATTTGAGTATTCGCAAATGTTTTCCTAACACCTTTAATTCAGCATTAAGACGTAGAACTGCTTTCTCTTCATAGTTACCAACTTTGGAGGGAGCATGCTAGTCATTATGCCTATTGAAATACCTGCAGGCAGGAGCAGCAACATTTTTCGAAGGTTGATTTCAGATATGCTCACTTTATCATGAATATTCTGTACCTACTCAAGATAGGCAACACAGCTCTAAATCTTGGTACTGCTTGCCTGCCTGCTGATGCAGGCCAAGTTTCCTGCTGTGAGATAAGTGTGGGAACAGGGTTTGAATTTGGTCTATCCCTCTTTTGAAACTTTATAATTCATGGTTGAACAAAACAGAGCCAGTGTTGATCGAGATGGTCTAGTTGGTTAAGGTTGAGACAGCTGCAATATTTCCCTCCTTGTTCGTGGTACAACCAGTCACCAAGAGGAGGACCACTGTCATGTAGAAATATAGAATAATCAAATAGAATATTTCGTAAGGTATTAGTTGAACTTTATCTGTGATAAGCAGTAAATTGAGACCAACTGAGCAGCTAACTATGTTAAATGATCTTTAATTAGTAAATACTGTTTTCACGTGAATGCATCAAATCATGTAGTGGCTAGTAAGTATGGACGCATAACAGACCTGCCTGATTGGCTACCCTTGTCTCTGGGTTACTTACTTGACACTAGGTGAGTCACGTCTCTGGGTGATTACTCGTCTTGGGACACTGGTGCCCGGCCAAAGTACAGTACCGGCCTAGTAGACTGTCGGCTTGGCACAAAGTCTGGCTCGGATAGTTTCACCCTGCAGGTGCAAGCTTAGGTGGTGGTACAGCAGGACGGAGGTTCTGTCCTGGGGGTTGTTTTACTGCCCGTGTTCCCACGGTCTGGGTGACACTCAACTGAGGGTAGGGTTTGTGTGTGAGGTGGTGGGTGTGGCATGCTAATGGACCCTTCCCCGTACAGTACTTCCTGCACTATAGGATGGTCTCCTTCCGCAACACGGGTTGGTGGCTCAAACAAGTCCAGAGATGCCAAATGCTATGAATTTTCCGTAGTTACTACAATTTTAGAGACAAAACTACAATTATACAGATTATAAGCAAGAAACTATGGATTTTTAATTTTCTTGACTCACGGTCTCGTTAAGGCCCGGCTACAATCATTGTAAGAAATAACAATAAAAAATTGAATCCACTCTTGTATATGGGACCAACTACAACACAACATAACTGTGTAAGATGGCGGCCTGCTCGTGGTAGCGGCGTTAGGAGGATTGAATATTTTCAATACTTTTAAGTCAAGTTCTATGCTGACCCATTGGGAGACAACATTTCCAGCCACAAGAGTCAGTGCAGTGCAAGGTGACTTCAAGCTAGCAAGTCAACTTCCAGGGGACGGTATCCTAGTGTCGTGGTGTGTTGTAAGTGTAGGTTTGGAAAGAGTAAACCCGGTCTCTTGCTTACTCAGTCACCTCTGATGATAAAAGGAAGCAGGTAGGAGTGATACTCAAGAGACCTGGTAAGATCAGTGTTTATTTACAGAGAAGGAAATAAACAAAGATGGTGGAAGTACTACCTCCTAATCCACACGGGCTTGATGGAAGATAAACACTCTAGCATTAACAGGGAAAGGCTCCCTGTGCAAAGCTATGAGAAGAGGCAGTAACTGGTACATGTAGAGAATAATTCCTCAGGGAGCTCTACTCTCTGTTTGTCTGTAAGGAACCGAACGTCTCTGAATGTGCTGTTAGTGATGCCGCTGGATCTTCCTTCAGTGCAGGTTGAGAGGATCTTCGGCCTCACGAGGAAGCGGTGAAGTATACTGGAGAGGTGTGGGCCTCTGCACCAATTGCTTGAGCAGTGAAGAGCCCAGGAGAGGAGTCAGAAGACTGATCGAGAACTGAAGCAAAACTGACGATCTGGAGGCCAGGGCACATCTCCTTTTATACTCCTGGGCCATCCCTTCCTTCACTGGCATAGGGATCTCGAGAGGGGGTTAGCAGGTGCAAGCCCAGCGCCTAGATCCTTGGTGCGAGCGGTGGTATCTAGGCATCATACTTGTGGCAGTATCCCACGGCACCCTGTTGTACTAGCCCCGGACCTCTTGCATGGACTCGGTGGATCATCGGGCGAAATTATATTTTATATAGGGGCATCTGTCCTGGTCCGGTAGATACATCTATCTTGTAGGCGGCGGTAACTCAACTCTGTAGACAACTGCCAGGGATGTAGTTGCACCGATGAGTAGCAGTCGTTTATTAATGTTATGAAATACGTCATGCCTCAGTACATGCAATTGTTTACCTTAAGATTAGAACAAAATAAGAAAACTGGCATACAAAAGTGTGTGTTTTGTGTGTGTGAAACAATGTGTGGCATGCAGTTGTAGTTAATTTCCAATGTAAGCTTTCGGTTTACATATGTAAGCTGGGAAGCTACGGACAATGCAAGTGTTTCCAGTTTGCTTAAGAACTGTCATCAGTAATTTTTAACTATTTTGTGTTCCAGGTTGTTGGCAACACTGATATTCACAAGAAGATGGTGGTTGATGTGTAGTGTGTGATGTGGTGCAATTTTTCTCGAGGTCAATGACAGAGTGACCAAGGAAAATAAATGCAGCACACTGTACTTAAGACCATTTCGTCTTGCTCTCCCTATATTTCCTCATTTTTGGAATGTGTGGAGTTGATGCTCTAGTCCCGTTCTGGTTTTCAGTCTTGCTCCGACCAGCCCCTGGCATTTTTCTCCTGCCTGCCTCCTTTGCTCCAGCGCTGCTCGAATCGAAATGTACTGATGTTTCTCCTGCACAGTACATCTTCAAAGTGACTGCGTGGGGGGGAACAGGTGCTCAGATGCAAGTGCATCAGCACTGTCATCATTAATGATCCAGTCTGCACCTTAGGCATTCTCAACAGCATGATTGGGAATCTTGATGCATGCATGCCTTTGCCCACCCAAACTAATCTTCCGTTCAGTGATTCACTTTAAACATCTGATTGTTGTCTTGTGTACAAAGATTTTCTACTGATCTAACACTAGCACTTTTTGTATAATAGCATAGATAAAGGTTTTACAGGTACAGGTAAGTAGTGTGTACTCACATGTAAGATGTCTGTATGTAAATATTAAAAAACAGATGGAAACATGTTTCCTAATTTATTTAGTAACATTAATGGCTATAGTGTTAACAATTTGTAATACCTGTAATCTTGGTTTTTTTATGTTCAAATATTTTTATCATCTGAACATTTATATGAGTAGTGTACTTTTTCCTTACAAACATTTGTAGTTTGTAGTTAGTAATGAGACACTTTTTACGATAATTTGTTATAATTTACTTTCTTCAGTTTGTGAAAGAAGTTGAAGGCTAGGGAGTGTCGTAATTTTGAGGCATTGAAGTGAAAGTAAGGCTGTAACACTTTGCATGCAATACTAAATCTATGAACCTGTGATAATAATTCAGCTGAAATCACTTCATGGTACCTGTGCTTGTAAGACCACCTGATATAACGGCAGGGCTCATCACATTTATTCTTGAGCATACTTTAATATTTATTATTCCATTCTGTACAATTTGGTCACTTTAGTTTTGTGTGTGTCATTGCACAACGTTCACAGACTGTTTAATCAAGTATATAAAATGCTGTATTGTTATGACAACTCTAATAAAATTGTTTTATCTCTCTGCCTTTATGCAGTGAAGGAAAGTTAAATCTTGTCGTTGGTTAGTGTAGCAGTTTAACAATTAAATAAATACTGTATACAAAATGATGTGTGAAGTTGTACAGTTCAAATTGGTTGTTAAATTATTGGATGCTGAGTATGACTTGTGACTTTACCAATTGATTTTTAAATCTTAGTACTGTATAACAAATTTTCCCTTGAAACTTGTTTCCAGTTCGGTTTTTTTTTTTGTTGATAAGACATAATTATTTTATTTAGCTAAAAATGTACTCTAGCAAGAATTTTTGTGTGTTGCTGTAACTCTGAGTCTGTTATTGTATTTACAGTGTATTGCAAACTTATAAAAATTAAACTTTAAATTTTATTATATACTTACTGTGATGAATTTTTGTAAAGGTATATTGTATATTCTTAACATTATATTTTAATCTGATAATTTTCGTGCCTCACCATATCAACTGCAGATGGTGGAAATTGCTTGCTTCTGTTGTTTTTTTTTACTAAGAGTTGAGTAGAAAATTACAATAATAAACCATTTTCCCTATTATGTTAATCTCCATTTAACGTATTGCATAGAAATTCAATACTAACCAAGGGATGAAAAGGCATATTGTAAACTACTACTACTACTGCTATTTTTTCTTTGTACGTAGCTTTCAAATGGTAATCATTTCCATCATTAATAAAGCTTGTACAATTTTTGTTACTCTTATGAAAATGGTGAGGATTTTTATACGTTTTCCATGTAAAGAACTTAATGAACAAGCTGTTGGTTATTATGATGTTCAGAGTTGAAAATTTTCTTTTTTTCTTTTATTCTCTAGCTTAATAGTGGTTATAATTTTTTGTATGCAGTTTCTGTATTTAAGTTATTGCGTATGAAGTTATTCTCTTTATACATTTTATCATTGTATGTTACAAACGTGAGGTACGCAAAGGGTGTGCAAATATTCAAGTACTTTCATTTCCATAAAGTATTTATACATGTATCAAGTGTTCCAAACATTTTATTTATTAGTGCACAACTCTTAAATGATTATTTGTGTTTTCTGGGATTTTTCCTTGAATGTAGGCTTTTGTGTTCCAGTTTTTCATGCTGTATCCAGTATGAGTATGTGAGAATAAAGCTTTTTAAGAAACACGTGTATTCATACTAAAGGGGAACTAGAACAATTATTCTTCTTTAGGTATAAAAAAGTGCATAGTCATGAAATTTAAATAATAATTGACATGGTTAAATTCATTAAATGTGATTCAGTTTATTACTTTAAATCAGTGTTTAATTTACTTTTTCGCACATCTATAGCAAACTGCTATACAAAATGTTGAATGCATAGCATTAGAGGCTGATTGTGTAGCAGTTTTTACGGAAAACCCCAACCTCAAGAATTTAAAAAATATATATTTTTATTTATATTTTTTAATCCAAGAAAACCACCAATTAGGGTTCTTGGTACTACATCTCATGCATATTTCTTTGTTTTCGGGGTACATAAAACATTCTAACGACAACTTAAATAATTCCTTTAAAATCTATACAAATAGAAGTCTAAGTATTAACATTTTATTACAATAATGTAGCTTGGAGGAATAGGACTGTCTCTGAAAGTTTAATTTCCACTCGCTTAAAGCACTGTCATCAAGTTCACATACATTACTCTCCTTTGATGTGCATGGCCATGGTCTGTATGGAGTTGTATCTGGACGTCGAGGTTTTTTGTTTGAAAAAACATTTCTGTAGCTTCTTTAGAAGAATAGTTTTTTAACTCAGGACCTTCAATAGAAATTCTCATCAAGTTGTCTAGGGTTGCAGTTTTCAGCCTGTTCGGGTATTCAGTTTTAACTCTTCATGGTAGAAAAAGCTCTCTCTATCTTTGCATTTGAGGCAGGAATGAGTCTCAGAATGTAAATGATGTGCACCAAATTTGGAAAATGTTGTTTGTAGTTTTTACAAACTATTGTCCAAAGTTCATTTCCTGCTATGTGCCTCAAGTTAGATAATCAACATTTAAAAAATCTTTCCAATCTTCGAATACACTATCTGCTGTAATGCTTTTTCTTCTAACACTTCCTTGTAATGTGTGCACAAAAAATTGATTTCTTCATCACCATAAATGCATGTGTTCTTTTCATCAGTTGGCCACATTTTATCATGTAAAATTTTCATTTCAAATTTTATGAGATGGTTCTCATGCAGATCAGAAAATCTCTTGTGCACATCATGCAGTTAGATAAGAACTGTCCTTAAATGTTTCAATTGAAGAGCAGTGTGACAAAGAAATTCCCTGGTAAGCAAGACCGCCATCTTCTTCCTTTTCCGCTTTAGGCTTGAGAAGTGTACTCAGAGCATCACCAAAATGACCATCTGTCATATTGGCAAGTGAATCATGTCGATATCGTCAGACTGAAGTGCCAATGAGAGTTTTGACAAATGGTTCAAAATATCTTTAAAAAACAAGACCCATGGAACAAATTCTGCACTTCTCATTGTTTTTACTATACCAGACAGCTTGGTAGCCTGAGATTTATTTCCTGTAGCCAGATTTTCCAACTGACTCACGATAACATTGTAGTTCCTTACTAAGACATCTAAACATTTCTTTTTATGTGAAACCCATCTTACACCTTGTACTCCGCTGGTTAGAACTGGTCACATTTTCTTCACTCAAAGCCATAGCTAACTCTTGAAACTGATGAATGCGACTAGGGCTTTTTGAATAGAGCTCATGAACTTCACCTTGTACTTTAAATACATTGGCAAGATACGTTGATTGTATGTAGTATTTTACGCTTAGCTCGAGGCGATGGCTAAGGCAATGGGTTGCCAACAGCCATGGGCATAGTTTTTTTTAAGTTCAACATAAACACCAAGTATATGTCCAAAATTCACAAGCACACCCATCTGCCAGAAAACCAACATATTTTTTTTTTTTTTTTTTTTTTTTACACCAAATTCAGTCAACATTTCTTTCAAGCTGTTGAAAATTGCAGAGGCAGAGGAGTTAGGTAAATCAGTGATTTTCGAGTATTTGAACTTGACATCAGAAGTATCATTGTTAATAAACATCACAAAAACAATTTCTTTGTCAGTAACACTGACATCAGTGGAGCCATCACAACAAATTAAGTAATCAGTATTTCCTCAATTCATTTTTCAAAGATGTTGCAATGCAAGATGTAAAATCTTCGCACTTTGGTACAGTGGCATGTTTCACCAATGTCAATGCCATGACGTTTTTCTAGTTCAACTAGTTTCGGAAATTTATTAAATGCTATTTCTTCTTGAGTTAAGACATACGCAATGTCCACAAGTTTTCTGATGCACTGATTTGTTTCACCACTAACAGATGGCATTGCCTTGCCAACAGGCGTTTTAACAAAGAATTCTTGAATTGATGCACATTTATTAAGTATGTTAAGAGCATTCTTGTGCATCTCTGATTTAGCATGTTCAACACAGTTGTCTTTTTTTTAGAGCAGAGCCTTTAATACCTTTTATAAATGCTGTGTTAAAATTATGCAACTCACGATGTGAGGTTTCACTTTTACGGCATAATTCACAATACACAGATGTCACATTTCCCACGTTTTATTCACATTTAAGCCACGTATTCCGGGGATCCAGTTTATTTTTCCATTTCTTAAAATTACTATACAGCACCACTTGCCATTTTAAACACAACAGGGCTCTATCACTGCATAAGAAAAGTTGTTTGCACTCAACACTATGCTGTTACTGCCTACGTATTTGTCACTACACTGCAGAATAAGGCTGGCACACACAATTGCAATGGGTCAGCCTGTTTGCACAATAAAGTAGACTCGTGTCTGGCAACCACTAGCCTGGCCGAATCGAAACTGAGTAAAAAACTACTTTTCACATACTCAACAATTCGCTTCCTTCCTGCTTCATCGTTCGCCCTTCTGCATATGTTTATCTTCCAGCAGAGACCTGCGGTGGTGTAATCAGAAACTTAAGGGGGGGAAAAAACATTTTTCAGTGAACTCTGCGGCATTTACTTACTTATTTGTGCCCTTTCAAACAGCGGCCTGAACATAAATATTCCAAATAATTATAGTGCTTCAGCACTCCTCTAAACAGCTTAGTTCAAAAGCAACTCGTTTGAAGAGTCCAAACTGTATCACTTATGCCACTTTTAACTGCTGCTGTTTACCATTTGGCCTTCTGCAGCCGGCTGCCAGCCAGACGTGTGTGATGAAGAGTGCTGATAATGTCACATTTTTTTCCTCCCTTCGCTCGGCACTTGACAAAGCAGTGTTTGTGTGTGAAAGGGACTGGCTTGTCAGATGAGAATGACAGCTCAGTTCTTGTGTATATCTATGTTTGGTGGAATGCACAGGATTAGTTAACGCACATTTCATTCAAACAATGCGCCAGCCTTGAGTATCATGTGCCGAACATAGCTGCTTCAATAACACAATTTGTGATGCAAAATCTAATTTGCATTATTGTGCAAATTTTGCATTGCGATGCCACTTAAATTAAATTAAACACTGCTTTAAATTATCATTTGTTTTTACTTAATGTTTACATTAAACTGAAAAATTGATCTGAGCAACTTCCATTTCTTCATTGTCTTTGGTAAAGGATTTCACTTTGCTACATTCCTAAAATTTTGTGTATTTATAGTTTTATTTAATATTTGGTGAAATTTAGTGTTATACATAGAATAAACTAAAAGTTTCCCAATTTACCATAGTATTTTGTAAAGTAGAATGTTTGTGGAAGTTTTCGAAATGAAGTTTTATTTATTTTGAGTAAAAAAAATTCAGATCATTTCATTTTCTTGAAAATTTTTGATGATCTTCATAGTATGTTAAAGACTGATAATGATTTCTTACGTGACAATATTTGATTGATGCCAGTTGAAAACAGCAATTTGGTTACAAAAACCTATACTAGTAATGATTGTCGCTCGTTTTTTATATATGAAAATACACTTGTTTTATTGCCTCCACCCCCTTCCCAAACAAACCAAAGAAAATCTGCTGAGCACTTAATCGTCATTGTCTTATAAGTGAGTGGGCCACCACCATAGGTAGGAAATTTATCTGTTAACTCCGTAACACGGGACACTTATTTGATGTAGTTATGAACCTGAATTTGCTTCATCTGTATGTATCATCACATTCCCCTAGACAGGGTTTGAATCCCAAAATGACTTGCTACGAGAACCTACAAGTACATCTCTTGTGGTGGCACCCACACACACGTCAGCAAAGATTGTTTCACCCCTATGCAGAGATGTTACGCCAACCTTGTCATGTGTGATCGGCAGCCGAGTTACGTGCCTAAGCTCGCACAACCAAGGCAACCCAGAACTACAGAGCTGCTTAGTTCCACAGTGGACTGAGGGATCGCACTAGAGAGCGAGTGTGTGTGTGTCTCTCTCTCTCACATCAATTAATTACCACATCTAGAGTAGGGCCGTGATTCCCTCAACTGGGTGCATGTATCCACTAGCAAATAAATCTACAAGGCAGCTAGGCAACCAGCCCACCCTTCACTCCATCCACCGTGCTGAACTGTCGGTTGGAGTCAAGGGGTACAGCTCTGGGTTAGCTCAACTTTGGCTTTACACCTAGCTAGGGACCGCCATTGCCTGCTCTTCCCTGATAAGACAGACTGTAGTAGCTACCGGTATATGTAGTACACCCATAGGAGTGGTACAAAGGGGCAAGTTAGGAAGGCAGTTGCAGCCTACGAAGCCAATGGAAGCTGTAACCCAGCCCCAACTGCACACTTTGCAGCATAACCCCCCGGGAGTGAGCTCAAGCTGCCCACCAGCTGGACAGGCCTCACTTCCCAGCTCCCTCCCACTCATTTCCGCCTCCGATCAAGACCACTAGCCGGCCGCACTCAGTGCCACTTTTTGTCAATAACGGCAAGTTCCATCAGTGAACGGGAAAATTTTGTTCAAATATTACAGGACCGACAGCCCTCCACAAGCTCACTTGAGCAGCATAGCCGCCCCAGGGTGGGGCGCTCCCGGTCAACTCCAGTACTGGTAAACCCGTGGCTGTGTTCCACCCAGTACGCAGGACAGCTATGCCCACTTCTGACTGTGCCGTGCCAGCAAGCTACACGTATCTTGTACACTGGCCGAGGCACAATCAGCAGTCAGTAAGGTTAGCCAGTATATCCCCATATCTCTGCCCAACCACGACGACGTCATGCATCATCCTATATATTAATAATGAAAGCTAATCGCTTGTATTGTTTACCAGATGTTGCATCAATCAAAATATATTTCCCACAATGATAGTTTTTAAGCTTGTTATTTATACAAAGGTCTAGTAACTGGATGTGAAATACATCACATGCACTGCAGTTTATTGCTGCTCTGCAGTATGGTGTAAATCTTGCATGCTACCTCCCCTTACACACCTGACGAGCGGGGAAGTGGTTATCTTGCGTCCTCTTACCTGCCTTCAGAAGGGGTAGATGATGTAGCTGCTTACTACCCCTGTTACACCTGACCTCGGTGCGAGTAAGGTGCACCAGGTGATCGTAAAAACTTTATCAAGATTTTCCTTTGCTCAAAATAGTACTTCAAAACAAATTGTTTCACCTGAAAATGTTACGGAATACATTTTAGCAAGGAATGATTATTTGAAGAGTTTTCTTTTGCAATTACAGGGTTTGTTTTCCTGTTAAGTTTGGTATTTGAGTGTATCTGGCATAAAATAAACATGATTTTAAGACAAAGTATATTAATTTAACTCGAACAAAATTTTCATGAATAAAATTATATGCCTAGATACACATACTTAACCTCCCATTGACGTCAAAAATTGTTTGAACATAGTGTGACTTGTATTACTAAGCACAAACTTCATTTTAAGTAAATTTCTGTGGGGAATTTGGACAATTCATATTAATTAATTTCATCACACACAGCTTTTGAAAAAACTGATATTAAGGACCTATTCGGCACCTTTTGCTGTCTAATATTTGTCTAGTACAGAGTCAGAGTGCAGCGTAACTTGTGACAGGGAAAATCAGAGGATGTGGTTTTGAAGAAATAAATTAGTTTTTTTTTGCAGAGAAATGTAATTAATTACTATGAAAGAGAGACATTTATCATGTGCACTTAGTGTGTCAACTTGAAGCAGTGGGGAGGGGTAAATTCTATCACTCCTTCCCCTTTGTCACCTCACCTGCCATGAACACACTTCCTGATCTACAACACAGGCCAACAAAAAAAATTTTTTTTTTACATTGATAAATGATTATGATTTTTGTGTGCTGAATCTGTGTCTGACCCCAGTTTTGTCACAATTTCACTTCCTTATAAACTAGAAAGTTAGCGGAACATACAATAAGACTGAAAGATATATTAATGTTGCAATATTATCAAAACTTTTATTGAAGTATTAACATGAAAAACCTCTTTATTACATAGGTTCTATTCTACTGATATAACTTTTTTTCTCTGGTAAATTGCTTTTTGAACATCTCTGTGAAGTGACCAACAGTAGTCTTGATGAAAACGCTCACCTTACTCCTCACTGACAACACCCAAATTGTCTGGGGAAAAAATCAAGGTGACTGTTCAAGAAGAGAATCTTCAGGCTCATTGAACATCCTGACTTTTTGAGCTTTTATAGCATGCTTTATACAATAGAAATATAATGTGGGGTAACAACCTACGTTATGTCATTTTTACTCAAAGTTGAAATCAAACATCATTTTTCAGATGTGTGTGTGTGTGTGTGTCTCTCTCTCTCTCTCTCTCTCTCTCTCTCTCTCTCTCTCTCTCTCTCTCCTCTCTCTCTCTCTCTCTCTCTCTCTCCACTGTCCATCTTTTGGTCAGGGTTTCACAAACTGTTTCATAAGGCGTCATTTTATGTGCAGAGGTGGCAGCACAATGTTTTCTGGGTCCACGAGATTATTGCACAGAATGTTCTCTTCAGGCTTAAGAGATTTTCTCGCAGACCAGTTTTTTTTTCTTCTGGTCCACTGTTGAGCCCTTGTCCTACTGTCTCATTCGCATAGGAAACATGGGGATTTGGTAAAAGCCAAGGAGCATGCATAACACTTTCAAGTTGCCACGTATCCGCTATACCGAGGTTAGTTTTCCTTCATATGTACTGGATGCGCACTAGGTAATGCTGCATAAGTGTTGCCCACCTCCATGATTCCTTTTTATATTCAATTCCGAATTCATTAATCAAACCGTCAAACTTTGAACAGCATACTAAATCACCTTGTTTGAAAAATAGAGAAAATGTCTGCTCTCTTATCCTTTCTTTGAACCTGGAGCCAAGCAGTTCAGCTTTCTCCTTCGTTAAGCCAAAATCCCTAACCAAATCATTTAGCTCGGTTTGAGTAAACAACTTAGGTTCCAAATTGTCCGTACATTCAAACTCATCAGCTTGTTCATCTGCACCAGACTGGGTATCACTAGACATATCCAGAATAACATCAAAACCTCTGGTGGTTTAGGGACAGGAAGATCTGGACCCTGGCTGGATGGCAGACGGAAGGTTAGGGTACCTTATTACCTTCTTATTTTTTGAGTTGTAACCAGTAATATCAACACTACAAAAGTAACAATTATTGGAACAGCAAATTTAAAGGTTTCTTTCGCTTCCCTCCTACCCCCCTGCCACACAGCTCAATACATGCAAAGCACACCTCATGCAGCACCCAAGACTTTACTTTGGAACTAAACTTGGTGATCAGGATAATTACGATTTTTTAACGGAAGTTTTACAACCACGACTAGCCATTGTACAAAACACATGCACTGAAAGGTAGAAAAGTGAGGTTAGGTTGACAATAAAACCAAAAGCTGAATGTTACATCAATGTGACCAGTGCTACCACTGCCAAGTGTGTGTAAACCCATTTTTACTATTTTCATCTATATATAAAATACCACTGCATTCACTAATAATGCCATTTCAAGTGAAAAAAAAAATTGTGCGTGATATGGCTTTTATATTGTCATATTCAGATGCAGCACAATAAGAATAAAGCATATTCATTCAAAGAGATTACCCATTGTTACAATTTTTAAATAGTATATGAAATATTGTAGAATTCGCTAAACATTAAATTTAATACAATATTGAGTGTTGAAAGTCAAAGGATGAATGGTGTGTGATATAGGTATTTTTGTCATTCGAATTCAGCACACTAAAAACTACATGAATACGGTAAATTCATTTCATAAGTTTACATATTTTTACTATTTTAAAAATACAATTGAATTCTTTAAAAAATTATATTTAAAAACTGAGTGTTGAAATGTGAAAAAATTGCCATTGATACTTTTTTAATGTCAGATTCTGGTCCAGCACACTTAAAAACCATAGGCATAAGGTAAATTCATTCAAAAAGTTTTTTTAAGCGTTGGCCTGTGTCTCTCCACACTGTAACGTCTCCCTTTCCCCTAATATATCACTTATCTCTTACTCCATTGGCACAGACTCCCGTCACCCAATAACTCAGTGCTTGTAATATCTACTCTAGGATCGGGAGACTTACAGGGGATTGGTAGCTGTCGATGGCTAAACAATAATTAAGATTCCTTCTATAAAATATATATTTATTGCGACAATCTCTGTGCTTAGACAATTCAAAACATTTACTCGTACACCCAATAGATATTGATAATTTTTACAATAAGATGACAATACTAGTACAAGTTTACCAGTGAATGCCGTTAAATCCTAACCTTGCCAGAATTATTAGTTTGAGATGGGTGACGGTGACTCGTTAAACAACCGTTACACCATACCGCTGCACAATTTATGCTCACCAATTATTATATACTGCTGGGATCTAGAGCTCCTCTAGGCCAAGTCTGAATGCTGTGTGTGCGTGTACACACACGTATATACAGTCGACTCGATTATCCGCGATAATGGAGAAGGTGATTGCCGTGGATAACCCAAAATTGCGGATAATCCGCATACTAAGAGAAAAATACAGTTTTTCCAACACTAAGTTTCATATGGTCGTAACTGAATACTGGGTATTTCAGTGTGAAACCTAGCCTATCCTTGATATAATACAGCGGAAGTAGGGAATACCGCAGCCCGATGTACTGCGGGGCAATTTATGTCTCCCAGCCTCTATAAGTGGAAAGTGTGGGGTCAGGTAGGTGTGAGTCAGTGACACTGATGAATGAGGCGGAGGGAACCTGCGTTCGTTCTCCCTCATTTCAGCACCTAGATCAATTTTACTTATTCAATATAACCAATAAAGTATGTTTTTCCGTATGTGCAAATAAAATGTGTTCATATATTACCCTATTCGCGAGTAAGGCTATGTGCATGTATAGGCTACGTCAGAAGTTTTTGATGAAAAATTCAGGATAATTAATATTTCAAGTAGACCGCACTAAATTTGAATAATCCCATAAACATTGCCGGGCCTTATCATGGCAGTGTACAGAGGCCAACTTCCCGCCTAAATTTCATAGAAATTCAACACATTGATGTGAACCGTATCAATCAGCAAGTGTTCCCAATACCAGGCCGCTGTTATGAATTGAACCGGCCCTGTAACGGCAGTGGCAGCGGCTACCTGGCCACCAGAATAATATTGTAGCGAGCAAACGACAGCACAGCCCGACGATCTAGGCACGAGTGAAAACAGCAATCCGCCACGTCAATCTCCTACGAGGTATAACTGTATGTAATCATTATAATTATGATGTAGACACTTTGATAATAATGTATATATACCAGCTATGTGGTATCTCTTCCTATTTTCGAAAGAAACAGAATCAGAAATTTGAGACGCCTCAAAATTCATGCTTCGGAGTCATTTACAGGCCTATAATTAATCTCCTATGGGGTATAGCTCTACATAATTGTTATAGTTATGATGTAGGCACTTTGATTATAATGCATGTATACCGGCTATGCAGTATGTGTTCCTATTTTCAAGGGAAAAAATCTGACATCACTCAGTTGCTAGGCAACAGACCCCACCCCCCACCCCCCCCCCTGCCAGGAGAAAGGAAACAGAGCAAAATGAACTGCATGTCGCCAGTGTCACACACACACCTCCCAGTGCATGCGGCATACAGCTGGCTATTTTAGCGTACGGAAAACAGTGTTTAATGTAGGAAACCCTTCCATGCCCAGTTCTTCCAAAACAATATTGGGCTTGTTTCACACACACTAAGCCTGACACTGACGTTCCCGTGGCACGTTTTTGATTCAACTACTCCAGCATAGCCTTATCTAGTTCCGTGTACTTCGATAGTTTCATCGTTTTTCTATTTGCCAATTCACTTTTCGAGTCTGCACTGCTCGCAACTCAATAAGTTTGGATTTATTGTTCCGTATATCCCAAATTGTTGTTTCTCTCACTCCATACATAAATAAAAGCTGTTTTATTACACTTCCTCTTTCAAGTTTATTAATAATTTCCAGCTTCTGGTGTAAATATAAAACCACACGTTTACGTTTTGCAGACATTTTTCGACTGAAAATGACTGAAAACAAAACCGAACGTAACTACAGACTGGCGAAATAACACCAACACTGGCCGTGGGAATGCAATACATGGGAGGGCTGCGATGGTTGCGCAGAGTTCCGGTTATACCTGGCAGGCGGCAGCTAGGCTAGCGAGTTGTGCAGTGATGTCGGCTCTCTGTCTTGCGACATAACCAAGCTCAACGCACCATCAGGAACACATTTTGACATGCATTTGCATCAATAAACAAACCTATTTCATTCCATAGTTATTTTCAGAGAGTACCTGTTACGAATTTCATTAGTTAGATGGGAATTGTATTAATAACTTTGTTCTGGCAGTGTTTGAGTTAATTTCCAAAATCTATTTTTATCTTTCTGAATATGCTGCGATTAAGCCGCAAAGCGAATAATTCGCTCACGGATAATTGAGAGTCTGCTGTATATGTATATAGTGTGTGTGTGCATGGGCACACACACACTGGGAAAAAATTTTTACTCTGGAAATGAGAAAAATTTTTTAGCTGTCTCAATTACAAAAGTAACCGATTTGTATTTAGAGTTTGATGCACGAGAAACGAGCATGAGGCAATATAAGATTTGTATTACAAGGTAAAGGCATGACAGATGACAAACATGGATACAAAAATGACTTGTTGCGACTGAAATGCTAAATTTCGATTGAATTTTAGGTTAAGAATGTAAAAATAATTGACTTACGTATATTGCTTCATCTGCTCATAATAAGAGTTCACCAACTTAAAAACTCAAACAGAGCCATTTTCATGTACTTTAAGTTGCTGGAGTTTAAAACAACTTGCGATATTTCGCTTGCAAACGTAAACTGGAAAATACCCCATCGTATATGCTGCAGTAGGTAATACAGACACTGGTGACTCTGGAACTTTTGTTTACATTATATATGTTTACGCATGTAAAGCACTTTTATAACTGATGTAAAGTGTGTCTAAGTTATGAGAACATATATCAAATTATTTATTAGCCTTAATATGAATTAATTTTAACACCAGTACACATAAAGCTTCAGGTGGCTTAATGTTTAAATTTACTGGTAATTTGGGCGCCAGCGGTGCTTCCCAATCACCGCACTATTGAGACTCACGGATGTTGTGGGTTGTGTGTATCCGTTTCACCCGTGTGTACTTACAAACACGTAGGCAATACTAAACTTTTGATAAAATCACTTAAATAAACAATTGATAAACATATGTGGTTAGGAGACTGTCACTACTGAATAAAAAATTGAGTTTACTGTAGAAGTGTTTTTATTGATATTATTCACACACATTAACGTGCCAATGAAATGGTTATCTCGGTCATGACTAGCCAATTCCGCTTGGGTGCTCCCCAGCCCGTAATTTTATATATATAATATATATATATATATACACACACACACACCCCCCCCCCCCACAAAAAAAAAAAAACCAAACGAGTTGTGGTTAAATCTTTTAAATGTATTATTTACTGTAATATTTTTTTAATTCCCATTTTTGTGTTTTTAACTAAACTTTATTCACAGATAATGTACCACTCTCGTTATACTCAAAATGAAGTCTAATAAGGTCAGAAGTTGCATTTTATTGATGTACCAGGAAACCCCCACGAAATTCTGCGTTAATGGAAATTTTTTGACAGTCCCCTGAAAAGGGTAGATTGGGAGTCGACAGTACCTGTAAAATTATCTACAATTTCATGACACATTTATCTAATAAGTTGATGCGTGCTGGACTATAGAACTATAGGTACGGCCAACGCGCTTTTGATGCATTAGGCCAGTCACACTTGATTTAGCACTGGCTAGACATTTGAGTTACGTTTGTGGCTAGCAGTATTACAAATTTTTCGCAAGTATTACTGATTTTAACATCCAGTTACAGAACTACGGATGCTCATTTGTTGATTACGAAACTTGATAGCCTTGGCAATGCATTTGAAATTTTTTGTATTTTTTCTTTAGTTCGTACATTTTTACGTCTGCTGTACGGTAAATCTTGTACTCCTACAAGAAACGTGCGGGCAAGTTATTTTTGGTATTCTCAGCGAACAGCACGATAAATTCGGTATCACAAGCAATAAAGAGTATGGCACCGGCAACACTCGAGCAAAACGGCACACACATGTTGCCAGCCCAGTTAACGCTGTTGTGCGAGTGCCTTTTTCTCACTGTGTTTATTCGAATATATAGTTGGTGTCAGAATATTTTATCAGTAGTTTTTATTTACTTTCTTTTAAGCATATACTGTGTATTTATTGGCATAATTCTCGCACATTTTTTTATACAGAATTTTAGGACAATAAATATTATGCAAGAAATCACTAGACACCTGCATGTAAACATTAAAATGGGGTCTACTGTAAGTAATCCTTCACCAACAGCGGGGCTACATTAAAAAAAAAAATACACACACACACACACACAGCACTTTATTTATTGATAATAGATATGAAGATACATATTCAAAACTAAAACACTCATGTGCTGGGGTTAGCAGTGAAAATATTGCAGTGTGCACGTAGCTGGGCTAGTGCCTAGATCTTTCTAGCGTGGTCGGGCACGGTGGCCTGCCACTGTCGCTCAGCTCTAGATCCTCAGGTGGGGCAGCTGTCGGTCGGTCACTACAAGATTACTCTGGCGGGCAGCCACCGCCCGCCACTGCTGTTGTTACAGGTCTGGTTCACTCCATAACAGCGCCCGGAATTGGGAAAACATGACATGCACGTTAAACTCAGAAACAGTGTTTCTCTACATACGCAATTACCTGATGTTTAAAAGCAGCAGTTTGACCGGTATATTTACCCATTATGCATTCGCACTAAACAAAAATTAATTTAAATGTAAACTATTCCCTTCACATAAAAAAAAAATCTGTAACCAATTCCCTTCACATTAAAAAAAAATCACCCACATACAAATATACTCACGACTGATTTTGTTTACATATTTGCAGCGCGGGCGCAGCAGTCAGAAATCAATAACGTGACCAGTGACCTTGAAGTGTCAGACACCTAACGTGGTCGAACATAGCACGGGCCCGTTAGCATTACATGCCTCGTTCGGAGAAACATGGTGCATGAAATATGAAAGGAAAAGTTTTTTCCCCTAATTCAGCACCATAAAATTTGGGTGCGTGAATTATGCCAGTAAATACGATAGTTGGTTGTACGTTTCGTTGTCGTGCATTGTCTATGATGAAATGTAATATTAATCAGCATGTATTTACCGTTTCATGAAACCACTTGCTCTGCAGTTTTCATTAATCGCTGCCAGCAATGAATTGACACAAATATAATTTACATAACTTATTTTAAGTTTGTTGGTTTCAAGAAACGTGTGCAGTGTTGATTTTACTGAATGATTCTGTAAATTAATTATTTAATGTTAGTGACGAACAAATATGAGTTTAGTGAAGTAAACTTGCAAGAACTTCCATACAAAAACATGCGTTCAAGAGGTTATGAATTTTACAAACAGTAAGTTTGCGTGTTTTGTGAATAATGTACTTAAAACCATTCCTAAATTTTCATTCACGTAAATGTCAACTATGCATTAATCTATCGCTCCCACAGTATATAGATATTTCGATTGCAGCATGATACAATTCATAAACTGACAAGTAGGAGGGTAGAATGTTGATATATGAACTGAATCGCTATGGCTACGGTGCTTGTTCAAAGGCAGAATTATAACTACATTAGACTCTCAATTATCCGCGAGCGGATTATCCGCTTTGCAGCTTAACTGCGGCATATTCAGAAAGATAAAAATAAATTTTGGAAATTAACTTAAACACTGCCAAAACGAAGTTATTTAATTTAAATGCCCATATTAATTAATGAAATTTGTAACAGGTACTCTCTGAAAATAACTGTAGAATGAAATATGTTTGTTTATTGATGCAAATGCACATCAAAATGTGTTCCCGGTGGCACGATGAGCTTAGTTACGTTGCAAGACAGTGAGCTGACAACACCACACAACTTGCTAGCCTAGCTGCTGCCTGCCAGGTATAGCCGGAACCCGGGCAACCGCCGCATTCCTCCAGCGTATCACATTCCCACAGTCAGTGTCAGTTTTATCTCGCCAGTCAGTAGTTACATTCGGTTTTGTTTTTGCTCATTTTCAGCGGAAAAATGTCTGCAAAACGTAAACGTGTGGTTTTAAATTTACAGCAGAAGCTGGAAATTATTAATAAACTTGTAGGAGGAAGTGTAATAAAACAGCTTTCATTTATGAATGGAGTGGGAGAAACAACAATTTGAGATATACGAAACAATTAATCCAAACTTATTGAATTTGCGAGCAGTGCGGACTCGACAAGTGGTTTGGTGAATAGGGAAACGATGAAACTATCGAGCATGCAGGACTATATAAGGCTATGGTGGAGTGATTTAACCAGAAGTGTACCACAGGAACGCCAGTGTCAGGCTTAGTGTGTGTGAAACAAGCCAAATAATTTTTTGAAGAACTGGGAATGGAAGGCAAAACTTGCCGGCTGTATGCCGCAAGCACAGAACAGTGTGGGAGGTGTGTGTGTCCTGACACGAGTGACATGCAGTTCGCTTTGCACATCTTTGTTTCCCCTCTCCGGGGGGAGGGGGGGAGGAGGTAGTCTATTACCTAGCAACAGTGACGTCAGCCTGACTTCCCTCTTACGCAACTTCAGATTTCAGCATCACTCTGTGATAAACACCACACACATCCCGCTGCACTGTTTGTATTAACTGTAGCTGCGCATTTCTTGTAACGTTCATGAGACAACTACCATGATTACCAGCATATTTTACACATTTTTTAAATTTCTTAGTTTGTTAGTAAATAATACGGTACAGAAATTATGCGAGGCCGTAAAATATGTGGGTAAATACAGTAGTATTCAAGGATAGGCTAGGTTTCACACTGAAACACCCAGTATACAGTTACAACCATATGAAAATTAATGTTGGATAAACTGTATTTTTCTCTTAGTATGCTGATTATCCCCGATTTTGGGTTATTTGCAGCAATCCATTAATGCAGATAATCGAGAGTCGACTGTATGTGTATTTTATTTATAAATAAACATCTCTGCCAAAAATATTGGTGATATGACAGAAGTAAATATTATACATATATAGAAAAGTCTATTAATGTAATTTACGCACAGAACATGCACGCAGTATTTATAAACACTGCCTTCTTTACTCATTTTCTGTGTTTTGTGGTTATAAATTGACAAATACAGCATTTGCAACTATTGGGAGAGGTTGGTGATTGTAGCCAGCTGCTTATGTCGCAAAACCGGTTAAGAATACAAAAATAGTACTCATATTCTGTGTTTTGTGATACTGTTCTTCACAAATACGACATTTGCAACTTTTGGGCGAGATTGGTGATCGTAGCTCGATGCTTAAGGCCGGGCTACAATTGATTTAGCACAGAAACTGTACTTGACACAAGCTACAATCACGCACAGCATATGCACAGAAAAATAACACGGGAGAAAGGCACAGAAAGTAGGGTTATATCCTATAATTCCTGTGCGCGTGCAGAAAAATAACACAGGGGAAGAGCACAAAAAAGTAGGGTTATATCCTATAATTCCTGTGCGTGTGCGTTGTGCATGGCCAATCAGAATGTCAATATCACAGAGTTCATGCGACGATGGAACTGGCTACAGAAGTTAATTTGACTAGTGCTCGAGGAGTTTAGTGCCATGAAAACAGAAGTTGGTTTTGATTAAAATTGTTATTGTACAAACAATGTATGTTAACATGAATAGTATAACATATTATATTTCTACAAATTAAGGCACGAGCAGCAAAGTAAACAGAACTATCAACAGTATTTTTTTTAGGGACGGGCCTATACCACATTTTGCCAATACCAACGATACTGATTTTCAACTGCCGATGCCGCTGATTACACCAATGCCAATAACAGTTTTGATGAGCACAATCATAATTCTCAATTCCCTAAATATGGAAATACTTTTTATTACTTAAATTTAAGTATTCAGTTTTATGAACACTTTACGCACTTTGTATTAGGTGCCTACCGCATGGAAATGAAATCCAACACTAATTTTAACAACAAAATGAAAAGATAGACAATTTATCTGGGCAAATAAGTAACTTAACAGGCAAGGAAAAAATGTTACCAGACAATACAGCATTAATTACAAACTGAGTTTGTTAAAGACTTTGATTTTAGATCTGTAAAATATAATACACACAATTCTCATTTATTATTTGAAATAAATTTATTCTCTTTTACTACCCTTCCCTCAATGGTTTATTTTTCTCTGCCCCTTAGGAAATAATTATATACTTGCTGTATTATGTAAATGTATCTTGCGCATAATTACAACTCAGCTCTAGTCATGTTACACAAGTAGTGGAAAACAGACATGCTGTGCAACATAGGTCTAAAAGCCAAATAACAAAGGAAAAAATAAAAACTCCTAGGTTTGTTTCTCCCATTTGAGGTTAGGTTCAATGCAGCTTGTATATTCACAAGGGCTACTACACTGAAACGCAAAATATTTACCGCTGTGTAAAAAGTGCATGAAATTTTATGCCAAACTCAGCTTGAACATATTTTTCTAGCCAGTTTCTCATGCTGGGATTGTCTGCTTTTTCCAGGGGAATGTTGGATGCTACCATTGACGAGCTTTGTTTAGTTTGTGTGTTTCGTTGGACACGTGTTTTTGCACATCCAGTCCAACGCGTAAGTTGCAAAACCTTTCAAAAATGTAAAATTCATCACTTTCGTACTTCCTTTCACGATTTATAATTGACAAAATCTTCAGCATTATGTGGGCTTTAGGCAACGCACGATTTAATTTCAAAAACACATAGCAGAGATTCAAGAATCTGAAGTCAGCCCAAATCAAAACAATAAACACAACAAATTTCAGTTGGGAATGCAATGCCCGAAGACTACAAGAGATATATTTTGTTCTTGCGAGAAAAAGCATACAGAAGCATACACATTTGCTTGCGCTGCTCTCTTTTGGTTCACGATCGATCCAAATAACTATCTATATATGTTTTAGAAACACTGTCTCATTTGTAAAATTTACTGCCCTCTTTTGTATCTTTGAGAAAATAACATGCACTGTCGATTGTTACTTACTATCATTTCCAACAACATTCGATAGTGAGGTAACGTCTTGAATGTGATGTAAACAAATGGGAAGATACAGTATTTTTCCTGGCAAAGCTTTGCGTTTTGAAAACTAATACTAAAAATTAGCGTAAAACTTAAAAATGGCAAATTTCGTCGTTTTTTATGCTTCACAATTTTTCGGGGACCCTAAAGTCGTGTAATTTTGTATTAAATTAGTGTCCAAAAACGAATGATGTACACAATCTTTGGCACATGTACCAACACAAAATACGGTAAAACATAAAGGGAGCAAATCATCGGAAAACAATTGCTCCGAATATGTTTTGGCTGGATGCAGTAAATTAATATTTTAAGAGATGTAGCATGCCGGTGTATTTAACATTGTGTTAAATAAATTAATTCTACTAATCGGTGAATAATAATTGGTAAATAATGTTCCGATGCCAATGGTCATGGAATCAGCCGGTTAATCGGTAGAGCATCGGCCCATCCCTAATTTTTTTCATTACAATATTATCAACACACACACGTTTAATTTACCGAGCATAGCTTCCTTTCCTTTTTACGTCTCTTTTCTGTACACTGCCGTCATTTCTGTGCATGTGCTATTTTGATTGTATTTCAGATTTGAGCTTTACGTGTGTTCTGTGCTATCGCACATGCTGTATGTGTGCTAAAACAATTGTAGACCAACCTTTACTGTCGCAAAACCAGTTAAGAATGGCAAAAAACTTACCAAAGTGCTAAACTGCAGCATAAACACAAAAAGATAAGTTTGAGTGTACTTTAAATTACTCAGACCCAATATAAAAAATTGCAAATGAAATTATTTGTATCGGAGGGATTGACCACAAAGTATCTGTATCAGAAAAATTGAGTTTGGGCCCATCTCTATAGAAAAAAATAATTACTTTTTAGTTTTTACAATCCTTCTTCATCCTCATAATATTAGACAGGACTTGTGTTTAATAAAACTTATTTTTAGTTGGTTGTGATAGAGAAACAGGACCATTAAACAAAATGACACATAGAGAATATGCTTTACATTTAAAATGCACATTGAAAGATTTTATTTCACAAATAAAATTTGTTAAAATGTGTATTAAAAAATGCACAGTAGTTTAATCAACTGTTCTGCATATTTAAATCAGATTATGAGTACAGGACTATGAAAACGCTTAGTAAAATAAAACAGTCCTTTGTGTATTCAATATCAAATATTAATTATTTAAAAAATATTTTCACTAATAATGCATTTTGTAAATGCAGTTATTTAAGGATAACACAGTGAAGTACCCAGGCTGAACCAAAATGTACTAGTTTTTACTTATTTCCTGCAGAAATTTAAACTACCTGTCAGTTGTAATTGGCTCAAGCATTAACAAAAGAACTGGCGACAGAATCAAAGTTAAAAAAAAATTGCAATGACCCATTCGTACCCATAACAAAAAACACTTTTATGTACAATTTCTACTTACAATTATAAAAACACCAATATACGTACACTCACAAGTCATTTCATGAAACTGACAAACATTTTTCACAAGAATAAGTTAAAAATATTTCTGCAAATATAACTGTCTCAAATAGTTGTGGCACAGACTATAATGTTCAAGTATTTTTTCAAAACAAGTTTAATGAGTACATAATTAGTAAACAAACCACACACTACCAAAGTTACGAAGTACTGTCAAATTTTGAATGCGAACGGACAAAGGTGGAAAAAGTCCATAAGATTCTTTAAAAATACATTTTGCATTCACACAGCCAACTCAGGTACTTTTTTTTGACAAAGACAGCAATCTTTTTACAAGTTTATCAATGCTATGTTGTTCTTGGCTCACTGTCTAGACCAAACAACACAAGAAGAGGGTAATGGTCTGACGGAGAGTTGAAGTTTGGGATGTGTCCCCAACGAACTGCTTCATCAAATGTGGGCAGCTTGTAAGTTGCCAACAAGGTTAAACCATTTTCCAGCTGATCTTTTGGAAGGCTGAAATAAAAATGTAAAAATCAGTAAACTTCCTGGGTTGTCATTGTTAAGTCACTAAAAGAATACGTTAAACTACATTATATATAAAATGCAACCTACTAACAGTGTTTGTTTCCCTTGATTCCTTAATGAACAAATCATTCTCTGTAAAAGATGTTGACAATAAAGTGAGCATATTTGAAATCAACCTTAGAGAAAAGACACTGCCCTCCCCACATATATTTAAACAGGCACACTTAGTGACAAGAGCCCAGTAATGTTGGTTACGGCAGATGCAAGGTAGTTCCACATCTTAACGTCGAACAAAAAGTATTAAGGTAACCATTTGCAACAACTTAAATTATCTTTCAATTTCTGATTTTTAAATGCATTGATGTGTGATGCATTTCGGCGCATTGGGCATGCGCACTCAACTTTGCGACTTTGCCCCAACATCGAGCACAAGCCCTCATATGGGCAAGTCATACTTTTAATGATACAATAAATCACGTGCCTACAGGGTCCGTAGACCACATATCATGAGCGACTAGACTCGTGGTTGGAGAAATTGCACTGCTCACCCCAAAGCCATCACACGGTTGCCTTAACCCCAGTGTGGGATTTTACTGTGTGATGAGCCATCGAAACCATTCCCGAAGATAAGCCAGTTCCACAGTTTGCTGCAAGAGGAAAGCAACACTCATTCCACTGGAGTATCACAGCCTCCAGCACCTCGTGATGAGGTGATAAGTTATGTCAACACCTCCAACACAGAAGATAAGAAAAGTGCGGTGTTGTTGCCAATCAAGAATAAACTACCCTTGCGGAGAGAAGCTCACCACCCCCACACCCTGCTGGAAGCCTACAAGCTGAAAAATTTAGTATAAATAGAAGGAGCATCCCAGGCTCGGGGCAGTCGCTGTCCCTCCAGTCTAAACAAGGCTGATAGCAACAGCAGAGGTAAGTGGTCGCCCGTCCTCTCTTCCAGTTTGAAAAGGCTGAAGAACTGTCCTAAGGGTGCAAAAACCACTAGGCAAATGGTAAGTGGTAGCCGATCCTCTCCTCCAGTCTGAAAAGACCGAAGACCTTTCTGAAGGATAGTCTTCTAGACCACTTTTCTAGTGCCCATATTGGAAAAAGTCCTAAGGAGTCTATCTGTCTGAGACCCCGCAGACCCTGCCACCATTGGTCAACTCCGCCTTCCAGAAGCTCCTGAAGACGTTGCCCACTCCTACCAACCACCCTCCATAAACTCTCATCTCTCTATTGGTAGCAGCTAGCAACAACATTCCTTCTAGAAACCCTATCAGCCCACCTGTCAGTGAGGTTACATTATTTGCCCTTTTGCCAAATGCAGCTTAAGTTCCTTCAGAACATTCCCCATTAAGTCAAGCCTACCATACTGCAAGTTGATTTGTTTATTTTCACTTTAAGACACCTAGCTTTTGCCCAGCATGCCTTCAACTGGAGTACCGTAGTATCAAGTTTCCTATTCCTTTATTACGTAAAGTGTGGAGTCGTCCTGTATTTCCTTAAATACGTCATTATAGCACATATTTTGAATTAACTTGGAGTATGTTATTATTTAGTCGTAGTTTGAACCCAGTATCATTTAGAACTCAGATATTTGACTTTAAGTTATCGCAGAGGAAGAGCCAGCAATCCGCGTATAAACCATTACGGTAAAAAGAACACACCTTTTAGAAAGGCAAACCGAGACCCAGGGGTGTAGCTAGAAATTAATTTTGTGTAGTAATTTATATTTGCAGTAAATACTGGACTAAAGCAATATAAATGTGTGCATTTGTGAGAAAAAAGGAGGTATTAAATAATACCTGCATCTTGAAATAAAATACTTCATTTTTACAATATAATAAATTAGGTTAGTCAAATTTTGCACACATCTCTTTCCTTTGTACGTCTCAACTAGTTTTCAATAATTTATATTGATTGGTTCTTCGAAACATGTCCAAAACTTATTTAGGATCAACTACTATATCTTGACATACTGTGAGCAATGACAACCCATCAAAGCGGTTTTCTGACATACTGTTACGCAAATATGATTTAAGTCTACATAGTGTTGAAAAATACCTCTTGCTTGATGTTGTACAGTAGATAATTTATGTGCAGACATGAGAAAAATTTATTACCACACATGTTCTTCTAGCCACTTTCTTCGCCACATCTGTAAACCACTGATGCAGATTAGACTTGGGGATACTACTCTAGTAGAGTTTGCACATCACTTCTGAAAGGTCCATACATTTCCTCGGAAGTAGAAACTATAATGAGTACAATGCATTCTTATACAGTAAGAACTTTAATCATTTTAATAAAATAGTCCATGAAAGTGACAGAAATTTACTTTCTCCAAAGTTATTCAAAATCAGTCGTAGTATTGTTCCACCACCGAACTTGTTTTCCAGATTTTTCCGGGATTTTAATTTCAAATATTTTCTTATGCCCATGTAATTGCTGCAACAATTACATTAAATTTGGGGGTGGCTTCATTTCCCAGAGCTTAGATTTCAGATTTAAAGGATTATGCATTCTTAACATATAGAGAGAGGTCGTACTACATAGCTTTAAAAAAAAAAAAAAAAAAAACACACTCACACAACATACCGTATTTTGGTGTATATAGGCCGCATGCGTGTACAGGCAGCACCAGAAGTTTTTGATGAAAAATTAGGGACAATGTTTCAAGTATAGGCCACACTGAATTTTTGTATTCCTGTAAATATTGTTAAATCACAATTCCGTACAAACATAATAAATTCCGAATTAATTACTCCCCTACAAAACAGTTGTGACAGAAAATTTGTGTCATGTTGCAATGGTAACGTGACTCAAGAAAGCAAAACCACAGCAACATGTTACATAAAAAGGCGCCTTATCAATGTACACTTGTATAGCCACGGCAGACGTGCAAACTGCACAAGACATCTTTCTCTTGTACAGTAGAGAAATTATTTTTCATGTACAACATTTATAGGTGAGCTCCAACATGCATACATTTTACACGTGCGGGATGAAGGTTATTTTGTTTATGAACGCGAGTGAACAAATAATTGCCTTTAAGAATTAAAACATTAAAATGTACTGTATGTTGACAAATTTCTAAACATGTTGTGGGGAAAATTTAGAAAAATTTTTTTTATAACAATATCTCGTATATAAGCCACACCACACTTTTTATAGTCATTTTTTTTTTGTAAAAATGTGCAACCTATACATGCCAAAATACAGTACTTACCTTAGATGAAACTAGTATAAACTTATTCTAGTGCAAAGAAGAATGAAGATTCAGTGCTTTTGTTTTCTGGGTCTCAAAAATCTTGTTTCCAACAATGTTTCACAATCGAAAAGTTCATTAAACAAAGACAAAGAATCTTGATGCTCAACCCATCATCAGATGTCTGGTTACTCGCTTAAAAAGTGACACCACTTCCATTTATGCCTCTATGCAGTTTTGAATTTCAATTACACACAAGCTTGAATCAAAGCTGAATTTAGAGAATAGCCTGCACAATGAACTTACACAACTGTGATACGACTGACAAATGACTGACTGACGACTGACTGACAACCAAGTAATAGCCCATTCATTCTTGCTATGCCATCATATCATTAACTATACAAATATTCTAAACCAATATAGATGTTTTTAAGAGTTTGAACAGTTGTTGATGGAAGAGCTAACCCACAGAGGTCATGTACTGGTACAAATTCGAGACAGTTTTCTCTAATATTATATTGTATTGGAAATATTAACGTCTCCCAGTGCTATGCCTGAAGACATAAGTCAGGGGATGACTTATAAACTAATTTCTGACTGAACTTAAACCAATACCCATGCATTACCTAAGATTCAAACACAGAACCTCCCACACCCGACCGACGGCGCACCAACCGATTGCACCATGGGAGGTCGACTTACACTTTCAAGGAACAGATTCAGGCTATATGTGTATCTATATTTGCTACCTATTTTTTGATGAAAATTACTTGTCGATGTTTGTCAGTAGAGTTCAGTTCCATCCAGTATGAAAATAAGATTGAAAAAAATTAGCCTTCTAATGTATTTATTCAAAAGGCAGTTCCAGTATACAAAAGAGTACTTATAAAGGTTAATTTTTCAATTCATTTCCAAATAGCCAAACAGTCTTGATAAAATATTCTACATGTCCTCGGTTTATTCTGAATTTCAGGAGGGGATATATCCTTATGATCCCCCCTTTCCCTATGTCCCTGTCGAGGCCTGCCACTGGTTAGTTCATCAGATGCGCCCCGTAACACCAGGTACTCTAATCCACACAGAAGTTGGTAAGACCAGGCGTTCTACTTCTCCCTCCCAGTTTTCAAAGGCCGGAGGGAAAACTGAACACCTCTGCCACTGACTAAACTTCTTGTGGATGCCACACCCTGGATCCAGTATATTTTGCCTCATTCCCAGTCAGTCCCAGTCTGCAAAGGCCACACGTGGGTACCAGGAGTGTTGTCACTATGTCCTGGAAATACACTATAAGACAGATAACCTAGCTTGCTTCTCCTCTCAGAATTGAAATGCCTTATGCCAATAATGAAAGTATAAGCAAGCAGCATAAAAAAGCTCTCAGGGAAATTATTAGGGAACTAATCTCCTTTCCTCAGAGTCACAAACTTCTAATTCTCCCCAACTGACGACCCCTTTATTTGCGCCATTAAAATATTACCCCGTAGGGCCCATCAGACCATAGCACTAATCTTGCAGAAAGAGGAAGCCCTCCTAGGAATTTATCACCCCCAATCTAATACTCACCCTCTTACCCTCATCATCCAGACCAGCTGCCCTGCACCACCACAACTGACATCAGCTGTTGATCCGGAGCTCACCCACCGTGTGAAACCGTCAACAAAGAGTCACCCCACTAGCAAGGTATAGTGTCCGCCAAAATGGAAAATTGTAAGGGTAAATTGAGAATTTTGTCCCAGTTAGATGGCTCACATGGGCAATGCTCCATATAAAGGCCAGCTCCCGAAGTGGAATTAAGGACCCAGCCAGATATTTTGGTTGTTGTCCCTAATGCACCCCCCGTACCCGACATCACAATTTTGGTTGAAGTAATACCTGGGTCAAGTCACTCTAGGTTTTACCACCCTCTCACCTTGGTCACGGAATAAAATATAAAAAAACAGAGACCCTAACATTCTTCCCCCCAGAGTGGAGAACCTTCAGCCTAGCCAGGCACCAATACAAGAAACCCCCGGAGCACACTCCTTTAAGAAAAACTCGCCAAGCCACCCGGAAGGTAAGGGGAGATAAGGTTGTTACTAACGATTTAATTAAGCTATTTAATTAAACTCCCGACCAGCCAAATTTCAGCTCATCTAATTGTAAAAAAGAGCAGATTTGTAAAATATTTACTTTTCTAATCATTTTAGTTTCACTTGACCAATGAATAAATAAAATGATGAGGCCCATCGCAATGTTAATTTTACATAAGATGGAAGAACATGCAATGTGCACACAAGTAGAACCTAATCAGGGCTTTCAAACGTGCTCATTTTACTCTGAATAGCCTATACTTCGCAGTGTGGGTAACCAAGAGAGAAGAGTTCCTGCAGCATCAACTTGATATGTAACACACAGAAAGGCATTGAAGAGATTTTGGTCAGTATTTAACAGCAAGAACCCGAGCATCGGGAAGGGTGAGGTGAAGAGGAGCAGTGGTGAAATGCAAAGGCTGCAGAAAAAGGAGTACCTTGAGAAAACCAGCAGCCAACAAACACATTCACCATGTTTCCCACATACGAAAATTCAGGTGGTCTCGCCAGGAATATAACCCGGTTTTCGGAGGCAAGTAGTCATACATCAGCATGGCTCACTTGAAGCAAAGAGGTGAAGGCCATGTGGGATGACGTCTGAATACACTACTGACAGAGAAAGTGAAACACCTTTAATACGGCACAAAAACCACATTAAACCCACAGCTGCAGGAAACGCATCATCAATAGGTACAATAGGTAGTGATGTGGATCATGCACTATCACCTAGGACAGAGTGGGTACTAACTATTGTTCATCTGCCCACAAACAAAATGGCAACTGTATGTGAAGTGTACATGAACAGTATGCAGGCTGTAGGTGGAATATTGATCTGCCCCTCTACAAACAACCTGCATACAGTTCGTAGACTGTTGTATGTGTGTTTTCTTGGGCAGGTATATGCCAATGTGGGAAGACAGATGTAAAAAGGAGAGCTGCAACTGACGATATTCCTTCCAACCACCAACTCCTGCTCTCCACACAACAGGCAACTGTTTGGTAGCTCTTGTATCAGATGTGTAGGTTTTCCAGTAAAGTGCTTTGTCTGGTGAATTGAATTGGGCTTCAATGACCACTGCTGGAAAGTACAAGACACTCTTTAACATTTTGAATATGTTCCAAGAATGCCTATTTTGTCGGACGGAACATGTAAAGAATAATAAAGACGAAAATACCTCATGAAAACGTATAGTTGTCCAATGGAGACGTAAAATAGAATTTGGTCTCTGGAAAACAATTTTGTCAGGAACACATAAAGCACAAATGAAGTGTGGACATTGGGCATTTGTCAGTGACAGAAAACTGCACATCTAAATGAGCAAAAACCGCCATATTTTTCATGTTTCAATATTCACAAATGAGGGACAAAAAAGTTATGTATTTGCACATTCTATGATGGTATACTGCCTATATACAAAGTTAACCGAAAATACAGGTTTATTACAAATTATTCATCGAGTTTTTAAAAATCTGTAATCCACAAAGTACTTGTCAGAAAATTATGAGCAATACATGAAAACAACCAGAAACTCTCCTATTTTTTCCCCCCAAATTCCTACAAATGTTCAATGTGAGCTCCTTTCGTCACACGACACACATCCAATCGGTAGTCGAATTCCCCCCATACGCATTGCAGCATGTCCCTGTCGATGGCCATGACAGCTGTGGTATTGCGGTTTTGGAGCTCATGCAGTGTTGTTGGCAATGATGGCACGTAAACAGTGTCTTTCACGTACCCCCAAAGAAATAAATCACACGGTGTAAGGTTGGGTGACCGGGGCGGCCATCTGAACAGCGCCAAGTCATCCCGACAACAGCGTCCAATCCAGCGGCGTGGGAGTTCATTGTTGAGATGACAATGCACTTCTGTGTGCCAATGAGGTGGGGCCCCATCCTGCTGGAACACAAAATTGGTGGAATCCTCTCTGATTTGTGGAAATAACCACAACTCCAACATGTTAAGATAGGACAGACACATCAGTGTTTTCAAGGGGGAAAAAAAAGGCCCATACACCTTCATCTGTGAGATTGTGCAGAACACATTAAGTTTTGGTGAATCCCGTACGTGTTTCACAGAAGCATGGGGATTTTCAATGCCCCATATTCGAACATTGTGACGGTTCACCTTTCCACTTAAGTGAAACGTTGCTTCGTCACTGAACACCAGACGTGTGGCAAATTCATCTTCCTGCATAGCTTCCTGCATGTGCTCAAAAAATTCATCTCTGATAGCGTAATATTCTGGATGCAAGTGTTGCAACAACTGCAAGCGGCACGGTTTAATTTGTTACTGTAGTCGCAAAATCTTCCACACAGTATGCTGAGAAATTCCAAGCTCCCGACTTGCTCAGTTAGTTGATTTTCGTGGGCTACGCACATAACTTCTCCTCACTCTCTCCACTGTTTCGTTATAAATACCTGGCCGCCCTGTGCTCTTACCTTTACACAAGCATCTTGTGTCCTGGAACTGACGATAACAACAGAATGCTCTGTTGACCTCGTGGTTCTGTGTGGTAATGCCCTCGGAACACACGCTGCACAGTGACAACCGATAAATGTTTTGCATATTCCAAAACACAAAACGCTTTCTGTTTATTTGTCGCTATTTTGTGAACTGAGCTAGTACTGTCACCTGGTGAGATAAAAAGGAAATTCAGACTTGTATAAAAAACTTTGGGAGTTTTTTTGTTTTGTGGTTAAACTTTTAACATAAATAGTTTATGAATTACAGATTTTTCAAACCCGATGAATAATTTTTAATAACCCTGTAGTAGTACATAGTTTTGTAGAATGGCACACTAAAACAAAGTATTGTTATAGCTGCCATTCTGAAAATAAGTACCTGTCACACTTAAAAAATACATAGTTATATGTCCTACCACAACAGACCAATTTCTGCCAAATTTGGTAAGAATCAATGATTGTTTCCTGAGATATGACATAAAAACTTGACACGTGACATACTGTCTGATACTACTACAAACTCTACTTCACTTCACCTGAATGTACCTTCACTTCACTAAGGCAGGGTTAGAACAGTAATAAAGATTGGTCACATGCCTACATGGTAAGCCCTTGCAATAAGGAGCATTATTAGACATGTCCATCCAGCTTTTACTATTCACTCCACACTTCAAATCAGACGTCACTGCAACCTCCCCTAAGTGAGATTATATTATCGGCCGAGCATTTGAGCCCTCCGTCCAAGGTCACATAGTTATACAGCACGCAAAGGGATGGCGCCACTAGTATTAAGAGCTGATGTGTACAGCATAAGCAGAAAAACACCAGCAGACGATGCTAACAGATGACTTCAGTGCCCCCCTCTGCACCCCACGCCACAAAGGGCCTCCTGGAGATGCCACTTTATGTTTCCTCCACCACTCTGAACTGGGCTGGAGGATGCCACCAACAGCTCGCTCTACCACCCTTGGTGCTAGAGCTATCTGTGCTCACCAGGTCCTCGTAATCTACCAGAAGCTCTTCAGCGACTGCGCCGACTCTGTCAAGACCTTCCAGAAGGTCTTCACCAATAGCTCACAAAGACGACGTCAACTCCTCTTGCCTTACCTGCTGGTAATGGCAATTCCACTACTTACGTAAAACGTGCTACACGGATGTCTAAGCAAACTGATAACATGTGTGTTAGGTTAGGCTTTAAGAAAGATAAATGTGTTAGATTAGGTTACGATTTAAGAAAAGATAAAGTGTGTTAGGTTTGGTTTTAAGAAAGGTTAGTTCTAATTCATGCAATGTAGTTATGTAACTTTCAGCGGATTGTAACGCATACAGACTTATGAAACAGTAAGGAAGAAAAGAGTTCAAAATTTGTGTTAATTTTCAGAATTAATGTCATTGAAGTGTGTGATATGGATTCCAATGTGTATGTACGGAGTAGCAGACAGGAACTATGAATAGTTCCATCGTTCTCTAGAAGCAACATGGTATCACTAAGTAAGGAAGAGAAGTAATATTCCTATTAGGATGTATTTTCCAAAGAAATGAACGTTATGTAAGTTTCGGTAATTTTAGCCTAGTTGTTGTGTAAGTAATTTCATTTGCTGCATCAAACAGATAAATCATTATGAAAAGATTGAGGATTACATAGTACATGTGAGTAGTATTCTTGAAGCTCATCTATGTGTAATCTTATGTACCAAATATTCAGAGAGATGATTGAGTAGTGGTTGCAACGTGGTTAGAGTTTTAGACAAAGCATAGTAAAGTAGCTGGCAAGGTAGAGTAGGTATCAAATATATTTTATTATGGAGAAAAGTCTAGGATGAGATGAGTTTGGTATAATCTTTTTTTCAAAGAGCAAACCGTGTGCCCTACAAAGCAATGAGGTAAGCGATTGATTAACAGGCATTTGGCCTATTGTACATAACATACTTATTAAGAAAAGATTGAAGAAGAAGAAAAATCCATTGCTAATGATGAAGCCTTTTGAAAGAGTAAACTATGTGTCCTTAGACAGTAAGAAGTGACTACCAGGCATGGGCCTATTGTAAGTAATGTTTCCAATACAAACATGAAAAATTGTAAATTACCAATTTGCCTGCAATCATGTATTAACCAATAAAGAAGGGTAAAAATTAGAGTTGTTCTGATACCCCCAAGTGTCAATATCGGCCAATACTTCGCCTTTTTTCAATGTATTTGTATTGGGCATCGTATCGGGCAGATGCCTTAGTATCTGTCGGTTGTAGACAGTGAAATCAGGTTAAGACTTTCTTTAGACACAAAAATTACTGTGGTTCAATGTGTAAATGTGGCACATTAAAAAAAAGGAGAACTACAAATAAATCACATCCACCAACAACTTTTTGAGGTCCCGGCGAAATTCCTATTTAAATAATGTTAACATAACCTTTTATTTGTTTATAGCATGTTGCGCTGAACGAAGTATATTTCAGGTCCCGTCACCTAAAATTTCCCACAGCTATCGTTTTTAAGCAGGTTGTTTATGCAAACTTCTAGTAACTGGATGTGAAATACATCACACACACCACCGTTTATAACTGCTCTGCAGTGCACTGTCTAAAGTCTCGTCTTCCCAACACGTCTGTCGACACTGCGGCGTGGTGCGATGAGCGAGTCTGGCTTGCTAATTCTCCCACACACCTCTGAGAGGGGAAGTGGTTACCTATAGCAACGAGCATGACAACCTAGCGTCCTCTCTCTCGCCCTTCTTTCCGTCTCTCTCAGCCGTGCACCTTCCTTCCTCCCCTCACAAGCCGCACCTATCATCACTTGTATTTAAAAGCAAATGGTTTCACCTGAAAATGTTACGCAAAACATTTTAACGAATTATTATTTGAAAAGACATTTCTTTTGTGATTAAAGGTTGTTTATTTCCCTACGGTTGGAGTTTCATTGTATCTGGCGTTAAATTAACATGACTTTAAAACGTAACACTTATTTAACTCAAAAGACAGCATATTCGAGAATAAAATTATATGCTGAAAAGCATATACTCTACCACTTGTCACCAAAAATTGCTTGAACATTGGGCGACTTGTATTATAAGTGTAAAGTTCATTTTTAGTAACTTCTTGCGAGAAAATCGGAGGATTCATATTAACTTATTTCAATAGACACGAGTGTTTGAATAAACTGATAAAATGTAAGGGCCTATTCCGACACCTTTTGCTGTCTAATAATGAGAAGGTAAGCACCGAGCCGACTGCAGTGTAACTCTTAACAGGAAAATTCAGAGATGGTTTTGAATGATTAATTATTAAAGACTGAGAAAATCAATCATAAGCATCTTATTTATTCATTTCTGTCTCAAAATTACAAGTTTTCTTTGCAGCAAAATATAATTAATTGCTTTAAAGACAAACATTTGCCACAGGCGTAAGGCGTCGGCAACATGTAGTGGCATGTATAGAAATAATCCTCCCATCCCTCCACCTTCTCCAGCCATCGTGAAAACACTGCCCGATTGATAACTTCTCTGTGCGGGTTGTGGGGAGGGCGTGAGGCCGGCGTGGGAGATGAGAACCGTCTCGTCAGAACTCTGCTTCGTGGATCTTCGGTGGCTGACAGCTTATAGGGACTCAGTGCGGGGGAGGGGGAGGCAGCGTGCTCACTGGGTTATGCAACCTTGAAAGCCACGTGTTCGGTCACCTGGTATGAATAAGATGGCGCGCAACGTCCGTGTATTGGTTTGTTGTATCGACTCTCACGTAGTTTGAAGTAGAAATACTTGACGCAATGAGCGATGAGTCGTAATCGTATTTAATAGTGGTACAAGCAGCACGCATCATTCTGTATAGGAAAACATGGTATCAGAACAATTCTAGTAAAAATATGTGCTTTGAAAGGGATTAATGTTCTCTTCTCCTTCTACTCACAGTATGGGAGGGTAGCGAAAACTTATTGAGGTTGCTTAAAATAATAAATAACTTGCACTTTCATAAATTCTATAACATGTAGAATTGCTTTACCGTGCGACAGCGCTGGCATAGAGAAATGCCAGTCAAAATCACGCCCAGTAGGGGCCACAGTTCTTTTTTGTTCTTTGCGAGTGGGAATTTTGCTTAAAAGACCTGTTACCTCGAGGCCATAGGTATAACCACCTATTTTCAAGATAAAATATTTTCGTTCAACAACTCATTTGTAATGAAATTAACAAAGCTTTGCACTACCAATGTGAGCTGGCAATCGAACTAGGAAAGCCTGGGTTAGTAAAAATTTGTGACCTTCTCCTGTCTCCCCAACCTTGTTTTTCCTCCCTGCTAAGAAACGAAGAGCCCGTCAGCCAGCTGAAGCGAGCCGACATGCCGTTGCCCGGAAATGCAGCGGAAGAGAAGAGAGAGACCACAGCATGGAGAGGGAGGAGGCCACTAACCCAGAGGCGAGAAACAGATGTTACGCTGGCCGCCTGATAGGAGGTCCCACTACTGAATTGGCCGCACAGTACAGAAGAGGTGCGAGACCAGAGTTCTAACCAAGATTATAGCACGAAGACTAACTCAGAGGGAATCCACAGAACTGAAGCCAGACATTTATCTTCACTCGAAGATGGATCTACATCGCTCCAGGGGGTGGGCGATTAACGCATATCACTCTCCTGTGCATTGGGCATGCGCACTCTACTCGTCGACTTCGCCCCATCATTGAGTCAATAATCTCATATGGGCAAGTCACACACCAGCAGATAATAAATCCTGTGCCTACAGAGTTGCTTCCAGCTCAGCGGACAATTACAGACACACTGAATAATATTAAAATTGTACTGCCCACCCAAAAGCCGTCATGCAATCGCCCACTCACGCTTGAGAAATTGTATTATTCACCAAGCCACCGACATGCTGGAATCAGAGAAACCAGTTGGAAGGGATGCTGCAGGAGGGCAGCACCCATTGCACAATGTCGTCACTGCTGCCCAAGTCTCATGAAGAGGTGATATATATGTCACCAACCTCTCGCCAGGGAGATAAGATATGGTGGCGTGGCCCACAATCCTAATTTATATAACCCCTGTGAGACAAGGCTAAACATCCCGCACCCCTCTGGCAGCCTACAAGAAGAAAATTTTTGTATATAAGGAGGTGCCAGAATGCAGCTTAGGACAATTTGCCGGCCCTCAAGCCTGAGCAAAGCTGAGGGCACCAGTCTGAAGATCAGCCAGCTTGGACAAAGCTAAGAACACCAGCAAGAAAGAGACTGCCACCCTACCTTCGGAGTCTGAACAAGGCCTTCCAAACTTCTCTCAACCAGGGTTGTGCACTCAATAGGCCTCATACACCAGAAGAGGCAGCACTGGGAACAGCGATGCCGTACGCCTTCACCAGCCAGACGTATCTTGACGTCCTCACCTGTTCCGCTTACCCAAAAGCCAATCCTTCAAACTCCGCGGTAGCAGTTCATGCCGTCGTTCCAATTTACAAATCAAATTAATTTGCCAAATTAGCCACTTGAATTAATTTTTTTATCCACTCATGCAGGTTTGTCTTCACCTCCCGTAATTATCATATCATTGACTTACTTATCGTGTATAGAGCTACTCATCCCCCTGTATCTTCTAAGCGTACTGAATAAAATACATGATCATTTTAATTGTAAACCTCATGTTGTTCATTTTCTCCAGCACACCATTAAATTTATTAATTGTAATTTTTAAAACTTGGCTCCTTATTAAAGCAACTGCTCATTGGGTCACGACTGTTGACAACCTTCACGGTAAGTCAAACCAATCTCCCTGGGAGGGAGATTTTTATGGTCAAGCTCACCCTGGGGTTTGATTCCCCTCCTCCTATTAAAGTCCCCCTAAACCGTGTTGCCTCAGATCTTCCAACGTGGACAGATCCACGACCCCACCAGGCAATTCATTTAGTAAAACTATTGACACTTTCGGAGGGAACTGGTTTAATCCACATTACAGGAGGAAATCAGCACTATATAGAATATGGAGTAGGCATAGGAGTAATGGACAACAGAGAAAGAGAAGGAAAGCACATCAACGTGTTCTTAAATACTTTTGAGTGCTCATTTCTTAGTGTACTGCGTAATTCCTAAGTAGAAACCGCTCAACCTAAGTATGAACCATAGAGTAAGACTGTATGCCCCTTTCACCGGGAAGTATGTACATCATTCACACACCCAGTAGAAGGCCATCTGCAAGACCTCCACAAAGCAGTTAGTCAACCAGGCCTTCCCTATACTCCATCCACCGCTCTCAACTGGGCTGGAGGGAGTGAGATTTGGTTATGGGCCGGATGAAGGAGCACAGGGTATGACTCTTGCCCTTACGACTGCAGCCTTGGAAGAACACATAGCTAGGGATCATCATCGCCTGCTTTACTCTCACGAGGTTGGTAGTTGTTCCCTCCTTATACCCTACACTGGAAAGAGTGGTACTTAGTGGAAAATAAGAAAGGCAGCTAATGCCACCAACAGTAACCTGACTGCACTTTGCAGCCAATCCCAGTGGGGCAGAGCCCAAGCTGCCAGCTAACTGGAGAAGCTTCACTTCCCAGTTTCTCCCCAACCGTTATTTGCAGCACTCGTCAAGACCGCCAGTATCCTCACCCGATAGTCCTCAGTATCCACAGGGGTGAGGAAATACCCTTCGGCATCTCAAATCCCTGGTTCTGGGGACATCAGATCATGAGTCCAGCTCAGGACCCGACCAACGCCATCAACAACCACATCACCTCAGCACTATGTCACAGCTCCAAAAGCTGCAGCCAGCCACAGCCGGGACAACAGTCACCCTGGGCTGTCGTCCAGTCAGGTAAACCTATGGCAGTGTATCCACCACTTCACCAGATTGTAAGGCCAACTTTCGACTTTGTGCCTAGCAGACAGGCAACACATCCTGTTCTCTACACAGGTCGTGCTCCGGTATCTAACCATTAAGTAACCACGGTCAAAACTTGTGTTACTGGTGAAACAAATAAAACTATAATTGACCATGGAGACCACCTCAGCCTAAGGCCATCACATAACATGAGTTTTATAGCACACAACCAATGGTAGAGATGAGGATCTATATAGACAAATTTGATGGTTGTAATTGATACAGCTCGCATACACAGTTAAGATGGAATTTGTTTCTTTAATAAAGATGAGCTAAAATATTTATACAAACACCATTTAGAAAATAAGTGCCTGACCTACTTGAAGATGATACCCCAAATTCCTGGTTCTCAAACAAATTCAGTGTGCCACTTAAACCACAGAGATCCTCAAATTAAAATCAGTAACTTGGATATCCCTCTGGTTGTCCGCTACTAGGAGGGCATGGAAAAACTCAGAACAATTCTCAACTGTGGACACAAAATTCTGGCATCACATCACCACTCACTCAAAACACTTGATTCTCCTAATCACCCATACCACTCATATAGGTCTTCAAACGACCCCCTCCCCGCCAACGAAACAAACTGGTGCACCCCAAAATACCACCCAATTCCACAATTGTATTATCACCACCCCCAGGGGGTCTCATCCATATGTTGTAGATCTTGTTCTACACACCAGTTTTCCACCTCCTTCAACAGCAGACTTATTCTATCCAGGGCAGCTACAACTGTGCAACCGAAAATCTTATCTACCAGCTACAGTGCATTCACTGCAGTGCAGAGTACATTGGCTTTACTACCATCACACTCAGGGAATGAATGGCCATAGAGCAGACACCAAACAAGCCATAGCTGGGGCAAATGTAAATTTTCAGGAGAAACCAGTTGGAGCACATGCAATATCACACAACCACAACTTTGACACCTTCACAATCGAGCCCCACCACCTTCTAATAGTGCAGAACTGTGATGGTTGGAACTGGTATTTGCCAACCAGTGTTCACCAGACCGCAGTGTGCCACCGCTCCCCACCTGATGAAGTTAACCAGTCAGCAAAATGTTGCACGAGAGCACATCTGTGTGGAAAATGTGTTAGCCTGAATTTTGTTTTTGTGTGTCTATCTAAGAGTACCGCCCTACGAGTACTTGTGCATTTTGTCTACCTTTTATAACTTAATCAGTAGCCTGGTAACCTATTCCCGCCATATCTCTAAGTTGATGTAAATGTTGAGCAAGAATACCATATTTCAAAAGTTAATTACCGTATTTTGGCGTGTATAGGCCGTACCTGAAATTTTTTATGAAAAATTAGGGATAATTAATATTTCAAGTATAGGCCGCAGTGAATATTTGTATTCCTGTAAATATTAAGTCACAATTTCGCACAAAAATAATAAGTTACGACTATATTTCTCCCCCTACAAAACATTTGTGACAGAAAATTTGTATTATGTTGCAATGTTTACAAATATATGTAGTATAGTTACTATTCCACAGATGGTAACATGACTACATGTTTACATGTGCGAGATGAAGGCTATTTTGTTTATGAATGCGAGTGAACAAATAATGATTCGAGTGGAAAAGTTTTTTCTCTCTTCCTATTCTTCTTCTTCCCTTCGTTCTTTCCTAAGTTATAACAATAAAATGTACTGTATGTAGACAAATTTACAAACATGTTTCCGGAAGAATTTTATTTATGCCAATATCTCGTATATAAGCCAAACCCCACTTTTTGTAAAAATGTGTGGCCTATACACGCCAAAATACGGTAATTTAAATATTAAGTTTTCATTTTGCACAGCTTATTTCATCTACTGCCTATACAATGGAAACAGCAGCAGCACCAGAAGCAAGTCGTGGAATATATAAGTATTTTCCACCATCATAATGAACGATGCTAAGTGTGAATGACAGACTATGTCAATCAAGGATGAAATACTAACGTAATTTCAAAAACCAATTCTTCCCCCAAGTCCAAATAATTTCCAGTACTACACGGAAATCACTAATTTTCTAACTTCAAAAAACTTGGAAAAAAAGTACTAGAGTATTCCACCATCAACAGTATATTCAGAAAGACTTTTAAGTATGCAAATATATTTCACCCTTTAGGTTCATCTGTTGTAATTCACATGTGCAAATCAGTGCCAAAACAAAACTGAAAATTTTGAGGTCTCATTGTGTAAATATGTGTATTTGTATTGTAATTTGTGAAGCTGTAGTCGTTAAAATAGCGTAGGTATTTATGGTAGACATACATATTTCAAGTGTGATAACATTTTTTGCCCAAACCTTTCTGAAAACTGAAATCTCATTTTCAAAAGGCTGTTGCAGTAATTTTTTTTCATTATAAGACGAAACAATTTCTGCATTTTGCATTAGTTGTATTTTTCACAGTGCTGTTTAATTTCCACGTTTTTATGAAATTTGAGTTTTGATTGTAAATGGCAATAAAATTTGTGCTAGTTAAAAGTCCTATCAGTTGTTAATTGTAGGAATTGAGAATCGCAAAAGAATTGAGAATCAATAGACAATCGAGAATCAACACAAAATCAAAAGTACATACTGGAATTGTCCCATCTATAATTCCATCCCTTACTAACAACCCTATTCCCAGAAACCGAGATAGGTCTTAGTAAAGGTTCTACTGTACACATCTATTCATTAAGCACAATTCCAATGTTAATACGCACCTGTAAAAAATGTAATCAACAGTAACCCACGACTTATGATATGTAGTGACTTCGCTGTCATGGTCTGTGTAGGCAGACTGCAAATTGAAAGGATGCGTAAGTTCTCCTGTGCCAAACCTGCAGAATAAACCAGGTATGTTTCACAATGGAGCACCCTTCATTAGACAACATTGAAGAAAGTAAATAAAAAATATAAAATGATTCTATATACTGCACCTGTCACTGGGTAAACCATCTGTCTCATCTTCAGCTTCAATTTTTGTTACTTCTGGGTTCTCGTTCGAGGACTGTGAACTGCCTTGTTGAGATAAAATGCTTTCAAGCAATCTTGATTTTACAACACCTGTGGATTTTTGCGATGATGCAACCCTGTCAGTATATCTCCGATTATTTCTTAGATGATAGAAATCAGAGTTGTGGATCTGTATTGGCATACATAACAAAACCCAATTAGTAGTGTATTTCATAGCTTATTTACCAGACTTAACTTCAACTGTGGGCGTAATACACTACATTTTTATGCTAAATTTAAAACAGGTTTTTGTACATATTCATATTTTCTTTCCAAAATATAATAAACGCTTATTTATATTTTCTTTCACAATTAACAAATGCTTATTTACCATTAAAATTATACCAATATTTTCTATTAGCAACTCATATCTGAACTTTCACATTGGGTTTAAAAACATTTACCTCTTTTTTACTGTTTATTAATATACTTTCATTATTTAATACTTAAACTTTAACTTGATAAAATGTAAATTTTACAAATGGATGTTTCCAATACAAATTAAATTAATTGCTACTGACTAGTTACAAACTAAGAAGAGAAGAGAAATAGACCCCAAATCCATCTTTATTGAAGAATCTTCAAACATATTTAAGAATGAAAGTCAAATTATTCTTTGCACTTAGAAGCAAATTAAAATTAAAAATAAATAAAGAGTTTGTTAGTTTTTTTTTCTTAATTATTTTGTACACCTTCATGTGCTCCATCTCCAGGCTACGGTCAGGCAATCCCTTATCTCTGAGGGGCAGGATCCCCCAGTGCTGGCATGAGTCTGTTACATGCAGCTGGCGAGGTAGAAGGGTTTTGTTCAGCAATGCACTAAACCCTTCATTCCTGCAACATCAAACATTAACAAGTGATGGTAAATGGCAGTATAAGCTGTTGCTGCAGCTACATAATAAGCGGCCATCACGTGCAGCAAGATAAGCACATAACAATGGTGGTCAGCAGTTAGTTGAGCAAGCATACAGTTCCGGGCCACATCACTCAAGATGCTATTTATCAGCATATTCAAAATTCTTCTCTGAACCATGTCAGTGGACACAGGCAGATTGCCACATGTTCCAGTTCACCAGCACTAACTCTCAATGCAGTTTTTTTCCGTGTTCCAATTGTTAATTGCACTGAAACAGTGCAAAACGAGTGTAATTTTTGTTGCACAAACTCCAGAGTCATTGTGGCAGTTTGAGTGCCAATATATCTAACAAGCACTCACTCCAGGCAACTACACAGATGAATCACATTATTATGACCACCTGCCAAAAGTGCCATCTGCAGCGCGTAGCCCATGACATATGGCGCGTGACGTGGGCTGGTGAAGCAGGTATACATCATGTGACCGACAGGCTGACTGTATAAATTGGGATTTCTGCTGTCATGGGTAAATGGGTAAGGGAAGCAATTTAACAGAGTTGCAAAATGGGATGATCATACGCTATGAGGCCAAGAGGGGACAACATTTCGGAAACGGCTACGTTTGTGAACTGTTCACATGCCTGTGAGGTAAAAGTGTATCGTGAGTGGATGAATAGCACCATTGGGAATAACTGTTGTGGAAGTTGCAGAGCTCCATGTGCCATTGATGTCCAAGGTGAACATCGACTTCGATACTGTGTGAAGACCAACTGCCAGACTACAGTGGAACAGTTCACCATCCCAATGAACCAGGGGCATCCAGATGTGTCTACCACAACAGTTGAGCGAACCTTCTGCGAATGGGGCTCTGGAGTAGATGGAGGGTGACTGCACCCATGCTAACACAGGTGCATAGATGAAAACTAATGAAATTTGCTTGACAGTATGGTAATTGGACCGCTGCTGAATGGCGACGGGTAGCCTTCTCCGGTGTGTCACATTTTCAGCTGCATAGAATGGATGGATGTCTGTGCGTCTGGCGAGAAACATCGGAGAACCAACACCTGCATCCATTGCTGGACAAACACAAGGTGGTGGGGGCAGTGTTATAGTCTGGGGAATGTCTATGTTCCATCATCTGTGTGGAAGGCACTCTTGGTGCTGCAAAGGGCGGTTACTCTGGATACTAGCAAGTGGTTATAATAATGTGATTTGGCTGTGTATGTGATAGTTACACTTTTATAGTTTTCACGGTGCACCAAGTACATGCTTAGTGCAATCAATTTGAATACACTATTAGGGAAGACTACAAAACTACCACCAGTGACAATGCATGCACAGTGTATCCTAAAACGAATGCTGGACTCACAATAGTCCTTCACATCCATCAGTCATCCATCCGGCGGTCATGTGATCTTCAACCAATCGCAAGGCAACTTTTTCCTGTCTGTCTATCCGTCAAATATGTACCAAAATTTTACTTTCGATGGACGGACAGATAACCTTCCGCCTTCTGATGACATTCCTTATATGTGAATATGCAATTTGGAATAAAATACAAGGTGGTGGATCTGTGTTTGTTTATGTTTGATGGTAAATTCAGGAATTTTAAATGTAAAAAAATTTCAGAACAAATTCTTATCACGTAAACAAATTATTTCCCCACCATATTTCTCTCATGAAAAAGTATTTCCAACCAAAATACATCTTCAACTAAAGGAAGATCGCAATGTTAAGTTCTTACACTGAAATTTTGCTGTCCATCTAAAGAATTGCCCCCAGAAGTGGTTCAGGAGGACTGAGGGATGATGGATTATTATGAATCACTTTCAACTGATAGACAAAAACAGACGGATGATAGCCAGATGGATGGACTATTGTTGAGTACACCTTAAGAATATTATTAAAATATGTCTTGAGCACAACCTAGCATGAGCATTTTAATATAACTGCATTGTTTCGGACATTTATATTCATATTAGGAAGAAAACAATATGAAATCATTTTTGAGGTAAATAAGAACTGTACCTTCTGTTCAGCACTTAATTACAACTTTCAAATAACAGGTTTGCAGTAGGAACATATATTAAGAAACCAATTAAAATGAAATACAGATAATTCATGTCTGTTTTGTTTTGCGGAGGTAATGACATTTAAGTTGGTATTCCAGAACAATTTTATAAGGGTTTTGTTACAGCTTAAGCTATGTCCAGGCCTTATCACTGTTCCAGAATGTTAAAATGCCTGCTAAGGCCTTAGTTAAGCCATAGCCAAAGCATTAATTTTTGGCTCTGATTTGGGTGATTTATCCTTCGTGCAAACAAAACCTAATTATGCGCAGAACGCATATAATTTTGCCAGAGCCGGTAACATGATGAACATCCATAAACAACACGAGTCCTGATCACTATACGTCGCGATGTAATTATCTATCTAAAATGTAGGAAATCAGTACAATTCAGTTGTTTTGCAAATAAAAGTTAATGATGGCTAGAATACTGTGTAATGTATACAACATGTTTTAGAGGTTTCCATCATTACAAACAACACAAATCTAGGTGGTAACTGAATGTGTATATATATAACTTATTTAGCTTCGCCCAGTGTGTGTCATGTTAGTGCAACTGGTAGAGTGTTTGGATTCTACCTACGTGTTTCGGGTTCAAATTCTGGTCAATACAAACCGCCTGCTGACTGGAGAGGCCTAGAATGTTCAGTTTGGCATCACATACGTGTGACAATCTCGGGTGATAAAAAAGCCATGACTAATCCTTAATTTGTGGAACATATTTATGAATGTGTTTTCTCTATGCACTGAGAGGGTACTATTTTCTTTTGGAATGTAAGGTTTTCAATTAAAAAAAGAGAAATGAAGCTTCATCAAACGGTGGCTGGTTCTCCTAGAGAAGTTGGGTGGGAGCACAGAGCTATAGCACAGCAGTGGTAGACAGCAAAACAACTGTCATTCTGGGTGCGTGTCCAGCCTTCTATCCTGGTTGCCGGCTCTCTCCTTCGACCTTCTTCAGTTTGGGCGGGGTTGGCTGACTGGCTCCTCCCTTCGCTCTGTGCAGCCCTTACTGCAATCTCTTGGTGAGGAAAATAAAAGGGGTAGTTTCTTTGTGTGTGGGTGGTATCTGCGCTCGCTTAGGGGCAGCAAGCTTCATTCGGCTGGCTAGGTAGGCAGGCAGGGGCGATTGACAGATGTGCATGGTGATGTAACTGGCAACATAGGGTTAGTCTGCCGTTTCCTTGGGTGTCCCAGGTTGGGAGTTTGCCTGTCTGCTCTGAAGGCAAGAGATGTTGGGCTTGCCATGACGTTGCAAGTGATGAGTTGAAGAAAAACATAAAAGTTAATAGTTTACGTGTCATGAGTCAGTACGTTGCAGACAGCCTACCCATCCAATCTTGTACCGGGACATAATTAAGAGCAAGAGCCTCCTTATACAAAGTCACCCACAGTGAGCTCTATACACCAGTGTTACTGTCCTGATACCTAGTGAATTATTGTCCGAGAGTGATGTTCTTGTATAGGTTGTTTACGGTAAAGTGAGCCCTTTTTAAGGCCCTTCCAAAAGGAATTATCCCCTAATAAATGTGTTTTATTGCAGCATCAAATGTTAACTTTTGAGAGTGATGAAATGTATACACTGTGTTTATTAGTCATATTGCAATGTTTACATTAAAAAGTGGAGGAAAGGTATAAATTGAAAGGAAAAATTTAGCAGGACCTTATAAAGTGCTGACTTTACCGCGAACAGACTAATCCTACCATCACCGGTACATGACATGCTTGTTTACTGTCTCCCACAGTGCACGCATAATATGCTGGTTCAAATGGCCAAGACATAAGAATGGCAGTGCCATGCCTTAGAGAGAGAGGGGGGGAGGGAGAGAGAGGAGAGAGGGTGAATGGAGGGGGGGAGGAGGGGGAGGGAGGGGGGAGAAGAGAGAGGGGGAGATAGAGAGAGGGGGAGATAGAGAGGGAGAGAGGGAGAGAGAGAGGGGGGGAGAGAGAGAGGGGGAGAGAGAGAGAGAGAGAGAGTGAGTGTATACACCTCCAGAGGCCTGACAGCATTCAAGTAAAAAACACACCTCCAGAGGCCACAGCCATCACACAACACATGTCATTTCCGTATACAAAAATGTTCACTAGAAATGTTAACCTTTTACAACCAAAGTGATGTGAGGTAAAGTTACATAGATCAAACTGACAACAAAACAAAAACACTTATAACATGAAATCTGTATTTAGCAGTATTCATTAACAAACCATTACAAAACCAGTGATAAAAAGACTTTCCTGATTCCATGACAAACATCCATTAAAACAGGTGCATAAAGAGTTAGAATGCATATTGAGTGAAAAAATTAATTTTATATACGTGACATAAAACATGATATCAGCGATATACTGGAATATAATGACATAAAATGAAGTTATGGTACTTTGGAATTTTTAGTACAGAAATACCTTTGCATAAGCAATGTTAAAGCGGTTAAATATGCCTATCAATGCAGATCCAACATGAAGATACAAAAGTTTGATACAAATCTTACACGACTAATTAAATTTAAACACTCAAAAACTTTTTACCCAGGCCAGACAATCAAACAATATAGGGGAAAAAGTAGGGTGCAGTAAGCATACACTAAAAGAAATACCAGGGTCTGAAATAGCACAGTATATAGCTAGCTACTAGTTGTATAATTAATACTGAAAGATCCAAAACTGCATTTCAGTATTAGTATGGACACATCCGCAGTTAAAAGTGTGCATTAAATTAAAGAAAGGCATGGCAACAGCCAGTCTAAGAGCCATTGGTTGAGGGTTACATGCACCACTCAGCATTCAAAGAAGTTTATACAGTCACATGGGGAGAATGCCTCTCGTTTGTTCTATCCCTTGGGAGGGGGTTTCTCACATTCCTCCCTTTTTCATCTCCCACCCCTGGGGTTTTCTCAAAAGTCCTCCCGGTCCCCTTCCTGCTTCTCATCCGTTCTATCCCTTGGGGTTTTTCTCATAGCTCTCCCGGTCACCTTTATAAGAGAAGCAAGCAGTTATAAATATTGCTCCTTGTGCTGTTCTATTCATTAGAGAACAAATACATATGGAGGAAAGTGAAAAAATAATTATGATGGATGGCTAGGACACATAATTTGGTACCATTAACCTTACAAGGTATTTGTGACGTAACGTTTGTTGCATGAATTGACATGGTTGCAATAATAAAGTTAATGTAACCTTTTTTAACTATTATTTCAGATTGTGGAAAGATGGAGTTATAAAGTAACTAAATAGAAGACCATTTTTTTCAGAAAATGCAGTTTCCTTCATTGGCTATAAGGTCAGAAGTTGTATTTTGTTGATGTACATGTCAGAAACTGCATCTACTGAAATCCTGCATGTATAGACATTTTTTGGCAGTTCTCTGAATAATGATAGATAGAGAGTCGACTGTATAAAGCCCACAAGGGACCGGGTAATGGACAAAGCTCTTTTTGGCAGAGCGTGTTTTAATACTACAGTTATTTCAACAAACAAGACAATGATCTCTCCCAATAATTTTATTTCCTCTCCCTGTTGCACGTTCCATTATGTACTTTCTTCACTTCACTTACCTCAATAACTGATCAGCAGGTTCCTCGACATGGGTGTAATTTGTAAAACAATCCCTCACTGCACTTCTTATACATGCATTATGGATGTTAAAAAATATATGCTCAGCAAACTAGGCCACTGTTAAAAAACCATACCATAGCATAGCATACAAAATTTCACACTAGTTATCTTACTAACGGCTGAGTTAGATTCTTCTTTAAGAGTCCCTCATAACGCAGCTGTCCTTTTGTCAGAAGATTGTACACGCCTGAAAATGGTTTGAAGTTCATATCACCAGTTATAATAACTGGGTGATACCTTGGTCCAAGCTTTCTGCACAAGTAAGACAACATGTAATTACATTAGGATCAAAGAGGAAAAGAAAAGTGAGGAATTTAGCATTTGAAATAATCACAAAAGTTTCAAACTAAGCATCACATCAACGAAAACCAAAATAAAAAATTCTGATATAGTAATCAGTATTTTCAACAAAGCAAGAAGATATGTGATTATAACAACTTACACCAGTAAAAAAAATTATGTTTTTAACTAGGTCTAATTACACTATACCTTTTAATATATTTTGTAGAATGAGAAAAAGTTATATTTAGGTCAACTCAATATCAGAATTAATAGCAATATTATAGCAAATACACAAGAAACCAGAAAAAAAAATTTACATAATCAATTTAGCTGTTTCCATTCTTAGAGCTAAAACAGAAGTAGCAGGAAGTGCCCTGTCGGAGAGCAAAGTGAACACTGGATTGTAAAAGGGTGAACTCAGTTTAATGGAAGATCTTCGTATCTAATAGTTAGCAAGTAAAATGCAGTGAAACCTCTATGTATTGAACTCAGATGGATTGAAATCCTGTTCTGTGGCCCCAATTTTGATTTATCTCCATTTTAAGACCACATTCATTGAAAGTCCACATGTATTGAAATTTTTTGTCAGTCCTTTTCAGAAACGATAGATAGAGAATCCACTATAGTTACTTTAAATTTGTAAGTTTTAATATGTACAGTTTTTCCTATGCAATAAAGTACAAACCAATTTTTTTGGCAACTTTATTCTGGTTTGGTTGCTGTTCTTTCTGTGATTCAGTAGAGCTAGCTTGTGGGAGGAGGATTATTGTGTGTGAGAAGGGCATCAACAGCAGACAAGCAGACTGCTTAGACCTTAAGTGTTGTTTGCACAAGTGGGATGAGCAATGCTGTTGCATGGCTAAATAAAAGGCTATAAAATAGGCTTGTGACTGGCCACAAGACTAAATATGGATTGATGTGGTTGCAATAATAAAGTTAATGTAACCTTTTTTGACTAATATTTCAAATAGTGGAAAGATGGCATTCAGGTGGGAAAAAAGGAGTTATAAAGAAACTAGGTGAAATAGAAGATCATTTTTTTCTTCAGAAAATGCAGTTTCCTTCATTGGCTATGAGGTCAGAAGTTGTATTTTGTTGATGTACATGTCAGAAACTGCATGTACTGAAATCCTGCATGTTATTGAGAGTTGACAAAAGGCACCATGTTTTTGTAATAATTATGAGACAAATCTGTACTGATTTGATTTCACGCAGCATCAACATACACAAGAAGTATGGAAAATAGATTTTACATGCACATCATTAAAAATAAAACTATGATGTGTGCTACACATCAATTTGTTTGGACAATGCACTGAATTGGAGTCCTGCCACCAACCTCCACCTCTCTTCCATGTAAGAAGCAAATGGAAGAAAAACACGAGTCAAAGCCACTTATCATTGCTGTGCCCCAAACAGCATGTCAATAAAACTCTCACAACACTCCCCAGCAAGGAACTGCTATATACATCACCGGTTACTGCTCAGCTGTGCATTTTCAGTTGGAGAAAGGATGGCAATCCTTCCAGATACCCCTCTACCCTCTCCCACACCACGCATAAGCATATAAATTGCTGCAGTGATCATATATCACATCGTTATAGCTTTACCCTCTCCCACACCAGGCATAAGCATATAAATCGCTGCAGTGATCATATATCACATGGTTATATGGCTGCAGGCTACACCAGTATGTGCCTTCAGCAAGCAATCCATCAGTTCACTAGTTCGTCTGCCACAACCTTCATCTATTACTAGTTTTTGATACTGAAAATTCTCAACAATTCTGCTATGCCACCAGCCCACCATAATTTCCAGTTTATCTTCAATTGCATGTTGCCTTGTGCCTATGCAGTACATCAGCTAGTCTGCAAAAACACCACCAGACTTTCCTTAGATCACGTGTCACTCAAACAGGGACAACTTGAAGAAAAATTCCTTGACTCCTAGCTGGAACTCTCAGCTCTCTTGCCAGATTTATCAAGGGACTACAGCAACAGGACATAATAGTACAGGCATTCTGGTGCCAAAACAGACCAATAAACGAAAAAATAGTTAACAAGCAGAAATTTTTCACACAGGGGTATTAGACTCCCCTTAATAACATACAGAAAATCCCAAACTATCGCAGTTTGGGAAGTTCCTTAAAATCTGGTAAATTTGGGTAGAACTGTTTAAGAAAGAGACATTTTGCTAGAATGAAGGTTGTGAGCGACCACGCAGTCCTTGAGACTTCCAGTTTTAACAAATGTCATTATAAATAGCCAAGTCAGAAACTGGAATATTGTTGTAACGATATTATTATAAAGTATAGTCCCATGAATAAATTAGGCGCCACCTAAAACTAAGGCATTTTTCATAATTTATTACAAAAGTTAAGTCTAAAATATGAGAAATCACTCAATGACATATCTATTAGTAGTACAGTGTTTTATTTTGAGTTTCACAGAAAGGTTGACTTCCTGCGCAGCATGAGCATAGTGACTTTCTGCATAGCAGATGTACTACTACCGCCCGAGCAGAAATGAGTCATGGCAAGAGCATGGCTTTGCTCTACAAGCATGCAGGTATGTTCCGTAGTTTACTGCAAGTGATCGAGAAGTATAGTTATGTTATGCGCATGTGTGTTAAGAGGGCGTGGTACATAGACTGACACTGAACACGTTAATTGAAGTTCGCAGGTTTTTGGAAGCCAATATAGAAAAATCAAGTAAGGGTAATCCTACTCTTTACCTACTTTGAGTGCAAAATGTTTCAAGGAATGATACATTCCTATAGCGTGATATGTTACACCGCAGTAAAACATGCAAAAATTTACAGTGTAAGAAATAACTCGACAGTAATGCATCATGCTGGTGAAATATTTGCTCACAAAGTTGGTGAAAATATTATCTAGGGTTGCCACTTCTTAGTTTTTTTATGTATTCGCTTCTAAAAACCTGTAAATTTATATCAATGCTTTTAGTGTTTATTTATGTACCACACGGTCTTAAAGATAAATGTTTTATTTAAATACTGAAATACCAAAGAAGATGAACTACTGGAATGTAATGTGCGTGGTAATTTAAACACATCATCATCATTTAGATCCTTAAGTGTTTATCTGCATTACATAATACAGGCTGCAGTAACTTATAAATTACCAAGAAATGTTTTCGGGTACTAGAAAAGGTTAAACACAAAACATGGTATACCTCTGGAGGCCTAAGAAGATTTTGAGAAAAATATTTTTCTAAAGTCATAATTTTGAAATAATTGTTGAAATAAGAACCATTTAAGGCAACACGACCAAACACACAAATAAAAAGTCCATTTCATAATTGTACCCATTTGCAACATATTTGCGTTAACATCTAATTGCTTCTCACATGAGAGGGTTTGTACTTGGAAATTCTGACTGAACCACCACAGGTGTAGGTATTATACCAAATGGCTGTAAATTTTAATGTATGTGTATAACAATGAGTAATAGAAGGAAAGTAAGGACACATAAATGTAAACTGTTACGGATATTAGTGACATATTTCTACTTGTAATAAAAATTGTAAATCGTATTGAACCCTGCCCATACTAAACGCCTACACAGAATCCTATTAATTATATATTTATAACTGCGTCTGTAGTAAAATCTAGACAAGCAGAATGGAAGTGTTCAGTCATGTGTTTACATATTTCAATAACAAATTAGATGCATTATACACTGTAACATAAAGCAGGTGAGCCAAAAGTGGCTCACTCAAACTTCAATACATTCTAAAAACTACATGTTGACATAAAATTCCAAAAATATTATATACACCTCTAACTACTAATGTGCAAGAAATACCAAGTAAACATATATTAAAAATTTAACTTCTTTTATCTTTACTTTTTACAGTATGTCCAAGAAAGACGTATACCGCGACGCATGCCACTTTGCTGCACAACACACTTGCGCTCTCTACGGGCAACTTTGCCCCATCAACGAGCTTGTAAGAGCTCACGACAAGTCATGAACTTCACGCGTTGGACAGCCTCAGATGTAAAGATGATTAACACGATTAATCATGAATTGTATGGCCCGCCCAGAACCCGGCATGTGATCGCCACCCTTTTGAATAAATAAGATTTTATTTGACGGACCACTACCCTGAAATTATCTCAGGAAGAAGTTCCAGCAAAACTGCAGGATAGCAGCACCTCTGCTGCCTCTAACATCACAACCACCAGCCTCGGGCCGAGGTGGACAAATTTGCAGTCGCCTCCATGCAGGGAGATAAGAAATGAGTGACTGCGCAGCAACCCTGATAACCAACCCCTGCAATGAAAGGCTACGCTACCCCGCACCCCAGAAGATCGCTGATCCAAGGGGTTTTCTACTATATAAGCATGCCTCACATCAAAGATGTCGGACTCGTCTGCCACATAGGTCAGCGAGCACTCCTTGGTCTGCGAAGATCTCCCTCCTCTCCCGCAGCCTGCAATGGGTTCAACTGCTCCAGCAGCCTGAAAAGGCTCCAACTCCAGCAGCTTGAAGAAGGCTCTCCCTGTCTCCAGAGGTATAACCAGACGTCCTATACCTTGCAAACCCCTTTACCCCAGTCATATTCCTTGATTCCGCTGTAGCAGGTTTTCACAACGTTTTTCCATTCTAGACAAACCTTCTTTTCAAGGAGATACTGTAAAGAGCGTAGAATTATGTAAATAACGTACCTTTTGAATTTCACGTTATTTTACCAGACTCACCTTCGCGTAAATAATTTTTTCGTAATAATATTAATTTCTTTAGTTAACTTATAATCCAACCGGATTTTCCCACTTTCTAGAAACCATAATAAATATTACGTAACCTGAAGTTGTAGCCTACCGTAATTTTAATATTAGTTCCTTGTTCATTAATTTTGTTAATTATTTGTGTCAGTGAGACTTGTTGCCAGGTGCAATATAAAACCCAGCCGAGGACTAGTGAGGCGTGCCGAACTCCACAGGAGACAGAGCTTTCAGAATGCCTTAAGTCTGTGAAAGACACGCCGCTGCTCCTGGGTTTCTGGTGCTCCCTTGCCTACCCCCTGTGGTGTCCTAATAACGGACTGCATTTCTATACATCAGGGCCTTGAGTGTGACTGAATAAAACACACCCCTAGGACTGCACGTCTGCGGAAAGGTCAGAAGGCTGGTCAGATTCACAAGACTGGTTGAATTAAGAGCCATACACGGCACAGAGAATGCAGAGCCTTAAAAAGATTACTAAACTCGCAGGTAAACATTGAGGTTACAAGTGAGGACACACTCCCACCTGTTAAACCCGAATCTACAACCAAACCTATATCGCCTTTCATTACCCTCGACCCCATGTCGGAACAAGATGCATATTTAGGCACTTGTTGGCCGGAATCTGACCCGGAACTTACACGTCCCCTCCAGCCAGAGACTCCATCGCCTGCAGTAGTCATAACCCCACCTAAGGTAACACAAAGCAAGGACGCCCCGAATTTGTACATTATAAAGCTTGCTTCCGGGAAGATTATTCAGGTTTGATTCCCGCCTAAGGTCATCCTAAAGTCTCACACAGTTTATTCCCCCGTCAACTATATTCCTGCATGCCGACCTACACAGCCACTGTGGATAACGCCAATCCCTTCAACAGGATCATCCACCCCAACCGTCATCATCGATTAACTCATCTCACGACTCATACAGCCCCGGGAAAAATGGAGTCCTGCCATTTGGCAGCCCTTGTAGTGAAGATGATCTCCCAGGAAGGGAATTGATCATGGTTTGCATCACTCTGGGGTTTGATTACCCTCTCCTCAGACGGTATCTTCTTACTAAGCCTCCCCCCCCCCCCAAAGAACCTACCTTGAACCATCGGGCTAGAGTAGCAGCTAAAACGGTGTGGCAGGATTACTTGACGAACTCGGGAGGGCAGTCAGCGCCGTAACCACTATCCCGAAGCTAGGAGTGCGCGTAAACCGAAAGTTGGAAACAATGTACACAGTCAACATCAGAGAAATGGGAAAGTCAAGCATCAGTTGAACAATGCTTATTGTAGAGTAAGTCGTGATGGGCCTAGTGAGAGGAATTTTATCTTGAGGGCCACCTTAGTAATAGGTGTACAGACATTTTCTTGACAAAAACACATTTGTCAATTTTAAAATAGGAAAAATTTCTAACATCTAACTAGACCCTTTTAAAATCAATTGAACAAGCAATTGAAATATGCAAAACAAATACAATCAATTTCCCATTTTCCAGGATAATGACCGGTTAAGGTTTTTTGGATAACAAATATTCATGGTTAGCAATGGGGGGGGAAAAATGTTTCCTTTAAATACTGTATATGTAGGTTATGTAAACAAATAATAGTCATATACGAATTGTTTTTTTTTGACAGCCAGTGTGTAGCAAAATGTCATATATGATATCAACATCATCACATACACTGTATCAGCTGATGCGTAAATTATTGCAAGAGAATTTCACGTTGGCTATTTTGACAGCCTACATCTGCACGACATCTGAGAAATATGTGGGTAGGAAGGAGATTGTAGACAAAATGTTTATGAATTTTATATGGTTACAAAATAGCTGTTATAAGTTTAAGAAATTAATCTTAGTTCTAGAATAATGTATAGATATTTAATCAAAATAGAACTTAAACCGTATGCGATGGTTTAGCTTTGTTTGTATCTTATCATAGGCAATAGCTAGTGCTCGTTAAAGTCACTATGTGCATGCTTCATATTAATTGAAGAGGCCGCTCAGCTGTAGCAGAGTATTTAAAAAATATTTCTGCATTAATCTAACATAATATATTTGAAACCCGAGTTCTTTTGAGCCCGCACTAAAGGAAAAATTTAATTTTACAAGGACACAAAAGATATACTTTTGTGATACACCAGCGAAACAGGCGACAGTACGGTCATCTGTTGGCCAGTGCACGCGGCTCGCTTCGAAAGCCATGCCCCCATGAAATTACTTGTTTTTCATGTGTAGAATTCAAATAGTATACAAACAAATTCTCATGATTTGACATTTTCCGCAAACTCTATAAATATTTTAACGTAGCATATTTCCGTGTGAAGCGATTCTGCTTGCTAATATTTGGATTTGGCCTGCAATTGTCAAGCCTTTCTATGGCTGGTTCGCCATTTTGTTCTTTTTTTCTCCACTCCCCTCTCACTTAGGCAACAAAGTGAAAATTAATATTATTTATTTATTTATTTATTTATTTATTAAAACTACACATTATTTAGCAATGGAGTCATTTTTGCAGCAAAAAGATTTATGTTAATGTGATATTTTTTCATCCAATGCCACTTTTGGTACCATGGTTAATTTATAAATAGCCCCTGCACGTACAAATTACTGTAAACTACCTGATCCCACCTTAAACCGCAACCAGATTAAGCCGCCTCGCTAAAATGGGAGTTGACTGTATAACATTTATGTAAATGAGTAAACAAACATATCTTACTTATGTGGAAATAACAAAGCTGAAATAGAGAATGCTTTCCAACATGGCAGGTTAGTTTAAAATGGCTTCCTACTGTCTGATGCACACCATTGAGCTTTGAGTGCACATGCACACTAGGACACCATCTGTTAGAAATTTTTAAGTTTGTGAGTCAACTTGGGAACATAAGCCACCTTTGGTTCACCTACCTTAGACACCTTTTATGCATCTGTTTTGTGTCGTACGACAGTATACGACACAATGTTGTGCGTTTTATGAATACCACACTCAGCAACCAATGTTGTCTGATTCTAATTGTCCATTATTATTATTACCAACATGATCCACTGCACGGAAGTATGTCATTCGTAGAGATAGATCCATGAGTGGCATATACCTATTATCGCACTGTGAGAAAAATAAGGCGAAGAAGATGGGATGTTCATCCAATAAATTGTGCGTGACATGTAGATGGTGTATTTCGTAACTTATTTGGATTATTGAGAGAGGGCAACAATAAATTCTTTAATTATTTTAGAATGTCCGTTACATCGTTTCATGAGTTAGTGATGACATGTCAAAGCGCTATTGAAGAGAGGTGTGATCTAGTGCAAGTTTTCTACACAAGAAATTCTAACTACTTTGAGGTAAGGAAAAACAATAACATAAGGTGTCTTTGAAACTATTTATTTTGCAAAAAGTGTTTCAAGAGGGACACAAATATGTGAACAAATATTAGTGTGGAGGTGTTTATACATTTTTCCAATAACCGACAAATATATTGCAATGTCTTTAAAGAAAGCCACGTATATTAAAACTGTTTGGAGAGTTTCCAGAAAATTCAGAGGAATAATTTACATTTGATCCCTTTGAATAATTGTCTGGTGAATGTGGTGGCGCAGGGGACTTCGAAACAATGATACCTGCTGTAGTTCCTTAACAATTTAGTTCATCCCGGCTATTTTGCAGTTGAATGTGATTAGGGGAAAGAGTTTTGGATGGACCAGTTTTGGTATTAGATGAACCTTGCATTGGACTGCAGTAAGCGGAAGGTTCATGGGTGGGCCATTAGCGTCCGTCAGTGGAAAATTGCCAGTCGAGTTTTGTTGACTTTGCAGCTGATAGTAGGTGGATAACATGTTTTGTCGACTGATGATAAGTTGAGAAGGAATGGGTAGTCGGTAGTTGTTCACAGAAGGTTACACTCTTTCACATGGATTAAACTGTGCTGAGGGCAGAGGAATTTGTGTGTGGTGTTTAAAAGCAATGAGATAAGGAAGATGCTGGAGTTTTTTTTCTGCATATTCCATTGCCATTCTCATTATGTCCATTCAGAACTTCATTTTAAGTGGCAGACAAAGAGGTTGTACAATCGGAAGTAATACGTCAAAGAAGACAGTGTCATCGTTACAAGACTCTAGTGTTCTTGCTGTTTTTGATTTTTGAAAATTATCTACGTACTCTTCGATCTTCTGTTCCAGTCTGTTCCGTACTGAGATACATGTGCATCCTCCTGTCTCGTCTTGGAGAGGTTTTCTTCCAGGGCTGCATCACCAACATTTTCGTGTACAGGTGTTTCGGTTACGTTACCTATGAGTCCATCTTCGTCCATAGAAAAGGTCGCTGGATGTGGAATATACGTTGAATTCCATGTGTTTTGCATACACGTATGTTTTGACATTTTCCCTTGCTTGGCTGGTCTTAGTTAGCATCGTTCGTAGCAAACATAAGCATCCCGAATGTGCCTTCACTTATCTTGCAATCCCTTACTTAAAACAAACATCAGAACCACAGCATAAGAATATGTGTGTGTGTATGTGTGTGTGCGCGCGCATGCACATGTGATAATGCCAATAATTGTGTTTTCCTCTATAACAATACTTTTGTTTGTTTACAGGTACCTGGGATCTGGATGTACTTATACTGATTTGCACTATGCATTTAGGATTGGAATAACAACTGCTAGCAAGATTGTCCCAAACACATGTCGTGTCCTATGGATTGCTTTAAAGAGTATAGTCTTCCCTCAGTTTAGTAAGGAGTTTTGGCATGAGGTTGCTGAAGGTTTCAATAAGAGGACACATTTTCTGGGAGCCATGGACGGGAAACACATGCGTATCATTAGCCCAGAACTTTCGGGGTTGCTTTACTAGAATTACAAAAAACTTCTTCTTGGTAGTATTATTGGCAGTAACAGACAGCACTAGATGTTTCTGTATGTTGATGTCGGTTCAGTAGGAAAGGCTGCAGACCAAACAATAATTTATGATACAACCTTTGGCAAAGCATTAGCAATGGATCCTTGGACAGTCCACAGCCAGATATATATTTGCCAGAATTGAGGCCACTACATTATGTTTTTGTGGGTGATGAAGCATTTGTATTTCAGTTAAATGATGCAGCCATGCCCACAGACACAATTCACAAAGAAACAGAAAATATTCAATTATCGATTGTCTACTACTCGCAGATACGTTGAATGTGCCTTTGGTATTCTTTCCCATAAATGGCATATCTTCCATCGTCCTATAAATCTAAACCATGATAACAGAATTTGTGTTATAAAGACTGCATGTTCATTGCACAACTTTGTGCGAGATAGGGACGGTTTTGAATTCAATGATACACTTGAGCATGTCGGGCTGTACAACGCTTGCGAGGAAGAAAACCATACCACCACACCACGAGGGCGGAAAAATGTGTATGCATACAGGGATGAGTTTTCCATGTACTTCTCCAGCCGTCAAAGGTCTTTGCCATGGCAAGACAGCAGGATATGAAAACTACTTTTAGTGAGATGTACTCGGCGAGTAATCTGGCCTAAAACAGTGCTGTGTTAAGTATAGGACACTATCTATGTATATGAATGACTTTCCCATATACTGGTATACATAGTACTTACTATCTTATGTGTATTATTGTCTATACATATAATGTGTGTGTGTCTGCTTTATGCAGTATAGATTGCAATAATGTGGTTAGTTGAGCGAACAATTGTTTTTGGTTGTTAACACAAATTACTGCATAAATATATGTAGGTACATTTGTGGTACTATATATTTTCATTCATGTTATAAATATGAACAAGCCTACCTTGACATTGTTTAACAAATTTGTTTAGGTATAACACACATCTTCCGCCCTTATTGTGTTTATATTATTATATTCCCAACTTTAATATTGTGTTTATACAATCACTTTCGTATTTCACACTCAATACGAGTAATTTCATTAACATTTCACAGTTAATGAGTTAATAAAACTATAAAATAGTTGATTTACCAATACCAGGCTGTGTTTGTTTCCCCCCGCTTTTATCATTTATATACTCAGGGACGTACGCATGGTGGGGGGAGGGTAGAATTGTCATGACAAAATACAACTACGATTTATACACAAACTAGCATAATATACACGAAACAATAATCATTGATTAATAATGTAATGTTCGCTCATCTGTACAACTAGACCGTGTCTGAAATGGCAGAATTTGTAGATGAAATACACACACGACCCAATTTTGTATATAATAATGATGACGTATTTGGTAATTTGGTACCGTCTATGTAGTGGATGTTAGCACAAGTACAAATTCAGTGCCATGTCAGTTTTAACCTCCAAAACACATTCGCTAATGCAATATTAACATATTTTTAAAACACGCAACAGTTTTTAATACCCACAAGGCACATTATAAATAGCAAGTAGGTGTGCTTTGCTTGTACTATGGTCACAATAATTTTCTTACAATTAGTTAATGCTGCATTTACCATGTTCGGATTTAATAACATTCAGAGCATTCCAGGGATGACTGTAGAAATATTACGTTATTTATAAGCTATTGTGATATTTGAAGTTATCATTCGACTGTTTGTAATTGTTAATCTAACACTGTGTGAAACACTAACGAGTGTGAAACAAATGACTGTCGACAACATCCAAATTGATACCTATCAATCATGAATTTACACTATAACGTATTTGTCATTTCGGACCTGGCCCTCATTAGTTTAGCCAATACATATTACATTCTGCTTGCATTCTACTTACAGAAAAGGTCTTTGTCCTTTGCTTCTAGTTGTTCGAAGTCTTCTTTAAACTGGGCACACACTTCGATCCACTTACAAAACGGACGACAAAGAAAGTTGGACGTTTTCAAGTTGCATGCATAAAATGAATGAATCATTTATCTCAAGACACTTACAATACGTACGATTTCAAGTCGTACGACACAAAACGGATGGATCAAAGGGCTCTTACATTCCAGTTAGTGGTTTTTGAGTGTTTGGTTTGTTTTATAGGTAATGCACTAGACACATTCAGAATGGAGGGGGAAGACAATGTATGTATTATTTGTAATGAGAAGTTAGATGAAACAGGACAAGCATGTGTTTGTGAAAAAGGTTTAAACACAATCAAGGATTTCAGTGTTATACAGGAGGATGGTATAAAGCACAAACCTGGCCCAACATCGTCAAAATTATTGCACATTAAGTGTAGAAAAAATGTTTGTCAGCTCAAACTACCAAAGATGGTACTTCCTTTATGCTATCTTCGAACTTCAAGGCACCCGTTCAACTTCAGAACAGACTGCTTGTTCTGTGGTTGTTTAATGGACATGGGCAAAACCAAACTAAATTCTTCTCGTCATTCACTAGCGTAAGTCAGGTCAGCGTACTTTCAGTGTCAGACACTATTCTGGCAATGGCAGAAGCTAGAGATGATGAGTAGGGAAAAACTGTCCTAGTTCGCATTGCTCCTGTGAAGGCATGATCAGATCTTATGGCACAAGAAGATATGTATTATTGTAAACAAACAGTGGCCTTGGACACTATTTTTGGTTGGGTATTGATAGGTCAGGCTAGGAAAGTACATTGGGCATCATAAGAACCTTCAGTGACTTTGTATCCAGCCCACAGCAACCATCATTAGAAATGTTGGAACAAAGGTTTTTTGCAGTAGATCATATTCCTGCGAAGAACTTTGTACCCCCAGAAGATAAAATGTGTCAGTTTTTTAAGCAATCCATCGTCAACAACCATCAGGACATTACGTAGTATCACTGCCATTCTGTCATATGAATCCTGAAATAGATGAATCAAGAAAATATGCCTTACTCTGCTTAAGGAGTTTGGAACAACACCTGCGCAAAAAACCACAGATGCATGCACATTATGTAGCTTTCATGGAAGATTACTCGCAGTATGGCCATAAGGAACTGGTAGACAACCCACAGGAGAACTTGAAATTTCATGCTATTTGTTGCATCATGAAGTAATTAAGGAAAAGGGTTTGTATCATCTTTAATGCAACTGCCAAGATGCAACATGGTGTCAGTCTTAATGACTTGCCACTGACTATACTTCCAGAAAGATATCAGTGAGATTTTACTACAGTTTCATATTCCAGAAGTAGTTTTTACAGTTAACGTTAAGCACATGTATAGGCAGATACTGGTTGAAAGTGAACTCCAAGATTATCAGCGGATAGTGAGGCATCAATCCCCAGACAAGCCCATAGGGATTATCGCTTATACACACAGACGTATGGAGCATCTCAGCCCCATACCTAACCATCCGTACACAAACAGCTTGCAGAAGATGAGCAACACATGTTTCCTGAGGCTGCTCAAATCTTGCAGACAAATGTATACATACATGATGATGTTACAGAGGCAGCCAGTGTGACTGAAGCCATTGTGTTGCAAGAGTTCATAGCACTGTTGCAGGCTCATGGATTTCAACTTAGGAAGTTTATCAGTTCTTATTAGGACGTACTACCATGGCTGTCTCCATATGTATTGCAGCCCTCCCAGCATTGAAGTACTACCTCAGATTACTTTTCATATCATAGGTATCACTCCCACAAGCATGAATCAAACAAAGCATGGTGTACTTTTGGAGATTGCTAGGATTTTTGATCCACTTGGTTGGTCGACACCTGTTCTTTTCGCTATGACACTTCAGCAAACAGTTGTGGCTCACTGGGATTGGCTGGAATAGTGAGTTCCCCCCAGACATTCTGCACAAGTGGAAAAACTCCAAACAAGACCTAACTTTACTGTCATGCTACAGTTGCCTCGCTGTATTCCCAAAGTTCTGCAAGCTGTTCATCAATTGCATGGATTTTGCGACAATTAGGAAGTGGGATATGCAGCAGTGATGTATCTTAGGTCATTGTATCCAGATGGGCGCATTAAGGTGGTGATGTCATTTTTTTCAGTGACAAACAGCTATGGCGGAAGGATACATTGTGGCCATGCTACTTTTCTGGAACACTGTCAAAATTTACCCCACTTACATGAAATGGACTATGTCACCTGCAAAGAAATATCTGGCATGATGAGTTGTACAACAAGGACTTCCTGGGACCTGGTTTCTCATTACTCAACCTTAGATAGCATATTGTCTTAGGGCTGTGCAAAATTGTCAATGGCCCAGAGTACAGAAAATAGTAGGCCCCTTGCCAATAGAGGAGCTTAAGAGGAGTCTCCATGTATACGCTCAGTCATTGTTTGCAGCAGATATAGCAGCATTGGAAAGGGGGCAACTGTGCAACATCCATTCAGTGCTTGAACCCCTTTTGAATCCTGTAGAACTTCTCAAGGTGGGCAGAAGTCTGTCTCGTGTAAACCTCCCATACCACGTACCGCATCTGATATTTCTACCTAAGCGACACCCTCTTACTGCTTTGATAACTAATCATTATCACTACCTTCATCTTCATCCAGGTCCTTGTGCTTTGCAAGCCATACTCAGTCAACAGTTCTGAATCTTGTCAGCACGGTCAGTAATTAAGCAGGTTGTGCTACAGTGTCAAGTGCTTCCACACCAAACCCATTCCCTTTTCCCCAGCAAAGAGTGAACTCCTTGCTCCTCAGGTACAGTATAACAGAGCAATTAAGCACACTGGAGTTAATTATGGTGTTCCCTTTCACATCACCATGTCTCGAGCACAAGGGTGCAAGTCCACCAAAGCATACATGTGTTTTTTTTGTGTGTATGGCCACTAAAGCCTTACATTTGGAGCTGATGTCTGATTTGTCCACCCCTATGACCTTGGCTGTCTTTCACAGCTTCATTTCGAGACAAGGGAGACCCAGTCATATTGTTACGTGTTGCTGGTCTGCGCTGCTGACCTTGGCCTACCCCACGTGAGCAGGTGGAAGAGGATAGAGTAGTGATGATAACGGGGCAGTACGTCAATGGAATGCTCTGAATGGCAGATAGCAAACCGCATATTTGTTACAAGTAGCAAGCCGACACGATAAACCCTTTTGCAGCGCACCGTGTTGACCCTGATTGTTTTGATTTCTGCATTTGCCTGAAGAATGCTCTGGATTACTGACCTCGTTCTCTCAGCGTGACTTGGGGTGCATTGAACATTCCAGATGGTCAGGGTGAACAATATAAAAATGTGACAGGCCTTTGAGTCGAGGAGTTTATGAGTGAATGATTGGCTGAGTTCAGAGAGATAAAAGACCAGCAGCGAGAGAAGTGACCAACAGAAGGGAAATCTGTGGTTGACAGGCTGGACCATTGGACTAGATGAGTGAGTGAAAGACATTACAAATGGTGACAACAGATAGACTGAACACATGTTAATAATGAGTATGAGTTAATTGACTGTAACCAAACAGAGTCAATTAGGAAGGCCATTCATTAAAGTTTAAATATATATTAATTATTGTGCTCACTGTTAAATAAAAATAGTAATAGTGAAGACAGATAATTTAATGCTATAAATAATAGCTGTGAGAATAAATTAGAAATTAAATTTAGTACTTTTATTTTTATTAAAGCCTCAATCCCTCACAAACTCAGATGCACTCCTCAGGCGGCCCATATAACAATACGTATAGTAATTGTAGGAGCAACTCTGTTGGGGCATCTAGAGAATTGGCTGAACTGTACCAGTTTGTGCGTGCTATCACTCTCAATAATGTAGCTCCATTTTGGGAGAAGAGGGAATAGTGTGGCACTTTAACCTACCAGATGCATCCCATTTTGGAGACCTGTGGGAAGCAGGTAAAAAATCTATAGGGACAAGAAAAATTTGAGTTTTGAATTACGTGTACGCTAGACTCCACAGTCCTATATTTTCGAGCCTCAACTTGCTGTCCATTGTTTGCTGCCCCAGTGTGTAGCCAATTTTAGCTCAGTCCAGGTAGCTTGGGAATTTGTGGTTGTTTCCTAGCAGGTCTGTTATTGGCTCAAGGTTTACCTGGGCATGTCTAATAAACTGTGTTCCAATTGCAAACATAACCGAAATATACATGCACTTGAATGCTTCAAATCTAGCTTGTCCTAAAACGAAATCGAAGAATTTTCCGGTCCCTAGAAATCTGTAAAGGCCCATCTTGCCAAGGTCACTCTGGTCAGCAAGTTTTCTCATATGAAGACATGTCCACTGTACTTATTCGCATAAACAGGGTCTTGAACTTTCGTACTCTGTGTGAGGTCAGTGAGGTCAGCTCTGAGCCCTCTTAATTGGATGTGCTCACACCAGCTCACTTCTTCATATTGCAGCCAATTACAACTCTGCCAGTCACATATTTCACACCTGAACCTCATTTGCTTTAATCACTGGCAGCTAGTGCAATGAATAGTACAGGACATTTGGAAGCACTAGCGGAAGGAATATCTCTATACTCTTCAACAGTGCATCAAGTCGACAAAGGGAGATGTCCATCATAAGGTTGGAGACCCAGTGATAATCCAGGAAGACAATGTGCCCCCTCTCCAGTGGGGTCTTGCCTGGATTGTAACTTTGCATCCTGGTTCTGACGGTGTTCCTAGAGTGGCTAGTGTGAAAATTGGTACCAGCATGCTTCAGCGACCATTAGTTAAGCTTTGTCCATTGCCCATAAACACTGTTGACCCAAATGCAACCTCTGATGTAAAAGCTTGACTACTGACAATGTAACATTTCATTGTAGTGAATTGTTTGTTTGGTTTGTTTGTTTTCTACTTGACTGATTGTTGCTTGTATGTTATACTTTGTATTATGCATGGGTTAAATGTGATGTAAAGAATTTTTGCTACCTGATTGTAATACGGTAGGCAGTATGTTTAATCTTAGTACTTTTAATTGTATTGTTATTTGCTAGTGTTAGAGTTTTGTTTTATGACATCACTCAGTGTTCACCAAATTGGCGCAAGTGGAAAATAAAGTTGTTCTCGTCCACACTCCTTTTATTTTAGTAGTGGAAAATACCATTCTTTTCAACATTAAACTTTCAATACAATATTAATGGTCCTCCGGAGAAATGTCTCATTGTCAACACAACATTCATGTCTGTGAACATTCCATTGGAAAAACTTAATAATCCCTCTATGATTTGCAATGTACATTTAGGATGCCAGTGATTTATTCAAAGCAGAATCACTTCTGCAGAAATTATGTTTCACGTGTACATAAACAACAAATGGAACAAATAAAACAATATTTTCATAGTAAGGAATTTGCAGCATTCTGCTACGAAACAATCAATAGAAATATGTACCAGTGTGTCTTATTGTGCTGCTTGAAACAGTAACTGATACTAAATAACAAGACCTTGTCATTGGTTTAATTTTTATCTGGAAAGTGGTTACATTCACCTCTTAACAGAAAAATATTCAACCTGAAGCTTTCCAACTTGGAAATAATGTTAACATTTTATTTGAATTTGCTGCATTATGTTTTACAGTGTTTATTTTTGTGTGTAAATTTGCTACATTACTATTTTAGAGAAATTCTTTGTATACCACAGTGATAGATCTACAAAACATATTAATTTTTACTTTTTATCTATGCAACACTTTTGTTACCACTTTTGCAACAAAATGAAATTTTATTCTCCACCATAATAAGACTAAATATATACATTTTTTATATCGGTATCATTTAGATTTATTTCTCCCAAAATACTATGGTCTCTATCAACCATAAACAGTCAATACGGAGAAAATCTGTTGGCCAACTACAACATCCACCACGTTTCCCATATGTCAAAAACCTGGTGAACCCACCAGGAAATTAACCCAATTTTCCTTGGTAGGAGGCGATCAGTCCGAGAACTCATCACTGCAGCCCCAATGCTTGTGGAGATTTCTTATTGATGTACCACTTAAGAAGCAGATGCCTTCTTGAAATTTTTGCAACCACACATTTTACATTTTTATGCTAAGGGGGTCAGGTCAGTTTGCAAATATTCAACAACAAAACCAATAAATTAATTTAAAGTAAATAAATAACTAGCAGTACAACGTCTGTGGTAGCACCACACCATTAACTAGTAAGAGAATGTTTAATTGGAAAAAACTTACTTCAGGGGAAACCCACCACTATATTGTGGAAACACTAACAAAAAAAAAAGAGGGATAAAAGTACCAAAAATTCATAAATAGAAAATCCTGAAAGCAAGTTTCTGAAGTGCACATTACAAGATAAAAACATTTACTACTGATTAGTGATTACTGTATAAGGGAGCGTTTTCTTTAAAGTGAATGGGAACCACTGTAAATGGGGTAAGTTGAGGTAACTGTGGCAAGGTTATAGTATTAAGATCATACTAATTTAACTAACAAACTTAAAATGAAAAGGATATACCTACAGAAGTTATCAAAAGATGACAGCTGCAGACAGTTTAAATGTACGCACAGGAGATTATTTAATGGACCAAAAAAGTTTAAGAAATGATGATGGCTATAGAGGCTATTTCGAGGGTTATGACTTCTGTAGAGTTAACCAGTAACTACACACTAGGATGGTAGTACTAAAATGATTCAACATACCCTATTCCTGCGTATGCAAATCTTTCAACTTCCGCCAACAGCAGCTGAGTTTGTGCTAGCTTCACATCGTGCCGATTCATGTTGAAGAGGAGATGAGTTGTGGCGACCACTATCCCTTCTCCTGGCAAATCCTTATGGATGAGCTTTGCAACCAATGCTATATTATCCCGATTTAGCACCGGCACATTAGGTTGAAAGAACTCCACGGATGTATATTCCTCCAGTGTAAATATCTCAGGTTTGTAGAAGATGGCCACACCATCAACCCTCTCGTGTGACCGCTTCTTATAGATTCCACGGTATCCTTTAAACAATTATGAGAAATTGTATTAAAAAATACTTGATGTCAAATACAGCCACAGCATTTTGGTTCTATTCCATATGCAACTTTGGGAATTGGGCAGACAACAAAAATTACCTTTCTCAACCCTTAAAAAGTATCTCATTTTTCTTCCTGCCGAATACCCTTACCACATCTTCACTCCCCCTCTTGCATTTGTTGGCTATTTTCCTGTTGCCAGGCAGAGCTGCATCCATAGAAATAGAGGGGCGGAGAAAAGTGGTGATCGCAAGAGCAATTAGAAGAGGGGAAATCCGTACAACAAAGAGGTCATCCCAAGCAAGAGAGACAAGAGATATAGTCACAACAAGAGTATATTGCAATTATCAGTCATTTAATCTACAGAGACAATGTGGAGAGCAAGTAAAACCTGCTGCTCTTGGAGATAAAAGTGCTTGTACTTACACACTGCAGATCTGCTTGGCAACATGGAAAATACCACTGTCAATTGTGCTCAATTGTATTTTATGATCAACAAGTAAGTTTCCTAATGGCATTTTAAAATACAGGATGCCCACGAAGTGAGAAAATACAGAGCGACCATGGAGTGGGTCTGTAACACTGCATTAAGTGATGTTGCACAGTAATTTGGTATAGTTATAATTTATCTCGCCACTGTCAGCTGTCATTATAACACAGTTCCATTGTAGTATTACTATTAGACGAAAGTTTTCACATTGATAAATCTACACACAAATATAAATGAATAGACAGTTACATATGATCTATTATTAAAACACATCTAATGTCAGATAACTTTTGGTTTTTCAACATACCCTGTGTGGCTTGGGAACTGCAGAAGATACCAATGTGCAGATTATTACAATATGATTACATGTTTATTAGAGGTGTGCGAATACTGGTTTTAGTGTATCAAATAGTTTTCGAACGAGTACTAATTTTTTCGAATACTGCTTTTTAGTTTTCAAATTGCAAAGATTGCATAATCTTGAATAAACAAAACAAAAACCTACTTTTCATTCATAAATAAATGTATTGAAATTATTTTATTTACATGAAAACACTTAAAAGAGTCTCCAACATAAGTGTTACTTTGTACCAATACTTACAACAAAATGCTTTCTTCTTCTTTTATGTTGATGTTTATGAGAAAACAAAAATATGCTTTTATGCTACAGATGGTACAGGTGATAAGATTTTAGTTCTTAGCTCACATTTTTTAAAGTACAAAAAAATACTTTACACTAGTAGTTACAACGTAAGGCACAACATATAAATACTTAGTTATTTGTTAATACATGTAAAATTAATCAATTTGCACTATGACTGCAGAATGTGCCTCTGATAAACATTCAGCCATTTGCTGATATCTGTAAGAAAATAAAATTTTTTTAAAGTAATCATTAGTTCTTTGCTGATGTTTTTAGGAAAGCATATGAGAAAACATATTACTTTTTACTAGTACATACTACACAAGAATAGAGAAATCTTAAATAGTTTTTGGTATGGATGGTATAAATTGATGGTAGGTCTACATGTACAAAAATTGTTTTTGCATTAAGCCTACTACATAAGATACCACTAGTAAATAAATATTTCCTGAAGGTTGTGTGAGACAAAATATTTTGAATTATATTTAATTTTCATGTAAAAAAATTAACTGATCGACATGAGCAGGGAGAAGGGCTTCTCGATGAGCTGTGACTACATTGCCACCTGTTGAGGAAATTCTCTCACTTGCAACCTGTGTTGCAGGAATGGGTAGGTAATGCTTGCAACCTTAACAAGTTGAGAGAATTGTTTGCTGTGACTCCTCCACCATTCTAAAGGGTCGTCATGCCTGGAAATTATGACAACTCTTTTTATACGCAAAAATTAATTTTGGTTATGATTAGTGCTGAGCCGATAAAGGATTTTACAGATACCGGTACGAACAGATACTTCCTGCCGATACAATGGACATATGAGTAATGGACTGAAAGACTTCTACTAGCACTAAAAGTATTTTCGGAAGCTGATAAAAATCTGTGTTAAAGTCAGTGTCACACAATGTACTATTAGATGCTTTAAGTAAACATACAAAACATTACGAAAATTAATTTCATATAATTCTTCAAAATCAGAGATTAAAAGCAGCACTCAAAATATACTTAAGAAATTTATTTTTTTAATTTAGGTCATGGTAATTTAAGTATGATCTAAACAAATAAAATTTAAAATATTAAATCTACAAGGTTGTGTAACACTCAGCTTAACTCAACTTTGTTCATATTCAGAAAATTAAAAATTATTAATATGCATAGTTTTTAAATTCAGCACTCCCTTAGACCAGCAATACAAGCCATAGATGATTATCTCGTAAAGTGCCTGTTACAGCAGGCGGACACAGTGGGGTAGAAGCAGCATTTCTCTCTCTCTCTCTTCCCCACACTTTCTTCTTCCTGTAGATAATTATCTCACAGCAGGGAGGCATGTCCCTTCCGCCCATTGCCATCCTAGAGTGACAATCTGTCAGTTTAATACTTGGAATAATAATGGCAACTGCTGACTAAAAAAACCAGTTGAGCCCCTCTTACTCCAACATTGCCACCCTGTCATCATCGGTTTCACGGAAAATGTCAGGTCTCAACATCCGGCGGGCCGATATTACTAATCGCAGCGGCTATCGGCTCAGCACTAGCTACGATTAACTTAAGTGTTAAAAAATTTTGTGAGGCTTGTACACACACAACCAAATATAGGCAGAGATTTATGTAACAAGTTGGTTAAAATTCAGTATTCAAAATTGCTCGAATGCTTCGAAATTTCAACATCTATTATTCGTTTATCAAATACAAATATTCGCACACCCCTAACATTTATCAACTCAAAAGGTTATAGCCCATGACTTTCACCTCAACTGGGATATTTTGGTAATTACAGGATAACATTCCTGTAGTCAAGTTATCTTTCCATGTATTTTGCAATATGTCTGAAATGATATACCATAATACTATAAATGTGTTCTTTGCTCCAGTTCTTGAAAGTTAGCCACTTTATTTGTTAACACTGTACCACTCATGAAACCAGAAAAAAAAATCCAGTGGTGTAATAATTGGAACAGTTAAGGAGAAGGGCCAGGGTATGGTCCTATCACTGTGAATTACATACTCTCAACATGCAGATCCAATCATGAACAATTTGGAAAGAGCACCATCTTAATGGGAAAATATGTCTGGTCATAGAAATTACACTTGGAAAACCATGTAAATATGGATATCTGTGTTCCTTAAAACATCACAAATTCACTCAGGGCAATAACTCCTGATTTCACAAATCATACATTGAGTCCTTGACTTCCATATCAGTACATTAGTTTACCAATAGTCTGAGACAAACCAAAAGGACATGTCATAAAGCAATGAGATCCATATAACAAGGGCCCTCTTCACTCTCAGTCTAGTAAGTCTTATTTCTACAGCACAGCTGAATCCCTGTGATTAGGCTTTAATTCTGTGATGTTGTGGCAATTGTACGATGGACAGTGTGCGAAGAAGCTTACGCAACACAGTACAAACTGTTCTTGGTGGCACATATAAATCTCTGACTGATCAAATTAATGTCCATGGACTCACTCACATAACGAACTCATTCTATGTCCTCCTCACTGACCTTTCACTTTTTCTACTGTCAAGGTCTCACTAGTACCTTGTTCTGCAATTTGTCTTCAGATAACAGTACCTGTCTAGAAAATCCATTCTATAAACACAAAAAATGTGTATGTTGTACTGCACTGTATCTGCACCATTTTAAGGCAACTGCAGTGCAAAAATTTCATGCTACTCTCTTATACAGCCCCCCCCCCCCCCCAATTGAATTATTCGAAGTAATTACTCGAAAACTTCTAGAAATATTTGTGCCTCTGGTTTATCGAAACAATTAAAACGTCCTGTAACCAGAATTTTGTTTATTCAGCATACTCCTGTTATCAAGAAAAAATTTCAAGGAAAATTAAATAAATTTTATATTGGCTTTGGAAAGTTTTAAATGTGCTCAAAACATGACACCCTAGCATGCTATGCATTGAAGTCACTTTTCTTTCATTTTGCTTTGATTGCATTGAAGTGGTCACTAAGAAACCAGAACTTATAATTTCATTTATCAGATCACAATAAGACATATTCCAGGAAATGAGCACTAGGACAGTAGATACTGAATACACAAATCATAATATACATAACATTTTTCAGGCATAAAATTAATAACAAAAATGGAAAACAAACAATTTATTTATCTGAGCAGTAGTTGCTAAGTGGTTATGAATAATTGTCTCTTCCAACTACTGCACTGGACTGCACTCGTTTCGGGCAGTCACATGACAATATTCAGAGCACACTGAGGGCGCACCCAGTAGTGTCAATTGGAAGATACCATAAGTCACAATTCTGGACTCATTATAATGGAGCACACAAAATCCTATCACACCAAATTGCAACCGCCATACCAATGCAAGTTTTAACTTTCCACTCTATGCACTAAAAAGTCGCTGCATTTCTTTTCTTTAAACTTAAGGGTGAAAAATTTTCAGCAGTTACATACATAGCCAGACTGTTAACTACTGCTGTTATTTGCCCATCTTGTGTTAGACTACACAATTTTTTTAACAATCCCCTTTACTTTTTGCCCCCAAAATAATGCTAGTAAAATATTTTTCAGATAAGAAGAAAAACTTGTTGCTTGAAACACAACTTTATCCACTCCAACTTACCAATCTGTAAATATCAAATCTGTGCTTAAAGGAAGTCATTTTACATACATCAACTAGCTTGTGACGGAATGTCTGAATGTCATTACAAAGAGTGTTCATAACACTGCTTAAAATAATGCCTCTCTTGTATGCAGCTGTGCATATAAACACTCAAAGGACACACATATAATGCATGTCAAACAAAGTTATTTTCATTTTGTTAATACACAAAATAAATCGCAGAATCTGCTTTATTACTGCTAAGCCCAACTTTGTATGTAGACATTGGTGTCTGAAATTATCAGTTTCAACTTACCTAAAGACTGAAGCTGTTTTTCAAATATGTATACATGATCATGTTCAACTTCTTGCAGACACAGAATCTGTACAAACAAAATTTAAAAAATCATAGTAAATTAATTCTACTAATGCCCAAAATTTCCCTTAATACGTACAAAAAAAAATTTGTCCCTCACAGCTATAAAATACATAATTTTTTTTTCATTAAATACACATATTTTGAAATACCAGGACTACAAAATATGTTGTTTTTACACAATGAAAACTTTAAATTTCACGTAACTGGGCCAAGAAAAACCCTCAGCAATTTAACAAAGAAAAATAGTTTGCTGCATATGGCTTTATGTCGTTATATATTAATAACCATAGCTCCCCCAAGATACGTAATCACAGAATGGTAGTTGCTTCCACAATCATACTAAAACACAAATTTTTCACAAATGAAGTGCAAACAAATCCTAAAAGAGGTGTGATTATACCATACCTAAACAGACACAAGCTGGAATTATGCAGGCAGTAGTAAATGGTGTTATGGGGATATTAATTTTATTGTACTTATTTTTCTGAATGTATTGGCAGTAGTAGTTTTGTGTATATATGCTGTTTTTACATTAAAAAATGTATAGTTTCCATTGAATATGGCAACAATGCTAATGGTTGTTAAGTGTTTCAATGTGTTTAATTTGTTCAAGTAGGTACTGGAAACGTAGTAGACATGTACTATACATTTTTCGGCGCAGTTTGGTTAGAGTGAGAAGATAGAAACAATGGGGTTTCACACCTGCTTCTGAAATGTTTTAGATACACTACAGCATGTTTTGTTTTCATCATCTGACAATTTCAATGGCATGATGCAGCTAGTCTATCACATGAAAGGTGGGACGATGAGCCATGACAGTCTTAACTGGAAGCAATAACAACCATCTCATAGAATCAAATTAATCATTGAGCGCAAGTGACATAATGTAACCTACACCAGCAGCCCTCAGGGCCATTTCTCTTTTCACTTTTAGGCCTAACCTGATTTTTACTAAATTCTTCCAGTCTGCGTAAGATGTCAGTAGGGCTCCAAGAGTGAATGTTCCTCCTGTCTTCATTAATTATTTTGCGATGAGAGCTTTCAGGACTCTGAACTTATCATGGATACTGCAATACTGTTCTCTAAGTCTGTATGGCTCATTGTATCATGGACTGTTTAGTGTATCTGCTGTATAATGTGCATGAAATTGCATCATCAGCAATGAATCTCAGTTCAACTGTCATAACAATTAATTTAATTTGTTTCAATAATGGCACCTTTATTCAGAAACTTATTTCTCATGCTCCTGCATTAACCAACTGAGTTAGGCGATCTGGTGGAGTGGAGAGTTTTGGACGACTCTTAATATTCGTGTCTCGAGAGCCGATGAGGGTAAAATAAGGTGAATATGGAGCAAAGCCAGAATGCCAGAGTAGAGAAAATAGGAGATCCCCTGAGAAAATCTGCAGACTAGTGGCATCGTCTGGCACTATTATCACGTGCAAAAATTCAGGAGCAACCCGTCTGGGAATCAAACCTAATTCACCCTGACAGGAAGAGAGCTCTCTAGCCGCTGTGCCACCATGCCCCAAGGCAAGCTGGTACTTCTGATTGGTGTTCATCAGACAGCAATCACATCACAAGGTACACTTCATATTAGCTTGTCTTAGTCCTTTGAAATGTCCAACAAATTTCTAAAACCAGTTTTACTGTAGTCTCTCGCTCTCTGTATTCTAATTTTTTCATAGTTTTTACCTTTTTTATCGTGCAGAATTTGCAAACACACAGTATCACAAAATGTTGCCATGCCATCAGTAAATGAATACCTATTGTGCAATGGAACCACACAAAACAGTGTTGCCATAGTATTTACACAGCACTGAAAGACAAGTGCTGGCAAATTCTATAAATATCTTTAAAACAGCATACAAAAATTCCAGTAAATAACCAACCATTATAAACTTAGTTTACTAAAGTAAAAATATTTTGAAATTTTCCTATACAAGGGAACAGATGTCAAGAGTCTGGTGGGACAGTGGATGTACAAAGTGATGAGAAATGCCCCAAATCATTTACAACTCTTGGACAAGCAGAAATAATCAATCTGTTTTTACCCAATATCACTTGAAATTTTCCCAATTCTTACTTTGATGCACCATGAACCAATCTCACTAAACCCTTTCCTTAAAACCTAAGGTGCTTTTTATCATTAAAAAATGTACATAAATCTAAGACACAAATCACTATAAACAGTGTGCAATTATATTTAGTGGAAAACATAAAACTAAAATATTTGACAAAAAAAAAAAAGAATGGCATAACATTTTTTAATGGAATATGAACAATTGAGTTAATATCAAGTAGTCTACACATATTCTGGTAACACACACTTATTCGAATGGTAGAATATACAACTTTTCATAATTAATCTACCAGACATGCATTGTATTGCATTAATCAGGCAATCATCAAGCCAAACCGAAACAAATAATTACCAGTTTGGTGTAATTGTGTACTTTATCTTCAACAGTAGTTAAAAACATTTTATGCTGAAAGCAAAAAAAATTCATATTTTTGATATAGTTTTCTTAATTCCTTTATACTAGTTTTTATGCAAAATAAATTGGAAATAGTGAAGATCAAATTCAGAACGAAATATTATTCATGTATGCTATATAACATTAGCACTGCAATACCTAGAAAAAAATTAAAAAAACTAAACAACCTATATTCACCGATTTCCTACATAAAAATGAAAGCAAGCAAAATTATTTTCAAAAATACTCTGCGCAATATTGCACCAACTAATAACTTCTCCTAAAAAAAAATTCACTCCAAATCGTGAAGTGTGTTGTTATTTCACTGTTATAGGGTATATACAGAAACTCTTAAATTTCCACTTACATCAGCATCTAGAGCTTTAATCTCTGCGAACAACAGCTGACTACGGAAAGTCCACTCCAAAGCTTTCTCATCATTTTGTTTGTACAAATATGGATGTTCTTCGAGCAAGCTTTGTGAAAGAACGTTGTATGAAATCAGCTTAAATTTTTTCCATTTGGATGTATCTAAGAACACACATAACCAAATTACAGTAATGGAGCAACTCTTTACCAAATTACAGTAACAGAGTACATAATTACAAGAATACAATTCACCTTAATAGAAAAAGTTATTTGCACCAAATAGATATGTACACACAGTGCCTTGACCTCAAGTAGTCCCATCCTTAATGAGTTTCTAGATCCACCACTGTTTTACTGTAAACATTTTTGCACAATATACATTTCAAATGGATAGCAGCTTTAAGGCAATAAGTATTTACACTAGTAACAATGAACCCATTAAATGTACAGTTGCCACAGTAATGACAAATGCTGAAAACATACTTGAGCAAAAATTAAGGGCGAGCAAGAAAAAAGGAGGTGCATTGGCCACATACAAATATTCCAATAAGTGAAACTATTATCCTGTCCTACAAACCGTCTAGGATGTGATAATATCCACACTTGGTGCCTAGGGCCTAAAATTATTTTGGAGGAATAACAACATAATTTTTTTTATCTAGATACTCGTCACTGAATGCTGGCCTTCAGACTGTGCTGGTGACCAGATTACGTTCTGCAGTGAGAAAATCCCTCAGTATCTACAGTAGAGATTGGTCGGTTCCATTATTTTACCTAGTTCTCGGTTCAGAACAAGTTCTTGAAAATATGTTCTTGCTTCTGAATTATTCTTCCTGCTTTTCTGCTGCTATATGCATAAATGACAAAACATTTTGAAACTGCTTCATGCCTTTTATTTTAGGAGGTTTTGGTTTCAAAGAAAAATACGTACAATGCTAAAATGCAAAAGAAATTAAAATTGTTTTTATTCATGCCAAAAAACTAAAAAATAAAAAATAAAGATGTTTTACCCAGTATTACAACACACAAGTAAATTTGTAACACACAGCTTTTCAGTTATCAACTCGATAATTAAAAAGACAGCATTATTTTAAAATAATACTTTTGCTACTTGAACATAAGCTCTAGCAAAGTGTTAACATTACCGTATAATATGCACATAATCATCACATAACCCCCAAATTAATTATTATGTTATGCACACTAGAAATATTACTCCAAGTTGCATTTAATATCTTGCTATTAAATGATTCTTCTAGTTCACTACAGTGAGTACTTCATCTTCCATTGTCTGCCATAGTGTTGCCTATTTTGTGCATGTTGCCCATAACATCTATGGACACTTGATTTTTGTTTACATATGAGAAATATGTATTTAGAAAATGACATGTGACACCTACTGGCTAATGAGATAAACAACTTCGCTTCATCTACGTATTACTCTCTACAACGCTTTGAACAGGGTTTGAAACTATATAATTTCTACCGGAGCAGCTACAGGATTATCCCTGGTCGCGGGAATAATTAAAGACGTGTCAGAATTATACGTTTCATCAGCATCAGTCAGCCAGTAAGAAATCCTAACCCAGCCTCCCCTTGAGAAAATGCCAACAATTGATAGTCAATAATTGACTCTTCGCTGCAACCCTAAGCAAGTTCAAAGGCGTGCCGAGAGATGATGCCACCTGTCAACAATGGCCACCCTTAGCTCCGCCCAAGATGCGGGCACATAGCAACCCCCACTCCAGGGTCGGCAAACCCTTGGCCACGGAATATATTGCCATTCACACCCCAAAATCGCCAGTTGATGTCTTGCTCTTCTCAGAACCACATCAGCCTAGGCAGCTGGTTTCACCGCGCTTGTTCGCCGGAGTTCTCTGATCTATCACAGCCTAAACCTACTAGCGATCTTCAGCATCGCCTTCACCTACTGCCAGAACTTCCAGAAGCCCTCCTCTGCGAAGCCGTCCAGAAGTCATCTGCCACCCTTAGTTGCTTGCCTCTGGCAACAGCTACTACATACACCCTTCAGGACGTGTCCCCCCCCCCCCCAAAGCCCCAAGTCCCTTCAGGACCATGACACAGCAGGTAATGTTGAAATTAACTACCTAGTCGAAACTGCCCCCAGTTAGTTTAGAACCAGGTCCCTTTCACCTGGACAATGTAGTTTACTACTTCCTGTCAGCTCGAGGTAGACAAGAGACAATACAAGCCACCGTGCTTTATTCCTCCTGGAATAAACATGTTCTAATCCTATTTGTTCTCCCATTTTCCTTAAGTACTCCCAGAATCTATAGTAAACACGCATGTCCCAAAAGTTGAGGAAGGTGACCGGGGTTTGAAAACTACCATTTTGCCGCCTAGTGTAAGACTGCGAGCTCCCCCTCAGGGACTAGTATGTTGAGATTACACACACCATTCAACAGTCAACAGTTTGGTGCACCACGTATACCAAATGGTACAGCCCCAACTACTAGTCATACCCCTACTAGAGAGGAGAAGTCGTTAGACCAGCTTGCACTGTTTGTGCTGCTAGAGGGAGTTCGGTTGGCTATGGGTCGGACCTGTCCGCTCTATAGGCTCACCCATCAAAGCTATTGGGAAACCTACGAGGGAACCAGCACTCCAACCCCCGCACCGTTTGTGTTGCCAGTTGGGGAATAAGGTTGTACTCGACACTGGTCCAGTGTGCCTAGACAGAAGAACACTCTTAGATACGGAATGCATATTGCCTGCCCCTATCTCACAAGATACGGTTCTAGCACATGATGCCCTTTACCAAGAGAGGTGGGAAGGACATTAACGAGAAGAAGGCTACCTTTGCCTACCATTCTACCTGGAGCTGCACCCAGCACACTAAGGCACTTTGCCAAGAGTCACCCCGGGAATAAGCTCAAGCAGCCCACAAGTCGGTGGGGCTTAACCCCCCGGCTCTCCCTCCTTCTCTGTTTCAGCCTCCCCAGAAGGTTCCTGAGACACAGCATCCTTCAGACGAGAAGAGAAGATGCCCATGGTTCTCAATATGTCGCTACTCCAGCCCACCAAGAACAACCGCCAGCAGTCCTTGGAACAGCAGCAGTCCTTGGAACAGCAGCAGTTCCAGCTGCAGCAGTCCTCGGAGCAGCAACAGTTACGCCAGCAGCCGTAACACCACCAGTAAACCCGTCAAGCTTACCACCCGACTTTGCATCGAAGTAAATAATCCTCAGGCTCCAAAGTCAGCAGCCTAGCCCGTAGCCAAAGCAATAGTGGAATTTGTGCATAGCTGCCAACAGACATGGCTCACCACTCATGACGGGCTTCAGTACACAAGTAAAGTCGGTCCAAACCACCCGTAGTAAGGGCACTCAGCCTGCACTAACAAAGTCACTGCTTCTGACCTTGACACTCATTGCCCAGACTCAGACAGTGTCACACATCAGAATCAATAACAATTAAGCTGTATTCAAAGAGTCTTGAGATGTTAACCAATGCTTAAATTTGAAAATATTACTTATTAATAATTAATAGGAGCATGGTGGTAGGTACAGTAATTCATTTCCCACCTCATTTACTTTTATGTATATAACTACATAGTGTGTTTCCTGTTTCAGTTTTAGTATAACAGAGATTTGGACTCTGGTTCTAGATCCTGGCTCTCAACGGGAAGTACCAACAACCAATAACCAGAACCAACCCATCCATAATACACACCCAGTAAAAGAAGGGGTGGAAAGATTATATCAAGGATTCCCTAAAAAGGGTGATGGAAGGGGAAAGGAATACCATGAATGGGTGGTCCTGCTTTCTCTGCCATCCATTTCTACCCTTTGTCAGGCACATAATTACAGTACTGTGTGTACTGGTAGGTTTGAAGCTCATTGTTATTATGAATTATAAATTGAATAAGCTTCCTAAGCTGATAAATGATGGAGGGCAAATCCTTCAAACAAAAAGACAGTTATCAAGATTCAAGAGTTATCCCTGAAAACAAGTTACAATACAGCCCATCTCACATCCAGCGCAATTAAGTCATTCTTGGAAAAATTGTATGTTCTTTACTGTTCATCTCTCAAAAATTCAATGTGTTAGTTTGCTAGCTATGCCAACTACTTAAAATTGGCATGCTAATAACATTCACATTGGATTGTTTCTAGTTACAGCACACTATGAGCAGAATGGCAAGATTCAAAAGTACTAGTTTATTTTGAAAATTCTTGAAAGAACACATTTCATGGCTGAAGAGAAAAACACATAATGGATTTTTAATAGAAAAGTATCAATAGAATTTGTTATATAGAGCATTAATTTTAAACAGATTTTGCACGATTTATCGTAGTTATTTCATGAGCTCCAGTCTAGACATGTCATTGTGAATGAAGTATGTGAGGCTATCAAAAAAAAGTATAGTGTTTGGAAGCAGAATAAGTAAACCAGACTCAAACTAACATCACAGTAAAAATTCTGTGAACAATATGAACTAAAAAGGAATCCACAACGACAAAACAAAGGGAGCATACAGCGCACCTATAAATTCAAAACAGTTTTATCAAAGCCAACAGGAAATCTACTGAAAAGACTAAACAACAATAGTAATTATGAAACTGCAAGCAATAAAAATGTTATTCATCCTGAAAACTGGCAGAACAAAAAATGTATTTTTACATGTTCATCTTGACCTTCAGCAGATTGGATTTCTGTAGTTATCTGAAAGAATGTTCAAGTTCATTACCCTAGCTTCTTTCAATGAAACTCGGGTGTGAGGAACCTTCCAGATCAGGCCACCGAGACTATTTAAGCAGCGACAGGTCTCAGAGCGAACAGTCTGAGAGCTTGAAGGATTGCGCTACATTGTGTGCGAAGACAACGAAGCAATGGGCCAGCAAAACGTCAAGTGACGGTGAGCGTGATCAGTGGTAGTGAAATCTATAACTGTGAGCATCGGTGCAGTGGAGAGAGAGACCGGCAGGCAGGACTACTGAACTGGATGCTTGAGTGTAAGATATTTGGAATAATGGCAATAGAAAGACTGAACACTGTAAATAATGAGTGTGAATTAGGTGACTACAACCTATATTGAGACATTGAGAAGGACTACAATTATACTTGAGGGGCTGAGAACAAAAACCAGTTAAGTGACACAATGCATTTGCCTACTATTTGTCCTGAAGGAAAAGACATTTTACAAACTGTACAAGTGATTCCTGTATAGATAGAGCCACTGTGAATAACAAGAGAAATATTGGAGATACATAGTTTAATGTCATAACTAATAGCTGTGTGAATAAATTAAAAATCAAATCTAGTTCTTTTATTTTTATTAAGATAGCCATTCCTTCACAAACTCAAAAATTCCCCTCTGGTGTCTTGTAACACTAATGTCAGAAGTGGGATGGAAGCAATTGGTAATTAATAAATTGTAAATCAAGTTAGACAATTGAGGTAAGAATTAGTGATATTAAAACAAAATAATTTTGGTAATAGTTATAGGCCAAAATATCAAGACTGTTTTGTGCACGCATTAGGGGTGGGCAAAGCTGGAAATTTAATTTTGAAGCGAATTCAAAGAAAATTTTCTGGAATATTCGCGAATTCGAATTGAATATCAAATTGAATAACAAACCAAAGGGTTTTGTTGACAAGCACACACTGCACAAATTATTATTTTTTTAAATTTAATAAATACATACATTTTTACACGTTAGGTAAAAGGTAGATAAAAAAAATGTTATCCTCTGATTTACAAAAAAATTTGTCATAGTTTCTAACCGTGTAAGTACACATATGGCCTTTAATGCTAAACAAATCTAAATAACACACTGGAAATTAATCCAGGCTTAAGGAATATTTAAAAGTAGTATATCTACTATAAAGACTTAAAAATCATTTTTCATCACATCAGCACATTTCTTCACTTAAATGCAAAATTATATTGAAAAAGAAATTAAGAATTATTTCAGTAAAGTGTGGAACATAACAACCAGAATAATTAACTGCAGAGCTCATGTTTTTACATCCCAGTAATTATATTTTGTACTTTTTATTTAAATTGTGTATCAAAACAGTATGATTCAATATAATATGGTTATATTATTTAGCGTATGTATTAGTGGTGTGCGGGAATGGAATTTTGAGATCTGGAAAGTTTCGGGTGGGAAAATTAAGAAAAAATATTTTAGACTAGGTAAAGAAGTTTATGGGTTGCTACACATGGTGAATAACATTCTATCATAACTTATTCCATTAAAACAAAAAATAAACATAGAATAATGACTATGTGCTAAAAATTAGTTTGGAGCTAGAAAAGTTGTATTGTTTTATATTTTTGTACACTTAGTTGTTGAACCAAATTAATCCTCTTGCTTTGGAGCACTTCTAAAATACTTGTCTCAATTTTAATATAAAAATCAAGAAATTGGATTTACGATATGATAAAACAAAAATGTCACTTTAAATTTGTTTAAAACATTGCCTTGATATCTTCAGTTCGCTGCTTTTTATTTATAATTTCATGACATCTACTAAGGAAATGGTGCATTTTTCGTACCAATGTGTGAACATTGACACAAGTTTACTCAAATTAACTTTCAGTGGAAGTTTTAAACGTCCGTAAACACACACGCTTCGAATAACGTAGTGCAACTGCAGTCACAGCCAAGTCGCATCAGGCAGGTGACGAATGCAACATACCGAATCTGTATGCTAACAAAGCTAATTCCTCTACCAATAACAAAATGAGAAGTATAGTCCATTCATGCCTGGAAGAGACTTTTGAAAACGAACCTTTGAAATAACACCCCAGGCGTAACATGTCAACCTGTTTTGTCAGCAACTTGTATTCCACAAATAAACAACACTGTGATTGACTGTAATGACTGTAAAGTACTGCATTCTTGAATAAATGAAACTGTAACATAGTATCTTCTATAACTTGTAATATTTACTTCGTATTAAATAGGAATTAAAACAGGGAGAGCAGCGACGTGTTGGCAAAGGCTAGTAAGAAATAGGCCACAGTTAAAATTTTTTTTTTAACCTCGTTTCTTGGTATGCTATTTATATATTAAACATTGCCTATTGAAATATCTAAATATTTAGGTAGCCCTCAAGCAAACATATTTCATTGCTACAGTTTAAAATAACAGCTTAAAACATTGTATGTAGACCGTAGGGTCACTGTGATTAATTTTATCGACTGAGGAAGCAACTGTCGGCTGGGCGAGGCTTGTCGCTCTCTCTCACTTTTTCTCCCCCCCCCCCCCCTCCAAGGAAGTTTTGCATAGATAAGTAGCAGACAAAATATACATGTTTAAAATGTTAGCATATTTCATACTTATTACAGCAAAATAATGGTTTTCGAATTTGTAATTTACAACTGCAAAGAGGTTTAAATGTTTGAATACTTATTTTAATATACTTAGGTGTGATGGCGGGAGGGATGCAAATCTAAGGTTGGCAGACGTGAGGTTTGGCTACAAGACGTGACATTATGTTGATGTAAGTGCAATGAATCGTTAATTTCGCTTACTCCAAAAAATAATCCAAATTACCACAAGTGTGTAAACATTGTGTTTGTTAAACCTACCTAGGCAAGTTATGATGTTGTGATAAATCTGTGTTCCCACAGCAGGAATAAATATAATGTTACGTGTGTCGTTAACCACAACATACAAAAGGGTGTGGCTGCTTCGTGGTCGTTAACGCTATGTGTGTGACTGCAAATATTGGACTGCAAAATTTATACATTTTAACAGTGAACTGTGTTTATTACGAAGTTAATTATATGTCTGTTTATTTATTACAATGTAACTTCGCCCTAAGGGTTTGAAACACAATTGTGTAACGTGCTTACTTTTTTGTGATCTGAATATTTGCCACAATCCCAACAAATTCATACACCCAGCCAGAAATTTTAAATAAGTAATTAAATAAACCTAGTGAAAACTAAATACCTATGCAAACACATATGAGCAGAATAAAATATATGGGTACGTCTATTTGTGTGCATATTCACCACTATCTTTTAAGTTTGTAGCTGCTACATACACAAAAATTAGAGACGCGAGTTGCGTGTTTGAATTTTCTGTCTTTCTCATTGGACTGGTTGCTCCTTCGTTTTAATATTTATTCCAAGTAAGGCTGTCCTTTTAACGAAATAACCTAACAAACATCAATAACGAGATTAAATACAGTTTTTTCTGCCATAGTTTTAACCGAATTCTTTGAACAGCTGTAAACAGTAAACAACCCATGGATTTAAACGTAGGTCACGTGGCAGTGTTTTATGTTTAGGTGTAGCGGAAGGATACATAATCAGTAACCAAAAGTAGAAATTTAGCAGGGCTTCAGAAAAGTTTGTTCCAGTCATGAACAGCCTATAAATAAGTAAATTAATTAGGTTTTTCTCATAGCAAATTTCCAACATTTGGAATTTGTCAATGTCTCTGCGATAACAAGTGAGCACAACAAACAATTAAAAACAAACACATTCTGAATGAAAAACAAAGACAATTTGTTGGCGTGCTACGAATAGTTTTAACCAAACCCATATTAAAAAAACCATGTTAGATCTCCGTAAAATAGTTAAAACATTTGAAGTAGAATTCATTGTGCACTAGTTTATTTTTAGGTGAAAGTTTAAGATATGTAATGTATATTGAAACTCGCATCCCGTATCATTCAGCAATTGATACTTGCAACTTATAGATGTCGCTTGCATATAAGACAAATTTAAGTGCACATGGGTCACCGTAACTTCATAATAGTGCAAGTTTACAACCAGTTTTAGTTCATTTTCGCAATAAACATGTATAGCCCATTCTCGATTGGAAGCAACTTATGAAAATCAACCTTTGAAAAAACACTCTAGGCATAACATGTCAACCTGTTTTTTTAATAACATATATTCCACAAATATATAACACTGTGGTTAACTTCAGAGTACTGTAATATTGAATAAATGAAACTTTACCTTAATATCTTCTATAACTTGTAATATTTATTTCTTTTCAAATATGAATTAACAGCGAGAGCAGTGATATGTTGGCAACGGCTGGCAAGAAATAGTTCACAGTTAAAATATAATTTTAACCCGGTTTTTTAGTATACTATTTGTGAATTAAACGGTGCCTATTGAAATATTTAAATATTTAGGTAGCCTGGATGGCAACATAACTCATGTTTACGTTTAAAATAACAGCAGAAAATATAAGGAGGCCGTAATGGTACGGTGTTGTTTTATCGCGCAAGAGCAACTTTGAAGCAACTGTCTGCTGAACGAGGCTTGGCGCTCTCTCTCTGTATTTGTCTCTTTCACATTCTGGAAGTTTAACTTCGCTAGTAAGCTTGAATGTAATACATTATTTCATTTGTTGCATATTTCATACTTATTACAGCAAAATAATGGTTTTTGAATTTGTAATTTACAACTGAAAAGAGATTTTAATGTTTGAATACTTATTTTAATATATTTAGATATGATGGTGGGGCAGAAACAAAGTGAAGTTGGCAGACGTGGCGAGCCATGACATGGTGTGTTGCTTTGTTACCAAACGAAGCGTAAATTATACTCACTCCGAAAAATACTTCAAATTACCACATCACGTTTGTAGACGTGTTTTTTAAACCTACTTAAGCAAGTTAAGATGTTGTGATAAATCTGCGTTTACGTGACAGTAATAAATATACTGTTACAAAGTTTCGTTAACCGCTGCATGTGAAATAGTGTGGGATGGCTGTGCGGTGATAGTTACACTGGATCTGTGTGTGTGCGTGATTTCAAATATTTGATATGAACTATTTATACGTTGTAAATGTGAACTGTTTTTATGGCAAAGTTATTTATTTACATCCACGTCTGATTATTTATCACAATGTTCTACCTTTGCCTTGGTGGGTATTTGAAACACAGTCGTGTAACGTGATTTACCACCAATCCCAACAAAATAACCAAGCCCAGACCCAATACATTTCAATAATCCTAATACACAGTAAGTAGCAATACATATAAATATGAGCATAATAAAAGTTACGGTAGGCTTATTTGTGTGCATGTTCACCGCTATATTTTAAGTTTCTATAACAAAAACTGAGCGACAAGAGTTTGTGCTTGATTTCGTCACTTTTTCGTTGGACTGGCTATTCCTTTGTTATTCGAACTGAGGCCGTCCTTTTAAAGAAATAACCCATCACATATCAATAACAAAATGTTAAATACTACAGTTCATTACCCCGCAGTTGTAACTGTTTAACACAGTCGCAGCAAAATATTAACGTGCTTTACGTGTAACATGCTATGTTGTGGTAAACAAATATGTTACTGTAATGTAACCGTAAGAACTATCGTTGATTCAAGCCTTTTTAAAATGTCATAAAGCTGACCTAAATAATGTTATAAGCCTAAACAGTGAATATTCTACGAAATGGTTTTTGGCATAGACCTAAGACAGAATTCTTTGAAAAGCTGTAAACAGTAAACAACACATTTGACAGGTATAAAAGTAGAAGTCAAATTTCAATGTTTATTTTTAGGTGTAGCGAAAGTATACAAACACATGTACACACACAATGGCATGTAAACATTGATTTTGACAGATGCTACATGGCAGTCACATGGCAATGTTTGTTTACGTTTGACGGAAGGATACGAAACGGACCTGTAAGTAGATATTTAGCAGGGCTCCGAGAAAGTTGCTTCCAATGGGGAATGGACTATAGTTTTAATGCTGTGGAGTGTCAAAGTTTATTTAAATTTTGTTTGATCTCCATCTTTGACACTGTTGGCTATATGGGTATTCCGCGACCACTCAGAATGACATGAAATGGAGTGTAGTGTAGTTAACAACAACTTGTTTTTTAAATTGCGTTACTGAGATTTTAATTGCTGTGGATGCAATTTCACAGGAGTTAAGTCTGTAAAACTTGCAGTTTAATCTCCTATTTATCATACCATAATGCATTAAGGTGCTGTAGGACATGAGAAAAATAAACATATATTACAGATTAAAATCTGCAGTGTCAAATTAAGTTCGGAAAGATAATGAAGTGTTTCATAAGATATAAAGTTTTTTCCCCGATAATTACGTTTTGCCATCTTGCGAGTAAAATTAGATACCGACAATTATTTTACACCAAAATGCAGTTTGGACTAATATGTGGGCATTCTGTTGAGTTGAGGTTATGTTTTCATGATTCGCTAGTCATCTGTGTGGCAAACATTAATAACAAATAATTTAAGATGCCCAAAAGCACTTTTTTTTTGTTTCGAAGTTCGAAGTAAAAAAAAAAATATTTCGAATACAAAGCCAAATATTAATTTTGAAGATTCACCCACCCCTAGCAAGCATTGCAGTAAATGTTAACAAGAAAAATGTCTGCGGATTTGGATGCACCATGAGCATTAGGAATTAAGTAGCCAAGAGAGCGCAAGTGTTAAATTTAATAGCCTTGATAGCAAAATAAGTAGTGTGAAAGAGAATGTAAACAGCCAGTTAACTAATGTAAGTGATTTAGTAGATAATAAAATATACACTGTAAATGAAAATGCAGTCGGGAAAATAGAAGGCACTAGCGAATTAGTGAATAGAAGAATTTACTACGTGAATAAGAAAACTGAGTGTAAATGGATGTGAACAGTGAAAACATCAGGATGGACAGTGTCATTGGGAGGATGGACAGCGTTGAGGATGAAATGAGTGCAACAAAAACAGAATGGCAGGAAATTCTCCAGCAGCGGAGTTCTACTATCACCACACCTGCAGCAGAGAAGAGTGGGGAAGCAGTGCAAGTTGTAACCAAAACAACAACCTTGGAGGGAGCGTAGCCAGCAGATCTGTGGCATTGGTGTTGTGCAGTCAGGAGTGGGAAAAGGGGTTTAAATTCAGCCAGCCAGACTTCTTGGGAGGAGTACCCAACAGTTTGAAATACTTGCCACCCTGAAAAGCTGGTCATCCGAACAGCACACTTACTACCACGTGGCTATACTGAGAAGCCCTGCACTAAGCAATCTACAATCTCTGCCAGGGTAACATTGAATGGAGTACACCACACTGGTATCAGCCTTGGAATTACATTTCGGTGACCGGTACCTGTGACATGTCTACCATGCTCAACTGCAAAGCTACACCCAGCAACCACGAGAGCCACTGCAGGAGCTACGGTAAGACATTGTGCGACTGTCTCAACTATCTCTGCAAGGGTGCTCCAAGGTGGTGTGTGACATCATTGCAGTTGGCTTCATCATTGATACAATTACCGACGCATGTACGGCAAGTGGAACGCCTGGCTGCACCCCACACCATGCAGGGCGTCCTGGCTCGAGCACTGGAGGTGGAGTCAGCAAGATTAAGATATTGAAGGAGTTGCAATTCACTTTGAGGGACATTGCTTCCAGTGTACGTGCTACAGAGCTTAGAGCTTCGCCGCTCGCCACCCAAATAACAGGAGTGTTGGTCACGTGGACAGCTGGGGGACATGAGAGCCTACTGCCCACAATAGCAGCAGAATCAGAAGCAGCATGAAAAGAGGCAGCAAGATGAAGGACAAATGGAATTGCAAGAAATCTGTGAGCATCATGCATATTGCCCAACAACTGAGACACCACATCGACAAGCTGATAAGCTGTACGCCTTACTAAGCAGTTGCAAAATGCACATGATGACCTGCACATGCTGTCCGGATACCCTGTGCAAACTGTGCCAGATAGCAATGAAAGGAGCTCACGGCATGGAGCAAGTAATGTGATGGACCCTCTAGCAGTGGTTCTGAGAACAGCAGTCCCACAGAGGATGAGCTTCAGGAGGCAAAGAACCAGCTTCATGAGTTTGAAAAGGGGAGTGAAGTAGTTGACAGAAGATACCAGTGCTTCAGGATACGACATACCTCAACTTGCAACATCCACCGCAAATGCCAGCACATTTCAGATTGGAAAACATAATCTATAGAAACATGCATGGGGAAATTATGTAGTTAAATCAATATTTCAAATTGATAATGAAAGGATTAGTCATCCTGTAAGGCATCAATGGCCATATTCTAATATATTGAGAGAATCTAACACTACTGCAAACAAGGACGAGCAGAAAACTGGCACACTGCTAGGCATGTAGCAAAAACAACTTTCAATTGATATGCCACACTTCACGTCAAATCACAAGGCCAACAGCAGCAGTAGAACCTACCGAGAATTTTAAAGTTTTTTCTGTGGTTTCTTTCTACACAGCAAGAGAATTTAATATATAGAAGTAACTGGATGAAAACTGGGTATGAAAAGGGAGCATAGGGCGAGGCATTTCAGTAGCACAACTGAAGTGGCTGTACAACCCACAGAGTCGAAAAGGGTATTGCTCGAAGCTGCAGAAATGTTGGGAAGGACCCACTAGGATTCTGAAGATCAATGATGTGGTATTTCAGATTTATTGGCCAGGCTCTCAGGCAAAGCCAAAGGCTGCCCACATCGACAGACTGACACTGCACAAAGATCAGGATGTTGCAGTCTGTTTGGGGCAAACAGACTTGAGGAGGAGGCAGTGTTAGATGTTGCTGCACTTCATCGCTTCCCCTGCCCCGTCCCACTTCCATAGGCAAAGAACTGTCAGGAGAGTGTAATCTGAGATGCGGGCGGCAATTTATAAAGGGATGCCCCTGCGATAAGCCTATCACAACTCACATGCTCTTAACCTTCAGCAGATTGTATTTCTGCGATTATCTGAAAATTCATTTCTCACTCATTGCCCTTGCCACTCTCTGCAAGACTCAGGGTGCGGAGAACCTTCCAGAGCGGATCACAGAGACTATTCAACCCGCGACGGGCCTCCAAATGGACAGTTTGAATGTTTGCGAGTTAGTAGGATTGTGAGACATTAAGCAACAGGTGTGCAAAGAAAACAAAGCAACGAGCCAGGAGAGCATCAAGTGGCGGGAAGAGTGACTAGTGCGAGTGAAATCTGCAGACTGTGAGCATCGGTGCAGTGGAGAGACTGGCGGGCAGGACTAATGAACTGGATGCTTGAGTGTAAGATTTGGAATGATGGCAATAGACAATCTGAACATGTGTATATAATGTGTGAATTAAGTGACTACAACCTACGTATACACACTGAGGACTTCCAATTGAAATTGAGATATACATTGATGCATGCAACACTGTTGCGCAGTACGATTGCGCTCTCTACGGGTGACTTCGTCCCATCAACAGGCAAGCAAGAGATAGGGACAAGTCACAAACAGTGGCAGAGTACTTTTCATGCGTTGGACCGCCTCGGACATAAAAATAATTAACGTGTTTAATTATGAATTGTACTGCCTGCCCAGATTCCGACATGCCACCCCTTGAGCCAAGATTGTTTCACCCGACAGGCCACTATCCCAAGATAGCCGAAAAGGAAGTTCTACAGACGCCACAGGATCGCAGCACCTCTGCTGTCCCGTGACGTCACACTCGCCAAGCCTGGAGCCGAGGTGGTAAACTTGTCATCGCCTCAGTGCAGAGAGATAAGAAATTAGTGGTGCTAGCCACAACCCTGATAAAGCAACCCCTGTGACAAAGGCTACAACACTCTGCACCTCGGGAAGATTGTTGATATACTGGGATTTTCAACTATATAAGGAGGCACAAGGCCTTCACCAGCCGCGTAGGTCAGCGAGCACTCCCAGGGTCTGAGCAAGATCTCTCTTCTGTCCCACTAAATTCAAATGGCTCCAACCTATCCAGCAGCCTGCAGAAGGCTTCATTCCTCTCCAGCAGCTTGAAGAAAACTCTTCCTACAATTGAAGACAGCATGTCATGCCAGAGGTAAACCAGACGTCCAAACCCTGCACCCCTTTTACCACAGCCACTCCCTTGCTCCACGGTAGCAGGTCGTCGTGACATTTTCCCTGCTGGAAAAATTACCCTTGAGAGGATATGATGTAAAGAGCATAAACTAATGTACAAATTGTAACCAGACTAATTTTGCTTTATTCTTTTTCTAGGCTCACCTTCACCTTAATTTACGTCAATAATAAATTCTTACCTAGCCTGCATGATCCAACTGGGATTTCCCATTTCCAAAATCGTAATAATAAATATTATGTAAAATTGAAATTGTTGACTACCTCACTTTTTAATATTAGTTCCTTGCTCATTAATTTTTATTAATATTCTGTCAGTGAAACTTGTTGTTACGTGCAATAAAAACTCCACTAAGGAATAGTCGTGAGACATGCCGAATTCCACAGGAGACTGAGCTTGCATGAAAAAACATACCGCTGCTCCTCGGTTCCCGGTGCTCCCTTGCCTACCCTCTGTGGTATCCTAATTCCGGACTGCACATCTCTCCTTCAGTGCCAAAATCCTGCGTAGTTGCTTCACCCGTAAAATACGTACCCACACGCCAGCCCCCCCCCCAATTGAACGTACCATGACCCACCGGGCTGAAGTAGCAACAAACACGCCACTGCAGGCTTACTTACTGAACTCAGGAGGGCAGTCAGCTCTCTAACCATTATCTTGAAGATAGGGATGCGCATCAACATTAAATATTGCACTCACCAAGAATAACCAGAATAATAGTGGAGATACATAATTTGATGTTGTAAAAAACAGCTGTGTAAATAAATTAAATATAAAATTTAGTTGATTTTTTTAAATTACGACCTCCATACCTCATGAACTCAAAAGCCCCTCTGGCATCTTATAACAATATGCTCAAGACAAAGTTCATGTCAGCAATAACACAAGACCTTTTGAGTCTACCTACTCGAAGGTGAAAGTACATTCAACTTTGTTCTCTGTAGTCTCTACCAGAGACATGTCTGGTATTTATGAAAATTGGCCTACGAAGTATGTACAAGATTTTATTCTACACTGTAAATGGTTTTTATCAACATGTCTACTTGCTGTTTGTAGGATTTGAAATGCAGCGTTATTGTACACTGGTGAGATAAGCACACTTACTTGAAATGCAGAGGGGAAAAAAGATATTTTTAGAATCATGCAACGGTGAGGTTACATATATGGTCATCGCGCATGGTGTTGCTCACATGAAACAGTCTACATTTTTTAGGAAAATATCACGTGCAACTTATTATGTATAGTTAATCCCACATTTAAGTTCAAGATTGTTCATGTTTGTTTTATGAAATGGCTTCCTCCTCAGGAGAAAAACTAAAAGAAGGTGTTTCAGTAGCAAGGCTACGCACTACATCACAGCACTCAAAATGCTGTAATTTATTAAAAAGTGGAAAAAGTTCTTAAAATGAATTTTAAAGAGAGAGATGCTCCAGACAGAATCTCTGCCTGCTGCGATGCATTTTTAGCCATCTGGAAGATGTGCAAGGCTTAAGAATGTCGAACTGTAACAGGCAGGCATTTGTTAACACGACCAGAACGTCAAGGTCGGTATGTAGAGTTGGAGCTTAGAGCATGGTCAAATGTGGCAGATGGTATCGATATTCATATCATGTACATACACAGTATGCCTATAACTGTATTCTTACTGCTAAAGAGCTACCAGGACCTGTACTTTTCTCATTTCTGAGAAAAAATGTGCAAGTGGTACATGGGTAAATACAAACTAACACACACGTTCACAGCAGAGGAAGGAACAGTATGCCGCCTGTTTCAGTTTCCAGATTATAATCTAAAAAATCACAGGAGTAAAAAAGATGAAAAGTCTGAAATGAAAAAGAAAAAAGAACATCACAATGTAAGTTGATGTACTCACTACAAATGCCTACTACTCAGCAGAGACCCAGAAAATATGTTAACTACACAAGCTCACGTTGTCTCCTTTCCCTTGGACCACTAACAGTTGGTTCTAAATTACCAGAAATACTTGCAGCTCATTGTTCCTCCTGTCAGCACGAACAACTTCCCAGTCTTAAAAACATTAATGCTAAGTGAACCACTTAAATATTCATACCTGTAGATTTTTTTTTTACTTTATCATTTACTGAACTATCTAGTTTACTCAACTATAGCTCTCCCCAAATAGTCCAGTAAACAGAGACTTAGCCGTTTTAAATACTGAATGTTATAAAGAAACTAATCTAATGACCAAATTTATTCGCCTCTACCTCAAAATCAGACATTTTTAAAGTAAAATTACAGATGTGCGAGACAAGTACTTTTTCACGTTCAAAACAAGATAAGAGGGAAATAAAATATATTCTTCAGATTCGAGACAACACCAAGAATTCTCTTTTTTTAATATAAAGAATATGCTAATATGGTGTGCAGTTTGCTTCAATTAGTAAATTAATTATTTTTTAATATTAATAAACATTTAAAAGGCTTAAATTTTATATGGATTATAAAGTAATTTTGATTTAGAGTGAAACCCTGTTAAGAAGTTCCCCTGCTTAATAAGTTGAATAATTTTGCACCTTGAGTATATGCACATGTGTAATTTGACCCTTAAGTTCTCCTGGTTAATAAGCTTTTTTTCAGTCCCTTCAAAAACGTCTTAACAGAGTTTTACTGCAATTCACAAAAAAAAAATTTCTGGAAACTAATATGAATTTTAAATATATATGTATTAAACATTTTTTATTCAAATGAGCAATGTGATACATAGAAAAACTAGACAAGAAGTACACTTAACTGCAAAATAAATTGATCACCCTGAAGGTGTCATCGCAGGGGCACATAAATGGGTACAGGCACAAGACATGGTAATATCAAAACATTGTACCACACCAAGCAAGTATTGCAGAGGACCAACACTTGAAGGATAAACTTAGTATGCCATTGGACCACCCGTAGCACAGAGATAAGACGGTGATATGGTTGAGCATGGAGGCATACAGAATCCTGATGTTCTCTTGAGAATGATCCTACAACAGCTGGTGCAACTAACCCTTGAAATCCACCGTAGTTACAGCTGGTCAAAGTTGCTGTCCAATCTGGTCTCAACGTTCTCTATGGACGAGAGGTCTGGGGACCTTGCTGGCCAAGGAATCATGTTGACATCACGGAGGAAGGCCAGAGATACCTGTGCTGTGTGAAGCTAGGCATTATCCTGCTGAAAAATGGGATTGTCAATTTACATCCAGGAAGGGGAGTGCACATGTTCGCAGAATATCCTGAATCTATTGCTACGCCCTCAGGGTTCCTTCAATAACCACCAGTGGGGTGCTGGAATTATAGGAAATGGCACTCCACAACATGACACCTCTCATCAGGAAGGTGTGCCACTCTATAATTAAGTGTGAATATGGCGCTGGCCAGGACGTCTCCAGACTTGAATTCAGAGATCATCTGTATACAGACAGAACCCATGATTCATCGCTAAACACTACTCGTCACCAATCTGCAAGCTGCCTTGTTGCCCATTCCTGGCAGGTCCACAGGTGCTCTGTGATACTCAGGCCATAAGACACAGTCACAGATCAGCTCTGTAAGCCAATTGGATATGGTACTGGTGGACACAGGCGTACCCCCATAACATGTCCCTGGATTGGCGCAGCGATGCCCGTGGAATGTTTACAGCCTGTTACACAATGAATCAATCCTCCCTGCTGGTGGTCTGCCAGAGCTGACCCAAACCTTCTTGATGGGTGTGTCTACCCTCATTTTTCCACTGTTCCAACACAGACTCACAGTGTAGTCAGAATGATTCAAGTGGCAATAGATGTGCCAAAACGTCCAATTCGACTCTTGAGGCCGACGATATGGCCTCTCTCAAACTCATCCAGCTAGGTAAAGGCTTGTCGAATGCACCTTTGGGGCATACTGTGTGTTCAATGAACTTGGCTCTGTGGCCTTATTGTAGAAATATCAGAATTTAAAGTTTTGTTTATGTTTTAGTGTTTTTATCTTTGTATTTTCTACCTGGTTTTATATAGCAGTTTTGGCCAAGGAGAAAGGTATTAGTTACAAGTATAATTGTACAATGACATAGTAGGAAGTGACATATTTTAGGAATTTTTCCAGTGTAATTAGCATTATCATGTGAACCCCGATGACTAATGGCTCTTCTAGAACGCCATGATGAGCAGACCAAAGATTTTTTGCTGCAAGATTTGCAATTTAATTTGTTTTACCACCCATCGTAATTGTAGGCGCTGTGTTTTAAGAGGCACCAAGTGGTTTTAAATACGCTGGGCATGAAAGAAGAGGCCCAAGCAACATTGTAATTAATTTTGGAGTGTTTTCCAAGTACTTTGGCTGCCATCTGCACCTACATGAATGTAAGACCTAAAGAGGCTGGTAATGTGTGCCACATTTTACGTTGAACTCTTAGACTTTTTGACATTTTAAATATTGTGTTGGTACAACTAAATTACATTTTGAATTTGAGGACAGTAATTTTGGAAGACGTTAAATTTAATTAAAGAAGGCGTTTAAAGTTTCCACAAACATATCAGTAGCCAATAGTGACAATCTTTTGTTTCAAGGCTTAAGTTGCCTTGCTACTAATTTTTTCCGATAATTAATGAAAAATCTAAAGAGCCAGTTTCAAATTAACTCACGTAATATAAATTTTGCTTGCTAATGTTTAAAGAGGTGATTTAGCATGCCAATTTATTTCAAACTGCGAATAAATCATTTTGACAGCTATTATTCATGGTTTTCAATGGATTTGAAACCACACACTGATTTAATTAATTTCCAGATAATTTATGAATGCTTGATTCACGTAATAATTTTATATTAATAAAACAATTTCTCTCTCACACTTATCTGCTGTGGTAAACTTAAAGTAGCTAGCATTTCTTTATGCAATGATTTTGTATGTTTTTGTCTAGCTAATTTTCATACAAACTGTATGAAATTGTGTTTATCTGGATATGCTAAGCATAAGGGTAAATGTGTTCTGCAATTTTGTGTAATGCTGAATTTCTTATGTCACCACTGCCTCTCAATTGACTTACCTGTGTTTTAAATTTAATATTCTAACTTTTTCTGAACTTACATTGCTTGTAAAAGACAATTTTCTCACGCCGAATATTTCCAATGGACATTGACTTGCTTTCCGTCATTGTCCTCTTTGCTAGACGCCACGCTCATAGAGAAAGCAATTTGCGAGTTAGGAAGTTTTTGCAATAATCACTTATATGCCAGACACACTTCATAAGTATTTTAAACTTTATTTCTTTTACCACAAGAAAACAAACACTCTATTATTTCCAGACTTCTACATCTGGTTTTCCAGGTGTAATTATGTTCCAAATTTGATATAGAATAACAGCATATTCTCTGGCTGATGAGGTGAAATCATTATTGCTAATTTAAAAAATTAATAAAAGGAAAAATCTCTACTTTATTTATTTTCAATCAACAGTAGTTGCCTCACCACCTTCAATCATTCCTAATGAAAACCCACCATCAAGCACAGGCATGGTATGTGTGTCAAGCACATCATCAGCAGCTCAGTGCTTTTTAATGGATATTTTTGTTTCAAAATACTTAACCTCTTCCATTTCTCCCTTCCTGTCGACCCTTAAGGTCACAGTTGATCCATGCTGACTAATGAAGGCGAAATCTCAAAAGTCCCCGGGATTCAGAAGCTGTTATTTCTCAATATTGCAGACACTTGCACATCATTAAGTAAAATTTTTTTTTAAGGCTATCTGCCAAATGAAAGACAGTCTCCTATATATGATCTCCAAGCACATGTGACATTTATTGTGAATAAACAAACTGAAAAATCAGCTTCAAGCTACTTGTTCTGATAGCCAAGAAAGGAAGGGAGGTGGGAAACGACAGACTGGAAAGAAGGGAGCAGGAGTCAGAAGCCCACAGTTGCACAGGTCACCATGGCATACATAGAGTGCTTACTTACTAACCCTCCTTCCTTTACCCCCCCGTCGCTCCACACCTCCTTTTGACATGCCTCCAGCAGCCACTATTTATTGCTCTGCTGGGAACAAAATAAAATGAGTGGAGTCAATGAGAACATTGTGCTCCAAAAGCCCATTTGCAAGGGAAGGGAAAAATGGGAAAACTAGGCAACTACATAACAGAGTTCTTGCACTGTGGAAGATATTGCACATTTAAAGAGAGAATACTTAATTATTGATAGTAACAGTAAAGTTAACCAACTGTGATAGTCAATTGTTTTGGGAAATTAAACTATAGCCAATATAGGGAAATATGCCAATTATTCCAATACCCAATATTGGTTATTGGACATCGGACCACCACTAGTAAAAAAGAAGAAAAAAACATACAATTTTGAATAACTTGCTGTGTCAGTAGCAAATGACATTTTAAAACATATTACTACAGAAAAATAAAATATCTATGAATTAAAACTAAAGTAATTTAAATTGGTAAACATGGTGTGATACAAATGTGGTAAACTCAGACTGCCTCAGAACAATCTGTCTGTGCAAAAAAGGGGCTGTAATGGGTAGTACTAAGTAACACAATAGCAGTACAAACTCAATACAAGATATTACCACTTACCATTAAGTATTATTTTCCCCACCATCCTTACAGTTTGGCATTAATTAAATAAAGTTCAGTAAAGGAGAAACAGTAAAGTTTTATTGCCATAGGAAAATATAATGCATTAGGAGAGTGTGCACTGTTTTCTGTAGCATTTTGCTAATACACTGCAGCAGCACTGCGTATTTTCCACCTAGGACACGTAAAAAGGAGGGGAAATGCTGCTTGGAAACAAAGCAGACGACATCCAAGATGGCGGATGAAGATGACGCAGCACACTGGTAGTCACAAACAACAACATGGCCATTACCAATGCTCCTACTAGGCAATGAAGGAACTACAGCAGACAAAGAAGGTGCAAAAGAGAAAAGAGGTGAGAGAGAAATGAGAGGCAAGATGGAATGACAGTGCATGAAAAAACAAGAAGGAATGACAGCATGTGAAGTAGTGAGATGGAATGACAGAGCATGAAGTGGAAATTTCTACAAACAAGATGGCGTAGTAATAATAAAAATAGGTATCCTTGATAACACGAGCCTGTATACACATAGCTGAAAATTAAATAAAAACATTAATTAAATATATATTTAATTAAATATGTAACAGTTTTATAGCCCATCAAATTTAAGATGACTCCAGACTCCTCAGGCCCAAAATGGAGTCTCCGAGGCAAATTAAGGAGCAACAATATTAAGGGAGCACAACATTATAGGGATGTTTATCTTGAGAGCTGTCAACATGGCGGATATGCTAATATACAGTTGCGGAAAACAAATTGATTTACATGAATCTTCTAAGACTATAAAGAAAAATTCCAGTTGTTTCGAGGGGAAAATGGGAAATTCAAGGGGAAACAGTAAAATATACTGTAATATAATTTTGGTTCTGCGAAGCTTCGAAATTAAATCTCGAATTGAATCTTGTCTTTAAAAAGATTCATTTACCAAATAAGTATTATTCTGCACCGGTAGGCCTAATAATATTTTACTTCCTACATCACATAATTTAAACAATATACGTATTTACCGTAAAGGAAGACGAGGTTTTTTGACAGAAAAGGAATAGAAAAAATGAGGGGTCATCTACAATTCGGGAATCATCTTCAATTCAAAACCTAGGTGATTTTGACAAAGGCTTTTCATGCTTAAGTACTGTGTGTCCTATGATTGTGCGTATTTTCATAGTGCTTTTTCATATTTTCATAGTCAACTTTGACAAGGGTCCCCTTAACTGATGTCACCCAGCCCATACCGAAGGCAGCCAGCATAAAGAGCTGGGAAGCAAAATGACCCAAGTCACAAACAGGTATATAACACCCACAAAAATTTTACAGTGCAAGAAATATGCTGCTACCATACAGCCAGGTTAGACACCTATTTCATTGTGATTAGCTTTTCTTTAAAAGTCAATCAAATATATCATATTATTCATATAATAGCATTTCTTCTTGAAGGGTTTGCTATAAATTCATGCAAAAATACTTCAACCTAGATTATTTTTTCAGTACTTCACAGGGGTAGTCTTGAATTTAGGTTGAAATATTTTTCCCTCGAAAATTTTTTTTTTTTTAGATTCAAGGTTGTCTTCCTTTCGGGTAAATATGGTAATTAAAATTAACTATAGTTTAGTACTTCAATGATGAAATATACAGCAAGAATACGTCACCAACTTTTAAAATGAAATTTCAAAAGCGTCACGACATACCATAACATTCAATTGTTTATATACACGACACAAGGCCGTAATCAAATTCAACTGTAACCGTGTTCCCCAAACCTTGACGAAAAGTAGTTATTATTTTGGTGTTTGTTATTACGATATGAGGCATTTAAATCAAGGACAGACAATGTCAAACAGGAAATGAAAATCCATAAAACCTACTACATGATAAGGTTACCCGAAATTTGGTCATTTGTCAATTGTTAAGAAAAGTGTAAAAATTATCTATATTTCGTCATTATCCGATAATTCTACCTTCTTTCTTTTCCTGTTAATAATTGCATAGATCTATGTTGAATATATTACTGTATTAGCAAAAGTTGTACTTACTAAAGCAAATTTAATATTTTTAATTTCTGTGTAAGTAAAGTCTTGTTTTGGATATGGTAAGTGTAATACGTTTGTATCAAAATGTTGTAAATTTTGTGATGAAATTGTCTAAATTCTACCATATATTACATGTGAGTAGCTAATTACAAAATGCATACATGAAATAGAATATTAGAGATTTTCCTGCAAATAAATACAACCAAACAATGTGTTCTTTGTTTAAAGTAACTTAAAAGTTATTCATGAGGTTAAGTTCACTAGTTAGAAAGTGCTTTTAATTTCTTGACTGTGGGTACCATTAGTTTTTCATGCATTGAAAAGAAAATTCCATATACCTGTAACACTTTAAAATGATTCACCCAACTCATTTAAAATTTGTGATTCGGGAATCTTTTAAAATATTATTTGAGATTTGATTTGTTCTCAAAAAGTTTGATTCGCAGAAGTCTAAATATAATATATTATTTAATTGAAAAAATAAGAAATTTTGAGGGAAAATTGGAAATTTTAAGGGAAATAAGGAGAAAATAAAATGGTGGATGAAAAAATAATGGCGACCACAAACAAGATGGCTGACAGGTTAAGGTCAAGAACATCACAAAATGCCAGAATCCAAGATGGCACCTCAGCACCCAACCCTTGGGTTTGGAGCCCCTATTCCTGTCTACTACCTTCCTTGGCCACCTTCCAGCAGCCATCTTGTTTCTGCATTCATCAAGCTCAGTCCACGATGGGAAATGTACACATAACAAAAGTGTACATACCAAAATAAAAGTAAATATTCATTTTGGCATGGTTCATGTTCATAGTGTACATAAACAGCCCTGACATACACAATGACCATGAATCATGCTATAAAGAATACCTACTTTCATTTTTATACATACATGTTCATTATATACATGCTATTCATCATAAACCGACCATTAAAGTTGACATTGTCTAGCAGTGCTGTCACGAGACGGAACATAAAATGTGCTGTGCTGCACATGCATATCTTAACAGACAACCACAATGTGGAAAAGAGAACTGCACCAGCACAGGCAGCGCTGTAGAACAGCTAACAGGTCAATGACCTTGCTCATGCGCTGCATGCTATCAACAGTAAATTTTAATGAATTTCACATGATGTTTAATTTTCACTGTGATGCATCGTGCAAAGTTTTATTAGAGTCCATACAACCTGATTTGTTTTTAAATGCTGCAGCGTTCAACTGTGTTTTAATAGATTTGTAGTAAATTTTTTTTTTCAATTTTCTATGGTTCCCGAAAATTTGTCCTCACAAACGAGATGCCTAGAAGAACTGGATGCTGTACGAATGAGATTTCAGTGTACTCCACTTATATTGAGGTACATACAGTGTATGTGACATTTTTGGTCTATTAATACTGTATTTGATACCAACCTTCCATCATCGTCTCTGAATAAATCCAGTATCGTCCAGATTCCACACACTGCCCACCTTGGGATGCTGTGAACAAAAACAAAATTATTTATAAAAATTGGAAAATATTTTATAAACAATGACCAACAACAATGTTTTCCGATGGGCATAACACTCTGAAAATAAACTTGCTACACTGTACAACACTACATTGTTTAAGAGCTCTGCCTGCCTATCCGGCACATGAAGTATGTTGCATAGGTTTGGCAGAAAACATTAGGTTTGAAAACAGTTGGATGGGCAATTCTACCAAAAAGTAAATATTTCAAGTCACTTTCAATACACTCGAGTAATAGTTTTTTAATGTACTGTTTTATTATTTTTACGTATTAAGACAAACAAACAACTTCATGCCCATTTCAATTAATTTAATATATCTTAATTAAAGAAATCAATATTTATATGTTTACAATTACATTCCCCTGCCAAGATCCTTTACCCAAGTTACATATTCAAGGACAATGAGCAGTATCTAAACATTATATACAGTATTAACTTTTATATTTTATTAGCAATTAATATATAAAATATTTATTTGCTGCATGAAAATAAGCTATCTTAAGTAAATAATAAAAAAATAAAGAAATATGTCACATTAGACAATTACCGATACACTGAAAAAATGTGTGTATTTAGAGGTCTTTGAAAAGAAAATTTTGTTGTATAATAAATGATCTGCAGACCTGAATTCGAAAGTGGCCACATTATTGATAGTAGGAAAACTGGTTGTATCTCAAACTACTTGAAATCTGTCAATTATTTCAACTGATGTTAATATGCCGATGTTAGTTGTCAAGATTACAAGGTTTTAATTAATGTCTGTCTGGGGGGAAATGTAAGCTCAAATATTTCTCATTCCTTCTCCCATCCGCCCCTATTAAGCTGACAGGGGAATGAGATTTTTGTTTATTTTATGATTGGACTGTTTTCCTTAAATAGAAAACCACTACAAAAATGGTTTTGATGAGCCATTACAAAGTTTCAATTTATAACTAGCATTATACAACAATATGCTTTTCTTTGAATTGAACTGTCCTACAAATAATTTAAAATGATACTGCTACTAAGCAGTCCGTACTGAGGCCCTATCTATGCACCAAGCTGCTACTTTTGTAAAAAGATGAACCAGGCCATAGACGTGGAGAGGGTTGGGAGAGGGGGGGGGGGGGGGGGAGAACCAGAGGGTCCAAACAAAAAAATAATTTTAATAAATTAAAATTTAAAACCCCATATAAACTATTTCCCGCTTATGACAGACCAAAGAGCATGCATCTCTTCTTGTTTGTAGTGCAATATTGCTAGAGCTGTTAACAGAATAATAGAAACACACTGAGTTTCTTATTTTTCACAACACCAAACTACACGTCTATCAGTAAGGGGGATGTTTACGCCCTACCCTCTACCCTGCAACACAGCCTAGTCTTCTCCTGAGCTTGACACAGTAGTACAAACAAGAATCAATAGATGTGCTGGTGGTAGCTGAGGAAACAAAAACATATATACTTCATAACCAGTCAGTATTTTAATGGGTGATGTCCTTTAAAAGACGTGTGTGCGTGTGCGGCAACCAATAGCACAGAATATTACTCTACTTGAAAAAAGATGCATAGTTTTTATTTATTTGCAGGTCTGCAAACTGAGATATACAAAGTTTTAGAACCAAAAGATAAAAAAATAATTTTTGCCCAGATGTGAGATTTTCATTCCAAGCCATTGTTTTGTGTTATATTGAACTGTCTGAATCATAACACTTCAGCTGTCTATAATTTTCAGAAGGAGCTTATTTAATACATTACAGAACTAGTTACAGCTGTCAAAAAATAATTTATTTTCCTGGTGGGGCTGCTGGACAGCATAAAAATTTTTAAACATTTCATAAATTTTAGTAATTACATAAAAGATTTTAGCCTGGATGCTGAGTGGCATTTTTTTGCCACTTCACATGGAAAGAAACTATGTGATGGAGTAAGTGGCACTGTTAAAAAAGACTAGTGGCTAAAGCAAGCCTACAGGATAATGACATCCAAACTGTTCAACAGAAGTTTGATTTTTTCACTAGTCAAATCCCAGGAAACACATTTCTGCACATTGACAGTAGCACAATAGAAACAGAAGCTGATTTGGTACAGATACAGTTTGTGCAGTTCAGATCCCTAAGACATGACAAAACCACTGTTTTATCCCAGCGAGCATTTTGAACAATCCATACTTATGAAGTATCTGGATTAACTATACGAGAAGGTTTTCAGTTTCAAACAAAACTCCTGTTCAGGACACAGATATTAAAATGCATGCCACACTGGCATGCATTTACTATAGTGCATGGTGGCTTGGGGTTGTAACTAAAATTCAAGAAAAAGAATACTACATTCAGTTTTACCACCCAAGCAGCCTAGGAACTTCATTCAAACAACATGCATCAGATTTTGCTTGGGTTCCTCATACCAACATCCTCCTGGTCTTGACACCATTGGAACTCATGGCTCAGTCATCAAGAGAACACAACATATCAGACAAAATGAATTGCGAAATAACATTATTTAAAGAAAAAGCTGATGTGTAAACTATTTGACAGTGTAAATTTACTATCAGTTTTCAGCATGCGCATAGCGTTTTTTTTCAGAACGCATAAATTCAAATGAGTGCTCACCACATGAAATCAATTCAAAACACCTGTAAGTACTTAATATACTTTGTAATTAAAAATTAGTTAACTGTGTCTGCCAATGAAATTACTATAGAGACAACAGTTCCTTAAAGATAATATATACTTACTTCCTAAGCCTAAATTACAAGCCTATCTTACATAGCAGCAAATAATGTAGTTCAGGTATATACATAAGACCTACAAATTATCTCAACAAAAACTTTATTTGTATCCAGTAAAACCAAAACAACAATTTGGTAGCTTACTATCAAACAACAACTTATCTGAATTAATTTGACAGAACTGTATGGAAGTCACTATATACAAAATGAAAAGTTTAACTTCTAAACAAAACAAATAATCATTTGAGTTATAATATGTTTAGTGAGCTTATTTTGTTGTTGTGAATAAAAGATGTCAGAGATATTAATTATACGTGAGTTATTGAGTTTTTAAATTGTAATGAACTCAAATAGTATAGTAATTGAATGGAGTAAGAGTAAACATGAAGCATCGTAAATAAGAAATATAACAAAATTCTTCTGTGCAGTTGCTTGGCAACCAAAATACAGTGATATTAAACACAACAGACAAATTAAAATAGCATGGGAAAAATCATTATACATTTTCACTAGAAATAACAAATTTAACACAAATCTTACACCCTCAAAAGGTAGGTAGAGTTGTTTTTTTACCTTAGTTTCCTGCGGCAGGAATTTACTATGCCAGACATTCCGGAAATACACACATTATTACCCTTTTCAATAGGATCATAAATTCTCGAATACTACACAAATTCAACTCTGGTATTAAATTTTGTGAAAGGATTTTATTACTGTGTTTGGGAAATTCAGAACAAATTTGAAAGACATATGACATGAGTGAATCCTTAAAATAACCTGAAAATTATCTAACTTCAAAATCAAAATATTTCAGTGATTCATTAAAAAATTTTCTCAGGAAATATACAACTTAATTTCACTCACTCTAAGTTAGCAATACTCAAGGACAGCATTACATTGAAGCTCATAGCCGGGAGTTTAATTAAGTTAATAATTAAATCCCTGTTTTCCTCTTCCTCCCTGGTGTGCCTACAAGTTTTGTGTAATGAGAGTATAGACCTGAAGTGCGTGGATTGGTGCCTGGCTTGGGTGAAGTTTCTCTATGTTAGAAGAATGCTTGGGTTTCTGTTTCCTTACTTTAATGTGAGATCATGGTGAAAAGGGGGTAAACCCTAGAGTAACTTGAACCAACTGTTTTTCTGAGCGGGAAGTTCTGGTTTTGAGAACTTCAACCAAAATTGCAAAGTCAGATTTGCGGAGTGCATTAGGGGCAAATATCCTAAATATCTGGCCAGGTCCTAAATCTCTCTTCAGGGGGCCAGCCATTATATAGCAATGGCTGCATGGACAGTCTAACAAGAGCAAAATTCTCACTTACACTCACAATTTGATGTTTCTTCGGCAGACACTGTACCTTGTTAGTAGTGTGAGGAGGGGTGCTCCTCTTTGTAGCCTGGCTCTCACGTGGGTGAGCTCCGGATTAGCGGCTGACGATGGTTGTGGCGGTGCAGTACAACTGGTCTGGTTACTGGAGGTAAGTGGGCAAGTTTTGTATAAGGGGCGATAAATACCAAGAAGAGCTTCCCCTTCCTGCAAGATTGGTGCTATAGCCGGATGGGATCTAGTGGGCAATTTTACTAATGGCCCAAATAGAGGAGTTGTCAGTTGGAGTGAGTTAGAAGTTTGCGAATTATTAATAACTGTTTCTGATGGAGTTACGATTACTTAGTTCCTGAGAGCTTTTATAGGTTGCTTACTCACATTTCCATGTTTGGCATAAGGCATTTAGACTACTCTTAAATCCTCAGAGGAGAAGCAAGCAAGTTCAGCGGTCCTATAGTGTACTTCCAGGGCATAGTGACGTGTCACTCTTGTTACCCACTGCCCGATCTTGCAGCCTGGGACTGACTGGGAGTGACGCAAATTACTGGGTCCTGGGTATGGTACCCACCAGAAATTTAGTCAGTAGCTAAGGTGTCCAGTCTTCTCTCCGGCCTTTGCAAACTGGGAGAGAGAAGTAGAACATCTGGTCAGACCAATTTATGTGTGGATCAGAGTACCTAATGTGATGGGGCGCAGCCGATGAACTACCAAGCGGCAGGCCTCGGTTTGCCTTTTTAAGAGCTTCCTCTGTAATAAAGTTCAAGTCAAATTATCTTAGTTCTAGGTGATACAGGGTTCAAACTAAGACAAAAAAAAATCACTCGTAATTTATTCAAAATACATGCTATAATGACATACTAAGGAAATACAGGGTGAGTCCACACCAGCTCCTAAATAAATAATTTAACGAAGTTAAAAGGAAGTTTAATCGTACGTTAATACACGCAAAGGCATCCTGTGATACAGCTAACTGTTTATTACGAATTCAGAAAGAACCTAAACTGCACTTACCAAGAGGGCAAATGATGTAGGTAAAGAGTTTCCAGAAGGGATAGTCATAACCTGCTACCAATGGAGAACTAGAGTTTACCACAAGGTGGGTGGCAAGAGTGGATGACATCTTCGGGAGTTTCTGGAAGGCGGTGTTGACCAACAGCGGCAGGATCTGTGGGGTCACCGACGGCAGTTGACTTCTTTAGATATCTTCCGCGACACGTGCACACAAAGTGTGGTCAATTGGTTAACTTATCCTTAAGGCAGTTCTTCAGCCTTTTCAAACTGGAAAAGAGGGTGGGGGGGGGGGGGGTGACCACTTACACCTACTGCTGCCCTTGAACTTATTCAGACAGGAGGGACAGCAACTGCCTTGAGCCATGGATTGCTCCTTCTATATGACCACTTACACCTACTGCTGCCCTTGAACTTATTCACAGGAAGGACAGCAACTGCCTTGAGCCATGGATTGCTCCTTCTATATATACTAATTTTAAGAGCATGTAGGCCTCCCAAGAGGTGCAGGGGTGGCTAGCCTTTCTTTGAAAGGGTTGAAATCCTTCCACTGATGTGGCGGTATCATTTTCTTATCTCCTCTCCTGGAGACATGGAGAGTTGTTATCGCCTCATCACGAGGCTCTGGATGCTCCAGTGAAATGTGTGCTGCTCTCCAGCGGCCCGCTAAGGAACTGGCATGACCTTCGTTGGAGGGTGTCGTATTAGATGAATACGTCATAGTACTCTGCAGGCACACGCCCTCTTTATTATGACTGTTTTGGAGTAGTGACTTGCCATGCTAAGAGTCACGCACGAGATGGTGCAAAGTTGTTGAGTAGAGTGTGCATCTTTATTGCGCAGAAAACGTCATGCATCAATGTGAAGCAGACATATGAACAGTGAAATTAAGTTTTTGGATCTGAAATTTCATCCTTTAAAATTGTACCGTCTAATAGTACAATAGCAAGAGTTCTCTCATCAGGACCTCTGAAATGTCAGATATCCAAATTTGATTTTTTTTAATTCTTCAAATTTCTTAACAGCTGAGGTTAAAATTTATACATTTAAAACACAAGGTATTTTACTACCTTGGAACCAGGCGAAAGATAAAGTCTTACGATTCAATAGTCATCAATGTTGTTGTTGTAACCATCTCCTTGGGACACTAATTCAAAGGTATAACACACTCAAAATTTAAGTATTGGTGCTTTATAGGCCTGCGTACATTTACAGTACTGACAATGTTTCTCATCTATTGTCCCCTATGTTAAAATGTTGGGCAAAATAAAAAAAATTTTAAGCAAAATACGTAGGTTTTAATTTTAAATGACTAACCGTAGTAGAAAATTGAGATAGTGATTTATAAGGGCTACAAATGTGTAAAATCATATCCTGTGAATAACTCAAAGAATAAGTAACTTCCTGATAAGGAAAGCTTATCTATAAAATTAACACAGGTGATCTATCAGAAATTAAACCTATCAATATACACATGTTAGCCTATATCAGGACAAAGAAAAATAAAATCAAACGAAAAAGAAAATATTCAGATTTCTGTGACATTAAAACATTCAGTAAATTGAAAATTTAAAAAAAAATTATTGCGGATAATTAAAAGAAATCATTACACATATTAAACTAGCATTCAGAATGTAAACAAACTGGAGAATGTTCATTTGGCAGCTGTAAACATTGAGATAAAAATCATAACATTTACCAATATAAGTGTCGAAATAAGATGTAAACAAAATCAAATTCTGTACCTACAACATACGCCCTTAATTTATTACAAAATGTATAAACATTTTGTAATAAATTAAGGGCGTATGTTGCAACTATACAGAACCACAAGTATGCAGAATTCCAAATTTTTTGAAAAACCTCTTTTGCTTTTACATAAGCCCAAAATTTAGGTATTATCAAAAATGTTCAACTTTCAACCTTTTTTTCTCAAAAAGAGAATACTTTTTCGGGGATTTGAGAAGCCATTCATATTCAAATGGGTTGAAATATTTGATCATAAAAATAATATAAGCTAAATTGATTAGTTTTAAATGGAGAAAACAGAAGTACAAATATAAAGAAAATCAAGAAATTTTTGTTTATTTTTTCCTCTTGTTAACATAGGCCTACCTATGGTTTACTTGGGTTGAGTTGAAAGATTTGGGCGGCTCTTGGTCTCGAAAGCCGATGAGGGTGAAATGAGGTGAAAATGGAGCATCGCTGGAATGCAAGGTCAGGGGAAACAAGAAATCAAAGAGAAAATAAGCCAATCAACATCATACATTACAATTCCCACTTGCAAAAATTCAGGAGCGACCCGGCCAGGGAGTGAGTCTGATTAACTTGTGGAAGACAAGCAGTCTAACCACTCACCTACCACGGCCCTCAGTTTACTTGGTTTTCTTAAAATAACATATCAAAATGAAGTTTAGATGATTCTTAATGAAGCTAAAATCTGTCGTAGGAGCTCATATATACATGTAATTACATGAAGTAGAAAGGATCTGCAATGTCACAAGGCAACCTACAATTTAACACTCGGAACAAATTTTGAGTGGCAGACTAAAAATTATTTAAGAAGAACGTGGCAGAAAATCCTACTTTCCTATTAAGGGGCAGCAGTGGCTGAGCAGTTAGCCTGGTCGTCTTCCACCAAGGCGAACCGGGTTAAATCCACGGCCAGATAGTGGTTCTGTGATGACCACTTCAGGAAATATGTGATTTGATTCACAATGTGGTTCACTGCCTGTTTCGTGTTTTCTATCTGCTTCGGGAGTGATTGAATCAGCCCACCGTTTGAGTGTGCGCTCTGCTGTGTATTCCATCGCAAAGTTGAAGTCATGACGGTTTGCTGTTTTTTCTCCAAACTGGATGACTTATGGTGAAAATAAGGTGGTGTGTGGCGGACTGTTTCTGTTTGCGAGTGTCTGAATGTTGCTGACACATCAATGGGCAATGAAATTTTATTTGTTGCAAGTGAGAAACTGCTTGATTATCTGGAGTAAAACGTATTATAATTATCCGTTTCAATTACATGACATAGTAGAGTATCTCGCTGTATCATTTCTGAGCAGCTTTCACCACATACTTTGAAATGCCCCTATATGGGACCATAACAACATGAAAAATTTGTAAAACTATTTTTTGTCACCTGTCTAGAAACAAAATATATTTTTGTGAATTTTATTCGAAATGGCGCAGCAACCATTATCAGATGATTTCTCATGGAATGACCCATTAGCAGTGGAATCACCTGCAAGCCAAGAAAAATTATAAGTTATAATTTGTAATACTAATTAACTAGAGTGAGTAGCAGTGGTGCAGCCTGGCTCTGCAATGGAACATAAGCCCGAACGTCTAGAGAGTTTTTCGCCTTCACTGGCACATACACACACACTTAAAGCCAGGTTTCACCATCATGGGTGTATAGGGAATCAAAGACTAAATTCCAAGAAAGATCTCTGTCATTTTTTGCGATAATATTTTCTACTAAGCTTTTTTGTTTAAGAATGAACGCATCTACATTTGTAAACGTTTCAAATTTTAATTTTTAAATGCACTTTTTAATTATTTACAAAAGTCACTGAGATGCCTTCAACCCCACAGTGTATCAGGTAGGTCAGACACTGCCTCACTCTTATACTTTCCACAAAATGCCCAGACACCCTCATGGGACAAAAAGCTGTCTCTGACTTAAAACACATTGACTGCGTACAATACGGATATCCTTAAAACTACCATCATACGTCTATAAAAAATATCTTAGGATAGTAGAGTTTAAAAAAAGGTAAGTTTCTAGAGGGGGGAGAGGGGGTCCCCTCCAAAAATGTTCACTTACACCAAAAATACGTAACTTTACATACCCACTCAGTCTATAAGGCCTTTATAAGTTTTCATCAACATGGCACTACATGGCACTCAAAAAATATTCACAAATAATTTTAAAAATACTCTCACACAAATATATTAAACATTATTGTGTTCATCCCACAATAATTGACTAAGATTTGTATATTCAGTCTTTCTCTTGTCTTGGTTGGCCTGACAGTTACACATTTACGCCAATAAAAATATATACATAAAAATATATGCACACACCCACGCGCGCAAGCATGCACACATACATATATACATAAAATGAATTAATTAATCCTTGATTGTCGTTAGCATGTGTCTATTTGGGAGTTTAATTCACTGTTGTGAATCCTGATGGTTAATATTCCAAGACATTGAGGGGGGGGGGGGGGGGGGAGAGTCCTTAATCGTACTTGCAGGAGATACCTGGGCAGCAGCACTGATCTTACGTGCGGTACAGTGAGACCAACAGCTGAAAGTCGAGAACTAGCTCTATAGTGAACCAGCTGCCCTCCAAGCGTGACCTTAGGAGAAGTCAGCTGTTTTTTTTTTTCAGGTGCCGCTTCCACCCGTGTTCGCACGTAGACACAAAGGTGTAAACTTTCTCGACTCCAAGGACTTGATCCAGAAGAAAATGATCCACTTTGCACACGCCCATGTCCCACTGCCAAACTTGAGGCAGCACTCTAACTGCAGGTGTAAACACTAAGGCTTCCCCAGCTATTATCATTGCAGCTCTAGTGATATTCCGTACTCTCAGTTTCTAAGGCGCAACTGCACACGTCACCACAAAAAATATACAAAATTACAAGCTGAAAGTTACTGGATTCCACAACTGTTCAATGCAACAACCTGCCCAATGAGCCACATTATTTTTCTACTGTCAGGCAACGCAAATTTAAAGTTAACCAAAGTCACACACGTTAACAACACCCAATTTACAAGGCAAGTTTCCAATAAGTCAAAATACATAAGAGAGCCACAAGTTTTTAAACCAATATAGTGAAGGGCAGTTACCTCACAGGTAACAGGTCCCAGATTACCACTGCTCAGTCCAGCCATCAGGGTACCATACGCTGCCATACTTTGCCCGTGAGTCCATGCATCGTAACCAATCATATAATGTGATGCATCGCCAGAACGATTTTAAGTAAACTTTATAAAATTCCCTACAGCTGATGAGTTAATACTCGAGCACTCAAGTACAGTTTCTCAGCTTGGTTTGTCCACGCCTGCTCGCAACGAGTTGCAACAGCCAACTTCATGTAACATTTTAGCGTAAGCTCTTCACATACACACTTTAACTATATGCATAAGTCACCATTTGAAAATGACATGCTGACCCTGCAGCACCGAACTAACTGTTCAGCAACAGTGGCCCTTAACAGGAAAATAGGACTATCTGCAATGCCCTTCCTCAATTATTTTTTGTCTGCCGCTCAAAATTGTGTTCCAAGTGTTAAATCGTAGGATGCCTCATATTATTACAGATCCTTTCTGCTTCACGTAATCACATACTTGTTATTTTGCTAAATTAAATTGTGAGTGAACTGCATAACGTACATAGTGATAGTGAATTGCCAACGACATTTCGTGTTCTTGCTACTTACTTGCATAGGCTAATGGAATTGTGTATGAAAAAACCCCTCCATGCTTTAAAAAACTGTGGTAATTTAATGAACACTGCACATAGGGCCTATGGCTCATTATACAGGATGCTCGGAAGCTAAACACAAAATTACGGGAGGTGATTCCTTATGAAAAATAATGTCAAAAATGTATAGGACATCATATATCTAAACAGAATATTAAAGGATATATGAGCATGTTAAAACTGGGTTTTGAAAACCTATTTTCGCTGAATGCCTTTGCACTTTCTGCCAACGGTAGGGATGGCGGCGATTTACCCACCATACTTTCCATACGGTTGAATGGGACACACCCATTAGGGGTGCTATGGAGCATGTACTAGTGGAGGGCTTGTCAATGTGCTGACGTATCACTTCAAGCCAAACAATGCGGACAGACCGAGGATGGCCGGCATTACGCCTGTGTGTCTGCAACATGGGAAGCATAAGTCACCGTTTTGCTTCGGACTTTGTAGAGTTGTACAAGGCATTCAGCACAAATCTGTTTTCAAAACCTATTTACCACATGCTCATATCTCCTTTAATATTCCATTTAGGTATATGGTGTCCTATATATTTTCACTATTTTAAATAAGGTATCACCTCATGCAGTTTGGGAGTTTAATTATCGAACAGCCTGTATAATTAACTGTTTTTTATCAACATACTAGTTTTGGGGCCATATTTGGAAAAAGCATTTTCTATCGTCAATTTGTATACCTTTTGGGCCAATGCTTTACCAGTTTTAATGCGTTCAAAGCGTGTAGAGATATGAGGAGGGGACTTTAACAGGGCCACCCTATATATGTCTGGCCCTCTTTTCATGTTGTCATGGTTGTATGGCATTTTTAATACTTATTTTTTAGTTTGCTGGTATTTGTCTGTATTTTGTCATAATCCTTTTAGTAGCATGAGTGAAGAGCTCTGGGTTAGGATTGGTTTAGATAGCTGCCTCCTTACATACAACTTAAATTAATGAGACTAAGAATTTAATTATGGGTTTCATTGTATTAAGGTATATTTCACGAGAGTAAACACATGTTTGAATAACTATAATTTATCATTGTGTACAACTACTTTTCGCACTGGTTCATGTAATAAATACATAAATGAATTTTATGGTTTTCATGTAATTAGATGCCTTAAATTTATTTTCAGTTGCATACATTCTGCCATCTTTTCTATTAACTGCCTCTTTTTTTTACGTGACACACATGCACGCTGTGTCTGTTAAAAGTCGTTGGGATATTGAATTTACATGTGGTGACTGAGAGAATACAATAAGCAAAGTTGTAAAAACACTCAATATAACAAGATCCAATTAAACAGCTAAACTATCGACATCAATATACTTACTTCCTGCATTACCAGTAGGCCTGTCGGCTGTCAGTGTGCTCAAGTCTTGCCACAGCAATGGTACTGTGCCAATATCAACTGATTTCTTAAATCCATCGCCTGTTTCCTTTGATTCTGCAAGTTTTAAGTCGTTCTCAAAACTGATTAATGTTTCTGCAGGTGAACTCTTCAAAACTACATCTGAAATTTGATAACCATCTTTAAGTAACCTCAAGTTGGCCAAAAAACATTATGTTATTCAACAGCTTAAAGTAACACATCAAAATACTTCTAGATGCCTTACCTTGCTGACTGCCATTGAGATCAACTAGTTGTGGTTCCCCAAATCTATGAACACCACTATGAGCTCTACACGTTAAATTTTCACCCTCCGAACCTAAATCTTTGGTATGATTACTATTATTACTGTCTATCTTTGGAACACTTTTCCCATTAAAATCTACAAGAGTACCGATACTTCTTTCGGAATCATGTAATACATCAGAAGTATCCATAGGTGATGTTACTATGGAACTTGTTAGCCCTAACCTATTATCAGTAGTTGCCAATTCACAACACTCCATATCACTGCTGATACCAGCTAACTTTGAACAAGTAGCTACAATAAGTTCTCCCAAAGTTCTTACTCGTAAGCTGCTTACAGGCAATTCATCTCGCTCTTTCTTGTGTTTCTTATGCTTCTGTTTAGACTTGTGTTTTGACTTGTGTTTACTATGTTTGTGCTTATGTTTGGACTTTAATTTTTCATGTTTACTTTTATGTTTTGATTTGTGTATTCTTTTACTGCTGATTTCTTTGTATGGTGAACACGAGCTTTTTTTCGATGGAGACTTTTTCGTCTTTTTCGATGGAGACATTACCAATTTACTAGTGCTACTCCATACAAACTTTACACATACCGAACCACAAATTTTCCAACTTCCCTTCTGTTTAGGAATCCATCGTGATGTACATGTTGCAGATGCAAAACAACTATATTTTACGTATTTTTCAACTAAGGATCTATCGTAACCACGAAAGAACTTGGCCCTTCCAATGGCTTTACATGCCAAATTAAGCACTTCATAACGTTGCACACAATACCTAAACATGACACCGAAACTATTTCCGTCCCCGTTAACCTGAGCTTTATGCAGTAACAAAATTCCATTATACAAAATACTTACAATTTTTTAGAAGATAAAACATGTGGAGTGTAATCACACAAACCGCCGCTTGATAAGTGGCCTTTTCTGCAATTTGTACCATTGGTAAAAAAATCGTCGTCGAAGCAAGTGAAAAATATCGTCGTCAAAGCAAGTTACCTGAAATAAAAGGGTAATTACCCGTATTTTGAACACAAATAAGACCCCTATACCCAACATTTCGAAATTTACATCCTATATTCCATTACGCATGGACACTATAATAAAAACTGATACAAATACGCGAACACAACTTTTTTACTTTAACTGTCAATATCTGCTATCATTAGAATTGTCTTAAATTCACAAAATTTATTTTCCACCTACCATACACAAAAAAACTGTTTTTATTCCATTATGTAGCTAAACGGGCTGTTGGCCAAATCGTATACACAAGGTCGATTAGACATTTCAATGATCGATTGCTCTAAACGTAATCATTAAATAAAGAAAAACTATTAGTATTCCCTTTTGAGTATTGCCAAGTGTAAGAGGGGCTTACGATTGACTTAGGACCTGTATTACGACTGATAGATAAATATGTGGAATAGCTATTCCATAGATAAGCTATCTTATGATAACCTAAGATATAAAACATTACATTAGCTAAGTTATCATTTAGATAAGTATTCTAAGATTTTGGTTTATTACTGTGTATGTTGGCAATAGAAGTAAGCTATATTGGTGGTGTTATGGCTTACATTCAGGTGTCATTAAAGAGTGCGAGATATTTTTCAAATATTATATGTTAATGCTTTTGTAGCAAAAGTGAATTAAATAAACACTAGAAAACCAAAATTCCAACTATGAAACACACTGATTGATAGGCCCAGGCAAACAAAGTAGTTGATCATAATTAGTATCAACCCTTACACAGCTTGCTTAACCTCCATACGATTTATCACAAGGCATGAGACTCGGTTTATTATCATTCAATATTGTCATAAGTGCCTATGTTTCCTAATTATAGTATGTAATATTTCGATCATGAAAGGCGAAAATATTTTATTTCACGAATTTCAAGGCATCCGACTCCTTAAAATGGCATTAAGCTGAATGCTATTATTTTTTTCCCAATTTTTTTCAATAAAAATACAATTTCTAAAACTAAAACAATACAGTTTCCAAAACCAAACTTAATGATCCATCAGCAATATAACTAACAAATTAAAAAAATTAACCCATGATAAAGTATCTTTATATTTAACTTTTCAAAATACCAAAAGTTTTGTTATTTATTTGAGTAGATGGGGTGGATGGGGTGGATAAATAACAAACGATTCTAGTATTTCTGTTGCAAAACACAGTTTACTTTTGTCTCAGCCAATTTACACCATTACACACTGCAACAACCAAATATTATACAACACACAGAGTAAGCACCACCACAGTGATGCTGCTGAACTCAATATATCACACCTTTCTCCTGAACCTGTATTACTTGATACTAAGATACACCCTAACTAACCACACACTATAAGCTACAGTAATTCAGATATAAAATATAATGAAAGTTGTCGTTGCAATTACAAATCCATCCTGGCAACATTCTTTCTAACTCGAATAGGATACCACCTGGTGCCACCCTCAATTGTCCCTCTCACGCCTGATGCTTGTGTCTCAACATCCACACCTCTAACTTTCATTTCTGTGTCTTGGGCTACCTCCTGTCCTTCCTCACCTGTCTCTCATGTAACTTCCTCAAGTGATTTATCCACTCCTCCTTCGTTCTGTATGACTAACTCTGATGCCTTGCCACTTCCCTTCTCCAGGCAACCATCTACCACTGCTATGCCACTCAATCCAACTTTACCTATTTCTTTTAAGTTACTTGACACCATCTGATTTACATGTCTCCTTAATATTTGCCCAAGTTCATTTTGCCACTACTGTGCTGTTCATCGACTTAAATCCACCATTGTGAATATATACTCTGACATCATCCTCCACCCGATATTCCTTCTTAACTGTACCCACAAGGGTTGTCGGAATGTGTTGCTGGCGAGGTTCACCCTCTGACAAACGTAACAAGTCATACTCAATGTGAATGTTCCTACCAAACATTAATTTACCCGTGGATTCTCCTGTAGTACAATGTGTAGCATTTCTTACATCTCGCAAAAACTAGAACATTTTCTCTGACATATTCCCACCTGAAGCAATAAGATCTTCAGTTTATACTTATAAAATTTAACACTACTCTCTGCCTGCCCGTAGGACTGTGGGTGATATGAAGGAGAAATAACATGGTGGATACCTCTAATCCGTACGAAAGTCTGAAATTCCTGCTATATAAATGGAAGGCAGTGATCGCTTATCAACTCTGTCCATATGCAAAACCTAGCCATAAGTGAGTTTAAGAAACTAATGGTATGAGTGGCCATGGTTGAAGGAACTTTAGCTATTTCCAACTATTTGGTGTATGCATCCACCACCATGAGGTACAGCTTACAATTGCACAGGCAAAGAAAATCAATGTGCACTCTCTGCCACAGGCTAGTGGCAAATTCTCATTGATATGGTTCAAGGGTGAGTGGGTTAAGTCTAGCAGCTTGACATTCTGTACAAGAGTTTCCAAGTTCTTTAATTCTCTTGTCCATAGATGACCACCACAAATACACCCTAGATGGCGACTTATTTTTCACGATACCCATGTGACTGCCATGTAGTTTTGCAACAATTCGGCCCTACATGAGTCTGATACAATAACCCTGTAACCCCACATTAATATTCCTGACACCAATGTTAACTGGTCCCGAAGCCTCCAAAACAGTTTAATATTTTCAGGCACTTCTTTGGGCCAACTATATGAGACGTAACGAATTATTTGGTAAATAATGGGTCAATTTTAGTTGCATGATGTATGGTCCTATTTGTTACAGGTGGTGTATTTTCTCCTATGTACTGCAAAAATACATCGCCATCATCAATCGCACCTATCAAAGGCTCTGATACGCCTGTGACAGGGGCAACCGAGATGAGGCACTCACATATCAATGCCATTCCGATTTAACAAACACAATGTCAAAATAAAAATTAGACCAAAACACAGCATATCTGTGCAACCGTGCTGCATCCATGACTGGTATCCCTTTCTTTGGGCCAAATATAGATAACAACAGTTTGTTATTGGTCACTGATAGATATTTTGTACCATACAAATACCGATAAAAATGTTTCACATCAACCACTAGTGTCAGGCTTTCCTTCTCAATATGTGAGTCATTTACCTCAGCCTTAGTCAAATTACGTGGTGCAAATGCAATTGGTCGCTCTGTTTTGTATGGGTAAACTTGTGACAAACCCATGTAATCGCCATAGGGGGAGGAATCACAGGCAACTTTCAAAACTAAACTAGGATCATAATGTGCCTTATTTTTAATTTCCAGCTTCCTCAACCATTCTTGACCTAACAAATTGGTGACTCCTTTCTCTACTACAAACAATGGTAATGAGATCTCACTTAGTTTTGTTTTGGCCTTAAAATTTATAACCCCTTTAGGCTTTATCACTCACCCCCTTCCCCTTCCTCTGGTAGTTGGTGAACACCATTGATGGAATTTGAAGTCGACATGCTGGAAATACCTGCTGATATAGCATGTAGGGTGATGTGTTCCTGACATCCACGTATCCCTTGTGCCCGTTTGTTCCATCGCAGATGCATTAACCACACAGCAACACTCGACCAATCGACATTAGGTCTCGGTCCCGATCAGTGCAGATCGACAAGAATGGTGTTTACACTTTTCTTGCTGCCTTGCAACTTGTGGCCACGGGTCATAATATTTAACATTCGCCACAAGAGGTAACTATAATGATGAATGGATATGTGGCCTAAATGAGTGTGTCCCATGAAGTCATGACCGTTAGACGCAACAGCCATTGGAGGGAACACTGGGATAAGCGGCACAGCATATTCCCACTGCTTTCCAATGTGTGCGATGTCGACATGCCCTGTGACCGAATGTGGAGTGTGACATGGCTCCAAGTGGTATCAAAAGACAGGGACTCACATTCCCACATGAAGTGTAAAGTGGCGAGTGACTCCCTAGCCACATTAGTTAATAGAAGCATTTTTAGTCATTTTTAACAGTGATTGCACCACAATTAACTAGAGAAACCGCCCGCACCGGCACAGAGAGTTGGTAACATGTCATAGAAGCTCCGCACCTAGTGATGAAATCCGTGTGTCTTCATATCAATGTGCATTCCTGTAATTATCATCATTACGACACATGCCGATATTAATATGTTAATTATAAGAGTTAACATGTAACCATTTATCGAGAATCAGCCATGTGAGGCATCATTTAATGTAATATCGCCCTTCAAGTGCAATGATATACTTGTGACGTCACATTCTTAGCCATATCTGGGCTCCGACATTCATGAGTATGTCACCAACATGTTTCAGTTAAGTAATCATAATTATCTACAGTTTCAGTTTCTTCAAACATGTTTATTTGACGCTCAGCTTTTTTATGTTTTAATTTTGGCATTTGAATCACCACACGCGCTGCGAAACCGACGCTATGGCGTTAGTCAGACTTCAGCACCCCAGACAACCAGCAGGGCAGATGGTAAGCTCTGTGTTACCCCCTCAGCTATTCAATTTCAGCTGTAACCTTTCAATTCAATAGTTAACGTTAATTCCAGAATATTTGATCACTTAGTTAGCTTAGGGGAGGACTCCCTGCATCCTGAGGTTGCATACAAGGACTTCACACGTGAGACACATTTTTACTTAACTATAACTTAAGGCCTACGCCTTATTTTTAACAGTAGCAACCACCGGCAGGTCCAGAGTGCCGGGTCCGCTTAAACAAGGGTACACATTCACATGTGCAGCAACATTTCGTTGTACCTTTGCGGTAATGAAACAATCTTACCCTAATGGACGTGTTTTATTGCATTAACTCTCCTGAGTCCATCAGGTACAACGCCCTCACAGCAGCATCGTCTTTAAAGTGTATTTCAGTGTATGTTTTGCATTTACAGGGCCTGCCTCCCTCAAGCAAAATAAATTCAGTGATAATTTAGGTGTGCGAAGTGGACGACTGCTTCGCCCTAAAGGAAAAATTTTATAATGAACATAATTTAACTGACAATTAAATGAACTCTCCTTCATATTGACTGTGTAATCAGAGTCGCCGTAGGCCATCGGCCATACGACCCCATTCAACATCGTTCGCTCTCTGAACGTGGTGCCCGGCACATCAACAGTTCCTGTTTTACACCTGCTCCCAGGCGGGACACGAACACATCGCAGCACCTCTGGAGGCACAGGATATCATGTGGCTTTCCCAACTCGGGCGAATCAAACAACAGTAGAACATCAGAGTGCAAGGAGAGCACCAACAACATGCCGGTAGTCTGCTCAACACAACATGTGGACAGCAGGCTACGCTATAAAGGTAACAGAGCATCAAAAGTGCTTCACCGCGAACAGCTACAGTCATTGGTGAGTAACCTGAGGCCTTTAGACACATATCAAACAAGGCAATTAGACATTACAGTCAACACTACAATCTACATCAATAATATCAAGGGCTTTTGTGTTTTCATTTCTCACAATATTTGTACAATTATTCTTTTATAAATTTGTCAGATTTGTTTGCACTGTGGAGTGCATATGTGTTACGACAACAGACATATGGTGATTCGAGTGGGAAACAAAACGCGTCAACTGACATATAGTTAAGGCCTGCATCTGTCAAAATTATCCACTAAGCTGGGTTATTTTCTTGACACATCATCAGATATTTTAACTTTTGTAAACAAACACTGGTTAGACATGACAACGCATAATACAAAATACACAACTGTTTCCCAAAACAGATGTAAGTCGAACACACTCACTCAACACTGCAAGTGTAAATTGTATGTAAAAGTGTACCTGTATTCAACACTGCATGACAGCAAGGCGACAGCACAGCAAATGTGCATATGTAAGTGCGATTGTGTTTTGTAAACAAATGCACATGGCATTTGTCAATGTGTGCAGTAATTGGCAACAGGTATCACAATGATCAAAGTAAGAATGTATTTTCAAGCAATACCAGTAAGCAATTTAATACAAAAGCAATCAGAATTTCATTTCATTATTTCCAGAACTTTTCCGGAAAATTTTGCAGCATTCGACAGAAATAAAATTTTCTAACTTTTTCAAAATAAACAATATACTTTTTCAGTGTTTTCCAACTAACAGCAACAAACTTAAAGTGCAATGATCAATTAAATCAATTCTCAGAACTTTTCTGAGCATTTTTCAAAATAATAAAAAAAAATTAACGATTTTCATGGACTTTTCTAAATAAACAAAATTTTTACAGTCATTTATCAGGAGCATTTTTTAAACCTTTTCAAAGCTGTTGTGTAACAATTATAATTCAGAAGCCCACAACTAATTTTCAAGAAACTTTTCAAAGTAAAATTTCCATTTTTAAAAGCAAACAGTAGACTGGGAAAACACAAGTGTCTCGTGCACAGCTGGTAACACATATTTGGAGCAGAAAGCAAGGCATGGGACAAATAGTAAATATCCCCCTCCCCTGGCGAAGTGCGACAGAGGGTTTGGTCTTGAAGCCTTCGTGCAGCAACACGAGGCTGTACGAGACAGATTTAAATTTATTGCATTTTTCCAGTTTCAAAACTTTTCAAAACTGTTGTGCGGCAGTCATAAAGAACATTTTAAAGAACATTCAGCAAACTTTCAAAAACTTTTTCAAATACCATTTCAGAACATTCATAGACGTTGTGCGGGAACACACAGGCAGCTGTAGTCAGAGCGATAAGGAGACAGGTCGCATTGAAGGTCAGCTGGGCATATGTCCCAGTAGCGGAGAACACAGCAAATAAACACAGTATGGGGTTTCAATTTGACATACAGAAGTTAATATGTAAACAGTGCAATCAATTCACATCAGTTAGCAACCTCACTAGCAACTTTTCAATATGCACTTGCAAACCAGAGTCCGAACTATTGCATTCAGTGCTATTGCATTCAGCATTTGGCACAAAAGAAAGCAGTGCGATCGTTACCGTTAACTGTAACACCTGTGTAAAAGTAAGTCTGCGCATTTACCAATGTATACTGGTGTGACGAGTGTCGCATAGGAGAAGGAGTATTGCAGTACAGTCATGCCCAAAGTATCGCTGATGGGAATCAATCAACCAGCGCCCATCACACAGGAGCCTGGGTTTATGTTTTCAACCGACACACTGATAAGCTGTGCGTCTGTTACATCTTACTATAAAGGCTGTTCAAACACACGTCCGCATGACAAACTGTCGACAGGGAAGCACGAATCATTTAATACGTTCACAAACGATGTGATGGGTGCTATTCAAGTTATATCGAAAGGCAGATTCGTACCAAAGAAACGCTGTAATATCCACATAATCAGCGCCCATTTCACAAGGGCCTGTGATTGTGTCCGCAACATTCACACAACAAAGCCAGTGCAATGACAGACCACGGAGTAATCGAAAACGGAAGCACACAGTAACGAGCGAGCTGCAGCCAAGCGAGAAATTGTGCAGACAGGCGATTCCGAGGAAATCTGCAATGCACCAACGCAAGTATTTCGCGGCAAAAGACGATGCGAAACACGGGCAAACTTGTCTGAATAACAGCACATCAATGAACGAATCAACAACAAAAAAAACCCATGTGACCAGTTAATGCATAGACTGTGCAGTAGTCAGTTCAGATTTGCAAGCACCCAGCCACAATCAGGGTGAAACAGTTCTCAACCGGACCGCACTGTCCTCTGCTACCACCACATTCGTGCATCAGGAAGCAGCCGCATCGGAATCAAGTCCGTTCGGGAACACTACGACCGAACGAGAGCACGAGCGGGAGAGGCTGAGTTCACTGGTGAAATTTCGGAAAACTTTTCATTGGCCACATAAGGGGAAACAGGGATGGCAGGTCCACACGAACAGCCATTACCTCCCAGCATCATGGTGCAGCAATATGACAGTGTGGCGGAGGAAGAGGAGGAGGTGGTGTTGGTGGTCGTGGTATGATTTTGGTGACAGTCGACAGATTGAAATATTTCGAACCCTTTGGGTTGGTGTATGTAAGTAGGTTGTGTTTGGGTGTATATGTGTTTGGGGGCATGTATATGTGTTTAGGGTTCTTGTATATGTGTTGGGGTGTATGTATATGTATTTTGAGAAGGGGCACTTGCATATGTGATTGGGGTGTATGTATATGTGTTTGGGTGTATGTATATGTGTTTGGGGTGTGTATATGTGTTTGGGGTGTGTATGTGTGTTTGGAGGTATGTATATATGCTCTTCCTCCTCATCTTCCTCCTAATCTTCTTCAGGACCCAAAGACTGACTCATGCACGTGATGTCTCAGTGCTTGCATGTGATTGGCCAGCAGCAATCACATGACTTCTTGGTGATTAGTTGGTCGGTGATTGGCTGATTTGTGTTCGCAATATGATTGGTTCAACGTCAAAATGATATCATTGGTTTTGCATACTTTTACATAAGCAGCAGGGAGTTCAGCTGAGAAACTTAATTTGACAGCAGCTGCCATGAAAGTTGGACCATCTTGGCTAGCTTGTGTCTCTTCACATCAATGTCTTATTCTGCATCTGCGATGTATTCGGGTACTCCATAGCTAATAGTAACTACGACAGTGCCATCGACTTCTTTGGGAGTGGTAGCCTCAGTATCATCGACTTCTTCAGGCATGACGCCAACAGCATCAACGATTTCTTCGGGTGGGTCACCTACAGCAGTGCAGCCATCATCATTGCGACCCAAGACAACAGTGTCAAGACTTCGATGAATGTACTGTGATGAAGCCTTTGCGACTAGCAGCAATGTTAGACGACACAAAAAGCATCTATGTAAGATGAACCCGCTCCTCAAGGCATATAAGTGTGAGAAGTGCCTTCGCCTGTATGCTCGTACTGACAAACTAGACCAACATTCGAATATATGTAAAGGATTTGTTCCACCACCAGCACAACAAAAAGAAGTATTGTCACCTCTGCAAACCTGTGATGGACTTACAAGTACTGCTTTGTGCAATGACGATGTAAAGATGTCATTGCTACCTTGTGCAGTAAGTGAGCATGTGCATGTGGATGGTATGGACAATTCGCAGTCGCTATCGGGTCTATCATGCCGCTACTGTGGTAAGACATACAGTAAAAGGAGCAATGTGCGTAGGCATGAGAAGAGTGGCAAATGTTTGAAGAACATATGGTGGCCATATTTGACTATTAGCTATTACAAATGTGGGTGTAAGTTCATGTGTTATGGAGTAAAAAATATTCCATACAATGTGCGACTTGAAATACATGACCACCAGAGAAAATTTTTTTATTAATCGTATGACAAACATGCCAAATTGTGTAAAACTCGTGTTCGGGAATCTGTTCATATTCTAGGCAAACCTAATTTCAATGGATTTCTTCTGAAGAAATCTGCATTCATGGGCATATTGAAAGATTACATTGCTCTGAATCTGACAGGTTCATCGAAAGATGTTTGTTCGTCCCTGGCAAGTATGAATAAGATTTAATAAACCAACTTATAGAAGAGATTGAAAAACAGGGGCCTCTAAAATATAATATATGGCTATAATGCAATTATAAAAAACCGGAACCGATTGACGAAGGTATCAACAAGAGGGCATTCGAGACTTCTAATGTATCTCTCTATAATATATACGACATAGAAAAGAGCATAGAAGATAATATACAACAGGTATGTCACGAGGAAGAAGAAATTATGACGAAGGGTTCGGTCTCGACACTCGATTAGGTAATCATCTGGAGCTAAGAACGATTGCATACCAACCTCCTATGAAATAATATTATTACCTCATTTTGCCTTTGAAGAAATTATTGCAAAGAAATGTTTGTATGTAATTTTTGCAAATAAATGCGATATTTAATAAATATAATGTATTTCTTTTTTTATAAAAAAAAACCCTTCTGCATTATATTAAAAAATTATTTCAAATAGAAAAATAATTGCATTTAAGAATACAACAATTGAATATGACAGTTTACGTGCTTTGCAGGAATGGACAATGTCACCATCGATACAGGTTGATAGCAGGTGGCATAATCGATACTACATATGAGTTGCGATTAGAACCCAATATCGAGGGAGTCAAATTAAAGTGAGTAATGGATGGAGCATAATCGACTAAATAGCTCGTTCTATACTTTAAACACATACACAAATATAGCTGTATCCTGGCCGTACATAAGTGAAGTAAACATATGAAATCTAATATGGTTGTCGCACAGAGATGAGGTACAAACTATAAAACAAATTACAATAAAAAACATGGAAGACTGCACCTAGCAAGAGGGCTGGTCCGAAAATAGCAGCATCGGGTAACATATATAAACAAATCATGTACCAAAAGCTAACAAATATGGCTGTCGAATAAAGGTGAAGGAGACAGTAACACATACACAAATATGGCTGGCTCCAGTAGCATGTAAACAATCTAAAAGAAAATCAATATGGTGGAACGAGTCAGTAATTGATGGAACAATTGTAACTAATGGCAATGTTGGGAGACCTTCAGAAATATAAGTTTTTAAAAATCCATTTCTAATAATTTAAAAATATTTTTTTTATAAATGTTTAGGTTTTAAAAGATTTTTTGGGATTTTTTTTTGTTTTCAAAGTGTTTGGAGGTCATGGGATAACAGTCGAGCTAGTCTGCATCTAATATAGTGGCAGTAGTCTGTATTGTATTATGCCTTTTAAATTTATGGGTTTTTCTCAAGTAATTTGTTTTCAATATAATTCAAAGTCATGGGGTTAAGGTGGTGGTATTCTGCAAGTAATATGGTGGCAGTAGTCTGTAATGTATTATGTCTGTTGACATAATGTATTTTTTCTCATTTTTTTTTGTTTTCAAGGTTATTCTAAGTTATGGGGTCAAAGTTGAGGTAGTCTGAATCTAACATGGCAGTAGTAGTCTGTAATATAGTATGCTTGCTTACTTTTATGCTATTTTTCTCGATTTTTATATTCAAGGTCATATAAGGTCATGGGGTCAAGATCATGGTTATTAGCTTCCGATATGGGTGATTTATACCAAAATTGTCGTCGCTTACCAATCTGGTGGTCTCCAGTAATGTATAAACAAATGACAATTCAAAAAAATAAGGCAGAATCCAGTAACATTTAAACAAAGATGGCTGTCTCCATTAGCATATAAATATATTATTTACAAAAAAAATCAAAATGGCAGAGCGAGTATAGATGAGGGGAACGGGTGCGAGGGAGTCAGTCGTCTGCTAGATTCGAACAAAGGTGAGTAATCGGAGGTGTCCGTTGATCGGCGGTGGGGGGGGGGGGCTCTGGAAATGTAAGATTTTTAATTAAATATTTTATAGATTATTTAAGGAAAAATATTTAGGGAAAAGGGGAAGTTCTGGGAGGAATGGGGAAAATGGCTAACTGGGTTAAAGCCTCTTTAATTAAAAATATTATTTAAATATTTTTAACGATTTTTTCAATAAAATTTTTAATAATACATTCATTATTAATTTTAAATCCACTTTTTGTGAATTTTTTGTAATTTTCTAAGATTTAGTTTTCGATTTTGGCATGTTCAAGGTCAAAGGTCAAGTTCAAATGTCATAGGTCCTTATCCCGGTCACCTGGCTCGGAGTCACTGATCCCAGTCACTGGAATCGGTGATCCCTGTCAGCATTTCTTGAAGAAATGGGTCATCTCTAAAAATATATTAAATAATTTCTAATATAATTTTTTTATACAAAAATTTTCGGATTTGTTGGAATTTTTTGGGGATATTTGGGATTATTTTAAAAGTTTTTCTAGTGTGTTTTGAGGTAAAAAGTCATCAGGGTCAAGGTCAAAGGTAATATTGGTCGTGGTGAACAGTCAATGACATCCAAGATGGTGGTCGTGTGACATCAAAAGATGGCAGTTCCCCCGAATCCGTATCCAATACCCGGTGCCCTTGTGTGTCATTCGGCTATTCAATACTAAAGGCTGTTCATAGTAAAATGAGCATTTTTGAAAGCCCTTCTTAGGAAATAATTTTAAGTTATCACAAATGGTTATCTAAATCTTTTTATTTCACATTAAGATATGAATTATCCTACATGTTAATATGTTTTGCAATATCAGCTGAAGAGTGCAAATAACATGTATATTTAAGGAACATATTTTGTCCTTGTGTTGACATAATTTACCAGAATTTTTGTGCATGTTCAAATAATAGACTTAACACGGGAAGGATCCCATAAAGCAACAATGTTATTATAAATATGTAGAAATTGAGGTTAGATTGGCACAGCAATCGATAGTGGTTGAGTTGGGTTTTCATTTTTTATATTTATTGTTGAATATGTTATATTTTTAAAGAAATGTCAGATGTTCCATGTGTCCCCACCTTAGGCCATTACACACATTTCTTCACACCAGCTTCCACAATCCCTGCACCACCATGCGGGAGCAACCAGAGCTTCAACTAGTGTTCTGCATGTGTGTGTACAGTGCGTTAGTGCTTCACGCCAGTGTATGACTTGTGTTTACAATAATAGTGTTTTGTTTCAAGGGTCCTTTAAAAACTATGTTAGCTGGTGTTGTTCATTGCAGCATATTTTTTCTTCTTGTTAGTGTAGTGCTGTCTGTTTTATTAAGTAATGTTCTTAAGTCCCCTTTTGTGTGCTGCATACCAAATGACCACTGTAATGGGTCAAGTTACATCCAGTTTTAAACTTGTATTTTTTAATGTTGTGTTTCCAAGAGCTTGTGTATTTATTAGTATTAAGATGTTAGGTTAAGAAGTGTTTCATTTATAATTTTAGGGCCACTTGAGGATTTTTTACCATTGATGTGAGGTGCAGCCAATCTGCCAGGAAACACATACCACATGGAAATTCATACATGAAACATAAACATGTACTACTCTTGTCACTATAAATATAGAATAATTAATTATAACAAATTGATGGAAGGACGGTGGAGCAAAATTGTAAACTTTAAGGTTTGGGAGTTTGGGTAGGAATTTTCCCACAGTTTCTTATCAAACCTTCAGTGCTGATTGTGGACACCAGACATTGTGGGATGCAATGCAAAATTGGTGATGTATAACCGACTTTTCACTCCAGGATTGTGTGCCGACAGCCACTGCGATATCCTTCTGTTGATGCTCCGTCCGTCGTGATTAATTAAAATATGTACCAGTACTACACTCGTTACACAGTGAGGTCTTGGGGCGACTAACATACTCATATTTAGTTAAACGAAGACATAAAAACTCTCTGAAATACTCATGAACACTTGGCCTATTACACCTATAATATTACAATAATTGGCAGGAAAGGTGGGGACCCACACCCATATATCTCGTAGGCTACCCGAATGAAGACACATAACCTGTATGTTAATTCAATGGGTTTTATTTAAAAGTTCCTCCAGGAAAAGACTTACAAAACACTTTGCGAAATTAACCCACTGGTTGGGATACACTGATTAAAGGCGCGGGGCCACAAAGTAATAAGGTGAAAAAGTTAAGCCTTCCAGGCAATGTTATTCCATGGGATGCGAGTAACGGAGAATTCTTGAGCGTCAATATAAGGTTCCGGTAATCTAAAGTCTAGTGCAGTAGAGGTGATTAGATCATAATGTTGATGCGCCACCCAAGCGCGCGAAATGTGACTCTGCTGATGCGTACATCCGACTCCTCGTGACACAGTAGATTGACTAAACTTTTCGATGTGGCGTGTGTGCAGGTTGGCGGCCAAGAAGGCCCTGCGGACCATTTTCTTAATCACAAAAACTATGCAAAAACATACGTATCTTAATTACTCATAATGCTTGCATAAATAATAACATAAGACACAGAAACCCTTTAATGCACATGAAAAACACTGGATGAGAAAAATGGGGATGGAACACATTAGAAATGGAAAGTAAAGAAATATAGGAAATAGTACACTGAATTCCATAGGGGCACATAAAACACATTAGAGCTGTTCTTTTACACATTTATACATTGCGTGATTTGGCATCCCTGAGTGTTTCTTAGTTAATGAGTATATATCATTATCCTGATTTCACAGGAGCTACTTACCAAACATGTGCGCACGGGCACATGTGGTTGCGCTGAACCTTGCACTTCTCTGCACATGCGCTCACGTTGCAAGTGCTTAAGTGACCACTATTTGTCACTGTTGTGCAGTAACAAATTCCATTGACTGATGAGGTGCACTGCTAAACCGATGCGCACAAATGCCCAGTAGGGAGCTGCTCCCTGCAGCGGACGCTGTAAACAGTGGGAAAATGGTCGTGGGGAAGCAGCTGGTGTAAAATTCCACTTAGGAACCACCTCGTTTTTACTAAGACATATTCTATTTTATGTAGGCCCAGTATTGGTCAGTAGTGGAGACAGTACTTCGGCAGTAGATTGATGTAGGGGTTTGACACATGACCGCATTGTCGTTTACTGCAATGCCATTATGTGGCAAAGATAACCAAAAAAAGGCCATTTTCTTTTTTAGAGTGTTTGTGTTAGATTTAAGTTACATGTTATAAATAACCTGTTCCCCTGTCTACACACACATAATAAGTTTTATACACTATCTACCAAAAAGTAATTAGGCATCTGTCCACAATGTTTTCTCAGTGGTTGTCCCCCCTTTAGAATCTCGCAGGGGCACATCTTGTGGCTATAACAACAGCCATCCTGTCTGGCATGCTCTCTACAAGTGTTTGCAGGACATCCATGGGGATTTATTCTCATTCCTCTTGCAACCATTCCATGAGTTGAGCAATGGATTTTGGCTACACCTGATGAGCCCTCACCCCGGCAATCCAATTCGTCCCAAAGATGTTGTATAGGGTTTAGGTTAGGGCTCCGGCCAAACTGTATCCCATGGCAAATGACACACTGGGGAGTGGTGGAAAACATATTGCCTGCTATAGTGTAATAACAGTGTAATTGTGCATTTGAGAGAATAATGTTATGTTATGTCATGTTATGTGTTATGTGTGGTGTAACTGCCTAATGCACAGCAAACCACGTACCAGCTTGTGTCTACAATAGGTAAAGTGAAACCATGCATAACCCAAATCAACAAACAAGTCTTAATAGCATTCGCATAGCTTTGTAACACATAGGTGAAGTATGCATAACATCAAAGGCTGGAATGTAGTACATTCTTCATTTTTATGTCAGATTAACCTAACAAAATTAAATTTAATAGTTTTGGTGCAATTGAGAAAGTTTCACCAATCAAGCTCCATTTTTGTGCAGGAAAGACGGAAGTTCTTGCTAGGTCGCCATTTTGAGACAGGGTTGTGTCACATCACTCACCACCTCTCTCATTGACCCGTGGTCGCAGGGGACACATCACCAGCAGTCGCTCCGAGCAACAGGTGCCCCCACCCCCTGAATAGCAATGGTACTTTTCTGGACGTGCACACGGGAAAGTGGGTCAATCACCGTGACAGCTCAGCAGCTGTCGCGATGGCAGGCACGACATGAAACCACGTTCGGCAGTCGCACTGTACACGCTCCAACCCTAGATGCACAAGTGGCAGGGAATTAAGGTAATAATGCCTAAATTATGTACACCCCATAGTTGAAACAAACACAGCCCAGGGAATCGTTTGTCCATTTAGAGAAATAATGCCGCAAAATGCTTAGGAAGCGAAACCCAAAGGGAAAATAACAGCCGTATCTGGTCATCATGGAGAGTGACATCTGTCAGAACTCGGATAGCATTATGCACAAAGTATAATAGACAGCGAGCGATCCGTGGCACCGTCGGCTCCGTACAGAAGCACACCTGCAAATGTACACACAAGAATAACCTACAAATTTTATTTCAGCAGTGAACTTCAACAAAATTATCGCAATGGATAGTGCGAAAAGCAAATACAGTGTTCTGGTATAGACAAGGGCGAAATGGAATGCACAAAATATAGAAAGGATTTTCACGCAGGGTGCCTGACACAAGAAGACCATGCAACAAAAGACCAGTAGGGACAAATGCTATCTAATGGTTGCGCTGGTACACTCGTCCCAAACCAACGCAGTCAGTTAGACTTTGTTACAGGGAGTGAGATACTGCCACATCGGTGTCATCAAGATGCATGCTCAAAGAAACAGGGCGAAACAACTGCATGTGAGCGATGCGGAAAATTGTCACAGTGGCAGTTCACTATAGAACACGACATAGTCAACACAATTACCCGACGTTTTCGCTGCGAACAATGCGTCTACAGTTGGAAGGAGCAATTGCAACGGGCATTTTCGGAGCATAGAGAAGTCCGTTATGAAGCACATTGACGATTACAAGCCCAATATGTAGTAGAGGCACCAACAACGGGACCACAGAATACAGATGTGAGGAGGGTGATAGGTGATCTCTGATAATACAACCAGCCAGTGTCACTGATCAGCCTCAAACATGATATGTCACTTAACCTCAAACAATTTCAAATGTTACCGACGTTCTCTGGATTGAGCAATGAAGATCCTGAAGCATTTCTGAAAGTTTGCACAGACCATCTCGCAAGTACATAGTTTGTCGTAAGGAATGGGCATCAATATGTCGGCGAACAAATACAAGGGGAAGGGCGCACATGGTGGAGATTCATCAAGCAGTACGATATGGCATGGGTGGCGTTCCTAACAGCATTCGAGTGTCACTTTGAAAATACGTTTTCTTCACTACAAGCACAAAGTCGGGCAGTTTTGAACATCCAAGTTCCTGAGGAGAACTTAACAGCCTATGCCATGTGGAAAGTTAATATGATCTGTCAATTTCACCCCTACATGAGTGACACAGAAATCCTGGAAGTAGTGGCCTCCACAGTGCGACCAGAATGCAAACCAGCAATGGCACCACTGATTCACAGCAGTGTTGAAGCATTCATACCTTCAACAGCACTATTGGATCAGGCCGAAAGGGACCATCGGGCAGGAAGTAGAGGGAAAGAAAGCCGACCAGCCAACCCTGGTCCAAACCCAGTGCAAGGCAACGGACCCAGGCATCAGCCGTTACACCCTGGTAATGGTAGGGGAGTTAACATCCAACCTCACAGGGATCAAGCATAGGGGCCCGAAATTGGCCCACCGCCAACAAGATGGAGTGGACCAAGGGAAGGATCAGCAAGGGAGGAGAGAAGAGAACAAAATCTCCTGCTCCAATTCCGCTACTGTCCTGAAAAACACTGGCATAATGAGTGCCCAGACCTAAGAGCCAGGATTGAGCTGAACATAAAATAGAAGCATGTGGGAAACTAGGCAGTGAGGTGGGTGAACCAGACGTTTAGCATGCCTCCACCAGCAAGAGAAAGAAAGAAAGCACAAGAGCAACATCTTAATTGAGCAAGCAAGAGCCGAAGATGCCGCAACAATGCAACCGACAAAAATATGAGAAGCAGCATGTGCGTGTGAGAGTTCACTAGGAGTGGAGAGAATTGCGAGCACCATTTGCGGCATTGCGACCACCCCAGTTTTATTGCCGGGCCCGAGAATTACTGCCAAAAGTGGGTCAGGTGGTGTGCAGTATCTACAGGAGCACAAACAGCAACAGAAGAAGTAGCATGAAGGGGCAGTGGCTACAGGAGGATGCCGCTACAGCTGCAACAGCTGCAATTGTTGTAGTATAGAGTGGAGAGGCTGCAGTAGTCAAAACAATGGGAGCGATTGCAGCATTTTTGGAAGAGTGGTTGCCGCAGCAGCAGCAGCATTAGTAACAAATGTAGCAGCACAAAGAGGATGCCTTTGTAGACACATCAGCGGCAATTGTTGTCGCTTAGAGTAGAGAGGCTGCGGTAACCACAGCATGGAGTGTAATTGCAGAAGCAGGCGGACAGGCACTAGAGGAAAGCACAAGAGCAGGCAGAGGCTAATTTTAGCACAGAGGCCAGGGCAGTCGAAGAGCTGTGAGGCGGAGGAAATCTCCACAGGTAAGGTGACAGAGGCAACTGTGGGGCCGATCTCCCCACAGGAAGCACACTAGACACCCCAGCCGTGACAACACCAGTAACGCAAACAGCGGCAAAAGAGCTGGGAGACAATTACCACAATGATGGGGGGAGTGTAACTGGATTGCACAGCCCCTCATCAGGACTGCCACCTCCTGCCCCCTCGCGAAGGCCTGGAGTGCAACATCAGCAAAGCGACAGAAACATATGCAGGAGCATTGGCAGAAGCATTAGTAGGAGTAGTGGCAGTAGCACTGTTAGCAGAAGCACCAGTAGTAGTGGAGACCACTCGTCAGCAGAGAGGGTATCAACCCCTCCGTGTGATCAAAGTGGCTTCGCCGCCTGAATAGCATGGCATTTGTTGGTTGCGGTGGGAAGACACAACACTTACAAATGCATACCACAACACAGCACCAGCACCAGGGCCAACAGGAGGGTCTGAGTAACAGGATTGAAGCCAGCACGGAGTGGCCTAGGCCTAGGCCACTGTCCTGGCAACTTCTTAAAGCACCAACAAGCTGCTGTGCCTGGTGGCGTGGTGGAGCTCTGGGAGAATGCAGTGTCCCAATGGTCACTGTAGAAGGGGATGTTTGATGTGAATCGAGGGTTCATGTGTGCTCCTATGACCATTTGTGCTACCACAGTCAGCTATCATATTAGTGCACGCCAGGGGCATGTAGAACAGCCCGGAGTACGATGGTGCAGACCACCGGGAAAGCGAGTAACTTTCCTGGTGACCCAAATCATGTAACTCCAAATTGGCAGTTTAACATATTTCTCTCATAAGATAACTCTTGTGGGCAATAAGTTAGCGGCCTGGCAAATGTGTCCCTGTGAAGCCATGGCTGTCAGACTTAATACCATTGGAGGGAACACAGGTGCTGTCTGAACATCAGCATAACACGTGTCTGTAGTTTGGCACCTGTCGCCGGGTCTTTAAGCTTAAGTAGGAGTTAAGCGAACAAGTGAATTTTTTCAGAAGGCTAGTTTTAACATCCCATTTGTTGTGTCAAGGTGCCACTCGTGTGGTCACAAATGTTAAAGTACATCCCTTTGCAGGTGTGCAGAATGAAACTGCACTTAGCTTGCTTTATCATTCAGCAGCATCTCAGAGGAATGTCATAGGTGTGACATCAAGGAAACTATGTGTTCACAGGACGTTGCTTTAAGCAACAGTCGGCCTGTGAACTGCAAAGTATAGTACTCTCGCCAGTACCAATATTTGGGCAGAGTTTTTAATATAATAAATGTAAAGAGTTTTAAGTTCACAAATATGTATTATCATTTATGCAAAATTTCATCGAACATACTCATGCTATTATAAAACATGTGTAAGGGTGGCGGAATTCCTCTTACATAATTACAAAACCTATTTATTTAGCATTTAAAGCCACTGGATTGTCGTCAATATGTTTAGATTAATAATTTAGAATTGAGAGGGTATATAGAAGTAGGATGCAAGCTTTTTGTTGTAATTAAGGGCAATGCAGAATGCGCTAGCACGAGTCTGTACACACCCTCATTTTTCGGCCGTGAGAAACTGAGCGTCATTAAGAGTCTGACCTCTGCCATCAGCAGGCACACTGCCCTGGAATGGCGCTTTTCAGTGCATCCCCGTGGTACATCAACTTTTGAATGTTAACCATGTAGTTTTACAAAAGTTTTAATTTCGGGAACCTTTTCTTTCATTTTAATACTGAGGGGTCGACCGGCAGTAAATTACCACAAGAACTTAAGTGCAAAATGCACATTTTTATCAAGTAGCATCGGCTTACTGTAGGCCATAGTGCCAATCTTGATTATTAGTTTTTGAATTGTGCACAAAGTCAGTATTGTATACAGTTAACGGCAATAAAAGTGTGTGTTAATTCACGTCTTATATTGCCTTTACCACAGGTAACTTAGGGCACAGTGTCCTTAATGCCGAAGTTTAACCAGTGTTGTGTTAGTACTATAGGTCCTGCCTCCATAGGCAGAGTATATTCAGTATTTTGTAAACAGCCGTGTAAGGGGGCCTTCTCCCTTGCACTTGTATAGTGGTAGAAACCACTATTTTATCATCAGTGCTAAGAGGTACACGACGAATACCACAATCAGCACGACAGCGACTTCCAGGAATCCCCGTATCCATCGGCCCATGACCCCGCATAATGGCTCTATCGAGCTGGTGCCGGGCACATATCACTTCGTCCCTGCTTTGGGTAAGAGGCAGGACAATCATCATCATTCCTGAGAGGGGTGCACATCAGAACAATAACTTTTCTTATTTGATATACCTGTTTTAATATTGATAGCCAGGGATAATTAAAAATGCAAACTTACAGGCAGATACTTGCAACTATTAAGTATGAGAGTGATTACGATTTATCTTGAACTGTGACTGCTGTTGGTAATGTTGGACCATTTGGTATCAACGTAATGTGGATAGGAGTGCAGGTAAATTTACCAAGCTGGGTGCCAACTCTCTTCAGAGAGAACGGAGACGATGATGTATGTCGTTCATGCGGTCGACCGCCCACGTGGCTGTTCCCAAGATGTTGCACCATCTCTGGCAATATTGCCGGTAATAATGATCTATATTCAGAATGCCTTGTCATGGGAAGAGGGGGTAGGGGGTCTGTATGCCTCCCCCAATTGCTGATACACACACACACCAGATTGTTATAGGCCACCTCACGCCTTCAATTATACATGTAATCTATTATACTTGGTTAAGCAGCCAATAGGCTGCTGTGATAAATAAAATATGTGATTTCTAGCAATCATATCTATTTACCATTTGATTCCTCATATGAGGTACTGACCATAATAAACTCTGTTAAGTAAGGAGTGATTCTTAATAGAAAAAGGGCTCTAGGCCTAAATGGAAATTAAGGTGCTTCATGTCCCATTCATGTACAAATGAAACGGATGCGGAGTGGCTCACCCCCAGACTAAAAATAACACAATGTTCCGTTTTTATGTTAAAAATATTGATATTATAGATTTTTAAGTTGAAAAAGATGTAGGTCTGGGAGGACATGAGGTTCATGTACACCCTGCGAGATGACAAAGATACTAATACTGAGCTGTTGGCACAAGGCTCAAAATACTGGAAATGTCTAGTATTGCCACTAACTGTACTGCTGTTAAACTACTAGTAAATACATAGTAAACACACACATATATGTGTGTGTTTACTATGTCCAGTGTATAAACTTTGTATACTGTAATTTTACTTGTCCAATATCTTAGTACAGCTATGTATTGAAAAAATACCTCATTGATGCAAAAAAAACCAAACAAAACAAAAAATACAAATGCATGTGCACACAAGTGACAAAATGAGTTGTAAAAATATAAAATCTTATCTTAAATATTAAACTGAAAAAATATTTTAAGTGTATCAACTGTGGCTACAATTGGTATCTGCACATGAGTGCACTTACATGTTAAAGCTTCTTACACAATGGAAAACTTTAGCATTTGGCTTTACGTTTCCTTTCCTCTGCCAAAAACACCAATACACAATATAATTGTAGTCAGAGTTCACACAATGAACATCAATTCTGGGAGCTTAGTAAAAATGTGTATGTTGTTATGAAAATAATTATGATAATATCCAGGGATTGCATTTTAGTACCTTTAAAAAAAAAAAATAGGCTAAATATTTACATGAGAAAATTATTTCCAAACCAAAGACTCATTTGTTTACTTCATTAAAATATGTAAATTTATATTTCGTCTTCACATTATATTCGTTTGCCATTTATTTAATTTAGACGAACTTCGTATAAAATACCCAGATTGAAACAGTACTACAATAAATTACCTCTCTTTCAACATAACCTTTGTTAGATTACGGCAAATGGCTTCTTGATTTTGATTTTTTATTTAAATTTTTCGAAATCATTAAGTCAAGAGTACCTGACTTTATCTTTGCCAGTTCCATTGTGTCAAGCTCCATAAGAAACAACATGTCGGAAAGGAAACGTAAAGTCAAATGACAAAGTTAAATGTTAAAGTTTTCAATTGTGTAAACCCCCTAACATTGACTTTAATGAACTACACATCTTAAAATTAAAGCACTTTATAAACAATGTACTGGAACGCTAGCACCTTGCATACTTTCTTCAAGTTAGGGTAGGAATATATGTTACAAAATAAAACATATGACCCTGAATTGTGAAAATAATAATAGAAATAATCTCTGACAAGGATCATGTTATCAAAACTTGTAAATATTACCTTGCCGAATAAGTGCAACAAGTGTACCTTACGGAACATACTCATAACAAATGACTCTCAGAATTGAAAATAAAAATAATAGCGAAGCACTGCATGGAATAAAGAAAATATGTAACATAACACAACACTGCACCTAATATTTAAAAATGGCCATTTGAAAACAAATATAAACAAGCACTTTTTACAAACAAATGTGGAAGCGCGCGCGCGCGCGCGCCCACACACTCACACACACACACACCATGAACATTGGTTGAATTAGCAGGTGCACTCTCCTGATAGTGTGGTGAATAGGCTGTGGGCTGACTGTGGTTAATGTTAACTTAACCTTCTACACTGCAAAACATTTCCAATTTTGTGCAATCGTTAAACCACAGCGAACACTTTTATTATGGCTGCCAGACACTACATTAATATTTGCTTTTTTAACGGGCATAAAGAGGCGTAAACACAATTTTCGTGTACAGTTGCTGCGTACTAATTTTCACATGTTCTGGTACCACAATATAGGGTTGGAAGTCTAATTTAATGAGAAAAGGTTCATTTTTGCATTAAAAGTCACACTTCACCACTGGACCTCTCTCATTCGAATAAAGTACGTGTAATTAGTTTCCTTGTTTTTCCCAATGTGTATTTGAAGAATAACACATGTATAGCTGTGCTGGAACTTTATAATAAGACTGGTTATTGAGGTGACATACAGTTCCTAGTTATTACACGTGTCCTGATGTGACAAATTTAAACATATTATCCCTCAATTCACCTGCAAAATCAAAACTACGTGGTTTATTCTCTAGACGAATAACTAACAAAAACACAAACCATACTGACCACTACGTTATTTTAATCAAGACTAGAAAACCTCATGGATATTCAGTGTGAGGTATTGTGTAAAGCCAAGGAATATGTGCCTCTTTTTTGGTTTTTATTTCTTTATAGATTAGAGTGGCCCGTGATGCAGCACAAAAGTGAAGAAATAATTGAAGTATGAAGATTAAATATGGATAATGCAAGAATATTTGTATTTTATGTTATATTTGTTTTGGAATTCGATAATATTATAATGTGTTCATGTTCTGTACATAATGGATTTATTTTCTAACTTATCCGATGTCTTTGTACAAACTCGTACTCCCAAAGAGACCAAATGGATGCAATAAATATGTAAAAATAAATAAAAATAAACACTTTCTTACACACTTATTCAAAGCAGCCAGCTAGAGAGAGTGCTAATATTTCACTTTATCATACCGCGAAATAGTCATCCTTGTTCAAGGTGAGATTATATCACTTTTTTGGGAAATTAGTTAGGCATGTTCATAATTTTGAAATATGATATTAAATTCTTCGTCGTAATATCCTTGATTCAATAAAAACATTGGACCTATAATAGCTTATAGCTATTGGGTTATTTACGCGGTTTTTATAGTAGATGAGAAAAAAAAGGAGCCAAATTCTGCCCTATAAAAAATTAAACTGGTTGGGCTAAAATTAATATTACGTTAAAATGTTAACAAACTAAATAGTATTGTAGGGCTTGCTTTGCTATAGCGAACTGCTATATTGCGCCATATCCCCAGACTTATGTGGCTGCAAGATAAATATTGTTAGTAGTACTTTCGATTTGATCTTATTTCATTGGTGTTTTTCGATATACTGAAACATTATATCGATATATATATATATATCTATATGATATTTATCTTCTTTCCCTAATTTGTGTAGCAATTTTCCGTCGGGAGTGTTAGTGTTCTATGTTGATGATATTGTGTAGGTTTATATTGTCAATGGAGTAATATTCATTGCAATCGCGAATTAAACATAAAAACACAGCGCATTCCTCCTTTGCGTGAGAGTGTTCGTGTGTGTGTATAGTGATAATGGCAAGCTGTTTTGAAAATATTCAGATGCCACCTTGTGTGTGGTTTGAAGGAGATGATAAAAGAAATCCTGTAGTGTCGATCATAGCTGGACTTTTGGTATGTTTTTAATTTTTCTTTGTGATAGCTGTAAATGTATGATACGGTTTTGTTACGGAAGTAGGAGCACCCGAGGAAACAAACTCCGTAGCAGTGACCACAGCTCTCACCAACTGTCATACCAAGCTCTAGATATTTAGCAGAGGAGTAGATTTTTAGCAGAGTTAAAAGTTTTTTTCCTATCCCATTGGTACTGTATAGTTTTTACCCCCAAAATCCAGAGAAAATAACAAACCACAAATAAATTTTTCTCCTTTATATTGGGCTTAGTATATTTTTCATTCTTTCTTGCAATGTCCCGAAAATTGTGGTACAGATATAAAAATAGATAAACGTGTTAATTACAAGTATGCCTAAAAACAAGCTTCAATTCAATTATACCTGAAAACAGGCTTCAGAATACAAAAGGTGCCAATAGGGGCAAATGAGTATAAATAAGTTACAAATTCCCACTTTTACCAAAATGGTGTACAAAATTGAATAATACATCATAAAAATTGAAAAATTACTTAACATTTATACAAACGCCCAATTTGTGTTTGGCCCTGTTTTTAAAATTTGCCCATTATAAAATTTCTCCAATTAAAACATGGCAGGAAAATGCTGTTTGCCCCTTTCACATTTTAAATGTGTGATGTGTGTGTTTCCTCCTGTCGCGTGTCTGGTGCTGTGTGTCCTGCCTGGGTATCAACACTCATTATATACCATCCAAACTTAGTGCTGTAGAGTGTGGAGGAACATGGTAAAACAGTATGGAGGGTTTGCCAGATGTACAAAAACCAGTTAATTTAAATCTCTTGACGTATGCCGCAGTGTAGTAAAGTTGCCTAGCAACTGCCAACTGCGATGAAGGGTGGGAACCAATGGGGCGGTGCGGTGAGGGGGGGCGTCAGGTGCTCGTGCCTTGCAGTGCTGGGACCAAAGTCGAGCAGAGCAGTCACACTGCCCGTCAGCTCCTCGCTCGCCGTTGAAAGGGGGCAGCATACCGATATAGGTGATTCATGGTAACATGAGCACTTTTTAAGGCTCTGCTGAAGTTTTCTTTTTATCAGATTTCTATCTGCCTTTTTTTTTTAAATATAAACATCACCATCAGACTAATAAACACAATGTATACATTTCACCACTCCCAAAAGATAACGTCTGGAGCTTTAATAAAATATATTTAATTGTGGTTAATGCATGTTGAAAGGGCATTAAAAAAAGTGCCCACTTTACTGTGAACAGCCTATAAGTCTTCATAACCCTGGTAGCTGAACGTTCTCAGGTGGCGGATAGCTGGTTCAATGGAATAAAATACTGAAGTTGGAACGGGGATACTTTCCAGCACCATTATAATTTTACAAGACGCAATGTATGTGCAGTTTCCTTGCAATCTGCTAATTTTGCATTGCAGCTTAGACACAAAATTGTAGGAATTTCACACGCAATGCATGCGATGGCACAATTTCTGGGGATAGATTACGCTCTATATTTCTGTGCAGAACCATGCAAGTTGCGCGGAAGAAGCAACGTCTTTGGTCATTCTGGAGTACGCGCTTAGTGAGTGTAAACAAAAATGGAATGGTCATGAGATAGTGTCTTGCGTTTATTAAATGAATATAAAAAGTTTCCAGTTCTCTACAATACAAAGTCACCGAATTATCACAATAAACATTTGCGCAAGAATGCTTTAATAGGTTGTGGCCGTGACTGTGATTATATGCAGAACAAAAAAAAATTGGCAATAATAAATTCGGAAGTAACGTATGTGCAGCCCAAATTAAAACACGTGTATCCTACATGGTTCACAATTCTTTTCTTTTTCATCATAATAATTTCTGTCTTTGTCAATGCACATAATTCCTTGAGCGTTTGTTTATCCATTTGTACAACTGTATGGAGGGAAGGAAAAAGATTTAATGTATATTGTGTTGTTAAATTGCGTCGTGTAGAAGTGGACGTGGAACGAATGCGAGAGATTATGTTGCAGTTCTTGCACGAGCTATTGCGTGCGAGGAGCTGCATGAGAAGATAATTGCATCGTGTAAAACCTGCTTAATTAAGTAAAAAAATTCAAAAAGTTTTTCAGGTATTTTTAGTAATACGTACGCTGCAAGGACTCAAAGTTTACTGACCTTCAAATGTTGATTCAGAGAATCACCTACTGTCATAATAAAGTACCTAACAAAGTTCCTTCTGGACCTAAAAGAATATTGGGCTAGCTTTAATACAATCTTCAATAGTGTGTTATGAAAAATTAATAGCTAAGTATACATGTAATATTTGAGAAAAGTTTATACAAGTCTTTTACTCAGCAGCTGATTATTGTGTATTGGATGCCTGCAACGTAAAGTGCCCTGGGATTGGTGTACAACTCACCATGTGTTTACACACTGGTAATAACGTCACCAGTATGGCACCCATGTAGTTTAATTTTTTTCAATAACCCCACCTCTTTCCCCTGATAATTTAACTGGGCATACACAGGAGTGTGGATGTTTTCGGGCGGGGCCAATGATAGTAGATATAGAATCGTATATCAGGAAGTTACTCTTGTATGCATCCGTTGCATCCATCCAAGTGTACTATGTGATACCACATGAGGTGTCAGAAAATGCACTTGAGCCTTTCTGCCCAAGTGGAGTGGAGAAATTTTGGCGGCTCTTAACAACAAAGTTTTGAGAGCTGATGAGGGTGATTGATGTATCGAGCAGCACTGAAATGAATGGGCAGGGGAAACGGGAGATCCCCGAGAAGACCAACGGCATTGTCCAGCACGATTCCCACATGCGAAAATCCAGAGTGATCTGACCGGGGATTGAGCCCGGATCACCTTTCTAGGAGGCGAGCAGGCTAACCGCTCAGCCACCGTGGCCCCCTTCCACCTAAGTGTACTTTGGAGTTTGATAGGCCTACGTGGTATTGGAAAGTTCATTGAAGCCAACAAAATATTCATTACAATTACTCCATTTGGTAATATTCCAGAAAAGGGCTTTTGAAAGAAAAAACTCTGAAAGTGGTATAATTCCACTCTACTAATTACACAAAACACAAATTTACTAGGGGCATCAAGATTTGACCAATCGATACCTCACAAACGATAGTGGGAAGGGCTATGAACATCAGGGAAATTGAGGGGTAAAGTGAATAAAAAATATGTACATTTACATGATAAAATATTATTGTACCCCGCAATTTCCCTCCAGTTCATATCCCTCCCCACTATTGTATTAATAATAAAACATACACTCGCAATTAGGCTACCGCCCGGTGGCGAGCTCTCTCACCTCTCCCTTACCCTGCCAACGCATCTTCCACTCCTTTCCTGAACTTTCCAAACCCCCTTGCAGATCCCAATTCCTATCCCCCTCCGTTCTCCTCTACACCCTCTGAAACTTTTCACTGTTGTTTCCTCTCCCTCTAAATACCTCCTTACTTAGCTAACGTAGCCCTCCCCATGCTCCCTATTCATTCACCGCCCTGTACATCCTGACTAGCCATTCATTTTTCCTCCTGTCCTTCAATTAGCTCCACTCAATTTCGTTCACCACTGATGGCCTATAGTTTCCTTCTTCCTCATCATCCTGCCCCTGCCTTCTCCACCGACTCTTCACCCATCTTGCTGCCCTTTGCTGCACCTGTTCCAGCTCTTGCACCTCCACCTACACGTATGGGTCCCATACTGCCGCAGCATATTCTAACATTGGCCATACCATTGTTCAATTACATCTGTTTGCAATTATGAGTATATTTGTGATAAAATATAACAATTCTATCATGAATATCACAAAAATACATTAAATTGCAAAACAACCTAACCAATCAATACCTAAATTTACAATATTACAAACTCACACACACATACACATTATTTCTCAGTGCAAATGGGCTACATATGAAAATCATTTCTGGGGAAACTCCAAGCTTTGCTGATGAGTGACGCTTCGCGTCACCACCAAAAATAAATCGCAGGCGAGGTTGAATCACTGTTTTGGGGATTTACTCCCCTGCGACTCTGGCTTGGTGCATAATGTTTGGCTACTCTTGAATAGTATTTGTCATTGCAAGGGGGCTGCACTTGAATATCGTACATTATCACAGTTACATTTAGGTGTGTGTATGGGTAATATTGTGTGAGTGAGTGAAGAGATTTGCGGCTCTTAACATCATGGCCTTAAGAGCTGGAAGGTGAGTATGGAGCAGTGCTGGAATGAAGGGGTGGGGGAAACTGGATATCCCAGAGAAAACCCACTGGCCAACAGCATCGTCCGGCACTATTCCCACATGCGAAAATCTGGAGTGATCCGGCCGGGGATTGAACCCGTATCGCCTTGGTGGGAGGCAAGCAGGCCAACTGCTCAGCCACCGTGGCCCCCAGGTAATATTGTGAATTTAGGTATCGTTTGGTTAGGTCGTTTCGCAATTGAATATATTTTCGTGATAATTGTGATATAATCGTAATATTTTATCACAAAAACATGCATAATTGCAAAAATATAGAACCGGACAGTACATAAATTGAGAATATTATCAATACTAGTTACAAATATGATACTAGGGAGGGCTATGATATGGAAGGACACTGCTGAGTACAATTTTATTATGAAAACTTACATATTTTCTAGTCGTTTTACTCTGAAATTTCCCTGTTCTTCATAACCCTCCCCAGTATGTTAAGTTAATTAAATTTTGTTATGAATTTTATATTATAATTTCTTTTTCTGAATGCAGTTATTACCACACACACACACACACACACACACATTTTGCACAATTATTTTATTTAACACTTCTAACTGAATTAATTGTTATAAAACATGCTTTTAAGCACTCTTTTGTAAACCTACGACTGTTAAAACTTCAAACGTCCGTTCAGCAACTTCCCAGAATGCAACTGTGTAATGTGAACAATTGACAGATTGTCATACTACATGGAATTCAAATTAATGGTATACTGACACAACATTATGGTAAATTTCTTACCAGTATTACTTCATCATACTATACAAGGCCAAATACAAGTGCCATTACAATAGTATGTCTAAAAAATTTCGCCATTGTAAACAAAGCAACCAAACTCCTCACATTTTAATTATTTAATTTTTTCCATTCTACTTAATGTATCATCAAGACCCCATAAATATCGAACACATAAGCCATACCCAACCCATTTTAATTTTTTCGTTGGTCTAAAATGTTTGTTCCGACTCTTGTTTTATATTTACCTGTGTTGTTTATTCTTGAATAACCTTATCTCCGTGGTATAACTATAACCTGTATATGACATTTGAAACATTAACGATTTGTTTCAAATAGTATTCTTATATTTAATACCATTATGTAACCCAATATAAATATATTTGATGTAAATTATACACATTTTAGTGCATAAACACAGCAATCTTGATAACCCTCGTCACAATCACATTTTATTTTTTTTACAGCAAACTTTCCAAATTTCCTATTGATTACGATTGTTAATCATCATATCTAACATATCCAGGTATTATTCTCATGATTTTCGAGAAAACCTCTATTCTGGAATTTTTACCCTCCATTTACATAGAAATTGTTATTATGTTTGCACAGTTGGCAATTCTGTTTAGGACAGAACTTACTATATTGTTTACTTCTTATGGCGCGTCCTCAGTGCAATGTCTTGATATGATGTGTTAACGTGTATATATGTAATGATGAATGGAATAAAAGGGCATGGATTTATATCCCGAGTACTCTCTTTCGATCCACGATATTGACAAAAATTCCTTTCACGTGAAATTTCGGAATTTTTGTGGGTGTTAGTGCTCCACGCCTGCTGTTGCAAAAAAAAACCAGACATGCCTTGAATCATTGTTTTGGGGACTTAGCTTTCCTGCAGGTACTCAGGACTCTGGCTTGGTTCATAATGTTTTATTACACTTGAACAGTATTATTGAGAATGATGGGGCTACTCTTGAACATCATTTACACAGGGTCACAGTAATTAAATACAAACTAAAAACTGTATCTGCAACGTATGTGAGCGTTAGTTTGGTTAGGTCTTCTGCAATTGACATTTCTAGGCACTAGTAGTATTATGTAAGCCTTTAAATTCCCATGCAAAACTACACAATACAATTCACTACACTGAATATAATTTCCATGCTAAAACTCTGTACAGCCCATTAACTGATTATCCGAACATCAATGACATTACTCGCTCATGTAAGCAGCGGATTATATATAATATATATATTATTATATATATATAATATATATATATATATATATATAATCTCCTTGGTGTTGTATAGCTGATAATGCACATGTAGGACACATTTACTTTCTATTCTAGTGAGTCTAAACTCTACAAACATTTGTATTTCAGCACAATAATTAGATTTAACATTTCACATGGAAATAATCACAATGAAACACTCACACTAGTACTCTTCCATTCATAAATGACAAGCCTTCACAAGTTCATATTATCATGGAATACCAAATACCAACTGCACTCACACACGCATATAACGTTTACCTGATCGCTATAGGGTATGCCAAAATTGAAAGTGGATGACTGACTCTAGATTCGCTTTTGTACTACTGCCATGGAATATATTACAATCCTCTTGTGAATTTCAATAAGGTAAGCCCTGCAAAAGCCAGCAAGATGAAATTTTATTCTGACATTGTTTAATTACTCTAGTTTATTCTTGTAAGTCCCTAATGTGTGTAACACACCCTTGTGATTATAGTACATACTGAATTTAGATTTAGTTTTGTTGGGTCATGTGTGTATTTAACACGGTTAAGCAACTTGATTGATATGTATTTAACATAAACTTTACGTGCTTTACCCTACAATTTCCTTGATCATCATAGCCCTTCTCACCATCGCATTTCATGGTATATGCTACGAATAATGTGATACCCCATGATATATTAAGTGTGATTAGTAATGTAGATACAGTCTATCAATCCATAGTAGCCATGGCATGGAAGGTGACGGCCATGGCATGATCAGATTGTCTTCGCTGGATCAGCAAATGGCACAACCCATGTCAGCCTCCCGTGTGGATGAAGGGGAGTGATGTGTACCACACACATTGCCATTCTCTGTCCCTCCTTGTCAGCCTGGAGGGGAAGCAAGGGGTGATAATGAGCTCTCAAGATGGCGACGATCCTTCCTGTTGATACCAGACAGGAGGGTAGTGGAATGATAGGGGACTTTCTCAGGGGGCGAAGGCAGAGGGTGAAAGTGGGGGAGGCAATATCGGAGGAAGAGGAGGTTACATCAGGGGTACCACAGGGAAGCGTGCTGGGTCCTTTGTTATTTACCATAATGGTAAATGACATGGGTTTGGGGATTAGAGGAAAAATCAGATTGTTTGCAGATGATTGTGTTGTATATACTGAGGTGGGAGAGGAGGGCGGAAATTTGCAGGCGGACATTGATATGATATGGTTGTGGACCAGAAAAAATAAAATGAAGATAAATGTAAGAAAAACTAAGGTAGTGAGGTTCACAAGGAAGAAGATGATAAGCAGGGACATGTACAGATGGGAGGGACAAGAGATAGAAGAAGCAGCAGAATATAAGTATCTAGGGATTGTACTGCAAGGAGACCTCAGGTGGAAAAAACAGGTAGAGAGGGTGGTAGCAAAGGTAAGAAAGGCTCTGGGTATGCTGAGAAGAGTGCTGAATGGAGTCAGCTGTGAGGTGAAGGAGAAGGTGTATGGCACAATGGTATGGCCAATGTTAGAATATGCTGCAGCAGTATGGGACCTGTATGTGGAGGTGGAGGTGCGAGAACTGGAAAAGGTGCAGAGAAAGGCAGCAAGATGGGTGAAGGGTAGGTGGAGAAGGCAAGGGCAGGATGATGAGGAAGAAAGGAACTATAGGCCATCAGTGATGATGAAAGAAATGGGGTGGAGCTCATTGAAGGACAGGAGGAAAGTTGAACGGTTAGTCAGGATGTACAGGGTGGTGAATTAAGAGGGAGGATGGGGAGGGCTACACTGCAAGCTAAGTAAGGGGGTGTTTAGGGGAAGAGGAAACAACAGTGAGAAGTTGTCGTGGCGGTGACTACATAGTTTCCGGTGGTGCCATGTCCCATTTTTTCTGCGTAGATTGTCCTAGATTTGTTGGAGGTATAGTCGATTCTCGGTTACTTCATGCTGACGGCTGCTAACAGCCAGTGGCACTAGAGCCCAAGACGGCGCTCACGTGTCACGTGTATGCGCAAAGAGGCCGATAATTTTGAACTTTCATATAAATGTTATTTTCCGGTGTAAAATGTGTTCTCTTGTATTTGCAGTGTTTAATATGTCTTAAATGTTTTAAAGTGTTCATACTCATTTTTAATTATTTGGTTATAAAATTCAAAGTGCCCTCGGTACTGAGATTAAGAACACTTAATATTCCGGCATGAACGCCATCATAAAGAGACACAAAATCATGTTGAAATTCATAAGAAAATTATAGAAATGTAAAACAATATTTAATTTAATTTGTGCCTTTTTATTTTCAATATAAAATATTTTACTCTGCGTGCATAGCGCTTCCGCTTATGAGAACCCCATAGGTGGCCATGGTAGGTCTGTGCGATGCTTTTATCTGGACGCTCTGTCGAGGAGAGTTGGTGAGGTCAGACACTGTCACGTATGCACTACAACTTTTGTTCACTGATTTAGGTTTCCATAGATATTTAGTTTACCAATTAACATTTGCTTACGTACTTTTTGCCAGACATTTTCCCCAGCATTATACTCCCGCTTTATCAATTTTTATTGCACCCTTGTGGCATTTTAAATTTAATCGAGGAGAAGGAGAAAGATGTTGGACAGGTCACACGACCCGCGCAACTTGAATCAGGCGCCATCCGCCTATGTTTATGGCGTTTCATTGTAACTGCTGCATTATTGCTACACACAATTTTAAGAGCTTTGTTTTTATGTATGTATTTGAGGGTAATTTTTGTGTTTGAATGTTTTACGGCAACATCACGTGTAACAACGTGGCCGATCGAAGCCAAGTATTTGTATGCACTATCATTGCATTTCAATAGCTTATTTATGTAACATTGTATGTGCAATCATTTAGTTCAGGGTTCCATGTCAATTTTATTCAGGATTCATTGTAGTTTTCACGTAAATTGATACTTTTTGTACTTAACCAGGCTGTCCGTTAATGTTTGATTTTATCGTCATCAGGCATGTTACAAGCCTGTAACTCTAATCATAAAGAGAATCACTTTCTCAACAAGAATAATATTTGATCTGAATTTATTTTGCAGTTTCCACTCAGAAATATTGCAATTTCACCTGCACCACGTGGTCTGCTACGAACTTCATCCAGCAGCATCCGTGCCACCTAAGCTCATAAGTGTGTGTTTATTGTGAATATTCATCTCGTGCCCCATCTTATTTCATGTATCAATCAAGGGTCTATGTAATTTTGTAATTGGTGTACGGTGCAATATTCCTGTCCTAGCCGCTCTGTGTATAGGCCGTCACCACACTCACCCACGTGCTGGAGGGCAAGCCCCGATGAGTTTGCGTTAGTGATGCCGAGTAATCACACTTGTTGGTATGTATTAAGGGTTTTCTTTTGTAATTCACAGTGTCCTGTCTTCAGGGAAAAACCGTCAGTCCACCGTAGCGGCTGTCGGCCCCACTTCCCTTGTGAAGGTTGTGTTTTCATGCACCTCGGTGAGATCATCCATCTAGGCGTGCGCTAGATTAATTACAGGTTGGGGAACACCCAAACGGAATTGGCTAGTCATGACCGAGATAGTCATAACATTGGCACGTTGATGTGTTAGATTAATATCAGTAAAACAAGTCTACAGTGAACTTATATATTTTATTCAGTAGTGACAGTGTCCTAGCCACATGTGTTTTATTAGGTGTTTATTTCAAGTGATGTTTAGTAAAAAGTTTAGTATTGCCTATGTGTTTGTAAGTACGCATGGGTGAGACGGACACACAGAACCCACAGCATACCTGAGAACCCTGAGTCTCAATAGTGCGGTGATTGGGAGCACCGCTGGTGCCCAAATTACCAGTAAGTATTTGTGTCATTGTTCGTCTCATGTCTCACCCGACTGCGTCAATTGGCATTCCCAAGTGGGGCCAAGTGTGTTCATCTGCGTCAACCGCGAGAAGATGGCGAACACCACGTCTGATTGACCACAAGAATCCCTCAAATCCACGTTGGCAACTGTGACACCCGCGAGCGTGAGTTACTTAGACATGCCGATCAATCGATGCGTGCATTGTGGGAGATTGAGTGAAATTAACTTGTTTGAGGGAAGTATATGGGAGCAACCCTTGTCTCAATGAACGTCCGACAACGCCTCTATGCCATCAGAGTAATGCCTGTGTACGCGCACCGGATGCGACGGGGAAGGAACCAAGTGGGTGCAGTGCCAACAGAGTAGGAAAGACTCATGTTTACGATGCATAGGGCCTGCAGAGTTTACCACCAACCACGACGGTGTTATGAATTGTGACGTATGCCATAAGACAAACTTTGCTGAGATCGCGCCACCGTCAACACAAGAGGTGAAACCCACGCCACCAGTAGTTGTTACGTACATGCCACTGGGCTTAACCAGGCCAGATCGCAATGTATTACTGCCAACTTTAACGGGACATGACTCAGATGACCAGGGTACATTCCTTGTAGTGTGTGAAGAAAAATTGCATAATCATCGCATGCATAGGGATGATTGGACTGAGGTAACTGCCAACAGGTTAAAAGGAACCGCTGCCACGTGGTGGAACTTGGTCAGGGACTATCGAGTCACGTGGGAGGAGTTCTGTGAAAGAGTGCTAGGTCGATTTGACACAGACGGAGATGCTATACAGGCACAAGCGTGACTGTACCATGAACAGCAATGGGAACGTGAGGGTATTGAGGAGTTTATACAGTGTTCAATCGTTATTGAAGCCAGGCTTGTTCAATCGTTTGATCTCAGGCCAGCCATCACGCTGCATTTTGAAATCATTGTGGCGTTGTCAAAACCGGACATTAGGCCATTGTTGCGCGGAGCCCGCCGGGAGAGCGTGGAACGGTTTACACGGGAGGCACGTGCCTACGAACAAGATAAGCAGGCTCAATGCAGAGAACGAGTGCCGGACTGACAAAGTGAACCCCCGCACTGGATATTGATGTCATGCGACCGCTACCGACTGTCAGGCAGATCACATAGTCGCCGCCGCAGCAGGAAATCCCGCCCGCTACGCACACAAGTGTTCCAGGTAACTGGCAGTACCGTAAAAGCAATGTGAGTATGTGTTAAACTTGAAGAGAAAAATGTCATAGCTGTTATTGACACTGCCGCTAGTCATAACTTTGTGCGTGAGGGTTTAGTACAAGCAATAATGACTAGTGTGCCACTAAGACGTCTGCAATTTGCTACCACACATTACCAGGGAGAAGCGAAATGTGTTATGCACATAACGGTAGGAATTAGATAGCTGCGTACCAAGTGTGCTGTCTACATTGTGCCGGACTTGTCCGAAGAAGTGATTTTTGAGACTGCCATGGCTTGTTGACAACCACACCACGGTAGAACCACACCTGAATCCTCTGCACGTAGGAACATGTGGCCGATGGACTGTTTACACCGCGGGAGTAACACCACCATCAACAACAACTGCTGTGCCGCTTGCTGACTTTGAGCAAGAGGTGCCACCACACATCAGCAACGTCTGCTGGACCAGCATGCCAGTGTGTTCCACACTGAGGGGAAGCTACAGCACACCGAAGTCATGGAGCACACAATTGTAACAACACACGAGGACCCGGTGAACTCCAAACCACGAGACCCAGGTATTTTCTTTCACCGTGTCATCAACCAGCAGGTATGTGAGATGCTCAATGATAATGTTATTGAACCTACACAAAGTATCTATAATTCAGGTACTACTCTTGCTCCAAAGAAAGATGGCGAATGGCGATTCTGTGTTGACTTCCGACCCCTTAATAAGATTACAGTAAACATGCCGCCACCTGTCATAAACATGAAAGACACTTTGTCAACATTAGGACCAGCTTCAGTATTCACATCACTTGATTTAAAGTGTGGATATTGGCAAGTGCCTATCCGCCCACAGGACAGAAAGAAAACCGCTTTACTACCCCAGATGGACGTAGATTTCAGTTTGTAACAATGCCATTTGGTTTAAAGTGTGCCCCTGCAATGTTTCAGAACTTAATAGATTTATTGGAGACTTTGTGATGGCATATTTAGATGATATACTTGTTTGGTCTAACAGCTGGGAAGAGCACTTGCACATTTGAGCCTTGTGTTTGAACGGCTCGAACGTAATAAACTTACATGTAAAGTGAAAAAGTGTAAGTTGGTTATAAGTAAAATGGGGTTTATAGGATATTATGTAACCCCTAACGAACACAAACCAGAACAACAACATACAGGACATTCAAAACAAACCCACACCCAGATCACGTAAACAAGTCAGGAAGTTTTTTGGCTTAATTAATCAGTTAAGGGAATTTGTGCCAAACTTTTCCATAATCACTGCACCTTTCACTGCTTTATTGTGTGAGAAGCGTAAATTTGTCTGGACACCTCAAGCCGATCAAGCATTTAAAGGTATTAAAATTGCATTTCAGAACTGTAATCTGCTGTCTCGATTCAACCCAGAATTATCCATTGTCGTACAAACAGATGCCAGTCAAGAAGGCATTGGGGCAGTGCTGTATCAGGAGGGAACACATGGGGAAAACATATCATCAGTTATCACAATACAAAGTTTGGAGATGCAGAACGTAAATATCACGTTAACGAACAAGGATGTTTGGCCATTGTATGTGCATTGCGGAAGTACTGCCTGTACTTGCTAGGGAGGCAGTTCACACTCAAAACTGACAGCCGATGCCTTGTATGGTTAGAGGGAATGCAAAACGGGAAAAGTAAACTTGCCCGCTGGGCGCTGTTACTGCAGGAGTACCATTTCAAGGCAGAACACGTGGCGGGGGAAACCAACAAGCTCACAGATGCCTTGTTTAGGAATCCTTGCCCGAATCTAATGGTAACTGACGATGCGAAGTGGGAAGAGGCACTACCACCTTGCTGTTCAATACCAACTGCAGAAACGCAAACCCTTGTTATACAAAACTTTGTTGCCACACCACCTGGCAAACTTTTTTCCTTGAATGTACGGGATATGTTAAACTCTACATACTGCACAAGAAAATTCCCCAGATGCCGCGCAACGCCGCCAACACTGTGCCATACGCTACACAGAACACTGGAGGGTAGTGGACAGGGAAATACAAATCAAGCCACGTGGTAATTGTGCGCGATGGCGGACGTATGTACTGAGAGAGAAATGGGAACTTGTGTTAAAGTACGCACACAACAGTTTGGAACATGGACACCCGGGATCCAAGCAGACACAAAGGAATGTGCAGATATGTTTTCACTAGCCAGGGATTCAGGGAGGTGTTAGGAAATATTTACAGAGCTGCGTCACGTGTAACATCTGTAAGCTGCAGAGAGCAGACGGCGATGCTCCACAACAGCCAAGGCTGCCAACTGAACCATTCCAAACCGTAGCTATCAACTTCATGGGCCCATACCTGTGTACGAAAACTGGGAAAAGATTTCTTGATGTTGCCACGGATTGGTTCACCCGTTGGACCGAAGCATTTCCCGTCAGCAATGTTCGTGTGCACACAGTGGCACAAGTAATTTAGAACGAGTTTTTCCCGAGGTGGGGACACCCTGAGTATTTGTTGACTGACAATGGAACACAGTTTGTGGGGCGAAAATGGAGGGAGTGGGGAACAGAACACCATACTACCCCAGCCTACCATCCCTGGGCTAACCCAACGGAGAGGCGAAACCAGGACGTAAAAATACAATTATGTATCCCGTTAGGCGAGGATCATACTAGGTGGGCCGAATTGATCTCTGAGGTAATGTTTTGCCTACGGAATAGAGTGAATGTAGCCACCGGCAAAACACCCGCAGAGATGATACAAGGTCGCGAAATCCGTGCCCCCAGAGCACCCAACGAAAACCCGCCCAGATCAGTAGAACAAATTGTTGAACACCAGGTGCAAGTACATGAAGAAGCCAGGGCAAACCAGATCAATTAATGCTATGTGTGGGTACCGGATAGCAAGAGGCCGCCACCCGAGAACTTGTACCCGGGATGTATGTGTATGTATGAGAGAACCCGTTATCGGCCGAGACGAAGAAGTACTGTGCTGGATTGGCACCTAGATGGACAGGGCCAGTGAGAGTAGTGGAAAAGATGGGAAATTCCACGTATCTAGTGAAGTTGGGACCCTGACGTGTCATGAAACGGCACTGTGATGACCTGAGGATAGCCCGACCTCCTGTAGGGAAGAGAGGCAAGGAGATAACGTTATGCCCAGTACCGCAGCGAGTTCAGAGAATTTCACCAGGGAGTACACAGGAGAGCAACAACATGGACACTGAGGATAACAACACTAACATGGGAACACCCAGCCAAAGTAATGAACTGTTATTTAAGGGTTTTGCACCAACTGAACACTCAACACCTAGTAGTGAGGAGGTGGAAATACATAGAATGGCAACACCGTTTCTGGGTTTCTCTGTTAATATATGTAAAGACACAACAAATCAGATCGAGTTTAAGTGGTTTCCATGTGTATATGAAGAAAGTGGTAACATCAGTGCACCGTGTGAACCTTGGCTCAATTAACTCCGGAAGTAGGTAGTTTTTATAAAAACTTTCCAGTTGTGGCATAATTTCTTGTTCCAGAATTCATCATTTCTTTATTCCAGAATTCATAATCTCTTTCTGTTCTTTCAATTTTTATTTGTAGTGGTGTCTAGAGGCCGAACAGTCAATATTTTCTGCGAGTAATATGTAATTTCCCTTGCACTTGTAGGTGAAAACCGTGATTTTTTTTCATGCTAAGATGTTTCCTGACTTGTCAGTATTCCATGCCGTGACTTTCTTTTCCTGTATTGCCTCTGGGTGATATATGCGAGGCGGACGATGGGCACTTAATTTATACAATTCTGTCGTCTCCTACAATTTACAAGCCCGTCTGGGGTGGCACCAAAGTAAGGAATCTCCGGATCAATAAAAAGTCCACAGTCTAAAATAGTTAATTCTAGTTCTTGCTCAATTGCTGCCTTTGCAAGTTTTTCGTTATCCCTTCCGTATTTCATTGCTTTGGTATTGATTCTGCTGTATAATATACACTTTACTGTGGATTCACAACTCGTGTAAAGCTTCACGTTACATATTCTTCCGAAATGTTATGCTGTAAGTATTTTCCGTCATCTCTCTTTCCACTCCCCACTTTCTCTTTGCGTTACGGTTGCTCTTTCGACTCTCTGTTTCTCACTTTCTGTCATTTATAAGGAGTCGAGAACCTCTCTGCATTCTCAATTGAAAGTCTCTGGATCCTTATCCGGTTTTCTGCATTGGTGCCATAGAAGTTATCCGAAAGCGCCCGGCGGAGTAAAGGCTTATCACACTGCTTCACTGTTGCCTTTCTTTTGGCCTTACTTGCTAAACTTTAGTTCTGCGTCTGTATTCCATTTTTACAGAATTTTCTCAGCCTTTTTTTACATTGTTTTATGTAACGTATACAATGGCATCCCCGTATTGTGTTTTACAACTGCTCCTGAGCATCTGCCAGTGTAAGATCGTCTAGTGGAAAAATTAATTCTCTTTCCACCAACAAATTTAGCTACTGCCGGATTGTAGTGTTCTGTACTGTTGTTGCACACCTTGTGGATTAAACTTCTGCTGTGAGTGCTCATCCGTCTTATTACACCAGATATATTATCATGCAGACTACTTTTAATGAGCTCTGTCACATCATTACGATCACTACTATCTGACTTATAAAAGTAGCCTCTATCCGAGCAGAGGGAATGATTGCCAAATATATGGCTTGAGGCTTGTACTCTTCAAGATGTCTTACAGTAATTCTTAAACTTTTTCATGCAGTGGCCGTTCTTCTTGCCGCCTGTGTTCTACAGCTTTGACAACAGCTGTTCTGAATCGAAGAATATTGTCACCAATCGTATTTCTCATCACAATGTCATCAATCTGTTTATTTCTTGTAGTTGCAATATCCTTAAGTTTATTACAGAAATTACGCAGGAAATGATTTGTGCACTCAATTTTTTTGACTAACATTTTTGTAAGGATGCGCATCTGAAACTCTTTTGTACACATTACTGTAATCATCAGCAATTAGTTTAGTATATTTTATACCATACATTCCTTCACTTTGGCGGAACATTCAACAATTAGCGTGGCTTCCATACTTGATGAACTTTGGCTTTCCTCTCAGTTCTTGAAGCATGTGTTCGACTACGGAGTTTTCCCTAATGCCACAGTACTGCAACACAGGTAGTACAGTACTTGTTTTTTTACGCTGAAAAAAAGGGCTTGTTCAGTTCTGAATCTTACTATCGCAGCCTATAAAACGATATGAACAAGTATTATTTGCGAGCGAGAAAGTAATAACATTGATTAGGCAAGTAAAAATGTAATTCATATTTGCATACATTATCGTAAGTTATGCCAATAAAACCATGTATATTCATCAGTGAAAACATTAAGGTTAATAATGTGCTTTGGCTTAAGATAATGTAGTAAATTTATAGAAATGTTTTTGTGTATCATATTATACCATCATATTGTGTGAAACTGTCGAAGTAATGAGAGTTTACGACCTTTAACTTTGGTTTGCATTCCAAACACAAAATCCATTTACGCAAAGGTTTTGGCTGGAAGATGCAAATATAGTTACTCTTGTTAAGGCTTTATAAATTTAGTTAACACTTGCACTAAGACTAGAGTTCATTGTAGCAATTGTAATTAATAATTACATGTTCATGCCAGAAAGTTACGCATATTTTTCTTCGGTGTAAATTCTTTTCAACAAAGTTGCATGAACTTCAGGCGGGATATAACCACAGTTATGCCATTCTAGAGATGATAATTTATCGTGAAAATGTCGGACATCATAGGCCTACAGACTGCACAAAAACGATGGTACTTAAAATTAGTTTTTAAAACCACTTGCAAAATTGTCTTAAAATAAACATTTTCCGATCAACAGTCACGTCCGTGATCGTTCATGGATCAAACGTTTACATATTCACAAGACGTTATAAATGACATAAATTTACTTGGTTTTTAATGCCTGAAATTAAAGATAAAAGTGTAAATTTGAACATTCATCTGTATCAAGCGCAACACACGCTAAACTATTACGTTTCGATGCATTTTAAGGTGTTATTGTCATGGAATGTAAAATGTTGCTAGCAATTATTTTACAAAAAAATGGCAATTTTTAATTCTAAAAAATTAAATTATTATTTACGTAGATTAAATTTGGCTTTTACTTTGCCATGCTCTTAAAAACACAGATTCATGAATAAAGAATTTCAAGTAATTAGCGACACTGTAAACAAAATTCTTCACAACAGCATGACAAGGAAGGTTATTACTTGCAATGCTCAGTTACCTGAACATTATTTTCACATAAAAGGCGCAACGGAAAAGTAGGATGGTAAGTAAATTTAATTTGTCATTTCTGAATCACAGTAGACTACACACTTTAAACTAAAGCTTGTTGCCTCAAAAATAAAACGCACTAAGTATAAAGTGTGACTTTGTTTACATCAGCGCTACAGCAGCTTTTAGGTTAGCAATGTAGTCCGCTGACATAAAAACACAAGTTCATCCTCACGTCTTTCAAAATACATATTTTACTAAATGTTTCGCCATTCAACTTAGCCTGTACGTTTCTCAAATTCTGTAGAATTTTTATACTACCATTTTCGTATTATTTTCCAAATAGCTTGTTTGTGTGATTATATATTGTGCCTTATGCACTTAGGTAAGGTATTACAATAATTTATAATTTTTCCAGCACTGTGACTCCCAGGAATTCTGATATTACATAATTCTCAAACAATTCGCAGTTAGCATGGGTATCACAGTCGGCTAAATTCGTAATAAACCACATATTTATGTATGCTTCAATATGACGCACACTTATTTCAATTTATGCTACCATTGCTTTCATGTATTCATGCAATGAGCCCCGTTAATTCATCCGTTCTTACTGTTTATGTCTGTAGCCACACCTTATACACTCAGGTAGGCCTGTATAAGCCTACTACAGTAGAAACCTGTTATAACATTTCTCAAGGGGATAAAATATTAAGTACAGGAAAAAGTTATAAGAATTAATTGGCATAGTGTATCTATAGCAGTTACTCAACCAAAAAGTACTTAATTTAAATTTAATCCTTTATTAGTACAAAGAGTTACTTGGCTTTTATAGCTTAAATTCGCTCAAAATATTTTCTAAACAAAAACTAGAAAAATAAGACAAACTACAATAGTGTTAAATATTAATTAGTTATCTGTATATAAGCGTCCCACAAAAAAGTGATGGTTATTGACTTTGTCTTGTTTCCGCGTGTAAATAGTTACTCATGTGACACAAAATCATTTTTCAAGTGCACATTTCATAATCAAAACAGAGTGAAATGTTAGAAATTTGGTCACACTATGATAAACTGTGATGTTATACCTATATGCAGGAAATGAGAATAATACAATTTTATACGCAGGAAGAAAACATCAACCTTAATGGAAAAATTGTGTCCCCATGAAATAATAGTGTTATCTTCAGGAATGTTAAAACAGGGTTTTACTGTATATCTAAAATTTCATATTTACCACACACATCACGGTCTCGCATATGCAAATGTGTGTGTGTGTATAAAGGATTTTTAGCTGCCTGTATGCAGGTAAGAACATTGAAGACAATGTTGATACGTGCTCACGGGCAACTAAACAGTATCCATCCCAAGGTGGTAGCTGAGAAAAACATTGCCACTATTAACCAGCTCAAAGCCACTGGCCGGCTAGTCAATTCACATTACGATAGCGGTAGAAATAGAAAATAGTTCTGATGTTATTTTGTAATTTTAGTATTGCTTTCTTCAATGCTCTATAATATAGTAATACTATATGAGCATGCACATGCAAAATTCTGGTAGTCACATAATATTTTAATTCATTGTTTCTGTGTCGCGACTAAAACGTACCAAGTTACCTGTGTGGAGCAAGATTGCGGACGCAGGGGTGGCTGGATACACAACCAATCCTATCTCCAAAGCGTGCGAAAGGCGGATTAATAACAAGCTGCCACCTTGGAATGGACATATTATCAGCAAGGAGATTCTGCTGTTGTTTGCTAGTGCCTTCCGTGGTATGGCGGTAAGAGGACAATACAACACACAGTTATTAACCAGGGAAGGAAATTTTCCAATTACAAAAAAAATTCCCTGTCATGAATTGAACCAGACACCCTTCGTCTCAGAGGTCACGCATCAAAACAACGGGACCAAGCATCCATCCAAACACACACTCTTGTACGCGCACGTAATGCCCACAAAAAAAATAGGCAGATTAATTTCCTTACACCCATTGGCTTTTCTCGACTACCCTTCATGTACTCTTTCATTGCCAAGCGAAATTCTGTACTTACATCTCCCGACAGGGCACTGTAGTTGGTCCTGTATGAACTTTTGACCAGCTTGCATCTGAGATGACAGTTATGATAGGTACTCCATTTCTATCAACATCACCAGCAGCAACAGCCAAACGCACTTCTTCTGCGGCAAGCTTAATTTCATTCAGGGCAGTAGCTTCCCACCCATCACACACATCATCATGATACTTATGAAATGTCTTGGCTGACATAGTTGGTAGGTTCATAGCCGACATCATCTCTTCAAGTTGTGCATGTCCTCTGCCAGTAGATATTGTCCCACACACTGCACCCCTGTTCACATCCATTTCTTGACTGTCTTTTTCGGTATTTACAGGGAGTTCTACGTTTCACATTTTGCATTTTAAAATAAAGCAACTCCTCGTCTGTATCTCTTCTTACGCACAATGTTCATATCTCGAAAACCATGACCTATTGGACTATAAGAATCAAGTGCTTGAAGGTTGCTAACAAAGTGAGAAATATCGACGATTCGGCACCCATGTGTCTGAAAAGTATAGGGGGTTGTGCGTGAACACACTTTACATGGTGTCTAGCACATGGTCACCATCACATATTTCATTCTGAATTGCTTCTGTCTTTGCCCTGAAATCCAAAAAGAAATATTACAATAATCCGAGCTATATCAGAAGTTATATTACTATGGTTCAACAGAGACCTCAGAGGCAAGAAAGCCTGATAACTCCCGCGTGACGTCACAGGTCGAAGACAATAAAATAATGGCGCGCGAGCGTAGTTTTCCATGGAATACGACGTACCATGCAGGTAAATAGAAACGAACAACTGGATGCAGTTTACTTCATACAGAATTTAAATAGCACAACAATATTTGTAGTTCTAACTATATGGTCCATTGAAAGCATTTTGCTTTTGTTCATAAACTGCTCCCAGTAACGTTCTTGGTATGCACATGAAAGAAACCAAAGATATCCAACAAAAATGCTCAGCAATGATAACTCACATAAAACAACAATTTCCATCTAAAGAGGAATATCTACGATTACTTCTAAATACGTTTAAAAAATTGTTTGAAAAATTTAGAAATGTAATTATTTGAGCAATGATAGGACTTCTTTTAAAAGAAACAGTGTTTGAATTTTTTCTAGTAATAAAAGGTGTTTGATTTTAACGGCACATAATGGCTGAAACTTGTCCCGTGTCGCCTATTAAACTGCGGCTAATTTTTCATGACCTGCCGTATTTCAATTATGTTTTGTTTAATTTAAATTAAGCCCATAGTTACCCAGCTATAGATTAAAAGAAATATACAGGTGTTGACAGTATTGACACATGTTTATACAGATACATTTATATATACCTACATATATAACATACACACACGTCGTTGGCTGACATTTAATGTATACAAGTTTTAGTTGAAATTTTGCAGTGGGTTGATGTTTCCAAAATTCATAAATTTTTACAAAAATTATTGGTCTTCATACTGTGCTAAGAAAATACCTACTAAATGTATAATTACATTAAAAGGAATAATTTCAATACACAAATACCTCACACACCTTGTTTTTGAAAAAAACACTCCTACTCACGTTACATTTAAATGGAAGCACTATACATAGGGTGTATTATTTTTAAACTAGTCCTTTTGTTCTTGGGAGTTTTAAAAGGTGTTATTTCATTGTGATCTGTTGGCAAGGTTGTAAGCAAGAGTAAGATGGAAATTAGTGTAGTATATGGACACTTTGTCATTGAACACGAACCATTATGCGCCTGATCATGTCGAAAAGTTGAAAATGTTTGAAAAAACCTTGGTCCATTATAATGTGAAATTAAATCAGCTAACATCTATTTCCTAAAATACATTGTCACAAAATAGTAGTTTTATATAGTCGCACTAAGCCAAAATGGATTATTTTATATAAACTTGCAAACTATTTTTTTTCTTCAAAAAAGCATAAAACACATATATTACTGATTTTTGCCAATGAATTTATTTTGCTGTATTGTAACAGATTGTAACATTTTTCATTTTAATGTCATCATTAAAAATAACAAGAGGATTTACATAATTTATTTACTTTTTCCCCTTTCAATATTAATGTATAAGTGAAAAAATTAAAATAAGTCGGCTCATTTTAATGAAATCTTGTGCAAGGAAACATGCCCCTAGTCACATGAAATTACCTCAGACTTAAGGTACACGGTATTTGAAATAGTAAGGCAATGGATTAACTGAACATTTAGACACAATTTTACAGTTCTTCAGAATAAAGTATTTTATTGCAAATTTTTGGTGGTACTGAACTAAATTCTTACACTGAAGTTATCTTTTATACAGAACTATTTATACTGTATGTTAAGTTGATAAATATCAACGTACTCTTGAACACTTCCTAGATGCGAAATACTTCCTCTGGATTGTTTTCCTCTACTAATTATTTGTTTATTCCTTAATCGTCTGGAAATTTAAAACCGTAAACTTATGGTTCATTCAGATAATTTCCATGACACTGAGGACACAGAATATACTTTACGTTATGTTTTTATTCTGTACTGAGGAACATAAACTTGCACACCGTAGAGAATTCCATTTTTACTGAACGCTTACAATCAAAGGAAAACCTATCACATTCCGATGAAAACCGTAGATACACTCTACGCTGTAAACTACCAAACAGGTACCTATGTCTATGGTCATATTGTACATAAACTCCAGCAACGATTGCCCTAGCCGTGACGTCACTGGCTTGGTAAGAAGAGGTTGTCACGCCTTCTTGTCTACGCCTTCTTGTCTTGGTGGTAACTGTTCAATTCTTAAGATTTGAGTGATTAAAAATAATAATGGTATGTAATAATAGTATGTAATTGTCGAATTATTTGAAAATTATTCAAAGTAGTAATGCATCTAGTTAGATAACAGCATTAATTAATAAGTTCGTCCAGATGCTGTGTTATTCTCTCTCTCTCTTTCTCACTTACATGTTCCACACTTTGCCAGATCGATGGTGGAATCTCATGAATGTAGAATACTGTATAAAAATTTGCAAATAAATGAAACATTAAATGTGACAACTATGTGCCTATACAGGCCGGAAGCAACATTGACCGAGTATTTCAATGTGTTCCAAATAAAAATATGCACAAAATTAAAAATATTTTCAAATCTGACAGGGTGCTCAATCAAGCACGTGCACACGAAAAATTATACCTGCCACAAGCAACATGGCTGGCTGTTCGTTTTCACCGCATCAACATTAAGGCAAACAGTTAAATTTATGATAACTTCCATAGATAATGGAGTAAATCTGTAACTAATACGATGTCGTGAAAGATTATTTCAAAATACGTATAACATTAAGTTTATGCCTAAATTCTTTCACAATTTATTAATTTCACTAAGCGGAATTTGTTTTCTGCTGATGAAAGATAGATGATTTTCTATTCTGCGATACCCCAATTACTTCACGTGACAATCAGCCGCCGTTTACTTATTTCAAGTGCGATGTTATTCAGTTGTGATTAAAAAATATTTTGGCAGCAGTACCTGTCAGAATTTGGGAACATAACATGAGATGAATTATATTATGTTCATAATATTAGTAGTTACCTTTTTTCAGAACTGTGTTCTTGTAAATACTTCATCTTCCTTTTTCTTGGTCTTGCACTAAGTCTCAAACGTTTTCCATTGCCTTTCGTACTGCACCTACCCATTTTTTATCCCCAAAATGCGTGATCTAGATAATACTTCCCAAAAGTAACTGCAAATACAGCTCACGTTTCTGTAGGTAGAATGCTCCGACCGATCTGCTGCTTCTAACAGACAAGCTGTGGAGAGTGCAGGTGCTCTGAACAGATAGTGGATAGTCCGAGGTGGTCGTTAACCATCCTTCAATCCTTCTATCTGCCAAATGCCCCAGTGCAAAACAGGTCTATCTATGAATTCATTTCTGGAATATAATCATTTACAAAAGTTTTTTTCAATTTATTTCAAAAGTAATCATACTATTTATACAGCGAGGCGGTATTTGATATGCTGTATAATTATCTGAGGAAGTGTGTGTGTTTGTGTTTTTTTTTTGGTTTTCCATAGGAAAACTTTATATATGTGCAAAATTCGGGTTTGTGAGATATCGTAACAGTAAAATGTTGTTTTTCATAAAGAAAATTTGCTGCTTTTAAGTAACAGTAACAATGATAGCTGTTTAAAGAATTATGTCATATTTCAAAAACCATTCTGTATGAATATTCATAATTTAGGCCTATAGCCATGTTTAGGTCAGCTTTATGACTTTTTAAAAATGTTTGTATTGATGATAGTTCTTATGGTTATTATTTTACATTGTTAACATATTTGTTATACATGGTATAGCTTATTACACATAATTCACTGTAATATTTTGCCGCGACTGTGTTTAACCTCTTGTTATTGATGTGTGTTGGGTTATTTTGTTAAAAGAACTTCCTTATTTGGAATAAATGTTAAAACGAAGGAGTATCCAGTTAAAAAAAGACAGTAAATTCAAACATGCAACTCGTGTCACTTATTTTTTGTTTGTAGCAGCAACAAACTTAAAAGGTAGTGGTGAACATGCACACAAATAGGCTAACCGTAACTTTTATTCCGCTCATATTTCTTTGCCTAGGCACTTAGTTTTTTACTAGGTTTATTTAATTATTTATTTAAAATTATTTGGCTGGGCTTAATAATTTGTGACAAACATTCAAATCACAGAAATGTAAACACATTACACAACTGTGTTTCAAACACACAGGGTAATGTTGGAAAGTTGTGATAAACAAACAGACTTGACTTTAAAATAATTAACTTTGTCATACAAACAGTTCGCAGTTAAAATTTATAAATTTTGCACCTTCAATATTGGCAATCACACACACACAAGGCCAGCTTAATGACCACGCTGCAACTACACCTTTTCACACGCAGCGGTCACGACACACGTTACAATATATTTATTACTGCTACGGAACTCAATTTGGTTTTACAGCAAAGCTTCTCTAACATAAAAGAATGAAAAATATTTTTCCAAACACTCTTCAACTATGTTACTCTGAAAAATTACTTTGTAGTTCTCTACAGTTCATCAGATTTCTGATCCAATAATGTGTACGAGTTAGTTTCATTAATCAACAAGCATGGCCTTAATTCAGGGTTTAGTTAAGTGTTTAAATTATCAAGTTTAATATTGACAGTTCCTAGTACTATATCTTCTATGTAACATTCTTTCTCAGTGACATTCATTTGTACTGGAAATTTTCAAATTTTTATCTTAAAGTTGTCACATCAGGTCAGAAAAATCTGAGCTAGTTATATGTTAGTGATTTTCGTGTAGAGTATTAAAAAAAAAACTATGTAGTGAACACAGTATGCTGGATTGCTTTGTGCTTCCTCAATTGTGGTGTACTCATCATGTGTGTAATTAGTATTTTCAAGGTCAAGCGATGCTTGTCTGGTGATATTTTGTCATAAGACTGCTGTTTATCTGGTATTATAATGTGAGGTTGAGAATTTCTTTTGTAAAATGCATGCCGCCACATATCTGCAGCGAACCCGATATAAACACAGCATAAAAATGAATGTGCCGCCTCATAAGCAGTGTAAAATTAGACTTGAAACTGCAAGTTTTGTACAGACACAAATATATTCCACGACTTCACTGTGGCGATAGTATAACAATATCTGTATGTTGTATTTGGCTTTTATTGTGCAAATATATTCTATTTCAAGGTGAGTATACACCCAGATATTAATGTCTTAAGATTGCATGAAGTGGGGCTATGAGGATATAACTTTAAACTCTAATATTGCTTCTAAGTTTTCTGATGCTTAAGATAATAGCACACCTGCCAGATTTATTCAAGAGACACCATGGGATGCTGTAAATAATAGCTCTGTGAATAAATTAAAATAACATTTTGTTATTTTATTTTTATTAATACCTCCATCCCTCACAAACTTGGATATGCCCCTCAAGCATTCATGTAACAATGAATATGATGGGCTTTAGCCCAGGGAAAAGGCAAGGAATTTTACCACACCAGTTGGGTGACACATATGATGGGTACTGCAACTTCAGAAGAGGGGAGAGTTAGGGGTATAGTAATAGGAGAGGTTTTATGACTGGATTAGTCATGGTTGATGAAAAGGGCACTAGCTATGGGAAAGCATGAGTAAGGGATGTAATGTTCACTGCTATCTTAAAGTTTGTTGCCACATTTGTACACATGTAAGGTTACTTGATAAAGCAAATGACAATTTGTGTGCTTGAGTAGCACTGCTACCACCCTCTGCCGACTCGTGCACAATTTCCACTTAATTTTGTTACCGAGCGGTATGCTCATTTGTGCAGTGTAGGCTGACGTCACAACGTAAATAGTCTCAGTGACCCAATCTAGAAGGTTCACTGCACCTCAAGTCATGCTGAGAGAGGCTAGGGCATTGACCAGAATGTTCTTTCAAGATAATTGCAGAAATTCCATCCACCAAAGGTCAGTAGTGCACAAATTACGATAGACTTATTGTGGCGGCATGCTGTGGCTTGCCTTTGTAAATATCCAAGCACTTCTTGGATTACTGCTCACCTAACCTTCAAACATTCCTCCACTCTCATTTGCAGAACGGGGCAAGGGAAGTGATGAAGAGCAGCGAGCATGTAACAACATGAACAAACACTGCCTTTAGTTTGAATAGTCATAGTGGTTGTTTACAAATGAAAATGTAAAACTATTAGATCCAAGTAAAACTTGCACATTAAATGCTATCACACAATGAATCAACATAAAGACTGTGGTACGTACCAACAACAGCCATTTCATAAACAACACTTGCTCAACTGTCACTACGTATGTTGAAGTACATAATCCTGTAGTGGAATTGCAAATGTTTTAAATGTTTGTAACTTGTGTATTTGGGGTAATAAAACATGATGTCTACAAAATGTATTTGATTATTTTAAGTATTTCTCATGGGAAGAAAAATAAACTCACTTCAGTAACATACGATGTCACCAGTTTTGCCAACTGCCCAGTTGTAACTATCCCATCATCACATTTGTTATTATATATTAAAATCACATTTTTATTATAAATCACAAGTTTAAACAATATTCCTTGTTCTGTAACAAGTATGAAATATAATAACTTGAAAACATATAACCATTTGCCAGTTACTAATGCTGCATGCAAAATACAATGAAGTTCAACAAAAGCAAAAGAAAAGTGACAAGCTCTGCCTGTACAATTTTCTTCCTCCCTGTAAAAAAATCGTAAGATTAGAGTTAACACATTGTATTTTGTGCTGATCAGACAAAAATATGAATAAGTTTAATAAATAACAGTGAAATATGTTTCCATTGGTGCTACCTGAAAATGTAGATAAATACTCCAGTAGGAAATATTTACTTAAGAATAATGTTCCAAGTTCCAAAATTTGATTTAATGTCCATGCAAACTGTTCCTTATAAGATGGAATATCTTACTGCTGATAACAGTAATAAATGTTAGTGATTTATGATTTATTTAAAATACAGGCTGACAAGGATACACAAAGTGTTTTTCCAAACAAGGTGTTTCAAAACATGCAAAGGTGCCATGAATGGACAGGTGTGGTACTCACCGATTAACGTTTGAAGGCAGGATGAACATCATACCCAGTGCCTCCCTCTACTTCCCTTTAAGGAAGTTTGTGTAAAGTCAGTTACTGTGTTTTGCACACACTTTTATCATGACCATGGAATAGCAGTGGATGTGTTTTGGTGATGGGATTTCACTCGGAGTAGCTAAGTTAGGTTTATTACAGTCATTTACTGTTTTTTTTCCCCCATTAGTTACTTTTATTTATGTGTAGGAAAATATTTTTGATAGTTTTTGTTTGTAGTTTGATAGTGAAATAATTATATTTAGGTATAGGCCTAATTGTCATGTTCTGTTGGTGTTTTCATGGGGATTGTTCATAATTTACCATATTATAGATTTTTATTATGCCATAACATTTTTAGTTCACTGAAGATCAATACCATTATTTCCAGGTAGAATTATAAGCTTTTCTGTAATTTTTTATATAAACAAATATTGTTATATTTATTGAAAGTGTTTCAACACCATACAGATGAAAGAGTCATTAAAAATATTGCCACGACTCTTAACCTGTAGTTTTGAGTTTAAATTTATCCCTGGAAAAGATTTACGCAGAATTAACTAATCCCATGCAGCTTCACTTGTTCTGTAATATTGCATGAGATATAAATTTCTTGAATCTGTTGGATAACTATTTAATTTTTGTGTAATTTCTTCTGACTAAAATATAATAGTACCTACTGTATTTTGTCTGAAACAGAAAGGATGATATAATGTTACTCTGTTAGTTTCTACTGATTACTTGTCCATATGTTTACTTTCTGTAAATGTTCGTTTATTAGTTTTTTGCAGGTTGGTGGTTTGTTATTGATGTCCAGTCGAATCCAGAAACCATATATTTTAACCCCGCTTACCATGTGTGTGGTGTTTTTGGTACCCTGTCGTTTTTGATGTAAGTTTTTTGAGAGTAATTTTACATTGTACTTTATAAATTTATGCTTTGGAATGTACAGATTTTTTGTTTTGTAATGTACAGATATCACTATGATGCTCTGTCTTACATTGGGACCAATAAAAATGAGTTTGGGTTTATCATTGGCAGCAGCTGTTCACAAGACTGCGGAAGAATATAGCCCAACAACAAATTATGTGTCTCACCATGTTGTAATTGTGCAGTAATACTAATTTAAAAGAATCATTCATTAAATTTTCTTTTGTTTTTGCAAGGGAAGGTCATTGTTTTCCAGTATTTCAGACGTGCATGCATGCAGGATATTTTTATTTGGATTGCAATATTTCTAGAATTTGTTGAGAACAATGGCTACTGTCTTGTTTTTGTTCTCGTCCTTGGTGAAAGTGACATAACATTCAGCAAACTGGCAACCTTTTGCGATTCACTCTCGGATGTGGCTACCTTTTGCGATTCACTCTCGGATGTGGCTACCTTTTGCGATTCACTCTCGGATGTGGCAACCTTTTGCGATTCACTCTCGGATGTCAGGTTAGAAGCTTCGAGATAAATGTCAAACACCTGGCTAAATTTTTTCCATTTCTCACCAATATTGCTCTGCAGCAATAGTTTCGCTGGTACGTTAAATATATTTGCCAAATTGTAACGTAGCTTGAAAACATTAAACCTTCGGTTATTCAACTGCACAAACACTCACTTTTTTCCCATGCATAATGTAAACATTTCTTTAACTCCTGCGTTCGCATCGGGATGACTGTGCCATGTATTATCTGTTTATTACATTCTAAGTCATCTCATAAGTCCTATCAACCTTAACATCATACACTACTACAAGTTTAACATTGCAGATGAAGAGAGATGGGGACTTGAATATATGCAGACTAAAGTATTAGTTTTCTGACAAATATCCTTATGTAAATGTTGGACAGAAGGTTACAAATGAAAGTATGTCTTTACAAGTCTAGTGCAATTGAGTGGTCAGAATGTATAATAGGGTATCAAATTGTGCTAGACAGCATTAATTGAAGTATCAGCCCATTTAGTTCAGTCAGATCAAAGAATAAGATTTGAGTTTTTAGATAAAAGTGCCATTATAAAAATAAATAATGATAAATAATGAAACTAGCTGGAAGGATGGTTCAATCGAGTTTTATTATTGAACATTCAATTCCATTTGTATTACACAGCAGTGGCACAAAACACGTCATGAGACAACTAGCAAGATGAGGGTCACGAATAGAATTGCATTATCAGTTAAGGTCAGATAAAAAAATACATGGATTGCAAGGAAATTGACAAAGACAGGAGGGATATTCCCTCCTGGCCATTAAAGACCTCTCACACTGGCTGGCAGAAAGGATTTAGCAGTTTTAAACTATGTCCTAAATAAAAGTAGAAAGAAGGCTAAGCCACAGGTGCTGCTGGTGTGCGTAACTGTTGTCTCTCATCACATGTTACTTCTTTGCTTTGCTAGAGCTCAAAACTTTGTTACAAGGAATGGCCACGTCCAACCTTGGTACCTGCAACAAGTCATCCCACCTCTCCTTATAAGCTAGCTTCATTGTGCCACTATAAACTGCGCAGTTAAGGCATTGTTTGATGCGGTCATGGCTGATTGTAGCAAAATGTACTACTGTGCATCTGAAACACTTCACATCACAAATTTTAACTTTGTCACATCTGTGTACTCATTTTATCTACAAGGTGTGTCCAGATAGTAAGTAATGTTTTGGTATAAAAATTACACATAATCTGTAACAGTCATCTTATTTTTATAAGATGGAGCACATCTAAAACACTTTTATACATAATTTCCATTATTACGACACTTTTCAATCTTTGTAATAATTTTTTTTTTCAATCCCTTCCCCAAAGAATGGTAGCGCTAATGAACATAAATACTGTTTCATGGCATTTTTCACATAATCTTTGTCGTTGAGCTGACCAGCCAGGGATCACTTGAGATGAAGACACATGTGGTAGTCACTCGGTCCCAGTCGGGGCTGTAAGTTGGATGGTCCAACTGCTCCCAGCCAAACTTTGCAATAAACCTCCATTACTGTGCATGCTTCTCCTTTTGTTTTGGATTGCACAGTGCAGTTTTCTGAAGGCATCATATGTTGCAACACAATTTGTTATACTTTTTGTTCTAATATGTGAATGAATGGTTGAATAGGTAGGAATATATTTAAGTAAGTTAGTGTGTGATATCAATGTATCTAAAAATATTATGAACTATTTGCAATGTATGTGCAAGAGTATTTGCCAGATGCCGGCACCTTTCTCCTTGCAATCTGACAACCAACTTGTACGTGCACCGCCTTGGAGGATATGTACATGGGATGAACACCAACCAATTTCCAAATTTGTAACTTTTAAACTGCAGAAAATATAATAATAATAAGCAAGAGACAAAAAAGCACTGAACAATTCAAAAACAGGAAAACACTCAAAAATGACACTAGGAACATGAGAATTTATGCACTTTATGAATGCAACCAATAATTGTTGAAATAGCAATCAGTTAAAAGCAAGGAAACAGAAGTGGAGAGAAATGGAGAGGATAGCATTGATGAGGCCGCAGGGGTGGAGACAGGGGGTAAGCAATGTAGGATGGTAAAGCAGATTACTAGTATAAAGATAATGGTGGTGAACTGTAGGAGTGTGTACAACAAGCTGGAGGGCTTCTGGGGAAAGGTTAAAGGATATGGGGCAGATATAGTGGAGCTGTAGAGACTTAGTTGACTGAGGAAGTGCTGGACATAGAATGTAGGCAGGATAAGTTCACCATCTTTAGAAGAGACAGGGATGGGAGAGGAGGAATAATGGTGTGTGTAAGGAAAGGGCTAAAAGGGGTGATAAAATGGGTTAGTGAGGATGTCGAGGTAATGGAAATTAAATTGAGTGGTGGTAGTAATAGGAAAATTACTTTGCTGGCAGCGTATAGATTACCAGGACAGGGATGACAGGCAATTGAGATGATCAAGGAGGAGGTCGATAGACTAAACGACAGGCAGTGGGTTCTAGCAGGCGATTTGAATATGCCAGGTGTGAAATGGATAGAGGGTGCAGCAGGAATGGGTAGAATAATGCAGAGAATGGCAGCACATTTAGCCAACAGAGGATTAGTCCAGGTAGTAGAAACACCTACGAAATGGAATAAGGAGGGCGTTGTGTCAGTGCTGGATGTGGTGTTGGTCAGACCTGGGAATGCTGTAATTAGTGCAATAGTATAGGATGGTATAAGCGACCATCATATCCCGGTTGTGGACATTGGGATTGGCAGGATGAGGGACGAGCAAACGGCAGAAAGGTTGGTGTGGCAGTATGGGAGAGGAGACAAGAAGGGGGCAGAAATCTTCCTGAGAGGCAGGTTTAAAAAATGGACTATGGAGGAGGGTGTAGAGGGGTTGTGGAGGGAGTTTAGAGGATTAATGGAGGTTATGTTGGAGAAATTTGTGTCAATGAAATGGTTACGGACTGGGGGAGATCCGTCATATCATGGACAGGAGATTTTGAAAATGAAGAGGAAGTGCAGAAAATTACATGCCAAGTGGAGAAATAAAGGGATGATAAGACCTAAGGAAATTATGAAACAAATGGGTAGGGAGCTTGAAAGGAAGATCAAACAGGCAAAGAATGTATTTCTGGGGAACATGGTGGAAGAAGGAAAAGGCAAGGAATGGGGGAAATTGTTTAGGTATGTTAGGAGGTTAAGGGGAGGAAAGGAAGGGATCCCTCTGCTAACAGGAAGGGATGGTAAGCATGCGACAAATGACCAAGAAAAATCGGAGATGCTGCAAGGACAGTACTTGTCAGTGTTTGAGGCAAAGGAGAGGAATATGGGGGTAAACAGGGTTGGGGGGGTGTTTAGTAAGTTTAAGATGAGGGAGTGGGAAATAGAAAAGGTAATTAGGGGTTTGAAGAGCAGTTAGGCAGGGGTTCCAGATGGGATAGGAAACGCAGCACTAAAGTTTGGTGGCAGGGAGTTGGTGAAATATTTAGAGGTGCTGTTTAAAAAGTCCTTAGGAGAGGATAAGTTACCACAAGATTGGAAGAATGCTATGGTGGTACCTATACACAAGAAGAGAGAGGGTAGGGGGAGGCATGGTAGCTACAGACCGGTGAGTCTCACGTCAAGTACAGGAAAAGTAATGGAGAGGCTGGTGGTGCAGTATGTGGTTAGGGTTATGAACAATAGGAATTGGTTGGGGGAGTCCCAGCATGGTTTCAGGAGGGGATACTTATGTGAGACTCAGCTGGCTGGGTTATTAGAGGACGTGGTGCAGGTAGTTGATGAGTGGAAGCAGGTGAATGCCTGCTTCATAGATTTACCATAATGATAAATGACATGGGTTTGGGGATTAGGGGAAAAATAAGATTGTTTGCAGACGATTGTGTTGTGTATGCTGAAGTGGCAGAGAAAAAGGGGGGGGGGGGGGAATTTGCAGGCAGACATTGATAAGATATGGTTGTGGGCCAGGAAAAATAAAATGAAGATAAATGTAAGAAAAACTAAGGTAGTGAGGTTCACAAGGAAGAAGGTGATAAGCAGGGACATGTACAGATGGGAGGGACAAGAGATAGAAGAAGCAGCAGAATATAAGTATCTAAGGATTGTACTGCAGGGAGACCTCAGGTGGAAAAAACAGGTAGAGAGGGTGGTAGTAAAGGGAAGAAGGGCTCTGGGTATGCTGGGAAGGGTGCTAAAGGGAGTCAGCTGTGAGGTGAAGGAGAAGGCGTGTGGCATAATGGTACGGCCAATGTTAGAGTATGCTGCAGCAGTATGGGACCTGGAGGTGGAGGTGCGAGAACTGGAAAAGGTGCAGAAAAGGGCAGCAAGATGGGTGAAGGGTAGGTGGAGAAGGCAGGGGCAGGATGATGAAGAAGGGAACTATAAGCCATCAGTGATGATGGATGAAAGAAATGGGGTGGAGCTCATTGAGGGACAGGAGGAAATTTGAACGGTTAGTCAGAATGCACAGGGTGGTGAATTAAGAGGGAGGATGGGGAGGGCTACACTGTAAGCTAAGTAAGGGGGTGTTTAGGGGAAGAGGAAACAAGAGTGAGAAGCTTCAGAGGGTGTGGAGGAGAACAGAGCGGGGTGGGCAGTTCATGCTTGTGAAGGAGTGTAATGTGTTTAGGGAGGAATTGGTATCTGTGAGAAGGGTTGGTAAGTTCAGAAAGAGAGTCTAATTGCGAGTGTATGTATGTATGTATGAAATAATATATGCTAACTACTGATGACACTACATTAACATAACACATATTAACTGGAAAAATTATGTTTATTAAAATTAAATCTTACGTAGTTGCAAATGAACAAGAGTTTCTGGCTTCAATAAAACAAAATTTCCAGAGTCTCAAATTAAGATACTGGAATTTATTACACCTTGGCTAGCATGCATGGTATAATTAAAAATCTCAGACCTCTGGAAAGTCGTAGGTAGTTAAAATCGTAAAACTTCCAAATAATATTAATGATAATGAGCATCCAGAAATAATTCAACTCTTGATGAGAAACAGACAAATTCATTTATATGATGACTATAAATGGTAGCATAAATCTTTAGGAATACTCATCCTTCCAAAATGGAGTCGGCAGCATCGGTTGAATAAAACCCACTCAAAATCTAAAATTTTTAAATAGGCTGCTGAAAAGAGAAAATAAATTTCACTAAGTTCTACAACTGAATATAAACTCCACTCTGTAGTAAAATAAGAATACTTAAGAAAACAAAATGATAAAAGAAATTTAAGGGAGGTTATCCTAAAGATACAATTATAACCAAACTAAATGAAACTTAATTAAACAAAACTAATGTGATAAAATGAAAATATACTGACTCAGTTCATGTGTAAATAAACAAACTTGTGGGAGGAAACTGTCTTACCACAATAGACAGTTCAACCTTTCAGCAAGAAATCAACCAACAAAACTCCTTTCTTATCCCAGAACAGGGCACATGATTTTTTATGTTGAGATGGGGGTCTTAAACTTCTGTTTTTCGGAGACTTAGTGTGTCTTCATTCCATAGACTGCTGTGTGGATTCTGGGTGATTTGAAAAACCTGAGTCTCATTGCTAGTCACTAATCAGCTCAGAAAGTGTTCACCTTCATTTTTGTGTCGAATGAGAAAAGCCTGAGCACTGTCAAGTTGCTTTGTTTTGCAAATTTCCATGAGCATTTTCAGGACCCAGCGAGAGCAGAGTTTACAATAGCCTAGGTTTTCTATTACATATTCATGTTAAAAAAAAATGGTGAAATTTCAGGAAACTCATTCAATAACAAAAAATTTATAAACCATCAATTTTCACAAATTTTCTTATTCGCAATACTTTCCAGATCTTCATTTACGACAGAATGGCATACATTCTTTCGCTCACCATGCACATTTTTGCTATATTAAATTGCCATACCCACTTCTCCCCATTCCATCACTCAGCTCTTTCATCATAAGTTTAGCAAATTTGCCAATGAACGTCAGTTGGTTTTATATTTCTCGCAATTGGTGGGATACTCAATTGATCAAAACAGTTTAGGTGATGAATACAAACTGTAAAAATTTGTTGCTGTAGTCATAATGGCATCTGTGGAATTCCCAGTAAACGAGAGTGTGATACACATGCGCAGAGCTGCAATAGCTCTATACATAAATGCTATTTACTTTCTGGACACGCCTCGTAAATTGATCAGGATTGCAACTGCCGACTGCATTTCTACAGTACCACTGGCAAGCGACTCAAATGAAGTTATAAATTTTGGAAAGTGAAAACTCTTGAGATACACACAAATTACTACTGCCATAATGTTCCAAACATAGAATAAACTACATTCTTTCCCAAAAGTATATTTAAAAAATTATATTTCCTTACCATATCAATTACTATTGCCTCCATTATTACAATCTGACGTGAAATGGTCAGAAATATCAAAGCATTAATGAGATGAATATAATGAAGTTCTGGTTTGTAAAACTGCATGCATGGTAGTTCCTATTTTCCTAACAGCAGAAAACTTAAGGCATGAAGGAAACAGAAATGTATATTTTATGGAAACTATTGCAATGGAAAGGATTTTGGTAGAAAGAAAAAGGTTTTTAAAGCAAAGAACCAAATATTTTTTCTTTCTATTGATAAATTGTACTTAACTAGAAGAATTAAAAAATTTGTAATAAATATAAATAAGAAATTAAAAACTGAAAAACTACTCGAAAAATAGTCCTTATAAGAAATTTCCAAAGCTGTTTTAGAATAAAAAACATACCAGAAAGTAACATCACACAAACATAAATTTTCAATTATAAGATTTTCTGTGATACTTGAATGGAAAGCTTAAAATAATTTAGGTCTACTTAAAACACATGTTATATCATTACTTACGATCATCATGACTCGCACTTTTCTTTATACACAGTGACCATTCTCTGATGAATCTTTATAAACGTCCAATAAATGTTACCCTCCTTTCCCCCAATACAGCGTGAATTTAACTTGTGTTAGATATTAAATATTGTATTTGAAAAATTATATGCAACTAACATGCATCCTGCCTTTTGGCTCATATGATCACTGGGAGGTTTATTACTAGTCTGTCATCTTCCTCTCTGTTTATATTTGTATTAATGTTAGATATTAATTTGAAGCAATAAGCGTATGTTTGTGACTACTGTATTAAACAAGTCATTGTAAACACAGCATTTCAGCATTGAGTTATAAACATGATATATAAAAAACAAGATTTTCATCTCATTTTTGTAAATTACTAGGAAGGATTACTATACCAAGGCACTGAAGGAAATGATGAACAGAATGCTAGACAAACTTAAGAATATGCATCACCTGTTCCAGATGATTGTAAATGTGTTTCGTTCAGATATTTACATTTTTTTCTTTCTCGTTCTCAATGTTTTTGCATTGATTTAAACATAGTTACTTGATACAGACAAATCATAGCTTTTGCAAAACCGATTCTGTTTTGAAAATTTATTTTGCTTGGTGCAATATAATGAATGAATTAAAACATGAATGTGAAATCATTAATTCATGTTTTATCAAGAGTTTTTTTTAAAGCAGTGTATTAAATAACAATGTACAATTGCAAAATTTGATATGTTAAATATTTTTTGTAGGATAAATTCTGTTTCAAATGCCATGGTCCGTGGTGATGCGTACTCTGGGGGCTGTTTTGGTCCTCGAGGTGCCCGTGCATGGTTATTTGTTGGCTTTGTTATGGGTTTTGGAGCAGTGATTGCATCATGTTGGATACTCATTGCCAACTGTATGTCATACGAACCAGGTAAACTTTTGTTTTGCATGGATATGTACATTATTTGTTACTGTGTCACAACTGAATATGTAGTTTTGTTCTTAAAAGTTGTAATTCAATTAATTTACCATTATGAGTGACTGATTAGGATGTAAATTCAGTTTGAATGACTGTAAACTGATTTAAAAGCTTCAAAATTGTGCTGGCAATAAGTGAGTAAACCACAACCGTCATTGCTTGTTGGTATAATAGCTGGTGGTTTTGTAATTTCGGAGGACTGGTAGTTTACAACCACATACATAATTCCATTATGCGGATTCAACAGTTTGTTTTAATTACCACACCAAATAAAATTACTCTCTCAAACAATATAAGCTAGCAATACGAAAGTAGTTCATAAAGTAACAAATATAAATGGTTCATTTCATTTTATAACGTAATGTGCAAAGGGCCTTCTAAAGTTAGTTCTAACCTTAGTTCTACCCTTGTTTCGTTTGTAGTTATGTGTAGTTTGTAGTTGTAGTCGAGTGTTGCTGTTATTGTATTATGTGTAATAATTAAGAGGTATCGGAAGTGTTGCTTGACTTGGTAACCTTTAATATTAATTGAAATTTGTTTGAAATAGTTTATATATATTGTACTTTATACTGGCATCTACAGTTTCTAAGATTATTTTTATTAATCATCATAATAATAAACATAATTTTCAAAAAAATGTGCAAGAAAAATTTGATGCTATCAGACACCGCACAAAAAATATATAAATGAACTGATTTGTATACACACTATCTACAGGATCGGCCACAAAGTGCTGGTATCGGTAATATCTGCAAAAAGAGGTTTGGACCCATCTAGTTACAATGTTGTTTTTACCACATTGCATTCCGTGACTTTCTGCTATCTCAAAGACTTGTTGAAATGCTTGTAGAGAAAGCATTTGTTTCTGTTGATTTCCTTCTCAGTTTGTGTTAAACCTTTCAGGTTTTTAAGAGCAATGGCTTAGCATTTTAGTTAATACGGTAAGCTCTATCATGACACATGTTGAAAGTTTATGTTGTTTTAGTTCCTTGACATTTATGACATTGAATGAGGCGATTAATAGTTTATTATGTCTTAATATTTAATACTGGTTTTTCCATCTTTACCTCAGGAAAAAATGAAAGAGGCACGTATCCAGAAGTTGGTTTGTTTCTCCAGAATGTATTGATCTTCGTTGGATCACTAGTCTTCAAGTTTGGACGTGTTGAAGATCACTGGAATTAGACTAACTGTGTAAATAGGACAAGAAACCTTGTTTCTGTGGACATAATTATGAAAACTTCAAGGCGTAGCAAGCACAGGAGGAATGTTCTAGATACACTTTAACTTTAATGTAATTAATTTTTTTTGCTTGTTACATAAAAAATGTAATATATTGGTGAATACAGTCTAGGATGAGTATCAGATATGGGAACTGGCAGTTCTGTTTCTGATGCACATAGATTTGTTTTCCTCATTATATTGTGTCAGTATTATTTAAGTATTTTTAATAATTCGTAGTCATGAGTGGATTCAGTGAGGAGGAGGAGAGGGTCTCATGAGGGACATTAAGGCAGCCATCCCCTCCCAAAACTAATTTCGACATGAAAGTGTCCTGAGAATGTTTTAAAACTGAAATAAAATAATATCATAATTGTTTAAATTACTGATTTCATGTGATTAATTTTTTCTAAAATCATGATGAGGCAAGTTCCATTTTCCCATGCTACATCTTGTAAGTCTACACCTACACAATAGGGAAGGCCCCCTTCTCTTCCCCCTTATTGAAAATCTAGATCTGCTCCTATTCATAGTGCATTAAAATATACAGTAAGCTGTAATACCCTTCTGCCTATGGTGAAGACATTAAAACCTTGACACGTGATGAAAGTTCTTCCTCCTAAAAAGATATTCCATTTATCTCTCTCAATTTCTTTCTTATACGAGCTAAGACATTTTTGCTACTGGCATTTATAGCATAAGTGAAATGTTAACTACTGTATTTTTTTTTTAATGAGAGGTGCAAGATTGTTGTTAAATTAAAAATTATTAAAATATTAAATTATATATTGTGTAAATACTAATGGTTTACTCATGAATTTAAGTAATATGAAAATTCCAAAAATTAATTCTGCTGATTTATTCATACTTCCCTTCAGTTTAACAAACAAGTGTATTAGGTATACACCTGATATAGATACAGATACTTTCTCAAATAAGTTTTAAGTTTATGAAATAATAGTTTTACATTAGCACCTACAAACCAAGTCAGGTATACTGTCTAAAATATTTTGGTAAGAAGTTGATTGTCTCCAACTAAACCAAAGGGGAACAATATTCTGGGCATAGACTATATGTAAAATTTGCATTGCCAGATTGGAAGTATGCATTCTTGTATGAAGTGTTATGTTCTGTTGTGCCCATAACTGTCTTCAGTAGGTACAGGACAAGTTATAATAATTTGCAGTCTAGCTTACAAAATCGATTTTTTTGGGTAGTAAACCAAGTGGATGGTTTTGTGTTAGTTTTGCTGAAATAAAAAAAATATTTTTTTTTCTAGAGCCAGAAAAATTTTCCGCCTATCATTATTACAGAAACACACAATATTATGCTTTCTGCTTTAATGTTTCAGTGGCTTCTTTGCAGTATATTTGCATAAAAATTACTACATATTCTGTATGTTATAGAATTACAAAAATTTAAAGTTAAATAGTAAATGCAAAACTTACTTTAAATGTCAGATGTTCATACTTGAAAGTTGCTGATTAATTGCAGTGCAGAGAAGTAACTCATTGCACACAAGATTTCATGAAGATGTACATACATTATTTTCAAGAACAGTGTTTATGTATCTGAATACTGTGTCTATATAGACAAAGGCATTTATATTTACAGAAATTGGAACTGGCAAGTATTTTCTGGTCATTATCATCTCTGAGAAACTTGCCCTATTTCACAACTTCAGAGCTTCACACAATTGTTTGTTTTGCCACAAACCTTCTCATATTCCTGTGTATGCCATAGAGAAAAAATACAGTTATATTTAGTGTTAATGAGAAATTTAGGTAATGAAAATTTACTTATGCAAATCTGTTTATTTCATAGTGCATCAAAATGGACGAAGCTAAGTATTGTTGCTTTGTAATACATATTCAGTTAAATACTTATCTTAATGTATTTTTAACCATGTTATATTCTTCATTGAAACTGACAGAACATCCTCACTCCAGATAATGATTCAATTTCTTACAACAAGTTTTAGAAGGTCCAACCTTCACATGGATGTTATAAAACTATGTGTGTCTGACATGTGAGGAATGACATATGTACAAGTAATGTGGTATAGTCAAATAAATTGATGTATATTTCCTGATTGTCTGTCCATTACTTAATGTTGAGTGATACAGTGACAAATGATTGATGTGAACAGCTGGTGAGGTTTTACAAGGGTAATGACAATTGGTTACTTAAGGATAAGGGTGAGATGAAATGAACAAATGGGATAAAGTTTCCAGCACATTCCGTATAACTTCATATGTACAACCAGTAAAGCTGTGTGACCCCTGATTACAAACAAATTTATTGCACCGCGACAAGAAAAAATTTGCCATGACACTAATCACAAATGATACATCATCACACTTCTCTCAACAGAATTCTCAAATTAATTGGATTTGGTGATGTATTGGTGGGTCAATTGCCAGCATCACAGTTCTGTACTTTTATTATTATATAAAATGGTAGGGCCCTTAGCACTTTGGTTGTGTTACAGGAGTCAAAGTTCTAGTTGTGAGAAGTTCCAACTGGTTTCTCCTGAAAATTTTTCATTTGCCCCAGCTATTGCTCGTTTGGTGTCTGCTCTGTGGCCATTCATTCTCTGAGTGTGATGTACTAAGGCCAATGTACTCTGCAGTGCAGTGTATGCACTGTAGTTGGTATAAGATTTTCCATGTTCACAGTTGAGAATGGTTCTGAGTTTTTCCAAGCCCTTGTGGTAGAGGACAACCAGAGGGATATCTTGAATTACTGATCTTTGTTTGAGGGCTGTGGTTGAAGTGGCATGCTGAATTTGTCAACCAGGGATTGGGTTAGCCTCTATTGAAGAATTCTTAGGCTATTATATCACATTACTTGTTTGTCAGTTTGAGTGGAGCAGATGCGTTTAGCTGTGGTGGAAAGTGTGTTCATCAGAGCTTTCTTGGCATGGAATGGATGATAGCTGTCGAAATTTAGGTATACTCTATTTTATATAAGTTCGCTCAATTTTGACAGTTCTAGAAATGTTGCATGGTGACCAAGTGTCCTTTCGCCACAGCTGTTCTATTTATGAAGAAAATGATCAATGTAAGTTACCATTCCAGCTTATACTGTTGGGACTCTGTTTATTTTATTGTGGGTGGATAGGATTGGGAGAAACTTTAGTTTGTCTTCAATGAAACTGCATGTTTTGCACCCTTATGAGACAGTATAATTTTGAATTACATATGTTTTGTTTTAATGAACCAGTAAAATATTTTGTCCATACGGAAGTAACATTAAAATTATTATAACCTGTTTCAACCTCACTGAAATTGGAAAACATGATAAATATTAATGTTGTTCGTACCAATGCAAATAATACACATTCCATATGTAAGTAAATATTTTTGGTGAAGTTAACCTTATACTTGTTGGATTCTCCATTTAATTAACGTTACTTTTACACTACAAAACAAGCCATACACGTGGCAATAATATTACATTTCACTCAATAAAACCCACTAAAAAGACTCCCCTACAAGCAATTATGCCTAATGAAATTAAATAAAAAAATCATGCAACTACCGATTAAATATTTTGATAACACCAGTAGATACCCGCATAAGCATGACGAAAAAGATCACATGCACATTGGCATTCACAGAGCTGGAAACGTTTTACTGACCATAACTGTCCATATGCTCCACCGTTATTGCCAAACATATTTGTTAACCAATTCAATGGAAGCCAAAAAAAATTGTACGTTACTTTAAAAACATAATGTAATCCACAAATATAATTGAAGTACAACTTTCAATTTAAGTATGTACAGGATTCTTCCATGATGATTGATATCACCAATATAACAACATACATCCCGCAACAGATCATCAGCTGATACAGTGCTTTGCAAACGAGAGCATTTACTGTTTGTGTACACAGTGTGTAGGTTAGTCGCATTGTCAAACCTTTGTGTACTTATATGAAATGCAGTATATTGTAGGTGGTTGATGGGTTTGATGTGACCAGTTGTTTCAATGTTGCCAGTGTTAAGAGCTAGTTCCACATCCAGGAATATAGTGTGTGATTTAGAGTAGGTTCAAGTAAACTTAAGTAAGCTGTGCAAGTTAAGGTTGTTGAGGAAGTGAATGAAATTGTATTCAGTTGAATCCCAGATCATGAAGATGTCTATAAAATGCATCCAACAGAGTGGCTGAGTTGGTTGGTGGCTCCAGTTTACCCATGAACCCGTGTACGAGAGGGGCCATGCGGGTACCCATGGTTGTGCCTTTAATTTGGAGGTAGTGCTCTTCTTGGAATCCTAAAGTTATTGTTTAGTGTGAGTCTTGCCAGTTTGACCAGAAATGCGGGTGGGGGGGGGGGGGGTGTCTTTGGTTGAGGTGAAATTCTAGTGGGGAATATTGATGATGTAAAGTGAAGTGACATGTATAGTAACCAGGTAAGCATCTTGAGGGATGGCGTCCAGAATTTTCAGGATGCATGAAAACTACACATTCGCCAACAGCAGTCTTCTTTTATTAATTGTGTAAAATTCACAGTTCCCAGAATCAAAACACTGTTATTGCATAAAATACAAAACTGTGTGGACAATGCTTTCAGCTCTACCATGGTGGAGCTATGTACTGTACTTATAACATTCTTAAATTTAACATAAAAGAATACTAGATTTTTTTTGCAAAGGAAATATGTGCTTCGACATATTTGGTAATTTACAGTTTTATAATAATTTTTTACAGTAAATATAGTATGTTTGCTTTTTTATATATTAATCTGAAATTCTTACCTTTAACTAAAAGTCATACAGTTACACTTCCTAAGTAGGAACAGTTGCTCATATATCGAAAAATAAATCACAAACACTGACAGCACAGTAAAGACAAGAGAATCTCAGAAATTTGATTCTTTAAATACATGTACCGTGGAAACTAAAGCAACATTTTTGCACGAACTGGTTGTTTTGAATGAATGGTGACGAGATGGCACAAAATTTGTCCAAGCTGGTAGGAGGCAAAAGCTAATGTGATTCCATGAAGGGTATCGTGCAGCACAGACATCTGTGATCGCACTGGATGTAACTATGTTGTCGACAAGGAAAAAATAAAAGTGTAAATGTGGCTGTTATTGCAGTGCATAGCACTTGATCAGACTCGCTAGATCTTACTAGCCAGTGCCTTGTTTCTGTTGCTCTCCATGTAGGGATGTGCCAAATAGGTTTAAATTAACCACCCTGGTCTGTCTCGTGATCAGTCAGCACAATGTTATTGCTAGTCAAACTGCATGTCTCAAGTGGAGATAGTATGGCTGATGAGGCACAGAAAGGATGAAGTTTATGCAACCTCCCTAATTACAATAAAATTAGCTGTTGACTGGGTTTTCATGTCTGAATTTGTGTCCAAGGTTTTGAACACAGGCCATCTCCAGTCTGGTCTTGCTACAACACGAGTGACTTTTCTTAGTATGTTCAACAACTGTAGACCCAACTGAACATAACAGCATGTGTAATGTGCTGCCCTTAACTGTATTGTGCAAGCACTTTCTGTTGTTATGAGGTGAATTGATGGAGCACTTAGAAGGTGTGTCCACGTGTGTGTGGGTAAGCTTGTATGCTCTGTAAATTGCCAAACAACCTTCACTTTAGTCATAGTTAATTGTGAACTCTACACAAGGAATAAATGTGGACACCATGAAGTTCACGCCATAAGCCCTCCATTGCAGTTAAAGCTGTCAACACTGGCTTATGCTGCGTGCAGGGCAGGCGAGTTTTATATTTCATCTGCAGTCCAATGGAGCAATCAAGGCATGTACTTGTGCACATGTGGCTTTTAAGCACATACACAATGCCCATGAACTTGTTCGCAAGCTGGCACGCACTCCGGCTCACGTATGGATGCACTTTAAGAGAGGAAATGAAAAAAAAACATGCAGAGCAACTGGCTTTTCAGATGGGACCCTAAGTACCTAGCCCTAAAGGACTGCACAGAATGAGACACTATGTGGGAGTGGCAAACAAATACAAGAGCAGAAGAGAATTGGAACACCTGCTGTGTTGTCCACCATTATAACATGTTAGCAAGCCAGGCCACTACTGCTTTGGACTCACAAGCTACCAATGATTCATCTTGCACATTTCGAATTTGAATCTCAAGCGCAACATGCTATGCATTTTTCATTATTTAATTTTCCAATTAGCATAAGCATACTTTTTTTTTTTTAGTTGCCACAGAAATTTATTCGAATGCATTAAAAAATATTGTAACAGAATGATTTATTGTATCTGTTTATCCCATGTTTGATAGTTACTCTCATCTCTATGGTGATACTATAGTAGAAATAAAATTTGTGTGTTTCCATTCAATAATATGTTGCACTTTTCTGTGTTGGTGTATTATAGAGAGATATATATTAACATTTAATTGATGTCAATATATATTTTATAAATGTGATGTAAGATAAATGTTGTAAAGCATTGTAGTAGTGATGAGGTTGTGTTGCATAGAAAGTGTAAAATAGTATGTATTACTGTGCTTTTGAGAAAGATTATTGTTACATATAATTATCTTAAGAGTGAAAAAATATGACGGGTATTAACAAGTCAGTGTAATATAGGACAACCCAGTTTCACATGCATGAATATAAGATACAATTAACATTTTGCTGTTTGCACCACCTTATTCATCTGGCAAGTGATGGTGCAGTGATGTTAGGCTGGTGGTGTGATGGCACTGCAACAGGGTGTCCAGCTATGGGGAAAAGTGGGAAATTCACGGGACTTGGAATTTTCTGGGAAATGTATGAGGATTTTTCCAAATGGCAGGATTTTTTTGTGGTTCATGAAATCTGCGTTAGAATTTTACAAAGTGTACCAAAGGAATTTAACAGTAAATAATCTGCACTGCTAATAAAAGTCGGAATGCCACCGCTTGTTGCTAATAACAGTCAAAGCTGCACATCATAGGGGGGTGGGGGGGAAATCCACTCTAAATTTTTTTTGGTACCCACACTCAAACTTAATATAAAAATAACAGTATTTAAACACCTCATTTTGAAACCACATGCACAGGAAATAGCTGCTGACTTAGCGGAAGTATTATACATAGAACTTACAAACAACAGTTGCAGTTACTAGCTAAGAAATAAAAAAAAGTCTTCAATATAAGCATTGAATAGGGTTTTTAGTGAATAAGGTTTCCTTAATTTTGTGTTTTCTTTTTTTTTATATATATATTTATTAGGGTTACATTTATAGATATATGCATTCATAATTTTTATGAAAAAATATTCAAGTGAAAAAACTTGCAAGTGGTGTTGGCAACGTCACATAGAAAATATGGCACCTATTTCTTGTGGTTTGCTGGTCATTACAAACATGGCTGCCACCATAAACATTGCAATTGCTTGCTGAGCATTTAATAAAACTTCTATTCTACATATTTCATACACGTCTGTACTGTATTTACACATTTTTCAGTTTTCTTTTTGTATTTCGTACTCTCTAAATACATGATGTGTAGTCTGAGATGTCTATTGTTAAGACATCTATTGTTATTATTTATTTTTGTTACAAAGTACGAGTCAAGTGCGACATTGTGACGAAATCAACAACAGTTGATGCTTATATTTTTTTTGTTTGATCAATGTGGTAAAAGTTAAATTTTCAAGTTCGGCAAAAATTGACTTTTGTAGTATTACTTACATTGGAATTTTGTCAGGACCACAAAAAATTTTCTGTGGACACGGACTTTCAGTCCATCTGTGTTAGATGAATAGCGTTTCCACTGCAATCAGTTTCCTTCGGCCATGTGCCGTCGCTTCCTTGTTCTATGATGTAGTTGTTAAAAATGGTGAGCCTGTTGTGGTACAAAGTTTACTTTGTTCTGCAAGTATTTTTGCTTCTTATAAACAGAATTAATTGCAATACTAAAATGAGTTGTGCAGGAGAAAAAACAGTAGTGGCAGTCTTTTCAAGGAGATTGCACAATGGAATTTCTGTGCTTTCTGTGCAATTTACAAGTGCGACTTAAATTTTTTGAATGGCGATAAGAATGACATTTCAAATCAGGTGAAGTCAAGCACACACACAAGCAATGATAAGAGTATTGAGACCAAGCTTACAGTAAACTTTTTTTTTTGTCGGTACAGGGATAAGAGTTGATAATGTTATTAGAGCAGTGTGATGGTTCACGTCATTGTTGGTCAAACGCAACATTCCGCTGACGGGTGCCTTCCTGTGAATTAACTTAAGTCCCACTTTGAACATGATAGACCTTGGCACACTATGAGGAGTAGTGCCACAACCTCTCTGGTTATGCGATGGCTGAAATGAGGTGGTCAGTATTACAGTTTTGGTTCGTGTAGCCAGTATCACGAGAAACATAAGTCGAACTACTTAGTGCTTTACTAGTATATAATACAGGTCTTGCAGTCTGTTGAAGTGGTACAAACTCAAGAGTCACTGTCACAGCCTTGTGAATGGGTTGGTCCTTAATTTGTTTACTTGGAGATATGAGGGTCCATTGAAGCTGCTGCCCCAGTTGCTACAAGGACTGTTGGCTACCATGGGTTTCACCAGGACGTGGAGCGCTGTTTATCTTGTCTGAGCCTGGGCTGGCGGTTTCTGGATTGCTGGCCCCCAAACTATGAGTTGGCTATACCCAGGGGCGGTGGTTCTCCCTGGCGAATAGCCTCAACCAGCGGATGAAGAGTTCCTGGAGTCTTAATTAGTGAAGGGAAAAGTGGTTGAGGTGGAACGGAGTTGTGAGGTGTCTCAGTAGGGTGGGCAGTAAGAACTCTGCACCATGGGAGTGAACTGCAAAGTGTAGGTGGGGGAATAGGATCACAAGTCAAGCTAGTTTTGGAGGTGTAAGCTGTCCTAGACTTCCTCTGGACACTGCCCTTCCAGCATAGGAAAAGAGTGCAAATTACTGCCTCGAAAGAGTGAAGCTGGTGACTCTGTTCCCTACCGTGTACTTCCAAGGGCTGCAACCGTATAGAGTTGTATCCTATGCTCCTTTGATCCAGCGTCATAGAGAGCGGTGGATTGGCTCAGGTTGCATAACAGGATACCTGGGTGTGGTATCCACGAATGTTGTTGGTCAGTACTGACTCACTCCTTTCAGGCCCCATAAAGCATGGTGGCGGAGTTAGGGTGGCCTGACTGGCTGTCCTAACGGCCAAGTGGAGGTATTACTAATGGTTGGGGCTCTACTGTACTCTACCCAGAGGCAAAGAACGGGTGACCATTTAATAGGTGTTTATTTTGTTTTGTTATAGCGTGGTCTGCCGGCTTCACTCTTAACAGGTTGGTTCTTACGTGAGGTTGACACAGTGCCACTCTGATATAAGTACTCAGAAGTCAGTTTAGATCACGGCCCATACTACCTCCTACAACTAACCTGAATCGACATGGAAGTTAAGCTACGCTCAATCAGGTGAAGGCGATTTGGTTCTAAACCTGTGAAAGAAGGCGATAATATCTGCTAAGTAATTTACTCCAACTGGCCCTAACCATCTACCTTGTCCTGAAGGAACAGATTGTGATGACTACCAGATGGGTAGTGGTAAGGTTTGCAGTTACCATCCAGTAAAGCAGGAGGGGTTTTTTAAGAAAACAGTTGCCGACAGCTCCTTCCTTACCACCCCTGATAAGTCGTCTTCAGGAGCTGGTGGTGGAGTCTTCCCAAGGCTCTTGAGGTCAGTTCCGCACCGCAGAAGAGGCTCCTGAAGGGGTTGACTTCAATAGCAGTATTCTTCCGGTCTTGAAGAGAGTGGTGGAATTAGTTGTGCTAGAGAGAGTGAATTGCCGGTTGCTTCCTCTGGCCCTATCCAGAGCTGTGGAGGAAACAGACTGAAGATTTCAGGTCTTGTCAGACCTTATATACTGGAAGACTTCGGCCACAGTAGGCAAGGGGTGAGAAAGGAGATTAGCTCCTCCCCCAGTGTCATCTGCCAGTCTTCCCGGGGGGGGGGGGGGAGAATTGCTGATGCGGTGGGCTTCATCCCTTATCTATCCACAGGATGCAGACCTTGGGTGGTGGACTCGGTGACTCGGCAGATACTACAGTGTCGCACTTGGGGGGGGGGGGGGTGACATGTCTGCATGGAGAGTCGGGTGAACAGTACAAGCTGGACTGATGTGTCTAATAATCTCTCATTGCAAGGAGAACCCTGTAGGCACGTGTCTAGCCTCTTCAAGAACCCAGGCGGAATGAAGGGCGTTTGGATGGGGCGAATTAGTGTGTGCATAAAAGCTGTACAGAATGGGACATGTCACTGCTTAGCATACCTGATAATGCTGCACCACTGTGTTGCAGAATGTTTCTGGAATTGGAATTATGCAAGAAGAAAAACAACAGTGGTCGTGGTAGAAATTAGCTTAAGAAGCAAGCAAAGGCATTACTTGTATGTTACCGTATTTCGGTGTGTATAGGCTGCACATAAAAAAAATGGTTACGAAAAGTGGGATGCTGCTTATTTACAAGATATTGGCATAAAGGAAAATTTTTACCTCCAAAACGTGTTACGTAAGAACATTAAAATATACTGTATGTTGACAAATTTCATAAGTTTCTAGCGAAATAAATAAAAAAAAAAAAATGAATAGCTTTTCACTCATGCAAATAATTTGTTCGCTCATGTTCATAAAAAAAAACCCTTCATTCTGCACACATAAAATGCCATAGATGCCATACATGAGAGAATAATTTCTCTGCTGTACAGGAGAAAGATATCTTAGGTAGTTCGCACACCTGCTGCTGCATCACAAGTACACGACACCATTTTGTGTAACATGATACCATGGTTTTACTTTCTCAAAACACATTACCACCTGTAGAATAGTAATCGCGAGGCGTATATTTGTAAATGTTGCAATACAAATGTTTTGTAAGGAAGAAATTAGGACTGAATTTATCATGTTGGTGCGGAATTGTGACTTGACAATATTTACAAAAAAATAAAAAAATTCAGTGTGGCATATATTTGAAATATTAATTATCTCCAATTGTTCATCAAAAACTTGTGGTGGGGTGGGCAACATAACTAGTAGAAGCATTGGAAATTTACTTGTCAGTAAACTGGGATGATTGAATGTGCTTCAGAGTCATACAATGGGCTTTTCTTCAGACAGTGCAGTAGTTGTGTTAGGCAAGAAAAAATAGCTGAACAGAAGGGGGCTCGTTGCCATGGATTGTTTGGTCCATTTAAGTAATTTGGCTGCCGAAAAGGTACCTACTTCTCTACCAGTGAAAAGTGACTATTGATAGGTATATTCTAGTATCTGCATAAGAGTACCAAACATGACAATTTAAAAGAAATTGCAAGCTTTGTATAAGGAAGAAACACACACAAAAACCTACTGAAACGTGCATACAAGATGCTTGTGGAAATGTTTGAAGAGGCTTGTTGAAGAATAGTCTATTAAGGTTTTTTGAGAACCAACAGTGTGCGCAAAAACTGCATGCCTCTTGCTTATCTTTAGTGATTACAAGAAAAGTTGACATTGAAGTCAAAAAAGGATACTCACAAGTTCAGCAGTTGAAAAATGTTCCACTGAAAAGACAGGCGGTGCCTCTTTATAGTTAATAAATAAATAAAATATTGCGAGGGGCAAGTCCGCTTCAGCTAGCTATGGCAAGAAATTGTTTCGATTCTGAGAGTACAATGATGTTAATGACTGTCATCCCTGCCAACAAGGCTATACAGTTATTTTTAACACGAAGTTATTCCAGTATTTGATAAATTCAATACAACTTTTCAGTCATCTTCTGCACGAGTTGAAATCAAGTACCATTCTTGTGAAAATCAGAGACTTCTCATATTTGTTGATTGGTCATGCAACATCACAGATTGTCATTTTATTGAAAGAAGCTGGTAAGAAGGTATTTTATTCCTCAGTGAACGATTACTTTGCAATCTTGGGTGATAACATCAGGCCTACTGGATTTACAGATTTAATCTTTTTTTTTTTATGGGCATTTGAAGGTTAAAATGGATACATGAAAAAAAACTGAAATTCATGATTTTTTACAGCTGCAGATGCTGTATTTCATGTTCACCAACATGCATAAAAAACTATAACCTTCATCCTGCACGTGTTTAACGTAAACATGTTGGATTGTTGGAGATTAGCCATAGATGCTGTACAAGAGAAAGATATCTTACGTAGTTTGCACGCCCACCGCTGTGCCACAAGTGCATATTGATAGATGCAGTTTTGTATAACATGTTGCCATGCTTTTGCTTTCTCAAGACGCGTTACCATCTGTGGAATAGTTATTGTGGAGCATATATTTGTAAACACTGCAACATAATTCAAATTTTCTGTTACCAATGTTTATGCGCGACGGTCCGTCAATTAGGAATAGACTGAGTCACGAGAGGGAGGTTTTTTTTTGGTGAGCACTAAATCAGCCGTATTCTGGCTGGGCTCTCTATTTGGATTTAGTCCTCGCGTGGTACCAGAGCACGCCCAGTATAATGGACTGGCCGGGTAGCTATGTGGCAGGGCACAGTCAGGTTCTGGTAACATGATCTTTCACTTCAGGCTAGGTGCTTTGGACGGTATACTTGGGTGACTTGTATCGATGGTACTAGGTCCGGCTTGTAGCTGGACGATTGTGTGTCGGTGTAGCAGATACTTGTGGATGCTGAATATGGGTGCAGAGCCTTGTCTTTGGGGATAGAGCAACTGGTGTGAGATATGAATAGGATCTGTCGGTGGTTGGTCAGACTGGCCGAGGTGCTCTGCAAGCCACTGATGTATCTCTTCACTCAAGCACGTTGGATTCTGGAACAGATTCTTCTGTATCTCCAGAACAACGGCAACGGGGACAAGAAGATGGCGTGCAGAGCCTGGGCCTGTTGCTTAGGTGCAATCTGTGCCCAAGTGCAATGAACAATGAAGATCGGGCCTCGCCGTCTGCAGTCCCTCCTTATGAGTACACTCTCTAGCAGAGTCTTCCCAATCCAGGGAGCAACCCCTTCTGGCACCGAAAGTGCGGTGGAAGAGGGCAAGCACCGAACTGACACGCTGGTCTGATAACAGAGTACCTGTGTGTGTGTGTGGGCTCTACCTACCAGAGTATGCAGAAACGATGGCTAATGCTTTTGCATTTACAGGAAGTGTCTTGGCTTGTTCGAGTATAGTTCCCAGGATTGCCCAAGTTTCTCCTCAAGGTGGAGGTCAACTGGGATAGGTGCCAAGTCTACAAGAATGTGATAGTCTGGGATCACTGTGCGATTGAAAGTAAGCATTCAGTGTCGCACTACCTCGTATGTTTATCAAGAGCTTAGGGGAGGCTAAGCGTATGTAAGCCAGGTAGAGGTGACTTGGTCCTTAGCTACGAGAAGGTGGTGGTAGTCGAGCGTTGTGAAAACTAGTAAATGGACTAAACTCCCTAAACTAATGTTGACCAGAAGGGGCTGCAGTGTGTAGTGTATAGACGACTTGGCATGAGTTTTTCGGCACAGTGCTTGATCAGTAACCAGGGCATGGAAGGAGAAGGATTAGACATCTCTGCAGCACTGATAGTGTCGTGAGGAGGGAAGGTATAGCAAGGAGCTAGGCTGGACACCGGCGGCTAGCATGGTGGAGAGGTCAAAGCAAGTGTAAGTGAAGGCTTAAGGTGCAAGCTGTTAAGTTCCGGCAACAAGTGCGGTGGAAGACTGGAGACGGGTCCCGAGTCGAATTCTGACTCTGTATTTATACTTGACTGGGTGGCTGCCTCTGCATCTTGGGCGAGGGGTTGCTGCTGAGAGGGGGGGGGGGTGACATCACCGGCCCGCTGGGCGAATGGAAAACCAACAACGAAACATACTAACAGTGCCATCTAGTGGTGATTAGTAGTAATTGCTGTCTTGAGTTGCATATCTGCGGTGGGCTGGTAGACAGCACAAGTTGCTGGCTGGAACATCCATTCCTGCTGTAGTAAACAGTGCAATTTCTTGCATCTTGTGGCAAACAGTAATGCAAACTCCATAGAAATCAGATGCAAGGCATACTATGTTGAGCAAGGGTATAGGAACTGGTGGAGGGGGTGGGCAGAGGGGGCATATGCCCCCCAGCTTGTAATCTCATAACACAACTTCCATTTGAAATAGTGTTTAACAATTAGTTTCACATTTACGTCTTTGTCTAAAGAAATTATAACTAGAAATCTTCATCACTGCGTACACTAGATATAAGTATTCCATTCTAAATAATTAGTCAAGAAGATGTGACTTTGTAACTTTGTGCGTTTTGTATGAAGGAAAAACAACCCACCAGATTCTGCAGAAAGTACACTCACAACTGTGACAAGATATGCTACTCAGAATGGCAATAAGCATTGAAAAACTGTGAGGTCATCGTTTTGATGGTGCGGCCAATGTGTCAGGTCAGTGGAATGGTGTACAGAAATACCTCACTGAAGAATGTCCTAAAAGCTGTTTTGTACATTATTGAAACCATGCTCTTGATTTCCCTTGCAAGAAATTGCAAGAAAACAGGAAGGAATGTGCGATGCTTTGATGATAGTTACGGATACCTCAAATTTAATATTAATGACGTGTTGTTCAAGTTATGGCTAGATGAATTGGATATGGTTCAAATGTAATTTGACTTGGAGGTGCAAATAATGTAGTAGTGCTTTCTGCTGCTATGGTGGTTAGTGTAAGCATATACAGTAGTGTCCCGTTATCACTGTTCCAGGTTCGATCCTTGCTGTCCCCAAATTAGGCCGATTTTGATGCCCAATAGGGCCTACTACTTAAAAATCGCCCCAAAATTGCTTTTAAATTGTGTTCAATCCACCATAAGATAAAAATATCCTGTTATATGAAAACTAATTGCGTGGAAATAAGCGGAAAATCTGACTGCGTCACGTAATTATAGCCGCTCTGCCCGCAATAAGTTGCTCGGCCTATGCAGCATTTCCTGCTATAACTTACTCGGCCACTGAAGCACTGCCGTGCAAGCAATAACTCGCCCATCACAGCTCCACACAATCGCCTCAAACCAAATACCCATACTGGCATAATTCTCGCACCTATTTTACAGAATTTTGGTGCTAAAAATTATGCAAGGAATCGCAAGACACCTGTATGTAATCCCTCGCCAACTGTGGGGGATACGTCAGGCGAGCGCCAAGATCCTCTGTAGTGTGGCTGGGTGCTGCAGCTTGCTGCTGTCGCTCGGCCCCAGATAGGTCGTCGGGCAGGCAGCTGTCGGTCGGTGGATCGCTACATGATTTCTCTGACGGGTGGCAGCCTTACGCCTCCTGCCATTGCCATCATTACAGGTCCAGTCGGTCCAGTTCACTTCCTAACAGTTACCCAGGTATTGGGAAAACATGACATGCACGTTAAACTCAGAAACAATGATTTTTCAGCCTGCTTCTCTATTGCAGTGTTCCTCTTCATATGCAATTACCTGAAGTTTAAATGCAACAGATTGACTGGCATATTTACCTATTATGCATTTGTACTAAAAAATTAATATAAATGTAAACTATTCCATTCTCATAAAAAAAAAAAACCACCCGCATACAAATAAACTCTGACCGGTTTTGGCTACATGTTTTGCCATAGCCAAAAATCGATAAGGGCACGAGCGACCTTGAAGTGTCAGCAACCTGGCACAGTCTAACAAAGCGCACGCCGGTTAGCTTTACATGCCTTGTGAGAAATATGCTGCATAAAATATGAAAGGAAAAGTTTTTTTCCCCTAACTCTGCACCATAAATATGGGGGCATGAATTGCGTCAATGTGAGAACTATACGTTTTGTACTAACGAAACCTACATGGTGCGACGAGACTTACTCAAAACCAGCAAAAATTCAAGAAAACTTTAAAAAATGGTTTAAAATTGAGTTCGTTATAGCACAGCGATAAAAAGTAGTAGTAGTAGTATCCCTATCTTTAATCGATATGCCACAGTATGGAAAAGAAACCAGCAAAAATCTGTTAGATTGCTTGGATGAATGAAATTTGTTTTCATTTAACAATAACGTTCGACCCACATATGCCAAGTTATATGGAAACCAAACAGTTGACAGCAGAATGACCATGGAGAAGCAGAACTGATTCATGGAAACGGGGGGTCAAGGTAGAAAGGGTGGTATTCTATTTATAGAACTATGCGCTTGGGGGAAAGTGGCGGGAACAAGGTGTCTTGCGAGGGAGTGGAGTTACAGCATACAGATAACAAAAGCATGCTTCACACGATCACGAGTCCCGCAGCGAGCCTGCGTCGTACAATCTCGCCGTACATGTTTCAATTCGTAAAATTACAATTTTCATAGAATATTTTTGCAGGGTGAGGGAGTGGAGTTACGGAATACAAAAGTGCGCTTCAAGATGAGACAGAGTCGTTCAGTAGTGAACTTTTTAGAAGCGCAGAAATGCATCATGCATCAAGTTACATAAATATTTTTTTACTACAGATTCTAGCAGAAGTAACAACACTATCACCGTGAAGTATAGCTGTAACACAGGTTTATCCTATTTTTGTTTACTTCTTTGCATGAATTTGGTTGTTACGTTTTATACTTTGCCATTTATTTTTGTGATGGAAAATTATGTTAAGCATCGCCAGACAGATCCTGGTACAAACTGAGATCGCAAAGAGCAATAACAAGAACTAAAATGACTTAAGCATAGTAAAACTGAATTTTCGTGCAATCTGCAGCTCCAAATTAAACATGGAGAAAGGCGATATGAAAGACTTGTGTCACCACAAAATTATGCAAGTTCATGGGAGAAATCAGCACACTGCCGATAATAGTGGTTCTTTGTCCATTTCATTATGCAAGAAAATAAAATAGTTGATGCAGAGCTCTTATGTGCAAACTGTTTGTGAATATAATTTTCAGTGGAACACTGTGATAATTTCCCTAAACTTGTTCCGCAATGTTTACGGATAGTGAAACTATAAGAAAATTTCCTTGTTCTCGTACTAAAACGAGTCAGATATTTGTTCAGGTTCTAGGAACATCAACAGCTGCAGGCTATGAAAAAAGATTTTTCACACTTTTAATCAACAAGTCAACTGATATCACAACTACACAAGTTGTGTTACCACGGTTCTTTCCATCAGAGATGGTTGAAACTCATTTGTACAGAGTGATGGCATTAAGTGATTCTGCAAGTAGAGAAAATCTCTTTGCTTTGGTGAATTTAGCCTTTGAATAAGCTTGTATTCAATGGGATAACTATGTAAGCATGTCGTCTAATGGAGTAAAATGTTGGTGAAGTCAATTCAGTGCTATCCAGCGTGAAACAACAGCAAGGAAATGTGTGGTTCTTGCACTACACATGCCATGTGGCTCATATAGCTGCATCTCAAGCATGCAGTGAACTGCTAGATGTGCGTGAACAGTTATCTAAGGATGTTTATATACACTTCCAAGACCTCAGGAACACGAAAAGATGAATTTAGGAATATTCAGGAATTAATGGATCTAGTGTGCGACGCGCGACATCTTTACTACTTACTTTAAATAGACTTCTACTCATCTGTAAGAAACCATTCAGCCCCACACCCCAACAGAGTTTGATTGGCAGTACAATCTTCTAGACGTCAAGAACTTGTACTATTAACTAATGGTAAATAATATATGCTCAGGCTCTAAGAAAGTTTACTGTTCACCGGCTGAGCTACCAAGACTGTGCTTTAAGGTCACCTAGTACTATGTGCGCTTAGGGATAGTGCCATTAGTATGAATTGCAGAGATCTGCAGCAGCTGTAACTTCTGCCAGCCTGTGACATCACATGCCTAGAAAACCTAATGCCCTCACCGCCCTCCATCTGACATAGGGCGAGTCAGAAGAGTATAAATACTGGGGCACATCCCTTAGAACACCAGTCTGTCCTGTTCCTTCACCATGCTCTTGGGTGCCGAAGGAACTGACAGTCCTCTCCTGGTCTTCACCGCACTCCTGGTGCAGAAAACCCTCCTCTCTGCTTGTCTTCACCACACCCCTCATGCGTAAGATCCTGTTTGAGTTCTTGAACACTTCTCCACCCCTTTAGGACAATCGTGTAGCGTTAGTTAAAGCAGAGTTATTTTCACAGCTGCTTTGCCTACTCGCCTTGAGTTCAGAAACAGACCACCTTCACCTGTCTTAAACAAAACCAAGATTTCGTTAAATTCTAGTTGAACAATTTAGGAATCTACCACTTTAACTAAACAATGTCACACCGATAGTGCCCACTGTAGTATACACGTGCAAAGCATTGTGTACATTCGTGAATTCATCATAGTAACATGTGTTATGGATTGCCTGCCAGGCCACGTGCTTTCTGTTTGGAATGATGTCACCATGGATGTCTCGCAAACGGTTCACTGGAGAGTGTTTGGACAAGATGACCTTTTTTTTGTTAATTTAGATGTGCTGATTAATAAATACATGCAATACATCACTTACGATTGTTTGTTAACAAGATTTGTGCAAACACAGGGTTGCAACCATTTCCCCAATGTAAGGGGATGCTATTACCACCCACATTTCTCGGGGTGAACGATCCCCATTATACAAAACACTATTCTCAGATTAGTCCGTTGCAAGTTGTTTCTAAAATATTCAACTTCAGGCATTTCAAAATCAGACTTTTGGTGACGCACAGCTCCCTTAATAATCACTTTCGGAAAACGTGGATTCTTACATTTTTGTCTTCTATTTTCGTAAAGAATCTGTTACACATAATATATATGTGTAACAGAGATCTCTTGATCTCTTTTATATTTTAACACAGCGCTCTTAGCCACCAGGCCCTGCTGCACTTCGGCCTCCCACTAGGCAGGAGAGAGGGATCACGCCCTCTCATTGCAAGAAACATTGATTCATGTCAGCATTGACTAGCGCCCATAGCCCAAACACTGATGCACAGTCACATAAGAAGTCTCCCTTCCTCCAGGTTATGAGACCCTTGCCCTCGGATACCAAGCGGGAGGTCTTGCCGGGGCCTATCTAACCCTTAGTGCCTTCCAGGGCACTGCAGGAGCAGCATGCCTGCTCACTGCCTGATCTGTCAGATAGTGGGAATCTCTCCACTCCTCCCCCAGCATACAGGATTAACCACTGCCAGCGCCACAATGATCAATCGGAGAGAACCCCTGGTGGAGCCAAGCGACAGTCCCGTGCTCCCACTTAGTTTACATGGCACTAGTGAGTGTCCAGCAACCCCCACTAGCCTATCTGAGTAGAGAGGAAACCTCATTTGCTTATAGCCAATCCGTGGTTTAAGATGTTTCCGCTCACCGAGACAACCAGCGCCGATGATCGCCTGCCCACCTACACCCCAGGTTCTGAAGTTAACCCCAACGCATCACCTCCAAAACTGCAGTATGTCCAGCAGCCTCCCCAGGCCATCCGTTGCCCAGGTTTACCTAAGAGTGTAGTCCCACCTAAGCGAAAGATTGTGCTAGCCGTTTCAGACTGTGTCCAGCCAAGAAGCCACGCAATCAATTGTCTACACTGGCTGGGCTCCTGTTCGGCGCTGCGAATAAGAGCCAAACTTGGCCCTGGGTGCGTCTGCCCCCCCCCCCCCCCAAAATAAATGTCGTAACATACTTTGACCTTGCTTTATGAGACAGTCAGCACTTGTTGAATATTTTGACAATCTAAACAGGAAAGGTCGGATGGAATCTGTTCAACGTATTGTCAGTAATCTTCTCAGATTTTGTAAAACTTTACTTCAAGCAGTGCTCCCATATGTTCCTGCAAGTAGAACCATACATACATACACTATGAAGAAGTGCGGGTGCTACTGCGGCAATTCATTGCTAGTTACGTCGAATCTTCTATCATTCAGGAATGTGCCATTATAAAAGTAGATAAGTTTGAAAACCAGCTACCAGATGATGGTATCTACATTGATCATAAAAAGTTACATTTTCTGGAGGCTGTAATTTTACCTCTGACCAGGAAAAAATAATTTTTTGGGAACATCAGGAAGTTTTCACCTTCTGCCACTTGATGTTTTAAAGGTTGTTACAATTTTTGATCCTTACAAGAAATCATCAGGGGACTGGCAGGAAGTTGAAAGACTTAACAGGCTTCCAAATGTCATTAATGCTGATGTCCAAGACAAACTTCATGATGGAATTTATTTCATGTACCATGTGGGAACCTAAAATTCCCCTACCAAAATAGCATGTTGGTACAGTATGTCTGAACACAGACATAATTAATGGCTGCCTGTGTTTCCAGTGCTCATGAATCTAGCAAAGACAATTCTAAGTCTTCCTCACAGTAATGCTGCTGTGGAAAGAGAATTCAGCAACCTGAATATGGTGAAATACTGTATACAGGTCATCAATGGAATCACCAATGTTGAATAGCGTGCTGCACTGCATAATGCGAAAATCTATGGGGATAGAGTTCAAGCTGACACGCTGCATAAAAAGGCATGAAGTCTTAAGAAATAGCTGTGTTTGTAGAAATTAATATTGATTGCAAAACAATATAAGCATAGCTGAAACCTACCCACATTTTGTAAGGTAAGATAAACTAATTTTACCAACCATTTTTTAAATTTTACTATTCAAAAACCTGCAAAATATTTCTGCAATTGATATACTTAAGTTCTAAATTTTACAGGATTTTGAAACTGATCTTGGTGGCAGGCCTGGATTACATAATTAGTAAACGTCCATTAAATAATGTCTTAAGGTCCATCCATACCGGGCAAACAGCCAAGCAGAATACTTGCGAACGGTCAACAAATGTTCAGGAGCATTGAGCGAATGCTCTGGAGTATTCTGCCAATGATCACGTATTTTTGCATTCGTCAAATGCTTTTGGTGTTCCCACAGTCATAGGCAACGATCTAATAACTGCTGCTGCAGTGCACATATGAATACCTAGTCATAAAATGAAGGGAAAATGTAAACATAAACATCAGTTTTTGGGTTCTAAATTTCTGAGAAGGGACAGGTATTAACTGAATTGAAAATTAAAGACACGCAAAGATTTAGAAATTTTTGTTGTATGTTAAATGAAAACTTAAAAGAGTACCTGGTACAGGTAATTGGGCCTGTCAGTAGGAGGATTATGTATGTTCGGTGGCAATGGGATCTGTGATAGGAAAGCTAGCCGGCCGCCATATTGGATGCAGAGGACCTTAACCTTAGCCCTAATTATTTTTTTAAAATACATGCAACTTCCTGAAGTTTATAGTCTTTTATGCATCTATCTATTCACACTCGTGTTGTCCTTGTACACAAATATAACATTTATTAGACCAGCACACTGTGAAGGGAGAGTTATATAGGTACGTAACTACACTTTTGAGGACATGTACCGAAATAACAAGAGATCTGCTTGCTGTAAACCTGTACTGATGAGATATGCACTTCACCTTTACAGATCTTTGTATGCTAAGTAAACTGTCGCTACATCTGAACTGGTTACCGCACCTGTCACATAAATATGACACACTGCAGGGAGGCTTGACACAACTAAAGCACTCATGTCACCATACATTATGGTCGAAAGTAAATGTCTTATTACAAAAGTGATGCTGATAACAATGTAGTGGTTCAGGCGAAGATTCGGACGGACCTGTTGGACATGTAGGTGCTGGAGCTAAAGAAGCAGGTAACGTCGGCAATTATGTTCTAGCTACCTGAGCCGAAAAGTTTCACAGCTCCATTGAAAATTTCGTAGGTGCAACAGCTGAAGAAGTTGTGGTATAATACCAGTCTGAAACAATAGTACTGAACTGGTAAAAGTAGATGCTACTAGTGATGTAGCAATTACAGCTGAAGAAGTTGATGGCACTGGTAAAACAAGGGACATCTCACTCGAATAAGAAATTGTTGGCGAGAAACCATTGGCAGACAATTTCCATTGCAATTTAACGTAACTCGTCATGGATTACCCGGTGTAGAGCTACCCGAGACTATCCACCTTTCATGGCAATTGTCAAACTAAGCCTCTCAGCTGACCTCCCTGCTGATTATAATGCATACGCATGCAAGCCCTAGGTCATATGGATGTTGAACCAATCTTACTACACCACTAATACATTGTGCGGACACAGATCAGCCAATCACCAAGTTGACACGTGATTGCAGCTGGCCAATCACATGAGGTGGAGGAAGAGTCATTCGGCAAATTAGAACATTTTGGGCTCTTTGTGTGTGTGTGTGTCGTAAGTTAAAATAAATCCCTCAAATTATATTATATATATATATATATATATATATATATATATTATAGATATATAATAATATATTTATATAATGTATAGAATAATATATATTATATAATAGAATATACATATTATGTAGAATAAATTTTGTGCCTACATGTTTTCTTCATTCACTTCACAATATTATTTCCTCGCAATCCCGAGCCAGGCATCATACTTCACACTTTTCATGTGATATTCGGCACATTTTGGGTTTCACAATTTTTCTTTGACCTGGTAACATTCTATTAACTCAATATTTTCCTGTGACAAGAAGTTACGCAAAAATTTTCTGGTCGCACCTGCGCTGATGGGTACTTCCATAATTCTGTACTCAGCGCAAGACCTGACCACAGTTTACTTGACTGTTGTTCACCGAATGCTTGCAAAAACGTCCACACAGAGATTGCCTGAGCACACAAATCCCTTTGATATACCGACTTCGAGCGGATAGCATTTGTTGTGTCTGTGCGTTCTCGGTTCACCATCCACACCACACGAGCAGTAACGCGGTGAATCTCAACAATCATTTGCCGAATGCTAGGTGTGGACCGACCTTTAAAGAAAGTAAGTAATGCAGTACTGGAATACATTGCCAGTTCATGTTTTAGTGATGTGATGTTCTTTGTTCAAAGGTTGATGCATGACATTTCTGCACAGTTGGCATGCGCTCTCTACTTGTGATTTCACCTCATCGTCAAGCATCTTATGCTCGTTTGGGCAAGTCCGCAACACATTTTTATATTAAATCACGTGCCTACTAAAGCTACAAGCGTTTTATCAACTGAAATTACCCACACCTGATTAATAAAAATATAATTACTAATTAAAGCAGTCACATGGTCGTCCTAATCCCACCACGAGAAATATAAACCTTGAAGAGACATTGGCATCCTTAGCAGAGATAAGCAAGTTCAAGGTTCCCCTATAGAAGCATAGCACCCATTCTACAAGATAGTCACAGCTTCGAACAGAGGCGATAAGATGTGTCAATGCCAGGAGATAAGAGAAGGGTAGCGCCATGCTGAAGTTCTAATAAACAAACCTTGTGATGTGAGGCTAACCACCCCCTCACCCCTCTGGAAACCCACAAGCGAAGATTTTGAGTATAAATAGGAGGTGCCACGCCAGGCATGAGAGCAGTAGTCTTTTCCTCACAGTTTGAATAAGGCAGAGGAAGCAGTAGCAGGGGTAAGAGACCTTCTGCCCTCTTCCACGCTGCAATATGGATGAATAAATCTCTGAAGGGTACCATTGACGTTAAAATCCACTTGGGAACAGTTCACGAGGTTTCAAGTTCAATTCTGGGCTCCATCAGAGCATTCCTGATTGAATTAGGGTAATTTAGTTGCATTAAGATTATACTTCATGTTAATTACCTTCGCCTGTTCTAGCATTTTAGGACTTAACTTCCTTTATTCATATAATCAATTTAGGATTTATTAAGAGTACAGACTCACCATGTTTTCCTAAAGACGTTAATAAAACTTAACTATTTTTGCACCACTGATTTTGAGATGAAGAGCGTCCACGGCAGGAAAACATATCCATACCATGATTATTTAGACCAGACACTCTACTACTTCCCAATCTGAAAAGGTCGGAAGGGGAACGGAGCATCCTGTAACTGAATTAATCTTGGGTGGGTGCTCCCATAAGTCTCAGACAGAGCTATGCCTGTCTCAGTCTGTCCCAGTCTGAATAAAACCAGACAGTGGGTACCTGGGATTGATGATACTGTTGCTTGGTTTGACATGCTAGGAATGCTTAAAATTACTTGTTCATCCTTCTGGTTAGTTTATTTTTCTTTTACGCAGAGCAAAGATCACCCTCCAATTACTTTAATTTTAAAAGAAGGTAATGCTTTACTGGAAATTGACAACTCAAGTCCAACCATACTACCTCACACCCCATAACCAGTACCATTATCCTACTATGCAACAGACATCGGCTGATGTACCATCTGTCAGCCGTCCAGCACTCCAGGCTGTTAAGCGGAGTGCAGTACAACCTTCTACATCACAGGTACAGTGCCCGGTTAAGCGACAGATTGCTAGAGTAGTTGACTTCGTCCTGGTCAGAAACCAACACGTCCCACAGAATAACTTTCTGCAACCATAACATTGATTACAGTTTTGCCAGAAAACCATCTAGAAATCTCCATTTACAAACCAAAAACAAGCAATGGCTATTTAAGCAGGTGCTTTGTGTCCGAGATGTGTATTTAGGTTGCAGTCTGGGGATGGATCTGAGTTCTTAAAATTGTAGTCCAGAATAAAGATGGCAGACACACACAATGCTGCAGAAAGATTAAGGAAGATAAAAGGGAAAAAGAATGGGGAGGGCGAAAGACTGCGACTAAACACAGAATCTAACTGGTGACTATAGGTGCACAATGATTGTGCAATAATGCAACTAGAAGAACATTTGAGACTGCTATTCATACCTGGGCCAGTGCTAAGGTGTGAGAAGCTAAGAGATTGATTTGTGTTTTGATAAATTTACTATAGCAGGAGTGCAAGTGTGTCTGCTAATGACAAAGGAAAATTACATACTAAGTAACAGATTTTTTTTATTGTATCACTGGTGGTTTAAAACAACCAAAAATACAATTTAGCTCTGATATAATTATGGCCCTGGCGATAACCGGAACTCATAATAATACGATAGTAATTGTAGGAATTCACTAAACATTCACATGTCAAATTTTCATGTTCCACTCTTTATTTCAAGTATTTTTCATATTTACTTGCAAAACATTTTACAATGTGGTCAAACACAATTAAGAACACTCTGGGGCTTACTTAGGCTGCTGCCACAGTTTTGCTACCGTCTTGTGCAGAACAAGCTTCATATTCCCAAAGTTACGTAGTGCATTCTTAAATTAAAAAATATAATTTCTAATAATAAATTATGCTGCATTTGACATATTTTTATTTTTTGCATACTTTTAATTAAATTCTACAAGCTTGTCTTTTTTATTTACTACTCTCCTTGGCTATATCACATGTTGCTACACAGGTAGTGATGCAATAGGCAGGTAGGTAAAGTGAGGCTACATGGGCAATGTGGTTTTCTAACGGTCAAAACTGCATTAAAAAGTTCCTTGGAAGATTAATTAATGTTGAATAAAACTTTGTAACACACTGTGCAGAGATGTGATAACTGTAGCAAAACCATGTCAGTAACAGACCACACACTGACTCAACATAAATGCAGTTACAAATAAATTCAATTACTGGTCACCTATGACTTTGAGTCATTAAAATAGTTGTTCAAACTCATAAAACATTTTCTGCTACAGTAAACAGTATGTAGTGCATTCACCGATGGCACTAACTCAGTACAACATGGCACACAAAAAGGCCATGTCAGTTTGTAGAAGTTCAAACATTTTCTTGGAGAGTGACAAGAATAAAAAAGGTTGTAATCAGTGACAAACAGTTTTAACAGTGATAGCGAGAGAATTAAATTTCAGATATCTGTTTAGAATGCAAATATTTTAATGCTGAAATTGAAACATCTGTAGAATTTGATAATTCACAGTGGTATTTAACAAAATCTTAAATACTACACGTTTGTTTTAAATTATGGGTGCCAGGACTCCTAACACCGTAGTCTCTACTTAGATGTACAACTTTTGATCACACTCAACTTGTTTAGCAACTCAAATTTCCTCTCAAAAAGATAAGGTTTGTTGTAACTCCTCCTGTGGAGGAGAAAAAAGGAGGAAAGAGATGGGATATGGGGAGGATCACCACCATCACTGTTTTCAGAGTGTTCCTATTTTACAAATAATCAACGTATCAGGAGAATGGCATGGCAGTTGGTAAACACTGATTTCAACATTGCAGTTACGCGTCACCGTCTGATGTAATGGTTTCCATAAGAATTTGATTTGATGGTCTGGAAATGTTGCTGTTAAACTGATGACACAAACAGCAGTCATAGATTACTGTGAAAGAAATTTATGTATGTATTGTGAATAAAGATAACAATCAAGGTCAGAAACATTGTTTTTCACTTTTAATCTTTGCTTTAAATTTATAACTTACCAGTTAAATAACAATTCTGGCACAAAATTGAAATAAAATATATGCAACCATCATACACACTGAATTTATAGGCTTAGAATATGAGATCAGCATCACACACTATGATGTTTAATACTTTTATGGAAATATAATTTCTGATGCCAGCATACACAGGCACCTTTATTTCTATGATGTAAACTATTCATATGAATTTGCTATTTTTTTGGAGGGGCGTAGGCAGGAGGTAGTATATGGCACTAAAACTTTGTGTTGTGAAAGAGGAGGTGCAGAAAAACCAAATTATAAATTGTGAGATTGTGAATAAGAATCATACATAGCCTTACTGCAGCATATACTGTAGAGCATTACTTAAAAATGAAATGAAAATAACACAGGTGCTTATAAACAGACTCCTATATGAATGTTGCCTCAGATTGCTTAAAATTCTTAGTACAACACTACAATGCAAAGTCAAATTAAGTCTGAATTTAAAATCCAGAAGTATATCAGAGAGACTGCTACGTGGTATGTACGAGGGGGAAAGAAATATAAAAGTTTGAATGCAATAAATTTACAACAAAAATTAACATGAAAACATTAAAATAATAAAGAAAAATTTAGCATAATTAAAAGGCAGGGAATTACAGCCCTGAAAAAAAATTTGTAATTAGGAATATTAATTAATATGAATAACACCTGGTATTCTATTCTAAACAACTGCAAAAAATGCAACCAAGATTACACCTAATTCTGAAACTGGTTTTATATATCAAAAATTAATATACTAACATCAAACTGAATTATATAGCTCCATATTTTAAGTGCCTTGCCTGAAAAAAATATTATATATATATATATATATATTATATTTTTTTTTTTTCTCTGAAATAAATGGAGCACAAAAATTTAAAACACTAATGACCTGCTATTTCTCCTGGAATTAGTAGATACTCACTCTTGAACATCCTATGAAAAAACTCCTACTGCACTAAAACAACTTGCACAAAGTATTCTCAAAAATAGAACTATAGTGTCAAATGACAGTGACGTAGAATAATCAGAATGACAGCGTGAATGTGTGCAGCAATTAGCAGGAAATAGGACTGGCTGTTATATTTGTCAACTATAAAATTTTCAGTTCCATCAACACGTGGGTAAAGTTTTAACAGTTAACTTTACTGAATCATGACTTTCATACAAGACAAGACATGTAAAAAGAAATTAATAGTTCTTAGTAGCTAGACAAGCATTTCAATAGACAGGTGATTGCTCCCAATTTCTACTGAAATTTTGTTACTATGTATTAATTATTTCAAAACCTACAGCATAATAAAACACTCATCCTTTTTTCGCAATGACCTCTAATTTGAAACAGTTACCAAGAGTTCTTGATAGTTTGATATATACAGATATATAATATAATGTATGTACACTATAACATAGCTGTTGGCTGTAACAAAAATATTTAGCATGCGAGCACAAAATCTGCAAAACAAAAACAGAAAAGACAACACGAACACTCAGTTTCCTACATTTAAATCTGAGTTTGGTTAAAAGGTAGAGTTCAGTATTTTCTCTTTCTTTGCAAGAAAGCACTAGACGGATGTAAGCATACAGCACCATACTCATGTCGATATTCAATCCTCTTACAACAATTCAAACAACAGCATTTAATGCAGTGACAAACATTTAATATTAAAACAAATGTTTTTTATTTAATTTCAAAAAAACAAAGTTAAAAATTGCACACATATTTCCAGTGATTGCTAAAAATTTACCAACAAATCAGCAATCCAAAATACTTTTTACAGTTTCAAAATTTGTAGACTCGTTAAAATTATACATAATTCTGCCGACAAGCATAATGAAATACACTTTATACACTATTTTCATGCCAATATAAAAGCACTATATTTGTTCTCATTTTGACTGTCTTTCCACCACTTCTTGCGAATCAATCAAATAACTACTTTCACATCAAATTTTTTTCTCTCAAGAAAACTGAATTACTTAAAATTTTTAATTCCATATCTGTACATTAAATAGCGGAGCAATATGCAGCATCTCTCAAAGCCATTATGTTAGTCAAAGACATTTCAAACTTATCATCCCTGTAGATGCCAAGCACGAAACTCTGCATCATCCGGATGGAAACAGCCCATCTACTATCTAATGCTCTAATTATACAAATAATATTATTTACGTACAAAGATGAAATAACTGTACAAGGTCTATTATACTATACATATTTGTTTAGAGGTTACCTTGTTTCAAACTTTCCTATTGAAAAAACCTGTTCATTTAATTTGCTGCTAATCACGTGAAGTAAAGCAATGTAGTGATTTTCATGGATACAGTTACACATACATCTGGTTTCATATTGAATACGGCATATTCAGTTATGGTACCTCTTGGACAACATAAAATACTTGCCCAGATGAAGAAGAAGCTAGAGGCTGGCACAGAAATCATTCGATTCCAATTCTAATCCTGAACACATACAGGCTAGCTAAAACTACAGCCAGACTCTGCAAGTGCCCGCTATCCAACATAACTAAAGTACAGACACACACTTGTAATTTGATTTCTCATAAAACACAGCATTTTCATCCAACAATTTGGTTACTTAAAATATTTCACAACATAGCATTTATTTTCATCATCTTTAGTACCAGTTTCTTCAATAACAATAAAATAATATTTACATTAAATTTTCAGAATTTTATGATGCCACTCTAGCCATGCCAAAGAATACACTATGTTTTTTAAGGTTTGTGAAATTTGCCATCCAAAACTGGCCTCAAACAGCATGCAACTCCCTTGCGTGCGATCATATGTGGTGGCCCGTGCATTCCCACACAGTCGCTTCAAGCCATGCTGGTGGCTGCCCCTGCCCCCGCAGCAGCCACCGCCGAGTCCGAGGTCGCCATCGAGTTGGCATCCGGTGTGCTCGAGCTGCCGGGGTTGTTGCTCGCAGTACCACTTCCCCCTTCGCCACTGGCACCAGCCCCACTCATCCCTTCCTGGGCGTGTCTCGGCAGCAATGATGAGTTTAGAGACGGCTGTATGCTCAGTTCTGCCAACACAGCACAATCATCCACATTCAGTTCAACCTACTCTGCCCGAACAACAAAATAACATATAGAGGAAAAACAAAATGTGCAGTAACCTTTGTTTACAGCTGAAAAAAAAACAGAATAAATTCTGAAACACTTACATTCTGATTTACTTTAAATTTTTCCAGCAGACGAAAATAAAATAACTGCAACAAAATAACAGAAGCTAATGAGACATGAGAGGGCAAACAGTAACCCAAAAGAGTTAGTGACAACATGTGGGGGAACATACACATATCTGTATCATGTGAACAGCATAGCAGGAATTTACTCTTCCTATCCATAAGCTGGAAAAAAGGCATGAACAACTACAAGAGACTTCTGTAAAAGAACACATCAGGATGTAGTAGCAAGGAATTAAAAATGCCAGGTAGAGTGGAAGGACTTATGCATGGTTTTCACCTCTATAGTTCATGGTGAAGGGTTGAAATGCAGAACATGCAATATAATGTATCATTTCAATGCTCCCAATGTCACACAAGATCAGATACTCATGAATCTGTTGTACAGATCTTAATAGCAAAATTCCACTTTCACAACTACGTAATCACAATGATGTCATTTATTACCACTTTGTTCACAAAACCAATTACAGAAGAGACCAGTCTTTATTACAAGAAACCAAAAATTTGAACAAAAAAAGTCTAGCAATCATGGTGTGCTAAAGAGATTATATCATAGTCACTCATTTGTGATTATACGCAAAAGTATCACACTACAATGATAAACAATTTACTGTAACACAATTACTGGTTGCGGTTTTATGTGTGATACATAATTTACATGCTTTGACTCATCAATGTTTGACGTCGCAGCACTTCCCTCACCAAAATCTCTCATATCACAACACTGTACAAGAAATCTATAAACTCTCCTTTGCTCTCTGAAGGACAATTGAAGAACTTTTCTACTGTCCACTTCCCATCAGGGTAGATCTTGGTCACCATCTCTGATGTTACAACTTTTGAAAGAAAAAGCCTTGCTACACTGTTTGGTGTGTATTATTCTCCTTAATCTTGGCGACAGTGAAAACATGGCTTGTGGTATATTATTACCTTGACACATGTCGCAACCATGACCACTAATCCATCCACAGCCACCGAGATCTCCTTTTAACCCTACAGTTCTATTATATGTCAGTGCAGCCGGCCAGGGAAGGATAGGTAAGGGAATGTTGCCCCTAGACGAGCATTGATACTTCCAGTAAAAGCCTACTTCACAGAGTGCATACAGGCCGGCCAGACAAACCACCCACCACCACCATCTTTTCATGTACAGATTGGCTATGCCATTGTGGCAAAATGGGGATAGCCATGCTAGTCAATGCCCTGACCACCCCTGGCTCATTGCAGCACTTATATACAGCACTGCTATTTGAAAAACATGAGTATCTCCAGCAACCTTCACCTCCAGAGCTCTCGCTTCCTCTTGAGAAGCCTGGATGCCTTTACCTAGAGAATAGTATTAGTAGAGCTGAGCAGCCTGCACTTGTTTAAGAGTTCTGAGCTGCTGAGCTCGCCGTGGCACCCTAATCTACACCACATTGTGTGTCAGTCAGATAGTGACAGAAAGCAAATTTATTATTTATGTTTCTGCACAACTTGAGTGTAGTTTTAACACTGATAAAACCAGTACTTACAGCTGTTTTGAACCAGCAATTTTACTTACCTTAATTTCTGCAGCCAGCCATACCAGGCAGTAACAGACAATTGTGACAAAGGAAACAGAGTAGGGACACAAGACAGGGACGGGAGTGATTGTACATTGCAGAAATAAAAACAAATCCATGTAATGCAAAGATAACACAACATTGTCCCTATTGTGAGTAGACAGCGAGAAGATGTGGTGCAATCACATATACAGTATCACACAAAAGCTAGACAATGTCAAGCTTTTCAATCACGTGAATGTTACGTGAAATAATCTTAATAGGCCTGCTTGAAACACATTAGTTAATGTGTAGCAGCTTATGTGAATGTGTTGCTCGTTACTTGTTAAATAAAAGATAAAGTCATCGTAATCCTGGCCTAACACTCCTCATGCCAACCAAACAACACAAACCAATGCTACTTGAATTTGCAGGAAGACCACAGGAGGACCCATAATAGTTCCATTCCACTTGTGAACAAAGTTCAAAGAAGGGCCAATCACCAAGAAACAGTGTGTGCAGCATGTGCATAAGCTATTTACTATAGGCAGCATTACAGTGGTGAAAAATGCACGGAGAATTTGTGTTCACCGGGCACGAATAAAAGAACAGACTAAGATGGAAATTCGCAGGGGAGGATATACTGGCAATGCTTACCCACAAATTTTACAGCTGCAAACAAAGGGCAAACGAGGCTGAAATTTTTATTCACTGTAAGGTTCAAGTGTACAACAGCATAGCAACTAACAAGCCACACTGAATTTTTGTATCCCTGTAAATATGGTTAAGTTACGAATCCGTACAAACATAATAAGTTCCGACTTAATTTCTCCCCTACAAAACATTTGTAACAGAAAATTTGTATTCTTGCAATGTTTACAAATATACATTGCATGGTTACTATTACAAATATGTTAACGTGACTTGAGAAAGTAAAACTACGTTTCACAAAATGGCGTCATATCAATGTGCACTTTTAGTGCCATGGCAGGTGTGTGAACTAAGTAAGATATCTTTCTCTAGCATCTATGGCCGAGCTCCAACATATTTACATTTTACAAGTGCGGGGTGAAGGTTATTTTGTTTATGAATGCGACTAAATAAACAATTGCAAGAGTGGAAAAAGTGTTTTCCCCCCCTCCTCCTGATCATCATCTTCTTCCATGTAATTTATGCTGACAAATTTATAAATATGTTTAGGGAATTTTTTTTTTAAATCTTGTATACAAGCCGCACCTTACTTTTTGTAGTCATTTTTTTTGTAAAAATGTGCGGCCTATACATGCTGAGCTGGACAACCTCGAGATCAAGGAACATGGGAGGAGTAAGGCAGAAGTTGCACAGTATGGATGCTGCTGGCACTGGGATAGGGGTAGTGCTTTACCAAAAAATCCCATAGGTCACAAATGTATAGACACCTGAAAAAATCCTATTGTTTTCTCCCAGCAGGCTTAAATTCACCAACCTATACATCTACGAGTCGGTACCACTTGTTTATTGACTTCTGTGGTAGTGAAGACAAGTTTTTCCGTTTCAACTTGGTTGGATGTGATTGGGCCAGCCTCTTGTAAAGTGGTTTTCTAGTGGTCCAAAGCCAACCTAGCATGTCCATACAATACAATATTACATGTTTTTGAAGTCTAGTCTATCTTTAAATGTATCACAAATTTTTTGTGTGTGTGTACAAATACATTATAACATTCCAGCACTATGTTCAATGCAACACAACTTTAATATCATATCAACGGACAAGAGTGCTTGGCGGTGATTTGAGCTAACAACTAGTACAGATACCATGTGGAGGACCACCCATTCACCTTAGGAACCAACAAAGAAAACCTTAACCTGGCATTAGAAAAAAAACATTAGCTAGGTGGGCCTTGTTCCTAATTTAATTTGTTTTAGACATAGAATATTGCCTAGGCAAACGAAATGATCCATCAGATGAATTATCTCGCTGTGCTCAAAACACTGAAATGGAACAGTAGCCTGAAGATTGAAAGAAGATGCTACCCCCCTCCCTTTCAAACTGTGTGGAGCAGAGTCCAGGAGTAATGCAACAAATCCGGTTCCAAGAGAACCAACAACTTTTCCTGGAACAGAAGCAGCTGGACCTGGAAATACAGAAACTATTGCCAAAAAAACCCACAAACTATTGGTTACACAATAAGAGGTATGAGCCAGACCACATGTTCAATCCAACGATTGAAAGATTTGTGTTCTGCATGCTCTCTGCAAGTATGCCTGCGAATGCCATAATGACAACCCACATGCACGCTACTCAGGGATTCAGGAGACCATTCGGGCCATCTCTGACTGCTGTGTGTCCAACACAAGACCTACTCCAATCTCAAACAACAGTACCAACCCAGACAAACAACGTGGACACACACAGTCATCGACATGATGGGGTCATATCCCTGCAGCCCTAGAGAGAAAAAATTCCTCTTAGTAGTAAGAGATCAATTTTTAATGTGGGTGGCGGCCTTCCCAAAACCTAACCAAGATGCCTCCACATAAATCAAGATTACAAAGAGGAAAGTACTCCCCAGATGGGGATATCCAAAGAGTATCCTAATCGATATCACCCAGTTCACAGGCTGTCAATAGGAGCAAGCTTGTCAATACTGGGAAACTGAGAGCTGGACCACACCTAGGGACACAGCGGAGAAACTAGGAGATAGAAAGGGTCTCCACCTTCATAAAGGCGAATAGCATGTGCAGTGGGATGCATATATCAGTGACACACTCTTCAGGCTGCAAAGTAAACACAAGGCCATTGGTACTTCCCCGGTGCAAGCAATTGATGGTACTTTAAGTGTAGAGTCCAACAGCAGTTGACGGCGCAAACCTTGTGCACCTTGGCGCACAAACCTAGAGCAGTAGGTCGCATGGGCTGTCTTCCTACTACTGGCGGGGTGTGGTCCATCAAGTTGGGTCTCCAGTCCCAAGCAAAATACCCCTTCCAACACCCATATGGCCCTCTGGTCAGCGATACAACCTTAGGTGGCTGTCCTGCTCCTGTTGGATAAGTACCTAGTGGTTGGGGCTCTACCTTTCTGTACACCTGGGTGCATAGAACGGGTGGCTGTCCAAAGTGATGTGCATTGCTGACGTACAGATTCCTGAAATGGATCTGTAGTTCTACACTATGGTTCGTAATGTTATCACACCCGGTTGCTTGCTCCGTCTAGGAGTAGAGTTCCTAGTATCTGACAGGAACAAATTTACTCTCAGGACAGGATAAAATTGTATTTATTATGAATAATAAATACTGGTGACACGTACTTACTACTAAGCAGAGTACGAACAGAAGTAAGATATGCTTAACAGGTGGATGTGACCTGCTCCTAGACTACTCAAGTACTACTTTGATGGCAATGAAAACAACTTACACAGTTACTCTACTCTGGGGTTGTCTAGAAGAGACTTTACAAATGGGGCCACTACCAAAAGGGCAGTGGGTGTAGTTGCCACTTACCAGCAAGTAGTGGCGGCTATTGACCCAGGAGAATCAACAGCGTAAGTGTAGAGTGAAGTTTGGCAGGCTTCTGCTGTTGGGAGAGCTTCTGCAAGCTGGTGATGCTTGAAGTCTCTGGAGCTTCTGGTAGGAAGTGGTAGACGCCATGGGTGGTCGCTGAAGATCTGGAAGCTCTTGGAGAGGATCATGAGGGCCTATATCAGTAGAGAGCCATAGCACAGAAGTGTTGAGGCGAGCTACTAGACAAGATAACTACTCGCGTCTTCGGCCGCGCACTGCCTTATATTGTGCACTCGGCCAGCCCACGCCTGGGCTGGAGTGGGAGGTGTGACAACGTGCTGTGACGACTGCCTAGAGCGAGCGGGTGGAAGAATCTACCCTTGTGCTTGGCTATATGGCCTCACATGCTCTGCCATCTTTGGAATGCTTGGCAACACTGAGGCTGACATGTCGCAGCGGCTGCTTGGAAACAATGCTTATTTCACGTGCTAGGATCACCAGCTAGGCTGGAGCGATCCATGTGCGCACTCGTGAATAACGTGTTGGGTTTGATCCTTCCTCGGGTTACGTAGATGGTATGTGAGTAGTGAAAGGAAGTTGGGTCTGGAACATCAGGAAATACCACGTGTCTGTAACTGTCCCTCCATGGGAAACAATCCTGTAGTCATCTATGGTTGTGGTTCCTGGTATAATATAACACATTAGGATGAGTCTTAGTCGTGTTTAGTATAACTCATATAAGCGGCACGTGTCAAAGTTACGTTAGTCAGGGACTTTCCGAAGCTTTGTACCTCGCATACCCGCACACCTCTGTAGTACACGGCCATGTCTGCAGGTTGACCTTTCCTTAAGTTCTTTTTAGGACTAATCCTGAACATGCCTTGCTTAGTAAACCTAGCTTTGTGTCAACCCAGAGTGCAATGTCATCGTACATGTACTACATGTCTCAACAATGCAAGAGAAAATTGTTTAGTAACACGACGCATCACACTTAGCATTCCCCAGTTGATCACCGGTTGCCTCTAACCGCCTATATTGAACTGTATGCTAGCTTTCTGACCGAGACTCATGCTGTTGACCAGGAGTTAAGGTGCATTCACTGCGTATCTTTCCCTTACCGAAAATATACGTGGGTCGGCTTTTACTTAAAGAGTTCTTCCCTGTAGACGTAGCACCTTTCCCTAGTTACCTCTTGCATAACAATATTGCAAGTGATCCCGGGAAACTTATTCAAACAAACCAGAACACAAAGTTTTACTCACACGCACTAACTTGAGCCAGCTTGTCGGCTCGGTGTCTGTCGGCCTCTCCATTGCAGAACACCGCCAAGAGACACAGACGTTCCCTTACTGAGAAGATTCGGTAAAGCCACACACCCATGTGCGACCTTTGACAGGTGAGGCCTAAACCTCCGGCGTGTACTGCACCATTTTGCCAGATGCAGGAATTATGGTGTCTGCCAGTCTCCAGCCCACATGTGTTGCTTACACGTAAGTTGAGTACACGGAACCTGCCACATTGTTGCAGTAGCAGAAGGGTAAGTCCACTTCCTGATGCCCTATCCCAAAAGGAGGGGTCTCAAAGAAAAGTTGCGGCAGATTCTTCTGGCTTCTGGCCTTCAGCACGAGTTGAAGCCTGGTCTGGTAGCCTCCCTAGCTAGCTTAGGACCCCAAGCACAAACACAGGAACTTTGACATCTGCAAGACCCAGTGGAATTGAAATCCCCAGAGATCTGTTCCCCGCCCCAGAGAAGCAAGGCCCGATGAAATACCCTTGTGGGTGATAAGAGCATCTGAACCAACCTGAACAGCCTCTTACACCAGTCATCGCATATTTGGTTCCAACCATTCCGCATCCTACACCTCGTTCATCACAGTCATTCACACCTTCCTTTGCAACTGCACCTTCACCTGCTACTCACCTTACTAGTGCAGCTCCTTTGACATGTCACCCAGGTATCATCGCAAAGACGGTGGCACCACGATGCAAGATCAGCTTACCTGTACCAAACACTGTACCCTGCCAAATTGCTACCAGGCCTGTCCTGTATAACAGGACAGCTCCTGTACCACATCAGGACTAAGTTCCCATTTTTATACGTGTGCTTGGCTTAGCTCCTAGCCAAAGAAGGTGGACACAGCCTACTGATCTAAACAAGTGAGTATATATTCCTAGTATGTCACGCATCACAGGAAACATTTTTCTGAACAGAGAACCTGCATGATTGACATAACTAACGGGAAAATTGTGTTCTAAAATAAAATATGTGAGCAAACACTCAACATTAGTTACACTATCTTCCTCGCAATTTGTGTTATGGAAAACATCCAACTTCTTATTTGATTCCAGACACGGAACATTGTCTGCATGTTTATTTGTATTTACATGCTTCACAACGTTGCCCTTCCTGACATGCGAGACGGAAAAATTACTACGGCACAATGAGCAAAATGCAAAATGTTTCCCTTTTCTTGAGGATAAAATACATGGAAATTCTTTACTGAATGTCTTCTTATACACCGAAAAATACTTCACTGTAGGTTTACTCAGCACCATTTCTATAAGAATGGCCCTATTCATGAGTAAAGTACACAGCACATGTAAAAATGCATCACAGAACTCTTTTTGCTCATTGGTATATTTTCCCAAACCTGGAACAAATTTTGCGACTATCTTGAGCCGTAACAAAAACACGTAATAACAGTCCAACACTACTTTACAATGTTGACAAAGCCATCTTGAATTGCAGTGCAGGAAAAAATTCTGAATGGCTAAAAACACCAATGAGGAGCATACGAAATCCAGTCCCATGACTGGACTGCATTTATACAAAAGGAAATGCACAACGTGCATATGCATGTTGTGTGGTTTCTTTTATATAAAAGCCATCCAACTACCGTGCACAAGAAGGTAACTATTTCGATGTATGCTTAATTTCACGAGGTTTGGCCAAAAATTTGGGTTATTAAAGCAATTTAATTTACTGTACATTATAGTATGTACTATAATTCCTATACGCTGTACAAAATAAAATTTACAAAATCAAAAACCATATAACCGAAACTCAGTAACAATAAAGCGGGAGATTAAAATGCCTAAGCGAGAGGGCAGGAGAATGGGTGGTAAAGCAAGAGGGTTGGCAGGTATGGAACTTTCATGCTTTACACACATGTTTTACAAACCTTTACAAACATTAACAATAGGTGTTCAAATTTGGCTCTGTGCATTGCTATGCAAATTTGGCATGTGTAATGCATATGCCCTGCACATGTGATGGTAGCACAATGTAGTCACACAATGACGTCCTCAGGTGACTGGTGCAGGTTATCTAGCTGATGCACCAGAGTCTTCAGGCGAGGCCACAAAAAGAAGTCCAGTAAAGAGAAGTCTCGTGACCATGGTGGCCATACCACAGATCCCTCACGGCCAATCCACCTGCTATGCCATTGCTGTTTGCCAATACTGAGCCCAACTGCTATCTTCCACCTAACAATGCCTTGTTACTTATGTTCACAGCATTCCCACATCACCACACTTGTCCCACTAACACACACTTGCTCCTACTCATTCCAGACATGTCATGTAATGTCGGTTTCCTCAGAAACTAAGCCTAGAATACATTTTCACCTGAACGTATTTTCGCCTTACATTTTGCCATAGAATCATATGCCACATTCCGTATTCGCGAGTTCCCACCCAATATAGTACACATACACCTTACTGTTATGACCCTGTTACTGTTGATGTGCACCTCATAGAAACAGTAGACGACGAGGTTTTCTTGCCATTTGACCCAATACTTTATCTGTGCTAATGTCCATCATTTTATGTACATACGTAAGTGCCAGTCCATCAAGAGTGTCCGGCCACTGTGCGTAGTAGCGACTTCAACAGTTCATTTGTAAGTGAAAAAATAGTTTCATATGTAGACATCTTCTGACCGCTGGTCCATTACAGCTTCAATAACCACACAAATATCATCAGACATGCTACGTAAATTCTGAGACAGTATAATTTCAATTTTGCTCAGGATACTTTTATGGTTCAAAAATCCTTCTTGCAATTGGCTTGAGAAGTAGTCAAGAAAGGGCAGGAAAACAAAGTTTGAAGTACTTCTCAGAACTATTTGTTTCATATTTCGCTCATTGTATTTGTTGTCCGATTGTACGTGGAATCTCTAACTGATAAGTGATGACCAATGGCAATGACAACTTTTTTAGCCTCATTATAAATTTGTTGAAAATTCCTGTCATGCCTGTTAATTCTGTTAGCAGATTCTCAAACAAGTTCTTTAGATATACAGTTGACTCTTGATGTATCATTATCGCATGCATCGATAAACCGCATCCACCAACAATTTTTTGTGGTCCTGGTGAAATCCCTCTGTAAATAATGTTAACATCACTGCTTATATCGTTTATCGCATGGAGCATCGATCAAAGTATATTTTAGGTCCCTTCACCTAATATTTCCTGGAACTCTTGTTTTTAAGCTGGTTGTTTATGCAAATGTCTAGTAACTGGATGTGAAATACGTCATACGTGCCACCGTTTATAACTGCTCTGCGGCGCGCTGTCTAATATCTTGTCTTCCCAGCACGTCTGTTGACACTGCGGCATGGTGCGAGTCTGGCTTGCTACTTCCCCTGACGAGAGAAAAAAAAGCGTGGCCACCTAGTACTTTCTGCCTCTCTCAGCCGTGCACCTTCCTTCCTCCCCTCACATGCCATCCCGCCGAGAGGGGAAGTTGTTGTCTAGCAAAAGATAAAGCACCGTCTTCTCTCTCGGCTACGCCCCCTTCGCTTGCCTTTCACACACACCCCGCCGGTAGCAGAGCAAATAAACTGCCGCCTGGTGAACGCCATTTTATCAAGATTATGCGTAGCTCAAAATATTTACACCTATCATCACTTTTATTTCAAAGCAAATGGTTCACCTTAAATGTTACGCAAAACATTTTAGAGGAATTATTATTTGAAAAAATATTTTTATTTTTTGATTAAAGGTGGTTTTTTCTCATAAGGTTGGTGTTTAATTGCTAGCGTAAAATTAACATGATTTAAAAACTTAATATTTATTTAACTCAAGGGACAGCATCTTCGCAAATAAAATTATATGCCCAGGAGCATATACTTGAACTCCCCATGTCACCAAAAATTGTTTGAACATCTAGCAACTTTTATTATAAGTGTAAAATTCATTTTCAGTAACTTCTGCAGGAAAATTGGAGGATTTATATGAATTTATTTCAATAGACACACGTATTTTGAATAAACTAATAAAATGTAAGGAACTATTCAACACCTTTTGCAGTCTAATAATGGGTAGGTAAGCACTGAACCGAGTGCAATGTAACTTACGACAGGGAAAATCAGAGGAAGTGGTTTTGAATGATTACTTATTAGACAATGAAGAAATGAATTTTAATCACCATATTTATTTATTCTTGTCTCAAAATTACAAGTTTTCTTCGCAGTAAAATATAATTAATTATTTAAAAGAGACATTTACCACGTGCACAAGTTGTTGGCAACATGTAGCGGCAGGGAGCGGTAATCCCCTTCTTCGCCCACTTCCATGAATACACTGCCCAAGCGATAACTTCTCCGCACTCAGCCGATAAAGCCCGGGCCGGACATTCAAAATTTGACTCACATTCGGTGTCATATTATTTTCATTTTCAGAGGGTTTGAAAGTTTTAGGTCAGCTTGATTTTGGTGTTGGATTACAATAAATTCTATACTGTATTTTGAGACATTTTCTTTATTTAAACGAGTTTAGGTGAAATGTTTTTGAATGAATTATCACAATAATATTTTTCTTAAAATTCCGATTTTCATTGTGTTTATTAGCTAAACTGTATTCACAGATAATTTACAACTCTTACTATCAACAAGTGCAATAGCATCTAAACGTTCTACCCATTGTGTCTCACAAAATTCAATAAGTCTTGTCCTCCATGCTCCTTGAGCAAGTTGTAAAACATTTTTCTTTAAAACCTCTTATCTTCAGGCGATGCTCTAAAGAATGTAATGATACTGTTTATAGTAGATATGCAGTTTCTTATAGTAGACACTGTACACACATGGCTGAGAGCTAAATTAAACGAGTGGTTAACACAATGCACATACATTGCCTGTGGGTAAATTTCTTTCATTTTTGTTGCACAGCCATTAAATTGGCCACTCATGTTACTTGCACCATCAAACCCCATTCCTCGAATGTTATATTAATTCACACCTAAATCATCACAAAGTTGTTATAATAAAACAGCCACTAAAGCAGACCCACAAACATCATAAACTGGTATGAATTTAAGAAAATCTCCATGTATTATGAAATTCTCTTTTTCCTCGTGCACATAGCGGACGCAGAGTGAAAACTGCTCTATTCCTTAAATGTCTGCTGTTTTGTCAGCGAGAACACTAAAATATTCTAACATTAATTATTTGTACAATTTCATGGTATATTATACGCCACAAGATTCAATAATTATATTCTGTATATGAGGGCTAAGGTAGGTAGCTGATGTGTTTTCAGAGTTTCATCTCAAGCTTCAACTCTAAAATGCAGTAGTGCCCTAAATTTGCCATCATTCACGCTTTCATCAAACCCTATTAAGCCATAATCACGGTGTCCCCTCAATGGTAGGACTTCTCTTCCACATTATATAGTTTTTACTACAGGAGTTAGTTTTTCCCTGTTTTCGGCTGTTTTGTCCTTAATCTGCTTGTTTAGTTGTATCTGGATATTGTCTATCTTCTTTTCATGCAAAGAGATAAAATTTTCAGCCCATGGTGCAATCCTTGCCTCATGATACCTAAACTCATCCTTGGTTTTTTTACACTAAGCATTCTTAATCAACATGTGCCCCTTTGCCAGATTCGAAATTGACTGCAAAAATTGCACAAAAATTACAAAAGCACATTTTTTTGTCATCAGAGTATGCCAACCAATGAAATTCAAACAACCAGTTTCTTTGAAATGTCAGATTCCTCTCACCTGGTGGAAAATTGTAATTTCACTAGGTGTCCATGTATTGTTAAAAAGTTATTTTTTTCCTGGTTCAAGTATGGGAAGGCTGAAAAAACTGCTATATCGTATTTGTACTGGCTGTGGACAGCAACAAAGGGAGAGGAGTCTTGCTGGCTTGCGTCTGCTTGGCCTAGATAAATCATAACATTTTCATAATTTTCAACCTTCCAACTTTGATCAAATTCATTACTTAACATCAGTTTCATGCATAGGAACAGGGCAGTTGTAAGAAGATTTTTCCACTTTAGCATGTTCTTGTTTATCATCTTTGTCAGTTTTTTTTTTTTACCAACTTAGTAAAATAAGTTCATAACTTCTTCATAGTAATTGGCTGCTACATCTCATTAACACAATTCACTACACAGATAATTACTGGACCTGAATCACTAATGTATAGCTTATGTAAAAATACCAGCACAATTATTATATTAAAATACAACACTTTAAAACAGTATGATTGTCATGGTAAGATGTACACAGTAAACAATACACAATCATAATTTCAGCCATAGAAAAGGCATGTATAAACTGAAGCACAGCCATAGTGCAAAATAATTAGCATGTTAGCGCTATAAAACGAATGGTACAGAACTTTGATTGGCATATTGATCAAAAGAAAGAAACTACGACAGCTATAATCACAGTTGGGCAACTTGAGGTAAGAGCAAACACCTTACATATCAATGATGGACAATCTGCCTATTTAGCATGACAAAGTCCAGAAACCTTCCACACTAGCACTACCTTGTGTTAGTTGATTGAATACTCTAAAAATAAGAATTTTGTGTTGTTCTTTATGGAACATAGGCTAGCATTTGACAACCTGCAAATATATGTATGACGTAAACCAATGGGTTAAACAAACATGTTATCAAACAAATCCCACTCAAGGTGCTGACAAAAGCACTTCCAATATGGCTACTGAATGTACGGTATTAAAGTTTAAGGTATTTGTTAAAGGCAGTGTTATTAATGTCCCACTGGCAGAACTCTTGGGAATAGTAGACTGTTTAGGATTTCGGGTGGATGTATTACCCCTATCCTTCTCTGTATACACCTCTGTCAATATGGTTTTAGATGCTGAGGTGCCTTGAACTAAAAAGAAACTACACTCATTCCTCAGCATCTGTAACATGCTGTGAGATTACATACTCAAGACTTGCCAAACAGGCTATGAAGAAGACACCAGGAATCAAAGAATTGAAAAATCACAAAAGGTTTTACAGAACTCAGATTGTCATCCTGAATTACAGTTGGCAACAATACTCAAAACAAGGGCCAGTGGGAGCCAAGCTGTCCCAAGAAGACACAAATTTACTGTGCTAACACACTTCTGAGGCTGTGAGAAAATGTCATTTAAGTGAGTAAGAATGACATACAATTTGTCTTTGCTAGAGGGCAACCTGGAAAGGTCAGTAGTGGGAACAAAGATGTTCTGCATCACCCAATCTACTCTGTACCTATAAGGTAAGGTAAGGAACACAGGAAGGTGTAATGCACGTTCTGACAAGGAAAACACAGTGTGTGAGTAAAATACAGAGCTGGTTGAGGTAAATGGCAAGCTCAAAATCACACGTAGTACTGTGAAATATGCATGGCCATGAGAGATAATGACCTTGTCAGATAATGAATCGAGTCTTGCATGCCTGGGATGTGGCAGTGTGGCACTGATGCCAGAAGCTCATAATAGGCACTTGAGTAATTTAATGGTCATATTTGTACAATGCACTATGAATGCCAATGGAATTGATTGAGAAAGAATTAAAGAAGAGTGATACTCAAGGAAAGCACACCATCAGACCAACATGGCCCTGCTTGTCATTCCAAGCACTCATAAATGAGTAGTCTGCATCTAGACAGTGGCCTGAAAATGCTGTTATCTCCTTACCTGGTAATAGTGGAACCTTAATGTATTCTTTGGAGATAACTCACTGAAACTACATGACAACCTTGATAAATCAGAACCAGTCTCTCTTGCTTAAGAAGAGACTTATACTGATGAACAAGTGCCAGCAGGAGGTGAGCAACAGATGAGATAAATGGAAACAGCAAAGAACTATATATACCACCATCCTCTCCGCCAATTGCACCACTAACCACAAACTTTTGTGAAATTTCAATGAAATTACCTATGAGTAAGTATATTTTATTTTCTGCATCTGTTGCAGAAAAAATAAAGTTAAGTTTTGAGTTTAAAAAAAAAAAAGAGAGGGAGTTGTTTTGTATGCACACAGGACATGATTATATTAATTCTTGATTTTGCAGATAGTTATTAAGATATCAGCCAAATATCTGGCCTAATGTAATTATTAATAAAAATATATTTGCTAACTGAATGGGGATACTAGTTCCAAAATCTTTACTTTTCCAATGCTCTTGATTCATTTAGTGAAAATCTTCCTAAATTTGTAGCATGTTATCTTTAAGTTTCCCATCAAATTGAAAATCGCTGCCTGCTGTACATTACGAAGGAGTTGGCACTCTTCACATACAACTCTAAACCAAACAAATTATTTCTGCTAATAGGCACTACTCGTGTGAATAACAATTTGAAAATTGACAAAAAACCTGATATTAGAGTGCATAAAATATTAATTCCAAATTCTCTCCAAGAATGGATACATAATGATAAAATTGACAGTAACTAGCTTTAATTTACTCTGTGCACAATCCTGTAAAAGTAAGAGCCCTGAAAGCCATGAAATTTTACAGTACCTTCAGAAATTACCTCATTCACTTCACATAATATACAAAGGTGTACCTTGTTCAGTAAAGTTGAAAAGCGGAGGAAGCTCTCGTCCATTGGGGAGCCGTGTGTTGGTCTCTCGCAGCTCATCGAAGAAAGTGTGAGCACACGCTTGAAGGGGAGAGATGCGCGAAGAAGGAGTGTACTCTAGCAGGCGCGAAACTAAGTCAATGGCTTCGGGAGGTGTGCGTGCTCGGAACACCTGGACATGTCAACCAATTGCCGTGAAAAAAAACCAAAACTCTCAAGAGTTTCACACATTTTTTATTCTTAAAAATAGAGTTCTGCTCGAATTAACACAAACTAGTGTAGGGATTTTTTTTTCTCATCTTTGGTACACTAACAGAGTTTTTCAAAAAAAAAATTTCTGTACAGATCAACATCTTACCATTTTATTTATTAACATTTTGTTAATGCTATGAAGTTAAACTTACACATACATGCAAAACAATTTGAAAAAACTAGCAATTTCATTGCTCATCTGAATTTAAATTTGAGTTTACAACCAAGATCACTTTTCACAAAATAAAAAGTTTTTTATGCATACATACTTCTAACACATGTATACATACACAATTATATCAGTTTATATGAATGATGTGATTATGACAAACTACTTGAGGCAAAAGTACTTACACAGAAGTTTCAATACATTTTGTTTACATGACCTTGCAAAACATTTAAAGATTATATATATATATATATATATATATATAAAAGAAGAAACTCGCTACAAAAAGTACACATAGTGCAATCTATATTATCAAATGCTCCAACTGGTGCAAAGCTATCATCTGTGATCTTAAAGCATAAAGCATGCTAAACAAATTAGCAATGTGTTCGCAACCAAGCTATAGCTGTATAATTTTTTCCCTAAGATTGTATGCTCGTGGACTGGTGCGACACCCAAGACAGATGTTGGATCTGAACTCACAAAAAACTGAGAGAAGAACTTTATTTTTCACCATTACGTACAGCTCTGTTGAAGAAAAAATATGGGTGTCAGGCTCTCAATTTAAAGTTAACTGCTCACAACTTCATGGACTGAAATTATTTTACAGTATCAAATAATGTAAGAATAACAAAACTTATGAAAAAACATTTGAAAGACATTGTACTTGAATAAATAACATTTTTACTTTGTGAAATTTTCAGACAGTCAAAAATTTTTTGCACAAGCAGCAGGATGGGAGCAGTTATAAACTAAGAATTCAATCATTCCACCGACACTTTTTGTTGGAGCAGTGCTGCACTGCTCACTCAGTCTTATCAATTCAAACATATTCAACAATACTTAGCACAAAGTTTTACTTTCACACAATATGTACTGTATTTAAATACATAATTAAGGCAGGTGTCACAAGGGTGGTCTACACTTTTTTTTTTGTAAATTCATTCGATAGCCACGTTTGAACACATTTGCTAAGAGAATTGGTTTCAGTTGTTACACGTCTACAACTGTGAATGTGAAGAGATTTGGGCAGCGCTTAACAGCAAGGTCTTTAAGAGCAGAATGTCTATAAGTGAATTATAGGAGTGCGCACAGAGTGTGCCGGGTGTGTCCAGGCACACCCTAATGACCAAAGTTCCAGTTTTGAACTGTGATATCTTCATCTATACTATTATATAAAGAGGTAAAGTTTGTTTGTTTGTTTGTTAGAGGTAATCTCCGGAGCTTCTAATCCTATTCTTATAATTCTTTCACTATTGGTTGGACAGCTACATTCTTTCTGATGGACATAGAGTATGACTAATTAAAAAAAAATTCTTTGAGAAATTTCAAAATTTGTGTGGGGGGAGGGGGGGGGGGGTGAAGCAGCTACTTAGCTGCTTTCTAAGGATGGTCTACCAAATCTACAGGGCTGATTCTTATAATTATTTCCCTGTTAGAAAGGTACATTATTCGATTCGGCTATAGGCATATATCAAGTGGGACCACAGAGTCCCAGTGAGTAATGTCAAGTAGAGCCGCAGTAGCCCAGTGGGTAAAGTGGTCCCAAGTGGGGCACTAGTGGCCTAATGGCTGGAGCGATCTCAAGTGGTGCCACAGTAGCCCAATGGCTAGAGCGATCTCAAGTGGGGCAGCAGTGGCCCAGTGGCTAGAGCGAATCCAAGTGGGGCCGTAGTGGCCCAGTGGCTAGAGCGATTCCAAGTGGGGCCACAGTGGCTCAGTGGATAGAAATATGTCAAATGGGGAGACAGAGATCCAGTGGCTAGAGCGATTCTAAGTGGAGCTGTAGTGTCTTAGTGGACAGAAATGTATAAAGTGGGGCCGCAGTGGCCCAGTGGCTAGAGCGATCCCAAGTGGGGGCGTTGTGGCCCAGTGGCTACAGCGATTCCAAGTGGGGCTGCAGTGACTCAGTGGATAGAAATATATCAAGTGGGGCCACAGTGGCTCAGTGGTTAGATATATACCAAGAAATATATCAACTCCATAAAACCTGAGCAAAGTGATGGCAGGCTGCTTTAAATTGAAATTAAGGAGAAATACTTAGATGTACGCAAAAAGGTCCAGACTTTTTTTTGTAGAGAATTAAGTTAGCTACTAAATTATAATAATCCATTTTTGCCATAACTGTATTAGTTTACCAAGAATTTAAAATTTTTTACAGTGACTTTTCAAATGTAAATTTGAACGTTTGTAGTATTAAAAAATTTTTCAAAATAAATCAATGCCCAGTGAAACGGGCTAGGGTAGAGCTAGTAAAACATAATTTAGGATGTAGGATAATTTTGACATGCAAAGTGACTTGTGTATTTGTAATTTGAAGAGACAATGTTGTGTGTTTCGTGTGACCGTAGTCTAAATCTGCCAGTCTTCTTTTATTTAATGACGTACTTACCATTAACTGTAACACCAATAACAGCATGTTGATACTGGTCACACAAAAATTCAAACATGAAGGATATATTCTACTGGAGTAGTACCAATCATAGCCAACAACAACAAAGCTTGTAACAACTCCTTTCATTAGGTCCAGTCACACAATATAGCATCATCCTTCAGTCAACCTAAATGAGGATATAACAAATAATTGCAGTCTGCAATCACTGACTTGCCAAAATTTATTTTCATTATATGTACTTGTAAAAAACTGCTAAATATTAACAAATTTATACCAAACATGCTTAATATTGTGTTCCCTGAATTATGTACAGTAAATTTAATTTCCCAATTTATGGATAATGAATATTTCTCAATGAGTTTGCACAGTTTTCATTCAACTATGTTAACATATTTGATTTTTAAAACTTGATAAAATAACTAGGCACTCTCTTGTTAAAACACTAACAACTTATGATTCCAATACTACTCTTTCCAATAAAATTGTCTAAGTTCTTAGTTGACCTCATTTGTCAATGACATGCAATGTTATAGGTCCAAACTATAAAAATATGAAGGCCCACATTACATTATGTTGGTGTAATGGTTGTTAAAATGGCATTAATTTATTTAGTCTATGAAGAACAAAGGACCACTCACAAGTTTGTCAAGTTTAAATCAAAGCCTTGATATCTGGGCTCGCGAGCCAGACGTGTACATGTGTAGGTCACTTTAGGGTTCAGGGCTGCCCAGGATGACAGCATCTGGTTAGTCAGTTGCATGCATGTAGAAAAAGATGAGCTTACTTGACTGAGGAATATTTTTTCTGAAAGATGAAATGTTGGGGCCATTAGTTTTATAGTTCAGTCTATTCACTATTATATGTATTCTTAAATAGCGACAAAACTGTAATAGTGTAGTTGTAAACAATAGAAAAAAGAAATAAACTACCCAAGTGTTGCTTATAGTAAAGTTTACTTGCACTATTGCAGTTCTACTTCCTATCAGCTGGACATTTATGCAACACAGTACTGTAATCCCTTGCTAACCATAACTGTTACATTTTTCAAAACCGCCATAGTTGAGAAAACTGCGCTTATTGGGAACAGAGGTACAGGTTATGCCTGCCAACTAAGCAACATGCAATCAGCACTCAGAAATCAGATTTACGTCACCAATAAGAATGACACTTGTAAAGGTACACAACTTTGCAGACAAGAAATAATCCTTAAATTTATTGATCATGGAGATAGTGATTTGCGGCTGGCTGTGTACAGTAATTTTGTTGTCAACCACTCAACCTGGTAACATCAGTGAGGCAACAGTTATGCCAGTTTTTACCAAGAATCTGCTGATGCATTATGAAAATTATTTCATGTTCTTCTATACAAAACACACATTCACAAAAATCAATCTGACGCTATTAAGAAATGAAATTTAGTTGGCACAGCAAAAATTGTATTTAAAAAATTTTTTGATGAAGTTTGAGTTCAACAGTCTCTGGTGTTATATGAACTTCATTTTTAAATGGAATATTAACTTAATTCAACAGAATAAGTCCCACTAAAACAAAATCCACGTTCAGTGGATTATAGCAGGAAAATTGGAGAATGTGTTATTGAAACATTAATTTATTTCAATAGATGCATGTCCTCTGAACAAAAAGATATGCTCAACAGGTATATAAGATACACCTTTGTAACTGAATATTGCATAAGCACTGAGCCCAAGTGCCATGTAACACATTGCAAGTGCAAAGATGTAATTCTGAATGATTAATTACGATGGTAGTAAAGAAACAAATCCCAATAACTACAGGTCTCAAAAAAATTTATAATGACTTTCAAAACCGATGTTTACCACATACAATGATAGTCATATTTATGACCTCCAAGAACGAGTGGCATCTATTGTGAATAAACAAACAGTGTTGACAAATGAAATATCAGTTTTAAACCATTTGTTTTGACAGCCAGGACAGGAAGGGAGGTCACACTAACAGTGACAGGTGGGATGAGAGTGGCACATGTGACTGTGACAAAGAATGTTTACTGCTTGTATGTTTTCCTGTCTTCTACCCACTGTCAAGCCCCTGATATGCAGTATTTATTGCTTTATATTGCCCCGGAGCAAACGAGTGGCGTTAACAATGGCAATGGTGGAAAACACAACTCAAGGCATAATGGCAAAAATAAATAATAAAATCACCTAATATATTTCTGGTACCATGGTTGTAGAAACTGTCTCAAACAAATCTGTGGATAATTGAAACTGTAGTTCAAGAAGCTGTTGGTTCACACGGGATTACTGTATACATAATGTGTGATCAGGCACCAATGCATATATTTTCATGTACATTTCTGATGCATTACTACACTGTGATATGTTAATGGGCCCAATGTGCGCACGTGCGTGTGTGTGAGAGAAAAGAGAGTGTATGTGCGCACACCAAATCTCTTGGTTCGAGCACCGGGGAGGTCTAGCTGGGATTATTCCTTATTTTGTATGAAAATATAAACATTCAAGCAAAACAGAAGAGTGTAATATACAAGGAAATTTAAATATTGTACAGTAACTCCCCATTTAAACTTGAATGGACGTGCCCTAAACAAGATTAAAGTTTATGTCATTAAGACTATCAAAATTATGGTGAATTGATAGTCCTTGTTAAGTCAAGACTAGCATGGACATTTAATTTTGACTTCATCATTAAAATGCTAACTAATAAAAGATCTTAAAATGTGCATTAAAAAAAAAAAGAATAATAAGGTTACCTTTTTATTTAAGATTTCTTCTATCACTTTTTCATTTAAAATACATCTTGCAAATGCATTACTGTTCAATTTTTCTGAGAAATCACAATGTATAACTGGATGAACATTTGTACAGTTTAGTTTTGCTATTTACGGTTAAATCAATGGAAGGGGCCAAACAATATAATATACCTCCAGGTCTTTAGTAGCACTCAACGGTCTTGCATGTTAATAAGTTTGAAATGAGTGACCATCCATGTCTATGGCAAAAAATAAATAAAATATATTTTCAGTAAATGGCAAACTATTCTTTAAAGTTGAAGCCTTGCTTCAAATTTGACATGAATGCCAATTCACCTACTTCAAGAAAATTGTGTGTGTGTACTCCACTTTCCTGCCAAAAACTGTCCAGCCAACCCGATGCGCTTAATTCCTGTCGCCGTTTATGGTGCTATAAAGTGTGAAAATATACGTCAATATATTTTGTAATTACTACGTAAAGTATCCCTGAACTGCTTTAAAATCATTCTTACACTCGCAGTGTGGACTGGTATGAACAACGCACTATGCCTAGTGAATTGGGCCGACCGAGTATTGAATACTGTCATGGAAAATAAACTTCTCCTAAATTGTAACTGCAATATAGGCGAAGTTGCTAAAATTGAATTTGATTGCTACTTGCCGACACGCACGTATTCACGAAACCACACATGTAAAAAGACGTTTCGTTCAAGTTAAAAGTTACACTCAAGAAATGTGAAAATAATAGCTTGTATTTTTTAACACGGATTATAGATTATTAAAAAACTGTTAGTACAGCATGTAGGTCTAATGTTAGTCAAGATTTAACACCAGTGTTGCGGAAAATTACATTGAAAAGAAACAACATTGCTCAAGTTTCTCGTCCGCCTCCGAGCAGACTGGCCACTCACATCCTCAACCAGGTGGTTGGCAAATACTGGCGGCAGAGCGCAGTGCTCTCGAGGCCGTCAGGCACCCCCTCGTGGTAGGACCCTTTTACTTTTTTGCCCCCTCCTTAATATTTTGAGCTGCATTTTGAGGTGTATAAATAAGCGCCTGACAGCCTGAATAATTGTGCAGTCTTCCTTTAAGAGTGATGCGGGCTGGCTGACGAGGGGATGATGTCTACATCGGAATACGCAGTTATGCTTTATGGTGCTAGGCGCAGCAATTTTAATAATTCAATGATAAGTAGTTTCATAACTGTGTTGTTTTTGGTACGCTGCCCTGGTAATTAGTAAATTACTTACATAGTTGGCATGTTGTATTGTAGAAATATTTATGTCTTCCTTACGTTTGGAAGTGTAGGCTTTTTAATAGTTAGTTTTAATATTCTGGCATCTCTTACGATATTCGGGGAAGTGATTCTTCGCTGTCAATATTATAAACATCACAAATTTGTATCCTTATAGGTTTTGTAAAAGGTGGCTTTTCTTTGATATGAATCACATGTGGTCTGCTGTCTTTCCTATAGTATTCTACTATTTGTCACTTTTAGAGGAAATTTTATTGATCCTTTTTTTTAATGTCAATTTTATAGTGAGCTTGTATGTTACAGGTTTTGCGTGCTACTTTTGCTCCTTTGCCTATCATGGTTATTTTTTTTTAGAGTTGCAAAACCTTCGGTGTGATTTTGTTGGGACACATCTACACAGTCCTTTTTTGTATGTTGCAGTATGTCTTCCTGCCTCCCCCAGTCTGTCAGCATCAAGCAGTATTCAATTGGAACTGATTATAAAAAAAAATTTCCTCCTGTGTAATCTATCGAGCATGATTATATACAATTTTTTTTCAATTGCATGTCTTGTGTTGACCGTAGGTTTGTGCACCCTTTCCTGCCTTTCCTAATCCTTGGTACAGCCCAAGGGGCATAACAAAAAAACTCTGCCACTCTGCTGAAAGCAGAGTTGTACGCATCCTATTGGTTCTTCTCTGAGTTGGTTGGATGTTTGTCATTGATTGAAAACTAATTTTCTATTTGACAATGTTGTAAAGGTACCGCCTTGCTGCAACAACTTTCTAAAGCGACAGAGTCTGCTTCTTGAGCAGCTTCACGCACCAGACTTACCGGAGTTGGCTACTTTAGATGAATTGAGAAGCTACGCACAAGCCTTGGTGAGCGAGTAGACTCTTGGTGGAAATTATGTTAGTGGTGAGTCTTCTACAATTTCTCCCAGTGTTGGTGCGCTTTCTCCTATGGCTAATAAGCATGTAGGGAAAATATTAGCAGATATTCCTATTCCTAACAAATGCGCTGCAGTTGTAGTAAAGTGTTTGCAACAAATCACTATTAGTTAAAACTTAGTCTTTTGCTTTGAAAGACATTTTAGCAGTTGTAGTGGTTCATGTACCTACTGAGTTATAGCCAATTTTTATTACGGCTAGAGAAATGCACCTTTGGGTACAGTAAATCAAAGAGATGTTTGATTTTTTTTTACATAGAAAGTATTAATGGCCATTTACAATGTTTGTTTCTCCAACAAACGCAACCACCCAAAGAAATTCTGTGGTAGAAATTTTAGGTTTGCCATACAGGGAATTAGAATTTAGGGAGAGTATTATAGATCATGTGTTACTGTGGTACCAGCCCTATGTATTCTCTGCCGATAGTCCCAAAACTTTGTGCTCACTGAGAGAGTTGTTTCACCGCGTTGATGTGCTCATACAGGTAAAGAGATGTGAAGGTAGAATAGCTAGTAAAGGCCAGGTGCAGGAAGAAATGCCCCCTAAATCTATAAAAAAAAAGACTGTTTTAAATACGGCAAACCTAATCATAAAGCTTATCATGTAAAGTACGACAGTTTCAAGGAGATATTCCTCAGAATAAATCAGTAGGGAATAGCAGAACCCCTTTGACTTGTTTGGTTGCGGTAAGCGAGGGCATATTAAGCCCCAAAATAGGGAATGTTGAAGAACCTGCCCTTATTAATAGTGGTTGTTCTGCATCGTCGATTAATCAGAGCTTCTGTAATATGTTGTTTAGAGAACACTCAGTAAGAGTGATGACTGTTCGATGTAATGAGAAAACAGTTTTTAGTTTAGCAAATGGAAGTGTGATGCACTCATGTGCATTACAGACTATGAGTATCCACTTAGATGATCTTTCATGAAGAGGAATTTTTTTAATTTTGCAGAATTTAAGTCTCAATGTAATTTTGGGTGCAGATTTCCTCCACAGCACACTTGCGCATTTAAATTTACACGGAGAGACATTGAGTTTTCCTTTTTGCAAAGAAGGGGTGAAGTTGATGGAAAAGGAGCAATATAAAGAACTGAATGTAATCAATAGTGCATTTTCACAGGAAATGTGTAAGTAGTTTCCATCTGTAATAAAGGAAAAACTTGGTTTATGTAATCAGTATGTGCATGACCTTGTGTTGACCGACAATACTCCTGTCAGGCGTCATCCTTATAGTATAGGTCCGGCCAAGAGAGGTTCTTAAAAATATATTAAACAACCAATTGCTGAGGGCATGATAAGGCGTTCAGCCAACTGTTATGCAAGCCCTGCTTTTTTTGTAGCCAAGAAAGATCCTGGCAAATTTTGTTTAGTAATAGATTATCGGGGTGTTAAAAAGATTGAACTGGTTCCCTACCCCTTGCCCAAGGTTGACCATGTTTTTCAATTGTTAGGGAAGGCTCGGTTTTTTACAGTACTAGATTAAAATCAAGCTTTCCATCAAATTCAGTTGCATGAGGATGCACACAAAGATTCTTGCTTCTGTCACCCCTTGGGGAAGGGGAGAGAGAAAAAAAAGGGGGGGGGGGGGGGTGAATGGACCAGAGTACCATTTGGTGTATCGTTTGGTGTGCAAGCGCTTTCATGTGCCCTGGAGAGTATCTTGCCATATAAGGCCTAATTTGTTTTTAATTATTTGGATGACATTGTTATCTATAGTGAAACGGAGGAGCTACATCGTGAACATGCCTTAAAGAAGCTTTGAGGCAGGGTTGACGGTAAATCCAGACAAGATTTCCTGGTGCAGTAGGCACGTAAGGTTACTTGGCTTTATTATAAGTGAAGGGCAAAGACAGACGCAGCGCATAAGCTGTGTGCTCTTTCCCCATCTTAAAAATTTACGTGAGGTGAGACGTTTTCTGGGGACTACAGACTATTATGCTAGATTTATTCCATCACTTGCCGAACTCGCAGAACCCCTCAATGTTTTGAAACATAAGAAACCAGTATTCTTGGGGACCACAACAAGAGGAAGCCTTTGTGAATATAAAAACTTGCTTGATCTCTCCACCTGTGCTAAGGTTAGCCAATTTTGATTGTGAGTTTGTATTGCATGTAGACACAAGTTCCCTAATGTTGGGTGCAATTTTGTTCCAAAAATATGAGGATGGTGTATTCCCCATAGCTTATGCTAGTCATCTGTTGACCTTGGCTGAGAGAAGGTATTCAGCCTATCAAAAAGAGGCTCTTGCAGGTGTGTTTGGCATTGAGAAATTTTCAGACTACCATAAATATACACATTTTCAGCTCTGTACAGATAATCAAGCTTTAATATGGTTATGGAATTCTAAGAAACCGTTGAGAAACTTAGGCCATTGGATTGAATGTCTTAGCAATTTTTCATTTGATATAGTCCCTGTAAAGGGAAAAGATAATTGTATAGCAGACAGCCTATCCAGAATGTTTGATCCCAATGAGCTTGTGTCTGGTGAGGGAAATAGTGAGCAGGTTAATATTTTGAAGCAAGTTCCCGCAGCTTATTTGAACATCAAGGTTTGACAGCAAAAAGACGACGAATGTTCAGAGTTGTGGTGCAAACTCCAAAAGGGTGAGCTTACAGGTTTCAAGGTAATGAAAGGAAATATTGGAAAAAATCTCATAACGGCATATTTAAGACGTATGTTCCCAAGGTGGTGAAGCCAATGGTGATTGATTATTTTCATAATTTGTTCTTGAGTGCCCATCAGGGGCAAGAACGTACCCTGCAGCGTATAGAGCAACATTTCTTTTGGCCCAACATGCAATCTGAAATTAGATATTGGGTGAAACAATGTGCATTGTGCCAGCAGACTAAGCCCCCAACACTAGCTCAAGGGCAATTTAGCAGTGCAACTCCTACCTTTGTTTGGGAGAGAGTGTAGTGTATTTGGATGCGTTTGGTCCTCTCCCCAGATCTAAAAAAGGGATTCAATTACTTATTAGTACTGTTATATGGTTTTTCTAAGTTTTTTTTGTTATTCCTCATGAGAGACCAGAAGGCTATTACTATCTGTAGGATTTTGCAAGAGCAGGTGTTCTCGTATTTTGGTTCACCAGCCCAGGTAGTTACAGCTAATGCTAGAAACTTTACATCCTCCGAATGATCTAATCTAGCATTTTCTTGGGGAGTTCTATTGGTCCATACAACACCTTACCATCCTCAAGCTAATATGGCAGAGCGGTACAATCATACCATTAAGATGGCCTTTGTTGTATTTCATCATCATGTACATACCAAGTGGGACAAAGAGATGTATGTAATAATGTTAACTTTAAATTCTTGTGTGAATGCTGCCACGGGTTTGACTCCACAAGAGCTGTTTTTCGGCCGGAGATTGCTGCATCCCCTTCTTAACGCCTGGGGAATCAATTTCGATGTATGTGTAGGGGTACAAGATGAGTTTTGGGAAGAAGCTACCAAACATCTAAAGGAATACCACCGACAAATGTGCAAGGCGCAAGATGGGAAATACGATTCTGTTACGTATGTTGTCGGAGATCTAGTACTAGTGAAAACTCACCATCTGTCGCAGAAAGCTGATTCCTTCACAGCAAAATTATCACTAAAGTACGAGGGCCTGTATTCAGTTGTTAGTTTCCTTACACCTATGTCAGTGTTGTTACAGGAACCAGGTACGAATAGGTTTTTAAGAGACATTTTTCAAATATCAAAAATTTCCACCAGCCTCTGGAAGTTGTCATCCCCGTCAGCCCTCGCACCTTGAATAGGAAAACTGTCACCATGGGGGGGGGGGGGGGGGGGGGGGGTAATGTAGTATAGTGTAAGGTACTGCAACGTAATTTAAAGATTTGTTATATGTGTATTATTGTTATTATGTCATGTAAAATTTTTAACACATTAAAGCCTGACACAAAACACACAACAGAAATAAAAATCAGTACAATACATCCCAAATTTTGTTAAGCTTTGTAGTTTAAGTGTGCAGTTTTGTAAAATATACTATCTTTATAAAATCACAATTGGCTATTTTTAACCCCCTAAGACAATATAATTGCATTAAAAGTTGGTTTATTATATTAGTTAATGTTTTATTATCTTTGTCAAAAAAATAAAACATTTCTTAATTGAAACAATAATTTATTTCAATAATTTTGAAGTCTTACTGAATAAAATGATACCCATGTACCTTCTTTGAATCTACATAAAGCATAAACATTGAATGTTACATAAATTTCAATGACCACAAAAATCCATTTTCAGCTTATTCCTGCAGGGAAATCACAGGCTGTATTTGTATTATTAAAATTAATTACTGTAAGAACAATACGATGACACCCCTAAAGTACAGAGTCAATATTTGCTAATAGCAATGAAAGCATAGATAATGAGCTAACTTGAGTAAGAAAATTAATTTCATGCTGCAAATACATTTGTCTCTTTCTCTCTCACTTTCTTGCAGCAAGTAATGGCAGGTAGTGAGAATAATTACAAGTGTTCATATGGGGTACCCAAAAATAGCTAAGGTTTGATGTCAGTTGAATATATTTAACCGTTTATAGAGTCAAAATAAATACACTAAATATTACTAGCAGCATTCTCTGAGCCGTGAGCTGTATTTGGTTATATTACGAATCCTGTCAATCAAAGCACAGAAAATACAATGCGAATAATGCTAGGAGTATGCATGGTTGTTTTAAGAACTAATGCAGAGCACATTTAGTTTTCCACTCCACCAACAGATATCATGGACAACGTGAAGTTACTGTAAATCATGACAAAAGTGATTTAAATTATCCCGCTCATTTGAATTTTTGTATCTTGGTTACCGCAACTCTATATTAAATTATACTTCTTAATTGCGAAATTTCACACATGACTGTGAGACTTTATATGTGCACATGCAGTAACATTTACTTTGAATGCAAAGCAATAGATAACTGTGACAAAACTTGTGAGCGCGTCAAATACTGTATTTGAGCAAATTCTCTATCCTCGCAGCCAATTAGCGATCTGTGACCATAAACACAAGTAATCATTGCTTTTAGACGACATGCTTGGTACAAGATGTTCAGAGAAACCAGCCATTGCAATCAACATTTTCACATTGCTGCCACCAATAAACGTAGTTTGTTTGCAGTTATACACTGTTTTATATAACTTCAATAAAATTTGGCAAATGTTGTGACCAACCTACACAGCAAGTAAATAGTAAACACCCCCATTTCCAAATTATTGTGCCAACTGATAGTTGTTGCAGGATGCGTGTTATTATGTTGGTGCTCTTGGCTATGAGTGTAAAAGAAAATTGTACTCTGAATCAAAACTATAATGTGGAAAATTAATGATAATTACAACATTTATGGTTAAAATTATGCTCATAGACTAATATGCAATTTTTCTGGCTTTAAAAATATTTAGAAATATTATGGTAGCGCATGCGAACATCACGGTTATGTGAAAGGTTTCCACCAATCTCCTTTGAATCTGTTGTCTATGGTCTCCACCTGCCCATTGAAAAGCAGTTGTTGCTATCAATATGAGAGAATTCCTTGTTGGTGATGTTGGAATATTATATATGCAGTTAATTAATTTTGTATTTACATATTTCATTAAGTGTAGTTCATCGTAGGTACCTTTTTAGAACAGTCTCCTCAGAGAAATGAATTATCGACATGTGTCTAAAATGGTTTGTTATGTGCTGTGATAAGCCATTTACTGTGACCATCACGAAGCGTGAGCAAAAATTAATTTTCGTTGTGAAGTGTGAATTTGTTGGTTTCAAAAAATAGTTCGTGTTTTTTTTAATTGCATAAGTCAGCAAATTTTTTTGTATCAGTAGCCGACATGTGATTAATCATAAAAAGTTCGGTACATGTTTAGGAAATACAAAGTGAACAGTAAGTTTGTATTTTTTGTCAATAATGTTTTCTTAAATTGTTAGAATATTTGAAATGTATTTTGAATTATTTGATTGAAACTCTTAACGATTTTTACGTAGAAGTTAAATTTGCTTAACATGTTTACAATGTACATTTTGTACATCGGGGTTAACAGTGCCGTATTTATTACGTTTTGTTCTTGCGGGAGGTTTTCAAATGTAGGTGGCCTAAATAAGCACCCATTTAGTGTAGTTCATTATATAAAAAATTCAATGATATTTATCTGTTGAGCATTTCTCGCTTCGGTACGAACAGTGACACATTTATCGCATTTAGTTCTTTCGATGAAGTTAAAACTTTTGAGTTATAGTAAATTGACTGCTATTTCCATATGAACAAAATTTTCCAATGCATCATCAAAACAATGCAAGTTCCAAGCGCCACTCTCTTATAAGAAGAACCACAAAAAATCATGTCTCCCGAAAGACGTAAAACTATAGTTCCCCACCCCACCAATAAAATAAAACAGAACCCTAAATAGTATATTATGTGATCATAACAAAACATAAAACAGTTGGGAATGGTAACCAGCTATAGTAGCCTAATTACTGGACAGAAGTTGCCAGTCTTTCAATGCTTGCCATTAGATTCGTAGTTTGTGTACAAAGATCGGTTTCTTCACCGACAGAACAGCTGTGGCAGAGGGATACATCATGGCCGCACTTATTTCCGAGAACTGTCAAAATTGATTGAAGTTATACGAAACAGAGTATAGCATAGGTTGTCGGTCTGTATTTTTACTTCAAGCCTAAGAATATTTTGTTTAATGAACATTAATATTAATGTGTTTGAAAGATTTTCGTGAAGTGCAGCACAATTCTTGATATTTTCTGCATAAATGGCCATTGTCAGATTCCTGTACAAGGGAAAAAAGTGTTTAATAGGTCACCTTTAATTCGTGGATTCGTGAAAACCTATACTTCGAACATTTATAACAATTTTTTCTGAGTCCGAAGCTAATATAAATTCACTAAATATTCTATTTGCATTTTAAAATTTCAAAGAGTCGTACACTCCTAATGTTTACCAATTACAGTAAAACTGTGATAAGACGTTTCTGAAGGAACTGAAAAATTAATGCTAATTAACAAGGAAAACTTCTTACACATACGCTACACATATGCAGATAGATGTGTACAATTATTTAACTTATTAGGTAGAAAAACTTCTTAACATGGTTTCACTGTATATGCCATTATACAACACAACAAAAAGTGAAATCATTAGCCATCTTTTCACTTGACTATCAGTGGTTTTTCAATGAAGACATTAGTTTAGGCTTAGCATGTAAGGGAACTATCCAACATAATGCAGCTTATTTACGGACTTCAGCAATATAACGCAAACTTTTATCAAGGGGTCTCGTATCCCTTGTTAAGATACAGGATTTCCTTGGTTCCCCATAGTGTGGTAGATTACTTCCTGTAAGATACCAAATTTTTATGTAACCACACAGAATCACTCATTCATGAATGGTAACGTTACTCAAACAATTACTAACAATCAGTATCCCACATCTAATGAATTAGAGAATCCTACTACAGGGACAAAAAAGTGTTTCACTAGCAAGCAGCTCAAGAGCACATGCTATCCAAGAAGAAGCTGAAGCCCAGCCCCTGTACTCACAAGGGTTCCTATTTCTGGACTAGGTGTGCAGTGATACAGCATATCCAACCTACATTGGAGTCACAGATGCTTTCTCCTGAGGAATGTTTTGCCTTAAAAGCATTACTGCCACTCAGTACCAGGAGTGTTACCAGAATACCATAAAGCATTCTGAAGCTGATGCCATAAATATCATCTGCTGCATAGCTACTGGTAATGCCATGAAGCAACTAAGATGAAGGTAGGTGTCCCAATTAATGCAGAATGTACATTAAGAAGTTATCACAAATCATCATTCCACGTCTAAGATTGCAAACGTATTTTGCATTTTGCTTTCCAAAAAAAATATAGAATACATTCTGAAACAACTAATGCCTTTCACATGAAGTATTGTGCACTGACTTAATGGTACACTTGTTCAATTCATATTTACAATAACATATAAAATGACAGGAATCCGGGTACTCACAGTCCAGTACTTGTCGATAGGCACACACAAAGTAGGAAGACATTTTTTTTCACATGGTTGCGCAATTACGATGTTTCGCTGGCTAAGTCAGCTTCATCAGGCGGTGATTACAGGTATAGTTACAGGTATTATGACTGATGATTATGCTCTTAAAGATCAAGGACAATACCTCTAAACCAGTGGTTTAGTGCCTACCAAATTGCTGATGTGCCTATGGCAAATGGAAATTTAAATACAGACATGGTGGGCACACCAAATAAATGATGATCTGAACTGTTAACTTCTCTTTCTGAATTGATCACAGTGGCACTTATCACTCAGCACTATTTGTAATGCATACATTTCCTTCTTCCTCGTTCTTACACTCTACACCTGCACACTGCCGAACTTCCACAAGGTACAAAACAGTTTACCAGGGAAGCCGTGCTAGTGTTTGGCAAATGTATTTCTCTGCTTGACATTTGCATGGGCAGGATAAAATAAGCCAACCACTTCAGTGTTGAAAGTCCTTTCTTTACTTTTGTCTACTTAATTATTCTATATTTTGGCCTCCTCATATCTAAATTCCATATAAAAATGAGTAATTTTAGAGTATCTTAATTTTTTTCAATTTTATAAAGAATTTGCTGAAACTGTTCAAGTGTTGTGACTAATCCAATTCAGACTGGTGACAGGGAAATTGTGAACTTATCACCCTCTTGACATTGAGACACGTGATCACCAGAGAATTCCACAGCAGGAGGATACCAGCTAAGACAGCCATGCTGACGGAGAGTTCCAGAGCTGAAGGAAGCTGCCAGCTAGACCGCCATGCAGACAAGGCTCAGCTTAGAGCCTGTGAAGGACCATCTAGCTGACAACCCCAACCTACCGCCGAACCAACCCCAGCTGGAGCCCCCAATCAGATAAGTGTCAGCATTCATCGCTCAAGGGACAATTAGAGTATTTGTGACTGACACCTAATGTCCTTGACTACCAAGACCGCCAGTGGTCATTTCACCATTGAAACTGAGAGAAAAAGGAGATTACCCCATGGGGATGTGGAGAGCTATTCTTCCTGAGTAATGTTGGTATTGATTCCCACCTTTAAGACTCCTGACCTTCTGGATACAGACTCTAGTAGCTTGTTGTCTGTTTATGACCAGTAAACTGTCTTGTGTTATCAATAACCACACTGGCGTATTTATTAGGGAAGATACCTATCCTGGTTAAATTCATTAACATCAAGTTATTTTTGGTGCCTAAAGTGGGGCCATAGTGAATTCTGTAAATGCAGAAGAACAGAACCAGACTACAGAATACCCAAGAGAAGGGGTCTTGCCCCTGTCAAGCTAGTCAGAATAAACTGTAAGACTTCGGGGAATCTCAAACAATACTCAGTGCGGCCAATAAACTATTAGACAGAGATGAGTCTATTCATGTAGGCCGGCAAACGAACCGATAGGAAACAAGCAAGTGATATGAAGGAGATGTGTAACATAGGACAGGGGAGGAGATATGGGAGACTACAAAGGGAGAGAGGGGAACAGCCCAATGCACTAAATCACCTCCCCCTCCACAGTGAAGGAGAAACAAGGAGTTTGGCCCCGCAACAAGGGGAGAGTGAGTGCGAGCGAGCAAGGAGAGTGGGTAGAGAGCGAGCAATGTGGGAAGGGAGAGAGCACGAGCGAGGTGGGGGAGAGAGCAAATGAGGTGGGGAGAGCACGAGTGATTGAGCGAGCGAGGAAGTGGAAGTGAGTGAGTGAGTGGGGGGCAGGTAGAGAGAAAGTGGAAGCAAGGTAGAAGTGGAGAGTGAATGGAAACTGAGAGCAATGGAGCATAGCAAACAGAGAGTGGAAAGAAACTAGCAACAAGTATGAAGTAACACCAAGATGCCCCTTATAACTGAACACCGCCGGAGAACCAAGCTGAACAAGTATGGAGGAAGTAAGGAAATACCAGACAGTGAGAACCCGCAGAGCAGTTTGGGAGGAGCTGCTCCTTAGCATGATGGAGCAGAACAAGGCCAGGCGAATCCAGCCTTGGTGTAGCTGGTGACCAAGACCAAGTTCAGCTTGGCCTACACCAATAATTTACATGTGGCAGACTACCCCAGTTCCAGCGACCGAGTCAGCCGACCCTGTGACATGAGGTAAGTCTGTTGTGCTAAATATCACGTGCTGAGAGAACTGTGACGAGGAGCCTGGCCTGACGTAGACTATAAATGCTATGAGCATCCCCGTTAGTGTTATAAAGGGCCAGAAAAATACCTCGCGTAGCTTTGGCAAGGCCCACGCCTTTATTACCTGTTAACTTTAGGAAACCCTAGGCCATCAGCCGAATTATATTTGTATTTTTTTGCAAGTGTAACAGTTTTCTTTCAACTCACCGAAGACCGCTCACATAGCAGCAAAATTGCATGTAACTAGTCTTGAACTCAGGAACAGAGTTTCAGTCCATTAAGATAGGAGTGTGTTTCCTTTGTATGGCCTGCATGCCACCCATAATGATAAAAAGAAGCCCATGTCACAACACATAACTGCTGCCAGGTAGCTTGCCAATTACCAGCCGTCTGCAACCCAAACCTCTTTCCCTATATTGAAGAAAGTCTTCACCTTATCAGCATTGCAGAAGCAGAAAAGACATGACAAGTTTATAATTACTGTGATCTGAATGGAACACTGAAGGCAAGTATTGTTACAAGGGTTTAAGTACGTAATTATGTACGTGTACCCAAGATGACTGTTACCCAGCTTAGCAAATTTAATCTATGTGTAAACTAATGTAGCATATCAACATACAGTTTTCAATGAGGACAAAATTGTCTAGTAATATGCTGTCCACTACTGAATTAGGCCCTATGACAGAGACTAGCCTTTGTGCGAACTTCTAATGCAGTGGACTGAGTGAATTAAGTTTAAACCGCCCCGCAGATTTTGAAGTTTTGACTTCTATCCCCAAGCGTTTGCATGTAAGTAGAAAAAAGTAGAAAAGTGAGAAAAAAAAGTGCATGGTAACAATTACGCCCCCAGTGAAATTTTTGTTCCTGCAGTAGCCAGGTCAGTACGCCTGAATAAATTGGTTTGAGGCACATGACCTTAAGTAGCGAGCGACAGCAGGTAACCGAACAGGAGTAAGATATTAGCGTCAGCTGGTCACGCAGCATGCACAGGAGAAAGGCTCTAGAAACAAGCGAGCATACAGAAAAGCTGCAGAAGAGGTGCAAGACAGAAGTGCAACTGAAAACCAATGTGATGACGGGTGTACCCGCGACGCACTGACCGTAGGGTAATTGATGCGTGCCGCTTATTGCTTTTATTCTAAAGCAACTCTGTCATACCCCCGCCATCGCAAACCAACACTCTAGATGAGAGAACAGCACACAAGTCAATGTGTTCGGCGAGGCAGTAGTAAGGAAGAGAGTACACAGTCCAACACCACAGTAATCACTGAAGAGTTCCAGAGCTGAAGGAAGCAGCCAGCTAAGACCGCCACACCAATGAAACTGAGCACCCAGGAAGAGCCATCCAGATGACCTAACCTCAACCTATCACTGGACCAACTCCAGCTGGAGCCCCCAATCAGCTAAGTGTCGACGTTCGTCGCTCAAGGGACAATTAGAGTATTTGTGTCCGACACATAGCGTTCTTGACTATCAAGATTGCCAGTGGTCATTTCACCATTGAAACAGATAGAAAAAGGAGACTACCCCACAGGGACACGGAGATATATTCTCTGAGAAATATTTGTATTGATTCCCACCCTTAAGACACCTGACCTTCTGTATACACACACTGGTAGTTTGTAGTCTGTTTATGACCAATAAACTATCTTGTGTGATCAATAACCCTACTGGCATATTTATTAGGGAAAATAACTATCCTGATTATATTCAGTTTAGCCGATTGTCTGGAAACAACTACATCCCCCCTTTCTCAGGGGACTGGAACAGAAGGAGGAACCACAGTCTCGAGACACCGCCTACATCGAAGCCGCCACCAGTCGCAGACCCACCTCTCCATTGATAAGACAGAGTATAACAACTCTCATCCAAATTAGCCCCAACGATGCATCACCCATAATAAGGCTGCAGAGAACAGTGGGAAAGAAACGGATCACTACCAGAGGTTTCAACCCTCAACATCCAAGGCACCAGTAGTCTGTGCCAGAGAGGTAACTCAAATCCTGAGAGTCAGCCTGTACATCACAGGGAGCAAGTAGTATCATGTTAATAATATTTGTCACTTATTAAATTTCTAAATGGCTTACAATTCAAACACAGTTCACTTTTGATAATCTGGCAAGTTTTCAATTTGTCACACACAAGACGATTCTTGTATTGTGTACGAAATACTGTTGCAAATATTTTAGCCATCAATATAGTAAAACGTAAAAGAAATGTTTTTTGAAAATTATTTTTATTACTTTAAATAAATATTAAGTATGTTTAAATGTTTAAGTTTACTCAACTATAGTAATGTTGCTTTGGTGACTTGTGTGTAACAACAGACTTGATATGCAAGTTGAATTGTTTTAAAAAAAAATATATGTGATGCTGAGTTCCAGAAGCGTGTTGCTTTAAAAAAATTAATTTTAAGTAAAATTATTAAACGATCAATTGAATAAAAACATATTAACAAACTGTAAAGTTATGTTTGCCTATATGTCTCATTTCATGAACAAACACAGTACTTTATAGTTAACGACTGTATGAAATGCTTGTTATACATAGTTGTGTCGGCATCGTTTGCTCTCTTCATTTACTCTGTGTATCCCGACACTCGCCTAGGACCCATAGTACAAATACAGCCCATGGACCATGGTTCAAGGCTGTCTTGCTCAGCTACAGTGAGGATGTCACTCTGCCGGAATGCGCACTGGTCACAGAAAGTTTTTGCTTAATCTAGCCACAGCACTAATTCCTACCACTTAAAATTGAATCTCACAGCCATACTTTGGGGTTACTCTTGACCCACTGAGGAGCTGTATCAACGGCACCCCCCCCCCCCCCTACACATTTTTGACAACTGAGGTCCGTCTTTCAGGCCCCAAATAGGGTACAGGCTGAATATGCATTTTTATTTGTTGGTATGCCAATTAATACAATTAATACTTTTCACTTCAGACTCACTAATTTTCTGCTACCTGTTCCTTCTATCTTCCATTCTCCGCCCAGTAACATTAGCCACACTTTCAGGTATTGGCACACGGCTACCAACCATAATGCCCTTCAGCTGCAGAAGCATCCCTCTTCATGCTATAATCCTGTCTTGATGATCACGAGTGTATAACCACTGTCTAACATTTTGGTGGAGTACTTGGTGTGTTGGCAATAATTACACCCTACCTGGGTACTCTTCGAAATATGGTAGTGGTGGTCCATAGGGTCGCACCTCTTGATCCTTCTCAGTGTCTAGGCATGCTGGCAATAAATACTGCCCTACCTGATGCCCTGGGAAGGAGATACGAGTTGTTAAGAGCACTGCATCATACGGGAGGTCACTGCCCTCTAGGAGGCTGCCCAGGAATTCCTCCCCTTTAATTCATTATGCCCACATTGTAAGCACCAGCCGTGCCAACATTTGTAGACACACACTCGTTAAGCTTTTCTCTATCCCCCATATGCCACACGACTGGGCTAGCTAACAGAAGGTGGCCAGGAAGGCTCTAGCCTTAGCCAGGGAGGCTGCAGTGTTGGAGCAAAGGTCCAACCGTGTGTACACTGCTGATAGAGGAAGCTGTTCAACAGGGAAGTGCCACTTTCAACCACCAGCCATATCTCAAGCTTCACCAGTACAGGAAGGTTGCCCTGAAAGATATATCTCCGGGTGCTTTAGGATACCGCAAGCACACTCACCACTACCAAAAACTCCACCTAAGCACATGCTCATTGAACCTCGCCCAGCTGCCCTGCAAAAGTGGTCCGTCAGCTCATGCCTGCCACCAGCTGCACCCGTCCAGAAAGTTTTGCCCTGACCCTTTCCTGGACATGACCTGCAATACATCCAGCTCTAACCAAAGTTCAGAGGCAAATCATTGCTATCACAGTCCCCCAGGCCACTACTATCAACCCATCTCAGCGTTTAAAGGATCCCTGCTTTTCTGTCCTAAGGGGAGAAGCTGCAGACATCCCCAGCTAGGAGGGCACTAAAGCAGGTAAGGCATCAAGATTCCCAATGTGCTTATGTATGACCAAGCAGAGATGTGAGTGAGTGAAGAGATTCGGACAGTTCTTAACATTGAGGTCTTGACAACCCATGAGGGTGAAGTGAAGTGAGTATGTTACAGTGCCAGAATGAAGGGGCGGGGGAAACTGGAGACTGCCGAGAAAACCTGCAGAAAGACCAACGGCGTCGTCCAGCACAATTACTACTAGGGAAAATCCGGAGTGAACAGGCCAGGGATTGAACCTGGTGCGGCTTGGTGGGATGCAAGCAGTCTAACCGTTCAGCCACAGTGGCCCCAGTAGAGATATAAGAGTGAGAGAAAATCCACATAAATTGTCAGCAGAATGCACCTTAAAACAGTACATATATGGATTCTTGCCTTAATCAATTAGGTAGACCAGGAGTGGCCAACATGAAATACAACTTTAGGACACACTTGCCACACTAGAGATTCCGAGCAACAGTGATTGATGAGCCAATTGATACTACAAGGAAGGAGCATCTGGCAGAGGTATCAATTCCCCATTAGCTCTCTGTTACTATTCCCAATAAGGGCGGGAAACTGAGGTTCCCAAACCGTTTATTATGACCTGTTCCCTATGCTCGGGGAAGACTACTAGAAAAACAGCTCAGGCCACTTTACACTGGTCTGTAACACCCCCTGTCACCAGTGTCTAGGACAGCCTAGGGTTTTTGTCAACTACAAGCTTGTTGGGTATCTTATCAGTCATGTTATTTCCTTGGAGATATGGAGTAAAAAAGACATAAAATATCTATTTCAGGGGTGGTGGCTTAAGGTGGTACTCCTTTGTATATTCTCATAATTTGTGCCTTCTTTATGTGTATCTGAGTCCTTTTTTTAGTCAATAGTTTTGGAGGATATCCCAATCCTTGGAATATTTCAGTTTCCAGGAAAGTAATCATGTTCTTCGCCTCAGCATTTCTATGGATTTCTATTGCTATCTGCTAACAGACAGAATCCCACTAATGCATGTCTGGATCAATGAGTGGTTCTGTAAGCCATTATGCTTTTGGGGCTGGGTGGTGAACATGGTGGGTATCGACATGGCACAGCTTATGTATGTGAATGCAGTTGCAGATATCCTGTTTTTCCTCAGTTACTAGTATTATTTGATAAAGACTTAGGTACATAGTTTCATTCTCACCAATATTTTCTACGAGGTCATGGTAATAATAGCAAGGGCTGCAGCCAAGTTTGTACCCATAATCTCCAGTGGGTACCATCACTTTTCTGTTGGTTGTGCTTGTACGTACAGCTATGGATACTGCTTTACCAAGGCTAGCTCATAGATAGGCATTTCTATCTTGCCAGTCCCTTTTGGTTTTCTCCTGAGCCTTGTGAAGCCCCTTGTCGCCATTCCTTCGTAGGTCAATAGACTGAATGGTGGTTTGTACATCATGGAATCCCACAGCATGAATACAATCTTTTTCTTCAAGAACTGCAATTAAGTTTGCTCCCTGTTGGTCATGTACAGCACAAATGGTTGGTGCAACAAATATTGGTGGCATTTTCTGATTGTGCAGAAATTGTCTTAACACTGTTCTTTGACGTAATATTTTTATTTGTTTACATCAAGCTGGCACTGGCTAATAATAATGCAATCTGTCTGGTCCCTTTTGGCACAGTAGAGTACACATATCTACCCTTTGGTGTCCATCTGTATAGTACATTTACGTTATATTTGGATGTTCTGAAACAAACTTTTGAAAAATCGCTCTAGGCGTAATATATCAACCTAGTTTTTCAATAACTTGTATACCATAAATATATAACACTGTGATTAACTTTAAAGTACTGTATTCTTGAATAAATGAAACTAACATAGTTCTTAACTTGTAATGTTTATTTTGTATTAAATTTTAAAAACAGTGAGAGCAGCAATGTGTTGGCAACTATTAGTAAGAAATAGTTCACAGTTATAGTGTTTTAACTAAGTTTTTTGGTATGCTATTTGTAAAATAAACATCTCCCATTGATATACTCGAATTTTTAAATAGCACTAATGTGAACATAATTCATTGTTACAGTTAAAAATTTAAGTGCAAATTACAGTGCACAGGCCCTAGTAGCATAGTGTTTTCTTTTTGCCCAACAAATAAAACTTAGTAAAATTATACACGTTTTAAATTTTAGCATATTTCATACTTATTACAGCAAAAATAATGATTTTTGATTTTATAATTTACAACTGACACAAGATTTTATTGTTTGAATACTTATTACAAATATTTAGATGCGATACTGGGACGGTTACAAATCCGAAGTTGGCAAAAGTTCAACAGCAATAAACAGGGTACTACCATTTTTATGATTTAGCCAAAGTATTTGACTGTGTCAACCATGAAATACTTCTAGATAAGCTTAAGTTCTATGGTGTGAGCAACAATATCTTATATTAAAATCTTATCTTAGTAACATATCAAAAAGTAATTATTAGTGATAGAGAATCTACAGTAGATGTGGCCTTGAACCCAGAAAAATTATTACATGGTGTGATTCTTGGTTCATGGCTATATTCTTGGTCCCATTTTGTTTTTTCTTTACATTAATGATTTGCCAAAAACTATTCAATCTCATGCTAATGCCATCCTCTTTGCAGATGATACTTGTATTGTAGTCCGTGGGGAATCCATCAAAATGGTTAATTACAAAGCAAATATTGTCATCAAAACCCTCTCTGATTGGTTTCAAGCAAATAACCCTGTAGAAAACTTAGACAAAACTAACGTAATTAAATGTATGGCTGATTGTAGTAATGTGTGCAATAAAAACCTGTCACCTGCTGATGAGGCAGATATCATCCATGTTGATCAAACTCAATTTCTGGGTTTAACAACTGCCACACACCTAAACTGGAACTGTCGCATCAAAATTTTGACCCATACATTAAATTTTGCAATTTTTCTTTTTCTTTTTTCAATTTTTTCATTGACAATGTACTTTGCTTATTTCCAATCATTTGTCACATACAACATATTGTTTTTTGGAGCACATGACACTAGAACAAAGAACAATGTTAACTTTTTATTGAACAGGACAACCTTGGCCAAAAAAAGTGTGTACCACTCAGTAATAAATAAAGATTTATAATAAATTACCTTGACGCATGACGTCTTTGCAGCAATGGAATTTTACCAACTTCAGCTCATCAGTAAGCATAGCAATGCACCTAGTAACAGAGTTTATATTGTTGACCGCCGCGAGACGTCAAGAGAGTGTACTGTTCGCCGCAGAAGAATGGATGTCCCAGTCTGCAAATTTTATTATTCACCGGCCCACCGAGACTATGCAACGAAGGCACCGAGTTCCACTGCATGCCACTAGATGGTTACACCAACATGCTTCGCTGCCTCTCTCATCTCAAAGACGGCCAGTGACATCACAAGCCCATTAAGTTATGCTCTCGCTGCCTCCCTATCTCCACTTCGCAACCCCTCGCCTTCAAGCTCGCCAGCCAATGACAGCACATGAAGCTTCCAGCAAAGTATAAATAGTGGGCCGCAATGCTCTTTCAGCACCAGTCTTCAGTCTTCCATCACACTCGTTGCCGGAACTGACCAGCCTGCTCAGCTATGCTCCTAGCTTTACCTTCCAACCTTCATCACACTTAGTGTCAAAGGGAAACCCACTCCTTGGTCTCCACCACACTTTTAGTGCCAAAACCATCCTTATAGACCTGCTTACTGCTTAGTCTTCCTCTAAGATTACAAATCGCCACATCATTCACACACCTAGACACTGCGGCTCCTTCTGGGCAACAATTGCATACACAGCTAGAACAACTTAAAGTTTTTTTTGTATAACACTGCCAATTGTTAGCTTAGGCACAGATCATCTCTATTTTACTGTAGGCATCAGCTTCCTTAAGCGCTTGATAAACGTACGAGGAAGTGTAACACCACATGTTAATTTCCATTATAAGAAATAAACACTGTGTTTGACTTACTCAAGGTATTCCTTTTCTGAAGACTTACATCTTGCTCAGTTGACCTCACCCTATTGAGCGACCTAGGTGACCAGGAAAGATACTCAGTCGAGCCATAACACAGTTTTGCAAACCCACACTCATGCAAGCTACGGCCAACCTTTCTGCACACCCCGATAGGCAGAATGGTAGAGCCCACATGATGGGATTCTGTTCTAAGAGTGCAGCTTGTCAGCTTGGTGGTCGCCCTCTCCATGTGTTTAGGTGCAAGATGGATCGTTCCTTGAGTTGAGAAGATTTGATCTCAGAACGGTCTGCATTCTGAAAGGTCTGAATTCCTGTGCTCACAGCATTTAGGCGCCAGGCATTGTGAGGGGGGTTTCTGCTCCCTCAGCAGACACTTGACGTGACTCTACAAGAAGTAGAGTACCCATTCCCTGTGTTTCGCTCATGGACGTGAAGGGTGTTCTCCCTTTCTAATGCCTTTCTCCCACCGCACTGGCATCCGTGAGAAGGTTAAACAAGTGCTGACAACCTCTGGGTGATTACAAGAGCCGAGCCCTACTCTTGTTGCATACAACAACCAGCTTATGGCCAAGCAACAAGCTCAAGCCTGGCACCAACTTCTTGTACCTGTCACACCGGAGATTTCAACAGATTGGTTTGAGGCCCCAACCCATCTGGAAGGGGAGATCCACCCTTGATTCGCAGAATCCCTCAACCAGCCAGATCAGCCGCTAACAATCCCTACAGCTTCCGCCTCGAGACAGTTTCTCTGCCACCACCGGCACAATTACCTGTAGCCCAGGAACACAAATATCATAATCTGGAAGAAGAAATGGAAATTATGCTTATGCCATTGGAAGATTTGACGTGTGACGTGGTAGATTCTAATATAAAACTCGGGAAAGAAATTTCCAAACGAATAAATGTTATTAAAAAAACAAACAAGCAAATTAAACCAATGCAGCAAGCACAATCAATGGAATTATATTGTTTTCATTCGGTGTTTATCTCGATGAGAGTAGAATTATACTAAATATTGCAAAATATCTGTAGCAAGGAGCAAATCACTTAGCAGCTGAAAATATCTCTCACATACGGGATCCATAGAATACTATAAAAATAAATAAAAAGGCGACTGGCGACGCCAACAAGTCATGGCGAGTTATTTTGTTGTGATAAATTTTGTTTTCCCAAGGGAGGAACAAATATACTGTAAAGTGTGTTGTGACCACTGTGTGTGTGTGCATGAAAGAGTATTGTTGCCATGATATTATGTTGGACGTGTGTGTGCATGTGCGTGCGTGAGATTGAAAATACTGGATGCATGAAATTTATATTGTTGCGAAGCTAATTTTTTGGTTAAGTAAATTATTGAGTAAATAAAGTTAACTTTTTTTTGTTATGATCTGGTTTAAAGCTGTTTTAGCTTTTTAGCTGTTTTTGAGAGTTTTGGTCCCTGTTATTTTGTTTGGTTGCATTCCTTCTTTGAGTTTTTTTTACAGCGTAGTCGGTTTCGGAATTTTTGGAATTTTAATTAATTTAGTTTTTTCTTTAATGAGAAAGAGAATCAATTGTCTTGTTTAATGAATTTTTAAGATTAGAACATGTTTGGCATTAACTTTAGTAGTTGTGATATGGTGGATTTTAAACTGTAGTTTTATTCCAAATTTATTAAAAGCTCACCCAGTTTATAGCCAGTTGGCTTGGGTAGGAAACTTCTGGTTAGTTCGGGGCCCTTGCAGTCACGTGTCGCAGTCGTGCGCTGAGGCTGAGCTGGGATCTTGTCCGGCCGGACTGGGATGGATGTGTTTCACGTGCATGGCAGCTGTCCGAGCGGGACACGGCAAGGAGGGCAGCGAGCGATAACGTGACCAAGTCACTGAGTGCGAACGGTTGAAGGACGGCCATGCATAGGTCTAGGGTACCTGAGGGGGTTGAGGTTGCACCATGTGGGTGAGGCAAAGGACAAGCGGCGGCGAGTTTTCGCTGACTTGTCTAGCAACCACGATGCAGCAGTGTAGGTGGCACGCTGGGTCGTTTGGGATGTGGCCGCATCGGGAAGTCGTAGCTGAACCACCAGAGAAGACAGACTTGAGAAGCGAGTAGGAGTTCGCTAAGGAGGAGATAGGCCGGAGGAGCCTATCAGAGACACGCATCATGTAGTTGAAAAACTAAGTGTTATTTTATTTTCTTCTGTAGTTTGTAGTTAGAGTTGATTTGGTTCTTGGGTTTTCATTCAGTTTTACAGTACAATACAAAGAGTAAATTATGGTAGTCCCCTGTACCCAGCCCTTTTCATAAGAAGTTTTATAAACTGAAAAATGATTTTGAAGTGTTGAGAGTAAATTTTTTGTATGAAGTATGAGGTGTGATGGATAGAAACCAACTTAATCGAGGTTTGGTAATTTTTGAGGCCGTAAAAGTTTGTCATTACAAGCAGCTATCTCAATTTTGCATTGACGAGAAAAGAGGACAAAATCATTTTATGGAGAAATAAAACCTTTTTATTTACTTTTATTTAATAGCCATTAAGGGTGGTGCATGATCTTTTGAGGTGTGATACGAACTCCAGTTGTCTGTCGTAAACTTCTAGACGTTATAGTGGTGAGATGTGTTGAACATTTTATTTTTGATCTCATTTTCAGTCACATCGTATAGATTTGTGCCCATTGAAAATCATGTGAGATAAAAAAGTTATAATTATTGCTATTTCTGAAGCATGATTAGAGATCTTAAAGAAAGTATTGAAACACTATTTTTTACGGCAGTAAAATGGAGGTCAGATAAATGGAAATTATGGCAAAATAGACGAAAACAGCATGTAGCTGGTTGGTAAAAGAAACAGATATTTTATTTTTGAGTTGAGAATAACTTTGGGTTCAGATAATTACTCTCGAAACAGAAAGTAGAAAAAAAAAACAAACTTGTTTTGGTTAGTTTAGCCTGTAATGGATACGTATTGATATCTGACCAGATAATAACTTTTCCTGTTCTTTTCTAAATATTCCAGCAACCCTTTTTGTTGCATTATTGCCTATCAATGTTTGAAATAATGATATGAAATTTAATTAGAGGTCAAAGAAACATTTACTGAAAATTTTAAATTTTGTCTAAAGTTTAAGACTGAATATTTTGTTATATTCTAATTTTATTTGAAGGTTTTATAATTGTTAACTGGTTATCACATGTTGTTTTGAAGAGACATTTTTTGAGACTCCTTAAAATTTAAGCTTTGTTTAAAATTTTTTACTTTTTCATTTACTAGAAGGTAGTTCTCCCCCCTTCCCACCCCCTCTTTTCTGAATAAAATCTGGTGATTTTGAATTTTGAAGTGTTCTATAACATTTCAAGTGGATCTGATATACTTATTATTGGAAGTTTTTAAATTATTAAATATATTCAATTTAAATAATTTTAGTTTTCCATCATGCGTCAGTGGATTGTCCAGATTTATGACTACCCTCTTGCTTTATGTGATGAGTGATGTAGCTCTACCTGTTTACTAATGGAGATATTTTACAGACATTTTATTTAGTTGAGTCCATTGGAGCTTCAGGTTGCTCCTAAAATAAAATCTGTGGTGGAGAGCCCCCAGTTGAATTGAAGGTTAGTCAGAGATTCTTGTGGTAGTTGCCGAAGATGTTTTGACGTTATTTTGATACTGCCGATGAGTTGTGAAGTTGTCTTGACGTCAGGGAAGTGAACCCCTCAAGGAGCTTATTTTACAGTTAGTCGTTTAAGTAACTTGCATGTCTTGACTTATTTTATTTATGCAGTTGAAGATGAGTATGTTGTAGGGAGAAGTGGTAATGCTGGTATTATAAAGAATTAAGTTTGCCCTACTACAAACTCCCCCCCCCCCCCCCGTTACATCATTTCCCCCTTTTAATAGTTGTCAGTTTGTCCTCCTCTCCATTTTTTCCCCCACGTTTTCACAATTGGTGTAGTCCCCGAGAAATTTTTAAATTAGTTTAATGCCCCTAAGTCTAGTCCCCCCTATATTTTTTCCCTTTTTCACAATATGTTTTAGCCATGAACTGTTTTTAAGATGAAATTAAATGTTTGAAAGAAATTATCACAACATTGTGACCTTGCCCTAGGCGTTTGAAACACAATTGTATAACGTGGTTACATTTATGTGATTTGAAAGTTTACCAACCCCAACAAAATACTAATCTAGCCAGATAAATTTAAATAAATAAGGAAATAAACCTAGAAAAGAATAAGTAACAATGTGTATAAATATGATCTGAAAAGGTTATGGTAGGCGTATTTGTGTGCATGTTCAGCACTATCTCTCAAGTTTGTCGTTGCTACGTACAAAAAATAAGCAAGAAGAGTTGTATGCTTGAATTTACTGTGTCTTTTCATTGGCCTGGTTGTTCCTTTGTTTTAATTTTTATTCTAACTGAGGACGCCGTTTTAACGAAATAACCCAACACATATCAATAACAAGACGTTAAATACTACAGTTCTTTCCCCCGCACTTATAACAGGGTTAAACACATTGTTATGGTGTGTGCAAGCTCTAGCGAAGTTCCTTCCATGAAAGTGCCATCTGAGTTGCAACAAGAACAAGGTCACGGAAGTGTAGCACCACTGCACCAATGAGGAAACAAACTGTGGGGCAGCTTACAAATTAACGCAATAATTGTAAACGGCAGTCATATTTAAGGCCACTGAGGAGTCGAGCTCGGGTCTTACCACATCCAGTCGATGAGTCAAGATGGACCGAAGAATGTGGTTTCATCCACAAATAAGTGTCTATAGTGATCAGTCTTCGGCAGCATGAGCCATTCCAATGGTTAGAAGAGAAAGCAACTTCTAGCATGAGACACGTGGCTTTCTTTATTAGTTAATATATAAATACTTGCAGATAAACCGTAACAGTATACTTAACTTCCTCGACAAGTTTAAGGTCTTTATGTAATGTAAAGTGATTTGTATATTATAATGTAAAATAATGTATGTTTATCGTTTTAAATACCTGACTTAGCTTTATCCATTCTGAGCACATTCCCCCACATACTTTGAATGGCCCCGATATGGGACCGTTACACTGGTGGAGGGGCCTCACATTTCCACCCTCTTACTTAGAGCGATAATTAATTAAAGAATTAAATTTCCCCTAAAGAAACAGTAAAGTTGTTTAAGTTTAAAAGTTATTAAGTTGGCGAATAATAATGTGTTGCGAGGGATAAAGAAGAAAACCCCCTCCAACAACTAAAAATAAAAAATCCCCTCCCACCCACGCTTAATAGAATACTGCAGTTTTAATGCCACTGTAATGTGTAAATTATATTGTACAAAATAAGTTTATAAAAATGGGATTAAAATTGAAAAGAATTATGGTAACTTAACAGGATATGGTAAAGCCTATATGTGTGATGGACATATTAGGAAATGTAAATATGCAGGACACTACATGGTTATCATGCAAAACAAAATAATATTATCATCAGGATAGTAATATGAAATAATGTATTGAGTTAATAAGGCAATTAACGTGTAGAATAAAGTGCACTAGAGATATGGATAAGATTGAAGTCTAAAAACGATAGAAATTTTAAAGACAAGTAGTATATAAGGAGCAATACAGTAAGTTCACTAGTGGTCATATGAAGGCGTACAACGCATGACCGAGTGATGACGCCACTCTGTTACGTGGTTTTATGTAAGTCGACTGACCTTACAACCAGGCAGTCTGTGTGCGACGAGAACGCATGAGCTTAACCACATGTCACTGAATAATTATTCATAAACTCCCGCACTTCCCTTTTAGTTATCATATTGACGAATTACTTCTTTTATAACATTAATAAATGACTGCTACTCATCAGTGCAACTACATCCCTGGCAGTTGTCTACAGAGTTGAGTTACCGCTGCCACCACCTACAAGATTGTTGTATATACCGGACCGGGACTAACGCCCCAAAAATAAAATTAATTTTCGCCTGATGAGCCACTGGGACCATGCAAGAGGCCCCTGGCGAGTACAGCAGTGTGCCATGGGATGCCGCCTCAAGTAAGATGCCAAGATCCCACTGCTCTCCACTACGCTGCTTGCACTAAAGATCTAGGCGCTGGGCTTACACATGCTAACCCCCTTTCCAGATGCCCTATGCCAGTGAAGGAAGGGATAGCCGAGGAATATAAAAGGAGATGCGTCACAGCCTCTGGATCGTCAGTTCTGCTTCAGTTCTCGATCATAGTTTTCCAACTCCTCTCCTAGGTTCTCACCACTCAAGCAACTGGTGCAGAGGTCCATACCTTTCCAGTTATTTTCACAGCGTCCTCGTGGAGCCATAGATCCTCTCCAACCTACACCGAAGGAAGAACCAGCGGCGTCACCAGCAATACACTGAGGCACGTTCGGTCCCTTTCAGACAAACAAGAGAGTAGAGCTTGATCCAAGGATTCATTGAGCTAAACGCACCAGCTACTGCCTCCTCCCGTAGCTTTGCACAGGGCGCCTTCCCCTGTTAATGGTATGGTGTTTACCTTCCGCAAAACCAGTGTGGATTAGGAGTTAGTACTTCCACCATATTTGTGTATTTACTTTTCTGTAAATAAACACTAATCTTACCCAATCTCTTGAGTACCACTTCGACCTCCTTCCTCTTATCATCGGAGTTGACGGAGCCAGCAGGAGACCGAGTTCGCTCGTTCCGAACCTACGCTTACAACACACCAGAAACATCCTTGAAAGGCCACCTTTTCTCTGCCACGTGCAGTGATGGCAGAGCCACGACACTAGGATAACATCTCCTGAAGGTGGCTTGCCAGCTTGAAGTCTCCCCTGCCTCACCGCTCACTTCGTGGTGCAGAGGAGGGGAACTTCTTCGAGTTTGGGGAGACCAGTGACCACTGGACACACACCTAACCATTATTGGAAGGCCACCTGTTCCTTGCACCCAGGTGAGAAGAATGGTAGAGCCACAACACTAGGTACGCTCCTAGTGGGAATGGCTTGCCGGCTGGGGTGGACTACTCTAATCACACTTTGTGGGACAGAAAGGGTTTACACTCTGGTGCAAGGGAGACCAATCCCATTGGGATAACACACTGCAGTTCCTGCAACCAACACTTTGCAAGTTGAGTCTTCCTCACGTCTGGTGGGGAAGTCAAGAGAGAGGTACAGTGTTGGCGGCAGAAATTGGCACCTACACTTGGACTGACACGTCGACTGCCTAACTCCTGCAGACCCGATCTTAGGATTAGAGCCTAATGCATTACACCCATAGGGTGGTGTTGAGAGAAAAATTAAGAAGGTGAAGGCTATCTATAAGAATTCAAAAGGGCCTTTGCCTCCTTCTCAGTGGGTTCATGTTACTGAATCCGTGTAAACAGGATGCTTTGCTACAATGGCTCACCGCACCAGTACACAGAGTCACACCTATCAACCTGTTTCAGCCACCGACCCGTGTTGTGGAAGGATACCATCCTATAATGCAGGAAGTACTGTACTGTTCGACGAAGGGTCCACCAGCTCACCAGAACTAACACCCAGCACCTCACATGCAAACCCTACCCCACTGTGGAGTGTCACCCAGGCCATGGGAACAGGGGCAGTAAAACAACCCGCAGGGCAGACATGCCGTCCCGCTGTACCACCACCTAAGCCTGCACCACGCAAACTGAAGCTCACAGAGACAGACTTTGTGCCAAGCAGACTGCCTACTACGCCAGTACTGTACTCCGGTCAGGCACTAGTGCCCCGAGACGAGTAACCACTCAAGCGACGCGACTCGCCTAGCATCAAGTAAGAAACGTGAAGACAAGGGCAGCCAATCAGCTGGGTTTGTCACGCATCAAGGAGAGCTCTTTTTGGGGCCCAATGTGGGACATCTGCCATAATTTTGAAAAGAGAGGCTGGACTAGACCAGCACAACCCTGAGGCGAGAGAACTAGCAGGGGATCACTTAGAGAAACTCAGGCCAGACTTCGGAGAGTCTGTAAACACCCCGTGGCGCTCAGTAACCCCAAAGATGTCATACACCAATGAGATATCGAACGAGCACGCCGAAGAAACCATGGACTCTCCTATTAGCAACCGCTGTGCCAAGGCAGAAGCCCAGGAGAAGGGGTTCATCGAATTGAGTGAGCTCATTGTCAGCGCCAGTTCCACTATGCCAGCTAAGACTGAGACAACATAGTTTGCCACACGACAGCCTAGAATACCAGTGCGAGGACTGCAGAATAAGGCAGATAGCATACCGTAGTTGGGTGTCATGGCCAAGGGCAAGGACAGCACACCTTGATATGCATTGTATGTACTGAGATGTTTTACCACCTATGCGTTCATTGGGTGGCCCAATGAGCGAGTGACCCGACCGGGAATGGTATACAGGTGTGCAGTCTGTCCGGGCTGCTCAATACCAACCCAACAACCCCAGGCACAGCCAGAGAATCAAACCACGTTCGACAGGGGTGCCCCAGATTCCCAACTTCGCAGGGTGCCCCATGAATATCCTCTTTGTCTTTCTCGTAGACTCTGCAAAAGAGTTTAAAGAGCAAGAGATTCCACCAAAACAGTGTATTAAACTAACCCAAGTACGCCTTAAAGGCAAAGCACTTGACTGTGGGGTAAGTACCGGGAATTCATCATCGAATGGATGCAATTCCAGAACAGGCTAGCTACGGAATTCACTGGAGAAGAGGTACTAGCTAACCCCAACACTGAATTTTACAGCCGCACACAAACACCCGGAGAATAAAACAAAAATTTTCATTTCCTGCAAGGTAAAACTGTTACGACGAATCTTCCCGGAAGAAACAGAGGAAAGCTGTGTACGCCACATAATCCGTATGCTGCTGCCACAGCTACACAACCTCCTGATTCTACCTAAGCCACAAGATATAGAAAAGCTGGTGAACCGGGTGCGAGTAATTGAACGTAATCTCCAGGTGTAAGCTCATCTAGAAAGCACGAAAACAAGCAAGTCCGCGGAAGCTGAGAAACCCCAGGAAACAAAGGTCACGGCACAGTCTCCCGCACAGCCGGTTTATAATCTTCTGCAGTGTTGGTACTGTCCAGGCTATCACTTTCATGAGGATTGCCCGACACAGCTGGCACCATGCACTCGCACGGAAGAAGGGGGCGCAACTGGTGATCCGCGAACCCCTCCCAACCAGCCGAAGGGATTCTCAGTCAGGAAATGCCAGCGAATCAAAAGAGCCGACCCCGCCGGAACCAAATGGAACGTCGTCCAATTAATGGATGAAGAGGCAGAACATCCAGAGGCACCACACATTGAAGTCATGATAAACGAGCAAAGTGTCATTGCACTGCTGAACTCTTGTCGCCACCGGAAACTTCATACGCAGTGATCTGCTGACCACAGAGCAATGGAAAACCGTAGTACGACCCCAGAGGAAAACTGTCCGCATGGCCACACCAGGCTGTACGATCGCCGTGGACTGAGGAATAATGCTCAGCTTAACCATTCAGAGGATAACAAGCACGGTCAAATTTATCGTAGTCCCCAGGCTCCAAGAAAGTGTTAACCTTGGCCACCCATGGCTCCGACAACAACATTGTATAATGGATCACAATCAACACAAAGTCTACTTAGGCCAGAAGCACAGAGTCTCAGTCAACTGGGAACATAACCCTCAAGCAGTAACCCCTCCGCCGCTGCTAGCCTCAGAGATCAACCATGCCCTGGACGATGATAAATTCCAACAATTGAAGCAAATTTTGGATGAACACGCAGAGGCCTTTGGCACAAGATGCTTCGCCAGACAAGGACCACACAACACAAGATATGGCCCACCACTAGCAAAACAATATACAACCGGCCATTTTGGTTGTCAGCAAGGCGCTGCCAGCTGATCATGGACCAGATAAAGGAAATGAAACAGCAGGGTGTCATCAAACCTTCAGATTAACGGTACAACTCACATGTTTTAATTCCAAAAAAAGATGGGCAGCTGCGGTTCTGTGTTAATTACAAGGCCCTCAATGATGTCACCCATTCTATCGCTCCACCAGCCATCAATTTGGCCCATACACTACGAGATATTAGGGAGGCTCAAATCTTCAGTGCTCTAAACTTGCAGTCGGGATACTGGCAGATAGCGGTACATCCGGACAGCCATTGTTACACCACATTCACCAGCCCAGAAGGGGAAACTCTGCAATTTCGAGTTATGCCATTCTGGCTGAAAAACGCACCTGCAACCTTCCAGAGGCTCATGTCGCCAGAAGTCCTAACAGGGTACGTTGGGCTGCTTCGCGTATCTTGATGACATCATTTACTCCAAGACCTGGGAGGAACTCTTGATACATCTCCAATGAGTTCTCGAGATCCAAACTGTCCAAAAGCCACTTCGGAAAAACATCAACAGATTATCCCGGACACGTGGTTTCGCCGAGTGGCAACTTCTTCAGGCTAACTCCATACGAACCAACCACCAAAAAGCAACTTCGGCAGCTCCTGGGGCTTTGCAATTGGCTAAGGGATTTTGTAGCTGACATCGCCAGTCTGATGGCACCGCTGCACCCCTTGCTATAAAAAGACGCCAGATGGCGTTGAAGGCCAGAACACCACACAGCGTTTCAAGACTTGAAGAAGAGCTTCCAGAATATCAAGCAACTTCACCGACCCCAAGGGCAGGGACCCTTAATCCTCCAGACAGACGCCTGCCAAAACCGCCGTGGTGCCGTACTTTACCAAGAGGATGAAGGAGGCCTTCCGCGGGTAATAGCATGTGTCAGTACCTGCCTAAATGCAACAGAACGATGCTACCATATAAAAAAAAACAACAATGGCTGGATGTAATATGGGCGATGCGGAAGTACCGGTACTATTTAGAAGGAACTCACTTCATTCTCCGCACCGACAGTAAGTCATTCCAATGGCTTCAAGAGTCGAAAGCTGGGAAGATGGTACATGTTCCTGACCAAATTTGACTGAGGTACAGAACTATTCTGGGAGATTGAACGATCTACCAGATGCCTTGTCCCGTCAGCCTGACTGGACCTCACCGAGAAAGTGGATGAAGACTGGGATCACATGGTACCACCCCAGCCACCAGAAGCCTTACCGAGAGAGCACATCCGCCTGCTGCAATTACAAATCACCCGGGACCAGATAGCTGCCCATCAATAACGGGATCCAGAAATACGGGGGCTACTCCAGGCACACCCCAAACGCCTTGAAATCCGAGACAAGGTAGTGTGGTCCCATAATGGTCAACCAGGGGCGAAATGGAGGATATGGTTACCCAAGGCCCTTTGCGCCAATATCTACAATCACTACCACGATCACCCAGAGGCCGCTAACCCCAGTACCAAGGAAATCCTAGCGGATATACCCAGCCGACATATACGGGACGGGATGAGCAGGGATAACCGACAATATGTAGGAAGCTGCAAGAAATGTTGCAGAGGGAAAGCATACCCAGCACCTCTACTACGGCTAAGCCTTGACTTCCACAGACCCCCTGGACACACATGGCCGCGGACTTGACGGGTCTCTGCACACGCAGCACTGATGGCAACCAATATCTGTTCATGGTCACTGACCTATTTTCCCGCTGGGTAGAAGCACTTCCCCTACCCAGCCAGGCAACTCACATCATCTGGAAATTAGAGACTGAAATTTTCCCTCAATGGAGATACCCGCAATGCCTTCTGACGGACAATCGGAAATGGCTAACCACCTGTGAAGAATGGAGGGCGGAGACCTGGACCACGCCGCCCTACCACCCGCTAACAAATCCAACCGAACGAAGAAACCAAGAGATTAAGTAAATCTTACGGCTAAGCATTGGTGATGGCCACAAACATTGTGATGGGCAAATCCCAAAAAATACTGTTTGCCTTGCAGCGAAGGACAAACGAAGCCACTAACACCACCCCGAGCCAATTCCTCTTAGGAGCTACCTTATGCCGGCCCAGGGACTGGCAGTGGGAAAGTTCCCAATCCAAACTACCACAGCCAGAAGACATCCGTATAGCAGCTCTTGCATGTGCTGATGCCGCAACGGAAGTCCAGGAACTGTATATTCAATGCAAATACCCACAGCCTCGAATGGGCATCCGAGCATTTAGTATGGGCGAATCTGTACTTCTACAACTCCATCTGCTTAGTAATCCAGTACACAGTTTAGCGCAGGCCTTGCCGGCAAATGGGAAGGACCCTGTAAGGTAGTTGGTCGGCGAGATAATGTTTATTGGGTGGAGGACCTCAGGGGGTGAATCTGCAAAGCAGCTTGAGGACAAATCCACCCCTTTCCCCATGAGAACCCGGAACCAGAAGTGCACAAATCGGCCTCCATAACTTCTGACGTCTCGCAGGAATTGGACGAGCCTACCACCGCTTTCACCCCGCCCTCGGGTCCGAAGGAAAAACTGGTGCCCCCAGGGTCAACTACAACCAGTCCAGAACCCGAGGGGAACCCGAGGGGGAAAGTGGACCCCTAGCACCAGTGCGCTATCATGGCGCAGTCCGCTGGGTCGGGAAAGACCGCTGATGTGGCCGCCACCAAGCTATATTTATGAAAAGGGGGAAACACCATGCATCCAGGCCCAAGCCAAAGACAAGAAACTGTTTTTTCCCAGAATCCAATCAGGTCCACCCATACGCTGATGCCGAAGGAACTTCCGGCCTCACCCAGAAGAGCCGGTGATGCATTCCTTATAACCGCCCCAGCTGACAGCAAGGATCAGTTCAGATCTCCCTATTTAAACAAGCCCATCCTGAAGGCCCTCATTGAGATTTTGCCAGCGGGCGCGCAATACCTGGAGGAACCGGCATCCGCTCCAAACACCGCCCTCGAAAGCCAGGAATGACTGCGACCGCAGAAACTTCTCCCGCACATGAAAATGAAGATACGCCTGCTTCAGCTGGAGGGGCAGATGAATGCCTATCACAAGGCCTGCCCCAGACAGACTCTGCAGCTCCGGTGTTGCTTGTCAACAACTGGAGCCTCTCTCCAATTCCTACCACATGGGCAAAAGATGATGGTCAACCCGAAGACCCGCCCCTTACGATGCCAGCAACCCGGGTGTCGCCTCATACAGAAGCAGACACCTGGGAAACCTAATCCACACTAAAGGACCAACAGCCAGCCAACGTTGATTGGGGGGGGGGGGGGGGGTGCCTACCGAGTCCCCAAACACAATGTCCATCCGCCAGAGATGCAGTAGCACCAACTGAACCACTGACTGGCAGCTACCTCCCTGGCATCCGCATCGAACAGTGAGCCTGTCAGCATGCCCAAACAGCCTGATGGTCAGTCCTGGATTGCTGGCAAGGGCGAGCCTGCATAGCAGTTCCTATCCTGTCCACATCTGCTAACTCAACGGTCCTGTCAGGCTACCACGGTGCTGCCATGCAGGCCTTAAAGTTCAAAGTTTGCCTGGCCTACCCCACCGCACGTCACATTGAGAAAGCGGGGGAGGCCTGTGAAGAAGACAAGGGGGAAGCCCCGATTGACATTGCAACATACTGCAGTAAATGAGTGATCGTGTCGAGTTTTTTTCCCACTCAAATAGTGAAGGCATACCGCCAAAATACACATACGGGGCAGTGCAGGGCTATGGAAAGAAAATTCCCTATAGTTAGCTAGGGATGACCCCGATACTGAGATCCTGTACAAGGAAACCTGTGAAAAAAAGGGGATAGATAGCTGTGAGTAAGCCAGTTGACAACATTATGAAGGTATGAGATGTAAATTGTAAATATTTTCTTGAATCAATGCAAGTATATATATGTAGACAACCTTATTACTTTTTGCCTCTTGTTATATGAGTAAAATAATGGCATAGCTTACTGTAACATAGTAATCTTGAATCCCTTTGTTGGAAAGAAATTTTCTAAGTGGTTGCATTCAAACTATGAAAAGTTTAAGTAAAGTTACTTAAATGCAAAGAATAAAACTTAACTTTATACTCATAACGTACGTAAATAGTAATAATAAAGAGCCAGATCAGTAACGAGAATACACAGTCAAATCATATTGTAAATAGATGTTCTTTGTTATTTTGTGTATGTGAAATTCAGTCAAACAGAACTGTCAGTATGACTGTATGCATTTGAAATACCTGTTGATGTTAAAATCATAACCACCTCAGGAAAATAACGTGACAGCAAGAATGTACAAAAGAAACTTCTTGATCTCAATTTGTTAAAAATTTGAGTGCCTTTTTTTTTGTTGTGAGACCAGGCCTTTTGACTCTCTTCTTTATATCAATGTAGGATGGTGAAGTATGATTCTGTCCCCATTTTGCCAATACACTCGCATCCCCACTCTAGTGCATAGACGAGATGACTGAAGGTCTCGGCGTAGCAAAAACCGAAATTTTTTTTTACAACTTGCTCTGCTGTGCGTTACGATAGGGAGGCCACGGGTAGGTCCTAATTACTTTACCACACCACGTGGTCACAGCAGTTAGCTAGAAAACACGCTTTGCGAGTGGGGCATTGGGCATATTTTTCTTTTATATATTTTATTAAAAATCAGCTCCCCACGGTTGCAACTTACTCTGTGTACCGGCCAATGTGTTTGCTCTTTCCTCGGATTTGTACAAATCATACTGTCAGTAACCAAGCTTTACAGCTGTTGATGTAGGTCGACAAACAATAATCAGAACACCACACGCTATCACCGACACCAGATACCCCTTGTGACACTCACATTACAATCCAAAGTGCCACACGCTGCTCTCACCCACGAGAGAGAGAGAGATAGAGAGCCAGCCTTGTGTGTGACACAGAGAGAGTGATTTTGTCTAGCTGATTCCGCTACCGCAAGAATACGTCCCAGTCAGTACCTGTCTCAGGCTGCCTACTCGCATGCCTTAAAGGAGCGAGCCGAAACCGGCAAAGAGCAGGCGTTCACATAGAAGTCCAGGGAGAGAAATAAATGTTTGATACAGGGACAGTTCTACATTCCCACAAAGGAATTTTCTTCTCTTCTCTACTCATTGCTCAGATGAGTATATGTCACAAAGGGAGAGGGGGCGAATTGATGCATGTATTTCATAATATTAATAAACGACTGCTACTCATCAGTGCAACTACATCCCTGGCAGTTGTCTACAGAGTTGAGTTCCGATATAGCACATTTGTCTGTATCTCGCTTTATTTAGCATTTTAAATTGTATTTCGGTGATATTTCATTTTATCGCAATTACCATAAAATCGTGCATCTAAGGAATGTGCATTAAACAATATATTACAGTTTATTTAGCACTTATTTGTCAGAAATTCATAGTATGTGGAAAAAACTAAGTTCCTTATAGTTTTTAGTTTTGTAGTACTTTGTTTAATTACATTTATTAACACTGAAAACAAATTTTCCTTCAATGCAGGTCACATTCCTGTTTATAGGCCAAAATTTTGGCAAAAAATATGCAGCTTATAATCATGGTAATATGGTACTCAGGCATGGACTACAGTCACTGTCGATCTGATGGGACCATATCTACGCTCCCAGAAAGGGAAAGAATACATCTTGGTAATCACCTATTTATTTAAAACGTGGATCAAAGCCTATGTCCTTGCTAAGGCAGATAGTAGAACACTAATAGATGTGCTGGAGAGGGAGTTTTTCCCCCGCTGTATCCAGAGCAACAACAGAACTTAATTCATAGGAGTCGCATGGGAAAACACCTCTCAATGATGGGGAATTCAGCTTTAGACTACGTCCAGAATTACTCGCAAGGTAACCAGATGGACGAGGAACCAATAAATTAAAAATGGGAGTTTGAATACGAATGTAAGGGGACCACCGCAAATGTCCTCCTACCTTCCGGAGATACTCTTCAAACTTTGCAGATGAAGCTTCCCCAAGCGAGTTTTTGTTCCGCCCCCCTATGGCGACCACAGAGTGGGATTAGGAAGCCAAGCTTTTGAGGTCCTGCAGGCTGAAGAAATATGTTCCGAAAGCATGAAGTGCACGGAAGCAGCCTGCCTGAACCTGGCTTGATACATCAAACTAAAAGTATCCTGCACCCCGACTGCCTGGAAGTTGAATAACAGAAGAAGAAAATGTATGTGTTAAAACCAGACAGCTTAGCTGTAAAACAGCACACTTCTATACAGGATTTCACTCTAAATGGGAAGGCAACTACCTGGTTTGTGAAAGGTGAGGTAACACACAATGTGGATACAAGACAAATGGGAACACACGCAAAGTGCACATGTCCCATGTAAAGAAAGCCAGACCCAGAGATAGAACAAGTGGCCATGCGCAGTGCACCGTTGCCACTGTGAGGAGAACCAGAACATTAGTGTGCGATTGTTAGCAACCCAGCAGATGGAGAGGCACCAGCAACAAACCCAGCTTCACCCCACGCACTGGCCACTTCTCCCTCCATGCTATCACCACCCCCAAAGTTGCAGCGTACACCTTTGCTGGAGCCAACCAAGAGGAGAAAATGCACATGGACCCACCCCTGGTGGGCCAATCAGGGAGCTCTGCCCTTACAAGCGCGAACCCTGCCCCCTTCTCCAGCCACTGTGGAGGAAGAGGACCAATCCCCCTCCAGACGGGGAAATGAGAGCTTCCTGTTCCACCAGTCAGCTGCAGGCCGAAGTGGCAACCTTCAGGCAGCGGGTCGCTGACCCCTTGCTTACTAACCCAGTTTCACCACCGCTGCTAGCTGAGCCTAGCTACGTACCCCAGCAGCGCAGAACACAACCCTGGAGTATCTGCTGTGTCAATGTCGAGGGGAAGCCCAGGCGCTACCACGAGACACAGTGCAGTGGCACAGAGCCCCAATCTTCAGCTGACCAGTCGCCCTGAAAAAGACTGTGTGAGGAGTTTACCTCGGTAACTCCTCACCTGCTTACAGCCAGACTCTGTGTTGACACTGTCCCCTACGTCACACCAGCTGAGTGTCTCCAACTTGCCATATGAACCAACCCCGTCTACGTGTAAATGTACGAGTTAGGATAGTGAAGTAGCTTAGTTAGCCATTGTAAGATAAATAGTTAAGAACATAGAATAGAAAGTGTTATAAAATGAAACAATCATGTGTCAAAATCGACTCTCAAGACCTTGATGTTAAGAGCCACACAAATATTTTCACTCATTCATCCCAGTGTCAAAAGCAAAGCAATGGTATAACCAGCCTGGCCTTACTTCTGTAATTGCAACCTATGACCTTGGTCACAGCTATACTTCCAATACGTGCACTGACTCATAAGGAGATTAAATGTAATGTGTTGTTGAATTCTATTTGTATATGATGTAATCAGCTATTTGTGCTAAATTGTTTGTGTTTTGCAGCACAGGTGCCAGTTGTTTATGGCCATGAGCCAGATGAAAGTAAGATTTTAAGACTGGGATTAACCCCCACATTTTTTGTGGAATAGTTGTTGGCTCGAATATGCTTATCTCTGCAAATAAATGTTCTGCATATACGATTTTTTTGTCAGAAAAGATTTAAAAATGCCTTTATTTTCCTATTTTTGTCATATTAAATGTATTCTTGGACAAAAAAATTGTGAAAATGGTCAAATTATCACATTTTTAAAGCTTGCCTATATAGTTTCCTTAAACAGCAAGAGAAAAGTACAAAGATACAGGTGTAGTTTAATCTGTGGTCTTTCATCACATGAAATAAAACCCCACTGTTAGAGACCTAATTTGCACATTACACAGTTACGACAGAGACACTGCACATCTTGCGTGTAGGAGTAATGAGGTGTGCTTGTTAGTGTCGCCCGTATCGCTCCCTTGCTTCTTGACCTTGGATGTGGGTTTCCACGAGGGTTCATACCACTCTTAATCAGCCTATTAATGAAACTCTAGATTAAAGGAATGTCTGAAAACCAAGCTGTGCCTAGTGCCAACACCATTACTGCACAATTCTGTGAATGTATAGTAATGTGCCTCATGCTAGAATGGCTCAGTCTATAAACATGCACCTTATATTAATGGTTACTTATACAATCTAACTCGCTTCAATATATTCATTTGTAACTAAACTCAAGTTGGACCTAACTTTGAATTGAGAAAATCTGTACAACTCAAAAAATTTGCTAACCCAGATAATAATTTCATTTCCATGTGGAAATAATTCACTTGTTAGCTCCCAAAGTAACCTTGTCGCATTAACCTCATAATTTATGTAATTATTACTATCTTTTGATTTTGCCAATTGCCACAAAATTCAAATTCACCTGTAACCCACTTTCAAAATGTGTATGTTTTGACCACATAATTTTTGTGCTCTTATAGACCATATAATTTGTGTGTTCACTTACTGTACCTTAGCAAACTGAAAATATATAAGTACTACTTGTTTCACATTGTGTAACTGCTCTTTTGGCTATGGGCATGTAAACCTTTGTCAATTTCAAAATATGAAAGCCAACCGTAAAATTTCTAAACAGCAGTCTTACCTGAGCCATTATTGTAAAGCAAGATGAATTTACCATGGGCTTTTAACCTCAAGAATAATAATTGAATGGCATCATCCTGTCCTCTTATGTTGGGATTTTTATAAATGTGATGAATTTTGTATACCCGTAGCAGCTTCTATTTTGATGTGAGTAGGGGTTGCCAACCACTTATTTACTTAATTTTTTTACTGCACATAATTACAGTAACCTAGACCAGTGAACAGTATTGCACAAGCACCACTAGAACAACTTAGACTCCGCAATGAACTTCGATATCCCCTCAAGGATAGCATTATTTGTAAACAGAGGCTGTGAAATATTTTGTGCACATCTCATGTCAAGATATTGAAACCATACTTTTGGGATAATTGGGCAAACCCAGGCCTTCAGTCACACTTGTACCACAGCTCCATACCCAAGGACTCCATCAAATCTTCACTTGTAAGCTCAAGTTGTTTTGGTAACGTTTGGCCATTTTAACTCCAACTCCCTTTTTCCTTATACCAAGTACAAGTGTACGGGGGACACATGCTAGAAAGGTGGAGGGGGGGGGGAAGGCTCTGATGCCATCAAACTCCAGAAACACCCATTAGGTAGGGCGTCACCATTACAAACTATCAAAAAATCTAAGCAGTTCAACTGTTTCAGCAAATATTTTTCCCAGGTGATGGTTTTCAGCCAGATCTTCACAATTGAACTTGTGATGGACACAATATGGTGCTCGTGTCAAGTCTGGAAGACTAGTAACAATAGGTGCTCCATGTGACACAAGGGGCTAAGAGTTCCCCATGAATCACATGAAATGCAGACAAATCCGATCAGTAGCACTGGCACCACTACAAACTGAACCACCGCTGTTGTAGAGTTAATGACAGGGCATGTAACTGGCCCTGGGATCACAGATTTGCCTCCGCAATCGGGAAATGATTGATGGGCATACTGGAGCCTCAACATTGGACGTTATCATGAACCGGATTGCCATGGGATTCCTCCATGCCTGGCTAACAATCTGTCTATCCTCTTGACTGGCAGTTGATCTCGTCCATCCTAAGCCAGTCCTCTGAGTGTGGGTGCCTTCACGTATCCACTGCTCCCAACAGTGCCAGACAGTATGGTCTCAACGTTCCACATGGTGGGCTATTAAAATAATATGGTTTTCAGCCCGATATTGTGTCCTCTCTCCAAGTCCGTCAACTACATAAAGTGCTATATTTGGCATCTTCTTGGCATTCTTCTTCACTCTGTACGCTTGTTTGGTATCGTCTGGTGTTTCTCGTATTAATATGGCTTTAACTGCATGCCAGTGTCTACAATCACTGGTCAAGAAAAAAATCAATCCTTGGTCAGAATTCACAAATGATGATGGTAGTCGTCATAGAATTCCATACTTCATTAGAAAAATTATTTTTTTTGTGGTGAAATTAATTATTATGAAAGATTAGTTTTAGTGACCTTTATTATGGATAATGGCTTTGGGCCACAACTGTTAGAAGTAATTAAAAATTTTTGTAATTAGGTATAATGCATTCAAATCAAATGAAATATCAAACTTGTATAAATATTTGTCTGTTGATGGTGAAGTCTGATATTTGAGAAGGGAGACACACACGTACTTTGATATTAGTGAAAGAAAAATATTAACTTTAAATAAATGGTAGTTCCAGAATTTTCATTTAGAAAGCGGACAAGAATAGCTATCTACAAAGTCAAATGAAATTGCACCGACATGGAATCATGTGCATACCAGCCCTTACTCTCGCTATTTACAGTGTTTCAAGGTTGCATGGTTTCTTCGTAGTGCACTATTTTCACTGTCCGGCAGTAAAATACAAAAACCTCTGCACACACATCCCAAGCTATGTCACTGTCTACTGTGCCAAGTATCACAAAAGCAAATAAGGGGCAGATTCTAAAATTTTAGTTTTTTGTATTTAATATCTGAATTTAAGCCACTCCATCCCTAAGAAACTTGTAAATATTTAATGGAATGCTTCTGCATAACAGAATCAGTTTCTTAACCTGTGGTATGTTTGCATAAAATCTCCTACAAAATCACACACATCATCACTATGTAGTTTTCTTTAATTCTCAAATGTTTAAAGATAAAAGATTCTGCATGTATATCCCCCCCTCTCCCCCAGGCTTCACAGAGTCAGTAAACATGATTCACAACTACCTAATGGTAATATTGTATTGTACTTCTGAATTAAGTACAGAATTATGAAAACATTATTTTTTAAATTGTCAATTACTTACAAGCACAAAATAATAATAGTTTAATAAGGAACTGAATTACAAATTGTTTATGATTATTGATTACTACTGTACATATTTCCAAATGGCATAAACAGTGAACATAAGCAATCAATATTGAAACAAAATATAATGGTCACTAGTCCAGACTTTAAAGGCAAGTTCACACATCTTCAAACATATACTTGGCATATATAAGATATGTCCAATTACAAATTGCAAGACTCAAGGGTTTCAAAATACACACAAGCTTCATGGGATTTAAAAAGCATGGGACCAGTTGGTCAGGTAACACTTCAAACCAAATGCATGCAACAAACTTCTGCAACACAGGGGGGTGAGGGGGGGGGGGGGGGGGAGGAGGAGAAGAAGAAAAAATAAAAAAAAGTGTTTTATCAATATTTTCTGTGGAAGACATTACTAAAAAATAATGACTCAAATATTTACAAGTTTACTGTGTAGCCAAATAAAAATAATGCTTAAAAATAGGATGTCATCACTATCCCTCTTGTTCATATGTACCACATTGGTAAAAGAATCATAACTCATGGATGGACCCCAAAAATTTACAATAAGCACTTTACTTATATGATGTACCACAAATTTGTACATTTCTAGTTACGACCTTCAAAAGACACTAAAATGTGAAATGAGCCACGCTATGTAAATTAATGACTGAAAAAATACAATAAACTATAAGTATTGTTTTTTAAAATAAAATGTTTAACTTTCAGAAGCTAAGTGTTTTCAGGCAATGCATATATCTACACAGTGAAAATATGCTTGCATACAGCTATACTGTGATGGTACTAATTAAATTATTTCCCAAAGCAGGCAGAAGTAATTTTCACACCCACACTTTCACAGCAACCCTTGTAATGTTATTTGATAGCAGTAACGAAAATGCTATTCACATAAACTATGGTTTACCATATTTTGTTGCTTTAACTATTTTCCTACTGAAGGACCCTACTTGTAAGCACAAACACACAGTGGTTGGAATGTACTAAGTAAGGACCACAAGATCACGCCACCCCATACTACTTACTCTAATTTTCTGGTGGTCAGTGGTACATTTCGGTACAGACATTCTCTGCAGCATTAACTGCAAGGAAAATTTAAATTCCAATTTAAATTCTTTCACTGTAACCACCCACAATCACGTCCAGACAACAATGACAAATTCTAAATATTAATACATGCAACCCATGTTAGTTACAATTTTTCACAATGCTACGAGTCAAATGCTGCCATCATCTGGGATAAGGATAAATGAAACCAATTACAGAATACCAACTTGACTGAATGTAATGGGCTCATCATATGGCAAGCATGAAGAGTTAAAATTATCAAAGGACGATATATTTTACAGTTAACACTACCATAATTCATAATGTAAAGGACTTAAAAAAATCTAAGTTAAAAGAAATATATGTAAATGAAAGTACATTATTTCAATAACCAAGCAAATGTAAAGTATTGACTGTATGGTACTATATACGCCCAATATATTGTACCTTTATGCCCTACTTTCTTTTAACATTGACAGAAAAATTAAAAACATTTAAATCAGATAGTTTAAAAAAAAAAAGTTAACTATAAGCTACAATCAATTATAATAACACTTAATTTAACACCAATTTTTTATTTGAAAAACCTTGCATGCACATTTGTTTCTCAAACACCAGCATTGCTCCTGCCTGCCTACTGTGCCTTTGAAGTCTGCTCCCTTCTTGCACCCCCTTCCCAAAATACTCTTCGAGCAATTCCATATTTAGTTGTATAACAGGCTGAATAAATTTTATTTTTTTCATTTTAAATTTTACTACAGTATATTTTAGATTATCATACTACTCTAGTTTTGTTCTAAACTCTCTGTAACTTACTTGTTTCATTTTTTTTGCTTAACATTTTCTATAAAAAGTTCAAGTGAACTACCACAACTTACTTTATTTAAAAATAATACAAGAAAATTTGCAAATCCACCATTAAGACTAATATATTAACATTCACTGCCAAAACTAAAATTTAAATAAAAATATACTTTCATAATCAAACTGAAATGTTAGTCATCAAATATACACATGACCTGATTACACATTACTAAACAAGCATGGATATCACTAAAATGTACCCATTTCTAAAAGCATGTACATACTTTGTTCCATAATTCATAAATAAATACAGTATAATGGAAAGAAAAAAGAAAAAAAAAAAAAAAAACTACCACCAACACTGAATAGTTGATCCCACAAACCAAATTTTGAACTGCCCATGGGAATTTTTATCTGCAAATAATATTGTTGAATGATTGCTGCTTCGTTCTGCATGATTAAGTGGGAGTGAAGGTCAGAGCAGTTATACTACGGCGGCGGCAAGTCAATGGATTGTTTTGAATGACAGAAGAGCGATAGGCCGGTAGCCACGTATATATTACAGAAAGCGAGCAGACACGATAATCCTTTTGGGAATGCGTGCTGCTGACCCTAGTTGTATTGAGTTTCTGTATTTATCTGAAGAATTTTCAAGTGGTTTGCTGCCCTAGTTTCTCTAACCGTAACTTGGGGTGTGTCGAACTTTCCAGGTCAAGGCCAGCAAAATATAAATATGTGACGGACCTTCAGGCAGGGAGAATTTGAATGTATGAGTGCTAAGTTCCAAGCTATAGACGAACGGCGAGAGAAGTGACCAGCATAAGGGAAATCTATGACTGCAAGTATCAAGCAGTGAAGAGTACAGCTGGCAGGCTAACTATTTGACTAGATAGGTAAGTGAAAGACATTACAAATGACGGCAACAGATAGATTTAACATGTGTTAATGATGAGTCTAAGTTTTAAATGACCGTAACCAAACAGACATTAAGAAGGGTGCTAATTAGAGTTGAAATAGACATTAAATACTGCACTCACTGAGAAATAAAAACAATAAGAGTGGAGATAGATAAATTAATGCTGTAAATATTAGCTGTGTGAATACATTGGAAATCAAATTTAGTTCCTTAATTTTTTATTATGACCCATCCCTCACAAACTCATATACACCTCTCAGGCATTTTGTAACACTGGTGTCAGAAGTAGAATGGAGGCAATTATGAAATAATCTGCTGTAAATAAAGTTAAGTGATGGCAAGTAGTTAGTGATTTACAAACAAATAATTAATTGAAATAACAGTTTCTGAAAATAATTAAGACTGTTCTGTACAATCATTAAGTAGAAAAATGTCTGCAGAACTAGAAGCACTGCAAGCATCAGATGGTAAATGTGACAGCAAGTGTAAATAGCTAGAAAGGAGATGTAAATAACCAAGTTAGTAGAGTAAATGAGACTTTAAATACACAAATCAGTTCTGTAATTAAAACTATAAATAGTGTAAAATAAAACGTAGACAGGAAAATAGAGGGCATTAGCGAGTTGGTGAATATGAGAGTTGACTATGGACAAGAAGATGAACAGTGTAATTTAAATAGTGGACAGTGTCTGTAAAAGGATTGACAGCATCACAAATGAACTGAAACAGAATATCAGTGCATTAGAGAAGAAACTGCACGAATCTCTTCAACAACGGAATGTCACACTCACCACACTAGCAGCCGACAAAGGTGAAGAGAGAGTACAAGTTGTATTGTAACCAACACAGCAGCATTGGTGTCATGCAGCCAGGAGTGGGGAAGGGGTCTCAATTAAGCCCGCCCCTTACGATGGCCAGACTTCATGGCAGGAGTACCAACAAGAGTTTGAAATAGTCGCTACTCTAAATGGCTGGACAACCAAACAGCGGGCTTACTACCTCGCTACTGTACTGAGAGGCCCTGCACTCAGCATACTACATTCTCCGCCAGAGTGAAATTGACTTGAGTAGCCCACATGGTGGCGGCTCAGGAGCTACAATTTAATGACCGGTACCTGCAACATATCCACCATGCATAGCTTCGAAGTCACACCCAGCAATCAGTGGAGCCACTGCAGAAGCTAAGGCAAGACATTGTGCTGCTGTCTCAACTATATCTGGAAGGGTGCTCCGAGGAAGCTCGCAACATTATCGTAGTCTGCTTCTTCATTGAGGTCATTGCAGACACAGGTACGGCAAGCGGTATGTACGTCTGGCTGCACTCCACAACATGCAGGACGCCTTGGTCCTAGCACTGGAGATGGATTCAGTAATACAGGGGACCGCACCCTGATGTATGGTATGGGCAGTGATGCTGGAAGAAGACTATTAATATTAAGACAGAATTATGAAGACATTCAAGGAATTGCAGGCGACTATGAGGAACATTGCTTCCAAGGTCTGTAATACAGAGCCTCGTTGCACCCCACCCAAATGGAGTGTTCATCATGCGGATAACAGAAGCCCCTGAGAGCCTTCTGTCCACAACAGAAACAGCAGCAGAAGCAGAAGAAGCAATGAGAAAAGAGGCAGCGAAAGGCAGGTGCGAAGACAGCACAGGATTGGGATGAAATACTTGTGTAGAGGGGAGCATGAATGATGTTCCTTGCACCAGATGGTCATCATTACTAGAGCAACCATAAAAGTAGCAGGACCAGATATCCTCTGCCTTCCCCCAGAGATAACCCAACGATAACATGGAATGGTGCCATTTGACTGAAGTAACAGGCGAGACCACACCAGTTAACGGTAAGAGAAAAGTGATCTTGAAGCTTGGTGATACTAGCATAGAGCATGATGTTTACATAGCAGAAATAGAGAATGAATATCTTTTGGGGCTCGATATACTTACGTATCGATACTTGACTTGGTCTGCTATGGGTAGGCAGTACAGAGTTGGTGGTGTCAACACAGCATGATTTGTTCCACTCCAATCAGCTGCCCAGTAATATGTGGTTAACCCACTGTGCTGCCCGTTGTAGTGAAATTGTCATTCTAGGCGGATGTCAAGGAATGTTTGTCAGATGTTTGGGTCTAATTGAGCCAAAAGAGAATATTAGCATCCTGCCATGTAAAGTTGTTGTAGCAAGGACTCTTCAAATTCTGACAGTTTTCCAGTTAGAATGATAAATTTGTCCAATAGTGCTATTTGCCTTGAGGAGGGATATATCGGAGGTGGGATCACAGTGTCTGAGCCGTACTTCAAGTTGATGGTTTTTGTCCCTGATATAAATATGTTGCTGACTGTGGTTCATAATGTACTGTTGGCATAGCCATGGTTGCCCCACAATCACTTCTTCTGTAATTTTGGATGAAACTACGAATTCAGTCTGGTTCGCCTGACCTCGAGGGTCTGACTATGTTGGGCCATATACACTAGATGAGTTTGCAGGCGAAGTGAAGCTCGTTGCAGAGGGGTGAGCAAGTTACTTTGTATAAAAGTTCCAGTAGATGCAGAGTCTAAGTGGGCAAGTGCCAGACGTCCGTTAATCTCAACTTCTATGTGTGGAGCTTCTAGTGGGTCCGATTCTTCGGCTGTTTAGATGTAGAAGGGCTCATGTTTCCTGAAGGTGGTGGCTTGCTTCGCAACCCAATTCCCACATTTCTCGCCTGACTGGGTCCAATTGGATAGGTTCAGTGGCAGTAGCTGCCCTCTTAACTCTCCACCTTACACCATTCCCATGGGTGAAGGGCATATGGTAAGTACAATGGTCTACCACCTAAGGAAGAGCAGGTGACTTAATACCCTAGCTAAGTGTGCAGCTAGTCGGGGCTAGGCCACCAAGACTCAGTTCTATTGCTCCAACTGGCAAAGATAACAATGTGGTGGATGGAATGGTGGGCTGATCAGGACGTCCAGCCGTGTCGTGGTGAGTGGTCTAGAAGGGGTCAGGCTGCCAGAACCAGACCTATCACTCCAACCGGTGAAGATAGCAATGCAGTGGATGAAGTGGGTTGACTGATCTGGATGTCTTGCAGCTTCGTGGATAGAGTTACTAGTGGTTGGAGCTCTGCCGTACATGCGCACCATGTACCTTTGTGTACCTGGTCCACAGTATGGGTGGCAGTCTAATGGGTGTGGTTTTTTTATGTACGTGCGCCTGGTTAAGGAAGCCCGCAGTCCTACACTAGTTTCTGTAAAAGGGGTTTTAAGATGTTGTCTCCTGCTTTTCCTTAGTAGGTTTGACGTCTACTGGAATGAAGCTACAGTCACCCAAGAAGTAAGTACTCGGGGGTTAGATAAGATCACGTGCTCATTCCCCAGAGGAATAGACATGGTGGCCCATAATAACTCCTAAATATCAATGAACTGTAACTGAAGTAAACTACAATAATCCACGTGGGGGACATGGGTCTAAACTAAACAAGGACAGATACGGCTGGTAGCTATTATAACAACTGACCCTAACTAATTCGATGCTGTTGTCCAGAAGGGGCTGAGGTTCACTACCAAAGTGGTATCAAGCATAAAAGGTGAGTTGAAGATTTTTTCAGGGGTCACTGGATGAGGGTCTAAAAGACTTCTGAATATAAGGGTGGTCCATCATGAGAAAGGCAGTAAGCAGAGAGCTCCAGCACATGAGGTGATTGAGTGAGATTCTGAGTATCAATTAGCGTTTCAGAGCCGTGCACTCGCCTACATGGACGGCAGGCTGAGGGTTCTTTGGTTCTCTTCGGCTGGTCGGGTATCTTCGGGCTGGAGCTCCTTCCTTAGCGGTGATGGCTGCATTCTCTTGGGGGAGGACTGGAAGTGTGGTTTTCCTCATAAGCGAGTTGCATTGCTCCCGCGAGCTTAGGGGCTGCTTGGCTGGCTTCTATTGCACGCAGGGGTGATTAACAGACATGCAACGTCTGATATACTGGTGTAAACTGCTTTGACTGCCATGTCCTCGGGTGCCCCCCTTGCCAAGGGGCGTGCTGGTGGGCTTTCGAAGCAAGTCGTCCTGGGTTCAATCTCATATTCACGTGACTAGATGTCACATGAAGATGAGAGAAGGAGAGATTTTGACAGCTCTTAACATAGAGGTCTTGAAAGCTGATTGTGAAGATGAGGCGGAAGTCGTATTTAGTAAATATGTCAGTACGTGTCACATGCACAAAATAATAGGGTTTGGATAAGACAGTAGAGTTACAACAATTTATCAACATCTGACATCAGTACACCGCCCAGACTAAAAGGGAGAGCCATTAGAAGTGGGCATAGCAGAGAACGTGGGGATGAACGAGAAGTGTGGTGCATGAATTGATTTAGATTTTTCAGATCACTAACTACTAGTAGGTGCAAGTTAGCAATGCAGTTTGTTTCTGGAAATTGTGAAATTCTCCAAGCAATCGCAACAGATAAGGCCTAAAAATTTTTGTGGACAGCAAAATAACACAAAATATGGAGAAATTATGTTTATTCACGAACTCCTGTAATAAGTCCTATTTTCACGAAACAGTGAAATTGTACATGAAAACTTTTCCAAAACCCCAATGCTTTGCTTCTTTGCTTCCCATGTATTGTACAGCATTACCTCTCATTTATTTCACAATACATAGTTAAGATTATTTGCGGGAATTACGTTGTCGACTCCACACAGTAAACTGACGCATGCCAGCAAGCTGCGCTGCTCAGGTGTGCTCTCTACGGGCGACTTCGCTGCATCTACGAGCGACCTGAGCTCAGGGGCAAGTCATTTCAGTGGCAAATCAAAAAAACCTATTGAGCAAGGAGATTCTACTATCCTGGACAGCTGAATACGTGATTGTAATTAAAGCAAATAATTACAATATGCACCACCCGCCCGGAATCCTACATGCAAGCGCCACCCCTACAAATTGAATAATTAATTTTGAAATCCACAACCCTTCAACTAGCCGTGGTAGCAGTTCTAATCAACCCCAGAGATGGCAGCACCCCCGTGGCCTTGTGATGTCACATCCCGCCAGCCTCAGAGAGAGGTGTTTAAAATTGTCATTGTCTCCAAGCGGGGAAATAAGAAACGTTCTGCGCTCCAGCGCCCTGATAAACCTACCCCCGTGTTGGAAGAACCCCGAAGAATCACTGATGATGAGATTTTCAAGGATAAATATAGGTCCAGCACAATGGTCCAGTAGAGACGCAAGGCTCACTGGCCAAATAGGTTCGCGAACTCAACGCAGTCTGCGAAGACTCTCCTTCCTCTCCAGAGCATGCAGAAGGGCTCGAACTCCAACCCGTTGCTTGGGAAGGTAGCACTCTCTCCAGCCGGCAGCTTGGGACGGCCGCCAGCACTCCAGCCCTTCAACTTGAACAAGGCTCGTCCATATACCAGTGACTGGCCAGGACAGCACTCTCTCCATATGGTAATCCAATCACCCATACCGTACCCACTACCCTTTACCACAGTCAATTTCCTTTGACTCCAGTGGTAGCAGGTTGTTGCATGATTTGCGTTCCCTGGATAAAATCCCTGGTAACGTCAAACCACATGAATTTTTTTTGTTCAGGGGCCTAGACAGTCAAATTTTTTGACGTAAAGGTTACTGGGGCTTTGAAAGCAAGACATAAATAGGTTTATTTGACGAAATGTTGATGATCCTTAGCAGCTGAAAACAGAGAGCAAGGATCATAGGAAGAGTCGCATTGTTCCACCAAGAGGGAACCTGTCAGACTAACTACTAAGGACGTAGATGGCTTTGAAAGTAGTGTAACATGAATTATTTTTTGTATGTTTGTTTTTTAAGACTAAATGCTGTAAATTAATTATCTTTACATTTAAATATAAAATGTGAAAGAAAGCCAGCTGTGGGGCATCTAATTTACACTTATCTAAAACAAAAAATTTAACTTTTTTTTTTTTTTTTTTTGGGATTCTGTTGTGTAAGTTAAATTTGTGAGGTCACAAATCCAACTACGCGAGGGAAGATGTTGCGTGGTTGTAATTTTGGGAAAAATTAATTTTTTTTATTGGTTTCCTATTTTTTGTTTGGACAGGTATTTTTTGTTTGGACAGGGAGTCTTTTTTATTGAGCTTTGGATCGGTTTTGTTTGGTAAATTATTCCTAGAGTCAATAGTTCAGGGATTAGTGTATTTTCTTAGGATGCATTCTGGCAATAACTTGATGGTGTTTTGTGGCAGTTTAAATTTTTAGTTCCTTCCCCCCCGCCACCAAAATTTTTTAATTCTCACCCATCTTATAGCCTGATGGCTGGTTAGGGATTCTGAGATTAGCTCAAGGCCCTGTGGTGTTGGCGCTGATCTGGGTTTTCGTTTGGGCAGTCCGGCCAATGGATATGTGCACATGGGCTGTGGCTGGACGGATGCACGCTCAGTGAAAGCGGACGGCACAATGGCGTGACTCGTGGACTTGGCTGAGCTGCGCACAGGCTGAAGGACGGCCGTGCATTAGCTCCAGGGAGCCCAAGGGATGAGGGGAGGTACAGGCTGTACCGTTTGGGTAAGGCGTGAGGCAGATACTGCAAGGTTTACGCAGACGACCGCCTGAAAACAGGAAAGCTTCAAGAGCGTGGGTAACGCAGCGGGCAGCTTAGTGTAGGTCACGAGCGGAGTCGTGAAGCAACTACCGAGAGAAGTGGACGCGTAGCCGAGCAACTGTAAGGGGAAAAGTGGAGACTGGAGGAGCTACAGGATTTTTAACAACATGTAGTTGTTTACAGAGATAAGTACCTTTTTTTTTGTTTTGTTGTTATGTAGTTGTAGAGATAAGTTTTTGTTTGGTTCCGCGAGCTTCCCTATGGCAGTAGCATTTTTAATTTTTGAAGTTTAATTTTTGTTTTCTATACTTGGAACTTTAGTAATGGTTGGATGTTAAAATATTGGAGGAATGGAAATTTAATGTTGCAGTGACAGACGTTTCTTTTAGTCCCAATTTGACGAAGGTAGATGTAAAGTACGGCCCATGTGGACAGAATCATTTTTACCGTTAAGGGCTGCCGATACAGACGAGTTGATTTTTTTTTTTTGAGTGACAGTATTCCCTCGCCTAGTTGATGAATTTGTGCACTAGCCAATTTGATGAGCCATTGTATAACACTCACTATTTAATTCTGGAGTGAATACAAAATGTTTGGAGTCCAATGCACACCTGCACTTTCCTCTTTCCTCATGGCAGGCACTGAAAGGCTGACGTTAGCCAACTTCTGTGCAGCAATTAATGTAGGATATTATAGCTAGGTTGGCATTCCTACCTGTTTAATTTTTTAATTACAGAGTTAAATTTGTTGAGGTTCTGTTTATTTTATTTTGAGGGAAAAAGGTCTGGCCTGGGGGGGGGGGCTTTGAATCAACGTCTTCCGTGAGACGGGATTATTTTGATGTTCTGAATGAGTGTGTGGCATTTTTAGTTGCATATTGTTTTGATGGAGCAGTGGAAAATTTTACTTGTATGGAAATAACATTTAAATTATTTAACTTTAAAAAAAACTTTAATGAAAAAAAAAAAATGTGATACATACGTCGCTGTTCATATACGTACAGATGCAGCAAAATACGCACGCCACGCACACACTTTGACCGAAGTTAACCTTACCCTCGAATTTACAATGTAGACAAACAAATATTATTCACTCACTATAAAAGTGTGGAAAGTACTGCTTTTTTCAGGGAACTTGCATTTCAATCATTATATCAACGGTTTACAAATACATTTACAAAACATGCAAACTTACAGTTCGTAATATTTGCAACGTCTTGAAAGAGTTTCTTTCTATGACTATCCTTGCGAGTATACTTCACTAAAACCACGTTTGTTCATCACTAGCATAAAATAATTTATTTGCAAAATCATTCAGTAAAATGGACACTGCGCACGTTTCCTGATACAAACAAACTTAAACATAGAAACGTAGATTATATTCATGTCATTTTTTTGTGGAAGACGGTAAGGGAAATGGAGGAACGAGCAGTTTACAATGATGTGCCGATTAATATTAGATGTCACTCAAGAAAACACACTACAACGGTACCTACTACCAATTATGTTCGAAAAAAGCAAATAAAAAATAATTAACTAATGATTAAATATTCCGAAAACACCAATACGATATTGGTACAATAAACACAATGAGAAAAAAAAACACACGCACAACTGCCTTCACTGGACTGGACACTGGAAACATAAACATGGCTAGCCATTGTCTGGAAAAGTCTACTGTTCGTATGTGTCTACATACTCTTTCATAAATGCTAAACATGTTTTTAAAGTCCTGATACTAGGCCTGTGTGAATATTCGAATTTTTGAATACCATTTCGATTAATTAATATTCGAATTCAATTCAATGTCGAATGTAAATACTTTGAAATCTCGAATATTCAATTTTTTTCGATGTGTGCATATTGATATTTCCAGGGTTACAGTTTTCACGGATATTTTAATGCCAAAATGAATCTACAGATAAACACTCGAAACAGCGTACACAAACAACACTTCAAATATTTACCAGGATCCAACCTCCCCCCCCCCCCCCTTAGAATTAATCTGCCACTTTTAAAATGGTAAATGCAAGTTCCGCGGCAACGCTTAGAGCTACGGAGCGTTGCTGCGGAACTGGCATTGCCATGTTAAAAGTGATGAAATAATTCTTAGTAGTGGGAGCGTTTGGATCCTGGTAATTCTTTATTTGTACCAATGTAAGTGCGACGTCTCCTGTTATTACGTAAGCAGGTTCTGGAAATAGTTTTATTCACTTAGCTAAGCAAACCAATGCCACCTCGTCACAGACGTAAAAATTAAAACCGTCTCATGAAACACGTTTAACTAAAGCCTCCCCCCGCATATTTCTACAGAAATAATATGATATCCCCAGCAACAAAAATAGGACATGTTGGAGTGTCAACCTACCTTTAATACCCTACATTAATTACTGGATGGAGGTATTTCAGTGCTATGGCTTGTCAAATTTAAATAGTTTGTTTACTTTTATAACATATCCTTTTTGTTGAAATGTTAAATACAAATCACACATTTTTGCTATGGTAATTTAATTTATATATTTCTACCTATTTAGGTATTCATATTCGAATCAGATTCGAAATTGAAAAGTGATATTCTCACAGGCCTACCAGTTACTAATAGCCAAGAAAATTTAATATTGCTTAAAAACATAATTTAAATGATCTTGTACGTATAATTATGATTTTAAATTACAACTTTTAGTTCCAAGTACTATTTTCTTCAAAAGCCATCATCAAAATAGCCCACCTAACAACACGGATCCCGCAGAAATTCATCAGCTACCCCACTTATATGACATGGACAATATCTACTGGGTCAGGACAGATGTCCCAATAATGGAATTTATTTTCGCCTGATGAGCTACTGGGACCATGCAAGAGGTCTGGGTCTAGTACAGCAGTGTGCCGCAGGATGCCACCACAATATGATGCCTCAATACAACAACTCTTCACTAAGCCACTCCGAGGATCTAGGCACTGGGCTTGCACCTGCTAACCCCATCTCCAGACGCCCTATGCCAGTGAAGGAAGGGATGGCCGAGGAATATAAAAGGAGATGCGCCCCGGCCTCCAGATCGTGAGTTCTGCTTCAGTTCTTCAAGGTCCTCTCTAGCCTTCGACTAAGGAAGAACCAACAGTGTTGTCAACTCAGCACACTGAGACATGTTCGTCCCTTACGGACAACCAAAGAGTAGAGCTTGCCCAGAGGGGTAAACTGTTTTCACACGCACCAGTAAATGCCTACTCCCATAGCTTTGCACAGGGTGCCTTCCCCTGTCTTACGCTAGAGTGTTTACCTTCCGCTAAGCCTGAGTGAATAGGAGGTAATGCTTCCACCATCTTTGTTTATTTTCCTCTACGGTAAATTAAACATTGATCTTACCTAACTTTTCGAGTATCACTTCGACTTCCTACCTCTATCATTGCATCTGATAGACAGCAGAAGACCAGGTTTGCTCTTTCTGAGTCTATACTGACAATAGGCCACACATCCTTGGAAAGCCACCCATTCTTTGCCCCGTGCAGTGAAAGGTAAAGCCACGACACTAGGATACAGTCTCCTGGAAGGTGGTTTCCTGCTTGAAGTTGCCCCCACCTCACCACACACTTAGCAGTACTGAGGAGGGGAACTTCTTCAGGCGTGGGAAGATCATGTGACCTTGGGACACACACATCACCAATATTGGAAGGCCACCTGTTCCTTGCATCCAGGTGAGAGTAACAGTAGAGCCACGACACTATGTAAGCTCCTGGTGGGATCGGCTTGCTGGCAGGGGTGACCAACCCCACTGGGACAACACCGTGCAGTTCCTGCAACCAACACTTTGAAGCTCTAGACTCCCACACCTCATGTGGGGAAGTCAAGAGTGAGGTGCGGTGTTGGCCGTAGCAATTGGCACCTACATGTGCATGCGTCAACACTTATCATGTTAATTTTACGTAAGATACAATGAAACACCAACCTTACGTAAAAAAAAAGACTTAAATAATTTCTCGTTAAAATGTTTTGCATAACATTTTCAGGCGAAACCATTTGCTTTTAAATACAAGTGATGATAAGTGAAATTATTTTGAGCGGAGCATAATCTTGATAAAATTACTTTTGCCAGGCACACATTTGCTCTAGGATAGCATGTGAAGGAAACACAAGTGGGAGCGGGAAAGGGAGAGAGACAGAAAAAGCAAGAGAGCACAACAGAAAGAGAGCACAACAGTAAGAGAGAGAGTGACAGAGAGAGAGAGTGCGAGAAAGAGAGAACATGCATTGTCTTTTGCTCGACAACATTTTTCCCTCTCCTTTGCCTGTGAGGGGAGGAAGGAAGGTGTACAACTGAAAGAGACAGAAAGATGGATGAGAGAGAGGAAGCTAGGGCGCCACGTTCATTGCTATAGGTAAACATTTCCTCTCTCAGAGGCGTGTAAGGGGAAGTAGCAAGCCAGTCTCGCACAGTTATGTTGGGAAGCCAATACACCATAAAAAGCACCGTGGAGCAGTGATAAACAGTGGCGTGCGTGACTTATTTCACATCCAGTTACTACACATTTGCATAACCAACCATCATAAAAATGATAATTTTGGGAAATATTAGGTGAAAGGACCCTAAATATACTTTGATCGACGCACCATGCGATGAACGATACAAGCAGTTTATGTTAACATTATTTACATAGAGATTTCGCCAGGACCACAAAAAAACTGTTGGTGGATGCGGTTTATCGATACATGCGATAACAATAAATAGAGAGTCGACTGTATCAAGTTCCATTTAGGTTTGATTGAAATTGTTATAACAGCAACAGATTGATGTTCTAACGATAACACATACACGTGTTTGTTAAAAACTTTATTTGAGAAAGTGAAAAAAATTTTATGACGAAAAGGAGAAATTTTAATGATGAAATCAGGCCATTTTAATAACATGATTAAATATGCTATAAGCTTCAACAACCAACACAGTGACTAATATCAGTTGTAATTGATGTTACATCTCTGATTAGGTTACTCATGAAGTGATTTACAGTGGCAGGATTAGCCTTATTACCTTCCCTACCTTTTGCCAAGGGTGCGACTTGATCTGAGGGAACTTGAACTCTGTGTAGTTGGGGTTCATCTCACGAATCTGCTCCCGAGTCGGAGTACCTAACACCTTGATTATCTCCACCAGCTGGTCCACGCCCGAGTCACCAGGGAAGATGGGCTGCCCCAGCAGCAGTTCCGCCAGAACACACCCTGCGCTCCACACATCTGCAAAAACATTTCGCTCATGCTGTACCACATATCCACAACACTTTGCGCACAATACAAGTTGCTGACAGAACACATGGCCTTTGACAGCACCACCAACAGGAATTAGCAAATGGGTCAATTTACCACAGGCTCCTTAATCCTAAGGGGCCCTCCAAAAATTAATACTATGAAAGAAATTCCCCTTGATAATTTACTGTAACTGTCATGTGACAATGACAAACCCACTCATAAAATAATGATACTGATGAGAATATAATTACATATGTATGTACCCCTGAGAGAGAGAGGGAGAGGGGAGAGAGAGGGAAAGAGGGGAGAGGGGAAGAGAGGGAGAGAGAGGGGGAGAGAGAGGGGGAGAGAGAGAGAGGGGGAGAGAGAGGGGAGAGAGAGGGGGAGAGGGGGGGAGAGAGAGGGGAGAGAGAGGGGGAGAGGGGAGAGAGAGGGGGGAGGGGGAGAGAGGGAGGGAGAGGAGAGGGGAGAGAGAGGGGAGAGAGGGGAGAGAGAGGGGGAGAGAGGGGGAGAGGGGAGAGGGGGAGAGAGAGGGGAGAGAGAGAGGGAGAGAGAGAGGGGAGAGAGGGGGGAGAGAGGGGGGAGAGAGGGGGGAGGGAGAGAGAGGGGGAGGGGGAGGGGGGAGAGAGGGAGAGAGAGAGGGGAGGGAGGGAGAGATGGGAGGGAGGAAGAGACCATTCTCCATTGAAAGAAACTTTCTCGAAGCCCTGCTAAATAGCTACTTGCAGGCCCGTTTCGTATCCTTCCAACAAATGTAAACAAACTTGCTGACTGCCATGTAGCAGCTGTCAAACAAAATCAATGTTTACATTCCATTGTGTGTGCATGTGTTCGTATACTTTCACTACATCTAAACATTAACATTGAAATGTGACTTCTACTTTTATACCTGTAAAATGTGTTGTTTACTGTTTAAAGTTTTTAAAAGAATTCTTGTCATATTCCAAAAACCATTTTGTACAAACATTCACAGTTTAGACCTCTAACATTATTTAAGTCAGCTTTATAACGTTTTAAAAATGCCTAAATTGACAATAGTTCTTATCGTTATTTTACATTAATATTGGTGTTCCACGACATAGCACATTACATTTAATGCACATTAATATTTTGCAGCAAACTGTAGTATTTAACCATTTGTTATTAATATGTGTTGGGTTATTTATTTAAAAGGATGGCCTCATATGGAATAAATACTAAAACAAAGGAACAAACTATCCACTGTAAAAGACACATTACATTCAAGCACGCAACTCTTATCGTTTTTTTTTGTCATACAAACTTAAAAGACAGCAGTGAATATGCACACAAATAAGTCTACTGTAATTTTCTATTCTGCTTATATTTCTATGTATTGCTACTTACTGTTTATTAGGTTTATTGAAATTTAACAGGCTGGGCTTAGTATTTCTTTGGGATTGAGGAAAATAATTTTATTTGAGTGTGTTTCAAACACCTAGGGCAAAGATACAATGTTGTGATGAATAAACAGACTAGGATGTAAATAATTAACTTAATCACAGGGCCCGCATATTGACCATGATGCAGCAATGCCTCACCATTTCACATGCAGTGCTTAACGAATCACACGTAACAGTATATTTATTGGTGCCATGGAAACACAGCTTTATCACAACATCGTAACTTGCCTAGGTAGGTTTAAAAAACACCATGTCTACAAATGTGATAAGGTAATTTGAAGTATTTTTTGGAGAAAGCATAATTTATGCTTTGTTTGGCAAAAAAAAAAAAAAAAAAAGTGATGTCATGGCTCATCACGTCTGCCAATTTGAGATGGTAACAGCCCCGCCATCATATCTAAATATATTAAAATAAGTATTCAAACATTAAAATCTCTTTTCAGTTGTAAATTACAAATTCAAAAGTCATTATTTTGCTGTAATAAGTATGAAATATGCTACAATTGAAAACATATAATTTCAGCTTACTAGCGATGCGAAATTTCCAGAGTATGAGAGAGACAAAGAAAGAGAGAGAGCAACAAGCTCCGCACAGCGGACAGTTGCTTTCTCAGTCGATAAAACAAACACCATGTCAGTGGACCTATGCAAAATATTTTGCGCTGTTATTTTAAACTGTAACAATGAAATATGTTGCCATCGAAGTTACCTAGAAATTTAGATATTTCAATAGGCAACGTTTAATTTACAAATAGCATAACAAAAAACTAGGCTATAACAATATTTATCTGTGAACTATTTCTTACTAGCTGTTGCCAACACATCGCTGCTCTCGCTGTTGTTAATTCATATTTAATACTAAATAAATATTACAAGTTATAGAAGTCACTAAGGTAAAGTTTTATTTATTCAATAATACACCACAGTGTCATATATTTGTGGAATACAGGTTATTGAAAAAAGTGATTGTCATGTTATGCCTAGGTTGATTTTTCAAAGGTTCATTTACAAAAGTCTCTTCCAGTTGGGAATGGACTATATATATATGCAAGCACAGAGCGAGCGAGAGAGAGAGCGAGAGAGAGAGCGAGAGAGAGAGAGCCAGAGAGACACACACACACACATATACATGCACAGAAAATGATCTCTTAAGCCTTTATTTCGGAAAGTAGGCTAAAAACTAACTCATTTTACCTAAATGAGATTTATTACATTGAGAAAAGATGTAATGAATTACTTAAAGAAATCTTTAATATCATGTTATAAAATGTTTTCACTATTTAAAAAAAAATTGCTTAAATTAAGGGAAATTTTGCATTTTCTGGATTTGAAGCAGTACATGGTTTTTTTTTTGTAACATAAATTTTGCCAAGCAAACCTTAAAATGAATTAAAGACATAACCTTTCAGTCACCCTTGTTAAATTATCTGTAAATGTTATTCAAAAAACACTCAAATTGTGATTTTGAAATACCATAATGCAAAAAACTACGTGATCTAAAAATTCTTAATGAAAGAAGAGAGTATTACAAGAAATGTATACACGTTTGATGGTAGTCTATACAAATATAAAATAATCTGATTGAGGAGTAAACTATTCTTCGCTCCCTTGAAACCCCAAAAAATTCAAAATAATTAACATAAAAAGCATGCAAAACAGCAACAGACATGAATACTAACCAATCTTGGTAGTGTAGTCAATGGCGCCAAAGATGAGCTCAGGGGCACGGTAGTAGCGTGAGCAGATATACGACACATTCGGCTCACCCTTGACCAGGTGCTTTGCGCTGCCAAAGTCGCACAATTTGAGCACTCCTGTCTCTGGGTCTAGGAGCAGGTTTTGAGGCTTGATATCACGGTGACAGATGCCCAGGAAATGAATGTACGCTAAGCTCCGAAACAGCTGGTACATATACAACTGCAATGCAAAAACCAATTTATTGAGTTACCTAAACTTTTAAATCTTGCACAATAGCATACACTACCTCTAGTTATATTTTATACAATTATTTTACACCAGCATTGTGTACAGTATCAAGAAAGATACCAAATATGAAATACCGTAACTATTACTACAGTTTTCACTGTTATTTAAAATTATTAAGTGTGAAATAACCTACAAGTGTCAGAATTTATAAGACCTGGACTCTAAGAGAGGCCCCAAAGGAATTAACAAAATTATTCTTTGCTTAAATAATATTTGCTAGAGCCAATAGAAATGTTTAGGTATAATTTTATTACCATATCCTGTCTTCCAAAAGACTTAACTAAATTATTCTGCAGTCTCCCATGTAAAGCAAATAATGTTGAAAATTAATCAACTTGGGCCCTGCTTAGAATCTAGTGTTTTTATAAAAAAAAATTATTATATATTCAACAAATTTTCTCATATTCCTTATCATTAAGTTACTGATAAAGGTAGGGAATAAAAAAATTAAATTAAATTACTACATTCTATAACAATATATACTTAGGCACTAGCTCTAATTAAATATTTTAATAAAATAACATAACTGTAATACCAGAAAGGAGAGAGCACGCATTATGTTAAACGGCTGATGCCTTTGAAACAAGAGCAATGGGTGTATAATGACAGAACACTAAATTTTTAACTGTATTTGAACACTTCCCTTAGTATAACAGAGATAATTTGGGTTGTCAAGCACCAAGATGGTTCCTTTTCAGTAACAATATAAAAATATCATACATACAACACATTTTTTTTGTTAATGTGCATTTTTACATTGCACATTACTATAGGCCGTTCATGCTAAAGTGAGCACTTTTTGAAGCAGTTTCATCATACATAATAGTCAATAAATACATTTCATTGTGGCCTCGGACTTTTAGTTTTGGGTATGGTGAATGTATGCACTGTGTTCATTAGTTACATGGGATGATTTACATTAACAAATGGCGGAAGGATATAAATTGGTTGAAAGAAAAAGTAACTAGGGCTTCGAAAGTGCTCACTTTAACCCTGAACTACCTATACACACTGTTCACAGTAAGTTGAGCCGTTTTGGAAGATCTGCTTATGATCTGTGTTTATTTCTCAATCTGCATGCTCCTGCGATATGTAGAATTAGCATTGTCACGGCCCTAGTATCACTTTATTCAACCAACATCCAAGATAAAGCATACAATTGTTAGGAGTTAAATTGTTACTAAAATATGTATTCATATTCTAATGTGTATAAAACAAGAAATACTAAATTCAGTAGGCATAAATGTAAGAGTACACTCTCAATATAACATCAAGTGTTGGCTATTTTTATTATTTCACTGATAACTTAGAGCCTGCATGCTGATGTGTAATTTAGCGAATATGTGGTTGTAAGCTATAATTTTGTAAAAGGTTTCTTTCAAAAGTGCTTACGGTACAGTGAACAGCCTAGAGAACTGTTTTAGAGGCCGGGGTAGAGGCTGCAGGTTCAACAACATCCGTCACTAATAAGACTTAAAAAAAGCCAGGAATAAATAATTCATATTTAATTTTAAATGATCACCTATAATAGTTTTATTTAGGAACAGGACACTTCCACACAATTTACTTTAAAAAAAAATGTATATATATATTCATTGTGAATTTGGAAGTTTCTGGCTTTTGATTTTCATGTGTTAAATTTTCTAAACTTATCCTTCCAGGCCACTTTACCATCCATCCATCCATATCTATCCTCTTCTGTTGACAGGCCTGCACATAATATGCGCTTCAATTTTTTCATACCTCTGGTTGAAATATGCACAATAGCATAAACATATTTACGATAGTCAATAATTTGTTTGGGAAAATATTCTGCTGTGGTATCTTATACGGGACAGTTTTCAACTTTTCGGTGAATTAACTTTTTCGTAATTAATTTTACTCTACTTTAATAAATTAATTAACTATGAGAAAAATCCACAATCGTGTACATGCACTGTTGTCCTTCTGGTGTAGCTTTCTTTCTGTTGCAATTTTAATGACCCTCACATTGAGGGAAATTTGAAGAGTAAGGTACGGCAATGATGTGATTAGTTGTTCAGCCGAGTGGCGTAGCATGTGGGCCAATGGTAATACTGACAGGCTGTATATAAATGGAAAACAGAGAGCCGTTGAGAGGTAGTGGCATTGAAGAACATGACAATCATACAAACAGGTTTCTGCAGTTGACCATGGGAGAATCGTGTCTATCGGGACTGTTGATTATCATACAGAAAAATTGGTCTCGTGTTGGGATAAATGCAACATCAGTGTAGTGCATACTGGATCAGTGGGTTGCAGAGGGATGGGCTGAGTGGAAGCCAACTCTCCTGTTACACCAACGAGTGCGAAGACTGATATTTCATGAGCATGGAGATTGCAGACCATACAGCCACACCAAACACCTTTACTCAGGAGTTCAGGAATGTGGCACATCAACCTGCATCCACACGCACAGCTCATCATCGTCTGCAGCATAAGGGCATCTTGACCAGGTACCCATTACTGCGGCCAACACTGACTGCTTACCACAGGCACCTGTTGCTGCAATGTTGTGTGGAACATCGGACATGGAGGGATGAATGACATGCCAATGTCAGTACCACCCTACATGCTTGGCAGAGTCCTGCATTATACATCATCATACTGGCCCAGCAGCTAGATTACAGTTACGGTGAGGGATGCCATCAGATTCCAGTCTCGCTTGTACCTAGCTCACATCACTCACACCAGCAACCATTACCTTATGGAGGTGTTGGAGTTTATTGTTGTCCTATATCTTCAAGGCCAGTGGGGCACACAGGAAAATGCATGACCACATATGGCACACATTGTTTGACTTCTTCGATGATCACCCTGTCACAACGATTTCTTGGTATGCGTGTTCACAGGATCACCCACCCCCTCCTCATTATTTAGAAAAAGTGTGGTCCATTGTCTGACAACAATTTGTCTGCCACAGAACACCTGCAGCCACTAAAAGATGAACACTGGACACTCATTGAAGCAATACAAGCGAAAAAATATCCCAGATGTGCAACCAAAGTATCTTCCTCTCAATACCATATGTCGTGTAGCAGCAGTTATTGCTGCCTGTGGTGGGGCCCCACATGTTCTATAGGTCATACCAAGCTGGAAGAGTAATCACGTCTGCTGTATTTAGGTGGAAAGTGGACTCCCAAGTAGCAAAATCTTGTCTGTAAAATCAGTGCTTTCGTGTACATGCCCACCAAGAGAGGAGACGAGGGGGTGCTATGCTCAGGGGCCTGGGTCCTCAGGCCCCTGATTTATAAATGTTTATTTATAAAAAAAAGTATTACGTAAACATCTAATTTCCACACTCAAAATTTACTAACCTTTTTTGCATGGATGACTACTATTTATGTTGTAGTGAAGATGTCAAATTTGTGGTGAGGGGGTAGGGGGAGGTGGGGCCCACCACGCATCGCTCAGGGGCCCGGAATTTTACTTGGTGGGCTTGCGTGTATATGCATCTCTCAGTAAATAAATGGTCTGGGAATACCTATGCTTTTCACCAGGAAAAGAAAACACTCATCTGCAGCTAATACTATTTACTTTTACTTTAATAAATAAATTTAAAAAAAAAAAAGTAGTGAAAATGGTTTAAAACAGCAGTTCCATCACTCATGTACAGATTGTTTATTGTAAATCTGACTTAACGGAGGTGCACAATAGAGTAATAGCTAAGAAATGTACTCAACTAAAGGTGTCTCTCAATTTCAGAATGGTAAAAACCTGTCACACTACCTGCATGCACTTCAAAGAACTGCACTAATGCTATTTGTACAAACATCAACCAATTTCATTACAATTGCAGCTAAGTTCATAAATAATATCAAGAGCATTTTGTAAAATTGTTTTCAATTACCAAATATTTTGGGCATTTCCCAACCTTTGCAAACAAAATTATCTTATTTGATTATAACAGATTTTATTCAATTGATTAAAAATCATATTTTATTATGGAAACTGAAGTAATACTGTACTCAAATTAAATGTTACTGCAAAACACCCAATTATTTGATATTGAAATTTAAGTCCAGTAACTTTAATAATCCTTGTATGTAGGTTTAATTTGTACAGTCACATACAGCTCAACCAAACACAGTCTAAACCAGGGATGGCCAGCCTGCAGCACACCTGCCATTTGTAGCATGTGGGTGTAGTTTTAGTGGTACGAGAAATGTTTGTACTACTTTATTATATTTTATTAAATATTACATTAAAAATTGTAACCAGCATAATTGTTACTGAGATATTAAGTTATAAGTTCAAATATTCTGTACTGATCAACACTAATAAAATATAAAATGTGTACAGAATTTTCAGTTATTTATTATTATATATATATATATATATATATAAAAACGTGCGCGCACGCGTGCACACACACACACACACACATAGTTTGCATGCTTACACCAAAAAATTTGGCACATCTTCAAAAAAGGTTGGCTCCCACTGGCATAAACCTAAGTGAGAAAGTAAAGCAACAGATTTTGCAAAACATGTGAACTTGAAGGTTCTAAACTCAATTCATGGAAAGAGAAATACAGTATTACCAAAGGGGCCATGGTGATGCAACGGCTATAGCGGTCACCTACCACCAAGGTGAATTGAATTTGATTTCCAGTGGGGTCACTCCTAGATTTACACACATGAAAATCATGCTGGATGATGGCACTGTTTAAAAGGTTTACTCTGGGATCTCCAATTTCCCCTGCCCTTACATTCTGGTGCTGCTCCATTTTCACCTTGCTTCAGCTTCACCCTGTTTGGCTTTCAAGGCCCCAATATTTAAGAGCTGCCCAAATCTCTTCACATTCCAGTATTAGCACAATTCCAATGGCCTGTTTAAGTATTAAATTTATTAGCAAGCCATCCATTAACTTGTTCTAATATACATGGTTCAACAGGTATGTATTGCCGACCTTGTGTGGCGCATTCAGTTGGTGCGCCGTCAATCTGTCATGTAGGAGGTTCTGGGTTTGAATCCTAGGCAAGACATGGGTGTAAGTTTACGTTAGGTCATAAGGTAGCTTTTAAAGCAGTCCCCTGATGAGCCTTCAGGTATAACGGAGATGTGAATACACCTTTTCCAATACAACCAAACAAGTATGCATTGTATTTAAAAACTTTACGAAAAAAGTGAACACTTGATTTTTACTGAATACATAAAAAGTTTGGATAAGAGTTCTGACAACTACCACTGACTATCTATACTAATATTATAAAGCGGTAGTGTTTGTAACTGTGTGTTTGGATGTAGGAGGTAATCTTCGAAACTACTCATCCGATTTTAAAAATTCTTTCACCAATAGAATGCTACGTTATCACTAAGTGTCATAGGCTATATTTTATTTTAAAAATCAATAGGGATCCCTACTAAAACTCCAATAATGTAACCCAAAGTGTAAATAAATGACCTATAAAATTCCTTACATTGCATGCGCTGCCAAAACTATTGATGATAGAACAATATAATGTACTACGGCTTTGCAGGACGGACAGATTCTGAAAATAAAGCATGTTGTGTGCTGCGTACAGCGCCAACCTTAGAAGCTCTACTACTGCCATTATGGGGGGGGAGTTACTTTTGTGTTTGCTGGGGATTTTCGGCAAACACTCTCTGTAGTTACAAAAGGGACGCGTGCAGATATCATCAAAGCATGTCTTAAATCATCTCCCTTATGGAGTTCTATTCAACACCTAAATTTGTGAACGAATATGAGAGCCTATCTTGGTGGGGATACGCATAAAGATTTCCCACAACAATTGCTCAGACTTGGAGGAGTTTTTCCTTGTTTCCTTGTTCAGCACTAATTCTGCTGAAATCATTTCAAATGAGACATTAGGTCAGATAGTCCACAGTCTGCAGCATCTTATAGAAGCAGTATATCCGGGCCTCGAAAATTTACTAGAAAGAGACTTTCACTGGTTGTGTTCCAGGGCAATAATATCGCCTAGGAACGACACTGTCAATGAAATCAACAATCTCATTATACAAAGAGTTCCCGGCCAAGTCAAAACCTATAAGTCAATTGACACAGTCACCAATGTTGACGATGTCGTCCACTTTCCTCAAGATTTTCTAAATTCGCTTAATCCTTCTGACTTTGCCACCTCACGAACTACCATTAAAAGTCGGTACTCCTATCATGCTTTTAAGGAATATAAGCCCTCCTAACATGTGTAATGGCACAAGATTGCTCATTAAAGACTTGAAAGAAAATTTGATTGTCGCGACCATCCTCACCAGTCCAGCAGCCGGCCAGCTGGCAAACATCCCGAGGATTCCCATGATTCCCACGGATTTGCCAATATCTTTCAAACGGTTGCAATTTCCTGTAAAAACATTGTTCGCGATTACTATTAATAAGTCCCAGGGTCAAATTTTCTCTTTGGTTGGAATCGACCTACAAAAAGAGTGTTTTTCCCATGGCCAACTATATGTTGGTTTATCACGAGTTGGAAGTCCTGAGAAACAGTACATTTTGCTACCAAACAATAACAGGACATCAAACATTGTCTACAGAGAATGTCTTAGCCAATAACATATTAAATACTTCTATCTCAGATAAATTGCATTGTAATATAATGTATATTAATATAAAAATTATAAAAAAGTAAAAACATATCAAATAAAAATAGCAAAAAAACTTTAAATTATAAATTATTTAAACTAATTATTAACTTCTAATGTGCTTTTTTTTAATGCTTTAGGAGAGTTTACCCAACCTAATTAACACCGGGTTAAGCAGTTTTTAATCTTAATTGCACCCATGCGAAGCCGGGGCGGGCCGCTAGTTGTAAAATAAAATAACCTTTGTAAAAGAAATTCATTCACTAATTCTGGTGCTTTCGCTGAGACTGTTCAACACAATAGGTCATATTAAATGTTGCATTATTTATATTTTGTTATTTATTAGATCATACCTATTTTGTAGGTTTACGTTGTCATAAATACTCATGTGTATTTCATTTTCCAGAAAATAGCATGTATGAAACAATCACAACAAAATCTTACTTAAATTGAAAGCAAAGTAAATACAACTCAACAAAAAGATTCACTATAAACCAAGCACTACAACAAAAAACTTACAACCCACCTTCTGCAAACCTCTAAGATATGACATGACAGGTTTAGGGAGATTGGTAGTTTCCTTGACAAGAAAAAAAGTGAAAGACACCGACACAAGTGAGGGAGACATAAAACAGGTTTGTGCAACATTTAAGTAAAGTGCATTAAAATAAATAATTTGGAGGTCAAAAAAAATTAAAATTTGCTTATATTTCCATGAAATGCAAATTTATAACCAAAGATAATTTTCAAAAACACTGCACCTTCCTTTAGTCCTACATTGACATTGTTTGGAACTGAATTTCAACAGCACATGAACTAGCCAATATGGGCAGATATCCTGATTCCCTTGGTCCGCTCACAAAACCCCAGGTTTTTTTGTTGTTATCTGGTTTCATCAGATATAGCAAATACACAAGAGAAGTGTCTACATTATAGACATCAAGGGCAATATAGCAAGTCACAGCAGACATGCCACAAAACACACTTGGGATCTTTTAAATGTACCCATGTCGAAGTTAACAGCATAGACCAAAAAACTTTTTCAGGTGATAATATTGAAATGGAAATATACTGTACTGTGTACACTACTAGGTATCTTCACAAGACATTAATGAGACTTCTGGAACACAGTCTGTCATTTTAAATCTGGAAATAAAAAGAAAACAGGAAATGTGCCTCCACACCAGATATAGTAAACATTCTTGTAAAGATTTAAGTAATCTCACTCAGCTGAAAACTATCCTAAAATAGTGTGCAGCAACATCACATTTTGACTACAATGATGGGATTTTACAAGCTCTCCCTAGAGTTAAAATAGACAAAAAAAAAAACCAGGACTGCTTGTTGAACTCTTTCTTATGATAGGATTAAAAATAGAAATACTCTTCTAAAAGCCTCAAAAACTATGTGAGCGATTTGTAAGACAAAATTAATTTTTACGCTGCCCTAAACACACCAACTACAAAGTATGGAAAAATGATTCGAAATTACATTCAGATACATATGGACAGAAAGTTGGGTAACACGCAAGCAAATAAAATGAGACTTGGTTGGGATACCTACACACACAAACTGTGAAACAAAATAATTCTAAACTCACGTAAATCATGCCATAATGCTTTAAAAAAAAAAGCATATAAAAAACTAGTCACCACTTACCTTTATAAAACTAATAGGTATAGTCTGCTTAGATTTACTGTAGTGTCTAGCAACTTTGTACACAGTCTCTGGTATGTACTCCAGGACCAAATTCAAGTACACTTCATCTTTCTGTAAAAATATTCATAACTCCAGTTAACACATGCAAACAACACAGCTGCTGCGACTTGATAATTAGTTAATATAAAATTACAAATAACCACTTTCTAAAAATTATCTGCAAACAAAACTGATAAAAATGAATCTTTAATATTATAACATTAAAGAATGTCCCACAATATTGGGGAATGTGGTGCAAAGTGTGAGGCTTAATTTACAATGAACTTATACCAAATTGCTTGGGAGATATGGTAATGATAGGGCACCATAATGTGATACAAGCATTGTAGAAATAGATGTCACAAAATATTTAACTCCTGTTAAATTTTTCTAGGCAATCTAAATCAGTTTAATAACTAGTGGAAAAGTTCCACTACCCCATACATGGGGTAAAATGAAATATATGGGGAAAAATGGAATGATGACAAAGCAGTAATGTCAGTAAAATGAAAATCTTTAAAACGAAATAAAAGTCAATACAATACAATTTTGCCACAATGCATGTTACTAGTTGACAAACTTCTACCCTGCAGTATCCAATTATATTATTTTTGCTGCAAATTGCTGTTCAGTGTTCTTGCCTTTCACACTGACCAGCTCAAAATCACCAGTGGAATAATCAGAAGCAAGTTTTGGGGTAGTAAACTCATAATCTCTTTCATCATTTTGCCACTCTAGCCCAGATGAATATTCACAGAGGCGCTCCATTTCAACATCAGAATTTGAAGAAGATGAATCTCTATAATTTTTTTTTCTTTGAGGATGTTGGCAATTGAAAAACTTATTTCTTTTTAACTGGTTTCACATTTCTTGTGTATAGTTTCTTGCCCTTTAGCTCCTCCAAGTAAGGAGATCTTGTTATAGCTGCTGTCTTTCCGGTCCTTTTTCTTTCTTCGCAAGCACCACCTTTTGGCATGGGTAGAATATCTCTTGGTGTAGGGTGAGTAGAATTTCTTGACATATGCCTAGGTTCAGTAGGGCTACTTGGTCCTTCATTGTTCCTATCTTGAGCTGCTTCTTGCAGATGGTTTGTTGTTTCCATTGCTTCAAAGGCTTCCTCTGGAAATATGTGGGGATTGAAGGGGCAGAATCATATGCTCCTGAATGCTGAAACAGCTGTCCGAGTAGTCGCAGTTATCATGTAACTTTCCCAGAAGACTGGACTGATGTCTCCCAGGTGACATCAAGTGCTTGTAGTCTACAAGATGTTTGTGGTGGTATCACTAGAATATGCACATTATTTTCCCTTGCCATTTCAAGTAAAGTAAGGTTTTTTTGTGTGTGTTGCTTGGCAGTCCAATATAAAAAGTACAGGGTCTTCTGCAGTTGGTAAAGTATGGTACCAGAAATGTTCAAATCAAATTGGTGCAAAGATTTTTGCTCGCATCCAGTGTGAGGGGTGAAAAACAACAATATTATCTGGTGGTAACCCTGCTGTGCCCGGCAAAGGATGAATTTTTTTGGCTTACAAAGGGAAAGTTTAGGGTGGCGCTTCATAAAACAAACTAGGGATGGGCCAATACAGATTCCGAATAATCAGCAGAACCACGACCATCGGCATCGGCGACATCTGAACATTATTTGCCAATTATTTACTGCATCAATCAATAACATATTCTGTCCGGAACTCAAAATATACTTGGAACAATTGTTTTTCGATGATTTGTTCCCATTGTTTACATTTTACCATATTTTCTGTTGGTACATTCACCAAAGATTGTTTGCATTATTCGTTTTTGGACACTACGTGAATGCAAACAACGCAGTTAATCAACAACTTGTGCTATCAATAGTATTGTTTACACCTTGGAGAGTTTTTTGTTTTATTTTCTTCTTACATTTTACTGTTTTTACTGCATTCATATGTTGGTGACAATGAGAAAGCAACCTGTATTCTTATTCTTCTTATGCGTTTACTACACTCGTAGGTTGGTGGCAATGAAAACTGTTGTTATTCTTATTCTTCTTATGCATTTACTGCACTCGTAGGTTGGCGGCAATGAAAACTGTTGTTATTGAAAGTGATGAGTGAAAGCAAACATACACAATTTTGACGGGCGTAGTTCTTATTGGAAACTGCAGGCTGCGGTTTTGGTTAGTGTGTTAAAGGTCTGAATAAGACTCTGAAAGTAATAATGGGCAAAAATTGTCGCAAATATATCAATTGTCATTTTAACCAAGAGATTGAGTATAGCTCGTCCGACGAAGGAATACTATGCAAAAATATTAATATAAATAAAATTAAAAAATTTACTCAATTTGAAGTGAATATTTAATATTAAATTGATTTCAATAAATTCTTTTCAATGACATCTTTAGGCTGTTGGTTTAAACAAACATTCATGTTGAGGTTATGTATGGTATTTCTCGGATCTAATATCCAAATCCGCATCAGATTTCCTGAAGTTTTGAAGGTTGACTTTATTGAACTCGGTTTGTAATTAATGCTATATTGTCTGGTAACATTTTTTTCCTTGACCGTTAAGTTACTTATTTGCACAGTCAAACTATCTTATCATTTATTATTCAAATTAGTGTTGTTTTTCATTTCTATGCTTTAGACACCTAATACAAAGTGCTTGTGTCCATAAAACTGAATACTTAAATTTAAGTAGTAAAAAGTATTTCCAAATATTGGGAATTATGATTGTGCTCATCGAAACTGGCATCAGTGTAATCTGCAGCATTGGCAGTTGAGAATCGGTATTGTTGGTATTGGCAAAATGTGGTATCGGCCCATCCCTACAATAAGCCCAATCATGCCCAGCCATTCCCTGTTCTTTGTTGAAGGGATAGGTAGTCTTATTTTGTTCTGCATATTGGAAAGCCAGCTTCAGAAAATCAGTAAATGTTAAAACAAAAACCCGCTTTTCCATGTTGAAAATGCGTGTTTTCAAAGCTTCTTCTTGCTAGGAGCATTGACTGCTCTGACCAACTCTGCATCTTTCACATATATTTATGTACCATCTACAAATAAGAACATTACTATGTCGCCTTTAAATATACACAGTGGGGCAATGTGGAATACTAACAAGGCACAAACTGGAATGCTGTTCCACTTTGCCCTAAGGTAGTCAACTTGAAATTAACCTCCATAAAAATTTCTTATGGACATTTAAAGCAATAAAGTTTAAAAACACTCAACAATAATGTCTCCTTGATATGCTACACAAAGGATAATGACAATGCTGCATACCTACAATATAAGGCTAGTTATTAAAATACTCTTTATTAGAATGTGAGAAAAATATCACATGTTTAATAACTTCCATCCAAATGGAAACAAGTGCCATCTTGAATACCTATGCATTTATAGAACTGGAACCATAAATTTTGAATTTAAATCAATATTTCACTACGCCCTACCATTCCACAATGCCCCACATTCCCTAAATAGCACAATTCATCTTTTATTATAACTGTTTGTTTTCATTATACACATAACCACTTTTTCAAAAATAAAAACCACACAGAAAGTATACAATTTTAACCATGGCTTTCAAGGTTCTTATTCAGCAATGAGCTTATGAGTTTGCAGGTTAAAATAGTGATGCTATCATTGGAGTCAATGGGATGAAATTATGCTGGGACATTCTGTCAAATTACAAATGTTAATTTCTTTATTGTATTGTTACCATTACCTCACACTACTGAAATACATTTTCATTTGTCAGTACTTTATGCAGATAACATACATGGGTTCTTTCCAATCACTGTGAAATGTTGAACTAATTTAAAACAGATTTTATGAGAAACTTAACAACACACATCTCAAAATGCAATCAAGGCATACAGAAAGTCTAACTCGCCTACAATTTAGTAGCAGCACAGCTTGCACGGAAGGAAGTGGTGTTTTTTTAAACATGATCTATTGAATACCATGAAAAACCTGACAAAGGACACAATCTGGCAGTTCTATTACATGTGACAAATTACTAATATAAATAACTGGGCACAATAACACATATAGGATTACTTTACTTTTTTTCCTCAAAGAAAAAATTGATCTGTTACAATCTATGGAAACTTACTTTATCTCCACTGGAGTAGAAGAAATACTTGAGTTTTACTATATTACAATGTTCCAAGCGCCGCATTATCTGCAGTTCTCGGTTCTGTGAACAAGAACAACACTATTATTATGCTGTACTGAAACATTTCCTTCAACTAACTTTGCAGCCATTAGTGTGGTGAATATAGAAGAGTACTCTAAACAAACTGAAAATATTAACAATAATACATTAAAATTCAATAATGCAAAACCTGATCTGAAAATCTTCATTTGTTAGCAGTATGATACAAGTAACATATAAACACTGTTGAACTACACTATCAACAAAACTATGGCCACACTATCTAAAATTAGAAAAAAAATTAACACCACTAAGTTATACAACTGTTTGTCACTGAATAATACATACCACCCCAATTAAGAGTTACTTGGTGTGTATTTACATAAATTCACAGACTGAAAGGAAATCACTACACTCGTAAACACAAATATCTAAAAAATGATGTGTGCTACAAAAATTTATCAATTTCTTTAGTATGCATATCATATCAGTGAATTTAATTAGGTAAAAACATAATATTGATAACCAAGCTATCAGGATCATTCACTTTGTAAATTTCCTACACCCAAAAGAAAATTATAAATATGTTCCTATATGATATTTGCAGTTATATAGAGAATGTAGCCTAACTAAATGACACTAATAACATGGAGCTGTACATTCTTTACTAAAAAAATTAATTAATAAATTGACAACATGTATAAATGTAAAACAGAGTATAAAAATTATTTTTCGGCAGCACACACCTTAAAAAGTGGAGGTGAAGCTAGAGTTCATCACAACCATCACAGAACTTACGTACAGCACCCATATACCCTAGTGGGGACAAACCTGTATTTTTGTACATGGGAATGTGGCTGACTTGTCTGTTGGCCAGTTGATTTTTTTCTCAGGGTATTCCCATTTCCCCCGTAATTTCATTCCCCCACTGATCCAGCCTCACCTTGCTCTACCCCCAATGATATTGAAGACTTCACCTGTTAAAGCATCGCCTAATCTCTCTCTCTCTTACTAAATGTGCAACAATATTCCAATAGAGCTGCAGTTTCAAACTGTACTTATATATAGGCTACGTCAAACCGTATTATGCACAGGCTATGTCTAACTGTATTTACATATAGGCTATTCATGATTGAGGGCTTTTGAAAGCCATGCTTAGGATCTACTTCACTTCATTCTGAATCCATCACGTTACCCTTCTCAGAAAACTTGTAACTACAAAAACTGGTATTTTACAGGAGAGACAAAAAACATAATGAGGACTTTGATTTTGTAGGTAATTTTTTGCTATTTGAAAAAAAAAAAACTGTTGATAATCATTTAGATAGATATGCCCTTTCACCCACAAGTGAAAATTACACTTGCATTAAAAAAAGAAGAGGCTGCATTACTTTTGTTTGTTTTTAGTAACTTAATACAGAGAAACCTAGTTGCTGCAATCCCGTTTATTTTTTTTTCCTAACAGTCTTTTTTTTGGAAGGTCCTGACAACTATCCTATATAAAAAATGTTACAAAAAAAAAAAACCCCAGCATACTATGACTCTTTAGAACATAAAATTTCCTGCATACATCAATCAGATATTCTGCTCAATAGCCAAAATATATTCGGAACAATCATTTAGCTATGAAATAGTGGATTGTTGATGATTCATTCTAGTTATTTACATTTTATCACATTTCTCTTTGGTACATTTACCAAAGATTGCGTGCATCATTTGCCTTTGAACGCTATGTTTTTCCTGCACTCTTGGGTTGGCGGCAATGAGGACGAATCACACAATCTCAGACACTGTATTCAACGATCTATAGCCTTGTTATTGTAAACGGAACTTGGAATGAGGTTAGAGCTGTGGAGGTAATTTAACGGGCATGATTATTATCACAAACTATCAACTGCGTGTTTAGTTAGAATTGTAAAGGATTGAAAAAAACTTGACAAGTAATGTTGCACATAAATAAGTTGCGGTACTTTTTACCAAGGTATTGAGGATGACTCGGCCGATGAAGGAACACTGAAAAAAATATTAATACAAATAAAAATTAAATTTAGCTCAATTTCAAAAATTGAAGTTTCTAATTTAGAGTGAATATTTGATCATAAATTGACTTTAAGTTGTTTTAATGAAATCTTTTGGTTATCGGTTTAAACAAAAATTCACTTAAAGGTTATGTACTATATTTCTCAGGTCTAAAATCCAAGTCCGCATCCTTCGTTTTCCTGCATGTTTCATTTTTTCTTGTTGGCCAACTGAAAAACGAATAATCCAGGTTCCACTGTAGTGTAATATTACGAGATTTAAATTTTTCATTTGTAGATTATTTTTTAACATGACTAGATGAAATACAAGTTTTTTTTTAGCAGCTGATATTTTTGTGTTACAATTGCGTAAAAATCTAACGACAAAAAATTGAGTTTCAAGGTTTTCTTACGAGGCTAACTAGCTGTAAATTTAACATTGCCATGGGCCTAATCATTTTTTATTCATGCGCCATCCAAGCAAAACCGTGAAATTAAAATTATTATAAACATGTTAGTGATACACAAATTCATACTCTGATGTGTATAAAAAAGTACTAACGTCAGTGGCTGCTGACACTAACATTATACTCACAATGCAAGGTCAAATCTCGGAACTGTTTTTACTAATTTGTTACGTACTAAACTTGGATCCAGCATGCCTGTGTGCAGTTATGGAAAATTATTTTTTTCTTTGCAAATTATTGTTTCAAAAGTGTTTCCCGTGAACAGCCTATAACCAAAGTAATATTAGAGGCTACCACAGTCAATTTCAAGGCACGCTGAATGATACGTTTGTGAAAGCAAAAAAGCCATTCACCTTGAACCTTTTATCTTGGAGCACCTTCTTTATAGCAACCATTTCCCCAGTGTCGCATAGCTTCGCTTGGTACACCACCCCAAAGCTCCCATTGCCGATGACCTTGGTGTCCGTGTAAGACACCTCCTGCGGCCGATCAGGTCCTTGGCCAGGGGTTGCCACCACCGTCGTCACCTTGCTGCCATCCTTACCTGAATACAGACATGCAAAGAGAACGGGCAACAAGCCCAGATTATTACTTGCTCACCATAAAGCAACAACTACATAAGTCATTTAACACTATGGACTATACTATATCCTTGTTTTAAAGCATTTAGAAATGTGCAAACGATAACATTTAATTTTGTAATTTCAACAGCATTTGTAGTAAAACAAAAGTAGCTTTCCCTCATTTTTCCATTTTTATCCACGTTACATATCATTCTCACAAAGAAAAATAGTCAGCACATAAAAACGCTAAACATGTAACATCCATTCCAAAGTAGGCCACTGCATGCTTTTGAATATTTGTGTTGCCTATATCTTAGCCTACCAAAATTATAGCTTGATGAATTACAAAACCTATTGTTCAATAAAACCACTACCAAAAACCTGACATATTTTCCAATATTTACTAGTTTCCGCGCGTATTTTATTCTCAAGATATTGGCGGAACAGATGTTCTGAAATTAAGTTACACCCAGTCATTACAGATCACAACTATTTTATTGTTATATGCCGTTTGGTACAACCAAACATACATGCAGTTGTGTTTAGTAACAGTCTGAACGCTCGAATAAATCACAAGATTCCTTTACAACATAACCCTGCTCCCTGGCTGTTAAGCCACTGTCTAACAGGTGTTTTCACTTTGTAACGAGCAACCATTGCCTACCTAGCTGTTCTTTCAGTTTTCTGAAAAGATGAAAAACACACAGTCAATATCATCAGGACTGTGTGTTGAATGCTGCTGTACCTCCCATCCAAAACTCTAAAGAAATTCTTGCATTGTGCATGCTCTGTACAGCATGGCATAGTCATGGAAATAATCTCAGCCTATCTTTTCATGCTTCAACTTTTTGCAACAGTTCAATGACTACAAATTTTGCAATACAAAGCAGTATTAATAGTTTTTTCTTTATTCATAAAGTCCATGTGGAAAATTCCTTAACAGCTAAAAAAAAACAACCTGAAGTGAACCTTTCCTGCTGATGATGCAACTTTCAACTCCTTCAAATATGAGGGTGTGTGTGTCCATATTTAATAGAAGCTCTCTCCGTGTCTGGAGTCAAATGATGAAGCAGTGTTTCATTGCATGTGATAATACAGCCTAACAAAATCATTACCCTAAACAGAATATCATAGAAGGAAGCTTACAGAAGAAAACTTGCATTATTTGTATCAGAACATCAACGAACACTCTACCCTTCTTGAACATCGTATGCGATATTAACATTTGGTCATGGATAACACTATGTGCATTGCCAATGAACACACATCTCCCGTGCACTTTCCACGGCTGTCACCATGATTATTATAAGTCACTGCAGGTCAGTCTCTCTACTACCACCAAGTTGTCTTCTGTGCTAGATGTCTATGTCCTGTGCCAATCAGAATCAGTCAAGTTGTATGAGCATATTCAAATTGTTCGCACCATTTCACTGCAATAAAATGGGATACTGCATTCACATCTTTATTTCTCAATAAGTAAAACTTTGCAAAACTGACATTTATTATCCAGAGAAAGAGCACGGTTCCTTGTACTTCAATATTACAGCATATATCCAGCTGTTATGACATTTCTAACTACTGCTACAAAGAAACTGCTGAAACGGTGACTAGTGTGGCTCACTGTGAGACAATGATACGTCCATTCCACGCAAGCACAAGAATAGGTTGCACAATTCTACTTAGTGTGACATTGAATGTTACGTACTTTTTTCAACACTCATCATAATTCCCTATGCCAAAAAAAGTTTTTGGTTCAATGGCAATCCTTTTATAAATTACTTTTTATCATGTGCAACCATGTATGCAGTGACTCACCCCTAGTAAAAAGGACTATGAATGTCAGTCACTAATTTTCAGTTGAACAAGATTAAATAGTCACTTGAGTTAAAGTTGTACCAGTAAAACAATGCCAGGCGTAAAGCTGATACAGAAAATTTTTTTTTTACAAATATGCATACGAAAATCAGTTTGTGAAAATCTAAGGATCTCTTTTCTAATAGGAAGAAGATACCTTAATCCATGAAACCAAGCTAAGGCCATGTGTAGAACAGTTGTGAATGTCATAAATATGGAATAATGATTATCCACCAGTAGCAACCGGCCTAAATTTAACCACTCACAACTATAGGCTGGTCACGGTAAAGTGAGCACTTTTGAGGCCCTAGTTACTTTTTTCCTATCAGCCATTTTGTATCCTTCCCCCTCATTTTAAAATAAATATTGCCATGTAAGTAATAAACACAGTGCATATATTTTATTGGACTCAAAATTTAACATCTAAGGTTAAAATAAAATAATTTTTTGACTATTATTCCAAATGAGAGGGCTTCAAAAAGTGTTCACTTTACTGTGAATAGCCTATAGAAGCCTCTCAGAAGAATTAACCTGGTATAGCAAAACATCTCCAATTTAAGAGGGGGCATGCCTTTGGCTTCCTCCCAGGCAGTCGGAAAATCTTTAGGCGCCCCTCTTCTCTTATAAATTTAATTTCAAACCTAAATTACATGCTGCATGAAAGATAAAAGTTATAACCCAGAAGAGAAGTTATAATATAATTTATCAGAAATACATTAGAGCATTCATTAAAGATACCTTTATAAAGGCTGTTCACGATAAAGTGAGTACTTTTGAAATGAATCTTAGAAAAAAAAAGTCACTGCCCCTGCCTGCATATATTTTAATGAGCGCACTGAGTGACATTTGCGCAGTAAAGTTGGTAATGATGGATGGAAAGTAGTTCCATATGTTAACGTCGAATAAAAAGTGTTAGGTGATCATTTGTGATAACTTAAATTATGTCTTTCGTCTTCTGTTTTTTTATGCATCAAAGTGTACAAATGAGCACATTTGTACAATATTTTCTTTTCAAATAATTTCACAGTTTCACTTAACTGACACATGCATAAAGTGATGAAGTCCATGGCAATGCTAATTCTACATAAGGCGGAAGAACACACGATGTGCAGACAAGTAGATCTTAAGCAGGGCTTTCAAAAGTGCCAATTTCACAGTGAACAAGAACAGTAGGAGTACCAACTTACTCTCATTTTGGCACCATTTACTAAATTTAAGGAGAGGCAATATACACACTGCCTCCCCTCCCTCCCCAGTTGGTACGCTACTGTAGTACCATGTATAAAATTCACGGCAAAACCAAGATAAAAAAATTGCAAAGAAAGGGGTTGGGGTTCCAATTCGTCCACTTCACAGATGCACAAGTTTCTACATCAGGATTCCACCTACACACACCTATTTCAGATGAGACTATGCAATTGTAATGCTGTAATTTTCTTACACTCCAAACCTAATAATATATCATCAAACTGGCATAAAATTCTCTGTAAGTAGTGTAACCAACAAATGAACTTCAGATTACAGGGAATAACAATAATAAAGATGGATACTTACTGTTATATAGTTTACACAGCTTATTGAACTCAATCATTGTAAGTATAATCACTGACCCATGAAATAAAAAAAAAATATATATATCTATATATAAACTTAAAGACTGATGTTTGGGAAGAAAAATTTCTTTTATTCTATTCTTATAATAATAGCACTAAAGAATTATGAGAACACACTACAGCAACTAAATTATTGGTGTCATACACTACATGAATGTCATACTATCTGGGGGCCTTTAATTTGTTCTTATTACTTTTAATATAATTTAAATGTCACACCCACACATGAACAAGAAGATGAACAGGAATGAAAAGTTCACATATAACAAGTGAGGAAAAATTTTAATGGCATTGGTTCAACCAGACAGGGCGTTTGTAATAAAACCACATGGAACTCTTTACTCTCACGAAATACTGTCAGAAGCTTGCCTATCTAGATGACAAAATCAAAATCTTCAACACATCAAATATTTAAAATCAGCTTGCAATATCTCAAATAGTTTCAGCTTGAAATATCTCAAATAGTTCAGACTTTATTCCTCTCTCTAAGACCGATTGGTATTCATAAAAACTTCTATAACCAGTGTTTTAAAAAATATTTGTGGGAAATAAAATTCCTAAAACATAAAACTTGACAGCTGTAAGTACAGGAATGTGCGCCATGCCTTTATCTTTATTATCCCATAAAATCATAGCATTACTGTTTACAATCCCACTAATGACTGTAAATACACACCAGTTTAGTGCCCACTGCATGAACCATTTGCTAACTTGCTTCTGTGAATCAAACTCACAGAAAGACTTCAAGTAACTTATGCTACAGTTGATTCGAGGTTGATTTAGCATTTACAAGATATTAACATGTGAAAATAATCCATACCCTTTCCCATACACAGTCTAATATAAACAATTTTTTCTCTGTCGACAACAAAGAAGGGGCAGCCATATTTTCAGAAGCTATAATTCCTGCAGAACTCGAAAATAAGAAAAGTGGGATGCAAAGTGGATGTTTAATACTTTCAGGTTTAAATTTTTACAAAATAAATAGGTCATGCAATAATTCAGTAATTTTATCATTTGTTTTTCAACATTATACATTTTTGCACCTAACACACATCTACTTCTATCAGCTGGAAGCTGTTCAAAATAAACTGGAAGAAGCTGAACAATCTCAACTTTCCTTTCAACTGCCATGAAACTTATAACATAGTGTTTAATTAACCACAAAGGAAACTTATTGTAGATAACTTGTCTTCTGAATTGCACTGGTAGAGAACAGTTGCATTTATTCATTATTATAAATATTATAGAGTTACACGTGAGGATGCTTGAGGGGTGTATCTAAGTTCGGAGGGATGGAGGTCTTAATAAAAAATAAATAAAAGAAACTAAACTTGATTTCTAATTTATTCACTCTGCTATTATCTACAGCATTAAATTATCTGTCTCCACTGTAACTATTTTTATTTAACAGTGAACGCACTATTTAATGTCTATTTCAACTTCAATTAACATCCTCCTTAATTGTGTCTGTTGGTTACAGTCAATTAACTCATACTCATTATTAGCACATGTTCAGTCTATCTGTTTCCATCATTTGTAATGTCTTTCACTTACGCATTTAGTCCAATCATGTTTTAAGGATATGACAGGGCGCCCTTAAAAACATTGACACTCACACTGACACTCGCAGTTGCTGACTTAATTTCTCCACTGCTGATTATGCAGCTCGCTCTTCTATAGCTCAGAACTCAGCCACTCATTCGTTATCAACTCTAACTCCACTCCCGGCCTGGAGGCCTGCTGCAATATTTATAGAGCTCGCCGTGACATTAGAAAGGTTCAACGCATCCCAAGTCGCACTGAGAGAACGAGGTCAGTAATCCAAAACATTATTCAGATATTGGCCGAAAACAATACAACCGGAGTCCGCGGCATGCATCTGTAATTCGAAACCTGTCATCGCCTTGCCTCCACCATCGTTATCATATTACAACGCTCTATCCTTCTCTTCCTCGCTCGTGCACTGCCAGTGAAGATGCGAGCGGGCAACAAAAGTTTTGTTTGCGTCAAGAAAGCAAGTACAGAAAATAATGTTATTGCCACTGGGTGCAAAATAGCTAGTAACCAAAAATTTAGAAACTTAGTTCTATTACTCAACATTATATTAGAAGACAAATGTTTAAAACAGATGTTCCCTGACACTGGTGTAGACAGCAAAGCTTATTGTCTTACCTCTAGATCAGCTGTTCGATGACATGATTAGAATTAAATTTCTTATAGCCGATTCATATGAACCACCACTTAATTGTGTGGTACCGATTTCCCAGAGCTTTTTTGTTTTATGTGAGGAAATTTTTACAAAAGAACTGAGCACGACACAGCAAACCATGCATGGGCACGCTATTGGCATTAGTTTTCGAAATGTCTGTCAAGTGCCGTATATTGGCGACAGGGACATAGCTAGGGGAATGGGAAGCTAATGGGACTTCACCCCACCTCCAAAATGGGCGTTACATTTAAAATTTTCATAGTGGCTCTTATTAAAATTGCAACTTTAATAAACATTATCTGTCTGCACTGAAATTAATACTTAAAACTAATTCCCCCACCCCCATTTTTAGTTAGAATGAACTACTAAAGTTGATGAATACGACCAATAATCACATATCATGTATTGCATTAATGTCCTTTCACATGATCAAAGTTCAACTTTATTGAATTCAATTCCTTCAATGCTGTGCGACACCATTTAGGCATCATAATTGCTGCCATTTTTTTTCTTTCAGGCTGCTGAATGACTAATTTTTTCAAAGACTTTCGATTCACATGTTCTATATTTTCTCGAATTCAATTTTTTACACTAGGAATTATTTTAACATTATAAATATATCATCTTGTTAAAAAAAAATTATGTTAAATTCTGGTAAATTATTTTCGTGTAATGTGTGGTTTGTAGAAGTTTAAAAAAAATTACTGAACTTAACTACAATTATGTCAAACTGAAATACTTGAAAAAATATTTTAAGTTGTTACTTGAATATTTATTGAATACAGCTGCATGTGAGAAAAACCTTTCAAAACTTTGACATAGGTAATAATTCACAATCTCTAAATTCATTCCACTGAAGTGCAATAAGCTGAAATCGGTTAACTATTTTGATCATGTGAAATGACATTAAGACCACCGCCTGCACAGCACTTTTTTTTCCACTTTTAGAGGCAAAGAAGTTCTGAAGGAATAAGGGCGACATTTCTACGTGCATCTAGTGCGCCATCGCCGCTAAGTGCAAGGCTCGCAAATGGCGTGCAGTGTTACAATCGCACTGCGTGTACCTATGGGACTTTCAGAGGCGACATTATTTTATTGGTGGAAAGTCTGTAGGTAGGTTTCAATGCAGGGCTCTCGAGTAATTTTGTGTGTATCTGAAGCGCATATTTTGAGAGAGAGAGAGAGCGCGCTTTGAAAAAGCAGTTTGTAAACATTTTTAAGTTTTCTGAAATGGCGTTTCTGATGTGCGTGACGTGTTGAAAGCACTCAACTGTCCTCTTCTTATGTGCGTGTTCTTTTCATAGATCAGCGCATTGGACGTAAGTTTAAAATAAACTGCAACGCATTTCCGAACGCCCGTACGTTAGCCAGGCGGGCGGGAGCCTTGGAGTTTTTTCCACGCTCCGCAGACGTCGACGGAGCTCGCTCCAGCACAGCCTCCAGGCGTGGAACTGCAGTCGACACAACAGTCGCGCGGGGGAGCAGCTGGCGGCTGGCGTACTAACGGGTCCGGGAGACGACCTACATCGCGCAGCTGCGAAGCCACTTCCTGTTAGCCCTACGCCAGCAAGCACGGATGTCCTGGGAGAGGGAATCCCGCTTCCCCCCTTTCAACGCGGCATATCCGCCTGCAGCAGGGACCGCCACATACAATCTCGACGTATACACAGCTCACACCACGAGAACGTAAATACTCCGCCGCCGGCCTCCTCTGCTTCCCGTCGGCTTAGTAATCCTATTCCATCTACGAGTAAGGTCTACACCAGTGCCCTAGAGACCATATTAAATACATGAAAACAGGATGGAACACACACACGGCGTTTTAAAATCATAACAATTGGATTATAAAATGAAGCTTGTAAGGCACTGGTACGGAGACAACAGAGTTTAGCTGTATAGTTAAAAAGGTAATTTACGTGAAATCACAGATATTAAAGATAGACTATAATGGTTATATACGGATTCGAAACAAAGCTATGCATAAAATCTATACTAGCGCCTATTGTAGCATTATGCTGGCTCAAAAGGATACCTAGGAAAAGAAAAAGGAGGGGAGGGGGGATACACTACAGCACTTATGTTAAATCAGATTAATAATAGCAGACTATTTTTTACAAACAGGAAATAATATTTTGATTTCTGGGTAACACGTCCCATCCCACAAATTAAAACATTTTTTCCTGTTTGTAAAAAATAGTCCGATTAATAATCTGATTTAAAATAAGTGTTGCATCATCCCCTCACATTATTTTAAAAGTATTATTTGAGCTGACAAAATGTCACAGCAGTCCCCACTGAAAATTTTTACTTATATCTTTGTTTTGAATCCCTATCTACCCACTGTATTTTCAATATATGATTTATGTAAGTTACTTTTTGAACTAGACATCTAAAGTTTGTCGCTTCCGTACCAGTGCCTTGCGAGTTTCATTTTACAATTCAGTTAATGATTTTATAACACCTATAAATAAAGCACTGGCTTGCATGCAAACTTCGAATGGTTTACAGCTAATACTCGGTATCGTGACGTAAACGAACCAGTCCGATATCCTGACAAAAGAAACCCTCTATTGAACACACAGTTAATATCTTGTGATGTTTGAATGAATAGTGCAATGGGGATGAATGACTAGATGGAAATTTTTGGACATTCGCCATTGCGCAGTCGCACTTGTGTTCTCGGACCCTGCGTGTCACTGCCTGAAGACTGGAACAGATAGCAATTCCCGACAGCGTCGCATTCTTTCGGGTTTGATGCATCGTAATGGCGAATGTCCAAAAATTTCCATATAGTTGATATCCTGTCTCTGGTCATGTGGCGGGAACTTATGTGTTTGATCCCGCGCTGGTTGCACCTGGAGATGATGTTTCTCGCAACTGGCTTTCTATCCCCACTCCAGGATGATGTTGGGACCATAGACTAAAGATGAAGTAGACCACTTATTCGTCTTCTGCGCACGTACCCAACATTGAATTACCCCAATCCTACACAACTGTCAAAGTCACATAGTCAACAGTAATGAAAGAGTGTGTTTATATCTAACTTTTTAAATGACAAGCACTATTATATGAATAAAATACCTTTACCAATTTGAATTTAATCAAAATGCGTTATAAATCGGTCAGAGGAAGTATACATACTTCTAAAAGCATTTGTTTACAATTCAGTTTTCTAACCTAAAAACCAAACCATGCCGTTTTCGCTAGACATGTTGGCAGAAAGGCAGTTCTATGTTGGGACACTGAGATTGGTTGTGCGCAGCCAGCGAGATCGGTCTACCTCATCTTTAGTCTATGGTTGGGATACCTCCATGATATAGGCTGTTAACGGAAGTGAGCAACTTTCTAATTAACCTTTGAAAAAATCATTGCCCGTTAACTGCACGTGTGCCACCGTAGTACACTGACAGGTACTTTCCCATTTATGTTGGCAACGATTAAGTAAAATATTTATAATCTTGACGTTGCATTGAGAGTGTAAAGTGGAGATGTTTTTCTCTACACGCATTATAAAACCGAATGGTCATGTAACACTTAGATTCCTAATAATGCCACGTGTTCAACTTGACTGACGTATGAAGAGTGAAGAGATTTGGACGGCTCTTAATATCGAGGTCTTGAGAGCCGATAAGGGTGATTGAGGCGAGTATGGGGCAGCGCAGGAATGAAAGGACGGGGAAACGGGAGATCCCCGAGAAAAACCGCCGGCCAACGGCATCGTCCGGACGATTCCCACACGCGAAAATCTGGAGAGACCCGGCCGGGGAGACTGAAGTATGGATAAAGCCATTAGGTTGGTGGCAATGCGAGTTTCACGTATAGCGAAGCGCTACACGAGGGTAAAAGTAGATCGTAGGCAGATTTTTCCAGAAGTGCTCGATTAATCGTGAACATCCTATATAAGCCTTCCCATTTCTTCGCCCAATATATCAACATTCTGATAAGCCAACGTGCGGTAAAAATAACAATCACAGTTTTTTTTGCAAGGGAACTTATAACACAATCCTAATTAAAAACTAAGTAATTACTAAACGAACTGCTGACAGGACGTGCCATTTCGTGAGCACGAATACAATGCAAATACATAAGAACAAGACTACTGCAATAAACGACATAGGAAAGTAGCTGGTGCCACACATCACAGCCGCGATTACGTGGAAGGGGGGGGGGGGGATACACCGCACTTTCAAATTGTTTGAGTAAACAAAATGACGACTGGCCAAGTTAATGTATGCGATTACTCGATGTCAACAAACCCCGGAGAGGGGAACTCGATCTTGGGATGGGGAAACCACGTGGATAAACAGATCGATAACATCGCATAACAGCTTCTGCAAGCAATGAGCAGCAAACATCTGCCAAGGCCGCAGAGTCCATTACGTTAAGTAATGGCTCCCGAACTCGCTCAGTATGACGTCGAGAAACTATTTACTTATTCCATCGATGCAGTATATTTTTTATGTCTTTTATTTCCGTATTTCCTAAGAACCGGAAACTAAAAAAAAAAAAAAAAAAACTAATGAGGTAAGCAACGTGTACTCTGAGTTTCTGTTATTAAACGATGTGGACGTAAACCTAAGCATCTTTCTATAAAATTAACGGCCCATTATTTGCATGTTATTACTGTAGTTTTTGCGACAAGATGTTCCGAAAATAATTGTATATTATTCCCTATGGTCAAGTACGAGTTATTTCGGCGGTGTTCAAAAGTTCAGGTCTTCACAGCCGATAAGGATGAAACGGGAATGCTCAGAGAAAACCCACTGGCCAATGACAGTGCCCGCGACGTTGCCCAGTTGCGAAGATAGTTTTGCAGGGAATCGAACCCGGTTCGCAGTGATGTAAGGCGGGTGGTATAACCAGTACACCATCGGGACCCTTATTGTGAAAATAATAGCAGCTCTAGGGTGGTGCGCGTGTAATACTAAACAATTCAGAACTACTAAAGCTAAGATGCCATCATAAAAGAATTTTCGAAAATTAAAGCAGACAACGTTTGTTGTGTGATGAAGACTTCTGGTGAGTTAGTTTTCTGTTTCAAGAAGAATAAGGCAAGAAGACAATCTTAATAGACACTTATTTTTATGTACAATAAACAGGGGAAAAAAAAATTTCCAAAAAGCATGTTTTTTAACTTTATTTCTTGTAAATTATGTATTCCTATAAATGATCCATCTATGTCTTTATAATTTGAACTGTGTACAGCGTCCAATAAATGAGTAAACATCTCCAATTGTGATACGTCTGCTATCATGATAACGGCCTTGTCACGTGCAAACGACGTATCGCAAGATTCAATAGTTACTCATAGGGACATGGTCTCAGAATATTCAAATACGTACATGTTAGTTGTACGTCCTTATTTACACCACAGCCCACCAGCTGAACGCCGAGATTGCCTACCCACCGGTGAAAGCGGTGCAAACATTGATTTCTTGAAGCGCCAAAGCTGGCACAGACCTCAGGTTCGCCAACAGAATACCCGTCTTCTTACTGCTTACAATCTGCATAAAGCTTCATTTGTAAATCGAAATTAATGACGCCATATCCTATACATGATCATCCTTGAATGCCTGGAAACTAATTACAGAAGGACAAGAAAATAAAAGCCAAAAATTCCCCTGAACACCTGCCATTTTGACTAACAAACGCACGGGACCAGTAATTTTAAAAATTCATCAGCTAGAAATAAATGTAAAGTCTGCCAAAATACTTAGGGTACTATAGAATTTTGCTATCGACTATTAAGTGAACCTGCTACAGACAGACAAGGCAAGTCGAGTAATAGCTGTTTACGTATCAATTCTGTGTAGGCTACGACTGCTGGCCAATGCTGGTGGATTCTTGTCTGAATGAAAGGAACCTGCTAGTCGAAAATAATTTCTCTCGCGTACAAATTACAGACATTTAAGCGGACTCTGCAACGCACGATACACCAGTCCCTGTATGAAAAGTAAGTTCTTCAATACGTCGTTTTCTTTTTTCTTTTTTTTTTCTGTCAAGCGAGTGCTGAGCTTGATACTGATTACTTAAAGATTTGATCAGAAATGAGGCCGCAATAAACATGATTTCACACTTTCCATTATCTTCCTGGTAGACGTAAAAAAAACTATTACTGTTGGCGCTCCGTAATTTTTAAGGCGTACAAAATAACACACGAACGTGGTACGAATACTACATCCGCTCCATGTAGTCTTATTTTGTGATATTTACGGCATCGTCTACATCTGTGTGTAAATTAACGAGTTAAGTAATTTTACAACCACGCCCTTATAAATAACGTGTACGAATGTATTATTGTTATAGTTGTGGGGTACAGGTGTCGCATGTTTTCCGACGAAAGTAAACCCGTAGTGATTTAAATATTCCGATGTGTAAGTTCTCATACCAACGTAACATTTGCTCATTAAATTTTCCTAGAAACTTTCTAATGCAACAAAGCCGTTTATTCATCACTAACAAATTGTAGCTGTCCGTACTCCTTGCGCAGATTTTCTGTCTCGGCAAATGGTTTACTTTAAATTGTTCGGTTTCACTTTTCACACGTCCTAAAATTTCCTCCGGACCCCCCCCCCCTTTTTTTTTGGCACAGTTAGTTAACCCTAAAAGTCAACTATCATCAGCCGAATGAGTTTAATGCTCGCGTAGTAAACTTAGCCTCGGCGGACGTCAAGTTAACAGAGTGTCGGTGTAATGCGAAGCTGCAGTCGGGGTTGGAACAGCTGCCAAGGCTGAATGCAGGCCGCTATGTCCTCGCTCCCATTCCGGATGGGAGCCTGCGACTGTCCAGAGTGCCTGTCCCCTTTGTCACCTGTCGGGACAGCGACCTACTTGAGGTAGGGGCACTACCACCATTGCCGCGTCTCAGTTAACCGAATACCAGGTAAGTCGCACCCGCCACCCTACCATTGCGATTACAACCAATCTATGGTCTATTCGCGGTTTCTTCACACTTTTTGAATCTAAAAGTCGAAATATCACCCCATGTATGTTGTGTTTCGTTATTTCCTAGATTTGCCCCATATCACAAGCGTGTTAAGGATCCTACGTACTGAAACGTGCTCTGTTAAATCGTTGTTTGCTTGTGTAAATGCGAAGTTTTGCCAGAAAGGATTTAAAAAATGCCCATATATATATATATAACACACCTTTGTCATATTAAGTGTATTCTTGGAGAAAAAAATTCGTGAAAATGGTCAAATATAGCATTTCTAAAGCTTGCCTATGCAGTGTCCTTAAGAGGCAAGAGAAAAGTACAAAAATACGGGTGTAGTTTAATCTGTGATTTTTCATCGCGTGTAATAAAACCCATATGTTACAGATCTAATTTGCACAGTACAGGGCCACGGCGGAAACACTGGCACGCCTTGCGCGTAGAAGCGAGGATGCACTAGGCGTGCATGTTAGTGTCGCCCATGTCGCTCCCTCGCTTCTTGACCTTGGACGCACAGCTACATAGTCGTCTTACGAACCTTCTGTGAACGGAAAAGTACCTTATTTCTAGTAAAATTTTATTTTATCTATAATATATTTCATTTACAATTAATACGAATAAAACGGTGAGAAAACAGCTTTGTTGGTAATGCCTAGTAAGAAATAATTCTTAAGCAAAATATTAATACGCTGAGTGCTCACGAATGGCGTCGTCTCTTTGGTGTAACTTACTGGATTAGCTTAAGCATATATACTGGAAGTAGAACTTTAGCAGGGCTTCAGAAAAGTTGGAAGCAAGAGACATTGGCAATCCGCCAGCTTCGGAGGTACACAGATGTCCATTAATGGGCCCGACCCGCCCGCCTGTATCGTTTTCGCCTTTTTTGGTCGATATGCAAGGGAGCTATACGGGTTACAATGGCACGAGCTACAAGAGCGCCATCGCCACTACGCGCAGGGCTATGAACTAACGCGCAGTGTTCTCGTAGTGCTGCGAGTACCTACGGGTCTTTATCAATAAACTGATCGCGTCACCGCTTAAAGAGTTTGTAGTAAAGTTCAGTACAGGCTTCTAAAGGCTGTTCACGATAAAGTGAGCACTTTTGAAAACAACTTTAGAAAAAAGTCACTACCCCTGCCTGCATATACTCTAACGGGCGCACTGAGTGACATGCGCCTGGTAAAGTTGGTAACGATGGATTGGAAAAGTAGTTCCATATCTTTTAAGGTGAATAAAAATTGTTGGGTAACCATTTGTGATAACTGAAATTACTTCTTTCGTTTTCTGGCTATTCGTAATGTATCTAAGTGTAAAAATTAGCAGTTTGTAAAATATTTACTTTCCTAAAAATTTCACAGTTTCACTTGACCGACGCATGAATAAAGTGATGCGGCCCATGACAATGTTAATTTGACATAAGCCGAAAGAATACACAATGTGCATACAAGTAGATCGTAAGAAGGACTTCCAACAGTGCTTTATGTACTATTTCCTCGCATTAAAAAATTAGATTGCGTAGTATTTCCATTATGGTATGTGCGCCAAACTAACAATTTTAGTGTTTTTTTAAAGGCAAAATTAAATACATTAAAATAATTACAGAAAATTCAACAAGGTAACTGGAAAATCAAGTCTTGGTTCATTTTAAGTTATGCTTAGCAAAATTTATGTTACCTACAAAAATTACAGACTGCTAAAAATCAAAAACTGTAAAAATTTTCTTATTTTAAGCAATTTCATTGCGAAAATATTTCATAAAATGATTTTAAGATTTCTTGAAGTAACTCGTATCGTTTTTCAAAGTGAGATATCTCACTTCGGTAAGTCGATTTCTATTGCTTGTGCGTCCGTCCTCAAACACAATTTTTGTGATTTTGACATACTAGCATGGAAAAAAAAAATGAAGTCTTAATTTTTTATGCGAGGAAACAGTGCTTATAAGTAATCAAGTTAAAACAGTATTTTATGAAAATACAAAATTAGCCCCCCCCCCCCCCAATTCACGCGATTTATGTTTGTCAAACTCTTTAAATTTTAAATACTATTATATTTTTAGAAAGTCGCCGTATTTCCCATAATAACGTACTAAAATCTAAATTATCACACAAACAACACTTGCAGAAACGAGATATTGCAAAATTTCTATGGTCCACTATATCTGCAATACAAGAAATGTTTGCATTTTAAACTATTGTGCCAGATAACTTCTTAAAGACCGAACAATTTGGCACATGAACTATTGTAAATTATTCTATACAGGCTTGCTTGAAATTACAGTCCACTGAGTAATTTTTACCTAAAAAAAACAACCTGTCCAGTTTACTAAGATTGAGAGTTTCACAAAATAATAAAATACTCCCCCACCCTTTAAAGCAAACGTAATTCGGTGTTACTACGTCCAAAAAAAAAAAAACACTTTTCCATTGCGAAAAATATTTTAAACAAAGTTCGGACGTTTGAAATTTTAACAACGAGTACAAATAATATTTCAACTGAAATGTATTGATATACTTCAAAATAGGTAATCACTACTGTGTAGTCAGTGTATCAAGACTAACACCGATCTACCAAACTACATGTTGATATTTAGCTATGTACAGACATAACAACAGGGATTCGTTCAAAGACTGAGTCAATTCAATCCTTTTACAGGATTGGCAAAACATTTCCGGTACAAGACTAATAAAGTTCAGATAATTACGCCAGACCTAAGCTTTAAGCATACCTAATCCAATGCTGCCTATGTAGTATCGGGTGAAAATCGCTGACGTCAAAATTACAGTACAGCAAATACTAAAAAATTCCTTTAGTACAAATGGAATGTGCCCTGCGCAAAATTTGGTGATAATATTGTACAGACTTCGTTCTAAACGCTGTTCACGATACAGTGAGCACTTTATTAAATCAACCCTTGAAAAATGTCACTGTCCCTACCTGCATGTATTTCTAATGGTTACACGCAGTGGCATGCTCCCAGTAAAGTTGGTAACGACGGAGAGAAACGTTGAATTAAGTGTTCGGTAAACATTTGTCAATACTACTATGATTAATTTTTCTGATTAATTTTTTAATACATATAAGTGTATGGTTTAGAAAATTTTTAAGATATTTACTTTTACAATAATTTTACAATTTCTCTTTACTGACGCATGAATAAAGTGATCATGTCTACGACAATATTGATTTTACGTATAGCGGAAGGATACGCAATATACTTACAAGTAGACCTTAAGCAGGGCTTTCAAAAGTGCCGATTTTACCGCGAACAACATTTATATATATGACCGACGACACAGCCAGGAAAACGGAAATTGTTTAGATAGTGTAACACAAGAAACGAATACGATTATGTACAAATCAGTATAAGTTTCAAATTTATTTTATTCGCAGAATTTACTTTGACACGGACGTATCAAACCTGCGACTTGCCAAAATTAAGTTGATCTCTTGATGCCTTTTTACAAAAACTTCTGAAGATCTGAAAACACAAGCAATGACATAGTATCGAAAAAATTAAAAAACCAAAATCAGCCAATATGCTGGGTAATTTTCTTACGAGTGATGAGTCAGTGAAACCTGTTTAGAGTTCCGGGTTGTACTTGAGACACGTACGTGAAGTGAAAGTAACTGCATGTAACAAACCAGACGACAAATTATCAATAACACAGTGCTGAAATAGCACACCAAATCGATTGAAACGAAAGTGTGTAAGTGTGTGTCACACACACACACGCGCGTGTTTAAAATGCACAGCGAAATTTATTGGAAGAACTTTCTACTTGTTTCACACTAAATCAGATAGTAATTTTCTTTTGCTTTGACTCGCAAGTGAGTAAGCAAGACCTTTGTACGGAACAACAGATGGTGTATGACTCACACTTGTCCTTATTTCAACACAACCAGCCGACCTACACAAAGTTCATACGACGCCAAGGTTACACGGCCACCGGGAAAGAACATAGCTACACACAAAGAAAAAAAAACTGAGAACTACAATCTAAGAGAGAAATTCATTTAAAAACTACTTAAAATTACCCATAAACGTGAATATTTTTGCGCTGACTCACCAGAAATGCATGGTACATAGACTGTTCACGGTAAAGTGAGCACTTTTGAGCCTAGTTACTTTATCTTTTCAGCCAATTTTTATCCATTAACCAACTTTTAAAATAAATATCACCACATCAGTAATAAACACAATGTGTATATTGCATCCCGCTCGGAATTTAAAATCTAAGGCTAAAATTAAATAATATTTGATTATTATTCCAAATGAGACGGCTTTCATGAGTGTCCACTTTACCGTGAATGGACTATACTAACACAGACGCAGATAAAAAAAAAACACGAATTTTTCCCCCAGCCCTAGTTGGTACACCACCGCGGAATCGTTGTATCACGCAGTTCATTTTGATATAAACTTACTGCAAAAATAATTATTTCTATAGATTGTAGGTTTCCATATAGTGGTATTTATAGTCACTTTTGAGATGGCGATGCGAGCCACATTCTGCACGAGTCTTGTTTTGACAGGAAACGAGAAATTCTTAAACGACTAGCGCGTTGTTTGCTTGTTCGTAACAGTCGCAAGCACACTCCAAAGTTACGAGGGGCCTTGACCTTTTCTAAACGACTCGCCTCCCGTCAACCTCTACTTCTGCTTGTAAAATGGCGCACGTCGTAAAAATTTAATACTTGTAATTAGAAAACTTACCTCAAAAACACACGGACCTATTACCATTATATTTATCTGTTACTCGATCGTTTTTTAGTGGTTTCGTGCAGCCTAAATACTTTATATTTCATGACTAACAAATAAATGAATCGAGAAAACTGCGTAAGTTAGAAATAGTAATGGTATTATAAACTTTCTAAGTTTACGTACTTCTTTTTATAGTAAGGAAATTTCCGCGAACTGGAACTATTTACAAATCTCTAATTTCTGTTGTGTTGCTTAATGAAGTGTTTTGTAAAACGACAAAAAAAAAGTGTTGTAGCCTTAAAGCTGAAAACGATATAATAAAAAAAAATTGTAATCACATTCTGAATCGGGATTTTACAAGTACTAAAATATTCCGAGTCTTCTACCGTAACCACTCGACAACCGATAACTTGTTACTTCTAAAGCAAATTTTATGCGTAAATAGTATTTTGTATTTTAAAAGTACTCTTCATATTTAAGTTTTGTGCCTGTCGTAGGTTTTTGTGTCCACTTTTTAAATACAATTTTGATCATTTCACGCCCCAGCAGAGCGAAGAATGCCTCGGCAGAATACATAGGATATTGTGAGTCGTTTAGATATTTCTTAGGTGCACTGGAATGTTTAATTTTTCGTCAGTACAGACTTTAGAGGCATATAAATTTATTTACGAATATTTTTACAGCGCATGTGTATTTCGGCGGATGTATTTCAGTTAAATTCTTGTTCCTAGTTGCTGATAACTGGGAATGTGCTTCACATTTTTAACCTTACACATGCGGCTCAGAAAATCGTCGTCTTCTCAGACGCCTTCGTTCTCGAGTTCGATCTCGGTTTGAGAGATATTTAAGAGACAGTTCCCTATTATTCGTGAGAGTTTGTAGGGCCGCCAACGGAATATTTAGGAATACCAATATCACCTTTAGTATATTACATAATATACGACGTAACTTTGCAACGAATGTGAAATATTCGTACTATTTTTTATTTATACTGTATGCATGAACTGTTTGCACCATATTTGTATATAGAAAAATTCCATTTAACATGTTCTCATTACGGGGACGTGTACTATTAACTTCGTGACGATACTCAACCGGCTAACACCAAAATTTCAGTTGAAGCGGGCACAGTATCACTAGTGTATAGGCTGTTCACGGTAAAGTGAGCACTCTTTTAAAGCCCTTCTAAATTTTCTTCTAACAATTTTTCTTATCTTACAGCCACTTTTTAAAATCAACATTGTGACAAATAAATACAGTGTATAGTTTCACCACGCCCAAAAATTAATGTCTGAGGTTGCAATAAAACATATTTATTAGTGATTAATGCCTGTTGGGAGAGCCTTAAAAAGAGCTCACTTTACCGAGAATAGCCTATATAAGTCTAAAATTCGTTCCCAACGACGACCGCACGCTCAAACAGGCACTGCCTAAAATTTTCCTCAATAAAGAAATATCACAATCTAGGAAAAGTGTCACGGACTAAGCCAAATATAACAATGCACAGACACCATGATGACGCAGTCTTTTCGCCAGTGTGCAATTCCAGCTGTTTTTTCTGTATGTCTGCTGCAAAAAAAACTTTAAACGACCACGACGATCGAGTTTATTTTCAAAGCACATGTTTTATTACTAGCAAAATTAGGAGTAACGACTGCAATCTAAACATACTTTCCTGATTTTAACTTGGGTGCGGGAAGGTTACGCGTTGGTACTAACAGCTCGTGTTTACAAGCTGGCGTTGTTATGGACTACATCATCACACTGACGTTAACTACACAGCGCGTACATGATGGTTTGTTGCTCGCACGAGTAAACATACACAGCCCTGCCCGGTTATTGCACAAAATAATAAAAACAAGGCGAGACTGGCAAGAAACATGAAAACACTTTCTAGTTCAGACGTTCGCTGCCCTTTCACGCAGATAGGATTGTAGCGGATCCAAGGTTCAGCGCTAAATAAAATTAATCTTTGAAAAGTTCCAGTGGACACGAAATACATATTATATGCAATGTTCAGTTTCTTTTATGCGCACTAATTTAAGAATTGACATTTATACAGTTTGAATTGACAGGAGCATAAAAATAGTGACCAGGTCAATTGTTAAGTTTGCATCTATGGCGGAAGGTTACAAAATCAACAAAAGTAGATCGTAAGTACGACTTCCATAAAAGTAATATTAACCGCAAATAAACAGAAAAGTAGGTCTTAAGTACAGCTTTCAAAAAGGTCCTATTAACCGCAAACGACTATAGAGTATACAGCATTTTTAATAATCTATAACCGCTTTCATATTAAAAAGTATTTGCGTTCAGAACGTTTGCAATATTCCGGAGGATCCAACAGACGTCAGTTATTAGTCGTCTCCCTCCCATTCCTCCCTCAGGCAGGAAATCTTGGACCGAGTTTCTTCAAATCATTACGAAGTTAAAATTAACACATGGCGGGAAGATACATGCATCATGAGCATAAAAAAAATACCAAGAGTTTTCGAACTAGGTAAATTACATCAAAACACGTTTCATGTTGTGCATGTACAATGGTAATATTCAATTAATATGAAATTTAATTTTCACGGTTATTTACTTTTGAAAGTTCTGCTTAATACCTATTTTCCGCCCAATTTGCATCTTTCTGCCACGCGCGTACAGAAACAATGTCGCCGGTTTGGATTTTCAAAAAAAAGTTTACATTACACTGCTCGGAAAATTATGTTCTGATTTATTCAATAAATAAGCGGGTGATTGTGATCGATCAAGAGTATTACAAATACCTGCTAATTTAACACATACGTAATGTATGTGTGTGTAGTTCTAGGAGACGCCCGTAGGTAAAAGTTTAATAATTTCGCAAATTGCCGTGTAAAAAAAGGAGATACTACGGAACAGAATATAAACTATGAAAAACCGACTCCAGTATAACTCGATGCAATAAACGGCTGAAAATACATTCAGGAAACTATAGTCCTGAGTTAGTTACACTTGAGAATATTTAACAGTTCGTGTATTATTTTTTAATCAAAATAAGTCGCATAGGCCCTACAATGTATTATCTATGTTAATAAACGACTGCACTTTATCTCCACATGACTAACACAATACCACCTCAATCATAAACATATAACAGTTCAAAATTGAAAGTGGAAACCAGACTAAACGCTGTTCGCTTGTGCATGCGCAGTAAGCTATTCCTATATGTTTAAACATGCTGCAATTAATCTAAGGTGACGTATTTAAGTTTATTGATGTAAACAATGACTACAAGAAAACAGATGCTGACTGATATGCAATAAATGGGCACTGCATTTTTATTTCAAAGATTGATTTTAAAAAGCCACAATTTTCCTCGAGCAGCCTACAATCACGTGGTTTCAACGTATCCAGAGGAAGTGTGTAAGCGGTAAATCCTCTCGTCTTTAAAGAATTAAAGTAATAAGGGAAATTGGGGGGGGGGGGGGGGAGACTGCGTAGCAGTGTGTTTGAAATCCGGTCTTTCTACAGTCCAATGTGCTGATCTACGAAAATAACACACGTTACAGACTATGCGTGTCGATTAGGCCTACTTTCAAGGCATCGTCCAGAACAGAAACAACCTTTCGGAACACTCGCAACATTGCTACAAAGTAAAAAGCTTTTTTTTACAGCGCTGTATCTTAAAATATTCGGACCACATACATTCAAAGTAGTAGAGTGGAGGTCTTAAGAGCTGGTGAGGGAAGCGAGTATGGAGTTGCGCCGGAACAAGGAAATAGGGGGAAAAGGGAGATCCCGAGAAAACCCGCCAATCAGCGGCATCGTCCAGCGCGAGTCTCACATACGAAAATTCGGGAGCGACCCCGCCGGCAATCGAAGTCTAACCACTAAACCACCACGACCCCTTAACGTACAAAGTACTCGAGCGTCCTTCAATGAACCTTGCTACCGACTTTCCACCTATAAAATGATAGGGTAACCTCTTCAAGTGCCATAGGTACAAGCAGTACGACAAGAACACTAAGTCTTGCGTATATACGCTGTTCACGGTAAAATGAGCACTTATGATATCCCTGCTTAAGATCTACTTGTATACACGGTGTGTATTTCTCCGCCCTATGTAAAATTAACATTGCCATGGGCCTCATCACTTTATTCGTGCGTCGGTGAAATGAAACTGGGAAATTATTAGAAAAGTAAATATAATACATATCTGCTGATTTTTACACTTGGATGTATTAACAAAAACCAGAAAACAAAAGAAATAATCACAAATGCTTACCTAACACTTTTTATTCCACGCTAAGATATTTCCATTCGTCGTTACCAACTTTAGTGGGCGAACGTCACTCATTGCGCCCTATAAAATTAGTACATGCAGGGGCAGTGACATTTTTCTAAGGTTCATTTCTAAAGCGTTCACTTTATCGTGAACAACCTCCGACGACGATGAAGCACTTAGTGCGCGTGGCTGTGACGTCGTTATATAGCTCCCGCACTTCTCAGCCACAAACGCGAAAACAGCTACTGTTAAGCGCGTCCCTTGAAGGGACTTTGTAGTAAAAATATTGTCTGTAAACGTTCTCTGAGTGAAAAGTTTTTCTTTTTCCCCAGGAAAAGTAAACAGACAATGATCTCCAGCCGCCACATTATACTTTTATCGTATTAACAATAATCAGTGGTTAGAAATAGCATTTTTTAAGGGCTTTCGTAAGCAGTTCCCTTAACGAAAGGAGAAAATTACAAAGTGACATCTGTAGCTCAATCCACTGGCTTACATTACGTGTAGGAACGGACTAATTTGCGAGAAATTCATCTTCCCAGGGAGACCCCTCGCAATGCTTCCTTACAGCCAAACGTGAGCTTACAGTTTTTCTTAAAAATGTTTAGCTATGAATTCCGCTTCCGTGGATGGTTGTAAATGCTGCGCAGTGGGCTTGCCAACTGTCCAGTCGGCAGTGCGAAGCGTGCGAGTGTGGGCGGTAGACTGGGCGGGGGCGTGGGCCGTGTAACGGGGTCGCGCGCGAGCGACGCTATCTGGCGACTCGCGTGATTGGCCCCCGGGCCGCCTGCCGCATGTTTCCAGGTCGGCCCTAGCTCGCTCGCACCCACAGAGCAAGTAAGGAGCCAAGAGCGGACATTTCCATGTTGCAAGCATCATATTATTTTGAAGTCTTTTTCAGGGTGGGTGGTAGGTGCCTGGATTAATACCGACAGCAGACACGCAATACGAAAAATAATCACCTAGTTGAATAAAACAAAAATAAGTTTTAATGATCATTTTGTGATAAACACGCTTCATTAGAATCACGCCGTGTTCAATGTTTAATATAATAGTATATATATATAATAGTATATATATATATATATATATATATATATATATATATATATATATATATATATATATATATATATATATATATATATATATATATATATGTATATGCTTGCCGGATAGCATTTACAGTATGTTTACAGCTTGCATTATTCTTGAGAGGTTCTAGAACGACGTTTTAGAATTGCTTAATTAGAACCTACTTGACTAACCTCATTTATTTACCGAATGCTGTTTTCGGCAATAATTAAATTTATACCTGTACTGTTTATGTTAGCTCTGTCTTTGAAATATTTACGTTACCTTCAATTGTGACAGACATAATAAAATAAAGCTTGCACAAGCAGTGTATAAAACGGATTAAATATCTCTAATCGTCTTAGTAAGAAACAAAATCAGCACCTGAGAAATTTAATATGTACGTTAAATCAGTATGTTTGAGATACGAAACCCTCGTAGTTTTGACTCCATAAAATCATTAATTATAGTGGTAAAATGTCTATGTTGGTGTTTCCACAGGCACTTACTTCAAATAACGCGATTGTAAGCCCTATCTAGTGCCTCTCCCCTGGTCAACCCCCCCCCCCCCCCCCTCCACCGGATAAACCCAAAAAAGTCAACCTACTGCGACACTTCACACACGCCCGACTCAACTCCAACCCATTCGTGGGCTCTCCCTCCACCAGACCCTTGTGACTGGTAACAAAACCGAATCCATACCCGGAGTCGACGTTACTTCTGACTTTTATTCGGTTCTACTTTCAGGATGCCTGCACCTCGTGCAAACAAAGCTTGCCCGAGACTAGAAATTACACCAGAAGGACAACGCACCGCATTCCTCCGCGCTCAGTATAGTAATATTTTGCATAAGAACTATTTCTTACTAGGCATTACCAACTCACCTAGTTTCTCATTATTGTATTCATATTTATTATAAATTAAGTATTATAGTTAGTAAATTAAGTATAAATAAATTGTAGATTTAACCAGAAATAAAGTACTTCCATGTTAACATAAGTATAAAACGCTTGCGATGCGTGGAATATTAAAAAAATCAACCAAACATGTACATGGGGTGACACTTCAAAGTTTTGATTCAAAAAGTGTGAAGAAACCGCGAATAGAATGGATGTTATAAAATCGTGTTTGATTTGCATATTTATAATTTGATGGCGGTGGCACAGTCTTCTCTGTAGAAGCAGCATGGCGAGAACATTGCACGCCAATTCAGAGCCTTGCGCGTAGCGGCCGTGGTAAACGTGATTCGCGTGGAACTGTAGACCTTACCGCGCCCGTGTTTCTCGGTCTCGAACGTGGAATTAGATCCAGGTAGATCGGCCCCTGAACAATATTAACATAACTAGCGAATTTAAATTGTAAATACGCTTATTACTATCCTACTTATATATTAAATACAGATATATGCTACCGCTGACTTTCTTGTAGATCATTTAATTTTACACAATTCTTTATTACATGATTTTGTTATACCTCTAAAGGATTAGGCAGTGTATTTCCACGAGAGCGCGCTGGCGGCAAACTTTTTTTACGACTTGATTCACATACCGTTAATGCTCAGCTTCTGTAAGTGCTAGGGCAACTTTTAATACACACAAACCTTCCTCGATAAATACAGATCATAACAGTAAAAACCGCATTGAAATCCGTTCAGTGGTTCTCGAGATTAGCGCAGTCATACAAACAGACGCTCACCAGGGACTTCCTTTTATACTATGTAGTGATTGACTGAAACTTGCCTTTCATTACTCTCATTCTTACAGAAAACTACAACCACATGACAAATACGAAATCGAAACCTAATACATCGTAGTCAAAGTGAAGACTCCGTGCCATATATAACAACAAAACTTTAGTTTCTAAAACTGAATTGCAGCGACACCTCTTACTGCTAGGTTTCTTTTTCCACTACTGCCTGTGTTGTTCACACATAAATGTCCAATACTACGTCTCTGGACTGTACGGTCAGGAAGCTCACTTCTAGTGCTTCAATAAGGCGAGGAAGCACTTCCTCACTGACTAAGTTCCAATTTACGAAGTCCCGTCACAAAGGTTCGCAAACATACTGTAGAATGCAGGCCGATCCTACTCTCCGACTCCATAAACATGGACAATACATTGACAGTTTTGGGCGTTACTGACATCCATCACGATAGCTGCTGAAATTTCTGCGATAATTGATGTGGCGAGGGGAAAGGGGGTGTTGCTCAAATTGCAACGAACGTAAAAAAAATTTCACGTGTTTGATTTTTGGTGAAGTATTACATGTAAGAGATTCTAGAATATCCTAAGCAAAGTAAATATAAAAAGAATTGATTCACGAACAACCAGTACATAGTAAGCTGAAACAAATATAAGGAAATCAACAATTTCCTAAGAACTTATTGCAGTGCGAAAGGTTTGTACTGCGACGCTAGATGTTGAATTAACACTGCTTATAAAATGAAAGATAGTAAAAAAATATATGCAGAAGTGTTCAGCATCTATGGGGGTTAAAAAGGGGATGAGGAGATGCTGCGGTGGCAAAATTAGTAACGATGAGGGAAATGAAGTAGGCTGCCATACTAAAAAAAAAAAAAAATCAAAAGGCTAAGTAACGTCCGCCAAGTTTCTACACATGAAAAAAGTTTCGATCCCACGAGGAATCGAACCCGGTTCGCCATGGCGGAAGGTGGAAACGTCTGCCCACAATACCACAGCCCTCAAAAACTAAAGGGGATTATTTTCAACGAAATTTGTGACGTAAAGAGTTTGTTGCATTAATGAGTGTTACTCAGCCCTTTCCCAGCACCTTAGTTGGATGCCTTCTAGGCAGTGACGTTTACACAAGGCAAGCAATGCTTACCCTATACATACTGGAAATGTTTGACCCTTTATAGTTTCGGCTTAACTTTAAAACACATTTAATTCTGAGTTTCCCATTTCCGATCGAGAAACAGAGTTTCCGTAACTCCTGTACTGTACACGCATAGTGCTGCTGCTATCTAGTATCTACTTGCACAAAAGAAAGCAACAACACGCCACACGTTCGACCGCGTTCCTTCGGCAGGGTAGGCATCGTTCTGTTTGCATCCTCCAGTTCTACATTTTTCCTTGGAAAGTGGATGAAACTGTTTGGGAAAACGGGAGTTTTCTTATTTGTGATATGCTCTCAAAGTAATATTTCATTTAGTTATTACTACATGAATTTCGTTTCCGATTTTATAACTAATTTTAGGTATTATAAAACTGATATGCATCCCGCGCGAGCGAGTTGAGGTGAAGGACAGAGTTATATGATAGTGGCGGCAAGTCAATGGATTGTTTTGAATGACAGTCAAGCGATAGGCCGGTGGTCGCGTATCTGTTACAGAAAGCCAGCCTACAGGACAATCATTTTTGCGGCGCACGCTGCTGGCCCTGGTTGTAATGAGTTTCTGCGTCTATCTAAGAATTCTTCTGGTTGTTCACTGCTCTAGATTCTGTCCGCATGAATCGGGGTGCATTGAACTTCCCCGAGTCAAGGCCAGCAGAGTATGAATGTAGCGACGGGCCTCCAGGTCGAGAGTAGTTGATAATGAATGAGTGACGAGTTCCGAGCGATATACGACGAGCAGCGAGAGAAGTGACCAGCAGAAGGGAAATCTGCGACTGTATCAAGCAAAGAAGAGTGCGGATGGCAGACTGGACTACTGGACTAGATGCGTGAGTGAAAGACATTACAAATGGTGGCAACAGATAGACAGAACACGTGTTAATGATGATGAGTTAATTAATTAACGTCCAGCTTAATGCCTCTTGGTTAGTCAGAGTTGAAATAGACGAATATTGCGCTCGCTGTTAAATAAAAATAGTAGTAATGGAGAGATAATTTAGTGCTGTAAATAATAAATGTGTGAGTAAATTAGAAAACGTGTTTAGTTCTTTCATTTTTATTAAGACCTCCATCCCTCACCAACTCAGATACGCCCTTCACACGTCCATGTAACACAGGACTATACTGTCCCTGCGGACTTGCGACTGTCAAGATTTCACTGAAACTGTTCAAAAGAATGGTGGATGATATTGGCTGTTCACGAAATATTGAGCACTTTTGAAATCAAACTTTGGAAAATGTCACTGCTAGTAGTATGCTATGGAGTGGTCTGGGATTGGGGATGCGGCGCCTCGGTGTCACGGTTGTCATCTTGAATTTCCCTTTTTTTCTCTCTTTTCCCCTTTCCCCCTCAAAAACTTCTCAAATTTCCTTTTTACCCTAAAAATTTTCCTAATTTCTCTCAAAACTGGCCAAATTTCCCGAAAAAATGCACTTTGCACAACCCGTCTGGCACTTGGTCAATTCGGATGAATCCGACGGAAATTGTGCAAATAGCCACAGGAGTGTGCAATCATTTACAATCACGCTCTATCAGTTAATGCTAGCATCATCCATCTTGTTTGAAGAATGTTCGAGTACATTGCCCTGTCATGCAACTTCTCTCATTCCTTCCTATCCCTCGGGATCCCACTCTTTCCGGTCTCCTTTATTTTCTCTCTTGCTTTTTACGTTCCTCATCTTTAATGTCCGAAACCACCGCCGCCAGTCAGCTGCTGTAGGCAGCCACCAAAGTGTGCTAGGTTATACCGTTCGCAGTTAGGAGCGCTGGTATCGGCGCAGCCATTTTGTATGTGTATTGATTCACGCATCGCGTGCAGGGGTGCAATAGCGTAGGAGAGTGTAGTTCAAACGGTGGCCGCCAGGAGCACCGGGAACTAATTTTTTGTTGGTAGTCGTTTACAAAGGCCATCGGTTGTAAACTACCACGATAAGCCATCATATCTCGCGCGCTCCTGACATTAAGGGCCGGTTGCACCAACGTCGCCCCCGCTTCGATATCGAATGATCCTAGTTCCGAACCAGAATCCAGTTTGATCTTGGATCCAACGTAAAAGTGTTGCACCAACGGAATTTCATGATTCTGAATCTTTGATTCGTCGATCTTGGAGAGACGGATATTAAGTATCAGACAAATTTTTGCTATTGGTTCGTAATATATAACGTCATGGAAATAGGCGTATTTTTCATAATATATAGAACTAGATGTGCGATCTTTTATCTGTTTTAAGTAAATTATTGCTGTACGAATTTTATTGAATAATATTGAAGTACGTATAATGTTGTTTTAATTTCCCAAGAAAACAACCGAATGTAGTTATATCTGTTGGCGTATTTTCATACATTTGTCGACGATAGCTGCTCATCTCGGATCGAAATTTCAAACCGCCAATTTCGGCGGTTCGAAATGAACTTAATCTCGATCTCCATTCCAGCTCTGAACTTAGAATGGTGCAACAGTTATCAGTGTCGATTTAGATACGATCTCAGATCGAGTTTCGAACCACAATTGTGCAACCGGCCCTTAGAGAATTGAATATCTGCAGTTATCCGAATGAATGTTCTGGTTAATAGTCTAAGAACCACGGGCGGCGATTACAAAGGCCAACTGCACGTGTCGCCTGGTAAACCTGTTTCGGTTCGCGCCCTCCTAGCCTTCAGCAGATTGAATTTCTGCGTTTATCTGATGGGATATTCTGGTTTAACGATCTAGTTTCCCTCAGCGTGACTCGGCGTGCGGCGAACCTTCTAGAAGAAGCTGACTGATATTTAAGCGCGATGGGCCTACGAGCCGGAAGTCTGGGGTCGGGAATTTTTTCGATTGTGCGACCTTAAAAGATAGACGAGCCAGAAGAGCAACAAGTGGCGACTGAAGTGACCAGCAGGAGTAATAACGGCAACTGCGAGCATCGATTCAGTGAAGAGTGCGACTGGCAGGCCGGAATTTGAACAGGATGCGTAAGTGTATTTCAAATGACGGCAACATACAGACTGAAAATGTGTTAATTATCAGTACAAGTTTATTGACTATGACCGAACAGACATTGAGAAGGACTTTAATAAGAGTTGAAATAGGCGTTAAATATTGCGCTCGCAGAGAAATACAAAGTGTAATAGTGGATATAGATACTGTAGTGTTGTAAATAGCTTCCCTAAAACTTAAAAAATATATAGTTTTTTTTTTTAATTTTATTCATACTACCTGTATGCTTCATGAACTCTGATACGCCGTCTGGGTTCTTGCAACAATACGATAGGCAGAACTACACAGCATTAGATAATTGGTATTGGTTTTTACTTTTTTGGCTAAAAGCCGTGTTCCCAGAACACTTATTACTAAGGTAATTGTATACACGCAAACAACAATTTTACATAAATGTTTTAGTACAGTCCTCATTTTTGAAATAGTTTTGCCTCTGGGTAGTTTGAATGTGACCAGCCTTTATTAAAACACTGGCCGACTGTGACCACACCTATGCCTATAGATTGTTCACGGTAAAGTGAGCACTTTTCAGGCCCTAGTTATTCTTCCATTTCAACCTTTTTTTTTTTATCCTTTAACCACTTTTTAAAATAAATATTGCCATATAAGTAGAGCCACGACTATTTCGTGAATTCACTCAGAGGCGAGGTAGACTCCAAACACTTGTTCTTTTCTCCTACTGTTGTGATTGGACGACACTTCTTTAGACACGTCCCGTTTAACTGCAAGCCAGTGATAAGCAGGAAGCAATCGTGCGAATGAGTGTAACAGTCCTTTAGAGAGGCCTCACTTGAGACACTATCGTTTGCTTATTGGTTGCTGTGATCGAGTGTACGGAGGGCTGTCCAGCCTAGCTTGCTGCCAACTCAATCCGCGAAATACTCGGGGCTCTACATATAAACACAATGTGTATATTCCACCCCACTCGGGATTTAACGTTAAAGACTGACGGTAAAGTGAGCACTTTTTAAGGCTCTTCTAAATGTTTCCTTTCGTCCATTTCCACCTTCCTGCTGCTTTTTAATAGAAACTTGCAATGTGAACAATGAACACAGTGTATACATTTCATCACCCTCAAAACCTAATGCTTGAGGTTGCAATAATATATATTTATTAGTGGTTAATGCCTGCTGGGAGGGCCTTAAGAGGTGCTCCTCTACCGTGAACAGCTTATGATATATATAGACTATTATTCCAAATGAGAGGACTTTCCAAAGTGCTCACTGTACCTTGAATATCTACGTTAACAGTTTCCTAGCCAGAGCGTGTGGTAAAAGGGGTCGACGACGAGAAGAGAGGGGAGTATTAGACGGCAGCTGGCGACGACGGCGCTAGGGCGTCTCCGGGAGAGAAAGGAGACCTGTGACGTCCGTCGCTCTGCGGGAGTAAACAGCCGCGCGCACACAAAAACATTTACACTCGCTACACGTCTGCCGCAGCTGACACCCGCCTCGGCCTTAGTCATCGCCACGCTGAATAAAACCCACAAGCAAGCCAGCCAGCTCGGAGCCACCAAACACAGCCGGAGTTGCAGACATCCCAGCAAACTGGTTACCAGTTGTTCATTACTTCTGTAATTCAACCGCGCGAAGTCGGGGGAAAAATAATGCCGGCAGTCCACGGTGGAGCTGCCTTGCATTTATATATTCTGAGCTTGCAAGGCTGTACTTCCAGAATGGATGGAGTTCCTAGCCAATCACAGGATACTAAGGAGTGGAATGTAGTGGAGTGATTTAGGCAGCTCTTAACATAGAGGTCTTGAGAGCCGATGAGGGTGAAGCACGATTCCTATAGATATAGGCTGTTCAAGGTAAAATGAGCACTTTTCAAAACCCTGCTTAAGATCTAATTGTAGGCACGTTGTGTATTCTCCCGCCTTATCTAAAATTAACATGGGTCTCATCACTTTATTCAAGCGTTGGTCGAAAGAAACTGTGAAATCATTAAGAAAGTAAATACTTTACAATGCTGGTCATTTTTACACTTCGATGCTTTAAAAAAAAAAAAAAAACCCAGAAAGCGAAAGAAATAATTTTAAGTTATGACAAATGTTTAACATTTTTTATTCGACGTTAAGATATGCAACTACTTTCCAACCATCGTTATCAACTTTACTGGACGAATGTCACTGTATGCGCCCATTAAAATTATGCATGCAGGGGCAGTAATTTTTTCTAAGGTTCATTTCTAAAATGCTCACTTTATCGTGAACAGCCTTTACTACGAGAAGTAATTCTTGGTCAGAAGGAGTAACTGGCCAATCAGCGATATATTTTCTGCGCGCTTTTCGGAGGGAAGAACAATATTTTGTGCTCACATTCCTTTAAAAATTGTAAGAGTATCTCGAATGAGAAAGCCTGCGAACCCCACTAAATCCAAAATCATGTCGATCAAGGGGAAAAGAAACTTGGTAAATTTTCTGGACTCCCCCGCAGCACGAAATTTCCTAAGTGTTACAGCATGGCATGTTCGTAGTACCTTAAGTATACTAATTTGTAGATACGTCTGTCCGAGTATGAACTCTAACTTAGTACTAACTTTTTGGGCAACACTATATAAATTCATTATAACTAAATAAAATGATCTACATACGTATTTGATAAAATTATACTACAGATGCAATTAAAATATCAAGTCCGTGGACCTAATAACCAGGAATGTGTACTGATCAAGTGACGCTATGAAAATGTTACTAAAAAATGTGCATACACAACGCCGGTAATTATTTTAGTGAACTTTAAATGTCAGCCATAACAGTAATTCTGAAAACCACACTTTTCGGCATTCAAACATAGAACCACTTTTCATAACCCACTGCAAACGTCATTATACAGTGTTACATTGTAAATACAACATTATTACATAGTACAATAACATACTAATTGTTGACAAGCTACTGCAGGGGGATTTTTTCCCCTCCAAACATTGAAAAACACACACACATGCACTACTCAACGAAATAAGCAATTATTGGAAAATGTATTTCTGCGAGCATTTCGAAAATATGGGTGGTACTGAAAAATCATAACGCACACAAGCCTCGTTGAAGAGAACCAAGTTTACAAAATTCCAGATGATGAACTTCATTAGACCTGAGAAGCCTGCAAATGTTATATTTGTCTAAATATTTTTCTGGCTATTTATCTCACCGAGAACACTTACAGAGTAAACCTCTGGCCGGAGTTCAAACACATTATATAAATATGTATGATTATGTATGCAGAAAAAATATAATGAAATCCGACGTGTAATTGAAATTTTTGTCAGTCCATGTTCCATGTTCGTTGCCACAATTACGCATTAAGTAACAGTAACACAAGTCTGTCTGCGAGAAAATTTGCCAATACGTGAATTCCCCCAAAACACTAATATTTTTAATTCTTTGGTGCAACATTTTTGACTACTGAACTATATCCAGAATGTGGTTACAATATTATATATATATATATATATATATATATATATATATATATATATATATATATATATATATAAATAATCCTTTGTTACTTTGTTTTTAAAACTGGCTCACATCTAGCAAACATAACGAATGAGAATCGTTCCAGTACAAAAAAAAAAACACTATTGCCAGTAGCAGCACTGTAAAAAAAAAAAAAACTAATAAAGGCCGCCTTTGTATTAAAGTCTGTGCTCTATCGTTTAAATAGGATGATTCCTGTGTTGTTGAAAGCCCATTCTTTCAATTTTAAACACTCGGGCGGTAAAAGTCCGGTGTTGAAGGGTGCCAAAATAACATCCGCAAAATTACCAATTACTTGTGTAATCTTATAATTATGCTTACACACGCGATGACGTACACCTAACAGGTTCTCAACATCGCCCCCTTGCAAAATGCGAAGCTCGCGTTATTTATAACGTCGTACAATTCGAAATCCGGATATTTGTTATTCAGATCGTCAACGTGGTTACCAGCGGGACAAACTATACTCTGTTTCATATAACTTCAATGAAATTTGACAGACGTTGTGACCGACCTATACAGCATGTAAACAGTACACGACCCCATTTCCAAAGTACTATACCAGCTGATGGTTGTTGTAAGATGCGTGTAATTATGTTGGTGCTCTTTGCGATGATCGTAAAATAGAATAGTACTCGGAATTAAAAATGATAATGTAGAAAATTAATGATAATTACAACATTTATGGTTAAAATTACGCCCATAGACTAATACATAATTTTTCTGAGTTATAGAGCAAGGGCCTTAAAAATATTTTAAAATATTATGGAAGAGCATGCGAACATCACGGTTATGTGAAAGGTCCTCCAACAATCTCCGTTGAGTCTGTTGTCTATGGTCGCCACCCGCCCGGTGAAAAGCCGTTGCCTTGCCATTGTGCTCACTGCTCTCTTCAGTCATAATTTATCTACACGCAGGAATTCCTTGCTGGTAATGTCGGAATATTTATGCAGTTAATTACTTCCGTATTTCATTAAAGGTAGTTCGTCATAGGTGCCTTTTTACAACAAGTCTCCTCAGTGGAATGAATTATCGACACGTGTCTGCCGCTTTGTAAAATAAGTTTGTTGTGTGCCGTGGCCCGCCATTTTCTGAGAGCATCGGAAAGCGCGAGAGAAAAATTATTTACGTTGTGAAGTTTGAATTTGTTGGTTTCAAGAAAAGTTAAGTGTTTTGTTAGTTGATAAGTTAGAAAATAAATTATTTCGTATCAATAGCCGACAAGTGATTTTAGTGAATTAATCATCCAAAGTTCAGCACGTGTTTAGGAATTACGAAGTGAACAGTAAGTTTGAGTGTTGCGTAAATAATGTTTTGTTAAGTTGTTGTTAGAATATTTAAAATGTATCTGGACTTTTGACTGAAACTAATGAATTTTACGTAGAAGTTAAATATGCTTAACATGTTTACAATGTGCATTTCGCACATCGGTATTAACTGTGACGTATTTATTAAGTTTTGTTCTTCCGGGAGGTTTTCAAATGTACGTGGCCTAAATAAGCGCCCTTTTAGTTTTAGTTCTTTATTTAAAAAATGTAAAGAAATATACTGCATTTAGTTTTTTTCGATTAAGTTAAAACTTTTGCGTTAGGCCTATAGTAAATGGAATGCTATTTTCGTACGAATAAAATTTTCCACTGCATCATCAAAACAATGCCAGTTCCAATCGCCACCTCATACGAAGAACCACAAAAAAATCACGTCTCATGAAAGACTATAAACTAAAGTTTCCCATCTAAAACAGAACCTTAACTAGTATATCATGTGATCAAAACAAAAATAAAACAGTTGGGAATGGAAACCAGCTACAGTAGCCTAAATACTGGACAGAAGTTGCCAGTTTCTCAATGCTTGCCATTGGATTCTTGGTTTGTTTACAAAGATGGTTTTCGTCACTAACAGAACAGCCGTGGCGGAGGGATACATGGTGGCCGCATTTTTTTTCTCGAGAACTGTCAGAATTTATATAAGTTATATGAAACAAGAGTATACCTATCTCACGGATCGTGACCGCAAGCGTCCAGCGCGATAAACATTCCGCCTACCACAAGGCAATGATACCGGCTTTCGTTTCGCGTTGACGTCACTCTTACGCAAGTCCACGACGAAGGCTGAGTCATAGCTGGATCCCCCTTGCATTTAGACACCTGCAGCTGAAGGGCACTCGCAAAAGTATTACTCTCGACACGTTACAAATTATAGTGAAGCAGTCATTACCCACTAACGTCAAACGTGTACGAGATTGAAACATACTGCATGATAAACCCGTGCTCCTATACAGACTTTTCCGTGCAAAGCGTAACACGTAAGTCGTCAGATTAGTTTCATGCGTGTAGCGAGTACTGCTCGTGCGTATTTACACACGCCCACGCGTCTACAGGTGATATTTTTAACCAGTGAAAAAACGGTTGCCCACATGTTTCATAATTTTTTTAGAGACTGCGCCACTAAATTGCCCGCATACCTGTCACACAAAACTACGTCGTAGTGGAAAAAAAAAAAAAAAAAAAAAAACACCCGCTACGGAACACATGCAATACGTTTTCGTACGAAAACGGCACTTCAACACCCGAGAATGCAATTCAGAAAAAAAGCTTGTTTTACTGAAAATTTTTGGAGCCCTATAACGAATAACGAATTACAGGATTTACGAACTTATGTGCCTTAAAATATTCTACCTGAATTATACGAAACTTTATGTATTTCCTGCACTTCGTTGTTTGCGCGTTTACACGTACCTCAGCATATAAATATTCTGGTGATAAGACTGCTAGAAATAGATAACAATTATGAGCCTGTACAGTTTTAGTCCAGGAAAGTTACGAACATAACATGGACAAATTTGCAAGAAAAAGTTTTATTACATCAGAATTAGCAGAAAAATTCGCAGATTAACATATCCAAAAGCCACCGAGATCCTCTATTATTTCCAACTATTTTCCCAAGAATTTTCCCGGGAAAACGATAAAAATTGGTAAGTTGAAAATGGTACGTTTTACGACCATAATATTATTGCAGACAATAATAAAAGAATAAAAAATCTCCTATATGATATATAAAATCCATAGAAATCCATGTAACATTTCGTACTATTTTCCTGGGATTTGTCCTACAAAAAGTTAAATTGAGTTGTCCAATGCATCCTAGAAAACGCATTAATGTATGGTCAAAAGTTTGTACTGGCATAGTTTTCATCTTTAAAGCTTGATCTGCAATTAAGTGAAGCGCTGAGTACATGCAAGTCTTGTCTCCATGGTACATGTCTATGAACGGGAGAAATGTTACACTTTATTTTCCTAGAAGTGAATCACTGTGCAACATTTGTATAATTTCTGACCAATTTGCCATTTGATACCTCAAGAACCACACTCAATGTTTTCCCTTATACAATCATTGTAGCGTTCCTACATTTGCTCAGGAAACAGTCAAATGCATAAGGAAATTCCCAAATTTATATAGTAGCGACGCTAAGCATTCCTATACGCATCCTATCTTCCACAGTATATCGAGATTTCTGGTTGGATCCACAGCTTTAACAGACGGAAGGGGTCTGTATGTTGCTTCGATTTGTTGCTGTTTTAGTATAATGAAGGTGAATATTCCTTAGCTGTCTAATTTATTTTAGAGTAGTTAGTTTTCTTGCGATCATCATGCATGTCTGCAGTTCTGGAGTGGTCACAGTAACCATTCCCAAGCCTTATAGCATATTATGACCACCCAGAGTCCGTATATCATGGTCTACAATATCAGGTACAAACTGCGAAAAGTTTCCAGGAACCATTCTGTTTGAGTCATCGCTGTTAGACGCTGCACCATTTCTTTCAAAATTCATAAATTCTTGATCAGAGCCGTAGAATCCCAGTTCATGCAGAATATCGCTTGGATGCAAAATTATGATGAAGTTTAGACTCCAAGACTTAAATGAAATGAGAGAAGTTCTTGGGAGAATCTTTTGCACGATTACTTGACCAATACTAGGTAATGTTAAGTAATTTTATTTTTTGCTTGGAAGCATTTCAAGGGAAAGACTTAAGCAATGGAGGTCGAGCATCTAAGCATATACGTGCAGACTGTAATTTAGAATATGTTGGGTAAAATCCTAGATCGTGAGCTACAGACTTACATTCGCTTCTGATCATCCTTGCAGCTGTTTCTGTGATCGCACATTTTCCATTATGATTCGTACTACATGTGTTCTAGAACCTTACCAGAATATTACGAACATTTTCGTGGAGGCTGACAACATTTGTAATCTCGTGCTTTTTCGAAAACACCGCATCACGAAAATTCTCAGAGATTCTTATAAACTTTTCTGAACCTAAATTTTCTTGTAGATCTCTTATCATGACCTGTAATTCCTCAATATTGCTTTAGCCTATCTTTCAAACATTTAAAATCCTTCCATGGCAATAAGAAAGGCAAGATTCAGCAATCAGAATGTACATACTGTCCTTTAGATACAATATGCTCCACTCCCCTATCACACGATGCAGACCTTATCCCAATTAAACCCTTCTTTTTGTAAACTTAGCAATCTCTAGATTTAATATGTTCGTTACAAAATACACGCTTGGCGTATTATTGTTCACTTCATCCATGATGTTACTTTTAATACTACAGTTCCTTAATTAAACCGTAAGCACAGTATTTCACAAATGCCGTGGTATACTCCCAACTGTTTACGAATGATTATGACAACGCTATTAACACTATAAACTGTCGGTCTCCATCATCCTTCGCGAAAGTTGTACAAACGTGATATATGTAATGCATATTATATTAAGCTTGTTGCAATCCGTCATAAAGAAACGTCCTACATAAGACAGAACAAGAGAGTAAGATAATAAAATTCTTTAATTATTAAATTTTATTTATTTTTTTAGAGTTTATCAAGGACAGAACACGGGAAAATAAAATTTTCGGACGAATTTTGTATATGTTTGATATATAAAAGGAAATGTAGTGTTCAATTTTTCTCTCTACACTGTTGTTAAACAGGCAGTTTTCGAATAATAAATTTTAAAATATTTTTCGGGGACAAATCCCGATTAAATAAATATAAGTTATGGGTGAATTTTTACTAATTTTTTATATGTTATAGAAAATTTTGTTTCTTTAATTTCTGTCTTCGCATTCTTAGTCGTAAGATGCACAGTTTTTGAGTTATTAATTTTCTTAGACTTTTCCGGGAAAAATCCTAGGAAAACAAGAGGGAAAAGTTAACTGGATTTCGGTGGATTTTGGATAGGTTACGATACAATTTTTTTTTGCAAATTTTGATGCAAAATAAATAACTTTTCGTGCAATTTATCCATAAAACTACCACTTTTTTTTTCCTTCATAAAATGACTAGACTATTTTGTTTTTATCATATTATATGCATTTAAAGGTAAAAAAAAAAAAAAAAGCGTGAGAATTGCAAACAAAAGAATATTTTCAGAGCTTGCCTGCGCAGAGAGGTAGGAGAAAAGTAAAACCGCACAGTCGCAGTTACACCTGTGGGTTTTCATCGCTTGTATAGTTACAAACCTACTGCTACACGTCTAATTTGCAGAAATCTACCTGCACACACGTAACGTATTACCTAGCATTCTACTAAAAGATGTTCGCGATAAAGTGAGCACTTTTGAAAAGAACCTTAGAAACAAGTCACTGCCCCTCCTGCAGTTGGCAATGATGAATGGGAAGTAGTTCCGGATCTTAACGCCGAATAAAAAGTGTTGGGTAACCATTTCTGATAACTTAAATTATTTCTTCCTCTCTCTGTTTTTAATGCACCGAAGTGTAAAAATGGGCAGATATTAAAAATTTACTTATCTACGAATTTCATAGTTTCACTTGACAGACGCGCGAATAAAGTGATGTCAATGGAAAATGTTAATTTTACATAATACGGAAGAATACTTAACGCGCATGCAATTAAATATCAGCAGGGCTGTCAGAAGAGCTCATTTTACCGTGAATAGTCTATACCTCGAATTAAGACGTTACAACTTAAATTTCGTCTTTTATTTTTAAACTTATTGAAATTCACAACTAGAATTAGAGTACTTCAGTCAAAAACATTATGAATTAATGAGACTAGAGCGGAAATTACAAGTAAATGTTACTGCTCTCTGCTACTATTTGTGAAATAACACTGTGGGAGGAAAGCGAATTTCGTACGTTTATTCACGAGTCCACCGGAAAAAAACACAAATGTTATGCACACACAGTGAAGATGACACGGTGCAATTGTATACGCTGCATGCACGAAGCAGTTCAGGGAATACTTTTAGTTTACTGCATTCTTTAAATCTTTTGAAAATACATGCCCGTACAAGTCATGTCAAGTTCCAGAAGTTGCCTAATGAGGAAACTAAAACTAAGATAAATTTACTCTTCTGCACGTAAGTATCTCCGGACATGGCCGCAGTCAACATGAAAAAAATGGCGTATCAAAATGTTTTAAGTTGCTCTTTGAAAAGTTTTGTATTTGAAAGAATGCATTTTTGCTAGTACTAGGATAGGTTATTGAACAGCTGGCTTGCAGAACATGGGGGCTCTTTTGAAGAAAAAAAATGCTGATGAAAAGATTCGGTTGTAAGATATAAATTATTTTTACATGTTTAACATAGATGAAGAGTAAATACATTTCCATTATTTTTCAGCTAATCCTAAAATAATCAAAGCAATCCCGGATCGTGGGCAAATATCCTTACTCGGTTTTAAACGAACCTAATACGACCAACAATATAAATATAGTCCGTGGTTACATCGAACTCTTGTGGAGTCCTACTTTCAGAATATTCCTCCGCCTTAATCAAGTCTACAAAATTACCCTAAAGGGCCAGTGCACTGCAATTGTGCGCTTTCAATTCAATAATTTCCATGAGAACTATTTCTTACCAGGCAATACCAACACACCTATTTTCTGTTTTTATTAATATTAATTACAGACGTAGTGTTATTATTTATAAATAAAATGTAAGTAATAATTCAATTTAACACAAAGTAAAATAATTTTATGTTAACACGAGTACAAAACGCTTGTGAATAGAGGCACCTGTTTTTCGCGAAAATATTCCACGACAAGTTGTGTTCCAACGCACTTCAGTTCAAAACCACTTTCGTGATTGGATCATTTGAATTGTTACGCATCTATCTGTCTGCCTGCGAAACCCCGACGATCAGTATCCGAGAAACTTAATTCTGATTGGCTCACTCATGTAACAGACTGTCTTCGCACAAATACAAGCGGCCATTAGTCAAATGAAGACTGCAAGTGTGCACATAGATGATTGTTATCTAGCCTCCGCGTAAATCTTTTCGCGAAAAACAGGTGGCCCTACTCGTGAGACGTGGCACACACGCAGAAACAATCAAGCAGGTCACACACTAGGTGATTTTTCAAAGGTTTGATTCGAAAAGTTTGAAGACACTGCGAATAGAATACGGTATGCCATTAAAAGTTTCACATTTTAAAATGACTTACGAGTGTAGACTTTTACCCGCCACACGCATATGCGCAGTAACCAACACCCGCCAACACTGTGAGTGCGAGCAGTAAATTTCCGGGTGTGTATTCGGGAGACTTTTTTAAGCAGCATTGACAGCCTGTTTCCCATGTTGAGAGCTCGCTGCTGTGTGCCAGATTCAGCTGCCGATTCCCTTGCTCGTCCACGCGCTGTAACACTTGGGGGCCACGCGCCAACCTCTCGCAAGATACCTCGGAGAACTGATTCTCAATTTCAACTCAACTCAGGCGAAGTACTTTATCAACAGGAAGTGCCTTTTTTTTTTCTATTGCAAAACATGTTGAGCAAGGTAACACGAGCCGTGTTTTGAGGAATTTTCTGGAGTAATCCTAACCTTCAACTCTGCAGGCCTATTTAGTTTCGTATGAGCTCACGATCGCCTCTCTCTTCTCAAGTTCTTTTATCGCTTAAGATAAACTACTACTCTGCGTGGAGGATCCAGTAACAAGCGCTGCGAACAGTCACCGTCTGTCCACGAGGATCGGAACTACTCACGTCAAGGGGAATTCGTAGAAATCAATTTGAAAAAAATGTATTGCGAAATATGGCAAGGGTGCAATAAGGATGCAATATGCACTCCCAGTAAGCTGAATTTACCGCACATTACATGTGGAAATGCAGTATATTATAGGCTGTTCGTGGTAAAAATGAGCAATTTTGATTTCTGATTGATTGATATATTGTAGTTGACATGAATAATAACAATACAAGAATAAATAAAAATACAGCACAGGAATGCAGAAAAGAAATTGGCCTACTAGTGAACAATCACTCTTCTGCACAACTGGACGAAAGAAAGCAACGTGAAAACTGCAACAGAATGAAAACATAGACACTGAACATCGGGAAAATATCCAAAACGCCAGGAGGGAAAAATCTTAGAATTGCCATACAAACATTATAAATAAAAAGGTAATGGAACCAATTAAAAAAAAAAAAAAATGGAAAATAGTGAAGGGAAAAATTTTCTAATCCGGATTTCAGGTCCGGGAAAATTGGCAGCTGCAGATAATTGCGTTTTCAGTTAATTTGTTCTGCAACATTTTTTTTTTTTTAACGTATTCGCAGAACATGTAGGCCTACTCGGCGAGATATTAGCACATACACAAAAACGCTGTTTTTACGTACAAGTGCTTGCAGAGGCTCGGTAGAAAACACGTCAGTCGAAAACAATTAGTTATTTGCAGTGGTGTCTAACACAAAACAGTATTCAAAAATCGTTCCATGTCCAAAGACATGTTTAGAGTTCTCATTTCCACTGCAAGGCTGATTTTTGGGCGCCAAAATTACTAACGTGGGTGTTGTTATAATAATATTTAGACGATAAAGGTTTCTATATAGAAACTTCAGAGTTGTGTTTAGACGCGCTATCCGTATTAGCGAGCTATACAAAAAAAAAGGTTCACTCACCCACTTAAAGTTACCTACGGAAAGACCGCACGCCAGTTGAGCGCCTTGCGCTTAGAGGCGACGAGGCAAGTTGTTAGTGAGTAAGAGTCGGCCTTAAAGCTGGATTTACAGTAACCCGACAGTACGAAAAAACAGTCCCGACACAGACGATAATTTTTCATCAGCCAATCAGGAGCAAGAACAACTCGACAAACGAAGCCCCGACAAAATTAGATTCTATTTCTACTTTCGTCGGGCGTCGGACCGGTCGGTATAGCTTGGCAGTAGAAAAAATACATAAACATAACCTTACAAAAGAAAACGTCGTGCGGACTTCACTACTGTGGTGAATTTCCCACTAACAATAATGTTTTTTTACGTGCACATCCTGGTTATCGTGTAACAGAAAGCTAATGAATTGACAAAAATATTCGTGGAAAACTAACTGCTCCAAAATACAAAAAAAAAAAAAAAATACTTCGTTTACAAAGTTGTCACAACTAAATAGTGTACAATGATCTGTCATTTCTTCACACTCCATAGGAAGTTACTGGCAATTGTAGGATTTTGCTGAAAGCCACGCAACACTTGTCAGAATGAAACTGTCGGGGTATTGTAAACATTGAACCAATTTTGGAGGCGGAAATGGTCGGGCTGCAACGTCGTGTCTGTCGGGAAGAACTCGTCGTGGCATTGTAAATCCAGCATTAGAGCTCGCGCGTTTCGAGGCATCGGAGGTGCAAAACAATTGCTGGCAGGCGAAACCATGGAACCATTAAGTCAATGAACAAAAAAAAAAAAGAAAAATAAACACGTTCGATAACTCCATGTCATACGTATGCATGCTAAATGCAAAATTCAAACTTCATTACAAATGTTAGTAACTAAAATCTCGAACAGACGATACAACATCTCGCATCGTAACAGACGACTCTACCATGAGACCTTGCTCGAGTTGCTCAACTGATTAATTTTCATACAGGACGCTATCAGCAGTCGCCTGTTTTCAATACTCCTGTAACACTGCATTAAAACAACTAAAAAATTGGAAAATTAATTAAAGAAAATGTAATGCTTGGGAACAAACCTTTGTTTATATACATTCATTTCCAAAATGCAAGATGTTGATATGTATATCCGAAATTCTTAATTACAGTGCTAATAATTTACACAGGAGTAATTATTATGGTAAATGAAATTAAAGCTCCACCAGTTCTTAACATTGAAAACATTATCTGCGACTGTAAAATACCATTATTTACTTCAAAATAAGTTGATTACGCATTCCATTTATTTTGGAGATGAAATCAATATGGCGATGATTTGATGATTTCGTTATTTGGCATATTAGTAATATTCGTTGGGTACTAAAAACTAATACCAAATTATCACGTGCATCATTTTGATACACAAAATCTGGTCGCGTAACAAATTGACTAAGTTTAAATCTGCCACTTCGGAATAGGCCGTAGTCAATCCTACACACATCAAGAGGATTATGTACCTTTTTTCGAGGGGTATTTATTGCGTGAACTATATTACGCGGACGTTAAATTTATACGCCGGTCCTCCAGAAGTACGTGTTCAAGTATTACTTAACTAATAGTGCTTTAATTCTTTCTGAATGAAACGTGGTCAAGTGTCCAGAAGCAGGATACAAAAAAACGCTTCTAGGTAAAAAAGTAGTAACGATGGTCTTCCGACATTAAGTCATTAAATTCAACCTTCGATGTATATCCTTGAAGTTAGTCCATAGCTATTACTCTGCATAATGGCGTACGAATCATAACTGCAGCGTTTCACATATAGTCCTGGACATCACTCCGCTCGCACGTACACAGTGCCTAGCGTTGCTGAACAATGGCTATTAACAGCTGCGAGCGTGTGAATAACAACTCGCTACACAGCGCTTTCTTGGAAGCTAGCACCCGAGATCTTCCAGTCTGACCGGCAGTCAGAGCTAACCTCGGGCAAGTGCGTCATTCAGCTACGGCTGCGCCGCGGTGGCTAGCTCCAGACTGCCTTCCTGTCCTGCGAGATGGCTCGACCAAGGTAGCCGTGTCAACTTCGTTTCTTTCAATCATGGTTTGTGCGGTGCAGTGCAGTTATACTAGAATTATCTGTGTACGTATGCAAACAGAATTGAGTGAAATGGCGTTTACTATGCATTAGCTTCGGTTTGGCGGGAAAAGCAAAATGCTGATTGAACTGTTAGAAATAAGTTACAGTGAAGACGATTTATTGGATTAAGTAATTTAATTTTTATGATTTCCCTAGATTGTTCCTGTAATTTTTATAAACAAACGGGATAACCAAATGCTTTACCTTAATGCCTAGAGTTTAATTCTTATATTTATATGGGATGTTCACGAACAAATGATGAAACACAAGAGTGGAGTATATAGTACAAATCGAGTATATTTCATCAAGGAACCAATAGTCTAACGTCCATAGTTAACCTGCTAATTGCAGTGGCAATGTGCAGAGGCGGGTATGCAACCTTGTATACGTGGCATTGTAACCAGCCTGTGCGCAGGTCTGTGCCTGAGGACATCGCTCAGTACCGCACGGTCGCAGTCTCGGAGATGCTGCGTATCTACAGTTCCTGCGGGACGTGTTACTGGAATACTTGGAGGAAGTTCCTTTAGATGCTTGTGAGGCGATGTGGTCTAAACAGGACAAGGCCCGCCTCATTTCGTCATTGCGGTTCGCCGGCACTCGACATGCACTTCCCGAACTGGTGGATATGTGGAGGTCCCATAACATGGTCACCACGCTCACCTGACTTCTGGCCGTGGGGCCACATAACATCGATGGTGTATAGCACACCACTTGACACGAGGGATGAGCTCATTACGCCGGAAATCTTTGCACATGTGCGTCACAACATACTTCAGCGCTGCCTTTGTGGCCGACGGTGGCTGGCAGTTTGAACAGACGCTCTGTCCTCATGCCTTCAGCCCAAATATGCAAATTAAATGTAATTTCATTGCACTGCATGTAGCCTAGCTGTGATTGCCTACCCGCCCTTGCACATTGCCACTGCCATTAGCAGGTTAACTATGGACGTTATACTATTGGTTCCTTGAAATATGCTCAATTTGTACATATCTACCCCAATCTGGTGTTTATTATAATTTTTTCGTGAACATCCGGTATATCATAAAAAAAAATATTATTTTGCTTACATGCTTACAGGTTTGAATTTCCCTGTGCCATGGTGCACATTTCTAAACATAACAATGAATTATAAACTTTGATGTCACATTGATATACTTCCTTCATAAAAAATTGGGCGTAATTGCAAAAACACACCGGATTTGTTTACACTACACCAGTTACATAGACCACCTCAAATTGACATAAATTGACCCAAAATAACCTGCGCCTGCTAAAAGAAGCAAACGGCAAACAAGTTATAACGTCACATCCGATCGAAAGAAATACTGTGTGGTGCAGCTTTGTGCAGATTTGGGAGTTTGTACAGCTCATACAGTTGAGAGATAGAAACCTACGTTTTACATAGTAGTAGCATCAGGCGAACCCGTATGTCGAGCTACTCTTAATTTGAACGAAGAGGCTGCTGTCAACGTGTTTTAAATAAGAAATTTGAAATTAGTTTGTTTATGCCAGAACTTCTAAAATTGTCTGGTTTCCAACATGCTCTAGAGAAAAAAAATCTTAATCCATTCCGTATATCATGAAATTACAACTTTTACCCTTTTAGTTTTTTAATGCAGTATCTTAACCTAAAGAGGATTATCTAAAGTAGTGTTCAACAAACACACCACGGCAATTTCTTCTATCCCATATGATAATATGTTGTAACCAAACACTTTTGGTGATACCGGGGGTATATCTCATGAAGCTTATCTATTGCACTCCACATACTAGCTCAACTACTCCAAGACATTTAAGACGAAGCAAGCGGAAACCATTCCGGTTACTTACGCAAATATGTTCTATCTTACTATTTTCACACAGCCGTTATTTTTAGAACCATGAAATACGAAGAGGTAAAACCACCAAGGATAATTCATTACTAGCAATTTACATGTCATTTCAACTTCGTGAGCTATTTTTCAGCTAGCGAGTTGTCGTGCAAACTGTTACGTAGTCATTCTTATTACGTAAGTACAACATGAAGCTATGACTCGATTCGTAATGCAGAGTAACAGCCTTTCTTAAAAATCAACTCATTGAAACTGCATGCACCTACATTGGTAAAAATTCAGAATTAATACCATCGTAGATGAAGAAACTTACGCAACATTTGCACTCGCTGCTCATCAAGTGCAAGCTCACAGAACACAATGGGAAATGGAGACCGAACATCAACTGTCAACTTTATTGACGTCGCTTCGCATCGCAGAACTGCAGAGTAGTCGCGTTGCGTTGTAAACAAAAGTGACACTTTGGTTGTTGGCTCTATTTCTTCGGCGCTACTGGAATACGAGACTGAGCGGGGGCCGTTCGAGATCACTCATTAAAAATGCTAGCCTTATTCTCGCTATATGGGCAAGACAGAATCTCCAAAAATATGAGCAAATGTTACTACTACAGGAGTAAACGTAACAAAATAATGTCCTGGAACTGCCAGATGAGTTCGGATGTTAAACCTCACTGCACTGGTATGTTGATACCAAGCACTGGTATGTTGATACCAACAACCACTTTTATAAAATTGCACATACGAATATAGTGGCCCAAGTGTCCAATATACACGATGTTCGGAAACTACCTGTCGAAATTAAAACTACAGCACCTTGAGGCGAACAGAAACAAGAAACTCTAACCACTAAATGGTAGGAAAGACCTTTAAATGTGTTCAAATTGAAGTTGAATTTCGGCAAACGACGCAGGGTATCCGCTGTCTTAAGTACCTGCGTGCACAACAAGTTGCATGACATGAAGGCGATAGGCGGTGGTGCGACATACGGCCAGCGCCTGTACATAGACTACCATGAAACTACTAACTCACCTGCAACTGCAGTGACATCTGTACGTGGGACAGTGGCAACCCATCCGACCGACAGGCGGCGCAGAGTGCCATGTGCAGCACTGCCGTGGATGCTATTTTTCTTATGTTTGAAGAAACAAACGCCAATGGATATCCTAACTGCCGCAAAAGTGGGAATAAATTCCTGGTAACACTGGCGAATAAAGCTTCGTGTAGACTGGATTTTGTTCGTTCCCGAAACCCGAAGCTACGGCAAATACGAAGACGTTGCTTATTTTGTGTTTACGGAGCTGAGCTCCGTTTTTCGTCATTACGAATCAAATATCCATAAATTAATAGTACATTTACGTAAAGATGCGTAAAATCATTACAGGGTATCAACATAACTGAAAGCGTGCCATGTGAAATCCTTATTGAGGTAAATGTGGTATCAGAAGTAAACAGGGTCAGTTAGGACTCAATGGGGTCTCGACCCGTCCCACTAAGCTCGTGATGCAGATACCCCGTGGCACAGCCGAGAAGTTGGTAACATAAGTAAGAGATATGAACAGGCCGCGAGAAGCTGTAAGTGTGGGTTTACGGGCAGCAGCACATGGGTGGCAGATTCGGCTTTCACCGCACAAAGACCGGTTTGGCTACAAGTTGACACTTGTAGAGACAGCTAGAAAAGGGGGGAGGGGGTATAACAATGAAGACCTAGCGTTTTGATACGTAGCCAACACACTATTCCATACAATGTATTTATATGTTTATATATATTATATATGACATTTCGAAAAGCCAATGGAAAACTCATCACAGGCTACCCCGAAGAATACATACATTGACTTCATATGCACAATAAAATGTGTTGTTCTATTAGGCAACTACGGAAACTACATACACTATAATTAAAAACTGTAAAATCTACCTTAATTTCATAATTAAAAAATAATAATCTGTAAGTAGTGCTCCACTTTCATACGATTTCTTGAAAATGTGTATGAAAGCCATTGCGATTAAATTAGAAAATCAAGGTGGAAATATATACCATTTTAAAAGTAAACTAGTTTTTAGGGATGTTAACCACCCTCAAAAAATGGAAAAAATAAAACGCTTTTATTGAAAAATATCGACAACTCTTCGAGATGAAAAAGGACGAACATGAAGGACGTATCTCCCGTCCCTAAAAATAGGGATTGTTAGTCCCTTATCGCAGTATACGTAACAGCCTTGAGCATTTGCCGAATTTTTAAGGAGGGTCATTAATCATGTTAAAATTAACAAAAAAGCCGCCTTACTGTAACATTAACTACCTCCGTTACCGATAGAACAGGTCTTACACTGGGGTGGCCGTCCAATTCTTTGGAGGTAGACAATGCGTGTGGCGTGTGTGAGGAACGTGATGCTTGCTAGGATGGGCTACCAGTGATGTGATTACTTCTCGTACACATGCATAGTTGTTAACTGCAAGCAGACAGCCTAAGATATGCAGACGGCGTTGTCTTCCTGCACTGATCTGCAGTCAACGTGTAGAAACACACGCCTGTGCAACTTTGGCATAATTTTCTGCCGTGGCAGATCACCTTGCACGATTTATTTGCAGATGACTCGGTACACGCCATTTTTTACGACGACTGACTTTGTACCTGCCATGTCATGCCCAACTATTAAAGACCATGATGCACAAAGAAAGCATACACCAAGGACTGAGGAAGACGCACGCGTTGGTGAAGTACCAACCGACTACCAGCTAGTGTTCGTGCCACTGCTCACGAGATAAGTTCGTCACGCAGGACTGTGAGGAGTGTGTTAAACTAGCAGCTGCTACACGCGTATTACGGCAGGAAGGTCCAGACAACGGGCTGCCGTGACTTTCTCCACAGAAACAATTCCTGCGGGTGGTTTCTACAGCAGACAGCTCGTGACGAAAAAGTTTCACAAGTTCGTGCTCTTCACAGACGAAACACGTTTTTCTCGTACGTACAGCAGCAGGAACAACCAAGATCATGACAGCGTTCCAACAGCGGCTTTCGATGAACATGTGCGAGGGAGAGAGTATGATTATTCGATAGGCTGTATCTCTTGCCAGTAGTTCTTGCGGCAGACATTAACCGAGCTGTTGGGAGGACATACCACTTCAGGCAAGTGGCCACATATGGCTGCAGCTTGATGGGGTACCTCCCACATAGCTCGTGGTGAACAAAAAAATTCCCACGGGACTAGGGATGTGCATTGGAAGATGTGGACCTCTCACCTGGCCTCGCCGAATCCCTGACCCACTACAGCCTCTGCCTGAGAGGCCACATAAACTTAAGACGCCAGTCGACAAACGCGGAGGACCTCGTGCCAAGGATAATAGCATCCTGCGATACGAGCCTCCCATAGTTCAAAAATTCACGAGTTCATATTATAGCGTTGCAATGCAAGTATTGATACAGGTGGCAGATATTTCGAACACCTGTTGTGATTAGCGTCAATGAATACCTAGTAAATGTATTAATGTAGGTATGAAATGTATTAAATAAATGAAAACAACACCCAGACTAATTACGGAGTGATTACATACACAAGACATGGAGACAGTGCTGGTGTAGTGGTCAGACAACTGGCTCCCCACCACCGCGAGCAGGGTTCGATTCTAGACGGGGCCAAACCTAGGTTTTTGGATGCGTGAAAATGTGGCGGACGTTACGGTTGGCTGGCGGCTTTTCTCCGAATGCTTAGGTTTCTGCCATTATTGCATTTCACCACTGCTTCAGAATGACTTCGCTTCATCACCATTGGCGTTTCGGACCTTAGCTACTGAAGCGACACCTGAATATTAAACACACAAATTCAAGACGAAACTTTTTCATAAAGAATGTTTCACTCGCCTTCGGGTCCATTTGTTGTCCGCTTGGAACGTAGGCACTAATGGACGTAATTCGATTTTTTTTTTAAAGGGGAATTTGTAGATAATTTCAAATGGTCGCTACTAGCATTGAGAGATATCCGCCCACGCCTGTTCACGTGACGGAGTCACATGTGTCTCCACATCGGACGCAGTAGGTGTATTTGTGTGGTTTGCTATTCTGCTAGTTTAGTGCTATTTTTGTTAGTTACAGTTCGTGTTAGCGGAAGCAGTTTTTTTTTGTACGCTGTTCGGGTGGCGGTAGCAGTTGCTATTGTGCTATTAAAAGCAGCTATTTCTGCTCTTGCTCGCCGAGGTACAACATAAATATCGAAACTAACAAGGTGGAAAAAGAAATGGCTGACAAAATAAAATTACAAACGATGAAGTCTATTGAGAATGATGACTGCGAATAGTAATTTGCTTATACGCAGATTGATGAAAAGAATATGTATGGGTATCCTGTAAGTGTAGAAGGAAATTAAAATAACTGAAACACACTAATTCTCGAAAGTAAGTTATCTTGAGTAGCCAATATTTCAATACACGTAAATAACACAGAGGAAATAATGATTATAAACATTTATCTAATCAATTGTTTTCTTATTTTTGCCTTTCTATTTCTGCTGTTCATCGTCCGTGTCGTCCTGCCGAGAGCAACTGCTGTTTTTGCTACTGTGCTGCTCGGGAAAATAATCACTTGCTCTCGGATAGTAGAAAAAGCATACTACGCGAACAAACCTGATCTCGATCAGCCGGCGATTCTGCTGGTAGTTTCGTAACCCCAAACAGAGCAATGACACTCGCTCCTGGGAGTCCGCCCCATGCAGACACGACCAGGGGGCCTAATCTCGAGATCGTTCGAGTGCAGTTAGTATACGAGACGTCTCGCACATTCCGCAACGTATACGAGACAATTGTTGTTAAGTTCCAACCCCTGAAACTCGCATACGTTTTCAGTGTGCGAGGGGAGTGACATTGGGTCATGTTGGTGAACCTGCGGCAAGACGGAAACATATATTAGCGGAACTCAGCCAATCAGAAGCGTCACTTGTATCGCGCGCGTTTGTTTATTTACATTGTACGCGGTTGAATAAGCAAATGGCTAAAAGTACCAAAATAACCAACGAACAGAAATTTATTCTTCTCGAATTCGTAGAAGGTTACGTAATTGAATATATGGTGTTGTGCCGTTCATCTATGATGTTTACAGAGAATTAATTGTGAAAGTAAAATCTCGTGCTGTCCTTACTTAACCTCTACGTACGTTGGAAATACCAACGAAATTAGGTTATTGTCTTTGTTTGTGGTATGACTTGATGCAATATTTATATGCCCTACAGCTAATAATATGGATATGAAATGTTACACGTAACAGCAGATTTGTTTTTTGTCTTTCAAATAGTTTACGTGACAGGGATTGGCCAGTAAAATTCTTCCCTGTGGAAATTACATATAATTTAATTAAGAGAACACAATTGTGTATCATACATTGCTATAATGTTTACATTGCAATATAAATAATGAAATGTGAATATATATGATAAGTTGCCCATCGTTTGGAGAGTATTAGCAGCTACATGGCACTTTGCTAGACGCCGTGTTTGAGTAAGAGCAACGGTGAAGTCCATAGATACTTTTAATGTAATAATACTGCAGACGTTGATTAAAGGTATCAGCTATTTTGGGTAGTGGCCGGTATTTTTTGGCTAGTAGTCTGAAGTGCTATTGAATTTAATTAATTTACACTGTTAAAAACAATTGTAGGAAACAAGAAACTTGCCCAAGGCAAACTGACAGCTGACTGGACAGCCAAGGATGCCAGCCGGTTGTGGGAAGAAGTTTCTGTGAAATTGAAAGTTTGTGCAATAATATCATGTTATTTGCAGAGTTTTATATGCAAGACTGACTAAATAATAACTTATGACGTCTAACCAACCAATTACGAGTCACTGAACAATAATTAACGTCAGTAGTAGGCCTATGTAAATTAAACTTTTACTCACCCTCATTTGCACTCTCAACACACATTTTAATTCTTGTCGATTCAACAAGTTCTTAATTTGCATACGATTATACATTTCGCACAGCATAAATTATGTGTAAATTGAATTCACACAGCGTCAACAGTCATCTTATGTTTAATATTTTGTTTGTTTTGATGCGCTACTCGTCTACGACTCCACATCTCGCACGGCGATGATCGAGAGAGTGGCCACTCGCACGGTCGAGACGTATACGATGGCTCTCGTTTGGTTCGATCTTACAGTTTTCTAAAATCGTGCAAGTTTCGGCCGCAATTCGAAGATTTCTTATACGAGTGCAGTTCGAGCTTAGGCCCCCAGAGCGTCCTTATGCTGCGCCGGCATGCGGGTCGGCTCCCAGCTGGAGCAGGCAACACAACCACGCCTCCCGAAATAGACAACGCGCGTCGTTGGCCAACGACGGTTCGTCACGCGACCGTGGCCACGCGCGGCGCGTGATGCGTGCGTGCGTAGGAAAACAAGCACGCGAGTGCCTGCAGCCCCACCTTCCCCCCTTCGCCACATCCGCCAGTGGCGTGGCGCAGAATGACTTGGGAACGCCTAGTTACGCACGATCCTTACCCCGGATATTAAAACCATTGTCTATACACGAGGTAGACTGATCTCGCTGCCTGAGAGCAATCAGTCTTCGAGACCCAACAGTGAACTACTTTTCTGCAATCACGACTAGCAATATCGGCGTGGACTGGATTTGAGGTTAGGATGCTGTTTAGTAAATAAGTGCTTCGGGATGTTTGTATACTTATGACCTATTTGTAATGCAGTGTGATTTCAAATTGATACAAAGTATTATATTAATATAACAGTGCTCGTTATTTACATATAGAGGTACAAACATGCACGTTCATCATAATTGACCATGGGACTGAATGCGGGACCGAATTATTTATTTCTTAAAATAACTAAAATTATAAGGCATAAAAAATGTTAATGATGAAACATTGGTGTTTGCAGCTCAAATAGCATGTGGATAGTAAGTCGTTTACCTGATATGACCACGCAGGCGTCGTCAGCGGCAAGAAAAACTGGTCTGCACAGATCGTCCCCTATCCCACATTCCAGGTCGGAACGCCGGCCTGTGCGGGCGTCTAGGCTCGGGACATGGCCACCATGACCACGGGGGGAGGTGCTCAGGAGAGAGGAGAAAGACTTTGCTGCTGGAGTGCGTTCTGTGCCACACACGACCGATGATAAAGTTAGCACACGGCTAGCTAGCACCTTCGAAATACAGATACATTAATTTTTTTTTAAATTTTACGCCGGAAGCCTCATTGCGTCATGTTACTGCTGGCTACACCCAACTATTGGCGCGTTAAGAGGTTTTTGGTCGGCGCTTAGCAGAAGTCTTGAGCCCCGGAGACGCGTGAAATGAGGTGTACAGTCTATTCGCGGCATCTTAACACGTTTTGAATAAAACCCTTGACAAATCACCCCATTCATGACACGTTTGTTTGTTTCCTAGCACAAGCAGTTCATACTTGTGTTAAAATTAAAAAATTTAATTTAACCTAATTTTTTTATCATATTTAACCAGTAAATTATAATGTTTCATTTATATTAATATGAATAAACCCAGAGAGAAGAAACAGTTATGCGAAATATCATTACACTAAGTGAACACGAATGTGGTGCGTTGTCCCTTTAGTATAATTCTCCAGACTTGGCTGACCTTTGTTTGCACGAGGCGGGAAATATCCTGGAAGTAGAACTTCCGCAGGGCTTCAGAGAAGTTTGAAGTAACCGTGAATGGAATATAGATGGAGTAGCGGAGGAACAAAGAGGGCGCGGGAAACAAGAGCGCAGAGAAAAAAATCAGCCAGCCAACGGCAACGCCCCCATCACGCTTCCCACATGCGACAATCCGGGTCACTCCGGCGGGATTCGAACCCGGCTCACCTTGAGAGGCGAGTAGCGTGGCTGCTATACAACCGCGGCCCCCGCCAGCTAATCACGACTGGAACAGACTTTCTCCGAATCTTTCCTACTCCCATTTTCAAGCAATAGATAATAAAAAATACGTTAAAACATTCCAACTATACTCTCTCTCCGTGCTGCCAAACTAACTGTACCCGCGCCAGTCACTGTTTGTAGTAACTATGCATGTAGCTGACGACTAAGGTGGTGTACAAAAGTCTGTTCCAGTCGTGAACCGACTATACACGTCTGCTTCTCGAGTGTTAGCTCCAGGAAGTAAAAACTTAACGTGTTTGTGCGTGTGAGCGCGCGCGCGTATTTACTAAATCATCTGCTTTATCGCCACAAGTTTGTCACAAAAAGCATCTAAATAAACATAACTTAGCTATAACAATACTATTAATAAATATTTGCACAATTAAACGAACATAAATTAACATAGAATAACAGCTGAATAAGTATTGTTTTGTCAGTCAAACATTTAAATTTTCCCCACTCCACAAGGCTAATCGAAATTATTAACAGTTCTGGAAACTTAGAATGTACGAAGTAAATATCGGGATGCCTACGTGAAAAATAATTATGGATTTCCGCAGTTCTAGGGCTATATTGTCGCAGAAAAAACGCCCATATTTGCTTCAAACAAGTAAGAATAGCTGTTAACAGATATGTAAATGTATGGATAGAAAATGTATCATTAGCTGTTGACCAACTACAGTGTGTTTTGTGCCATATGCTAAGTTTCAATACTGCTATGCAATGACGTGTTCTATAATAATTTCCTGGAGCGACGGTGACCTTTTCAGTTCAGGTGTTGGTTTGGGGAGGGGGGGGGGAGGATAGCGTCCTGAAGCGAATTTGGCGCTCCTTATGCTACAGAATGTCAAACCAAGTACGACAGCATTTGTACACATATATTGATTCCTGTTCACATATTTTACAACCAGATACTTATCCAAGTAAACATTACCTAATTCCAATTATATTTATAAATAAACACAAGTATGAAACTTATCTACGGTGTTTTCTTGTGGGATGTTTTCTTGTGGCACGGAAAATGCGCTGCAGAGTCATAAACAATTGCTATTTTTTTAACCCAAAAAACAGGCATGTTTAATGACTATATCTGTGAGTTAACGCAGGTTTAAATTTCGTTTATTTTGTTTAACGTCACCAGCAATATGTAATACTTAATTTAAAATAAAATACAGAAAGTTGTTTATAAAAATGTTTTAGTTACAACCACTTCCCCTGGAACAATTTCATTGTGGAACTGAAACCAGGTTCGACGATCTCCTGGAGCCGGGCAGGCAGCTCGCATAGTGCAGTGAGTTGGCGTTGCTGTGCGGAAACAAATGGGCTTGTTGACCAGCAGCGCCCAAATGAAAGAAAACTTACTGATTACCCCACCCCATCCTCTATCCTAGTAGAAATCTCTTTATAATTTATCAATTACATGCAATCTTGCAATTATTTTCTGTCGAGGGGGTTTTTACGTTGTCTATACCGGTTTCTCTCTCTCTCCCTCTGTAGACCAGTTACGTTAGCATGGGAGGTAAACATGGCCCCAATCGCAGCCATATTTTGCTCAATCCCAGTATAGCCGTGAGCAATGTGTCCTTGTGCAGGCCGTTCACGGTAAAACGGGCAATTTTGAAAGACCTGCTTGGGATCTACTCGTATACGCGTTGTGCATTCCTCCGCCTTATGTAAAATTAACATCGATATAAAACTCCTTTATTGATGCGTCGGTCAAATGAAACTGTGAATATATTAAGAAATTAAATACTTTACAAAATTTGCTCATTTTTACATTTCGATGCATTTTTAAGTGATCACAAATGGTTACCCAACACTTTTTATTCGACATTAACGGGCCTGCCTACCAAGCCAGCAGTCGTGAACTTCAAATGGGGAATCAATGTTAAACGAAATTCCTTCTCATTGCGCCAATTTTAAAGATAACTATTTCAAACAAAAATTATTCTACGTGAGATTTCTTAGGAAATGATGCTACGTTAAAATATTTTGCCAAATTTTAAAAATATTTTTATAACATGTAAATATTGAAACTTACATATAACAAAAATGAAAAAAAAGATGGATAAATAATTTATTTTCAAAAACAAATTTATGTAGCAATACTCTGAGAAAATCGCGTCAACGTGTTTTGTTTGAAATAGTTATCTATAAAATTTACGCAATAAGAAGGAATTTCGTTTAACATTGATTCCCCATTTGAAGTTCACGACTGCTGGCTTGGTAGGCCGGCCCGTTAAAATATGGAACTACTTTCCATCAATCGTTACCAACTTTACTGGGCGAATGTCACCCAGTGTGCCCATTGAAATATATGCATGCGGGGCCATGAACTTTTTTTTTCAAAGGTTCATTTAAAAAGTGCTCACTTTACCGTGAACAGCATCTAGTTAGAATATTCCTTGAATGCCTCGGCGTATGGGGCTCAGCCCCGAGGCGCACTCATGTCCTGGGTTGTCGGTTAGGTGGCCGTCGTGTCTTGTCCTCGGCAGCAAGAAGTCGTGGAGGTCGCGGGAGAGACGTTTCCCGTGTTTCCGGCAGCCGCTAACTTCCTCGCATTGCAGTCGCCTCGGCAAGCAATATACTGGGCCTGTCCTCCCGGCGACTTTCTACGGACAGCGTATAGTTAAGGGGGAAGTATCCTTGCTATCTTGGATTTACGTATTTTCCTCATTAACTTAATTTTCGGAGTCAATATTTAAAAGCCAAGCTAGTCATGACATAGGGAACATTTTAACAGTTATTTCTAAACCCCACTTATTTTTCTTACATGATTAGTGTCACATCTGTGACCGTATTCAAACATTATCTAATTATTTAATAATTTCCGTCCCACATGGGAAAATACAGGTATATTTGAAATCCCACAAATTAAAAAAAAAAAAATGTTAAGCAGTCGTCCATGTCATGTCTAGTTTTGATTTTTTATTTCTGGTCATACATTTTCATTACAAATATTTGTAAGAAAATTCGAAGATGGCGTGTATACTACCCCCTTAAGGGAGGCTTCCTACACTCTCCTCACGGTTTCTTCACACTTTTTAAAATCAAACATTTGAAAAATCACCCCATGTATTAGGCTACGTGTTACGCTGTTTCCTACATGTGTCATGTATGACAAATTTTTTATACTTCTATTAAATTAAAAGCAGCTTTTTTTTGTTAAATTACACCTTTACTTAATTTTACCTTTAATGTATTAATTTATAATTAATTTAAATAAAAACTGAAAAAATAAGTGTGTTGGTAATATCCAGTAAGAAATGGTTTTAATGTAGAATATTATTACACCGAGTGCGTACGAATGCGGTTGTCCTTTCGGTGTAATTTTGTAGACTCGGTTAAACTTCGTCTGCACGAGGCGGATGAATATTCAGGAAGTATAACTTTAGCTGAGCTTCGGAAATGTTTGGAAGTGTAACAGAATGGCATATAGTCAAATATTATCTGTAAACAAGTTTGCACGTATACGCCGATCTCAATTAATCTTCTGGAAACACGTTTTTCTGCGAAGTTTCTCCAAGGGAAAGGAGTAGAGTACACAGTGGCATTTCCAGTTTAATCTGTTTGCTTACATCGCGTGTAATGATACACCACTGTTACGTATCTTAATTTGCGAGAAAACTAGTTTCCCGGGCATGCACATCGAAGTTTTGGGAAGGCCCGACGGAATGATTTTTTTATCGTCAGACGTGGCCTTGAAAGGTTAAGGCTGTTGCCTGGTTTGAAAGCAGTGAGAATTTCGTATAACAGGCCCTCCCAACAGGCATTAGGTACTAATAAATATATTTTACTGCAACCTCAGACATTTACTTTTGAGCGTGGTGAAAGTACATACAGTATTTATTAGTCCCATGGCAATGTTGATATTAAAAATTGGCTACATGGGAAAAAATTTGAAGGGCCTTAAAAAGTGCCCACTTAACAATGAATAGCCAATAATGGGGAAAAAACGTTAATGACATTGGTTTTTTTTAGCGTCCCTGTTAAAGATACATATATACACCACAAGGGACTTTTTTGAGCGTACAGTACACGCTTCTTTGCTTGCATAACCCTTCGTAACATTAATGTACAACTTTTTTCCTGGAAAGATAAGAAAACGTAACAAATAAATAATAAGCTACCGAATCACAAATTATTATATTTGCCTCTACACAGAGCTTGAGAGTATAATGTCTCACTCTTGGGTTTTAGTTTCAAGTTTATATCGCTAAAATTGGCTTCAAAAACCACATTTCACTAACATGTGCGTATTTCTTATGCCAAATACTCACTGCTTTCAAACCAGACAACATCCTTAATAAATTGTTTACTACGGATTCCCCTTAATGCTAGTTTTGCTAGCCACCACTGATTCCAAGACGGTAAAATAGTGTACCTGAGGAGAGAGGACAAGAAAGAGCGATGGCTATCGTCTCCCACAGTGTTCTTTTATAAAGGCGGGTCACAATAAAGTGAGCACTTTTGAAATTAACCTTAGAAAAATGGCACTGCCCCTACCTGCGTATATTTTAACGGACGCACTTAGTGGCATGCGCCTAGTGAAATTGGTACCGATGGATGGAAAGTAGTTCCATAACTTAACGTCGAATAAAAAGTATTATGTAACCATCTGTGATAACTTAAATTATTTCTTAAGACGTATGTTATTTTAATGTATCAAAGTGTAAAAATTAGCATATTTGTAAAATATTTACTTTCCTGATAATTTCACAGTTTCACTTGACCGACACATGAATAAAGTGACGAGGCCGGTGGCAATGTTAATGTTGCATAATGCGGAAGAATACACAATGTGCATACAAGTAGATATTAAGCAGGGCTTCCAAAAGTGCTCTTTTTACCGTGAACAGCATATAGTAAATCGACGCTTTTCCTGGCAGTCGCGGAATCTCTGGACGAGCCTGCTTGCCCGACTGTCGGGTAATTCGCAGCATGTAAACTTGTCTCTCAGAAACCTGGTCCGCGGCGGGCGACGTGTTGCAACGACGCGCTCAAGGCCGCTCCTTCTCGCTGAACCGACAGCGCGAGGTCACGTCTGTGCCGCTGTACGGAGGATTTAATTATACTACGTAACCACAGTGGCGCGCAAGGCGACCAGGGCTGTCCGTCGACGTACGTTCTCGCCTCCGCTAACGTTTGTTCTATGCACCTTTCGCGGCTACTTTCAACTTTCCCGAAGCCCTGCTTAACGTGGCCGCCTGGTTGAAGGAATTTTGCACGACTGTGACGTAAAAGCCTAGCGTAGGAGCCCCGACCGAGACATGCACATCAACTCTCTCATCGCCTCTACGCGCAAAGCACTGAACTGGCGTGCAGTCTTGCCATCGATAACGCCTCTGAGACTTTCAGTGGAGACCCTTGCCGTTTTATAAAGTAACTTAATAATACAAATAAAGGGTTGAAGCACGTCCCAATTCCTTTTTTAAATGTTTTGTACCGGAATATTCATACGTAAAAATAACCGTGAAAAACCCATTCGAGCCATTTTCGCGATCACAAAAACATGCTTTAGAGAGAAATGAAGGAACTGAAAAATGTACACAGACGCGTAACGTATCTTAAACGTTACTCGTGAGCAGACCTCACTCGAACACGTTGGACGACCAAGTTCTACCTCCAGAATATTCTTTCGCCTCATGCAAACAAAACAACAAAGAGACAATTCACCGTATTCGTGCGCACTCACAGTAATAACATGTTGCATGAGAACTATTTCTTACTAGGCCTTGCTAGGCATTACTAACATGCTTATATTCTCAATGTATTTATTAAGGTAAATCAGAAATGAAGGAAAAAATTAGGTAAAATATAAGTAAAAGCTCAATGTAAATAGTAACAAGGCACTTTTATGTTAACGCAAGAGTAAAACGCGTGTGATATATGGCACATATTTACGGAACAACCAAGCACGTCCTACACGGAGTGATTTTTCGAAGGTTTGATTCGAAAAACGTGAAGAAATCACGAATATATTATACTCAGATCGGGGAGCTGCTCAGTGCTAATAGTTTGGCAACTAAAAGCTTTCGCCACCAGGTTAGCACTGACGTTGCATGTGTAGGCCTACCTTATTGTCTGTTTAGCATGTGAAAAATGGAATAGTTGCAATTTTTATCAAATAAATACAGATTTTTTAAAACCTTCCTATTTGTATCATATTACAAACATACGTAAATCAAACTTTGTTCTTCGCCCTTGCGTGGGAAATTAACAGTGTTCAAATGTTGTTTAGTATTCGGTCGTAAAATAGATTGATCAAAACAATTATTTGATCAAATGTGACAACATAATCGACATGTACCTTTTGATTACATTTATTTCGCTCTTAAATCTTAAATTCGTAACATTCTCCCCCCCCCCCCCAAACAGTTTACTCTTTTGAACAACAGTAAAGGGCGTGAATGAGAGCCATAAAATAAAGTTAATACTTAACAATTTGGAACGGCAAGTATACGAAGCGAGTGGCATCAAAAAGTTTCGAGACTGAAGCTCTGTTTTTTATAAATTACGTTATTTTATCTACGTTTACATGCGCTATCACCTGGCAGAGCAATACAGCGTTCTGCTACTTCTGTGATGATGTGCCTTGAAAGTTTTCTCGTAGCGTATCGCGTAAACTCAGATTCTGCAATTCGCGCTGAATCTCTGCAATGGTGTCAAAACGGCGATCTGCGAGATGGATCTTCATCTCAACCTCGTCTTCTCATGGATCGGGATGTGGGTCAAGTCCGCTGGACGCAAATCTGGCGAGTAGGATGGGAGCGGAAGCACGTGTTGTTTCCAGCGAGAAACTCGCGTATGTGGAGAGCTCGGTGACCAGGTACGTTGTCGTGGAGTATCCAGATTTCGCACGCCACATATCAGGGCGCTTTCGTAGAATGTCCTTTCTCAAGACGCCTTAAGGTGGCCGCCGAACAGTGTGCAGAGCTCCAGCACAAAACGTCTGATTAAAAACCGTTCAACGTGTGAGTGAAGAAACGTTACGCGTCTGTATACGTTTCTCAGTTCCTATATTTCTCTCTAAAGCATGTTTTTGTGACAGTGAGAACACCTGTTTCAGGCATTTTCACTGTAATTTTTAGGTACAAACATTCCGGTACAAAACATTTAAAAAAAGGAATAGGAACGTGCATCAAACCTTCATCTGTATTATTACCTCACAAACGGTAGGGTATCCTCTGAAAGTCTCACAGAGGCGCGTTATCAACAGCAAGACTGCACGCCGATTCAGTGCTTTGCGCGTACAGACGATGAGAGTCTATGCGCATGTCTGTCGCACCTAGAGCTCCCACGCTTTTAGGCCTCGACGTACAAAATTCCTTCAACCCAAGGCGGCCACCTCAAAACCCGGCAGAAGAACGCTCTGTTGACGGTATGGACTCTGGGACGAATTCTCTATGCTCAAAGCCACAAATGTCGGAAAAGACGATGAGCATGTACGTGGTCGAGTTGCGGTACCTACCTCGCCTTTATCGGTCGCAGGAATTATTGGTTCTTCCGCTGTGAAGATCGTTACTTCGCCTCGGGGTCCTGCCCGTACCACCAAGTTTTGTAACCGGATAAGATTCACCACTGTATACATACAACGAAAATTACTGAAGATGCTCGGCACGCTTCGAGAAGAAAACTTCCAGGAAACATTATTAAAATAGCAGGAAAGCTGGGAGCGCCGTAGTGTTGTGTAAGGAAACTATTTTGAAGGTGATGTGTGTAAACACGAAGTACTTGCTTGCAAACAGAACAAGTCTCGAAATTTTTCGATACCACCTCATACATCACAATCACAAACACGAACTTTTAAAATCAAAAAATTTGTACATCCATTTACCGCCGACCCTTGCAGCGCTCCTTGCGGCAGAAATGGTCCCTGTTCCAAACTTCCCATAAGGGTTGAGATGAGTTGAGAGATTTGGTCGGCTCTTAACGTCTTGAAAGCCGATGAGGGTGAAATGAGGTGAGAATGGGGCAGCGTCGGAATGCAAGAGCGGGGGAAACGGGAGATGCCCTAGAAAACGCGCCGACTAGAGGCATCATCCGGCTAACTGCTCAGCCACCACGCTCCCTTCCCATACGGAATCTCGTTATGTTCGTAACGTTAACAAACAACCTTACCTCCGGGAGCCACCTGGGAGCTCGGCGCTGACCGCGACGAGCTACGGCCAGGAAGGACTCCGACAAGGTCATGCACAATGGAGTCGCCAACGCGACGACACTCCCAAGTTCACCGTCGCTATGGGAGGTTCGATTTTACGTCGCGCGTTTATTCCCGAAGGCCAAGGACGTCGGGACCTCCTGCATAGAGGGGGCTCCGAAACACGCGACGGAACAAGAGTAATGCCAGAGGTTGGACTCTAAAAATCACCGTTCCGGACACCTCAACACACGAGCGTGACGTCATAACGATCGCGGTCATCTTGAAGCTTGTTTACCGTGAAATTTTGGCTCTATAGCTGCATCATTTGTTCGAAATGCCACACGAACAAACAATGACTCAACCAAAATCCTTTACAGATTTGTTCGTGGCAGACGTCAAATTGGTGGACAAATAACGCAGCACTAAATGCCGTCTCATTTATATAGCATCTTTTAAAAAAATTTCCACGAGGTTTTCACGCGAAAATCTCCTAAACATTTAATTACAACGTGTTCGATATCTATTTCCTAAATAATCCCTGCCTACTCCAGTGTCTCAGATCGCAGTAACGCATGCAACTGGAGGTGGAAAACGTATATATAACAGCGTTCTAGTTAATATGTATATGCCCGCATATGTAGACAAGTGGGCAAGTACGCAGAGTTTGCTCAACGTTCAACTTTCACTTGTGTACGTCATGCGTGCAAAAGTACATCTGTGTGGGAACGAGGCAGCAAAAAATAGAAGTCATTTCGATAACAAACAAGCTTTCTATTTCTTGCCGTTCGTTATACCCCCGTAAAATATCTGCAAGCTTGAGCAACGTCGCTGACGATTTCTGGAATCCATTAGGCAGATCGCGAGGTGTGGAGGTGTAACCTAGCAGATTAGAGGCTGCTCCATTATGTTAAGAGTAACGGTAAACACAGTTCGTGTTGTCCATTTTACGCTCGTATCGTACCCCTTGAGATGTTCGACGCCATCAACTACTGTCGACGATACTACACCACTATAGTCCCTCTTTCACTATTAACATCACATAGGTTTAAGATTATTTCATACATAGGGCATATTTTGAACTCCGAAAATTAATACACCTCCCCTGTGCTGAGCTTGTTGAAGGAATCAATATTTCCCGATCGGTTATTAGGAGGAATTTTGCGCGGTTTCGTGTTCTCAGGTTAGCTGCTCTTCCTCTCTTCCACGAGACAGTGGCCATTAAATAGCAGAACTAACAGCCGTCCAATCGCTCAGATATATGGCGTGCAATATACAGTAGACAAAAAAAACATATACTTCAACAAAAGGCGGCCAACGGAAGCTTGATTGAATACACAGTCCCATATACGAAAGTGTGGGTTTTCCTAGGAACACGAAGTATGAACATCCTGCCTACAGTTCTAGAAACGTTCCAGTAGTGCTTCAATTCACAATGCAAAGAATTATATGCGCGCTATATGAATGACGTGAGTGGCGAAGTCCACTTCACGTGATCAATTTTCACATGCTGCACACGTTTGGTAACAACTAGCATACTCTCGCAATTATCACAAAAAGAAAGGGTTTCATGATATTTCAGCAGCAGGCAAGGGTGAAGAATGGTACACATTTTTCTGAGTATACTAATTTATGGCGTAAGAAACATATCTACTTAGTATTCGCTTACAAAGTTGGCAAAAATCTTTATCTAACATTGTCCCTTATTCGTTTCTCTACATTTGCTTCCAAACATCCTGCCGACCTCAACCATAGTGTTTAAAGTTAAACGTATGTCCCACGCGCTCTTAAAGCTTTTAATGTCAATTCACATACAAATTTAAACAAATGTGCACAAAAAATAAATGTTTCCGTCAAACAATGGTGTTAAGTCTGCCACTCTGCACCGCACGATGCAGCCAGCAAGCTTGCCATTTATATCCCAAGTCTTAACTAGCCGAGCCCCAGTGAACGAACCAAAACATCTTCTCGGGTAGCACGCCTTCAAGAGCGACTTATTAAACAAACTGCCTCTAAACGCTTGAGACCGCTGTAATTTCTCGCACAAGCACATGGGTTTTGTTTTTGCATTCTGGACATTAGAAGCACATACTGAAGGCTGAAGAAATACTTGACACCAAAAATTTGAAAGTGTGGTGTAGGTCGAAGTTTGGTCATATACGCAGTTGATGAAAATCCGTCTACCTCATCTTTAGTCGATGATCGAACCCGAGCCGTCCCAAACGATAACCCAGCATCTTACCACTGTGTCTTCTCGCACTGTTCACATTACAAGTACACAATCTGATTTGTAGGTGGGTAATGAGACTTCCGTGCCAGCTCTCGGTGTTGCAGCTAACTCACTTAAATGCGGCGGTAAACAAAGATCAGAATCCCGGCATCAATAGACATGTCACTTGAGCAGTTGTACTGGCTGTTCGCGGATAACCCCGCACTTTCTAAAGCAATGCTTATAATGCATATTTCTGCTCTCCTTTTGTTCTCTTTCCGCCATACGTGAAACTAGCATCCTCGTGAATTAGATCATTAAACAACATTTTCTGGTGTGTTTCAGCGGCTGGAATGTGATTCCATACGAAAAATCAGGTCGGGGAGATACGTGCAACTTGTGCCCTAAAGTAATTATTAAGGCGTTGTTCATCCCCGAAAACGGGGAATACCTAATAAGCATTAATCTTAAAATATCGTTAACTATTAACACGAAACACAACAAATTCGCACAATACATAATCAGCAAACAATCCTCGGCAAAAAAAAAACGTTGCTACCCTCATATAGAAGTAAACTTTGTAGCCCCGAATATTTACTAATAAAGTCGATCGCGTGTAACACATTAAACGTCTCCGTATGAGAATTTTTTCTAGACTACCTTAAAACTAGATGAGAGTTGGAGGTCCTAGCTAGGAATGGGACCTAGGCGAGTCTCCGGGATAAGCCCCATCCATACGCCTATAGTCAAAGTTTTCGGAAATTTACCATACCAGTGTAGGCCTACACGCTTTGTGAGAAAGCAAAATTTTCCCCTATACATTTGCCGAGGAAACAGTCAAATGCGTTCACAACTGTGTTTAGTAGCGACGCTAAACATTCATATATCTGCAGCTTAGAAGTGTGGTATTATATCCATAGAGTGTATAAGTTAAAACTTCCATTACAGTTTACGAAGTTTACAAGAAAATTTCTTACATTGTAGGCATGCAGGAAATATTCTAATTAAGGGACACATGCTTCGCGGCTCTTCAGGGATTGGCCAAACACGGCAACTAATGGGGTCATGGTTGCCTCACCATCTATCGTGAATTAAGAAGTGGACAAAGGGAGGGGGGGGGGGGACTCGCATAAGCATCGGAAAACCCCTCGACAGAAAATAATTGCAAAATATAATGCAATTGAAGTAAATATATTTTTCTACTAGGGCATAAGGAAAAGGAGGATAATTTGTACTAAAATGGTTTATCAAAACACTCTAAGAGAAATGTTGGTATTGAGGACTCTCTCCGATTTAGTCTCGTGCTGGCATCTCAATCCGGGCGGAAAAGGGGTGGCTGTCCAATGTCTCATACTTTGGAGGTAGGCAAACAGAGTGGCTCGTGTGGCGAACACGTTGTCCACCCCGAAGGTATTGGACTGCCATTCTTATTTGTGGAAGCCGACCTCCCTTGGCGCAATCTGTTGGTGCGCCACTGATCTAGGGTGCGGGAGGCTCTGGGTTCGAAACCCGGGTAAAGCATGGTTGCTAGTTTAAGTTTGATTAGAAGTTAGTCAGCAAGCCGTCCCTTGCTAAGCTTTCAAGCATAAAACCGGGGGACGTTAAAAAGCCCTTCGCAATTATTACAACTATTTGTGAAAGCCATTTTCTCCCAAACAAACAGGACAGTGGCGAACTTTTTTGTACATTTAGACATGGAGATTAACAACTTGTAATTTTAGCAGATGCTCCAGGCTACAACATTTACTGCGATGTGAGTGTAGTAACCCCTATTTTGTTCCAAACTGGGGCTCGTTATTAACAATTACCCTTTCAGAAGTTGCGAAAGCTTCGTTTTCTCATAGTGTGCACTGACTTTCTTTCATCTCATAGTTTCCGATATTTGTAACTACACGATTTAAATTTTTCGATACAAACTGTTACGGGCAGGAACTTTTTTTTCGAAGGTTAGTATCAAAATGTATCAATCGCAAACCACTTCACCTCGGATTTAGTAGTCTTACTCCAGCATGCTGGTGGGGAGTACACCACAAGCTCGAACATGGCCTCTCGTTCGAATGTAGGTTGACAAGTTTTATCAACTGTCGCAGCGAATAAAATGAGCAAGTCACGTGCATGGAATGTGGATATATACAAAACCACAAGAGGGGAAGGGGGGGGGGCAACTGAAAGCAGCAGGCCCGGATCGAACTCACGGAATACGCTACGCTAGATTTGTTACACAAAAACCCATTTTGAAGGAAACACAAAACGTCAAGGTAGACGTTGAGTGAATGCCAATGGAGCGCCACACCCGACTCTACGACATGCAAACCTCTTTATATTTATAGTCGATTCGCGGTTTCGTCACACTATTTGAATCAAACCTTTGAAATATCATCCCATGTAGGACGTGTTTGGTTCTTTCCTAAATATACCATGTATCACAAACCTTTTACACTCGTGTTAATATAGAAGTTTATTTTTCTTATTAAATTGAAATTTCATTTTTATTATATATCTATAAAAAATATTTTATTTGTAATTATTATGAATAGAAACAGGGAGAAAATAGGCGTGTTGGCAATGCCTAGTACGAAATAGTTCTTATACAAAATTATATTACACTGAATGCGCACAAATGCGGTGCGCTGGCGCTTTGGTGTAATTCCCTAGCCTCGGTTACGCTTTGTTTGCGTGAAGCGGAGGAATATCCTGGAAGTAGAACTTCGGCAGGGCTCCAGCAAAGTTGGAAGTAACCGTGAATGGAGCATACACACACTAACAAAACTGTCAGAAAAGTACGATTTATGTTGCATAAGAAAGAAGAATGCAAATTTTCTTTAACAGTGGAAAATATGATGCTATAATTTACTTATTTAAATGTTTTAATAAAAATCAAGAGAGTATTTCCGATAAAAATTTAAGCGTGTTTCTATTCTGGATACTTCACGAAGAACATTTCGCGAGAAAACCTTCCTTCGTCGAGTAGGACAGTCAAACACTGTCGTTTTATGTAAGAAAATATTAGTACTGTTAAAAAGTATTTTTGAGAACTGATTTTAAGTGCATGCTTTTCAATCATAAAAACGGCAACTTTCGTGGCTGAAATGACTGCATAAAATCAACTTAAAAATTTTTAACATTGGGTATTACTAAGATTTATGACTTACAACTAGAATAATGGTGATCTTACTTGATCAAGGTTTTTTTTTTTTTGTAAAATGTGCTTTCTAAAGCATTTAGAAAACTGAAATACGCTTAAATTTTAATTGGATAAAGACTCAATTATCTTTTAATGCTTAAATTAATTTTAACAAACTATTTTGCTTTGTTATAAGATTTACGCATTCTTCTTATATATGCAACATTAATATTTTTCCAATAATTTTGGTAGCGAGTACTACTTTTTCCACTCAAATTCTATCTATAGGGTAGTCAAGGTAAAGTGAGCATTTTCTGAAGCCCTCTCATTTGGAACAGTAGTTAATACATATATTTTAATGTAGCCTTAGACGTTAACTTTCGAGTCCGGTGAAATATATACACTGTGCTTATTACTTACATGGCAATATTTATTTAACAAGGTGGTAAAAGGATAACAAATGTCTGATAGGGTAAAGTATCTAGGGCCTGAAAAGGGCTCACTTAACCGTGAACAGCCTATAACAAGAATCGGCACCTCGTCCCCACTGGGTGACGCACTTGCCCCCAGATGGAGTCCGCATCCACGACTTCCTGGCGAATGGGTGGGCGCTCTACACCCACGCCATCAGAGGCCGGCGGCGACGCCCAGGTACACAGCTTGACAATGCTGCCTGCATCCCATTACGGGCACCGCGTGGGTGGCACGAACCTCATTATGCCAAGCTGAACACGCGAGCAGATCACAGGCCTTATTTAGTTCCGCCGTCCCTAAGTGAACAACCCTATTATAAAGTATAGGAGCCAAATAAAATACGCCACTAAGGGCCAAACATTAAATATATCTTACAGTCGAAAAAACTTTATAAAAAGTCTGAAACCGATGACAGTTCTTGCCGAGAAAACTATGCGACTTCAGTATCAAACATAGTTAATTCTTAGTACTAAACTGCAACACTATCGTCATCGCAGAAAGAAACAAACGAGACATGTGGGTGTTTTGAGACAACGGAAGTCTGATAACGCCCCACGCTCCAAGACAAATAGGGGCCGCAGTGGTGTAGTGGTTAGACTACTCGCCTCCCACCAAGGTTAACTGTGTTCGATTCCCGGCGAGGTCGCTCCCGGATTTTCGCAAGTGGGAATCGCGCCGGACAATACCGCTGGTCAGGATTTTCTCGGGGACCTCCTGTGTCTGGCGCTACTCTAGAACACTTCATTTCACCCTCATCGGCTCTTAAAAGACCACGATGTTACCAGCCACAATCACTCCACTTCACTCCACAAATGCTGAAAGTGACAAGTGAGGAGGCTAGTACCGTCCTCAGCGGAACCTATTCCACAAGTTTGCAAAACATAAACAGATTACAAATCAATTACAACGTATGCACGCATATAAATACACGTATCAATACTCAGAGTTAATTTTATGGATACAAGCTATGCAAATTGATAGCAAAAATGACGTGTTTTAAGAGCTAGCGGTACTTCAAACCAGTTCAGATTTAGGTTAATGTTAGCAGTATTTTCTAGTTCAGTTTGCGGGTCAGTATATTGGAAGCAACGTTGGTTACAAATTTACAGGATATGAATTTTTTCGATTCCTAATACTCGATACAATATAATTATTCCTTTCTAAGGGCGGTTACAGAAATAAGTACAGTGACAATGTTCACTCAATAATTTCAAAAACTACATTTTAAACCACGCAAATCCAAAATGACAGTCACTTAAGTTGTCATAAATTATTTTCTATTAAAGAAGTGTCTGGAAAATCTTGGGCATATTGTTTCAAGCAGTACCATAATGTCTTAGAAACGTTACGATTTAAAACTATAGTTCCAATTTAAGTATTTGTAGAATTACGAGGCAGCTCAAGAAGAAAGGAATTACATGGATTACGATACGGATTAATAGAATTCAAACATCATCATCAGAAACGACGAACTTTGCCATTATGTGGCCTGCAAATAATCGTCGCCCCGATTAGTGATATCGGCATACCAGTAAGTTTTGGAACACATACAACGACAATAACGTTACATTTCAATTACGACTACCACGAAGTCTAAGTGGCACACAAGGCTATCAAGTAAACGGAAGCAAGCACAGTTGCGACAAGATAAACAAACACGAGGCCTAATTAACTCGCTAGAACTGCAGTAGTTACTCTTGGGAGGCTCTGGTTGGATCGTTCACTTTATCACACGTACACACTAAATAGTCTTATTTTATATTTTCCCTTTAACACGGGACATTCAACATTCAACATTACGGAGACATTCAACATTTCATTAAATACTGTCTCTTGCAATGAATAACACGTACAACACACGCTAGTCTCGTACGTAAATGAGCTAAAGCTACATCGGACAACAAGAGTTCAAGGATACCCGTGCTAAATATCTACCAGAGAACATGCCTAACACCACTAATGTAATGACTGCTGTAATAAATGTTTTTGTCCACGTATACGAATTTGGTTCAAGTGACTATAACCTTAACAAGATTACATAAATGTACAGAAAACAAGGAGTTTGCCACTCATGTAGGAATTAACAAAAACGTTTGCTAGAAAATGACCATACACCCCCCCCCCCCCAAATGGGATGCCAATAGCAGTTCGTCTTGGTTTCTCCGAAGTGAATGGAAAATATAGTATTGTCTGAAACAGACCACAGAGTGTTGCCTACATTCCGACTGAAAAACAATATGTAAATATAGCTGTTGCGTATGTGATTGGCGTCACGAGTATTCTACAAGTGGGCTGACATCAATATCGACAAAGCCATCAGCGATAGTTCGTGACTGGTGGACAAACACTATTACACAAATTGCTGTAAACGTTTTAAGTTAATCGTCTGTAGATATGAAGAGTATTTACATATTTTTTTTTACTAACGCAAACATCAAGCCAGCGTACTCGCAGCAACAATAAGCATTTTAAATGGCCTCTACACGAACAGAAAACGTTCCCAGAAAAGCTATCAAACAGTAAATGGCGCAATGTAAGAATTTCTTTCAAAATGTTGCCGTAGATCTAAACACTTGAGTTCATTAGCATAATTAAGGTATTAACAATAATTAACATTCTCATATTTTTATTCAAACTGGGTGTGGTACGTGACAATGCATTTTATTTTTAAAAAGCAGTCATTTAAACAAGAATATATAAACTTGTTCTTATCATACCAGTCTACTATAAGACTCAAATTTAAATAACTTGCACCGATGCAAACAATGGGATTTATTGTTTTACGCCATTCACGGCAAAGTGAGAACTTTAGAAATCCCTCTCATGTTGAATAATAGGCAATAAATATATTTTTATTTTAGCCTTAGACGTTAACTTACTGGTGCGGTGTAATATGAACAATGCGTTTATTACTTACATGGCAATATTTATTTTAAAATTATGTTGTAGGATAAAAAAAAAAGGCTGAATGGAAAAATTAACTAGGACCTCAAAAGGGCTCGCTTTAACCGTGAACAGCCTATAGCCCACACGAAAACCTGTAGTATGATATATCCACATAACTTCTATTCTCCTTATTCTCTGAAAACTGTGATTCACTGAAACCACGGCATACAAAACTTCTAAGGACATCAGCATAATCGGCAGCTGAGTTTTTCTAATTTTCAAGGGCCGCCACTTTAAAACCTGAAATCAAATTTTCCTAGCCAAAAAACTCTGAAGCACATACGAAAATTTTTTTCCCTACCACCACAGTTAGAAACATTTCTCGAGCAACTTAATCGCCACAAAAAACTGGTCTGTTTCACCCTCATACTGATTCAGTCTCCGTCGTCTCCCGAACAAAATCGGTGAAACTGTTAGTAGTTGGCCTAGATTCCCTCAGGCAAACTACCAGAATGCCCGACTTTCCGAAGTATTCCCTAATGAACTGAAATATTTGTTTTTCCGCATTGTGTAATGTGTGCGTGCAACGAAAATGAGAAAATTTTTCCAGAAGAGAGCTACTGTTCGCGTATGTCTTGCCATGCTATTTAAAAAGTCCTAATCAACGTAACGCAAACTATTTAAACTAACAAAGTTTATTCAAACTCACAGTCCTACTTTCTGTTTGAAAAATAATTTTACATAGAATGGATCCGAAATCTGTGATAAATGTATTAATATATAATTTCAACAAATACAAATTCGGACGAATTCCTTAACATTTGGATACCCGTCACTTGTATGGTTGTTATATAATTGTATTGTTTTATACTTAAATTTCTGTACGTTGTATTTTTATTGGTATGCTCTATACACGTAATTCTATTAGTGCTATTCCTGACTTTTCAACAGATTTCGTCAACATCAAAAATACATTTGTTTCTCGAACTTCACGGGGCCACGGTGGCTGAGCAGTTAGCCTGCTCGCCTCTCACCAACGCGATCCGGGTTCAATCCCCGGCCGGGTCACTCCGGATTTTCGCATGTGAGAATCGTGCCGTACGATGCCGTTGGTCGGGGAGTTTTCTCGGGGATCTCCCGTTTCCCCCGCCTTTTCATTCCGGCACTGCTCCATACTCACCTCCATCACCCTCATCGGCTCTCAAGAGCCGTCCAATTCTCTTCACTCACTCGAACTTCACGAAGCTAAAAAAAATTTTCCAGAACATTTTCTACCCTATAGAAATTTTAATCATAAACATTCAAATTTATATTATATTATGCACAATTTTTATTTTATTTTCCTCTTTTTTGTTTTCTTTCAAGGGACTGCGGAAGTGTTAGACTACTCTTCTCCCACCAAAGGCGAACCGGATTTGATTTCCAGCCGGGGGGGGGGGGGGGGTCACTTCCGGATCTTCGCAAGTGGGAATCGTGCCGAACGATGCCGTTGGTCGACATCCCGTTTCCCCCGCCCCTTCATTCCGGCGCTGCTCCACACTCACCTCGCTTCACCCTTATCGGCTCTCAAGATCTCGATGCTGATATACCGCCGAAATCTACTCACTCTTTTGTTTCAGTGAAGATGTGTTCCTGATTACTAGCAGCCTATCACGGACGAGAGAGAAAATGGTGACACTCCAATATGTAAACATACAACCCAACATTTATATGTATAAACTTATGGTAGGTATTTGATGACTTGTCAAATAAACAACAGATGTAACATATTAATACGTCCCAGCATGATTGATCCGTTTACGTGTTTGTAAAGAGTATCACGAGATGCGTGCGATAACTCGACGATACATTATGATTGTTATAGGCTGTTCACGGTAGTGAGATCCTCGGAACAAAAATTCCATAACTAGACTACGTATGCAGGCTCCAAGTTAGTTGGCAGCGAATTTCTGCACACAACATTGGGTTTCGAGTGCGATGTTTGAATTTATGGCCACTGTAGATAGCATTTATTGTTTTATAGACATTAGAGAATTAATTTACATCGCTAACAATTCCACGGTTTTAGTTCGACGGCGCATGAATAAAGTGATCAGGCCCAGGGCGACGTTAATTCTACATATGGCGGAAGTATATAGTCGATTTGCGGTTTCTTCACCCTGTTTGAATAAAACTATTTTTTAAAAATCTCCCCATGTAATGCGTGTTTAGTTATTTCCAACATATACCACGTATCACGAGCGTTTTATGTGTTCATTAAAGTTACTATTTTTTTGTTAAATTAAAATGTTATTCACATTATATATATAAATTATATTGCTTCATTTTAATGAAAGAACAGTGAGAAAACGTGTGTTGGTAACAACTAGTGAGAAATAGTTCTTATACAAAATACTGTTACACTGAGTGCGCAGGAATTCGGTGCGTTGTCCTCTGGTGCAATTTTCCAGGGTTAGTTACTCTTAGTTTGCACGAGGCGGAGGAATATCCTAAAAGTAGAACTTTAGCATGGCTTCAGACATGTCTGAAGTAACCCGTGAATGGATTATACACAATGAGAAGAAAAGTAGTTCCCGAGTATGGCTTTGCAAAATGCTCGCTTAACCATGAACAGCCTATACCACACGACTGTGCACATCCATCGACCACCGACACCTCCAAGGCCACAGAAGTGGAAGAAAGAGAGAAAAAAAAAGGGGGGGGGGGCGCTAATCGCTAAACAAGATGAGCTTACGCAGCGAGTGCTTGAACTTCTGGAAGAACCTCTTGAGGCGCGAGTACGACGGCGCAGGCGGCAGCTTGACGGGCTGGGCATCCCTCACGAGACCGAACTCGACGGCGGGGTGCAGCCAGACGACCGTGGCGCCTCCTCCTGTAGCGTTGCTGCTAGGTGCCATCGTCCCTTGCGTGAGGGGGGGGGGGGCAGTCCTGCCTCCGACTCACACACGCACCACCACTGTCTACATCCTCGAGACGCGCACTAATACAACACACTCACTCGCGCGCAGCTCGTCCTTGATTACGGAGCAGTGGAGCAGCGACACGTCCGCACGGCTCGACTGCCGATGGGCGACTGGACGCGCCGCGCGCCAGCCGACACGCTTAAAGCCCGCGAAGTGCGCTGCCGAAGACAAGGCGGGCGGGAGAGCGCAAACACACAGGCGGACGCGACACCACACGTTGTTTACGATCGCAGCTGAGCGACTGACTGCGCCATCGCCGAGGCGTACGCTCGCAACACACACACACACAATAGTCCATTCAAGGTTACTTCCAACTCTTCTGAAACCCTGCTAAATTTCTACTACCAGGATATTCCTCTGCCTCGTGCAAACAAAGCTTAACAGAATATAAAAAATAACACCAAAGGGACAGTGCACCACATTCGTGCGCATTCAGTATAATATTTTTAATAAGAACTATTTCTTACTAGGCATTAATCAACACATTCATTTCCTCACTATTTTTATTCACATTAATTACAAAAGAAATATAATTCATAGACAAATTTAGCCAAAAATAAGGTAGTTTTATGTTAACTCTAGTATAAAACGCTTTTGATACACGACATATATAGAAAGTAACAAAACATATATGGGATGTATTATAAAAAGGTTTGATTCAAAAAGTTAGGGGGGGAAACACGAAAAATGTTGAACGTATGTAGTGTTAGTAATGAAGGTAGGCTCTTCAGCAGCAGCAATGGCTATAAAAATCTCAAACATAGTATAAACGTAATCACCGCGGACAATATTTTCTGTTATTCATTACGTAACGTGACCGACTCTGATAGGTTCAGTTACACCCCCTCCCCTCACCAACCTGTCTTATCGATTACAGGACTCGTCAGTGACGTCGCCGCCTATTGTGATGCTACTATAGCTCGCAGATATCTGGCGCGAAGTCTACTGCTTAGTGTGCCCGGTTACTTCTAATTCGCACATCACACACTAAAAAAACTTAAAATAAATAATACGTAAGGACCGAAGCCGTAAAGTTAACTACAAATAAGAGGGTCAAACCGTGCAACGGAGGAGGGAAGAGAAGGAGCTATCACTACATCAAGTCACACGGTCTGCCACGCGATAGCACCCACAGGCAAACGGAAACATCACTGTATAGTGCTACCTTGTGTGAAGTTTTCAACACTGAACATGAAGCCCTACAAGACTATTCGCTATCAAAAATTCGTTGAATTCCATGTTGTACTATACCAGCGAACAAAAAATATCGCGATTACTTGGTTATTTCTAAAGCAGCAAAACCTTGTCTTTCAAATGGTATTACACGTTTTGAAAATACCAAAATATCCTTTGCGAAACACATATCCAGATAATGGACACTCAAACGCGAGTACGGATTGCGTTCTAACATTCGGTCTGAGAAAAGAGGGAAAGGAAAGAGAGATAATAAGTATTACAATTTATGTAAGGTTTCTTTTTTAATTTTTCATTTCCTTTTTCATTACTATTTATATTTTCCCCGTAATTAATGTCATCTTCCTTTTAATATTGAATATCCCGATGCAAAGTAACGGCATGTCAAACAAATGCCATTTTATAGTTGAATTGTCAAACTGTCGCAGAGTACCATTTTTCCTACTCTCTTATTATTAGTCTTAAGTCAATTTTTATACTCGCCAGTAACTAATGATATTCAAAATTCTCCATTCAAATTATTAAAAGGTATAAAGATTTATGTGAAATCGACCGTTAAACTTCGGCTACAACTTCTTCGTAAGATAGTAAATGCCTTTAAAAATGGGAATTAACTACTAGTGTATTGCTGATATCACAAATTATTTTTAAAGCGGAATACTGAGTAGGAACATAATGTGCATTATTGCTATTTTAAAGATGATAGCCTTGTATTTATAACCAAAGCCGCGGAGTTTTATAGAAATGGAGAAATCAACCTTCACATTTCAAACTAACGCGTTATACATATCACGTCGGCAACAACCGCAACACTTGACTTTGAATGGTTGCGTCGATGCAGGGGCGTCAACCAAGGACAAGCATTGACTCACTCATCGCCAAAGAACTGCCAAAGTCACGCGGTCAACTGCACACAAAATATTACCTTAAGGTAACATTTTTCGGGATGTACCAACGTGGGAACCCCGCGTCCAATGTCAAGAAGTGGGGAAGCGATACGGACGATATTAGCACGCACACACAGTGCCTCATCGCTCCCAAGCGCAAGATGTGCAGTGTTCCCGTCGTAACGCTGTACTGTGAAAATTAGATCCGTAACAGTAGGATTTTATTACACGCAATGAAAGACCACCGATTAAACTACAACCGTATATTTGTACTTTCCTCTTGCCGCTTAAGGAAACTGCATAGGCAAACTTTAAAAAATTGTATATTTGACCATTTTCACAAATTTTTTTCTCCAAGAATACACTTAATATAACAAAAGTGAAAAAATAGGGGAGAAGATAATTGTTTTTCATCTTTTCTGACAAAAAGTCGTATTTGCAGAACATTTATTTACTGAGACAAGTGCATTCGCGCAAACAACTATTTCACAAAAAAATGCAGGGTCCATCCCACTCTTAACCTATTCATTACTTTTTTTTTCTCTCTGAACATGATTTAATAGGATAAAAGTAAAAAGTAGTTTGTGTATATAATTGTTTTTACTTTTTCTAGGAAAAGTTGTATTCTTAGAACGCGAATTTACTCAGCTAGGCGTAACGCGGAAACACTAATTATACAGACAATATTTTCCAAGGGCCCCTTATGTCACGCCCAACCTACACTTCTACTCACCCACTTAGCGATCCGCCCATCATAACGCGGAAACTTTTTTTTACACCGGTTTGAATACCAGTCAAATTTACCTATTAATTTGGTTACAGGCTAAACTACAAATCGGCGTACATTTGGATAGTTGAGAGGATAGTGTACTTACACCATCCGAAAGGTTTTGGTCCAAACACTGCCAGCGTAACACTGGTGCAATATAACTCGACAAAATCGCTCAACAAACAGCATCAGCTGCCAATGGATAGAGAATCACACGGGAGGGGAGGGGGGTTCTAGTAGGATCAACACTAACTGGCGAGACCGTTTTAAAACAAATATCAAACATTTCACAGTAACTAGCAGTGATTATATGAACTATGGGCATCGCATAATAGTTGTTAACCGATCACAATCGAAACTTAAGTTAGCTGTGTCGTTTCTATAGGTCGCCCAAATGAGGAACCATTAAATAATTTATAATATATTTCTCAAAATCATTCAGTGACTCCCCAATTAAATGTGCTGGAAATAACGTTTATGGGAGCAAGGGCACATTACGATTTCCAGAGGCATTTTTTTCTTCAGTACAGCAGTTATTAGGTCTCTGATGTGGGCTAAGGCTGATTACCTATACTCGTGTTGGAAAGCTCAATGCTTCTAGTTTGGCAACGAAAATTTTTCGCCGCCACTAAGTAAGAGCTAGTGTCGCATGTGTACAGGATTTGCTGTATTTTTTACGTTAAAAAAAAACACAACAGCTGCAACAATAATACATAAAATATAAAGTAACTACGTATATATGGAAAATAGCTCTCTGTTATTAACGTAGCTTGATATTTCAATTAAAACAGACATCTTTGGAACACTGCGCACCTAGCGGCGGAAATGTACACTATGCCGAACTCACTCTCCCACGAGAAAACTCGTTTTGTTCCCAACCCGAGTAAAACTGGGTGAAATCGGCTCTCAAGACCTCGCTGTTAAGAGCCGCCCAAATCTCATCACTCACTGAGAGGAAATCTGTGGCAAATTCATCTCGTAGAAGCAACACAAGGAAACTAAAGAAGCTAATTTACGTTTCGGTCACAGCGATATTTTCAACTCTTCTGCGACAGCCATTGATCGAAGCATCGTCCCTGTATATATAGTTTCATTTCCACGTACACTCTCTTCTGCTATGTGATTTCTCCGCAACTGCAGTTATATTTTCATAAGAGCTTTGCTTAAACTTGAGTTTGTTCAATTTAAGAGATTACTTAAACCACTTAAATTTCTGGCAGTCATTAATATAAAACTATCTTAGCAGTGCAAAATACTGTACGACTTACTGGCAATACGGATATGTTACAAACAGAAATTACCCCTACCACACGTTTCAACCTGCTTGTGTATGTTAACATTGTTATTCCAACCAAGTAACAATTACGTATAAAATATTAAGGGTACGTTTGAACAATAAAATTTCCGGGCTAATTAACTCCAGGAAAGTGGAGAATATAAAAACTTAATTTGCAGAATTAATTGGAGTCACTTTATTAAACTCGCCTATAAATAGCGGTGTACTGAAGTTACGTACTCTCGCGTAAATCCTGGATCTTTTCCACAGGCACGTAGACACACTATACCATATTCTAACCCCAAAGGCGTGTGTATCGGTCGGGGACACCATTTAACAATGGTGTCCAGCTTTGTCGAAGACAATATGCCGTACAGATCACTGCGTCAAACGAAATTCGAGAGGAAAAAAACTTAACACTTTAATTTTATTGAAATCGGGTGCCTGCGACATAACACGTTTATATCTCTCAAGATACGAAACGATGCTTTTCCAAAAATACGATGTTATAACGAATTTGTAAACGTGCTATATGAATCTGTCTATGCAGAACGGGCTTCAGTGACAGAATGTTCATTATGCGAAAACCACTATCAATTGAGTATTTTTTAAACAAACTACTGCAAATATTGTATTGAATTCGTATGTTGGTGCAAAACAATGGCACATATTCAAAGTAATACATGTCCAACTTTTTCCCCTACAAAAATATTGTTTTCTAACTAGGACTGAAGCCCTTTTTTGCATAGAAATATATCTTACAGTTTTTTAGGCAACTCCTAAGCTATCGTTGTTGGTTAGGTTATAATATGCACGTTAAGTTTCAGATAGGTTAGGGTACGTTATATGAGGTATGTTAGGTAAGTTTTGGCGAACTGTTTGGTAAAGTAAAACAAGTTCAGGTAATGTGACGCAGTATCGTGACTGCTCATATCAGATATTTTTCAATGTTATAGGTCTATATAAAGAAAGAAAGCTTTCGTCAATGTGGTATAAGGTTTACTCACATCAAAAACACAGCCAGAACAGTCCACAGAGATACAATACGAGTTATTTTGATACCGGTAGCTGAATTCATACGGTAATTTTTATTGAATATTGACATCGACATTTCCTACCGTTGGTCACTCACAAATTTGACTATAAAACTCTTCATACTCGCCCGGAAAGAACGGTTTGAGCTTTATGACATCAATTTTCGCCTTTATTTTTTTTGGGACCTTTTCTTCAGAGTACGCTATCTGTGTTGGTAGATTTGATTCTACCGAAGACTTATGGGCCATCCTAAAGGTTTGAGTTGCAAACTGTCTATGAAATTACTGGCCACTATGTTCCAGGTAAGGTCTTGTCATTAGTGAAATGCAGGAAGGAGCTTATACCGAAGTAAACTTTTCCTTCTTTTGGTGTTTGTCGACTCCTGAAACTATTTTTTCCGTACAATGCCGACCACCACATTTTGAAGTCAAATACGTATTTTGATTGTGATTCTTTGATTGCCTATTTTCCTGATTGTCCAAGGCCATATGGTGATCTATAAATTTCAAAAGGCATCGTTATTAAATCTCACCTTTGTCTTACGGGGACTGGCTACTATCCCGCCTAGAACACATTTTTTCTCGACGATTCTGCGCGCTTGACGTTGTACATTTCCATACAGCTCCAAGTCACTTTTTTTACGGCTGTAAATTTTGATGTTGGCTGACACCGCAAATATGTATATTTTGTGTGTTTTTTTTTTTCTTCTCGTTCTCGAACACGCGCGCACGCGCGATGCCGCGAAAATATTGGGCCGGCAGTAAATATTCCTGGTGCGAGAGGCGCATCGCGCTGGAGGTCACGCGATAACCCGTCGTAAAACTTCGCTACAGCACTCGCGCGCGCTCGATCGGCGACACGGACGAGTAAATCCATCTGCACGTCGCCCACCGCGGCGCGCCGTATTTCACGTGCCACCGCGCCCAACCCGTCGGCAAGTTCATTACCAGCCGCAATTACTTCCGAGCTCACAGAGTGCTCCGCCCACACGGATCCACTACACACGCCTACGACTCTGCTACACATACATTATATCTATAAGTCCATTCACGGTTAAAGGCTGTTCACGAAAAACTGACCCCTTTTGAAATCAACATTAGAAAAAAGTCACTGCTCCTACCTGCATATATTTTAACGGGCGCAATGAGTGACATGCGTCCAGTAAAGTGGTAACGATGGATGGGAAAAGTAGTTCCATATCTTAAGGCCGAATAAAAAGTGTTAGGTAACCATTTGTGTTTACTTAAATTATTTATATCACTTTCCATTTTTTTAATGCCTCAAAGTGTAAAAATTAGCAGATATTTTTAATATCTACTTTTCTAATGATTTTACAGTTTCACTTGACCGACGCCAAGAAGAAAGCGACGAGACTCATGGCTATGCCAGTTTCACATAAGGCGGAAGAACACCCAACGTGTATAAAAGTAGATATTAAGCAGGGCTTTCAAAACTGCCCGTTTTACCGTGAACAACCTATACTTACAACTATTCTGAAGCCCTGCTAATGTTCTACTTCCAGGGCATTCCTCCGCCTTATGCAAACAAAGCTTAACCGAGTCTAGAAATGTACACCAAAGGGACAACGCACCGTATTCGTGCGCACTCAGTGTAATAATATTCTGCATAAGAACTATTTCTTACTAGGTATTACCAACACACCTATTTTCTCAATGCTTTTATAACAATTGAGCATAAACTAAATATTATAATTTATAAATAAAACATAACTAAAAGTGCAATTTTAATTGAAATTATGGTCTGTTATATTAACGCACGTATAAAACGCTTGCGATACATGGATTATTTAGGAAACAACTAAGCATGGTGTGATTATTCAAATGTTTGATTCAAAAAGTGTGAAAGAAACCGCGCACACACTGTTAATTGGACGCCCGAGGGACATATCTGAGTTCGTGAGAAATGGAGGTCTTAATAAAAATACGAGAACTAAATCTAATTTCTAATTTATTCACACAGCTACTTCTTACAGCATTGAACTATCTATCTCCACTCTTACTCTTTTTACAAGCTTTTATTTTAACTTGCCTTGTTTGTATGTACGGCACATGTCTGTCCGACCTCTATGCACTGAACTGGTATGCAGTCTTCCTACAGCCCGAAGTGTGGAAGAGGCCACCAGTATTTAACTTCACGTTTTTAGGCTCTCTAGTCTTACTAATTGTTTTTATTATTAATATATAGACTATTTATACATTCACGAGACTGTATGTATACATAGTCTACCTATATAACAAAAAAAAAAGATTTCAGACTAAACAGTGAAAAATAAATTAACTCTCAAGAACCTTTTAAACTCAGCCTTTCATTTATAAATGCACTAAGAGAAAAATAATTATAGTAATTACAGGATTTGTAGAACTTTTAAAACGTGGTCGAACAACAGTAATAAACTTTCCTACAAATTGACATTTTTGTATCAACTTATATCTAGTATAAAAGTTTGTTTTAAATTTTTTTTTAAGTTAATTTACTATTTCTCAGTGAGCACAATATTTAATGTATTTCAAATCTTCAGCCTGTCTGTTGCCATCATTTGTAATGTCTTTCACTCACGTATCTAGTCCAACAGTCTAGCCTGCCAGCCGCACCCTTCACTACTCGACACTAGCAGTCGCAGATTTCCCTTACGCTGGCCACTTCTCTCGCCGCTCGTCGTCTATCGCTCGGAACTCCGCCACTAATCCATTCAACAACTCCCGAACCGGAGGTCCGTCACGCAATTTTTACTCTGCTGGCCTTGACCTGGAAAGTTCGACGCACCCCGAGTCACGCTTAGAGAAACTAAGTCAGCAAACCGACATAAAATTCTTCAGATAAATGCAGAAATGCAATACAACCAGGGTCAGTAGCGCGCGCCGCAGAGGGATTATCGTGTCGGCTAGCTTTTTGTAACACATACACTGTTCGCTCGCCTGTCATTTAAAACATTACATTGACTACCCGCCGCCATCGTATAACTACTTTGCCTTTGTAAGAAGACTATACACATATCGCTGGATTCTGCTGTGACGGTCTCAGAGCGAGATGGAAGGCGACACTGTAGTTTCTTTAATTGTATTTGTCTAAGTAATTCTTTGGAAACTCGTTGCTAACGATATTTTCATAACACTACAAATAAATCACAATAATTTCACGAAACCTTAGTGTGGAATTGGTAAAACTAATATTGAATTTTAAGAAACAAGTTTGTTATAAATATTGGCCTGCACAAATAATATTGTATGTTTTCTAAAATTTTGGGTTGTTAATACATAATATATCAGCTGTAGAGTTACATGAAAATCTTTGGCAACTAGTTTACAAATAATTCGCAACAAACACAGAAATGTTTTACTGCGAGGAGTAGCCATTGCAAACAGCGGCAGATCAAGGCTTGTTTTTTTTTAGTGGGAGGAAAAGAAAGACGGGGGAAGGATGGAATGAAGATATTTGGGCTACTCTTAACAGTAAGGTCTTGAGAGCCGATGAGGGTGAAGCGATGTATGGAGCGATGCCGGAATAAAGAGGCGGGAAAAGGGAACTACCTAGGAAAATCCACAGACCAGCGGCATCATCCAGCACGATTCCCACATACGAAAATCCGGAAGTGCGTCGGCGGGAGGCGAGTAGTTTAACCACTTCACGACGGGGAAATACGCTGCCAGGAGGTCCTAGTGTAGGCCTATGTAATAGCCTCGATAAAATTTTTCGAACTAAAACCTTCATCACTTTATAAGTTTATCCATGATTTTTTTTAGATATATAAATTAAGAGTACACATTTATGCAATTCGAACTTTTTTTTACTCATTTTTATTCTCTTCTTTATACCTTTCTTGTAACATGGCTCTTTTAACTTCACTTATGTGGCCTGTTAATTACCTCATTTCCGTCGAGCATGTCTAAGTGGTCTCTGGCAGTGAGGACCTCTGTGGTATTCCCAACCTCCAGTCCTGGCCGGTCCGCCCTCTCGTCATTGAACTTCTTACGCATTCAACCGGTTTGCAAGTGAATGCGGTCTTTAAAATCGTCGAGTGTTCCTGACGTACAGCTGCAAATGGATCGTACTTGAGGCGTACAGCTCAAGGTGGTCGACAGGATCAGCTAGCACTTTCGGTTAGCTGCAAACTACTACCTAGTATTTTTATTCGCAGTTTTGGACCCACTAGGTTCTCTGTTCCGACCATTAATTCTATATATTCTATCATTCCAAGACATGTGGGGCAAGTGGAGTGAAGGGATTTCGGCGGCACTTGATATCGAGGTCTTGAGAGCTGAACCAAGACGTGTTTTTCTTGAAATAAAGGAATCATGCCTAGGACAGTAACCAATATGGTTTAGGTCAGGTTAAGTTGGGTTATACCACACTGGTTACGTAAGAAACGACTTAGAATACCACAATGAAGCGAAGAGCGTCGTTTTATACCTTTCGTCGCACATCACAATAAAACAGTAATGTTCATAACTTTATATCCTATAGTGTAATCACGATGCTTTAAAATCACAGTATTGTCAGTATATCGTCAGGGGATATCAGAACGTACTAACGTATTTATGTAAAAAATTTCAAGATGATGTTCGGAGTAGTGGGATGGCCCAAAAATAATTTTAAAGAGAGTGAAAAATCACCATAATACTATTAACTTACAACTGCGTTTGATGAGAATCATCTCACAAAATTAAAATCTGCATCTGCACAGTACTTGTGAATTGAATGCTCGTCAGTATCAAATTACGTAAATCAATTAAATTTACATTTCTGGGGGGGGGGGGCGCTTTTTTTCATGGATCTCATTCGTCCATGAAATAAACGGCTAACGTAACCGTTAGTAGAAGGTATTTTTTTTTTTAGAGTTATTCCAGTTTCCTACACCATTGTCGCTGCTCATTCGCCGGTCCACTTCGCCATCCGACGGCTGAAGATCTCCGATACTGGAGCGCCGCCCAAATCTCTCTCCATCGCACCTTTTTAAAGCCATTAGTGCTTGCTACATTTGTATGCTTAAAATGAATGAAAAGTTACACACTACATATTATAATATATTTCAAGTTGCATTATGGATATTTTAAAATTTTGTATTTTGAATGATAGGCCTACTACAGAGAATAGACAATATTTTGTCCACTACATATTTGAAATGCTCAGTGCTCATAATACTACATGAAACCTTAATTTGAAATGTATTTGTTGGTTTGATAAAAAAAATCAATTTTGTACCATTATGTCCTAAAATAACTGGTTTCATTTTGGCTTGTGGTTATAGTTACTGTTAGGCAAAGACATTCATAAAAATAGGCCAGCCTATCAAGTGATATTTTACTTTCACTGGCTTTTTGTTTGGTTATGATGCAACTTGAAACGCGTGTCCTGCGACGAATGTTACGAAAGTCTGAAGTCTCCACGATTGCCTTACGAACGTACTTGGAGCTGAGCTTCTGACTTACCTGCAAACCGTCTAGGCTCTACAAGGCATTTTTACACTTACGTGATTACGTCGTCTGGAAATAATTTTGAGCTGTGATCATTTTCACCGTGGACCAACGACCACCGAAAGCCTCCCTGCTTGTCATATGGGTCTCACATTTTAAGAAATAGTGTGTTATTCTAATTAAAAATTTATATATATAAAATATATATATATATATATATATATATGGAATATTTCAAAGTTCAAAGTGAATTTTTTTTTTTTCAGGACAGAAATGAAAGTCGGTTATTTTGTAGGCAATTCATAAATTTGATTATTGGAAAATAAATCTGGTAGTTGAAAAGGGTCAACATTCAGCGAAAATCGCAGTAAGTCACCGCTTAAAAGTCTGAGAAAACAAAATACAAACGAAACTAATTTTAGCCAGTTTCCATCGTCGTCGCAATGCTTCCTTAAAGCCAAACGTGACCTCGCTGCGTTTTAAAAAATTTTTACGAGGGAGGCGTCTGAATGCTTGCCCGCAGTCGTCCGATAATAGTCGGCTCTTGGGAGACATTCATTATCCGTCCTGCCCGAGCATGTCGAAACTTTACTTTCGTGCCGCAGTAAACCCATCTCCGTATGCACTACCACGCGGCTCGTATCAGCATGAACTCGCATACTAAACAGTATTTAGCGCCAAGTCTGGCCAGGCATTGTGGGTGGCCCTCATCGCCTGGCAGGGAAGAAGAAAAAAGACGCCACTAAACATATCCCGGCAAATGTGCCACAACATTATTTTCTTTCCGGCAACTAAACAGTTAGAATTTTTTTAATTAGTATCGTAGACTATCAACTATTTTATAAGCTATAAGATCTCAAAAGAATTAATAAGGCCCAAAGATTGTCCAAATATTTTAAGAACTAATGGTATAATCCTCCTAAGGGAAGCTATTTGAATTTCGAAAGTAATTTATCATAACTTACTATCAGCTTGACAATAATCATTCGTTTGCTCATATTCTGTTTTATTGTTAAGTATTTGCTGCCAAAATTAAGAAAAAAAATTGTTAAAGTAAAATTCTTTGGGCCATTCTGCGATGTACAAATTAAAACTATACATTTAATATTCTAAACGAAACAATATTTCTTTTAAAAAACGTTCTGAATGAAGAATTTTATATTTAAAAAATAATGTGTGTTCACTAATTACAAGTCTTAAAACAATGCAATACAATGTCAGCACGACAGTAAGGCTGAGGATTTCGTATTCTTTTTCACGTCGATAGTATAACAGCTGGACACAGTAACCTAAGCAATTAGTAGTAGGATGTTGATTGGTATTCTTTAACCAAGACATGTCGACCTTTTGATATTTAATGCATTAGTGACGTTTCTATCATCTTTTTCCAAAGATATACGCCTACGCAGTAAATAATAAACGCCAAATATTTATATTGCACAAATATGTACTTTTATGAAGTCAAAATATACACATATGTTCAAATTTACGCACTTTACAAAAACAATTTACATATTTCGTAAGATAACCCGTTTTCGCAAGTCTTTAGGTATCCGTTTGCACGTCAAAACAAGCCATATTTCTTTAAATAACCAACGGTTCATGCAAGTTGACTCAACATGAAATTTCATGAAAGAACCACAAACACTTTTCTTTAAAGAGGAAGGCAATTGTGTAAATGACATGCCAAGCATTTACCACGTAAATTAAATAGCTATTAACATCCTTTAAGCAGGAAAAACAGATTATTCGGCAGCAGTACTCTTATGTTACGAATCAACATATACACAAGCAGTTAGCAACACTCCGGGGTGTTCGAGATACAAATTGCAGTATCTATCTACAGGTTGTATCAAAACTAGATATATTCGAAGTTAGACCTGGAGGACTAGTCTATTACAAATATTGGAGAAAATATTCACGATGGAACACTGAGTACTGTAATAAACTAGCGCTTCAGGTCCAGCTTCAAGGATGTATACCGCCCTTATGATTCCCTTTAGACCATAGATCGAACAAGTTTTCATCTTTTTTCGTGATTAACCTGCTGTCGAAATTTGTCGGTATATTTTCGATACATCCTGTGTATTCTCTCTCTCACACACTCACACTATATATATATATGCACGGTAAAACGCACATAATTTTACTTACGCATGCCACCCAGTGTGTTTGATCATGATACAGTATAGCGTTGTATTAGGTTCGACCCCTTCATCCTCTCTTTTCACACTTCCCAAAAATCCCACATTTGTAAAGTAGAAAGCAGGAAGGTGCTCCTTCCCAAACAGTCTTCAGTCCTCGTTCCAAATGAATGCAACTACAGTTTTTTTAATGAACCTTGCCAGTCCCTCGCTCATAAAACTGATGTCCTGATACACTTTCGTGCACAAATGGAATGGTTGTATTTTATTACTATAGGCTGGCTACATAGAATAAAAAACTAAATTGACTCACTTTTCAGGATTCTCCATGCCTCGATCAAATTTTTCGCTCCTTCCCAAAGTCTTCAGTCCTCGTTCCAAATGAATGCAACTACAGTTTTTTTAATGAACCTTGCCAGTCCCTCGCTCATAAAACTGATGTCCTGATACACTTTCGTGCACAAATGGAATGGTTGTATTTTATTACTATAGGCTGGCTACATAGAATAAAAAACTAAATTGACTCACTTTTCAGGATTCTCCATGCCTCGATCAAATTTTTCCCCTTGACCTATACCAATACTAAAAGATGTTCACTTTTGTAGACATTTAATTTAGTTGAAGCCTTGTGAATTAATAAAAAATGTTGATACGAAATGATACTCTCCTGATTATCTATTCAATTAGGACATTTAACAAACATTCATGTAATGTGCTTATAGGTGCAAAAATATGCAATAAAATTAATTATTTTAGACATTTCACTAATAATAAATGTCCTAATTTTTTAATGCAACTTAGATTTTCTGGTTTGAAAATATTTGTATGGAACTAGAAATGTCGGCAATTCAACTGAGCAGTTCAACGTTGACGAGTGCAATGGGGTAAGGGAAAGGGCCAAAGCAAGGTGTATTATAACGTGTTCTTTATTTAGGAATAATCCTGATATAACATTTAGATACATCACAGAGCGTTGTTCTTGCGTTTAAGAAACACGTTTTACAATGAATTACTGTATTTTATATTTTGTGCCTTCTTAAACCGAATTTTACTACAATCTCAGATTTATAAGTGCAAACTTCGCCTAAAAAATTACAGAATTACAAAAATGACACATCGAATAACACAGCACAGGCATTTCAATAGCTGTGTTTTGAATGCATTCACCAAATGTCTCTTCGCAAAGAAACTAGTAAGAGGAACATTCAACAATCAAGCAAGCACGTAAATCCCCTGAAACCTTGCTCAGAAAATTCCTTGGAATGCCCCTGTTTTCCCTTTTTTTAAATTCCCTTCACTTTCCGTTTTCCAGGTGCGATGTACACCCCAATTTATTGCTATAAGACATTTAGTACACTCTTGGCGACGGAATATGCTCCACGATACACTGCCAAAGTGAGGTTGGGGGGCAAAGCCCAGTATGTAAGGGGGGAGTGGGAGGGAGCAGGGGCGCGGTCACACCTCCAGGGGAGTCACTCCACCACCCCCCCCCCCGGGCTTATAAACAACTGTTGGTTTACTTCAGTTTGTAATACGTAGTTATAACTTATTTCCAACCAGCTTGCCTCATTCTTTTCCAAATATATCTTGCATTTAGGTACATATTTACATAACAAGGAACAGCAGTATCTCAAAACCTTAACCCACATGAAATAGGCGTTACATTCTGCTGTGATCTACCAAGCTAGTATCAGACGCCCCGACCACGATGGAATCAGGAACGAAGCCTTGAGCAGCGGATTGTTTAATAAACCCGCGGCGCGTATACAATGCGCGCGGGGCATCGAATAAGTGCCTGTCGCCAGCCCGCAGCCTGCAAACCTCTAGACAGCTGCCACCTGAAGACGGACCGGACCGCAAGAGGGCGTTAAATTGCCGCCGACTCGAGACTTGTGCACGGCAGCCTTCAGCTGCATTCAGGTGACCACGTTCCAGTCAGAGACTGATTAGATGTGATATCCGTGGCTTGAATTAATAATTAATTAGATATAATAATTAACTCCCCCGAGTAAGGCAATAATTTGTACAAGTTGTGTAAATTGTATATTGGCTAACGTAAATCAAAAAGTTGTGCACAACTAGGTCTTTATTCCGGCTTTACCTTATGTATTATAACCCCTTAATAGTGCGTGACCTACCAGCTAAAAGCGTGATCACATCAATACGTGCATAAACGCATGCACAAACTGTCACAGAATGTTTGAGACTAGCCTCCCCTTCTGAAAACAAGAAGTCTGCGCCTATAGTCGCCAGTGTGTGCCTGCTTCCCTTGCGTGGTTCTGCTACTGACAGCCTTCCTGCCGACGTAACTTCAGGCCCTGGCTCGTGACGTCACCACGTGATCGATGCCTCTTTTCCCGCTGGTGTAGGCGGGGTTTTCGGTGACAAGGCAGCGTCCGTGCGGCCGATTACTCCACACCGGTAGCGATCCCCGCTCCTGACGTTCGTTGTCGCAGAATTCTCGGCGTCCCTCATACGGGATTCCCAGTTATCCTTAATTCCTACAGGAAGTCTGGGTAAGGCATCGGGCTAACCCCTCTTGCCGGCGCAAAGCGGTGCAAAAAAAAAGTTCTCCTCCCTTTGAGTCTTAAGGTGGAGAGATCCCAGCCACATTGGATATACGTACATTCCTACATAACTTAACTTCCAGATACAACATATAAAAACCAATTTTGTCAAGGCACATTGAACATCTTTGGAGTTATTTATATATGCAGGTTATTTTTCTCCCGTTACTCATTTTATATCTTTACCAGTAATCAAAGGTCCAGTCATTATTTTTAAATGCTTGTCGCACATGGAAAAGTACGGACATAACGTAAACCGTACAGACTTGGAAAATTCTCTCAAGTTGTCCTCTGTGCCAAGATGGATGGGATTCCTCCAACCTTCAGGTACCAGGTCTTGGCTACGAGTAGATAAATTAACGTATTAAGTGTTCCTGCTTATAGTGGTTGCGGTACAACTTGTCTAGAGTTACATGCATGAACCTCTGCCTGGCACGTGCCAGCTACTCCCGTGTATTCAACGAAGTAGCTTAACTTAATAATTGCTGGAACGATATTACAGTTAAAACAAAACAACGTTTCATACACCTTCACATATACAACATGAATGTATTAGCATTGCATCCATTATCAAACTGTAATTTTATGAAAATTTATGGCGATAACATATTCAGAAATATATGCTTTAATAAAGCATTAGTGCTAAAATACTTGAACAATACCATCCATTGCTTCATTCTCATTATTCCGTCCACGCCACACACTTTGGTTTAAGGCATGAAGATAACCTTGTGTTTTAATAAGCGCTTCCTGTATTTTATTTTCACGAACACAGACTCTTAGAAAACATTTAACCGGTTGGCAGCATCTGTGAAATGTGTCTTCAGTGCCCAAGAAACAGAAAAATTTATGCTAAAGGACAGCAGATTCTGTACAGTACACTACACAAAAAGTCTGCGACCTGCGACGTAGATGCTCCAGCCTCAAGAAATGAACCTAAAAGAAGAACGGTCATGGGCTGATTGTCGGAAAATGCAATTCAGCATCAAACATGGCTGACAGTCACAATAAATTGGGCAAACACGTGTAGTTTCTCCAACAAACTAAATTTTCAATAGAACGGCCACTCAGTGGTCTATTCAAGTGGCCTCGGAAAAAGGAAACACACATTTTAGCCATACGCAGTTCTCAATACTTTATAAGACACGCTGTCGCATACTAGAAAAGATATCGGCTCGTGCGCACAGCTAGCTGTTATGTAAGCGCTGGCTGTCATGTACATTGCGGGTTACATAAGCTACCAGCACAATTATTCATAGTGCAAGGGTGAGGTAATATTTTAGAGTGGTGGGTACCTGTTAGCAGTATCAGTGACAAACATCTGCCTGTAATATCGTTTGTAATTTAATACAACGATGTCAACTTTCACCATGGCAAAGACTACACTGAACTTGTGTAAAGAAACTGTACATTACATTTCCTGTCGACACTATTGTGTATATCTGAGTAACAATGAGCATCCATAATACTTCACTGATATAATCTCCAGAAACATGTCGAATAACAACGAAAACGCCACATATAACACCGTGTGTCTGGAGAGTAATTATTGCAAATTTTCGGCAGTTGTAGTTACACGTGCTATGAAACATGAACAAGTGCGGGAAATTATTTAGGTTGCCATTCTGTTTTGTGAGCGATGATTCACTGTTTGTACCCATAGTTTTTCATATTTTTCATTAAAATGTGGCGGGAAAATGTAAATTGGCTAAAAGAAAAAAATGTTAGCGGGGCCTCAATAAGTGTTCACTTTACCGTGAATAGCCTATAGCAGCTCGGCGGCTCGAATTCTGAAATTGGCATTTAAATATGCCACACACCCCTACGGCCTACGGAGGTTCGAATACTTAACCTTCAGACAGGAAAATACGCTCTCTCTCGACGATACACGACCAGAACAAGACTAGATTCAGACTTTTTTCTTTAACGAAGATACTTGCGACAACTGGAAAATGAATTAGATTACATGATTTGAAAAATTCAGCAAGAAAGAAAGAAATATCTGGCATACATATTTGACGAAAGCTAATCGTACATAACAGCCACGACTTATGTTCTGGACAAGAATTGTACTATTTTTACTGCGTGTTCGTTCGCGACCGTGGTGCATCAGCAAAGGATTATCGTTGGTAAGAACAACAATACGAACATCACTTTATTCATGCGTCGGTCAATTGAAACCGTAAAATTATTAAGAAAGTAAATACTATACAAATCTGCTAATTTTTTTCACTTCGATTCATAAAAAAAAAAATGAAATAAATAATTTTAAATCATCACAAATGGTTACCAAAAACCTTTTTTCGACGTTAAGTAAGATATGGAACTACTTTTCATCCATCGTTGCCAACTTTACTGGGCGAATGTCAGTGCGCCCATTAAATATATGCGCATGCGGGGGCAGTGACTATTTTCTAAAGTGCTCACTTTATCGTGAACAGCCTTTAGAACAAAATGTTACAGATGCGATACGAGTCTAGAGATTTGTCAGCTCCAAAGTGGGCTTAACGTCGGCACGCAGCTAGGTTCTTCAGAAAGCGCTGTCAAGCCAAAAATAAATCAGTCAGATGTTGAGAGCAGTCTTAAGGGGCAATGTTAGACATGTGCCGAGTTACAGTTGTGCGAATTAATATTTATAATATTACAGGTAAGGGCAAAGTATTTCATGCAAAAAGGATTTACAAATTAAATTTTTAAATATTGAAGAATATATTTTTTAGTTGCTTTACAAAAAGCTGTACAAACAATAATGTCGTTTATTTTTTAACGAAAAAAAAATGCCATAGGTTCAGATGATAGATAAACTCTGCCAAAACACATTTTACTAGTAGGAAGTTTTAACAGTTACTTAAATAATTTTATGTATGTGGTTTCGTTTCGTTTTATACACACAAAAACTTACGTATCACAGTTTAGTGTCTCGGTGTCATAGGCTACGTCATACAATGTTCAGTGGTATGGACAAGACAGTGCTGATTTTTACATATGATTGAAGAGCACGCAATAGTCCAAGAGAAGAAAAGATGGGTATAGAAGTTACCTACAAACCAACCTAGTTAGTTTATATAAATCGTCAAAGGAAATAAAATTATTTCTTGCGCTTTTACTGTAAAATAAAACAATATCTTTCAGAAATGTAAAATAAAAAATTTTGAATTTATTTGTACACAAATTGTATCCTAAAATGTATATCCAACATTTCTACAATGTAAAAAAACTACGTGGGTATGTTACATTACTTTGTTGTAGTTTAAGAATTGGCAGTATTTTGTCACATTTGTGTATTGAACAGATACACTAAAAATTACATTTATTTTTCAATTTTAGATTAATTATTTTCTAACTCTGTATATGTTATTTCGTATGAAGTTACAACAGGTGTGAAGAGTTTATATATATATTAGAAAAAATATTATTTCATTAGAATGAAACATATTTCTAACTGTAAAAAGAGTCATGTATGTATTTTGTACTGGTTTATATGGGGTTTGAAAGTTTTGAGACATAATGGCCAGCGCGACAATTTCATTTCATCCTCAATAACGCGAGTCGAGGAGGCTACCTAGCGGGAAACTCGTGAACTGCGTACGTGCAGTTTTGCGTGTCTGCCCTCGCTTCAGGTAGATAGCTCTGCTTGCAAATTACGAGCAAATATGGCGCCTGATATTCCGCCTTAATCACGACCCTAGAGCACCTCTTTACACGAACCAATCACGCATGTCACATGAGGAATATCAACACACTTATGATTTATGTAATTATATTTTTCCATCAAAGGAGAAGCCTGCTTGCATGTTTTAATCACACCTTACGTTCGTATTTTTTTAAAGGCAATTTATAGCACAAAGAGAGAAAGAATAATTCCATATAAAATGCCAAATAGAAATACGCCGAATTTTCAGCTACGCCTTATCAACACCTACGTAAAATATGCAATATAACGTACAACAAACAAGTTGAGGGGTTTTGGTCGGCGCTAAATAACGCGGTCTTAAGCGCCAGTGAATGTGAAATGAGGTGGAGATGGAACAGGGGCGGAATGTAAGGGCGGGGGAAACTGAAGTACCCCGAGAAAATCCGCCGGCAAATGGCAACGTTTCGACAAGTGATAATCCTGTCGACCTTGCGTAGGGTAGTCTACGCCACGCCGGCCTTTCATAACAAAACTTTAATTACACGCTATAGTTTTAAGCTGAATTTCCGACTATCTCTTATTACACACATGCATAAATATATACAATATTAACACATTTAATAATACACAAAACCAAAAAATAATAATACAATATCCATAGTTTAGTGAGTAACGGCAATGTCTCTCACCCGGAGAATCCGGGCTCGCTTCCCCGACGTCTGGTCTCATATTTTTTCCCCAGTATTTGGTGGGTCTGGTTCATCTCACACAGCAAAAGGCAATGGCAAACCATCGCAGAATCAATCACCCCGCCACTAAAGCCTTGATAATGCCAAGGTTTACATCACTGATACCTACATATCGTGGAGAGACAATACTAAGCTCTGCGCGATAAGAACCATCAATCCATCCGCAGCTTAAAAAGAGTTATTTATTATTCACAAGCTATTCTTGAAACACCCACAGTACAAATTTGCAAAATAAACGCGCACGGGGCCTTAATGTAACCACCGTCAAAGCAACTTTGGGCAGTTTCAATGGTTGCTCAAGGTCTGTTCGCTGCAGTCATAAATAAGCGAGCTGAGCGACTAAAGGCACGCGACCGTGGAAGCCACACATTTCAGGGAGGGTCTGGGTCTGCTCGGAGAAGATACCAGTTAAATATACATTACGTCTTATCAATGGAACGACCAAGATTCAAAAACTTGCATGACCTTAGCTTTTCAATTTGTGTTTACACCAAGCACTGACGGAGTCAAAAAATATCAATGACATCTCAAAAATAATTTTCTTTCTTTTATTTTTTATTTTTTTATAATACTCAAAATCCTACGGACATTTAAATGGCACATTTTTCCCAAAATTTAATCGCACCAATATTTGACAAATCTCGTGCACATATTTTAAGAAAATATTTCATAAACTCTTGAATGAACCTTCTGAATTTGTACAGTTTCTTACCTATAAGTCGAAAAGCCGTTTTGTGTTCTTCGCAAGGAAAAACATCATGCTGAAAAACTCATGATACTCTTAAGTATGCTGCACTGTAATGAATATGGTTGCAGTAGCCTTATTTACGTTTATTAGAATACGCTTCATCAAGTCGCTATTCCATCACATAAAACTGAATTCTTTCCAATTGCAAAGTTTTTGCTAACTTGTCACCAAAAATGTACAAATTCTATGAACTACGAAGTCACGGGTTTTGTTACATGTTAAGTTTGTACGAATTCAAAATACATTTTAGTACTTTACATTACATTGAACAATTTATTTTAAAGTTGAAGGGTGTTTCTAAATGTCTTCAAGTGCTTAATTCTACTATCACAAAAGAAAATCGTGAAACTATAACTATTATTCGCCATTTTTATGAGAAAGTAACAAAGAAACAAACCAACAGAAAAAAACGCACTTAACACTGGTGTGAGGTAAAACGAATAAGTTAAACTCTCACAAACATGGATATGTACAAAAAGACTAAAGGCAATTATAGTGGGCTCCAAACCACTTGTTTATAATAAATTGAGTAAATCCAGAAAGTAGGCGTGAATTATGAACATCCACTTAACACACTCATAGCAAAATACTCTACTAAGTGGCTGGCTAAATTTCGATAATTTAACAGAAACGTGTCCAAAAAAATCGTTACATAATGTTATGTTAACGAGTGTCCAAATTTACAAACACTTTCAGAAAACGTAACGAAGAAGGTGACTTAAAAATGTCAATACCTTCTGATGTTAATAAGTGGACTAAAATGTGCGTGCATATTGAATATAGACTCTCCTAACACTTTGAAAAAGAAAGTTTACATTACATTTTGGTTACTCTTTCACGGAAACTTGAAAATTTGTGGACAAGAGAAAAAAAAAGTTCTTGGCATTTAGTACCTGCACACCAACTAAGCAAGCTTCGTTTTAAAGTTCCTTTCAGAAAAATCTGTTAGCTTCTTGTATTGTGTTTTAGACGTATCACAAAGTGCGACTGAAACATTTGACTTCTTTTGCATTTCTGCCACGAAGCAAATTGTGCACGTTGTGTACCATATGCCCGTGAGCCAGTTATGGCATAGTGAGATAAAGTAATATCGAGTAACGAGTCTACAAGTGTGCGAAAGGAAAATTAGGTTTGTTACAGCGCACGTATGATAGAAAGGAAATAAATTTAAGTACGAGATGAGGTCGAATGAAAAAAGTTGAGCAGATTCTCTTGAGGGAGGTGCTAGTTTAGCATGCTGAGCACGTCCTCAATTTGGTGCGAATAGAATTGCCGACTGACTGTGAGTAGGTGCTCAGTTAAGTCTGTAAGAACGTGATGTTTTATTCACAAGAACGCGATTACCTGCTCACGTTTTTCAACATTTGAGCACCTGCTCAACTTTAAGCATATGGCACATGGTCTCGATTATGGAATTTGTATCTATTAACAAAGAAATACAAACTCAAAGAAAGTGCCACGCTACTGAAAACTGTTCACCTATATACCGACGTACTTTCATTGTTTTTTCTTTGCGAGATGTTCATTTCCGTCAAAACGCCACGTGCAATACACTGATAGATTTCAAAGGCCAAAATGTCACGAGACTTGATAAATTAATGAATTCCAAACTGCAGAAACAATAGATGTTATGGGTCAATAACGTCGTTATATCTCGCTTCTTACCTGAAAAATTACAACAGCTACGACCGCTTACAATGAGGATAGTTTAAGTAGAAACACGTCAAAAACGTTTTCCTCTTCCTGCGGGGGGGGGGGGGGGAAGGAGCACGTGTCGTGACATTGTGACGTAACGGATGCTCATACTAAATCTAGAACACGTCCGGCTCTCGTCAGAGCTGTCCACTTCTGTAACGGACATCACTGAAACACGACTCAAGTCCAACTGTCACCCGTCGTTTCAGTTCTTTTGCTGAATGGTTTTCTTGTAACACGACGCACTTAAAGCACTTGGGCTATACGCAGTACTGGGACATCGTCTACACCACTCGTGCATGACCATATAACAGCTCTTTAAATCAATTAGCACGTTTTCGCAGTTTAAAAATTGCAAAACCACATGCGGAATGAACGTACGTTGTAAAAATTTGGGCTAACTTAAAAACAAATGTGGCTGTAGATAAAAGTACTCAATGCATTACTGAGCTCAATACCCGTCTACTGGACGGCTACACGAATATTCAATATAGTATATTCACAGTTCTTTTACACTTTTTGTATATTAGCTTTGAAAAATCACCCCATGTATGACCTGTTTTGTTGTTTACTAAATATGCCACACATCACATACTTCTGTTGACATATATGTACATAATTTTCTGTTAAATTAAACTTTTAATTATATTACAATTAAAAATTATAATATCTCATTTACCTATAATTGCCATGAATAAAAACCGGGAGAATATAGGTACGTTGGTGCTGTCTAGTAAGAAAAAGTTCTTATGCAAAATGTTATTACACTGGGTGAGCACGAATGTGGTGCGTTGCCTATTTGGTGTAATTTTCTATACGTGGTTAAGCTTTGTTTGCATGAGGAGGAGGAATATCCTGCAAGTAGAGCTACAGCAAGGTTTCAGAAAAGTTGGAAGTAACCGCGAATAAGAAACTACTCAGTTTGTGGGCGCTACGAGTATACATGCGATGGCGTAAGGTGCCCTACACACTCGTCGAGATAAGAAAAGGGAACGAGGCCAGAGAAAACAGGTGACGTGGTGGGGAATACAATGCCTCCTTTGAAGACCTACGATTTAGGAAGTGAGGGTCACCTTCAATGGTCTGCCGACTTACATGTCCAAGGAAAGACCCCGATAATCACTGCCGGATGCGGCTTGGCGAGCCTGACCTCCATTCGCACCTGAAGAAAAAAATATCTTAAATCAGCACATGCCGGCACCTCGGAACTAAACCTGAATACATTCATAATATAGGCTAATCACGGTAGACTGAGCACTTTTTGACATCCCTACGTAAGTTATACCTGTATGCACATTGTGTTCCACCATAGCAAAGTCGCCGTGGACCTGGCCTCTTTAGCCATGCATCCGTCAAGTTAGACTTCCAATTTATTACGAGAATAAATATTTTACAAATGCGCTAATTATTATACTTACAAGCGGAAAAAAACAAAGCGAAATTAATAATTTCAGTATTCACAAATGTTTAATATAATTTTTAATTAAACGTTAAGACATGGACTAATTTCTCTCAACCGTTACCAAGAAGCACATCCCAGTCAATGTGTCCGTTAAAACATATGAAGGTGGCGGAAGTGAGGTTTTTCAAAACTTGATTTCCGAACTGCTCAGTTTTCCCAACCTGCTTTGAGATGTGTCTACTGGCTCTAACATAGCTTTAATGGAACTAGAATGTTCTCAAATTAGTCAAAGTATTTTATTCAAATAATACGGCGGGTCTCTAAACATGAAAGCAAACACGTTGATCACTGTTGTGGAGTGGAGAGAGTTCGGCGGGTCTCAACTTCGAAGTAAGGTGAGTATGGAGCAACGCCAGAATGCAAGAACGGGGGAAATGGGAGATCACCGAGAAAAACCCGGCGAACAGCGGCAGCGTCCGGTACGATTCCCACATGCGAAAATCCTGGAGCGACCCCGCCGGGAATCTAACCCGGTTCGCCTTTGTGGGATGTGAGTAGTCTAACCACTAAACCACCGCGGTCCCTCACGTGACTTGACAGTTGTATTGGCGACGATGAGCGAGTCAATGTTGGGGTGGCATGCGCGGCGAACTAAAATCGATCTAGCTCAAATTTTAATGTATGGTTAGTATCGCAGAGGATGCGCGTGTGATGCACGGGCCGTGTTCCTACCTGCCCGCAATGCGGGGCCGCTCGCTCGCTCGCTCTTGGCACCCACGTGCCTCACACCACCCCCCCCCCCCCGCCCCCATCGAGCGATAACTCCCCGAGCCAGACACCGCCTGGCGTGCCCTTTGACCGAAAACGGCGCTGCAGTCGCACGCGACACGCTCATTTTTATAAATTACGTCCCGCGAGCTCCTACTGCCTCCGCCCCTTTCCAAACCGCTGTCGCTAAGCTGGCAATTTCGGCTAAGGAAGAGGAGAATGCAAGAAGCTGGTTAGAACTACAGGCTAGAGAGGAAATGGGGTAAGTGTCGATGCAAGCTGCGTATACAACATTGTGTTTCCTTACGTGACTGCTTTTCAGCCACTACAGTTTATTTGCCTTTTTTCGCACTATTTTTTGTCATATAAAATGGCGAGCTTGTTAAAATTGGAATGTAGACAAACACGTCCATCGCTGTTAACCATGTGACTGACAGTTTCATTGGCGACTAGTGAGCCGACATCGGGGACATGCGCAGAGCACGAATATCTACAGGTCAAACACGCCTGCGGCAGGAGCCCGTTAGAGACTGCCAACACTAAAGCTGATTCGTAGTTAATAACTTTTATGAACAACCTCTGAAAAAAAAATACTGGCCATATTAGTACAGTGTAATTAGAGTTTGGCACAAAAAAAAAAGGACGAGACATTCACAGATGTGATTATATATTAGGTACAAAAAATTTAAACCGTAGAGAAATTTAACAAATAAATAGTAAATTAAAAAAAACGAAAATAATACAAAATAGAGGATGATACTTTTGAAATGTGGTGACGACAAGCCAGATAGTTTGATACACCGCACAATAAACGGAGTACAGGTTTTTCCGGGAACACTTCGGTGACCGTGCACGGACAAGATGATGCCCACACGACCGGGAGATAATGAACAGGCGCAGAACAAAGCGGTGCTCGTGTATAGCCCAGATTAGGATCAGATACAAGAGAAGCTGCGAGGAATGCCCCAGCTACCAGCATGGCAAAACCTATAATTTAGGCTTGTTATGGCGGCTGACATCGGAATTGCCTCATTCTTCTGCACATGCAGACGGATTACATGTCAGTGTGTATTACCTTCTTTAGGAGACGGCGCGTTTACACTGCGCGCCACATATCTGCGAGCCTGGACCACGGCTAACGGCCACTGCACTGCCAGTTAAATTAGTTTACACAGTTCCAAGTATGAATTGAATAATAGTAAATCTATGTATAGGATGTTCACGGTAAAATGAGCAACTAGAAAAACCTACTTGAGATCTACTTGAAAGCAGATTGCGCATTATTCCGCCTTATGTAAAATTAACTTTACCATGCGGCTCACCACTTTATCCGTGCGTCGGTCTAATGAAACTATGAAACTGTAAGAAAAGTAAAGAATTTTTACAAACATGTTCATTTTTACACTTTGATGCATTAAAAATACAGAAAGAGAAAGGAATAATTTAAGTTATCACAAATGGTCACCAAACACTTTTTATTCGACGTTAATATATGGAACTACTTACCATCCATCGTTACCAACTTTACTGTGTACATGCCACTTAGTGCGCCCGTTACAATATATGCAGACAGGAATAGTGACATTTTTCTAAGGTTGATTTCAAAAGTGCTCACTTTATCGTGAACAGCCTTTAGTGTTAATACTTAAAGCAGAGACGAGAGTGGTGTACTACTGTCGACAATGGTGCGTGGCTTTCAAAAATAAAAGGGTATAAACGTACAGTGGTCACCACGGAAGGTGTTTTCTGTTATTCTTTAAACAGTACGGCCGGCTGTAGTCTGCTCGGGTACACCCACGCCTCGCGCACTCTGACGGGTTCCAGGAATCATCAGTGACGACGTGTAAGGTTGCTCCAGCTCGCAGATTTCTGGCGCGCAGTATACAGAATGGGACTGAATTCGACCGACAAACTTCGTGAGCTGATTCATTATGCAAAAATCAAGTGGCAAATGTGTACTACACTTTGTACCTAAACTAAATATTAAGGGCGTAATAATAAGTCCCAGAAAATGGAGAGTTTGGAATGTATTTTTGAGAAATATCGGAAACCAGGTACGATGACAGTACAATTCGCGGAACATTGTTTTATGTTATTGGGATCTTCAACTTCAGAGCATAGTTACAATAATAACACTCCCCGTTACGAAAATAACAGGGGCGGCAACCCTCTTATTGCCGGCAACTTCGTAACCGTTGGAAATCATTAACGTTTGATGCTGGTTTATTGAGCTGTATGGCCTACGAAACAAAAATGGTCCCCGTGTTGCAACTGTCTAGGACCCACCGTTTTCGTTTAAAACGAACACAAAGATTCCGCTAGATTCCGCTGCAGCGATAAAGCGCCTAATATGCACGAGGTACTTACTATCTGCGTGTAGGGTCACAGCACAACCGATGGTGGCGGACAAGGTTAATACCTACTTTAAACAATGTGTACCATACACGCGTGTATGGCATATTCTTTACGTACGAGGCACCGTATCGCGGTAGCGGAATCTAGCGGTAAATTTGTGCGCGTTTTAAACGAATACGGTGGGTCCTAGGCAATTGCAACAAGGGGGACATTTTTGTTTCGTAGGTCGTACTGCTCAATAAACCAGCATCAGACGTTCATAATTCCCGACGGTTACAAAGTTTCCACACATAAGAGGGTGGCCATCCCTGTTATTTTCGTAACGGGAAGTGTTATTATTGTGACTGCTCTTGGGGTTGAATATCCCGACAACATAAAACAATGTTCCGCGAATCGTACTTTCATCTCACTTGGTTTCCGATATTTCACAAAAATACTTTCCAAAATCTCCACTTCTGGGGGCTTGTTAAGCCCTTAATATTTAGTTTAGGTACAAAGTGTCCTGTATATTTGCCGCTTGATATTGCATAAAGAATCGCCTCACGAAGTTTGTCGGTAGAATTCAGCCCCACACTGCAGAGCACCGGATGTAGACGGAAATGGGAAAAGACTGAGCAGAATGGTTTATGGTGGAACACGACATTCTGAAGCGACGACCTAATTATACGGATTTCTGAACATTTTTTTTAAACATTGGATGACGTGTTTCTACTTGCAGAACCGGTTTGTTTCAACAGTTACAAACGCCAAATGTCGGCTACGACTACTTTGACAACTTCAACAAACTACCGCTCCGTGTTCGTCGTTACTCAATTTTTACTAGGGATTCATGCCGATAGTTTACTGGAGCAATATAAAAAAGCAGAGCCTACAAGTTTGTGAAAATAGCGTCAAAGACGAGTGTATGCATTTTAACACGAGATAAAGCATAAACTATGTAATAAAATGGCTTTACCCTCCTGTGGCAAAGCCGACACAAAGACCTAACGGCAAGGTCTAAATCTTCACGCAAGAAAGCGTTGGTTCGTCTTGGTAAGACACTAAGTAAATAACACTACACAATAACGGTGTGTACTAATGGATTACAAATGAAAGCTTCGCGCTTAAAACGCAATCCAACCTTACCTCAAGGTACACATACTAAAGTAGTTTTGCAAACGGGCCACAGGCATCGAGTGGGAGTAAGACGAAACCAGTTCGGACATTCAAGCGTGGAGTAGGATACGTTCATGGGTTGTATAGGCTGTCCACGATAAACTAAGCACTTTTTTAAAAGCCATGATTTACGATCTACTTGTTATGCATATTGCGTATTCTTCCCCCATATGTAAAATTAACATTGTCTTGGGCCTTGTCACTTTATTCATGCGTCGGTCAAGTTAAAATGTGCATTATTAGAAAAATAATATTTTACAGATTAGCTCATTTTTGCACCTATATATGCATTAAAAGAGGTAAACTATGCCATTTCCACAGTTTCGCTATTCACTAATATTTACCCAAAACTATTAAATCAATTAAACGTTAAGACATCTAATTACTATTCCTTTGTCGTTCCCAACTGTAATGGGCGCTTAACAGGCAATGTGCCCGTTAAAAAACATACATCTACGTTTCCTTGAATATATATATATATATATATACACACACACACACACACACACACACACACACACACACACACACACACATATAACGTCCTGACGTTCACCTGATATGATTGCGGAAAACCATATAAAATGATAGAAAACCGAAATTAGAAAAGCCGGACCAGGCATCGAAGCGGGGGAAATGTTGACGGAAACGGAAATACTCCAAGACAAGACAACAGGTTAACTGTCAATGCCCGCCATGTTTCTCCAGCGCGTAAATCCTGGCTCGAACATGCCGGGAATCGAATCCTGTTCGCCGTGATATGAGGTATAGGCTATTCACGCTAAAGTGAGCACTTCTGAAAGCTCTCTGATTTGGAATAAGTCAGTAAATATGTTTTATTTTAGCTTTAGACGTTAACTTCCGAGTGTAGTGTAGTGGAATATACACACTGTGTTTATTACTTACATGGCAATATTTTTTAAGAAGATGGTTAAGAGGATAAAATATGGCGGAAAGGAAAAAGTAACTAGGGCCTCAAAAGTGCTCGCTTTACTGTAAACAGCCTATAAAGTGGTGCGACTACTACACCGCACAGTGCCTTGAAAATTGTGAAAAGGATGGAAATGGCCCACTCACGTCACGACATTGAACACTGTTCTAATACCCAACATTAAAAGAACATTTACATAATCAAAATAAACTTTCAGAAAGGTAAGTCCACGTTATAAATTAACTTTTGGGGATCATCGCAGAGTTCAAAAGGATACTACTGTCACAAATTGCATCGCATATCATGCAGGTCTGTCGTCGAGTGCAGACATTTCCCAAGCGACGTTGGTAGAAGGAATGTTTGCTCATAGCCCACTTAAGCAGTAACTTTATCACCTACGACGTAAATACCTTTCCAGCTGGGTCGCCCTGTGATTTACAACCTACGTAGCTCGACTTCTTTTTGCTATTCACCGGGCGCAATTTCGGAAGAGAAATTAAATTCCACCACCCTGCCCCTCTTCCCACTGCAGTTAATAACGGAACGACTTTTTATGAGTCCCTACATCGCAATAAAGTTCACAGAATCAAAGCGGCACGTGATTTTTATTAATATTTTAATTAATTTTATCGGTACTGTATTAACGCTACAGTCACCTGTTTTTCTGGTACCAGGCCGGTAACTATCTACTACACAAGCTAAACTCACAGGAAATGAAAAGTACACACACTCGTAGTTTCTCTCCTGGAATTTCGGCGTACGAAGGTGACGTTTTGACAACTAGCCAAATAGATTTCTTTTTAACTAGCTAAACTTGATACTGTTGCAGACATAAGTTGACTGCGTAGGGGGTGTTTACAGCTTGCAATCCATAGTCTACAAATATGCATTAGATGTATAAAACCAGCATACGAAGAACTGTGCTTATGTAGAATTTGGAATAATCCAGAATCCCCCCTCCCCAACCACAAACAACAAAAAATTAATATTAAAGAAAATTATACAATCATCCAGTAATGACTATTTTCCCATATTTCATAAGTGCTCACATCTCATTTAAAACTTATTTTCCCTCGAATTATCAATTATAGGCTATTCACGGTAAAATGAGTACTTTTTAAGGCCATTTCATATATTTTCTTTTAGCCATTTTTTTTATCTTTCCGGCCCTTTTTAATGTCAACATTGTCATGTGACTAATAAATACGGTGTATATTTTCACCACTTTCTAAAGTTAATGGCTAAAGTTGCAAATAAACGTACTTATTAGCGGCTAATGCTTGGTGGGAGGGCCTTAAGAAGTGCTCACTTTACCGTGAATAGCCTATATGAATCTTACACGAATAAGCAACGTTACGGTGAATGTGTGTACGATTTCATAATCCTTATCCACCTGCAATGGTGTCTAATGAGTCCAATTTTATCAAGCATTCGTTTTAAAATCTACACTTCCCTTAGAGATATTCCGCAGCATCTGATTTCTGAAAAGTTACCCCGGTGTTTTTGTGTCCACTTTTTCCCCAACACACAGCCCTAATACAAGATAAATGTCGAGTAGTGCCAAATCGAACAATAAACAGCTATGTCAGTCACATAATTTGGTTAACGCAGGATTTTTTTTTCAGTATAAAAATGATTGAGTGAATTAAACTACACATTTAGTTGGAAAAACACAGTTTGGTTGTTCATCCGATATGATTATAAATTAATTTCGTACAATCAAATGTACAAATAGTTCGTTGGAAATTTTTAAAAATTCCCGTTCATCCAAAAAAAAAAATTTCCCGACTGTTGCTTTCGATTATACTACCTAGCTATTATTTTGTAAACATATCTTCTGACTAAAACGTCTGCAACCACGGGGTTTGAATGGGGAACCGAAATTAAAGGAATCATCTCAATGAAACAATTTTCAAGATTAGCACTCAACGCGGCTTTCTGGGAAAATACTACCACGTCTAGAAATTTTCAAAAAAGTTTATTCATTCCATTTTTTTTTTTTCGTGAAAAGTAAATTTTAACGTTACACTTCATAAAAAAAATTTACACGAAAATCAGCTAGATTTCTTTAAAGTGTCGGTATTCCTTAAGAAATTACGCGTAGAATGAGTAATTTCGGTTTGAAACTGTTATCTTTAAAATTATTGCATTGAGAAAGAATTTCTTCAACATCGATTCCCGTTTAAAAACACTAGCTGAAGGCTTGGTAGACAGCGCCTTTAACATTCTCGGAACACGGACAATGTTTGGAGATGTTCACGGTGTGCAGAGATGATAATTCCTGAAAATACAAACCACGACATGGCGACATACACTATTTAAATTATATATGAGCGAAATTATAGGTAGCAGACTGTTACTCTTGCATAAGTATGTGAAAAATACCTGCTACTTTTCAAAGGACGAGTGCTACCGTGTGGCAGTGCTATTGTCGTATGTGACAATAAACATGCTGTATGACAAGCGTGAAGATATTTGGGCAGCTCTTAACAGCGAGGTCTTAAGAGCCGATGTGGGTGATTGAAGTATGGAGCACGACCGGAATGCAAGAGCGGGGGAAACGGAAGATCCAGCGTCATCATCCCGCACGATTCCCACTTGCGAAAGTCCGCGAGTGGCCCGGCCGGAACTTGAACCCGGATCGCCTTGGTGGGAGGCGAGCAGGCTAACCACTCAGCCACCGTGGTCCCCATGATCTGCGGCAAGACATGTTAGGATCACAGGGTTTCCGTTCACGGTACCTTCAGCTACCTGTGACAAGTGTACAATTTTGCTAGTATTTCCTTATTTGCCCGTAAGATAGCGTAAGTATACAATTTGGAAAATGACAATTTAAACGTCCGTAATTTCACTTATATGAAACTGTGATACACGATAAAACCACCATTAACGAGAAAGCCCGTGATAGTTCCAAATACAGTTCACAGGTAGCAGAATGATGCAAAAATAACGTTAAGTTTTGATTGTATCATTTCAATTCACAGGCCGTGAATGCGACTTGTACATGCGTGTGAAATTTTCACATGTTGCTATTTTACTGCCTATTTCTAGTTTAAATATTCTTTGTCATTCACGCCAAATTCAACCGCAGACTAGCCTGCCGTTGGTACGCGCCCTTACACAAAACTAGGTTCGTCGATGTTACAAAATATCAAAGACGCAAAATGAGACATACATTATGAAATTGTTCCCACATAACACAAATACATACGGCCATGGTGTAGCAAGCATAGCTGGGGTGACTTTTTTGATGAAAAATAAATCTTAAGAACTGGACTGTCTTTGAAGTAGAAAGGCGTGACGTGACACTGCTCCAAGAACGAGTGGGTACGTCGAAGAGCAGGCGTTTTGTGCTACGAACGCCTGCAACGTAGGCTACTCCGTCAACCCTGCTGTCCACAGGGTGGCCATATTCCAGGCGGAGAGTGTAGAATACGTTCACATGCTACGAAGTAACCGATTTCCGAACTCTGGCAGTGATCATTTCGCCCCTACAACTGGCACAACTATGTGACTACGGCTTAAGTTCGTAAAATATTTACTTAAGGCGGAGCGGTCCCCGCCATCTTGGCGTTATTGACATTTAGCTATATCTTATTTTTTGGGTTGAGTGGGGTTTGTCAGAACAAAGGGCATATTTTAACACTTATTTTCAAGTTAATATTTTCACCCTGTTGTTTTCTCTGAATATGTGACCATAATCAGAATCAATTCATTATATATCTTTTTAATTTTACACGAAAATATACTGAGATCATCAATGTCAGATTTCAAAAATTCTGTCACACACTTCTGTATGCCATACCAAGGTTTAAATTTTGATAAATAATCTTAACATTTCGTTACAAAAAGAGAAACAGAAAAATACAAAATGGCGGGGATCACTCCACCTTAAGTACACGTTTTTAAATATTGTGTTTCCTGTGAGCGAAGTTTTAATGCTACTGTGATATATCAAGTGAATTCTAAAACATCGTTAACTCCATATGAATTAGTGGTATGGGAGAGCAAAATAACTTAATAGCAGAAATAGGAGCTTCCATTACGTCAAAATTATAGCAACATGGTGAACAGCACGCTTATATGGCTTTACCAGCAGACGCCCATTGGAAATAATACACTATTTCGAATATAGAAAAACCAAACGTAGACATTATAACTACTGTTTAAAAATCTAGTACCGATAGTTCTGTACGCAATTCGTAAACCAATTTTGAGGATGTGCGCAGGACAGAAGATTAGTCTAAGTGATATTTCGTGTGATGCTTCGGTGGGTATGCACCGACAGCCCCCTACCTCTCCTTAAAAAAAAAAACTAGGTAGCCACGGTTCTCAGCTGGCGGATACGCACAATGCTACCAACCACAATGGTCACGCAGTGGTCTAGCCATCAAGATAATAACCATGACAATAAACAACATAAACAATAATCCTCCTGCCCTTTATACACCTCTGTTAAAGACGGCATTATAAAACCTGATACATCTAGAAAATAAAACTCAATATAATTTTTAAAAAGTGAGCTGTACAACACTTAAAAGGTGCAATGTCACTAAACCAGAATGAAGACTTGTCTGTATTAAATATATATATTGCGGCTACAATTTCTTGGTTGTACAAAACGAGCAAAGCATTCCTTCAACTGTGGGAAATACATGTTTTGCAAAACTTATAACTAAATGTAATTATTTCTACCCTAACAAAGAAAAATAATTAACTGAAATTAAGTAGCCTGTAAAGGGGTCACATAGTAGGAATACTGAAGAACTGTATACGAAATGAGGCGAAGATAAGAGTCGCGGCGGAATGCAATGGAGGACACGGGAGTACCCCGACAAAAACCCACCCGGCCACTGGCAACGTCCGCCACGTTTTCGAGTGGCCCCGCCGCGTCAGGAGGCGGGTGGTCTGACCACTAAACCACTGCTCCTACGAGACAGGAGGGCCGAGTAATTTGATGTTGCCGCCGTGCGAAAGGACACGGTGCGAACTCAAGGCAGCCGAAACCGACTAAGAATAGCGTGGATTAATGCCGCGGCCTTCGAAACGCAGCAGGGCGCATCCAGAACCAGCTGCAGGTATCTTGTTTGGACACGCGGAGAGCCACAGGAGCTGTGCTTCCAACAGTAGGCAGGTGACCCGTCATCATAGGCACCGAATTACGTGAGTGAGTGAAGAGATTTGGGCGGCTCTCAACATCGAGGTCTTGAGAGTCGATGAGGACGAAGTGAGGTATGTATGGAGCAACGCGGGAATGAAGTGGCGGGGGGCAACGGGAGATTCCCGGGAAAACCCGCCGACCACCGGCATCGTCCGGCACGGTTCCTACATGCGAAAATCCGATAAACAAACTTAAACTTATATACGTAAATTATATTCGTGTCACTTCACTGTGGAAGGCGGTAAGGAAAATGGCGGAAGGGACGCGGTATAAACACGTGACAAGAAAATGCACAACGGTACCTACAACCAACTATGTTTGAAGAAAGCAACTAAAAAAATAATTAACTACCGATTAAATATTCCGACAATACCAACAAGATACGTATTCGTATAATAAACATGAGAAAAAAGCACACGCACAACGGCCGTTCATCGGTCTACGGGCTGGAAACTGGAAACACAAACATGGCTAGCCATTGGCTGGAAACGTTTACTGTTCGTACGTGTCGACATACGCTGTCATAAATGCTACGTGTTTTTAAAGTCCAGTCACTAATAGCCAATAAAATAAATTTTGCTATAAAAACATAACTTAAACCAAAAAATGTCTTAAATACAATTAAAAATTTTAATTACAACTTTTAGTTCCGAGTACTATTTTCTTCCAAAGCCCTCATAAAAATAGCCAACTTAACACGGTTCACGCAGCAGTTCATCGGCTGATACAATACTGTACGAACGAAAGCATTTACTGTTTACATAGTGTATACGTTGTTCACATTGTCTGTCAGATTTTACCCCACTTATATGAAATTGACAATACCAAATAGTTTCTTCGATTCTTAACCACTGAAGAAAACAACATGGGGGGGGGGGGGGGGACAACTAATCGATGACACCTCGTGACGAAACAACTAGCTGCGCACCTCTTTCGAACCAGGAACATGCAGCTAAAAGTTGCGAAATCGATAGAGTACACTCGAACTAGTGGCGTGTTTTGCCGATAGCCTGCAGCCATAAGATAATGTAAGACTGCATCTCTTTTCCAACGATCGGAACAGTAACGTTAAAACATTAACTTCAGTGCAGCTTTTAATTTAAAGAAATTACAACTTAGCTCATCACACATTGCGCCATTGAGTTAAAATAATGTATGTAAATTGGAAACGAAAAACCGGTCGTATATAAACTAAGGTAGAACCGTTAAACTCATTTGAGATGTTCTCCTTGACGACCTTATAATCCTTTTAATGTACCTGCTCTCCTTGATTTTCCAATCGCTACGGGGAAAAAAACACGCGCGCTTTAGTGGCTACTGTTGGAATTGTTACTGGGTCATTCCAAGTCAAGTGGTTCGATGCAAGCCGCCCACACACCACGGTAACCAGAGTTCGACGCCCAGCACATCACATTAGAGAGACAAGTTCATGTCTGCTACATGAAGCTGCTCCTGTATTTGGCACCAATTCTTGTGCGATTTTTTAAATTGTAGTTTCCCATTTTTCTTCAATAAAGAGTTTCTTAGACTTTGCTGCTTCGCGAATAGGCACACAACCTATTAGCAAAATATGCATTAGTAGTGTGACAGACCATGTCACGTGAACTACGAACGACTTTACACGAGACAGGTTAATTTACGCGATAGGGAAATCGTACAGGCACTCACTCGACTTTCCCGATGTCTATCACTGAATGGCTGTGAACGTAGACAGATTCGATACATTGTTTTTTCCCTCTGTGGTCGAGATGGTCGTATTCGTTGTATTTTGTTATACTAATATTGTAACAATATTCGTAAACTAAGGCATTATTATATACCACATTTCACAAACGTGCTTTGATTCGAAAACAAAACAAAATGTCTGCTGAAATATGCGCAAACTATTTATCATCATTAGCAACTATTTTCTTTACATAGTCTATTTTATCATAGATTTTCTGACTTAAAAACATTTTTAGGCGTAAGTTTTTTTTTTTTCGTTCAGTATACTGAATACGTAAACAAAATAAAAAATATCAGTTACTCTAGACAACATATAAAACTTACTTTTGTCGGTTAATTGATATTCCGCACAGTAATACAAATGTTTCATTAATTTTATAACATGTATTTAGATGTCTGTGTCAACAGTTTTATTTGAGACGATAGCTACAGAGCACATCGTTTTACAATATCTTCTATTTACACGCTGCAACTATTCGAACTATCGCGGGAAAAGAAAACACAAGATTATGGCATGTAATACAGATAAAAACACTACTCCAAATGCCGTCATTAGTTTAACCGGTCTAAGGGTATGGTTAAATTCATTTGGAAATTTGAAATGAGTATTTAGTGTTTTCAAGGTACCGTGGCTTTCGAAAAATTCTAAGTATGGGGCCGTTTACTAAATGCTCAAAACACAGAATATTTAGAGCGTTAGCCGGTTCCTAGAACTGTCTGGTAGGGGCGACAGATTCCCCATCACTTTCATACAAGCCATCTTGGGTAGGCGACAATTTCCCCATCACTTTCATGCAAGCCATCTACCTGGCTCTGAAACCCCAGATGGCCCTCACCGTTAGGCACTTTTGCCCCTACCCACCACACCTCACCGCCCTGTTTTTCTCCGCGGGCCCACGTAGTTCCACAACGAGCCACACTGGCGAGGAGTGCGCCACTTCTAAGGAACTATTTGCCAATTAATAGTTTCTTAGTCGTAGTCCCGTTAAATGTTATTTGAACTCTATGATCAAATATGTTATGAAATGCACAAGGATTTCCCCATTACTTTTCAATCGCTACTTTTAGAAAAGCGAAAAATTCTACGATTCAAGGGGTATGGAAATACCGAATTTTTTTTAAGTATTCTGAACGAAATTTCAAAAATTGCCTGAAGTACGGCAAGGAACACAGTTTCGCAGTTTACAGAAAACTATAATTCATGAGAAAACATGTACTCAATTCATGTTTAAGTTGAAAAAATTAGGAATAATTTTTTTTCTAAACCATTAAAAAATTAGTTTAAGAGTTGACAAATGCAATTTCTAAACTTCAACTATCAAGTTATTGTGGATTTAATCAAGTTTATAAACAGAAACCTTCAATTATGAGAAAAATAATTAAGATCACTACCCCCTTAAGTTTACGTGTAAGATTCTGGCGCACAAATTGGACGCCTTTTACGATGCAGTCCGACGACCATTCTTGTCCCGTCACGGAAACTACGTGACAGTCCAGACTTTCGTCAGTAACAGTCGACCAAGTCAAAGGTGTCAAGATTCGGCGACTGCCTGCGTCAACCACCATACCGGATTCTTTCATTTCCTGCTGATTTAAGTTTTCGGGAAGAAAAAATTTTAATAGCTGCTACTATAAAAGTTGAGCTATTAGCCTTACTCTGCACTACAGACACGAAATCCAAGCTATACATAAAATTTTGTCACAAATACTTTAAAATAACACGCAGTAAAATTAAGTACAAAAACATTAAAACAACTCGAAGTGTAAATATTATATAGCTGGGAATTGTCAATAATTGTAGTCGAACTAAAATTACTACAATGCGATGAAATAACAAAAGCCATGTCTCTCTCTCTCTCTCTCTCTCTCTCTCTCTCTCTCTCTCTCTCTCTCTCTCTCTCTCTCTCTCTCTCTCTCTCTCTCTCTCTTATCAGACTCATCTCAGCGGTAGCTTCACTTTCAACGTCCGCTAATCCCCCACTGTGGCAGCATTGCGCAGTTGAAGATGGTAGCAGCGACGCGGATTACTGTAATTATTTTGTCATTCTTTGGTAATCCTGCGCCGGACTTGAACATATATCACAGCAGTGGGAACAGACGCAGCCATTACAGCAAACGGATTAATACGTTTCAGTAACAAATAAGTTATAAATTATCCGATGCAGACGAGAGCGTTTTGAAAGCACCGCCCCTTGCCCCCCCCCCCCCTCCTTTTTTTCTCTCTCTGGCATTGCAATGGTTTCATGAAGTACACCAGTAATACTCGAGCAATTTTTACTGCTACGGGTTGTTTAGTGTTGTATTTTACTTTTTCTACTGGTACAGCTACTAAAGGCTGTTCACGATAAAGTGAGTGCTTTTGAAATGAACCTTAGAAAAAAGTCACTGCCCCTGCACGCATATATTTTAACGGGTGCACTGAGTGACACTCGTCCAGTAAAGTTGGTAACAGTGGATGGAAAGTAATTCCACATCTCAACGTCGAATAAAAACAATTAGGTAACCATTTGTGATAACTTAAAATCATTTCTCTCGCTTTCTGTTTTTTTTAATGCATCGAAGTGTAAACATGAGCAGATTTGAAATTTCACACTTTCATTTGACCGATGCATGAATAAAGAGATGAGGTACGTGGAAATGAGAATTTTACAGAAGGCGGAAGAATACACAACGTGCATACAAGTAGATCTTAAGCAGGGCTTGTAAAAGTGCTCATTTTACCGTGAACAGCCTATATCACAGTTAGGCTCTGTTTTTAGAATAGTATGCACTACAACACACAATGAAAATACTGGCTTCTGTTTCTAATGCAAGACAGCAGAAGTTACGTTTGTACAGTTTTGTATTTTCACAGTTGGAGAATAAACTATTGCCTTTTCTTCCCAGGTCCTCCTCTCTCGACTGCCATCATTTACTAAGTATTATTCTCGGTGTTAGTTCTTAATATGATAATCAGTCGTTTTAATTTATGTTTAATGACTGAATAACTTACCAAACGTACGGTTAAATGAAAACTGGCTCTTGACATAATTTCCATTCATAAAATACAATTTACTGACGCAATAAGTATTTAGCAATTATTTTGAACAGCACAAATAACATCGGTGTAAGCAATTATTCGGTACGCATTTTGGACTAAAATTATAAGTTACTCGCACATTTCGTACAAATGGTTTCAACAAGAGCCAAATTACGGGAACACATACAGGAAGAAAATAAAGAGGGCTCAAAATTTCTCCAACACTTACATGTCGTCAGCTGTTAATATGTCCGTGATGAGAATACGCGTTTCATAAATAAATGTGGATAAGGCATGTTAACAAAAAATAGTTTACTTCCGCCTAGAGTATTGATTACGAAACCGCCACACGCCCTTTCATGTTTCTCATGTGAAATAGTACCTCGGCCAGTGCCTTGCGATAGGCGTTCATGTTGTTAATTGAACGACACGCCACACTGTGCAAATTTCGCTCTAGATTTTGCACCTCTATGTACGAACGTGAACAACACGTCCCCTATACAACAAGAATAATTAACACTCATGATGCACACGTAAATAACACTCGATGGTTATGCACTCACTACAGCTACAGTGAAATGAAAACTTATGGAAAAACACACAAACTGTTTGGTAGTTCTTTGCTACGTTTCAGAACCACGTAATTGGCGCACGTGCGATCTATGTAAACGATATCCAATTTTAGAGACTGGAAATATTAATTTAAAATGGAAACTACAGATTAAACACGGGTTTCGCTTACGATGCGGCTCTCCCTCATTAAATAGTGTCCCAGCAGCCGGGGAATCATATGAGATGGGGGGGGGGGGGGGACAACCAGCCAACCAGTTTTTTCTCTGAGAAGAGGGCAAACAAATCCCGCATAGCAAACAAAACGGAAATGCATTGTCTGACATTGCGAGATTTACTTTTTAAGCAGTCCAAATAGACACGTTGCAGTTTTAACTAAAGTGTGGCGTCTACCAACAGGCTCACATATTTCTCATGCAGCTAACAATTCGTTCAGGCCTAAACAACTAACTTTGATTAAGTTGTGTAAATGAGGAATATCTACAGTTTGAGTCTGATGACATATATGGCGTCCAAATATCAAAAACCAACACAGCTAAAAGCAATACCGCTTTGCAAAACATCACAAAATATACGGTGTATGTTTTCGGACATCAATTTGAACTCAAATGGCATACCAAGAGACTAAGCACTGCTCCAATTAAATTTAACTGTTGGGTCTGAAGTCGAATTCGAAAAGTTATACACTAAGAGAGATGGGATTTGGTGACGGGAAGACGGGGGAGGTAAAATTTAAGTACTTGATCAACTACTTAATGCAATCGTCCAAAATACCTAACACATATTTCTATCAAAAGAAAATCTCCCGTCAGCTCCACGCAATTTAAAAGTATCTTTACTGGAAAATTATGCCAAAAGTAAGTCTAGAATATTACAATTACTTAGTTTAATAGTATTTTATCAACGCTTTTCAGGCACTGTTGAATATTAATCATAGCATAAAGCTTTCTATGTCTCGAAAGTTAACAGGGCGACAAATGTCCACAAACAAACCTTAAAAAATGTACGCATTACCCCAGCTTATCTTCTTAAGAAAAAAATCTGGCCATGCCGTAAATATTGCTGTTTTACAACACTAAGTGGAGTACTCTAATTCAGGTTGGCAGAAATTTAGAACAACAAATTTGACGCCATAACGGTTTGCTAAAAGAATAGAGTAAAAAATTAATGTCAGTTTATTTCTTTGTTCACGAACATTTGGCGTGTTTTGTTTTTATAGGCTGTTCACGGCTGAAAATGTCACTGCGCTCAACTGTATAAAGCTGAACCGGCTTACTGGCATGCGTCCAGTAAAGTTGCCAACGACTGCGGGGAAGCAGTTCCACGTTTTAACGTTACATTACAAGGATTATGAAAACAAATGTGGATACTGAAATAATTTTATTTGCTTCCTATTTTATTAATTCATAAAAGTGTAAAAAACGAGCAAATTTACTGAAGGTTTACTTTACAAATAAATTCAAAGTATCAGCTGACCGACGCATGAATAAAGCAGTCAGTATACATAATACAAGTAGATGCTACGTAGGACTTTTAAAAGTGTCCAATTAACAGCCTGTATAAATTAATTAACTTACATTGTTACTGGTGGAAGCATTGGCAGTGCTAATTTTTACACGAGGCGGAAGTATACACAGTAGACAAAGTTGAAATTACGCGAAGTTTTCAAACAGCTCAATCGCGAGCTACCTATAGATACATATACAGTGATTTATAGAGGAATTGTCGATATTTACTATAGGCTATTCACGGTAAAGTGAGCACTTTTTAAGGCCCTCCCAACAGACATTAACCAATAATAAATATATTTTATTGCAGTCTCGGACGATAATTATTGAGAGAGGTGAAATGTATATACACTGTGTTAATTAGTCACATGGCAACGTTTACATTAAAAAGTGGCGGAAAGGTAGAAATTTGCCGAGAAGAAAAATTTAGCAGGGCCTTAAAAAAGTGCTCACTTTACCGTGAACAGCTTTTACCTGGAGGTGAACTCGCCGCGCGATCGGTCGATTAACGGTCGAGGTGGTAAGTGGACGAGCTACGGCCGGCGGACCCGCAAATACTCTGTGACACCATCCGATCGTTAAATAAAGAGCCGCTTGTTTATCTAGCCGTCGCTTAGCCAAACAACGCGCGGCTAGCGGTCTCTCACGCCACTTCGTTCAGGGCGTGATTAGAGACCGACCTGCCGCGTGCGGACATTCCTGGAAACACTACAAACGAAATTGGCCCATCTTTTTTAAAATCACACGTGGCTAAGTGGTGGAACTAAGGCTACATTTCTTCCGGCAAGTATCAAATCATTACTTCCACTCGATTTCACCCTCCGAGATTTCCTAAAGGAGTAGTATTCCTATCACATTATTATTTTTCTTTACAAATCTTCAAAATCAAAATTTATGACCAGGAATTAAGAATAAAAGCTTTAATGACAGATGATTACTTAAGCGATTTTTTTTAAATTTGAACGATCTCAGTTTTGTATTTTCCCACGTGGAACCAAACTTATTAACTGATGAGACGATATTTTATCATGGTTACAAATAAACGAATTAAGTAATAAAAAGGAGTTACATTTCTAAATACTTGCTAATAGTTGCCAAGCTGGGTTTATAATATTGACTCTGAAAATTAAGTTATTGAGTAATACGTATATGTAAAAACAATATGGCGGGGATACTCCCCTTTTATTCACATTAATTAAAAATAAAATTTTACAATTTATACAGGATGTACGAAAAGTCCCATTACCCCCTCGGAATTGGAGACAAACCCTCAAAATATTATGTTAACAGCATGTGTACAATAAATACGATAAGTGGCCACCATTTACTCCAGAGGATCCGTGTTTATGGCACAGAATTATTATCGTCCGGCAACAATGTGTGATCCCTCCGGTACATGGCTGGTGTGATGGTAGCAAATGCATTTCGAACAGTTTGTTCAAGTTCCTTAGTTCTCTCGTACCGCGGATTAATAATATACCATATATGTGTTCATATACCTACACAATTCTCCTTGAGTTTTTACTCTACGTGCCAACGTTTTCGAGAAATTAATGCATAATGAATTGCATTATGGTAACGTTACTGTCAACTGTCGTTTGTCAAAAGTAACACTTATTTATGCGCAAATAATTCAGTATGGCCACTTGTACGTTTTTAGTTAGTGCGATTAATGTCTCGTAGAAAGCAAGGTCATTGGGTACAGGATAATACAACTAGGCACTTGAAAGGAACTGAAGAAGGATTTGGCCATGACCTTTATTAAGGAACCAACCCAGCGTTTGCCTGGAATGACTTCGGGAAACCATGGCAACCCCAATTCTGGATGGCCTGGCCAGGATTCGAACCCTCATCCTCCCGAATACGAGTCCAACACGTTACTGTTAACCCGCTACGATCGGTCCCTGATTTATTATTGACGGGAGATGTTTACTCGAATCATCACGGCCCATAAACGTTTGATGCTCGTTTATTTAACAGTGTGACCTAGGCAACACACCGGGCCTCTCGTCGCGACTGCCTAGGACAGCCGCTTTCATACAAAACGCTCATACATAAAGCTTCGGCTGCAGCGATACATGTCCAGGCGCATAAACAATAGTCTAAACAGCGGCAGCAATACGTCTCCAGGCACGTAGGCAATACCAATATTTCATGTAGAGAATCTCAAAACAGACTGTTGCCAGGAAAACATCGTCCGATGTAATATCGCAAGTTTAATGCATAGTGACTGCAGGTAATAAATGTCCTCCGCCATTGTGTGTGCAGTGGGAACAGCTGCGTTACCTTACACGCATGTACGGCGTATTGCCTACGTACGAGGCACTGCATCGCTGCAGCAGAATATAGAGGAATCTTTGCGTGAGTTTTAAACGGAAACAGTGGGTCCTAGGCACTTGAAACAAGGGGGCCATTCTTGTTTTGTAGGCCATACTCCTCAATAAACCAGCATCAAACGTCCACTATTGCCCACGGTATCAAAGTTGCCAGCAACAACAGAGTGGCCACCTCTGTTATTTTCATAACGGGGAGTGTTGTTAATGTGACTGCTCTTGGGTTGAAGATCCGGATAACATAAAACATAATTCCGCGAGTTGTACTTTCATCACAACTGGTTTCCGATATTTCCATTCTGTATATAAATCGTATGTATTTTTCAATCTATTATTGGATGAGAAATCAACTGCCGAAGTTTGTCGATAGAGTTAATTTCCATCCTGTATACGTACACATGTCTGTATCTATGTGTGAATAAGTATATATAAATATACAAGTAATTACGCACAAATATATAATTAAATAAACAAATATTTCCAAAAGTATATAAAAAACTCTCTGTATTAGGTTTTCATCAACCACTAAATCCACTGGAGAGAAAAACTTGTTAAATGTGAAATATTTCAAAACGAAGATATGTAGAGCCGGCATACATTTACCTAACTTTAAAATGCCTCCGGAGCGTCAGGCTACTCTATTCACCACGACGTTAAACTGGAGGACAGTGGTGTGGGGTGAGCATACCCTTGCATCCAACACCCACCCTGGCCGACCTAACTTAACATCACGCACGACACTAAAGCAGACAGTCTGCACTGGAGATACGGTAAGGAAAAGGCGAAGACACTGATTACCTGGTACGAAAATGTGCTATTTTGATCACCGAGGGACGAATAAACAAAGGGAGAGGGAAAACTACGAAACGTTTAAAAGGAACTCTGCGTTTATATTATTCCAAAGATTTACGAAACCTCCGCGGAAGGGTTATTGGAAATAATGATGATGAGGGGGGGGAGACAAATGGACAAATAGACAGACGTACAGCTAAACAGATAGGTGTGTGTAAGAGAGAGAGGGGAGAGAGAGAGGGGGGGAGGGGGGAGGCAAGGAGGGTTTTGTGGCTTCCGATATAGAGTTTTTACTACAAAAATTAGAAAAATCTTTTTATTGCATTAAAAATTAAAAACTCCAAAGGCATTCCACTTGCGAAAAACGCGTTTTTTCGCAGATTATTGCTCAATTATTTATTTTTGGATAAATTACACCAAATCAAAATTTTGAAAACTATTTAATTTACTTTTGAAGAGACTGCTTCTATACATTAAGACGAAGCCGAATAGCTGTCCGCCACCAAAGTTCACACCTTAACTTCGTCAGACATAATTAAGTTGCGCCCTCGTTAGAGCAAGAGAACCGAGCGAAGCGAAGTTATTTGCGCACTTCCACGGAATAGCGCTGGAGCAAGACTTCTATTTATACCTGCGGCACGCTATGAGCTGGCCGTGGGTGCTATGGAGGGCCATCCCCCCCCCCCCCCCACACACACACACACACTTTTCTCGCGTTTGCCGCAGCTGCCAACAGAAAATAACGGCGGATCGTAAAAACACGCGACTCCCCACCACGCTGCACCCAATAACAAGTCGTGGCACACTGAAAGATGCCCCGGAAAAATCTACTGGGTCCTTGAACTCTTGCAGACGACGCTCATAAGTTGGAAATGGCCGCCAAAAAATCAAAAAAAGGTGACGCCGTATGCAATTTTCCTGTTCCATTTACATTCTGACACTCCTTACACTCTAACCATGAAGTAGGGAACGTGGAGCCAAACCAGTGAAAATGGTTCCACTGGTATTCAGTACCAGGTAACTGATTAATGATTGCTGGATTCCACTAATTTATACAAAATTCTACCCGAGTGTTGAGAATTACAATAACAGAAATCACTTGTTACCAGTTCATTTGCTTGACTCGCCAGTCTGTGAATTTCACTGAATGTTATTCCACCGACTATCACTGATTCGGGATTAGAGTGAGTGAGTCAGGAGAGTTGGATGGCTCTTAACATCGAGGTCTTGAGAGCCGATGGGGTGATTGAGGTGAGTATGGAGCAGTGCCGGAATGGAAGAGCGGGGGAAACTGGAGATCCCCGAGAAAACCCGCCGGCCAACGGCAGCGTCCGGCACGATTCCCACATGCGAAAATCCGGAGTGACCCGGCCGGGGATTGAACCCGGATCGCCTTGATGGATCCGGGATTATAGTTTAATACTAAACCGCACTCGATGACTTGGAGTATGTCAGTAATCAAAACGGACTAACTCCAGTTACAAAATGAGTCGGCTGTGTTTCATATGCAGGTGTCACAGTATTTCCAGTTCGTGACATGCTGGAACAAATCCCTTGCGGCTTGTACTTTCATTTAAATTTAATACGTATAGTCCATTTACGGTTTATTCGGCCTTTTTTTTGATTATTTTTTGAAAATTCCCCCATGTATGACGTGTTTAGTTATTTCCTAAATACGCCCTGTATCACAAGCGTTCTATACTTCTGTTCATAAAAGTTACTTATTTTTCTGTTAAATTGAAATGTTATTCATATTTTATCTATAAATTTTAATGCTTCATTTATAAATAATCTGAATAAAAATCAGGGAGAAAATAGGTACGTTGGTAGCGCCTAGTGAGAAACAGTCCTTATACAAAATAATGTTACACTGAATGCACATGAATGTGGTGCGTCGTACCCCTGGTGTAATTCTTCAGGATTAGTTAAGCTTAGTTTGCACGAGGCGGAGAAATATCCTGCAAGTAGAACATCGGTAGGGCTTCGGAAAATGCTGAAGTAACAGTGAATGGGCTATATACGAGGGCGCACGTTGGAACCCCAGCGGCTTTACGGCAGTTGTCGGCGGCAACCATTGCACACAGTCGGACCAACACGCGACGCGACCTCCAAAATGTGAGTCATGGGTGCTAACAGCGTGGCCAAACACGCACAGCGACAGCTGCCCGGCGACGCAACTCCTTTGGTTCAGCCATGAACATCCTGCGCTCTTACTCCGCGAATAACACGCTGTTACCGCGAGTTTTACGCAGTCACGCGATTTTATATACGTTGATTTTCACTCAGAACAGACCGCTTTTCCCGTACCGAACCCGTACTATGTAAGAGAATAACACACAAATACTCAAGGGGGGGGGGGGGGACTAATACGGAACATTACTACACGTGTACGGACCATTCACATAATTTATCAACTACTTTACCCTGGGAATGGTCGACATCACGAATAATGTAACTTCTGTACTTCTACACTTATCGTGGAGAGCTACAAAATAAAAAAAAAATGACAGTTGACTACACTCCTTACCAAAAAAAATCGCGTTTAAGTATTTTTCCGCAATTTGGCAAGTCTAATTTTCTTCGATATGTTTGCAGATATTTCGCGAGCCTGTCAAACAAAACGAGTGCCTTATGGTAGGAATGTTTTCAACATACGCAAAAGTACCCAACGCCTGCGAAAGTTGCTTTGATGAAAGTTACTGTTTTAAAAAGAGTAAATAGAACAACTATGATAGCTCACCATTTCCTTCGTCAAAGTCATACAAAGCAGAAATTGCTACTGCTATTAACATACCGCAAAAGGAGTTGTAGGTCATGACTAACGTTAAATGTTAAAACTACATGAAAAATCCATTAACGAAAGAAAACTGTATGGGTACGAAATCTACGTATGCTATTTTATTTATTACTAGCTGTGCACACGACTTCACTCGCGTGGACTTTAGGATTTGTTTACATGTGTTTAAAATATTAATTTTGCTTCGCTTAAGCTTTATGGAGTTATTAAAACATAACCCGCCATCGCTTCGCTCAGGTTTTATGGAGATATTTAAACCCATAATTATATATATATACATATATACATATATATAACTGGTTTGAAAGATTGTTATTTTATTATCGAAAACAGTTTTATCATAGCGTTAGTGTTGCTTGTTTGATATGTTTTACTATGTTTTCCAAAAACAAATGTATCTTTTTCTATGATGAGTATTAGATCAATGATCACTTAAAAAACTATTATTGTTTCAACAATGCTTTTTTGACATCAATCCTTTTTGCAAAAAAAAAGATTTGAAGTATAAAGAAAATTGTATGAAAAAATTAATATACTTCATAACCATTTGAGATATCGGGATGAAATAAAGAGAAGATTTTTGATGGAAATTAATTCTATAATCTCTCAAAATTTTATCAAAATCGATTCAGCCGTTTCGGAGCCTATTCTGGACAAACAGCCAGATAGACAGACAGGCAAAAATTTTAAAAACAGTTATTTATGCTTCAAATTCGTTTAAATAGTATATTACGATTAGGTATTGGTATTGATTTTGAAATAGCAGACAGACACTTCAATTTTATCTTTTAATGTAGATTCTCAGCAACAAGTTAAAATATTTAAATTATTCTGAGCAATTCAGAGGATGACATGAATATTTCATTCTTCCCTCTACCCCAGCTTATTTACCTTTGTTAAAATGTTTTTTATGTATTTTTTTTAAGATGGCCTGCACAGACTTATTTATCGTGAAAGAAAGGTTCATAGAAAGTACTGGAGGAGGAACAAGGGAAGTGCAAAGCGTGAATTTTCTTAAAAAAAAAATTCAACAAAAAAAATTCCGCTAGCACATACATTATTGAGATGGGAACACAAGTTATTCATAACTGAATCAATACTGGAAAAGGGAGGGCTGAAAGGCACGACGCGAAAAAGTAATAATGCAGCCAGGGAAAATGTATATAGTCTTCCGAAAGCCCTTGAGAAAACGACCGGCAGAGCTTTACGCACAACCATCATGCTACACTCGCGAGTAAGACATGAACATAAAGCCACTTTGTTCCTGTTCTTACCAATGAACTTGGCGAAGCTGATATGGCGGAACAGAATTTACACATGCGCAAGGCCCTGAGAGAACGTACCTTTTGCCATCACACAAAGTGCGAAAACCAGTCTCTGTAAACCTCGCACACGATTCAAAGACGAATCAGGCTGTGCGACGAAAAAAAGGTCGAGTCATAATGAACTTCCTGATCGGTAACTTCTTGAATAAGTGGCACATGTTTCAAGTGTAAATAAGGTGATCAATTTATTACTTGTGTTACCTCCCATCCATCCGTAAGTTATTCTTCAGGGGGTACACAAAACATTTGAACCACTCCATGTAGCATATACTGTTTGGGGCCACACAAAATATATCGTGTACTAATGAAAACTTTTAGTGCGACAAAAATTGCTATACGTCTGTAGTCGAATTTGAAATCGCTCGGAAAGCTATGGGCACCAACAATACTTTATGACTTGTGCACCAAATGCTGTACGTAAACAAACGCCCCAATTAATGAATGACTCAGTCTGCTATCATTAAAACAATCTGAGATGCGACAGGAAACAACTGTCCCCGGTTGCTTTAGAAGTACGCGCCGTCCTCCAACTTAATGCTCAACAAGAGCTCACAAAAGGTTATCTTTTTGGCCTAAAGTGTCACGCACAGAACACTATCGACTGCTACCTGCAATTGGCCCGGACACTAAGTCACTCCCACAGTAGAAAAACAACCATGCATTTAAAGTACACTTAATAGTTAGACGTGTGACGTAGTTGAAAGGAAATTTCATAAGCGCGACAATATGGAATTTACAGCTCAGTAAATAAGAAAGACGTCACAATAACGAGTTACGATAGACTGCTAGCATTTCCTGCACCGTCATTCAGTTTTGACGCAAATTATACTCTCATACAGACTTCCGCGAAAGAAATTAGAATTGTCACTTTACTACTATTCCGAACCTTAGTTGTTTAATTTAAATGCATAATGCGGTAATACGACGATCTCGCTCAATGTATTTCATTTCTACTGCAAACATACTGGGCAATAAAGCAATGTTATGTGATTTACCGCTTCATCCAAACAAGTTCCAGCCACCAATAGTGAACCAGTATTCACCACTCCCACAAGACGAAAATTACCATGGGAATTCTAATTTCCGCTAGTTCGATTATAATACACAGCGAGGTAAGTGAAATGTGTAGTACAAGTGTTATCCCCTATTTCGACCGACGGTCTCACTTTGACGAGTTCATATCTTATTAGTCTTCCTGCTGTACATAGTTTTTTTACTACATTATTACACAATTTCGTTTTACTGCAATTAATATATGTATGAAATCTACTACGACACACAATCTACAATAGCTGTTCTCAAACTGGAGACTGCGAACTTTCAGAACTCGGAGAGTAATCGACAGGAGAAACGCGATGGTGATTAAACATTTCCTCTTTAAAATGTGTAAATGGTGAAACAGTCTTTCATATGATTTATTTCATACAATATTTAATATAGATATATACGGGGGAAAGAGAGAGAGGGCATATTAAGCATAAACAGCGAGACAAAGTAAGTTTCCTTCTCTGCTGCGTCAAACGCACAGCTTAATTAATTGAAGAATGTACGAAGAGGAAAAAAGTGTACGTTTACCCGCAAACAGTCAGCGTTACACACATAGGACGAGGGGAGTTGTACGCTAATTCTAGCCGGCTGTCTTACCCGAGCACACGCCTTTCGTTTCGGTCAGTCCGAAGATCAGACGAAACGAGATGACATGTAGATGGAGCAGCCACGGAATGAAAAAAAGGTGGGAGAGGAGAGAGGGGAAGTGTCCAGAGGAAGTCCCACAATCCAGCAACCAGCCTCCCACACAGGAATCAACACCCGAAAAATACCCACATGGGACCGAATCGGAGACCCCAGCGGTTACAGACTAAAGGCTACTAACTGAATCAATTATTGTTTTTTTTTTCCTCAATAATACAGGTCACCAGGGTCGTATTCGACTTCATGAGGGATAGAGGTCTTAATAACCAATAAAAGAACGAAATTAATATTTTGATTTCTTTATAATGCTATACAATTTTACAACATTAACATTGCTTTTCTCTGCTGATAACACTTATTATTCTCGACTGAGGCCCGCGGCGGCTTTTAAAGACCAGAGGGCCCGGTCTAGAAGGTTCCCCGCAATCTGAGTCGTGCTGAGGAAGGCGAGGGCGATGACCAGAACATTATTGAAACGATAACCCCAGCCAAGCAATCCTCTCAAGGACGGGAGCGGCACGAGCCCCGATAGCCTTATCGGACAGGCATCACTTATCCGCCCCCAGTCTGTCTGTACCTCTGGCTTGCTGTTCTCCAGTTGCCGGTGATAGCAGCGCGCCCGAGGAAGGTGAAGGCCACGAAGGCAAACGGGTTGCTTGCAACTAATATATTACGCATACATAAAGGCTATTTACGGTAAAGTGAGCACTTTTTAAGGGACCTACCAACAGACATAATAACCAAAGATCTATATTTTATTGTAGCATTAGACATCACCGTTATAAATCTATAAAAGTCTGTGTTTATTAGCCAAGTGTCAATTTTCATTATTAACAAATTAGACAACGGATGCATATCAGATGAAAACTTTTAAGCACAGCCTTAAAAAGTGCTAATGTTACCGTAAAATCCAGTATTTTTTCTATAAATTATTTATTATAAAATATTTGCTATACATTATACGAGAGCTGATTCGGAAGTCAGGGCAACTATTGTTTATCTCCCGAAAATGACCCAACACAGGAAATGTACTATGTACAGTTGAAAGTGTACTGCATGTACGTTTTAAAGGTGACACCACGTGGGATATGGATGCAGGAATGTCCGACAAGGAACAAAGACAAACATGGCTGCTTGAAATCGTCCTTTAATTTATATACTCTCGTACAAACTGTACACAATCATGTGAAAGGGTTCGTATCGTACGTGTTCGAGCTGTTTAAACACCCTTAAAAATAGTCTCCAAGGTTGTCCAAGGTTCGTTGCCAGCGATGAGGGAGACGGGAAATACCATCGGCTGCATGATATCCGTCAATGTGCGCCACCTCTCGTCGAAATGCTGTGCAATGTCTGCCTCATCGCTGGCGACGAACCGTGGACAACCGCGGAGACTACTTTGAAGGATGTTAAAAAAAAAAAAAAAACTCTTACACGTACGATACGTACCCGTTCACATGAGATGTACAGTTTGTACGATAATCAATTAAACGGTGATTTCAAGCAGCCATGATTATCTTTGTCCCTTGCCGGACATTCCTGCACCCATGTCCTATGTGGTGTCACCATTAAAACGTACATGTCGCACACTTCCAACTGTAGATAGTACATTTCCTGTGTTAGGTCATATTTCAGTGATAAACAATAGTTGCCATGACTTCTGAATCAGCCCTCGGATATGCATATATTAGGGGTAATCAGTATTCCATCATATTGGAATGAAAGGGAAAAAATGAAGGGGGGAGGAGGAGAGAGAGCAGTCTGTGACTAACAGAAGTCTCAGAAGTGGTGGTCTAGAGGCAGCTCGGTTCAAGACCAGCCGTAGTGTTTAAGTGTTGCAGGTTAAAATAGGCATAGCCGGACAGCAAACGGTGTTTTTAAAGCGTGGGCTGTTATTTTAGACACCAATTCAAAGCAAAACCACGCAGTAAAGCGCGGCACACACATTCCTGACACGAAGAATTGCTTGTTTATTTCTGCTTCATTTCGACATGACTCAAGCTCTTGGGATATTAATGGCTGAGCTACTTCCAAAGGGCCACCACACAGAAGTGAGGCGCGTGCAATGGGAGCACTGCTCCGTGCCAATAATTATACAAATTTCAAAACAGCCCGTCGTCGCTGTGACGGGCCGAGTGAGGCGTCGAGTGGCTCGTCGCCAGCTAACCCGTCCTTCAGAACACACGACCATCGACATATAATTAAGGATCCACCAAGCGTGTCGTAATATAACGAGCTAATTTAAGAAGTGACAAATTGGCACGCTCAAAAATAAACGTCGTATGCTGTTTCGAAAACAACAAATATTTTTGGGCTACGTTAGTCACGTTGGGGTAATCAAGACCAGGAGCTCAAAGAGCCAAACCGGTGGTCAAAGTTCAGGGATGGCCTCGCTATGACCACTGATAATTAACACAAAATATGACATTGACATATTTGATCATGTGAAGGCAAGGTTCGGTTCGGTCGGAGCTTTGACCCTCACGCCTGCCAATGAAAATAGATGCCCAACGTGAACCTAAAGCCTCCACAACCTACGGCGGCCATGCCACTAAAACATCTTGCAAAGGAAATAAGATGTCCACTTGCAACAAAGTTGCGCGTAAGATAATGCTAGAAAATTTGGCTTCATCGTACCGATTAATAACACCTTAACGCACACAAAGCAAGTGTACGGGTAATTTAGTCATATATAAAAGAGACATTAAAAGACCTGATTGAACCCAACGGTACAAAGAAACATCATGGCATTAACAGCATCTCACTCCTTCGAAGCAACCCTCAACCTGAACAAGCCGGTCTTTCATCACATGGTTTGTGGAGCGAGTGCGTAGAACTTCCTTTTCCCCCACCCAAGAAAATCACAGCCACCTAATCGATATTAAACTTAATATTTCTTCCTTTACTTCGCTAATACATTATACAAGAGTGAGCAGTACATACAATACGAGCCATAAGAAGCAATGCTAATTTTAAATGAACTTTTTCAGGATTTCTAAATGTACAAATTTAATGAGAGTTACATTATGTTGTCACATATGATGCAGAGAAAAGAACTATGTTGTCTAAATATAGATTTTAATGTTACGTAATTTTATAATAAATAAACAATTTTGATGATAGGCGATTACAGTAACATGTTTAAGAAATCGTGCTCAGCTGCCTTTTGTAGTAAGTGTATTAGCGATTTTTTTAAAAACTGTTATCAAGAATACGCTCAGTGGATTTTTTTCGTAATGGATCACAAATTGGTACTATTAACAGTTTCCCCGAAATCATCTAATTTTTAATATTAATATTAGCTATTTCAGTAGCTTCTGGAGATATTGCGTTTTCAAATCTTACCTGCAGACGTTAAGCAGGTGAAGCTTACTGTCCAGAAATCTCTCTCATACCGGTTTACTAACACTTGTTCGTTTCTTTCTGAAAACTGCAACTCTCAAGCTCTTCTGTATTTGTTCCGTGATAAAATTTTAGCACATTAGAAACCCAATAACTCAATTGTGGGAAAAAAATCATGATTAAGGAAATATGTTCCAAATAGTTCACAGAATTTTAATTGCATAATTTTATCTCATAAACGCTCTCCTTACATATATATATATCTCTTTTACGTAGCAGTCTTCCCATTATTATTGAATGCGATCGAATTCAGGGTACGCCAATACTTCAAATTTATGCAAATATATCAGAGGAAAACGCACGTACAGATTTAAACCATAGTCTTATCATTAAAACTGGAAATAGATGCAGTATTTATAATAAAAAAAAAAAAAAAAAACCGCGCAAGCGCCACGACTTCACAAGTTGCTGTATTTTATACGTTAGGTTGAATGTTTATGCCATATATCAACTTCAAGATAAAACACGTATTGAATCGCAACTTTTTTTTATTTATTACTTATCATTCTTATAAGATATCAAACTAAATCTTTTTCATATTGCCAGACAAAAATTTTTAAAGAATTTTAAAACAAACAACATTATAAAACAATATTAAAGTTTTAATTGTTGTCTACAGTTATACAAATCAAATGAAATTACGTATTTAATGTTGATACAAGTCGTGCATACAGTCAACAGTTTATTACTTACAATGCAGCCCATGGTAATATGCACGCAACACCATTTCCCATTTAGAAATAATAATGTCCAAATACAAATATTACATATAATACAATAAAATCAAACATATTTCCTTGAAGATAAATCAAATTATTTAACGTAAGCAAACGACTGAAATCAATCAATTATCATGTGTGATAATCATATGTTCACAGGTGCGAAATCTTACCGAATGTCACTGGACACAATCACATGTGCAAACAAATATCTTATTAACATATTAAAATGAAAAATGATAAAATGCCGACTATATATATATATTACAATTTGTTTATCTATGCATGGTACAGTTCCAGAGTTACGTAAAAAACTATAAAACAATATATAAGGTATGTTACAACTGTAGTACTTCACAGTCCCATCATCACTTTCATATCATCTGTAAAAATATGATAAAATTTTTACTATGTTATAATACATAAAGAACATTTTGAATCAAATAAATTTTAAAATCTACACTCTTCTTTCGTTTTCAGGGTAACAATGTAGAAGATGCAGTCATCTTAAAAAAAAGCTCTTATACAAAATAAATGTGACTGTGCATGACCCAAACATATAAATGTGAATTTAAAGGTATGGTAACTTGACTGTTCGTTATAAAATACGTTGGGTTAAGTTAGTGGGATAATAACAATAATTTGTGCCTCATTAAATAATGGGATAACAGTTCAGGTTTTGCGAGAGAAGTTTTGACAATGCTGGAAGAAATTCATTTCACTTTCTTTTTTTGTTGTTTTTTTTCTCTGTGCCTCAATAAATATATTCCGGGTCTCGGATTGGCATGGACCTGGCGTGCCTGGGGTCAACAAGATCAGGTAACGAGCAGTGATTGTAAAATTTCACCAACTTCGAGAGCATTTCAATCCTCCAAAATTCGTCATCTCGTTCGGTTCTCAACTTCAATCCCCGGTGGTGTCCAAACACAAAACATTGTAGTGCTCCACTCTGTTACTGTAAACTTTGTGAATGAGACTTCTGTTCTGGTTACTCACACATCTAACAACATTCTGCACTTTTTGAAACAGGCCGCACTTCTGAAGTGCTGGTGCATAATTCTCACTTTTTTTTAGATTTGCAAACGTAATTTCTCTCCTTCCACTGCTTGTGACACCGAAAATATGTCTGGCACTGATGATATATCTTCTGTAGTTCCTCTACTTTCGTGTAAAATGATGTATCTTGTTTCTCCAATGCTTTATTGACAGCAGCTCCAAACCGAAGTATGTTATCCACGATTTTTTTTTCTAACGAGGATAGTGTTCCGAGTCTTGTCGCAGTTATTGCAATATATTCAGCTTATTACAAAATCTCCAAGTAGATGGTTCGTGCATTCGATTTTTTTTCGACTGTGGTGTTATTGTATGGTCGTGCGTCAAAAATCTTCTTATAGACTCTGCTGTCTTCGTCAGCAATGAGTCTTGTGTACTTAAGACAGTACATGTCTTGACTTTTACAAAATCCTTCTATGACAGCTGCTTCCATACGAGTCGAAATTTGTTCACGGCCTCAATTCTTGCAGCAATAGTGTGTTCACGTGGATCTTTCTTCTCTAAAGTTTGCTTTATGACTAGTGTAGCAGTGTTTGTTTTTGACGCCAATGTATAAAACTTTTCCTGTTCTGCGATCGCTGCCTGTAAACAGTCATAGTAGTAACTTTAAAAGTAAATGTTTTTGGTAATTTTGGAGGCAATATTACATATTTTACGCAGTAATATTATAAGACTAATTAAAAACTAATGGTGAAACACGTTATTTCTTCCTAAATGTGGTTACATAATTGAATCTTCTACATTTGACTTTGGGTTTTCGTTAAAGACGTCGCTAATACCTAACACAAATGTAAATACAAAGTTTCGACGAATGAAAATCAATTTTCAAATGGTTATGAAAATATAAATCTCCTAATGTAAATAATTATTAACAGACCACCACAATTTTTTATGTTAATTTTTTTCTATAAGCAGAATTTAGTACTATTTTATTCAAATCTTTAATATTATTAAAAAATATTTGATTCCCAATTGATTTTTATATCAAGATAACAACTGGGTTTGTTTTATTGTAATAGGTATCCTCAACATTGATACTAAACAGCTTTTTCAATTGCAAAAATAACTACAATCTTACATCAAAACAAACACATTTTCTCTACCATCAGCGAGTTTAAGCTCCTCTTTTTTTTAGAGTTCTATTTACTTTGGTCGTGGCTGCAAACAAAATAAATCTCCCTATTACCACGGCCGGATCTACGTTTTCTTTCGCCCGGAGCAGAAATTATGGCGATTTGTGCCGCCCCCCCCCCCCCCACATTTTTTCCTCGCCAACTCGCCAGAAATAAACGTATCTCGCATAGTAAGTTTTGCCTCCGTGTGCATTTCAATGTAAATTTTTAATTTGAAATTTATGCAACCAGTAATTACGTACTGTATTTATAGCAATAATTTAGTGAAAACACTTGAAAACACTACGATAAAATCACATATTTAATTTGCTTTTGAATACTTTTGTTTTAGTCGTTTAAAAAACTTTCAGCCCATCCCACGATTCCTCTAGTCCAGCGGCTGCGGCATCAACCACCCCTTTTCAAACCCATATCCGGCCTTGGCCATTTCTAATTTTTTTTTAAGAACATGCATGAAAAATTCACGTGCATATGTGTACTATTAAGAACATACCACTCCAGACAAGGCAGTGTAGTTTGTTCTGTAGTTTGGACAAATAACAGTCAGCAACAACCGTTATCGTCGGAATACCGTCAGAATCAACTTCTCTCTTTTCCTTTGCAAGCCCAGCCTCTTCAAGAGCAGCACTCTGCATTTCTTCCAAAGCTGTCGCTTCCCGAGCATCACACACAATATTGTGATATTAATGGATAGCCTTACTTGATAAGAAAGGTACATCCATTGCTGAAAACACTTCTTCAAGCTGTGCGTGTCCGCCACCCAAAGAAATAGTTCCACTCACTGCAGCTGTATTCGCGTCCATTTTCTCTGGATCTTTTCCACTCCACACGGGCATTTCGACATTGCACATTCGACATTTAAATACAAAACAACTCCGCAAACCACGCCGTTTTTTCGCGGACAACGTCCATATCTTCCAGAGTACACCCCATTTGGCTGTGACTATCGAGCTCTTTTAAGGAAGACATAAAAAAATGTATGTCTACTATTCGTCTTCCTTGCATTTTTGTTGAGGACTGTCAAACACAGAAATATTGTGTTTTTGTGTAACCATCTGGGATAATATTTCATTATCCGTTTGTACATCAGCTGAAGCACTTACTTCAACACACGGTGGATCAGATTTCTTCCTGTGGAACATAAAAATATTACAAACAACTCTTACAGAAAGAACAATTGTCTGAAAAAAAATGAAAATAACATGAAATATCTGTCAGCTGTATATTGCTAGGAGTACCCAATAAACTGGTTAATTTGTAGGATTCCTTAACATTATTTCGTTTCATTCAACAAGTGGTGGTAATTCATCAGTGCTGCCTTATAGAGTAATCGCTAATCGCTGAAAGGTAATATGTGCGTGAAGAAAAAAAAAAGGTGAACTGCAAAAAATGGTTGGTACATGGGTTAGTGAAAACATTTTTTTCTGCCACACGCTTTATAATTATAGGCTATCCAATACGCAAAAAAAAACCCAAAAACTCCGAAATGTTAAATTTTCAAATTCACAGATGGGATACGAACGCCGTTTGTTCATTAAAACTTTTAATGTCTGACATTCTTATATTTTTTTGTTGTGAACTGATAATTAATCGTACATGGGAAATAAAAATACTGTATAGTGTTTTTACCCTACACTCCATAGTTATAGGTAAATTGATCCATATTCTTATATATAGAATCAAATAATTTGGCACAAAACAATGCATTTCTCAAAAACGGTGGCACGCAGTGTAAAAAAACAAGACAATTTTTGTTAACCGTGTACGGTAGAATACTAATCTGCAGAAAACAACCAAAAAATAGGACAGTTGCGTTATGCAAATGGGACTCCAATAAGTCCGTTTTCATGTAATGGGTTCACACCCGAACCCAGATTTGTCATGATTTTTATTTCTTCGTTTAAAATTGCAGTATCAATAAACTTACATTTATCGTTTATTCTGGCAGTGTCACTAGCAAAACTCCTCTACTGCAACTACACTTTCAAGGGTGGTTACACCTCTTAGCAACAGACTTAGCATATAAGCCGTGTATATTTTTGACCTCTTCTTTATGAAGAATCACCTGCCGAAGATTGCCGATAGAGTTCATTACCACCACTTTATATATATATATATATATATATATATATATATATATAATAATATAATGTTCCGAGAATATACGTCCAAACAGAGGCAGCTTGTAGTAAGGTCGAAAACCAACAAAAAAATAACATACGAATGTATAGTCCGATTCTCAAACTTTGGAAATTGAATTTTTAGAAGATTTTTAAGCCGTACTCTACACTACACTAAGTATAAAAATAGGGACAGAGGAAATTGTCCCTGTAAAGTGAAATTGGAACACGTGACAGATGATTAGTGTAGCCACATTACCAAACACCATTCATGTCATTGGGGGTATAGCCATGTGAAAAATAAATAGATTTTAGGAAGTTGTGCCTGGTCCAGAAAATAAGGCACGAGTTAAAAAAATAATGTACCAAATAAACGAATACCTACCGCTGAAAAAACTACCCCATTTAATGACTAATTAATTAGTAATAATCATAATTGGACATTTACAGACGCCGAAGCAGAAAAGGTGAAAACAATACGTGACCCACAAGTTCCCCACAGAATGGGCTTTGAGCAATACTACATGTATTAAAAGGTTTCAGTTCTCAAACGTATTATTAATAAATAATTGTAAATGAAATAAAATAATGTGACATACTTTATTAACTATAATTTGATTAAAAATAATGTTTTAGGTTATAAATTTAAATAAGTAGTCCCACATTTAATTTGTACAATTTATTAAATTGAATTACGTACATTCAATTAATAAAATACCTTTTTTAGAAAAAAATATATCATGGTTATTGAAAATAATAAATTTCATGTAATTATTTAGAAAATGTAATAAATAATAGTAGACCTCTAAACTTAACTGAGTAAATGAAAAGACACAGCATTATTACTTAACTTTGGTTCCCCTGTGGGGTCACTCCCGAATATTAGCATTAGAGAATCGTGCCGGACAATGCCGCTGGTTGGCGGGTTTTCTCAGAGGTCTCAAGTTTTCTCAACCTTTCCCATTTCAGTGCCTCCCCAAACTCACCTATTTTTTTTCTTATTGGCTCTGAAGACCTTAGATGTCTCAACTCAACTTAGCTTTGGTTTTGTCGTGTTAAAAGACTGAAGACTGGCGGATTAATGTACAATAAAATGCAAGTAAATAGGCTAAATTATTTGAAGAACATTATTACAAAAATGTTCACATATTGTCCTCTGTGTACACACAACGTCAAGCAATATAAAACACGGCATTGCCTATTGTAGTTGACAAGAGGATATTCGCAGTGACTCGAAAATATATTACACGTGAAAAATAACCCGATTAACACAAGGGCGTATAAAGATTACATATTAATGTCATCTCGATTCATACCTTTCATAAGCCAGTTACTGATAACATGATACGTGGCGGCGTTCCGACGGCTAGAACGTTTGCCTCCCACCAAGGTGATCTGAGCTTTATTCCTAGCGGGGTCACTCGGATTTTGGCATGTGGGAATCGTACTCTGACGATGCCGTTGGTCGACAGATTTTCTCGGGGATCCCCCATTCCCTCCCCCCTCTTTATTCTAGGCGCTGCTCCATATTAACTTCATGTGTCCCTTTATCTGTTAATATCCGCCCAACTATCTTTACCTCCACCATCCCTCAAATGGAAAAACTTTCAAATAGGGCCTATATATAAAATAAAAACGTTGCATATTACACGCACAGTCTGACTATATCGTATGATCTGGACAGTGAAATTTAATACTATGCTTAGATGATGTAAGTTTAGTATGAAATTCATGGAACGTACCTTTTTCTGGCAAAGTAGTCCTGTAGATGTCTAGGCTTCAGTTTCTTTGATTTGCAGCTCAATAGAAGACCACGTCCATTTCCTTTACGCGAGTGTCGCCAGCCCATATTGGGCAACATTTAAACTGCACAAACCAATATTTCCATCAGATTTGCAAATAAACTTAAATTTCTGAAGGGGAAAAGACGCCACTGAATGGCACTTCAAGATAGTCCCGAATGAAAACAGGTCATTCCGATGGTTCTTTCCCTTCCCCGCCATCATACAATATCCTTTCCGACCACAATTTTTCCTTTCGAAAGTGGTAAAAGGTCCGAGATGCTAATCCTATGTCATCGACAAAGGGGTACTTTAGTGCAACATCGTATCATCTACCTTTCTATCCTGTTACTTTTCACAGGTAGAATCGCGGGATTTTCGCTTACTCCTGCTCACTCTTAACACTCATAGAAAATAACTGAACGGTTCGGTGCCTTGCTGCATTCGACCGCACCGTACAAGACAGTACTGTGCTTATGGTTGTCTATGCCACATGGGATCCGCGCAACCATCAAAAAACCGCTGCTGTTCCTTGATATGAGTGGTTTCCAAAGCTAGCTGCACATGCATGTCATCCCATTACTTCCAGCTTTCGTAACTGTTTTATGTACAATTCGACACTCGCGACAATCATATAATCAAAGCGAAAATTCCACTCGCATTTGTAAAATTCAAGGCTCAAAGGCCAGAAATTAATTTTATTAAATTTCATACGAATTAATTAATAGATAATATTTTTATGCAATAAACGCGAAACTCCGTAGCATGCCGTCAACTTAAAAAACCTAAATTATGGCTTGAAGTAGTAGTTTTTTTCCCATAAACGAACAAGTAGACTGCAATGAGATCGATAACAGTCACTAGCTTTTGTTCGAGCTCAGTCGTTACCACCAAGGCCTTGGTGCACGATTGACGATAGAACTAACAAAGCTTGCCTGACATTTCCCTTATTTCTCAGACAGGTTTTGAATTCCCTGACATTGTCTTGTTTCCCATGTTTTCGAGATGAGTGGCAGCCATGTCATCTCAAAGATCCTTATTAGAATACCTGCCGGGTCTCTCGCAATGTTCGCACGTGGGAAACGTGACTTGTGAGTTGTCGCGGGGTAGTCCCGTTTTCCCCACACTTGGATTCCGCTGCCGTCTCATCTCTGTCTCACTACACCCAACGGGCGCGACCTCCAAATCCCTCTCATCTGAACTCTCAGGTTATAGGCTGTTCATGGGAAAATTAGCACGTTTGAAACCCCTGCTTAAGATCTACTTGTACGCGCGTTATGTATTCTGCCGCCACATGTAAATTAACACTGTCGTGGGCCTGACCACTTTAATTCTTGCGTCAATCAAATACACCTGCGAAATTAAGTTCGTTAATTCTTACACTTAAATGCGTAAATAAGATAAAGCAGACTAGATTATTTGTATAAGCACGGGTGTTAACTTCAAACTTCTAATTCAACGTTGAGACGAGGAACTAATTTCGCTCCGCCGTTATAGGCTGTTCACGGTAAAATGAGCACTTCTCAAAGCCCTCCTTGTTTGCAATTTGTATATTTTTCCGCCTTATGTAAAATTAACATTGTCACTGGCCTCATCACTTTATTCACATCTCGATCACGTGAAACTGTGGAATTATTGTAAAAGTAAATATGTTACAAATCTGGTCAATTTTACACTTCAATGTATTAAAAAACAGAAAGCGAAAGAAATAATTTACGTTAGCACCAATGGTTACCTCGGCGTTAAGACAGAGAACTACTTCCCATCAATAATTACCAACTTTACCGAGCGCATGTCACTTAGTGCGCCCGTCAATGCCGACAGGGGAAGTGACGTTCTAAGGTTTATTTCAAGGGTGCTCACTTTATCGTGAACAGCCTTTACCGACTTTACTTGGCGCATGCCTATCAGTGTGCTCATTAAATTTTATGCAGGTTAAACGGGCAGTGACATTTTCAAACGATTTCGAACGTGCTCAATTAACTTTGAACATCCTAAAACAATCGTCATCCGACTTAATCGTATGTGAATAATCAACGTGTGAGTCACGTTCTCAGGAGTCATTAGTTAGTCCCTTTGTTATTAGCGTGTTCACTGGAGATTTGGGTCAGGCGCCCAGCAGTTAACCTACACGGGTGCCTAGTGACGTGGAGATAAAACCACTCGCTAATAGAGAATTTATCAACGCAGGCGAGGCCAGAACTAAGCCTGACTCGTGTCCACGACCTTTGCAGAATGGACGCGGAGTCTAAATAGCGAATATGAGGATAAAAAAATTCTTCAGAAGCCCAGCGTAATTGGCAAAGTCACACCTTATAAAATGGGCAGTCCAAAGTGTGTCCCTAAATATGTTCTATAAATCTGAGGCTTATGCCCCCCCCCCCCCCCTCCAACCCTCCATAGCACAAACCAAAATTTTGCGATAAACAGTGGACAATGTCCATACAAAGCTTTAATTTCTCTTCAGTGTCACACGATAGCTCAAAATAAGCGTTATTTTGGTAGCGTATTCTTTACAAATCTATATTCTGGTTTTGATTAACGACTGTTGACTAGAAACGCCTCGTGTGTCGCTAGTGGCACGCCAATAGCCTATTAGCTAATAGTCTATTAGCAGTATCTTTACTCTTTACGTTTTTGGAATCAAACTTTTGAAAAAGCACCCCTTATGACGTGTTCTGTTGTTTTCCAAAATGTCATGCATCACATGCGTTTTATAATTCTGGTCACATACGAGTATCTTATTTTAGATTAAAATGAATTTTGCTTATACGTTATTTATAAATTACAATACTCCATTCATACAAAATACGACCGGAAAGAGAAAATAGGAGTGTTGGTAATGCCTAGTAGGGAACAGTTCTTATGCAAAATATTACTAAGCTGACTGCGCACGAATGCGGTTGCGTTGTCCCTTTGATGTAATTCTCTAGATTTGATTACGCTTTGTTTGCATAAAGCGGATGAATATCTTGAAAGTAGAACTTTAGCAGGGCTGCAGAAAGGTTGGAGGTAATTACTAAAGGGATTTTCCCAACTAATGTACACGTTGGCGTGTAAATTCTGAACGCTGAAACCTTCGCCTGCAATGATGGTTATAGCCCTGTTTTTGAGAAAACGAATTAAATAACATCTCTGCAATAAAGTCTACCACACATATAAGCAAATTAACATTTTCAATGATTATATGATATACATTATTATCGAATTTTTTATTATGATGTATAAATAAAATAATGTATATACTAAATAACAGAAGTAATAACCCATTCTTACTTTGTCAAGGGTATATATACAATAAGAAAGTATTGGAAATAATGGCGGTTTTTGTATAGTGAAAAATATTACTATGGCGTCAGAATATAATATACGGTTAACAGAAATTTAAGGACTGTAAATTAAGTATTGAATAAACACAGAAACAAAACAAAAAAAAATTGTAAGACCAATATCAGCTTCATGGAGAGAAGAAAAAACATGATTTATACATGTACGTTAAGTATGTGTGTGCAACATGTATTTAGTGTGTATACCTATATGTACATACGCCCGTGTGACCTTACGTGTGTGTGTGTACGCGCGTGATGTATGCATGCACATTATTTGTGACAAGTAATTCTTTCGGCAGTATTTATCTGATAAAACTTGTAACATTAATAATAATAATAATAAACACTTCCTGCTATAAATTCTACTAATAAAACACACACCACTTAAAATAACACATCGCTGTCAGCAAAATCGTCAAGACACTTATGTAAAAAGAAAAGAAACATTCACTGGCATTCGTTAAACTCTCTAAGCCAGTCGGATTTGCTAAGAAAAGTTAATAAACTAATGACAGATTAATTAAAGACCAGATTCGGTGTGTAACCAAGCTTAGTTTAGTCGTTTACGATCCCACTGTTTCAACTAACACGATATCGGAAGACACATTCATGAGCCCAGCGACCATTGACGCACAGGCTCAGATGTAACATCCCTACAATACAAAAGTGAAGTGCTAAAGCACCTTCTACGCCATGAGGTCTATCACGGCCAGATCATGCCAACTGTCGGCGGATGCACTAAAAAGAGAATTCTATGTTATTTATTTTTCCCCATTTGAAAGCAACCGCAACAAAAATAGTGTATTCAACACCACAGATCGCAAAGCGACGGCATACCTGCCATTTCCAGACGTCCACTGGCTAGCATCTGGCTCAACATTACAAATAAGCGACTTCGAATTCCTTTTCCCGATCCAGCTGGAACCTGTCCCCGGCCCTACGTACGGAGTATTTCTTACGTCCCTGGACGCTATAGTATAAGAATCCGAGCCAAACAAACACATTACACAAACTTACTCAAATAGTGCATTGTGATTCAGGCATCGATTGTATCAGTATGACGCCCATCGTGTTCGTGGCACAAGATAATTTTATGCCTTGTGTGATGCGCGAATGCGCGTGTGTAATGGTTGCAAATGTGGCCTCAATCCGGTGTTTCCGTTCGCCAACAGTTGCCATGCGATGTTCTGCAACCTTGGTTTCGTAACCCCCCCCCCCCCCCCCCCAACAGAACATTATCACGTGTGGTCAGGTAGGGACTGCGGGGTAGCCACAGGGGTGTCACCAAGATCTCTCGATCCAACAGTTGGGGAAAACTTGATCGAGATTACCGGAACTGGCAACTATTGGCGAACTGTGAGAACGGATTGAGGTCACATTTGCAACCATTACACGCAGAATCTTGCGTCGGCTTGCGCATCGCACATGGCGTAAAATAATTTTGTGCTACGAAAACAATGAACGTCACTTTGATCCAATTGGCTACATCACAATGCGTAATTCCATGAAAATTGTTATATTGTGTTATCGTTAGCATTGTGATACTTGGTTAGGTTTGTGTACTGTGTTTTTCGTCTTATATTGCCATACTGTAGCGTCCTGTATATATCGATGCAAGCGAAGGCGAAAAAACGCACTCGTGTAATTCACAGTTCTTCGATGTCATGCCCCTCCCTCGCACATGTGGAGCTCCTAAACGCCTCAAGAAAATGTAAAATCGATGTCACCAAGGGACCAGATGCGGCACAAGTCGACCGAGAAAAAATCTCCATGCATTATGGCGAACCTGATAAAAAGAGAAAATGCAAAATTAATGAGAAAAACGCACCAGTGCCAAACTTGGTTTAGTACACTCCCCAAGAAGATCTCACTATGCGTACCGGGTTGAAAAACTTTGTTACGCTATGTAAACGGAGCATAACATTTTTATTTCAGTCTACCTCATAAATTAATACTGTTATTTATAGCAACGGCTGCTACCAACTTTATACGGTCAAATTAAAATATCAATTGCACGAATGCCTGGAATGTGACAAGTATTAAATATCACCATCAGTAGGTTATGACTTCTCTTAAGTTCGTTATTAATTATCTTAACAGAAATTCAAATATAAGGTGTAGCGATTGTGTGTTTTTATTTTAGCTACAGCAGGAAGTATAATTGGACACATTCTAAAGTTTTACATTTTAAATTTTTCTTAAAGTTGCGAATTCTATTACCATCGTAACACATCCTGGCCACGAAAGTTATAGCCTCCATGAATGAAAATTTGTTTCAAACAACTATTGATGAAATTTTGACTAGGCCTATAAGTGTTCCAAACTGAACTGTATGCTTGTCTTCTACACCTGATGTATTACTGATCACTGCAACTTCATCGTTCGGCGGTTAATTTTGCCGCCCAACCAACTCTACGGTAGTAGGTGCGAAACTCATTTCAAATACGATCTTAATCAGGTTACGTCAGAACCCGATCCGTCCCACTGATAATGAGAAAGGTTCCGCGCTTATTATTTGCAACATTAATTCCTTCTCACCTTGTCTTGCATATATAGCTACTTCTTGCGTTTCAGTGTAACATTCCTGGATACATCATTAAGCACTTGGTACTACAAACGTATATATTTACAACGCAAAAAAAAGTGGGGATCTGTTGGAAAACTAGGCGTTAACAGACGTCATGTTACTGTTTGATGGCGTTGTTTTGGCAGTAATATCGTCAGATCACGAGCCAATGTCGAGAAAATGCCCCGAAAACGAAAAGTCAAACTCGCCATTAATCAGGAGCTTGGAAGGAATGGGCCACGGCATGTATCATGTAATAATTCCGTCATTCGCCAAGAATTATTCCGTAAAACTAGCTGGCGCCGAAATCACAATGGCCGGACCGAGAATCCAACCAGAGTCCAATCAAACACACGTCGAGTGTTGCCTCGAGATGTTAAGTTAATTGTTAAAATATTATGGGTGCAAACGCAGTAGAACAAATGATCGCTATTACAATCCCGTTTCCGACGTTTACGGTAGTTGAGAAAGAATTGCAGAATTATGTTTCAGGAAATTGCGTTTCATTCGCATCTAAAGGTCGCTTCTTAAGTGAACTCCCTAGTAAAATATTGTGTGCAAAATTAGTGTGCGCACGTTTACGAGTATGAGGATAAAAGTTTTTGCAGGATAAGAAAGAAAAATTACAGCCGCCATATTTTACTTTTAAACTAATACAGAAAGAAAAACATAGTGGATATGGTTTAAAAACTGCATTTTTAGGTCTTTCCTACGCAGTATCCTTAAGAGAAAAGTACAAAGTGGTATGCGTAGTTCGACTCACTGGCTTATGTCGCGTGTAATAATAATCCTATTGTTACATATACAATTTGCAAGAAATTAAGCTTCGCGGGAGTGCATATCTCAGCGTTGGAGGGCCCGTCGCATGGTTCCTAATAACCAGACATGGTCTTCAGGCGTTTGAAATTGGTTGCCAAGAATTCCACTTGACCACGCTGTATAATATAACGCTCGACAACACTTCAAGAGGCGAAGGTTAATTCTACTCAGTTTAGGGATAGAACGTGATTTCTTATGGAAGAGTTTGGTGCAGGGGACATTTCCGCCGCCAGGAGCGCTGGTGTTCCAAAACGTAACTTAAGCTACGCGAGTTATAAAAAAGGAAACTTGTACCATGCTACAGCATCGTTTTACATTTGATTTATGATTATTACAACTGTCCATTTATTTTTAATGAAGAAGATAGGGAAAATCTGGTACTTGCCGACACTAGCGCTAATCTAGTGGCGAAAATGCTCCCTTTGCCAAACTAATGAGACGGTGACTTTTTTATAAGGAATTTGGTTGGCCAATACGCCCATTACGCACAGAAAAATACCAGCCCGCCTACGCGTTCCTAGTTGGCAGCTTTTGCCTCGACATCGCCCTGGTGTGTCAACAGTCAGGCCGCCGGCTTGCTAAAATGCACGACGCAAAATTATCGTTTTACGGCGAAATTATTAAAATAATTACCTACAAAAGACCTAGACTTTTATTTTAAGCTAACAGTTACTTACAGTATCTAGCAGTGTGAAATCGACGAACGATAACGAATACGTGAAGTTCGCTTGCAGAGCCTGGCATAGACATCCGACTGGCATAACTGCTGGGAACAGACTATGAAAACATGGCGACCATCCATAGTTCATCATGCTCGCACCTAAGGGCACTAGTGTTGCCGAGCTGAGGGAGGGCGAGGCGTAATTCTAAATAAAATAGATAGCGTTTCACTCGCAGAATTCTGAGACGTACGCGACTTATTGAACCTGCAATTCATTCTGATTGGCTAGGATAAAAGTGTAACCCCCTCTTGTGGCTCACCGGTAGTTTTGATTTAGTATTTGAGTCCCTGCAGCAGCTTGGGTCAGCAGAGACTGATGGCTGCTAGGGACGAGACCAATCCTGAGATAAGTAATTGTATATTCAAAATGTAGGGCTCATAAAGCCAGTAATGCAGAATTGGACAATTGCTGTCCAAAATTACGAAAAATGGTTTGTCAAAAAAAAAAAAGTAATTATAATTTTAATGTATTTTATAGTCAAGGCAAATTCTCTTTAAAAACGATTTTAGGTGTGTGTGTGTGTGTTTTTTGTAACCAATTTCTGCTTCAATATGGAAGGGTTTGATGCACGACAGTTTGGTTGTAATTTTGGGAAAAGAGACCTTGCGTCGCGCTACAGTGTAGGACGAGGAAAGGGCCTCACTTGTAACACTGATCGTCCCCAGTCTGTAGCAGAAGTAACCTTATCCGAGCGGAAGAAGGCTGATAAGTAGGAGGTGCTGGCGGCCACCCCTCGAGACGCTGTGCTGGACGCGTCGCGGCGTCGGGATCGATGCCTGCGCGCGCACCACCCGCCTCGCCCTTCCAAGACCCCTCCACCCCCCCCCCCCCTGACGCCTTCGACGACACTTCTGGCCGACTTACGCCACTACTGCCGAACACTTTACCGACAACACTGTCTTGATTCGCTCGCGGTCAACCGACAACTTTTACAAATAAAATCACTCCTCAATTTCTTTCTATCTGCTCACATGTATCCTCCCATAACCACGGATTCCAAAATATAAGGAATGAAGAATGAAAAAGGAAGTGGGTACTTTTACCACTGCACTGTCCATACTCCGTTGTGTACATTCACGGAATGAAGAGCAGCGATATTTTATTTCGTAACGTGTATTGTACCTTCAGAAAATAAGGGAGTAGAAAGGAATAAAAAGTAATATGTAATATATGTGGCCAGCAACGTGCTTGTAAAAAAAACCGACAGTATCAGCAGTTGCTTATCCATCAACTTACATTGCGGAGAAAGTTATTTCAGATAATTATAAATAATTTTATATAAAAAAAAAAAACTAAAATACCACAGAAATTATAAATATTTTGGCAAGCCAAAAAGAAGTTGCTAATATGCAGGGCACGACTGGCACAATGGAGATTGGCGGATGTACTCGGTTCATCAGTTCAGCCTTATGAAATACGTTCCGAACTAGGTTATGTTTCAGTCTTGACATAGCACACATTTTCCTGGCTTATTTCTTAATTTCCCTAATGTTAACAAACCTGTATTATCCAACACTTTCACTGGAAAGAAAATTGGCGTATTTATTTACCTCAAAGCATTTTTAAACAACTCCTATCGAAAGTATTAATTATTCAACAACACTTCCTTTTTTTAACAAAAATAAACTTGATTTCGAGTGGCACGTAATAAGACAGTAACACCACTTCTGTATTTGCATATTCTCATAAATACGAGAGTGGAGAGATTCAGGCTGCTTTTAAAATTGGCGTCTTAAGAGCCTATGGGGGTAAGGCGAGGTAAGTATGGAGCAGCACCAAAATGAAGGGGCGGAGGAAACCCGCCGACCAGCGGCATCGTCCGGCAAGATTCCCACATACGAAAATCCGGGAGTGACCCCGCCGGGATTCCAAGAAATCAGATCTCAGGGGTCACGAAAGCGGAAAATTTCAACTTGGCTCCGCCCATGAAACAGCCTGTTAACTTACTTAACGCACCAGGTGACTTGGAGGGTAATGTTTGGGTCTAAAAAGTCCGGCACAGAAACTTTATATTGCATAATGTTGCGGGCCCAAGTGAGAGGAGAGGAGCTGTCCACGAGGTTGATGCCTGCCCGTGGTCGAGGGCGACGCCCCGCAGGAGTGTGTGAACAGGGGGACAGCGGGGTAGGCGCTGACAACGAGCTGACCGGCAGGCCACGGACGTTAGTACGGCCAACCTGGTACGTGGCTGAGGTTGATCGTCCGGCGAGGCTGGAGTGATCCCCGATCAGCGAGTCTGCCGATGCTGGAGCAGCGTCGGGAGGAGCCAGTGCCGAGGTGATCCAGGAGCTGGGTCGAGACCAGGCTTAAGCAAGCCGTCCTCCTGCACCACATCTCCACTACATGAGTCGACGGAGGAGCTCCGGTCGAATCGAGGCTGTCAGTGGTAGGTGATCTTGAGTAGAGTGCACGGGCGAGCAGGGTGCGATACGAGTCGGGAAGAGCGACAAATTTTATATATAAAGTAACTGTTGAATCAAAGAGGATTTAAAAGGAAATTATAGTAAACAGAAAGTAAGACAGTAGAGGAGAACTGAATATAATCTAAAGGTAGAAGGATATAAGAAAGGTAACATTGTACCAATGTAATTTATAATTGCAGTTGAGAACAGAATTAATATTGTAATAAAGTGAGCAGTGATAAAGTATTTGGTGGTAGTGATTTGGAATAGTTAATATAGTTGATCCTGGTACATTGTTGGGAGCCTTGAATGCATATTGGTTATGCAAGGATATAGTTAAGACGCATTCCGGCTAGGCACCACGACAATAAGGTCGTCAAAGGCACACTCGTAGTTCCTATGGCGTAAAATCATAGGAGGTCACTCCAAAGAACCAAAGCCGCACGAGTCACGCTGCACGTAGATACTGTCGTGGTTTCTGGGGCACTGTCGTGGGGTCTTTCAGCCTACATTTCCCAGCGGTAAAATGAAAAATTTACATTCGCATTACAAAGACTACACTTTAACGTCCCCAAGGAAACTAAGCAAGACCTCGTGGGGCTAATCTTCTGAAGTGCATTCGCTATCACTCCTCTAGCGAAGTTGCTGGCGAAGTACAGATACAGCACACTAAACAACAAACAGCCCCCCAGTTTCAACCGCAGAAGGAAAATGGGGTAGAGTGCGCACCGGGAATGCGCAGTAACCTTCTCCGTTTTCCCAAAATTAGACTTTTTTTCTGCCAGTATGATTATCATAAACGACGTAGGATTTGAGGTGGCACACTGTGTGAACAAGTACTCAGATGTTTGTACGCTTCCTCTAGCCTATTTATAATGTGATTAATTCAGATTGGTAAAAATATTTTATTCTTATAAAAGGAATCGTCTTTTGAAAAGTAAGGTATAAAGAAACATGTTCATCGCTGTTGACCATGTGACTTTGGCAACTGTGTGGGTGTGGGGTAGGTCAGTGTTGGGTACATGCTCAGGAGACGAATAAGCGGTCTACCTCAACTTTAGTCTGTGGTTTAAATATCTAACCTTCTTTCTAACTCATGTTCTGTAATCGACTAGAAAACCAACCAATTTGTTTACATAGTACGAACGACTAGAATATAATCTCAACACTAACGTCAATCCTAAAACCGGTTTGAAGGTAAAAATGGTTTCCATTCAAACATTTCTATTTTTAAAAATGTTATTTTTGTAACTAAAAATAATATTTAAAAATAGGGAAAAATGACTTAATGTAAGTATATTCCACGAATGTAAATAGAACCCAGGACTTTAATTAAACCAGGAAATGAGGAGAAATTTACACAGCTGGATATCCGAACTCTCATTATTTATACCGCTGTAAATGCTGTTTACTCTACACTCTAAATCTGAATCAGTGATAATCTCACTGTTTCAATCAGTTAATTGTACCTGACTGATTCAACAGTCACTTCAGTAAATTTAACTGATGAATCAGTGAAAAAGTGCCAGTTGTCCTTCACTTATTGATTCAGTTACATTCTCCACTGATTCATCAGTCTTTTTTTTTTCCACTGTTTTTCAGTGATCTGCTTTTTGACTGATAGATCAGTTGAACAGCGTGTAAAATGGCCGTCAAACAACGCGTATCAAGATAAATAACGAATTAACAATACAGAATACTTTCTAAGATGTGTTTCGTCTTTAAAAACACAATTTTACGAGGAATATGATCATTCGGCCTTTCATTCCGATTTTACGTCTTTCATTTCGTTTTCATGTAATCATCACAGCGCTCTGTTTGAAGGTTTAAACTGCATATAATGTACTTTTCGTTTTCACAATCCTAACGGTACTAATTAAACTAATAAAGAAAATTAAGGGCAAACAATGCGCTTTCAGTAAATAACTATACGACATACATTTTCCTCTTATTTATCAACTCGACTTGGTAGCGCAGATGGCAAGGTAACAGTCTACATACGAAGTGGAAAGAGTGTGAAGAGTTCAATCCTGGCCAGCTCCGGAAGGGTTTTTAATTTTTTTAATTACGGTAAATTGCGCAAAATAAATAGTAAACTATCGTTAATATATTTATTTCTGGTAATTATTTGGTTAAATTCCATAATAACAATATTAAATTCACCACTGCAGTTGGTCGTCACTTATCTAATCAGTGAAATTGTTCCACGCCACCAATACAATCAGCGAAATTTTTTCACTGAAACTATCAGTGGTTTTCCACTGATTCGAATTTAGAGTGCTAAAAAGGATATAGATTGCAGATAATTATCTTATTATATACAAAGTTGCATGTAGCTGCTTTTAAGTCGCACAATAAGCTTACACGGTACAGAAACGAAATTCACAAAAGCTGAAATTTTGTTTTAATTCACCGTAATTTCGACACGTATGAAAGAAAACTGCAGAAAATTGTCCGGCGTTTTATTTTTGCGAACCAGTGTCCTTTCGAAGCGAGTTGACAAGTGTAAAAGCCTACGATCTGCTGGGCGAGATAAGGCTGACTCGAAGCCAGCAGAGAAAGCCCTGTCACACGGACAGTCTAGAGAAGGCGTGAGAGACAGGTACGACTAAAAAAAGTTCATCTACCGCAGCGACACCAGCAGAAGAAACAACGAGGCATCGTATGGGACAAAAATGTTCTATGGTTTATCAGCATCTTTACTAGAGGTCCTCAACCTCCCTGTGGAAGAGCGAGAGAATTTCACGGGAGGCATGATAAACTGTGAGAGGAAACATTTAAAAATTTTCAATCACCCAACTCCACAGTAAGTGTGTATGTATATACAAATCTAATGCAAAGCATATATTCCGTGGGTGATGGGGGAAGGGGTGTGCTGACCTCATCCATCAGTATATGGGTGGGCGGGCATGACCCTGAAAAGTTCGAGAACTTAACTTCAAAATCACATGCGTGTGTTCGTTCACATTTGGTGCCAAAAAAAACCCTACACTTTATGCGGTTTCCCAAAAACAAGGATAAAATTCGCTAACACATATGGACGTGAATTCTCATTTTTAAAACCTTGCATGATTGGATGAACGAGTACAGAACCATCGTGAACAAGATGTTATCCTCCGCACGTGCATGTTATTATGTACTCGTTCAAAGCGTACCGTAATTTTGGGTAACTTTACCGATTAAGGGTAACATGGTACAACACTATTTCGATCACAACGAAGGATTTGCAGCCTCCACGTTAATGTATACCTTATTGCTAAATATGTCATTTGTAAGGAACATGGTAATGTGAAGGCACTCTTCGAGCCTTCATTTAAAACAAATTAGGCAGGTGGTACGACGGTGCCCTGATGGTTCAAAATTAGTTGCCTGATGGTACAAAGGTGTCCTGATGGCACAGTTACCCCGTGTGATTATAGGTACTCGTTTTTAACCATGAACCAAGCTACACATTGTACGCGAAATGCAGTTGCGTGCGGCGAGAAAGGCTAATTTCCGGAAACAGCTGCACACCTGCCAACATGACGTTGGAGGAGGGGAGAGGGACGCCACGCTGCGTCGAGGGGCGGACGACCTAGGCCGAACGAATCAATATGCGCGTGCGCAGTATAGCACCGCCATAAACATATTTGCGTGGTTGTCGTGTTTACAAGTGAACGAACTGGTCCACACACGCGGGAGGTGGAGGAGGGTCGCGCAAGTTTTCGATAGTGAAACGCAGCAAATCTGGAGAGACCACCGAATGCTGCTTGTAACGGCATGTTGGACACACGCAATACAAAATCGATGACATACATAACTCTAAAAACACAAGTAAAAATGTATGGCCCATGCATATACTCTCCTCGCTTTTCTTTCAAGTGTTTTGTCTACTTTAAGTCACAACTAAACAATTACTTCTGTACAATTCTCTGCGAGTTATGTTCGTAACTTGTTGGCAACTTTTGGCCTTAGCTGGTTTTTATGTTTATATCAAATTCTGCGTTTTCTGCAACATACAACAAATCTCTGCAACGGCCTACGTCCATAAATAATTCCCATGTGCTTACGTATCTAAAGATAACTAGTACGAAGAAACTACTACGTAAACCAATTATAGCCTACCTTTTTGTTTCTCACAAAAAGACCGTAGGTTAATCACTTAAGTAATACGTTTGGATCAATATCGATTTCCTTCTATCAGAAACTAAGAGATCCGGAGAACGTACGATGTAGTTACATTGTTTAGCTTTGATAATTCAATATGTAGATGACAGCCGTTTTAATCATGAAAAAAATTATAATGGGGAATGGTATAAAGAGGTTATTTTCGTATGAAAATTACTTATCGTGAAAAGAGACGTTAAAACAATACAATATTATGCGTAAAATGTAAAACAGTGTTTTCCAGTATTACATCCAAAGTGACGGATACATTTACTTGATAAACACCACTCGCGTTCACCGGTAAGAATTAATGAACATCGCCACGTAACGTAACACTACACTGCCGCGGTAAAGCGTCTCTAACACAGTTGGGGCCACGGTGGCTGAGCCGTTAGACTGCTCGCCTCCCCACCAAGGCGAACCGGGTTCAATTCCCGGCTGGGTTACACCGGATTTTCGCAAGTGGGGATCCTGCCGGACGATGCCACTAGTCGGCGGGTTTTCTCGGGTATCTCCCGTTTCCCCCGTCCTTGCATTCCGGCGATGCTCCATTCTCAACTCATTTCACCCTCATCGGCTCTCAGGACCTCGTTAATCTCGCTACTGGAGCAGAGTTCAAAATTTACTCATCCACAACATGCCCTAAACACAACACTCCCCCAAACAACTTTTACCGCTGACCAAAAATCTCTATTTCAAGGGTAAACGTAGTATTTGTTTCCGACGAGGCGTAAACCCAAGCACAAGATCTAAGGTGTTATGCTGCAAGAAACAGGATGAATTTCCGGATCTAACAGATTTGGCGAAAGTTATTCTAAAGCGTAGTGTTTTCACGCCAACGTTCATTAGACCTTCGAGCCTAAGTATGGGAGAGTGTATACTAGTCCATTCACGGTTACTTCAAACTTTTCTGAAGTCCTGTTACTTCCAGGATATTCCTCATCCTCGTATAAACAAAGGTTAGAAAATTACACCAGAAGGCTAATACACAGCATTCGTGCGCACTCAGTTTAATATTTGGTACAAGAACTATTTTTTACCAGGCATTCCAACACACGCCTAATTTGTCACTGTTTCTATTCGCATTAGTTATAAACTTCAAAATTATGATTTATAGATAAAACATAAGTAAAAGCAAAATATTAAAAAAAAAAAACGGTACTATTATGTAAACACGAGTTAAAAAAGAAAATGACACAGGAAACATTTAGGAAACGACCAAACACGTCATACGAAGGTTTGATTCAGAAGATGCTCACTTCACCGTGAACAGCATGAGTGACGGGCGTGGTCGTCGTACATCGTACATCGATCGCCGTCGATGACGCGGGGAGGTGACGTCACAGTTGCAGGCTCACTGTCTCCGGGCGCCCGGGACGGCATCGCGTCGGCCCCCTCGAAATAGCCAGCGTCGGCCCACGAGCCCGGCCTGCGAGGGCGCGTCGCGATAACACTATCTATAGCCCGCTGGCCATCGCTCTTGCCTCTGCCTTGGACCCCTGCCTTCCCAGCGTGCAAGACATACCTTCAACTGACTTTTCACATCTACAATACAGCATATTCCCGCAGTGTTGATATCTTCAGACATTTATTCCCAAAAAATTTATAACTTTGTATTTGTAGCACATTGTATGTAATGGTATCTTCCTGGAATAAAAAATTTCACATATATATATATATAATAATTTGACGTCAAATATGAAATTCTTCTGTTTTGCTGCAACCGTGTACATATGAAAAAAATTTACTAAGTAAATTAGTTCCATGAGCTACCACGTGAAACACATGTAATAACCAAATAACAAGCCATTTATATGGGTAAAAAAGAAATATTAAGACATTTTTGCATATTTTTAACATTTTTATGAACTGTTATTTGGTAATTATATGCCAAGCAGTAATAATTATTAAAAACATATAAATTGTAAAAAAAAATTAATATTCTAGGAAAATGACATCACATACAAAGCGTACTAGTCGAAAAATGTTTGGTGCCAATATAAAATAATTTTTGGGGTCCGACACCCTTAAGAGGCCCGCCTGTCTAGGTCTTCCACGCTCGAGGTTGACACTGCCAAGCGCCCCCATTGCCGTTACGTGCAAGGTCCTGAACTAGCGTGCAGTACCCTCGTCGTTCTGATGGGCTTTAAAGCGGCGAATTCGTCATTTTATTGGTGGAAAGACTGTAGCAAGGTTCACTGCAGGGTGCTCGAGTAGATTTGTATAGGCTGTTCACTCTAAAGTTAGCACTTTTGAGGCCCTGGTTACTTTTTCCTTTCGGCCATTTCTTATCCTTTAGACACCTTTTTAAATCAATATTGCCATGTAAGTAATAAACACAGTATGCATATTCCATCGAACTCGGAAGTTCACGTCTAAGGCTATAATGGAATTGATTTATTGTGTACTATTCCAAACGAGAAGGCTTTCAAAAGTTATCACTTTACCGTGAATAACCTATACGTATCTGACGTATATTTCGAGATGCACAGCTTTGAAAGAACAGTTTCTTTTAAAGCCATGTTTTGTATCTATTAAATTGTGTTTCTAATGTAGCTACGCAACGTTTTGAAATGCACTCTAGTCCCGCCTGAAGTGTGCGATGATTACGTAAATCGGCATATCAGCTGCACATTTAATAGTTTTGTGGGAAAACGTGTATTTAAAAACGTTTGCGCCACAATTTAAGCGCCATCAAGGCGAGCTCCTTAAGATGGCAATATTCTTACAATCTTGTGTTCATTTATATAGCTCACTATTGCAAATATAATATTAAAATTCAAACATTACAACAAACAAAACTACTTTACACAATTCCCGAAACTGATTTCAGTCTTCATTTTCTCAAGTGAGACTGAAAATAATAAATGATGAGTAAGTCTTTATCACGGCTACAGATTCAACGAAAACAGGGACAAAACATCGTGGACTCGTGCCCTATGTCCTGACGGCCCTCGTTTTAAATTATTTGATATGAAAAGCAAGCTATGGTGAAACAAAATAAAAATCCAAATGGAAAGGAATACTATCTATCCCCTTAATGCTCGGCCTCTCACGCCGTGTTCAATTACTGGCTGAGAGCTTATTTAAGTCGGTTAAGGACACTTATTTCAATTTAAACTATAGCTCTCTGGCAACATACCTTACGCTGTAGAGCAAACATTAATTTTAAACTTCTGCCTAGTAGTTACGACGTAATTAGTGCAACGTATTTTTAAATATTCGTGTAGTTCACAATAACCTGATAACGCGTGGATAAAATTCGGAAGCAGAAGGTATTTGTAAAATGTAAACGTGCTATAATAATAAATTTTGAGTTATTTCATCTAAAAGAAAGTTATGGCACACAAATGTAAAATTCAACATGACGGATGAGACCCAAGCCTCAGAAAAACTTTAATTTGCTGCTTCAGGTGTCACAAACTATAAATGTCTTGCCACAACAATCGCTACGTTAACACAACTCCCTGTTCGCGGTTAACTGAACTACTTTAAAAGCCCGGTTTGGGATCTACTTTTCTCCCATCTTTGTATCCTTCCACCTAATGTTAAATAAACATTGCAACGGACAGTTTCACTTTATTCACACGCCAAATGGAATTGGGAATGTAAATGTGATGACAATATGGAAAACCGTGTATGTTATGCGTGTAAAACGAGAATCGCAGACTTCTGTAGACGTAGATTTAAACATTACACTATCAATATAATGTGAAGACTTAGAACTATTTTTCATTAATGCGTTGCCAACTGAACTGGCAGCCTGCATGCCAGGGTGTACTGTAAACTTATGTAGTTATCGGCAGTGATTATTTTTCAACGGTTGGTTTCAAGTGCTTATTTCACCGTGAAGAGTCTTTGGTGATGGGAGATATTCGTAACCCAGACCTGTAGCAAGGTTTACGCATCAGTTACCAGGAGGAAGGCCACAGGGCACCGAGCCTAGCAGTGTACAGTATCAACAAAAATTACGTTCCTGTGCCTTGTGAACGCAATTGTGTACACTGGGTAGGAATGGGTTACCTGAAAATTACCTGCAACATTGTTCAGAAATTAACAAGCAGGTGATCTGCGATTCTTTTTCCCAGTGATGCAAAATTTCGTATGCCCGCCTCCCCGAACTTTTTGCAAGGATACTTAGTTGTTTTTTTGTTAATTTGCAACCATAGTGGGAGGCAATCCAGAAAATCTTATAAAATCGGGGGATACAGTTCGGCATTGTAGCTCCGAATCTATCGTCTACATTAAGTTTCAATCCACAGCTCTCGTCATGACCAATCGATTGCGTGTATAAAAACATTTGTGTGGCGTGGTTATGGTGAAATTGTGTGGGTTTAATGTACAAAAACTAAGAAAACTTACCAACACAATGTCGGCCTATACTCGTCAAAAAGCCAAGTCGAAATACAGGAATCGTATATGGTTGGAAAGAGCATATCAAAAGCAATCCAGTGATACCCATAAAACCCCACATGATCGAGTGAAGTGGTGCCGGGAACGTAAAATAAACATCAAGGCGTCCGAGCGCGTTAACGTAGACGTATTCACGCAAAACAAACGGTCCTGTCCCCAACACAGCCACGTGCCATTTTAATTAGAACACGCAATGAGTTTCTGCCCAAAAGACTTTCTGAAAATGTAAAATGTAATTACACCCCCCCCCCCCCCAATCCAAATACTGGAACCTACCAAGTATAGACTTCAGTTTTTTTTTTTTTAGTCAGTCAATCTGGTTCTGACCGGGTCAAAGATCAATAAATAAATAAATTATATGGAAGAGGAAGTCAAATGCGTACATCTTTAAAAGAACACCATGAAAGGTGTGACCATTCCTAATATCCGACATCTTATGTACAAATTTAAAAAAAACTACAGGAACGCGGAGTTTCGTCATCTTGACCTTTCACTCACGCACACTCACATTGGTAATGAGAAAAGCAGTTTAGCCAATCCCAGTTACTGGCCGTTTGCGGATGACATAAAAAGCACAATGCATGCAAACCAGAGTTACCACGTTATCGGTTGAGAAGTACGCTTGCGAGTCATGCGAACAGGATGAACCTAGCCAGAAGCGAGAATTCGAGCGAAACAACACCAATAATATGGTGCCATCGCTGCAACGTACGTGATCGGCTAAACGATCGACTGGCGTTCTATGTGGATTTTTACACATTTAACAGTGCTTTAACATGCACTGCCTAATACAGGATAATCGCCTAATTACAGCCGATAGTACACTTTTGAAAGCCTTGCTTAGTTATAAGTAAATCCCCGGCAACATCTATCGCAGAGAGTGTTTGGCATGCCGCGGAAACGCGATGCCTACCGCCTACCACGCGCTTTACAATAGCACAGCGCACGCAGCTTAAATAACTAAATCTCTTCCCTGCCACAAGTGACGGGATACACGGTAACCATGTGCTACTTGAGTCAACACTGCCACGCGCGCGCAGTGCTCCGACTGGCGCTATCTCCAGCTCCGGCGGACATGTGGTTGCTGTCGCCGCGGGACGCGGCCCAACACGTGCTGCTATCTGCTCATTGCCTCCGCAACCACTGCCGAAATCTCGGCCGGTCTCTGCTGCTGGTGCGGACCCGAGGTCGCTCGCTTCCTCATGCTGGCCAGCGCGCACGGCAATACAGCGAGTAGAGATGCTACACTGCCATACACTTCGTCGGGCTGTTACGGCCATTGGTGCATGAAAGCGGTATATTTGTATAATTTGTGTCATAACTTGTTTCACAGCAGGTTTCTCTAAATTTTTGCCACTTTCAAGACGTAAATAACAACTTTTATCACCTTCTTATGTTGTTAGATATTCACTGCCCTGTTTATTCTCGGAGCACTGATGGAAGAAAATGTCTTATCTGCAATCAGTGAAGTTATTTATATCTTGAAGTGGCAAAAATTTAGATTAAATCTGCTGTGAAACAAGTTATAACAAAAATTATATAAATATGCTGCTTTCATGCACCAATGGCCTTAAGGGCGATCAAGACCCGCCATCCTGGACTTTTTATTTTCAGTTACTACCCGCAAACGTGGATTTTGGATGGATTTTTCCTGACGACACGACATAGACATAGGGCATAAATTAATGTGTTTTCTGAAATCTGTTCGGTTCGACTGCCGTGGCTATTATAAACTCTGCAGTCGCTCCCACAAAATATTACGTTATTTTACCTCGGCTGTTACAAGTTAGAAAATTTAAAATGCAGAAATCTGTAACAATTAATTCAAGAACTTTAAGTAAGATATTATTTCTGCTTTGTCATGCCAAAAAATGTAATGCACCGCCCAAAATCGAATTTGTTACGGAAAATCTATAAAAAAAAAAAAAATCCGCAAGGACTGGATCAGCGCGTTCGAGGTCAAGAAGCGAAGGAGCGATATACGGGCGACAGTTACACCCACGCCTAGTGCCTCATCGCTCCTATGCGCACGGCGTGCAGTGTTTCCGTCGTGACTCTATACTGTGAAAATTAGATCTGTAACATAGGGGTTTTAATACACGCGATGAAAGACCACAGAATTAAACTACTTCCGAATCCAGAACTTTTATTTGTCGAGATATACGTGTACGCATAAACAACGATTTCACAGCAAACGTTTCAGTACATAGGACTCTTAAGGCTCTTAACATTTGATTTTATATTTCCTTTCATTTGACGAAACCATCAATACACAATACAACTGTAAAGTCAAGGGTTCATACAATTGAACATCGATTCTGCGAGCTTCGTAAAAATGTGTATCTTGCTATGTAAATTATCATATTATCCTGGAATGCATTTTACGTACTTTTTTTTAATAGGCTTAAGATTTATTTTACAAGAAAATTTCAAAGCAAAAAACTTACATTTTTACTTTATTAAAAATGTCAATTCATATATTTCTTCACATAATATTCACTTGCCATTTATTTCATTTAGGAGCAGCTTTGTGTAATATAGAGTTGAAAATCGCCCTACGATAAAATAACACACATTCTACATAACTTTTGTTAGATTCTCAGCAAAATGACTGCTTGACTTTGATTTTGAATTTCAACTTTTCGAAATAGTAAAGTCAAGATAGCTTGACTTTACATTTGACAATTCCATTGTGTCAAGAAGCAACAATACGATGTAAAGTCAAATGTAAAAAAGTTTATAATTGTGTAAGGGCCTTTATTTTGAGCTGCAAAATGTAAACATGTCGCACCTAAACTGCCACCATAACATTTGTCAAAGCATATACAGTGGAGACCTATGTATTTATAGGCTGTTCACGGTAAAGTGAGCACTTTTATGGCCCTGCCAAATTTTTACTTTCAGCCAATTTCTATCTTTCTGGCACTTTTTGATATAAACACTGCCTTGTGACTAATAAACACAGTGTGTACATTTCATCACTATAAAAGTAAACACCTGCCTTTGCAATAAAATACATTTTTTAGTGGTTAATGTATGTTGAGAGGGCATTAAAAAGTGCTCACTTTACAGTGAGCAGCCTATGGATATTAGCTACACTGATGAGGATTTAGGTAACCCATATCCGTCAAGGAAACGTTGTCTAGGTGACGACTCTGGTTTTTAGTATTTTTTTTTACTACTGTTCATCCAGTTGGAAACTAATACTTTCTACAATTAGTCAATGAAAACTGGCGACTCCTTAAACACCTATGTATTTTAGAATTCCTGCTAACAAACCGAATCGGTACCGTCTCGGTAAACATAACAGCAGGCAAGTAACAAAGCAACAACTGTAACACGGCTGCAACTGTCGAGTGAAGTTACAAAATTGTCGTGTGATTTGCTACGTATTAAAACTGAAATTATATTTGTAAACACCTCTCAGTTATAAACTGATCAAAGGTATTTTGGTTGTTCCTATGTTAATAGTTATTAAACATTAATAAATTTCCATTGTAAATTTTTTATTGGTAACACGGCTTCGAAGGAGCGTAAAGGTTGTTCACGATAAAGTGAGCACTTTTGAAATCACCTCAGAAAAAAGTCATTATTCCTATCTGCATATATTTTAATGGGCGAACTGAGTGACATGCGCCCAGTAAAGTTGGTAACTGTGAATGAAAGTAGTTCTATATCTTAACGTCGAATAAAAAGTGTCAGGTTACCATTTGTGATCATTTAAGTTATTTCTTTCACTTTGATTTTTCAATGCATCGAAGTGTAAAAATGGGCAAATTTCCAAAACATTTTCTATTTTAATAATTTCACAGTTGCTTTAGACAGACGCATGAATTAGGTGGCGAGGCCCATGGCAATGTTAATTTTGCATAAGACGGAAGAATACACAATGTGCATACATATAGAACTTAGCAAGGCTTTCAAAAGTGCTAATTTTACCGTGAACAGCCCATATCAAATATCACCCTGGATAACTTCGTTGCTCGAATGCAATTTTGATATACTGCCAATCTGTTTCAGTAAGAAACTTTGTTATTTATTAGCGCGCAGGTCGCGAGCCCATAAATTAGTTTCAGCGGTAAGTGTAGGAGGCGAGATGACGGAACTTCGTATCACAAACTACGCCACAAGTTTGCCTTCGCCAGTAGCCTTGGCGTGCGACAAAGAGGTTATAGTTCACAGTATTTCAACGCCGTATCTCCGGGAGGAAAAAAGCCGCAAATGTAAACAAATCGTACGAAAAACTTGGGCGTCAATTAAAAATCTTTCACTGCGTCACAAACTTGCTGATATCACCTGCGAAAACACACTAAATTAAATGCTTACGACTGGCCCTGCCAAGCATTCTGTGATGGTACTATTTAGTACAATCCACAGATTTGTCTCAGTCGTTACAAAATTCGTATTTCTGAACCACTTCCAAAAAAAAAGGGTAATTAACAGAAATTAATTTTATCAGTACAAAACGATCGACGCAATCTAAATTCGAATCAGTGTAAAACCACTGATTCGCAGCGAAATTCGACTACTCGAATCAGTGAAAATGGCTCCACTTAGCGGAAACCCTCCGATTGAATTAGTGACATCCGACTGCAGGTGCAGTGGCGAATTAAATATTGATTTTATTGAATGCAGCAAAATAATTACGTGAAATAAACATGTTTAGGATAGTTTAATACTTATATTGCGCAATTTACCGTAATTAAATAAAGTATTTTAAAAAATTCGGCGGTGGTCGGGATTGAACACGCACACCCTTTTCACTTCGATTTTAGGCCGTTAATATACCATCTACGCTACCCAAACACGTTGAAATAAGGGAAAAATATATGTATTGCAGTTATCGAGATCTTGTAAAGATTAAAATTGCATGCTGTTACTTTTCGTTTTTGGTTCAATTGGTACCGTTAGGATTGTTAAAACGAATAGTATATATGATCAAACTCTCTTCGCCACATTATATGGAGTATAAACCTTCAAACAGAGCTGTGATGATTACATGGAAACTAATTGTAAGAAGCAAAAACAGAATGAAAGGCTGAATTTTCATATTACCTCGTAAAATGGTATTTTTGAAAGACGAAACACATTTTAGAAAATATTTTGTGTAGGTTTTATTAGTTTATTCGTTGTTATTTCAATTGATACACGTTGTTTAGCGACCATTTTTACACACTTATCCATTAGTAAAAAATAAACCACTGGAAAACAGTGAAAAATAAGACCGACCAATCAGTGGAAAATATCACTGAATCAATAAATCAAGGATATCTCGTATTTTTTCACTGGTTCATCAGTCAAATTCACAAAATTGGCTGTTGAATCAGTCAAGTATTGTTGACTAATTGAAACCGTGAAATTCTCACTGATTCAGATTTAGAATTCAGATACTATTCTAATATTTTTTAACGACCAATTTTTTTTCGGGGTTATTACTGGATTAATGCCACTTATGACCAATGCACTCATTAGGTACGATTTTTTCTATGGAAATGCGTGGTTACAAAGATAGCTTCTGCACATGTCGGAATACACGATTCCACATAATAGTTCACTTTCTGCAATAGGTATCGACAGTACTCACTTCGGAAGCATATTAGTCGCACAAAACGTTTACGAACATTGGCGATTATTTAGAATCTAAATCAATTTTCTAAATATAAATGCGCTTTTTTAAGGCGTGGCTGAAACAGGTTCATTGTGAATACTGCATGAAATGTTCGCGACGTTACACTGAGTTGAGAGTCTCGATAATGTACGATTGAAAAAAAAAAAAAAAAAAAAAAAAAAAAAAAAAAAACTCTGTAACCACTGCAAAACTTGCTAGTGTCACCAGATAATTCTGTGGGATTGAATTGCGTTGCAACACGGTAGTTGCATTAATTTCTGATGAAAAATCCACAAATTTTCCAGCGACGGATTAAGATGATGCACATGGCGGAAAAACCAAATTTAGACATGAGCATTAGGGACGTGTCAATACTGACTTCATTCCTGAATTAAACCTTCGCAAAGTGGCGATAATTAGTGTCAATGTTCACAAAAATTATTCGAAGGTCATAACCCCAGTCACAAAGTAGGAAATACATTTCTAATGAATGTGTTAGTCGGCGTGGCTCTGTATGTTAACGTGTTCATATAGGCCTTGATAGGCTATTCACGGTAAAGTGAGCACTTTTGAAAGCCCTCTCATTTGAAATAATAATTAATAAATGTATTTTAGTTTAGATTTAGGCGTTAACTTCAGAGTGCGGTGGAATATACACACTGTGTTTATTACTTAAATTGCAATATTTATTTGAAAATTTTGTCAAAGGATAAAAAATGGCTGAAAAGAAAAAGTAACTACGGCCTCAAAAGTGCTCACTTTACTGTGAACAGCCTATACCTGTAATACCAGCGCCAAATTGGCTTCTGGAGCGAAACAGACAAAATCAGTCATTTCCGAGTGCACTCTCCAGTCATTTCTGACAACTACGAGAATCGAGTATCAGGTTTAATATACAGTATAAGCCCTTACATTCGCGTGGAATATTCGTTTGTTAAGCACGTGTAGATTCTAGCTTCAAATGTCAAAAACAAATTTAAAGTTTTAGCGAATGCTTGATTCAAAACTGAAAATTCATCAAATATAATATTAACTCCAATGACATCGAATCGAATATGGCGCGACGCCACGGTTGTCTTAACTTGAGCCTATAGGCTGTTCAAGGTAAAGTGAGCACTTTCGAGGCTATAGTGACTTTTTCCTTTTAACCATATTTTATTATTTAACCGCCTTTTCAAATAAATATTGCCCTGTAAGTAAGAAATACAGCGTGTATATTCCACCACACTCGGAAGTTAACGTCTAAGACCACGATAAAATATATTTATTGACTACTAGCTTTTACCCGCGGCATCGCGCGCGTGTTTATAGGGATAAATAATGAAGTTTTTTGACACGTTACATAATTGTGGGACATCTAAATTTCGCATAAGCATGACCGGAACGCCAGTAGTGGGGGGCGGGCGTGTTTCACCCCACTTTAGATTAATCGAATTATCAATTTGATATCAAATTAATTGAAACGGTTAATCAAAAAGGGTTAATCCTTAATCCGATTTAACCCGATCAAAAATTTCTTAATGCGATTAAAAAATTCCTAAATCCGATCAAAAATTTCTTAATCCAATCATAATCCGATCAAAAATGGAAAGGGTTAAATTTATTGAAAAGATTAATTTTATTTTTCGATTTCTATCTTTTCTGGTGGGGAGGGGGTAGCAGGAGCTTTGGCATGTCCTCACCCTTGGAGTTCTTGCAGTCGACTGACCAGAGTGGTGGGTTGCAATGTCTCATGTGTAAGTTTAGTGCAAGAGTGAGCTAAGGCTAATTTTTTTCTAATTTTTCTAATTCTGAGGTGTTTGTGGGGATGTTGGTGGTACATAAGACGATTTTTACGATATATATTTAACACACGAGAGGAATTCAGAGTGTTTAAACGATTTCTAAAAGTGGCCTAAGTGTAAATTTTATGTTTTTTTTTTGTTTCTGTTACATAATATGTAGGTCTTAATATATTTAGATAGTGAATTACGAAATATAAAATTTGATGAAAAAAGGGGGGGGGTTGTGTGCTCTAAATAGCATCTCCCACCCCAGCTCTGCATTTGCTGATCTGGCTCCATGGAGGTAACACCTCCCCTCCAGTGTGTGGGTGTATCGTCTCAACTGTGAACCGGTCCATAGTGCCTAGATCAAGGGCACCGGTCGCCCGTCCTCCAGCTGCTACTGGGACTTAGCACGACGGTGTTGTGTCGTTATTGAATTTCTCGTTTCCAGTTATCCCGCCCGCTTGGAAATGTATTAACCTAAAATATGGGTTATACGATTACAAAATGGCTGCCGTCTTCCTTTAAATTTTGCTTAAGTGTATTGAAATATCATGGAAATTGATATCTTCCAACTCAGATAGAAGACATTTCAACATTCATTGGTGCTATTTCTTTAATATTACGTTCACATTTGTTTTCTAGGGGAATCAATTTGTAAATAAGTTCGAGTATATACAAATTTTATGGTTGATAGTGTACCTAAAAATATCGATTGGGAAGCTTTTGTACTGAAACTTTGGTTATAAGTAAATTTTAGTGTAATAGAGAAGTCTACACATTAAATACATATTTTTCTCTGCTATACACAAATATTTAAAAACATTGATAGTTTGAGTATGTATGCATTGTTGTGTCTTACATCGTAATAGTTGAAACTTAGGTAAATCGAATGATACATGTTTGAAAAATGGTGATCTTTCAATGTTTCAACATAAAAATTTTAGCTAGTGAAAATATCTCTTGTACGAAAAATGTACTTTGTTTTCTGGAAATACTTGTAAGTTTGCTGGAAATGAGTTAAATTTATTGGATTAAAAATAAATGGAACTTCTGAAAATTTTAATTTGCTAGAAATAAGACAGGTTAACACATTCGAAAGAGTCCAAACTATGCTACACGAGGGGGAGGGAGTCAGTTACGCAGGCAAACAGTCTTCTCGGGAAAAGACACCTTCCTCTGGAGAACGGCTTGTTCTGAGGGTGTAGGTAGGAGGGGGTGGTTGTCATTGTGGAGTCGGAGCAGCTCTGACAATGAGGGAAGGAGGATAGGGTGGGGGGTGTCTATGAGCGAGTGGGACCCGATCGGAGCACAACTAGGCAGTTGTCGCCATCTTGAATCAGTTGTGACAATTGAGAATCTAGGACAGACTGGCGACTGACCCCCAGGACCTCGCCGAGGAGAAGTGGTAGGGGGTGGCCAGCATCGTGGAGTCGGGCCTGTTCTGAGGGGTACAGGGTAGGGGTGGATGGTTGGGGTGTGAGGGGTACAGGGTAGGGGTGGATGGTTGGGGTGTGAGGGGTACAGGGTAGGGGTGGATGGTTGGGGTGTGAGGGGGTGGCAGGCAGGGTCCGCCCGATGTGCAAGCAACTAATCAGTTGTCGCTGTCTTGAGAAATTACCGAAAACATTTGATGATCGCCGGCAGCCCAGGGTCGCACTCCAGCGACACTCTGGACACTCGGTGCCATCTTCAGTCGCGCGTGTACACTTAGAAGAGACAGGCGTGCTACTCGTAAGCTCCTTTATAAACACCACACCTCTACAACCTTGGCGGCCGACGAGCTTACAATAGGAGGTTACCGCACCGGTGAGTATGGCACCTACCTTCATCTCTAGTGATAGCCGCGATTTTCGTTTTATAATACACGCAATTCAATATAAAAGTATTTTATCGGAAGAAAAATTTCTGTGTGTTCACTTCTTTTTTTCTTTTCTGATCGATATACTGCATTCGTGATAAGTAATTGATTTCATTTTTTATCTTCAAGGAAGATTGTATTCTCAAATAATCGGTTACATTGTGATTATTTTTTCTCGTTAAATATGTGCGATTTCCGTTTTTAAGTTAATCTTTGTCATAATTAAACCGAGATATCGTCGGCTTCGACACGAACCTCACGCTATTCTTCAGAAGAAAGTTTTATCGCTTGTTATAAGTGAATTATTTTAAAATATGGCTTCTTGCGATACAAGCATTTATTCACAGTGGTAAACCAGTTCTCTGGATACATCGTTAAATAATGCGAGTGAATTATTTATTTATTTTTCCAGAGGAAGTGAAATTGTGAATTTTAAACATGCCAGCAGGTTGTTTTTTTTTTTTTAATTTAATGTGAAACTTTCCCATGTTCTGGAAGACATTATTAAATTGTTTGTGGATAGTAACTCATTAATAGTAGCTTGGTAGATTTTCTGCTAGTCCGAAATTTCAACTCAGTTGCATGTCAATCTCCAAACGCGCTACATGTATATAAGCAGTCGTACATCATAGCAGCCACTCATTCATCAAGTGACCTCAGAGGTAGACGGAGGTGCGATTTTGGAGAGCTCCTGGAGCCATTGGAGAGGTCCTGAAGCCATTTCATTACGTGTTTTTCTGAGCTCATTCTACGAAAATCCTAACAATTTAAAAATACAGTTTGCGTCAACAATTGCAGTGAATTTCACGGTCGTAAGAAAACATTTCCCTCCATTTACGACTTTTTAACGTTATTTAAATATAGTTGCCTATTGGCCGCACTATACGTATCTACTCACAGCTCGACGTAAGTGGTACTCATTCATACTTCGAAATTACTTATTTTAATATTTCAGGTACGTGATTGTGTCTGGTTTAAATCGTATTCATAGGCTGAATCGTGTAAAATTGTTAATGTGTTAAGGAATATTGTCGTTTGATTAAAGCAATTTATAGGGACGTTTTTGCTTCATTAATTGAGAAGAGTCACGTAATTTCTTATTACATGTGGATTACATTTCTAAAATTCCTCCTCGCCAGTCTCACAGACAAACGGACGTGCAAGGTATGTGTCATATATCTCGTTAGCTTAATTAACAGGGAATTTTGTTGTAGATCGTTAATTGCACACTCACGTAATTGTCACCGTTTAACACTTGTCGACACCAGATGTTATTCATGCAGTTAAAATTCTCTCTCGTGTAAACTATATTTCTAAGCTCGAGACTCGTGGTACGTTTCAGACTAACGTAATTCCACTTATTCTTCGCGTAGTCGTTTAAATTTCCGATTCCATGCATGTAATTTATTCATACCTAGAACACTCTGAAATTCTCTAATGTTTAATTGCATTCCGAAAACAGATTGTCTAACATGTAAATCGCATCTTTCAAAGTCGCGTATCTAAGAGCAATATCCCACCAAAAAACCTAACATTTACACTTAGACCACGCTTACAAATAGTTTAAACACACTGAATTTCTCCCGTGTGTTAAAAATATTCGTAAAAATCGTCTATCTACCACCAACATCCCTATAAACACCTAAAAATTAGAAAAAAATTAGCCTTAGCTCACTCTTGCACTAAACTCTACACCTAGGTAAAACATTGCAACCCACTACACCATCAACATCGTACAGAGCTCCTGCTACCCCCCTCCCCCACCCAAAAATAAAGAAGTACAAGAAAAATAATTAACCCTTTAAATACATTTAACCGTATCAATAGATTTAACCCTTGCAATACACTTAACCCTTTCCATTTGTGATCATCTCGGGAATTCAGGAATTCTACAGGATACGTAGTGCTCTGTTCTGTGTCCATGACTGTGTCTACTGACAAATACTCCATTCTTTCTCCGTGTACCTCTTTCAAAATGTCAGAATTAATTTTGTAAACGATGTAATGTAGCCCATGTTATTTTCCAGCCCACCAACTAATTCTGTGCACAAAAGACGATTCGTTGCTCTGTTGTGACGTTGTAATGTAATTCCGTCTGTGTACTTAATATGAATTTGCCTGAAGGAAATGAGACATTTTCTCGGGATAAAAATTAGCCTACGTCACTCTCCGGCCCTCAAACTATCTCTGTGCAAAAAATCACGTCGATTCGTTGCTCCGTTTTGACGTCAAAGAAGTACAACACACACACTTTCGCATTTATACTATTAGTAAGGATTATTCCAAATGAGAGAGCTTTCAAAGGTGCTCACTTTAATGTGAATAGTCTATACCAACAGTTCGTCCCCTTGATATTCCAGCAAACCAGCACAGCGTTTTCCGGCTCTATCAACGTTAATACCGCCCAACTAAGAACTCTGGACGTATATTCAGTAGAAATTCCAGCTAATTTTTTTCCGCGACAGATTTCTTGTCGCTAGCGCTTTATGCGAATGCACACAGTGATGATACAGGCAGGCACAATGGACGTCTGTCTGGTCGACAGAGAATAGGATTGTGAAATATCGGGTGAAGGGGGAGAGACTTATCTAATTTAGACAGGGGAATGCGGGCAGAGAACGGTTCGCTGCCAAGTGCAAGCAAGACGCTGGTGGCTGGGGGGGGGGGGGACGTCAGCTGCCAACAGGTGTGCATCGCCTTTCATCTTCATCGCCTCGCGAAGGGAAAAGGATAAAAGGCGGGCCGAAGCGCAGCGGCGATGCTTTTGAGCTAACACCCGCCTCCCCTCGACAACGAGCTTCGAAACAACAACTTTCTAGATAATGCCTTCCCCCTCCCGCCCTTCCCAAAGGCATCAAGCCGATGATTAGATTAGTTAGATTCCCTACACTCCAATCTGGTGTTCCACCCACCCCCACCTCCTCACTAGCTGTTAATTTACGTCATTCGCAATATGTCACACGCCAAACTGTGTCGTTTACCACAGTCTCTTTCACTGTGTACAAGCACCTTCAACTTGTTTCTCAGAAAAAGCCTTCGTTTCCGTAATTTTCGATGAATTTTATCAACATTTCACTAATCGGTGAAGATTTTTTCTTAGTGAAAAATTCAGGCAACATAAACCAAAGCCCGATGTTTATCCCTCCCTACTCAATTTAGTCGCCTACCCTTCATCTTATGATATGGCGGGTACAGCATTTTATATCACTATTATAGAAACACACAGATAATAATGCCTAGCAACTAGCGATATTGAACATGATGTTTCCCACTTACAATTTTTTTCTAACTATCCTATAACTAAGTGAAAGCCCGGTGGGTAGGGCAGGATTTTATTGCACCTCAGGAGACGTGTATCACGGCAGAGAGGGATTGGGCAGCCATGGCCTGCAACTGGGGCTACGACTACCTCCCTAAGTATACTTATAGCTAAGCTATCACTAGAATAAACTGGGAAAAACAGGCATAGACACCGTAAAAACCCTGTCGACAGGATAGAATCCGAAATATTCATGCATTTATCAGAAATGCTACGGGAGACAGAGAGTGTGTGTAACATGATCGTGTTAGTAGAGATGGAAAAGCTAGAAGAGGGGGCGGGAACTAACTTGCACGTTTATTTCAGAACACAGTAACTATTTCACATAATATCCATTTGCTGAACGATGCCTACAACGGAAAATCCAAAATATTTATAACTATTCTGCGCCAGTTTCTCAATGTTATTAATTTTTTTTCTTCAGAAAGGAGATTTCTATTTATTACATTTGTTATGGACAGACAATCTGTGCAGAAATATCTTTTATGTTACATTCATCAGTAAATACAGATGACTTTGATCATAATCAGACTCTAAAATGTGGGTGTGCTATTACTTTTTGCGGCGACTGTATTTTCTTTTGTTCATGTGTTAGTTTAGGCTCTCTTCCTTGTGCTGTTTAAGTTACATTTGCATACGTATGTGTGTTAAAAATTCGGTCCTCGTTATTCGTCCGATTGAATAATCTTTTCTTGAAAGGGTTTTTTTTTTTTATGTAACGCGTACTGAATCGATTCTTTCTCGGTAACTATATACTTGCTATATTCATATACACGTTAACAGCTACTGCAGATTTTTTTCCTGTGCTCTAAGCAAAACCCTAGGTTTTCTGCGCCACACAACACTGCCCTAAAAAGCGGCTTAAATCCAGAAGTGCAGCAGGCGACGAAGGTCGTGAAAACCTGCGATCTATTTTAGAAATTTGCGATGACCCTACATGGTATTGGGTATATTTAATGTATAACAGACACCGTAATTGATAATGCTCATTTTAAGTACTCGTTTCCTATCATTTTTATCGTCATCTCGATGCCTGTTAGAAAATCGCATAGTTTTTATATTGTATCAAGTGTATACATTGTACGATTCTGTCGTGTAACGAACGACTGCTAAACCTCCGAAGATGCCGTCCGGACACTTCCGGGTGCACATACGTCGTGCAGGCAGCGACCTGTACCCCTCCCCTCCTGCTCCCAGCAATCAGCCGCTGATAAAGGATTTTTTCTTACAATTTAGAACTACGTAATCGTGTAATCAATATTTTAATGTAATCTTGATCATTATTAGTGTAAATGAAATTTAACTACAATAAACGGGCATGGAGTATTGGTAGGCCTACGCAACATTCCCGGAGCACCGAACAACTATAGGAACACACAGAAAGAAGCATCGCCCCACCATGGAGAGGGAGAGGCGATGTTCCCTTGCCGATGTGGGGATCTGAAGTTTCTCGTCGTTAGGAGAGGGAGTAGGACTTACGCAAGAGACACGGTGAACTGATGTCGGAAGAAGCGAGAGAGGTGCTGCGATTATGACCCGTGTTGAATGGAAATATTCATCGCGACAATACGGTGTGTGGCGACGCGGTACATCGCCGAGAAGCGAGTGTTGATCGCGGACCGCGGCGGTAACAGTTTGTCCATTTCTCCATTTAGAGCCTGCAATCAAGCACACCAGGTCGTGCTGCGTGGGGTTGTTAGTACTAGGCAATAAGGGATATAGGCTGTTCACGATAAAGTGAGCACTTTTGAAAACCTTAGAAAATGTCACTGCTCCTACCTGCATACATTTTAACGGGCGTACTCAGTGACATGCACCCAGTAAAGTTGGTAACTATGAAAGAAGGGGGAGGAGAGTAGTAGTTCCATATCTTAACGTCGAATAATGAGTGTTAGGCAACCATTTGCGATAACTTAAATTATTTCTTCAGCTTTGTGTATTTTTTAATGCATCGAAAAGGGGAAAAAAAATTAACGGAAGTGTAAAATATTTACTTTTCTAATAATTTTACAGTTTTATTTTATTGATCCATGAATAAAGCGATGAGGCCCGTGGCAATGTTAATTTTACATAAGACGGAAGAATAAACAACGGGCATACAAGTGCTAGGGTTTTCAAAAGTGCTCAGTTTACAATTTCTTTCTAAAATGTAACGTTAAAGCTTACATTTTACGAAACAAATAAATACAAAGATGGATTAATACATTTTTCTTAAAATTTCTTAACATTTTCTTTAAATTTCTTTCCATTGACAACGCTGTGTTGAATTTTTTTATTAGAAGTAGTTATCTTTACAATTGAAGCATTGAAAAGAAATTTATTGAACACTTGTGCACTGAAATTTCATTTTAGAACTCTCCGACTTTCCCCTGTTTCCCAGGCAGATTCTTATAATTTTTCCCTGGCCTACTTGCAAGGCTGTAACCTTTCAATATAGTATTCTTCCACCGTTAACAGAACATTTATGCTGTCGGTGAAGTTGAATTAAATTGCAGAGCAGCAGACCAAGAGAGCAGTGTCAAAATCACATTCCGCCCGTCGATATTTCTCGCAATACACGCTATTGAGTGCTCATTGAAAATACACAAATATTATTTTATATCTATAGGCCGCAAAGATGTATTATTACCAGTTCACAAACACAAAAATATACATTTTAAAACGCATATGCTTATAATTACAGTATCCCGTATTCACACTAATATAGGCTGTTCGCGGTAAAGTGAGTACTTATGAGGTCCTAGTTACTTTTTCCTTTCAGGCATTTTTTTTTATCCTTTAACGACTTTTTTCTAAATACATATAGCCATGTAAGTGATAAACACAGTGTGTATGCTTCACCGCACTCGGAATATAGCGTCAGGCTAGAATAAAACATATTTAATATTATTTTTAATGTGAGGGCTTTCAAAAGTGCTCACTTTACCGTGACTAGCCTTTCACAACTTTTGTAGAGTAGCAATCATTTACATTTACCCCGACGCAGGTGAAAATTCCCTGACTTTTCCCTGTTAAACTAGATACATAGCTGCAGGCTGGTAAGTACGGCAATTCCTATAAGAAGCTACAAGACAAACAATGCATGTTCCATTCCGTTTCTCGGGCGGCGCGGCTTATGCACCATCGTGGTTCGAAACTCGATCCGAGATCAAATCTAACATCGAAACAGAAAACTGTTGCACCATTCTAGTTCAGAGGTGGACTGGAGATCGAGACAAAGTTCATTTTGAACCGCCGAAATTGGCGGTTCGAAATCTCGATCCGAGATCAGCAGCCATCGTCGACAGATATAACTGCGTTCGATTGTTTTCTTGGGAAATTAAAACAACGTTATACGCACTTAAATATTATTCAGTAAAATTCATAGATCAATAATTCACTTGAAACAGATAAAACATCGCACATCTAGATCTATGTATAGTTAAAAATACGTCTACTTCCATGACGTCATATATTACGAACCAATAGCAAAATTTATCTCATACTTAATCTCGATTTCTTACTTTGGAACCAAGATAGACGAATCGGAGATCCAGAATCATGACATTTCGATGGTGCAACACTTTTACATTGGAACCAAGATCAAACTGGATCCTGGTTCGGAACTAGGATCATTCGATCTCGAATCGGGGAAGATGTTGGTGCAACCAGGCATAGGTGGAGTGTCCGCAGTCGCACCTAGGAGGAGATGGTGCGGAGGACGCACAAAGGAGCAGGGACGGCTATTCCGGCGGCGTGGAGAGATGGACAGAGCGCAGCTGTCGCACGGCCGTCAACACAGGCCCAGGAATAGCGGCAAGAGTCCCAGCGTACTCCCTGGCGAGCCACTGCCCACCGACACGGCTATAGTTGATTCACGGGTATTTTCGGCCTTTTCTGAAGCCCTGCTAAAGTTCTACTTCCAGGATATTCCTCCGCATCGTGCAAACTAAGCTCAACTAAGTTTGAAAGATTACACCAGAGGGACAACGCACCGGATTCGTGTGCTCTCTGTTGTAACAGTATATTATATAAGAACTATTTCTTACTAGGCGCTACCAACACACATGTTTTCTCACTGTTTTTATTCAAATTATTTATAAATGAAGCATTACAATTTATAGATCAAATATGAATAACATTTCAATTTAACAGAAACAAAAGTAACTTTTATGAACACACGTATAAAACGACTGTGACATGAGACATATTTAGGAAACAATTAAACACGTCATACTTGGGAAGATTTTTCAAAGGTTTGATTCAAAAAGGCTGAAGAAAGCGTGAACGGACTACAGCCCGCGTCCTAGGCGACCCTACACGGTGAACTGAGCACTTCTGAACACCCTGCGTAAGACTAAAGGCTGTTTGTTCACTGTATAACTAGCACTTTTGAAAGCAATGCTCAAGATCTATTTGTATGCACGTTATGTATTCTTCCACCTTATGCAAAATTAACATTGTCATGGGCCTCATCACTTTACTCGTTCGTCGGTGAAGTGAAACCGTGAAATCATTAGAAAAGTAAATACTTCCCAAATCTGATATTTTTACGCTTCGATAAAGTACGTTAATTAATTAATTACCTTTGTTTTTTAATCACAAATGTTTACCTAACACTTTTAATTCGATGTTAAGGTATGGAACTATTTTCCATCCATCGTTACCAACTTTACTGGGCATATGTCACTCAGTGCACCCATTATAATATGCGCAAGCAAGGGCAGTGACTTTTTTCTAAAGTTAATTTCAAAAGTGCTCACTTTACCGTAAACAGCGTTTTACTTGTTTGCATATTGTGTATTCCTCCACAACACGTAAAATAAACACCGACTTGACCCGATCACATTACTCATGGCTTAAACTTACATGCATTAAAAAAAATCACTAACTCACAAATGTTTATCTGTAACACTTTGAACTCAACGTTAAGACGAAGAACTACCCCCCCCCCCCCCAACACATCTAAACTGGGCGCGTGTCAATCAGCATGTCCGTTGAAATAAAGGCAGCTAGGGGAAGATTTCGTAAGTGCGTAAATAACCGTAAAGGCTATATCTAAATTTACTGAAGGTTACAATAAATTTGCATCATTATAAAGCATGACGTGTGCCAGAGCTTCCCACTGGCACAGAACCACTCTCCCACTGCGAGAAACTGCCCAGCCATGGTTTATGGTTTTTCTTTTAACTACTAAACTATAATGCAGAACTATAAACCTGTATTATTGAACGCGGCAAACTTTAAATACTAAATGACAACAAGGTACGACTCGAAGGCTTTCAAGCTCAGAAAATTTAATAAACTTTTAACAATTACGCATTCAGTTCTGGCGTGATAATGCTAAGGATGAATTTGTACACGTCTGGTAACTTTTTGTCAACAGAGATTCTGTTTACATACGAAATATCTCAAATATAATTTCACACCAGGGTTCAATTTCGCTGTGAATGCATAAAGGAAGAATACAATCTACACACAAGTATATATTAAGCAGGGCTTTCAAAAGTGTTCAGTTTACCTTGAACAGCATAACAGAGTTTAGGTGTACATCACACAAGTAGCAACTCAGATTACTTATTAATGGATTTTACAATTTAAGATACCATCGCCAGTGCCGAAGTGTAAACATAAGAAAACAGTACTTTGGCACAAAATTAAGTAACAAATGTTTTTTCTCGCAGCGTAGAGCATTTGTTCAAGTTATTTCAAGTGAACTGAATAAAGAACACTCTTAAACATAATTATAACGCAGTACTTTATCTGGGAATTGGTATCACCGTTTCTCAATTTTCTTTTGGTGCTCAAAATTCTACCCGGGCGGAAATTTGCATCCCAGTCGACGTGGACTAAGCTGTCATTTCTCGCAGTCAAATTACACACGGGTAGATCCGACCGACGTTTATACAAACACCGGAATGAATAGTAATTTTATTTCACGCTTAATTTAACTGAATGCTCTTTTCCGACTGCAACTACAGTGAACAAAAGGATTATACAAGTGCCAGCGCAAAAAAAAAAAAAAAAAAAGCACTATTTTCTCAGATGTAGGAGCGATTTCCGAGGTAAATTCACGAGTGATCGAGTTATGGGATGGGTAGGAAGGAGTAAGAATACGTACAAATAAAGAAATAATTGATGTTGGCGATGCGTTGCTGCAATTTCATACAGTGGCGTTTATTCCATATACGCAAAGTTAAGCAATGCTTACCCTATACATATTGGAAATATTTGACATTTTATAGTTTTCACCTTAACTTTAAACACGTTTGATTCTGAGTTTCCGTTCCCGATTCAAGAAACAAGAGTTTTCACAACTTCCGTACTGTACACGCATAGTGCTGCTATCTAGTATTTATTTCCACAAATGGGAGCGACTAGCGATGAATCGAACTCGCAAGCGAGATACCCTACCGCGTTCCTTCGGCAGGGTAGGCATCGTTCTGTTTGCGTCCTCCAGTCCAACATTTATCCTTGGAAAGTGGATGGAAAGTGTTCAGGAAAACGGGAGTTATCTTATAATTTGTAATACGCTCTCTAAATAATATTCAGTTTAATTATTATTGCATTCGTTTAGTTTCCATTTTTTTTTTTTTTTTTTTTACTAACGTTACGTATTATAAAACGGCAAATACTCGTGGAGGGTACGCAAAGCTGGAAATTGCGTTTGTTAGTATAAATTGCTTACCCTGTAAAAAAAAAAAACTCACTACACGCCACTAAGTGAGGAAAGTGCAACGCTTCGAAAACATCAGACAAAGTACCAGTTCACTACCATCCCTCTGCTTTACGGTCTGAATAGATAACGTGTACACACTACTGAAATTCAGGCCAGCCGCACCTATGTCCATGCTGCTTAACTCGCCTACAGGCTGCTCACGGTTGATTCCCTAATTACTTTCACCTTTAAGCCATGTTTTATTCTCTCGCAACTTTTTAAACAAATAATGCCGTGTACGTAATACGCACAGCGTGTATATTCCACCGCACTCGGAAGTTAACGTCTAAGTCTCCAATGAAATATATTTACCGACTATTAATCCAAGTGAGAGGGTTTTCAAAAGTGCTCACTTTACCATGACAAGCCTATACTACAGTACAGCCTCGGATACTACGCAGTACGACAACGTGTGCTGGTAAAATTGTGGGAACGCTGACACAAGCGTCTACGATAGGTACTTGCAACAGTATTTATTTTTAAATAACGGGGTTACTTATTTATAAAGCATGCCAGACAGGTGGCGAGGAGTGGGGGAGACAGCCTGGTTTAAAACGCACCACTACGCCTACGTCATTTGGCGCGCAGCACAAGTGATGGCTGCGGCCCAACTTTCGACACGCCCTCTGCAGACGTCACTCACTTAACATGCTGGGGGAGTGGGGGGAGCGTCATGGCGTCATCTCGGCTGGCGCGACAACACGCTCTCTTACATCCCAGAAAAGAGTAAATAACAATTTATGTAACTTAATAAATGTAACTATTCTTTTATAAGAAAATGTGCAAGTCGTGGTTAAACTTAATTACAGCAAAATGCATCATCAAATGCTCACTCGCAAACCTTTGCCTAATTTCAACCAAATATAATTTTACTCTAAAGGGGGGGAGGCACCTTTCAACCACATGATACAATTGGAGCATACACTAGTTTAGCCAGACTAGGGACTTCCAATGTATACGCACTGTCAAATACTTCTTTGCCTTGGAGAACACCAAACATGTTCAGCGTTTAAAAATACATTGTCAATTTTGTTACAAAAAAAATGTTTCCTTTATAAGATAACTACAGTGCGTTATACCCGTTCTACCAAACCAATGCTGGCTTGAGACAGCACTCTTCAAATTTCTTTATTGCTTATGTAAATAAATTGTTTCCGATGGTCTTTTTCTTTAGGTACCGAACAAATCCCGTGCTTCATTGACGGCTTTCTTGTGATTGGATTTCACTATTATCTTTTCTTTACTACTATGAAATTAAAACTGATATCACTAAAAATAAATTTTTAACTTATCTATTATGGATATTACAGTGGATTATTATGAATATCTGCAATTTGATGTATTTGAGTCTACCCTAACCACAAAACTTCATCTTTAAAAATGAAAAGTGTGCGGGCTAGAAAAAAATTTTGGGATGATTTTTTTTACCTATACTTAATCCAATATGATTTTACTGTAACGATTTTCGGGAGCAAAGCTTTGTGTTTTGTTCAACTGCTGAGCGGAGAACAGCGATTCGCAGATTTGACTGCCTCTCATTCACTGTCCAAACTATACACAAATTGAGTACGCCCGTATGCTGTATGATCAATACCAGAGTAACAGTTCATTAGCTATTATCTAAAATGTTCTCAAAATAAACAAAACCCGACGAGTAGGACACTAAGGAATCCACTTACACAGATACGGTCGAGTTCAACAACCACTCGGGCAAGCGTGGTGGGGAAAGGACTTCCAAGTTTACGACACAGGTTAAAACTGCAAGTCACGCGGTCTACAGACACGAGGAAAATGACACGCGTTTTGTGTGTGGTACTGTTGACGTCCCTAAACACGGCCACTGTTCTGCATGGAGTCGCGTTCGGTGTGGCTCAACGGCGCAACGCTTTAACGACACCTTGCAAAATGACCTACCGAAGTGCGGCAAGCCAAACGTCCAAACTACGATTGCAACACGCAGACGGAGTTTCTTCGTTACAACTGCAGACAAAAGCACCGGCACGTCGTACACTGAACTACAATTCCCACCGAAAAGCATCTCAGCCTGCACTTTTCGTCGGCAACGCTCTTATGCTGAAACACGTGTGAGAATACCCACTTTCACGCTCGAAAATTATACTTTAGAGAAGAAACGAGTGAATAAAACTATAGGCCGTTCACCGTAAAGTCAGCACTTTTTGAAGCTCGGACTTTTGGTTTTGGATATGGTGAATGTATACACTGTGTTTATTACTCACGTGGCAAGGTTTACGTTAACAAGTGATGGATGGATATAAACTGGTTGAAAGAAAAAAGTAACTAGGGCTGTAAAAGTGCTCACTTTACCGTGAACGGCCTATACCCCGATGAACATACAAATATAGCTACTCAAACCGTAAATATTAACGTAGGAGTTTATTCAAAACTACCTATGAAAATAAAAACAAAAAATTGTACCATTTAAAGGCTTGGGGGGGGGGGGGGCTCAGCTGTAAAACCAAGTTATTCGTTCACTACATTCAATTCCCATATTCAGTGTTAAGGGGAACCTCCCCGTTGCAATGTTGGATTCTTGGTTTCTCTAGCTTCTTTGTGTCTTTAAAGGCTATTTACGATAACGTGAGCACTTTAAAAACGAAACCTATAAAAAGTCACTACCTCTGCTGCGTATATTTTAATGGGCGCGCTGAGTGACATTCGCCCAGTAAAATTGGTAACGATGGATGGACAGTAGTTCCACATCTTAACGTCGAATAAAAAGAGTTTAACATTTGTCATAACTTAAAATTATTTCTTTCGCTTTTTTTTTTTTAAAGCGTCGAAGTGTAAAAATGACCAGCATTGTAAAGTATTTACTTTCTTAATGATTTCACAGTTTCATTCGACCAACGCTTGAATAAAGTGATGAGACCCATGTCAATGTTAATTTTAGATAAGGCGGGAGAATACACAACGTGTCTACAAGTAGATCTTAAGTAGGGTTTTCAAAGTGCTCATTTTACCATGAACAGCCTATAAAAGAAAATTTCCAAAGTACCTTACCCTATACCCAACTAGCTATTGATCTTCCACTGCAATGCAGGCATAACGGCAGAACTACAAACTCATAATTACGTCACAATATTAATTCTGTTAAACGTTCAAAATTTATTTTTCTACAAAATAATGTATATTGCCAGAGAGGTAACATTATGGTTTTCTCTTCAGATGTGATACCACAATGGATATTACGGCGCTGCCCAAAAAAAAACATTTGAAAGCTGAGAATTACCACTTTCAGATAATTCTACGTAATTTAGATTTTTACTTCCGAATTCATTAAAATACTAAGGCTGTCTAAGTCAACTATTTTGATTGCCAATTACAATACACTGTTATGCACTGAAATAGAACAGCAGAGAGAATTTAACAGGACAGCTTAGTAATTGCATTTTATGGAAGCGACAACAAAACTTTAGTACCAGCAACAGGATGTACTGTAATCAATACTTTATCAAATTTGTTAGCAGAACAATCTAAATTTTGTTAAAAGTTATTCTATTGTGGGAACAAGCTTTTCTGTAGCAGGAACAAGGTTTTCTGTAGTGTGGAGTATACAGATGGTTGTGAATATAAGCTTACAGTATTGTTATGATAACAGAATAAGATATAACAAACCCAACAGTGCAGTTTGGTATCTGCAAAGAATGTTCTGTAGAAATCAACTTTTTTTTTTTTTTTTTTTTTTTTTTTTACAGAAACGGTATGGTAGTTTACAGCAGCGCCGTGAACTGTTAGAAATACCTTTCGATTCTGTCGAGATTGCCGAGCTAGTATTGTAGAGCCAACAAACAAGCGTGGTAATTACAACAGTGTCGTGCACTGTTAAGGCACCCTCTAATTCTTTGAAGATTATAGAACTTGTAGATTGACAATACAGAAGATAAACAGGAAAATGTAGCTATTGTGAGGTAATACTTGTTAGTGGAGGCTGTTGACAATCTGTGAGGGTAATGTGCACCCTTTAAAGTGTTGACAGACACTGCCATGTTAGGCGTTATAGGCCGTTCACGTTAAAGTGAGCACTTTTGATGCCCTAGTTACTTTATTCTTTCAACCAATTTATAACTTTCCGCCACTTGTTAATGTACACCCTACAATATGAGTAATAAGCACAGTATATACATTTCACCATATCCAAAACCAAAAGTCCGAGGCCACAATGAAATGCATTTATTAGTTATTATGACTGATGAAACTGCTTCAAAAAGTGCTCACTTTACCGTGAACGGCCTATAAAAGTAATAATAGCAACAAGGGTGTTGGAATGTCCTATTTATTTTTAAAAGACGTATACCACTTACACAAAAAGGACATAATAATGAAATTAACAACGCCGAATTTTTATTGGTACTACAAATATACAAATGTTAAGCAAAAAAAAAAAACATTTTTATTTAAGATGGCACCCAATGTTGTATAATATAAATATATATATATATAACATAAAGGAAATATTATTTAATTAAATAAGCAAACTCGTATATAAATTCGTCTGCAGACAAGTTACAAGACATTCTTTAAAAACAATCTAAAACAAATACATTTAAAAAACAGAATCTCGTAACTGATACAAAAGCCGAGTGGTCTAAAGCGCCCGTCTATCAACGGCTACCATGCTGCTCAGTTAAAGCAACAGAACAGATTGTTAGCACTACCATACGTTACTACTGGGTGCACAATCAACTCTATTGTAGCGGCATTGAAGGGAATACCATACTGGACTGTAGTCAGAACCCTACTCGTCTGTAAGCGCAACATTCTAATCTGTAGAAAGTAATAACATCACTGATTGCGACGCACTGACATTTTACAATATGTTCTGTCGGCGTTTTAGGCTAGCCACAACCAAACAGACTGTTGTCCCTGTTTTGCCAGTCTTGGAGGGTAATGGCTGCCAAATTATGGTTCCTACACGAACATTTTCTTTCAGCGTGAAAAGTTTCTAAAATGCTATCAGTAATAAAAGGATGAATGAAATCTTTAAGACTCTGTTTATGGTTTTACTTTTTTGTCAGCGTATTCTATGGTAACAAAGCTTGCAGGTAGAGATGCCAAACATTAAATTGTGAGATTAAAGTTTACTAACTCCTCGAGCGAGGCAAGGCCTACACAGAGGCTGATTTTTAAAAAAAAACCTGCGGTCTACTGAGGCGTGGGAGCAAGGAACGTTATAAAAGTCGCCGCCGTTAACTGGAAGAGATGTGGGTTCGCGATAAGGCGGTCGCTATTAATACCTCACAGCACCTGTGCTTTAAAGGGACTCGGTGACGCACATGCACCAACCTTGCGTTACAAAGGGCTATAAAGTGCACTCAGCCAAAGTGGCTCCTTTCCGCGCCCACGACCGATCGGGAAATAGGTGTGTGTGTGTGTGTGCGTCGCGCGCGTGTGCGTGTGTGTGTGTTGTATTATATATATATATATATATATATATATATATATATATATATATATATATATATATATATATATATATATATAAACTACTACTGTTTCTTGTCGATCGACATGACACTGGAGTCCATCAAGTGGAGGAGCACGTCCCCATTCTTCCAACTTCTGCATTGGAAAAAAAATTCTGGGAACAAGGTTTTAGACACTTCGAATCCAAAAAACGTATTACCTCATCCTACTTTAATTCATGTCGAAAATAAATTTGATTTTTTTTTTTTAGTGGGTTACGTGTAACATACCGTAAAATCGTCGATAACGGTTTTCACTTAAAACAAATACACAGAATTCCCACGAAAAAAAATATATAACCATTGTAAAATTTAAAACAGTAAAATTGTGAGAGGTATTTGAAATTTTTTGCTAAAAGTTGATCCAAAGAACACATGCGATAGTTCAGTTTTGTATATATAGATACTACATAACTGTGTGTATACATATATGTCTGACGTATAATCATCTGCATTGGCGTTAATCAAATATCTACTAACAGAAAATTTCGAAAGTATGACAACTCAAAATTCTCAAAACGTTTTGAGCTTTCGCTACAAAGTACGTCCACTAAAATGCTATTGGATGAGCTGTTACCGTGTATTTGTTTATGGAAAAATTTAATAAACTAATACAAAGTACAAAAATGCAGTAAACTGTGCACGTATGTTACACCGTTTTCAGTACTACAGAAACATCTAACTAAAACCACCCATAAAGATACAAAACCGCTACTCCCAACGTAAAACAAGAGAAATTAATATGTACGTATTTCATTTCCCGTCCTTATACATATTTCGCCAGTAATCCTCAGCCACCACGTGTTTCCCTAGTCACTCAACTGACCTCGGAATCAAGCACTTTATTTTTTTTTACTTAAGGTAGGCACCACCTATAGGGATCATGCAAACATTTTCTGTATATAACGCAATATTCTGTATACATTAAGTTCAAAATTTTTTACGTTTAATACTCGCAACACACACGCGCACAATAAATAGTTCATTACAGAAACAAAAAATTTAGACAGACTCGCGCAAAATTTAAGTAGGTTAAAGTTACTTTGTGTGTCATTATGGAGAAGTTTTAATAAGTTACTCAGGTAATCATTGTGCGGAATTTTGTGTGTTAGTTATTCCAAGTTGAAGTAATAACGAAAAGATTTTGAACAAAAATAGTTTGGGTCTGTTATCCAGTAATAATTCGACAATTTGTATCAAAGTAACGCCCATCAGAAATGACGAATAATGCATACCAACGTGCTTCATTTATGTGACTGATGTGTCACTCCAGAGTTATTCTCGTAAAACGAAGCGTTTTATGATGACAATCGTTTTACTAACTATTTTCATAGGTCTGAAAAACAGGGTACCACAGCTGCCAAACAACACATGCATAAATAGTTAGCCTCTGGAACGCTTGTCAAATCCTACTTCACGAAAAATTTGCACAGCGATGACGGATTTGAAATGCATCCATTTTCGTTCCGTTTCCAGTTCCAGGGCAGCACACGAACAAGTTGCGCGAATATCAGAGACAAAATACGCCATGAACTTCATTACAACCTACAGCCACATATCACTTGTTTTCTCCCAGTTAAATAGGACGCCCGAAAAATAAAATAGAACGAAATTTAAAAATGTTTCCGCGAGCGCTCGCAGCGCGAAGCCGGTAGTTACGTCAGGGCCGGGAACAAGATTAACAAGCCGTAATAACATTAGCTGTATTCGGTGAGGAGTTTGTGCGTGTGTTGGTGGACGAACCACTGCAGCCATACGTAGCACGCAGGTCTTCCTCATCCCCGATCGCAGACAGTCACTTCACACGCGCGTGGGTCTTCGCTTCCGCGGGCCATTCCAGCAACCTTGGAATACCGCGTAACACGCAACAAGCTATACTTAAAGAGTTGGTAGTCCTAAAATTCGTTTGTTATATTCTTTGTTTGCGTCGTTAAGCATACTACATAGTAAATCAATATTATAGGAATAAGAATTTTGCCAGAAAAAAAAAAAAAAAACTACCTAAGCTCATATTCTATCATTTTATCATACTAAGCGTATTCAAAGAAATGAGATCATGAAAATAATTATATCGCATTTTCTGAGCTTGCCTTAAAAAAGAGGCAGGATAAAATGCAACACGGTCATATAGTCCATTCACGACTGGAACAGACTTATGAAAATCAACATTTGAAAAAACATTCCAGCCATTAGCTGCATGCATAGCTAGTAAAACAAGTGGCGGGTGCGGATACTGTACCAGCTCCCGCCACTTTTTTTTTTTTACACTAGCTATGCATGCAGCTAATGGTTGGAATGTTTTTTCAAATGTTATTTTCATAAGTGTGTTCCAGTCGTGAATGGACTATAGTTTAATCTGCGGACTTTCATCGCGTGTAATTAAGTCCCACCGTTGCACATTTGTGTAGTGTAGCGATGGAAACAACACTGCACACCTTGCGCGTAGAAGCCATGAGGTGCTAAGAGTGCATGTTACTGTCGCCCGTATCGCTGCTCCCTTGCTTCTTATTCAACACCGCTGTTAAAACACAAGAGACTTGCAGCTTGCGGATTTGAGTGCGGAATACTTCATCCAGGAAAATTTCCGAAAGGCCAATCAACAGAAAATGTTTCAATTAAAGATTATAATAAAGCAAATAATTCTATTTTTAAGTTAAGATTATCTTCACTAATAATCATAGTAATTGTTTTTCGGGAGTAACCTAAATTTTTTCTACAAACTCCGATTCGATATTTCTTGAATATGGTTCATTTAGGGATACTGTTACGATCATAAAACTTATTTAACTGATAAAGGCTGTTCACGATAAAGTGAGCAGTTTTGAAATTGCCTTCGAAAAAAAGTTACTGGTCCTACCTGCATATATTTTAACGGGCGCACTGAGCGAAATGCGCCTAGTTAAGTTGGTGACGATGGAGAAAAAGTCGTTCCATGTCTTGACGTCGAATTAAAAGTTTTAGGTAACTATTTGTGATAACTTATACTATTAAATTATTTCTTTCGCCTTGTTTCCTTTTAATGCATCTAAGAGTAAAACATTAGCAGGTGTGTAATATATTTATTTTTCTAATAATTCCACAGTTTTGCTTGACCGTCGTATAAATAAAGTGATGAAGCCAATGTCAGTGTTAATTTTACATAACGCGAAAGAATACACAACGTGCACACAAGTAGATCCTAAGCGGGGCTTTCAAAAGTGCTCATTTTGCCGTGAACATATAGATTATTGTAGTGGTGCTGTCCTTGTATGTTAGATCTCCCGGATGTGCCAAGACATTTGTAGTCCCCCGATTTACCAAAAATAGGAATATTCTGCGTGTGATAAATCCTCATAAAGGCTAGTTTCCTTTAGGCTCAAGCAATAAGAGTTATATCATGTTAGAGTGTATCTTTTTATGTATTACAGTTAAGATGCAGCTGTTCTTGTTTGAGACGCGTTCTCCGAAATCAGACGCATGGAATTATAATCCCCTGTCCTTCACTTTTGTTACGAAGTCAACCCTTTGGAGATAAAGAGTCCAAGAATTGGAACTTCAACTTGTTCAATCCCCGTGCCCATGATCGAGGACATGTACACGTAGAGGATACTTGTGGTCGGGCCTGTACACAAGGAATCAGCGGCCTGTGTTTTGGGCGTCTCCGCTGTGAGGCATCTGATTTGCTGAAGTTCGTGCACCTCTAGTCTATGAATGGTTGACGGTAACAACGCCGAGCACGCAGTTAACGCTGAAACAAATTTATATCGTAAACTTCCTGAACTGTAATGGAAGTCTATAAGCTCTGCACTGCATTGAAATAATATCACGCATCAAGCTGCAGATCGAGGAATGTTCACCGTCGCTACTATACCACGCATTTGACTGATTCCTGAGCAAATCTATAAACGCTACAATGAATGTATAGGGGAAGAAATTACCACACTCGCTTTCTCACTAAGCGTATACACTGGTATGGTAAGTTTCCCAATAATTTCTCACAGTGTACGTTGTTATATCCCCAGCGTTTTCTTATTCTACATATTTTCATTACGGAAAGAATAATCTTGTAGCAATACAAAAATATAAAAAATCGTTTCCACCCTGCTTACTTGAATGAATAAAATTCATCGTTGTGGGTGTTTTCGGTTAACGCAAATGCCGCTTTTGAATATAACACAATTAAGAAGATAGTTGTTTAATACGTTTTGCAATACAAAAACTGCAACGGTGATCGCATTAATAGTCCGCTATTGTTTACCAATTAAATAGGCAATTAGACAAAATTAATCTGTCGAGACCGCATTTACTGTGCTTTGCATTCACAATAGTTGAATACTAAGAAAACATACTGCGACGTGCAGTAATTTCCCACACTGTGGAGTTAGTATCCGTCTGCGATTGACACTCACGCACCAAATATGAACACAGGTGATAGATAATACGCTGTTTCAAAAGTAGCGTGGCAACAGAAATTCGCAAGGAACTACAATTCCCATGCGCCTAATGTATAGTTGGAAAAAATTTTAAAACAAAATGCTAAAATATTTTTTTTGCATTACAAATTAAACATTTTTGAAATACTTGTTTTTCTTCTAGACTATTAAACGTGCGTCCTATCTATAGGCCTGCTGATCTACGAAGGGAGCACACGTATCAGACTAGGTCTGTTGAGTACTTTTAAGTGAGTGAGTGAAGAGATTTGGACGGCTTAACATCGAGGTCTTGAGAGCCGATGAGGGTGGTTGAAGTGGGTATAGAGCAGCGCCGGAATTAAAGGGCGGGGAAAACGGGAGAACCCCGAGAAAACCCGCCGACCAACGGCATCGTCCGCCACGATTCCCATATGCGAAAATCCGGAGTGACCCGGCCGCGGATTGAACCCGGATCGCCTTGGTGGGAGGCGAGCAGGCTAACCGCTCAGCCACCGTGGCCCCATCGCGCATCGTGTTTTTCTATATTGTGTTTTGGATGCCCGTGGTAAATTATGGTCTCGGCTAAATTTACGAGGTGCAGTGATGGTGTAGTTCTTGCTTTGGATTTTGTCATATTTGGTAATTTACTGAAGTACTTTTTTTTATGGCTTGTTTCAGCCAGTGGCGTTTGATTTGCGTTGCCATATTAGACCGCCCTGCCCACCTGCAACGCATTCATTGTAACTGATACGGGTATTTATTTGCGAGTGTAAAATGGTAATTGCTAATAATTGGTACGTGATTGACAATTGTTACCAAACAATTTTTTTTATTGTTAATCATTTTAGTTCAATTGTCTAACGGTCTTGGGTGCTAAGCTCCTTCACAGCGTCGAATGTATTTTTGCACGTGTGCAGCACCTTTGATAGGTCCGGTAAATTAAGACGCGTGTCTGCGAACTTGTGTAACCTTGGTATTCGTAATTTTTATTATGAATATTTTTCAGCAGCACCTTTGATAGGTTTAAAGCACGGCAAAATAATTTAAAAAATGGAGTATTTCAATGTAAATATTTTTTCAACGCAAAAATGAAAGTAGATATTATTCTAATGAAACATGACTAGGTCGTTTAAAAGTATCAGTGTCGGTAAAAATTGCTAAAAGTAGGCAGCCTCCTTTTACGATATTTATTCTTCTGTAAAACAGTGTATTAAACTATGGCGACAAAACTGTATATTTTCTGGGAATATGCTGGATTAAACCCCTTATGGCCAATGCTTAAAGTTCCGAGGGAACAGCACACGCGCGAATCTTGTTTATGACATTTTACATCGTCCTCGCAATGGTTCCTAAGGGCCCCAAGTCTTGCGTGTAGTATTATTAACTAAAGGTTGTTCACGGTAAAATGAGCACTTTTGAAAGCCCTGCTTACGATCTACGTGTAAACATACTGTGTATCATTCCGCCATATGTAAAATTAACATTTCCGCTGACCTGATCGCTTTATTCATTCGTAAGTCAAGAGAAACTGTAAAATTATTATAAAAGTAAGTATTTTACAAATTTACTCATCGTTATACGTATCTTAAAAATTCAGAAAGAAAAATTAATCATTTTAGTATTTCCAAATGTTTATCGAACACTTTTAATTCAACATCGAGACAAGAAACTACTTCCCCTGCGTCGTTACCAACTTAAAAAAAAAAAACACGCAGGTACAAGCAGTGACATTTTCCAAGGATTGGTTTCAAACGTGTTCACTTTAAACAGCCTTTAGGTATTTCCGTGAAGTTGTTTGCAGACGTACATATAATGGACATCCAGTAACAATAGTAGTAGTATTGTCATTAGCTCAGTCGAATGGAGAAAATGACTGATTACTTGGATAATTAATAACGAAATAAAAACTTTAGGCAAATATCGGTGCTTTGAAGTATGGCCAGGTTCCAATTATTCCCTCGATAAACCACCGGCTCTACTTAAGAATGCCAAGAAGCAGTCACAGTTACCTTAAGTGTCTTACGAGAAAAAAAAAACCTCTTCAGAAGAATGTAGGTGTACTAATCACATACTCATCCAATCTCGCTTATCTCATTCCCCCATTTACTTTTTCCTTTCCCACCTCCCCCCCCCCCCCTCGGCCACCACTGTCATCTCTGAAGGGCCGACGCCCTTCCGCGCTGACGTAACCGGTGCTCTCCTGATAATTTGCCCACAGTACTATCAACGTGCACAATCTCGCCCTTGTGTACAACACGTGCAAGTCTGCCCGCGCAGCACAACAGGCGCGCTAATAGTGCACAACGATGCGGCGGGAAAATGTTTAGTTGGTTCTTCGTGCCCTTCGCTGCATAGGGGGTTGAGCCATCTGAAAAACCTAGCGTCCTATACAGCGCTGGTTGGACTTGTGTTCCATAATCTTTCAGGAGCGAAAAATTAAAGTTCTGAGCTTAACTATGTCCTTTATTTCTCAGGAATCGAACCCACGCTATCATTGTTACACAGAGAAAAAAAATAAACAAGAGGCACAAAGAAAATATTAATTCCTACGTGCAAATCCCTGCTTAACCCATAATTCGATCAGTTAAACACAACACGGCTGCTATAGGCCCCTTAATTTTTCCACAGAAATAATTGTCGTACGTACTTTGTAACAAAGAATGATGGGTACACTTTAGGTATGGCCTTGAAACAAGGCGGACTAGTGCACAGTTACCTCACTAGCAATTGTTCACGCAAAAACATTCGTGAGAAACACAAAACTTGGGAAAAACTAACTCACTCACGGAATACACATAACAGCTCTTCGTTATTCACTGTCGTGATGTTATCGTTTAGGATGTAGGAAGTAAGCACTTGACTACAGCAGAAAAAAGAGCAAGAAAAAAAGGAAGCTGTTACTTGCAACTTTGATAACTGCAGTGGTGTCAAACTGTGACGTACCGTATTCTCACATTTTACGAAAGATATGGAACAAAGCTGCGTATCTAGGAAGCATTGGATTATCAACGCGAATTGCTCGATACTTCACAAGAGCCCGATGGGAATTAAACCCAATAATCCAGTACGCAAATGGTACAATGCACGGAATGGCCAACCTTTTTAATTGTTATGGGTAACTTTGGAAGTTATGATAAAATTCTGCAATGTTTTCTTGAAATACATACAACATACGATCGGTAACCGGCAGAAGTTCAATACCGACAGCGTCTTACGGCTATCCCATTTGCTACCCGTTACTCCTTTGGACTGTTCGGGTGACCAAAAATATTTCTTTGAACACCGATCACGATCCGAAACGTAATAATGGGACTGACCACTACATCGCGTGTCGGGGGGTGGGGGGGGGGGGCACGGTGGCTGAGCGGTTAACTTGCTCGCCTCTCACCACGGCGATCCGGGTTCAATCTCCGGCCGGGTCACTCCGGATTTTCGCATATGGGAATTGTGCCGGACGATGCCGTTGGATGGAGGGTGTTTTCGGGGATATCCCACTTTCCCCGCCCTTTCGTTCCGGCGCTGCTCTAACCCACTTCAATCACCTCATCGGCTCTCAAGACCTCGATGTTAAGAGCGGTCCAAATATCTTCACTGACTCACTATCTCGCGTGTGTGTTGCTTGCCGTGCGAGAACTACAAAGCGATGCCCTCTAATGTATGTAACTCTTCGCGCATTAGTGTTTCAAAAGTTGCCTAACCATATGCCGTACAGAGCAGTGTACTTATTGGGTGGCTTGGGATAGCCCACGAAAATAGAGGCACACTATCAGCTAAGATTTCAATTAAGAAATTGCACAAATCCGTATCCTCTGTTAACGAGGCACAGCACCACATCCACCAATTACTTTTCTTCTTTTTTAATGAGATCGGTTAACTACTGACGTAACTCGAAACAACAAGACTACGTCGTATAGCCTGCCAGATACACTGTTTCTGATAATCACCGTTCTGAATCGCTGATAATGCTCTCAACCGTAAACAAAAACACAGTTTGACTGCACTATCAGCACGAGAACAGACGATCTTCAGGCTATACTGACAAAAATCTCGGCTTCTCTTATCGCATCCTCTGGGCGTTTCCAGCAACACGAAGGTCATTCATTACGACTCTTCGCGTAACAGATAAGGGGAAAAACACACATGTTCAAACAAAAGAATCGTCAAACATACGCCATTCTAAGACTTGCGGTTGGATGCAGAATTACCTCTAACTTATTTCATTTAATGTGCAGAAAACATGGGGATTAGGGACTGTTTATGCTACGTAACGCGCGCAAGCATTTGCATGGGGATATAAAAATATCCATGTAACCAGCCAGAATCAAAACATTACTTCCCGAATATCGGACAGAAAACAGTACCGCATGTTGACGCACGTTACGTGATTGTAGAAAAATAATCTTGGGAAAAATATTTTTCTGTGTCTTTTTATTGATAATATCCCTCTTATATGGCCAATAGGATTTTTGCAATTACTAAACTAAAAGTTAAGTTCAGGGCCAGTAAGTATGCTCAAAGCGGTGTTTTCTTTTTATCAACGACCCTTTATGGGCCAACAAAGCGAAAGTTTGCCTTTTTGTCCAAGTGGTTTTCTTACTCTCTTTTGGGCCTCTACGCCTGTTGGCAATCACGCGGAAACATTTTTCTTAAACGTATCTTGCACTAGCACAGAACCTGCATTCCGGTCGAACATGCAGCGCATTATTCGTACAACATGAAAACAAGAAATTCTCACCTGAAATCTGTACGAATCAACCGGGAGATTAAGTGCATAATGAAGGTGTGAAAATTGTGTTCATGTCCGTCATTCAAACCGTGTACACGTTTCAAACGTAATACTAATCTCGACCTTCAGAGTACCGCCACGGACTGTATCTTCACCTTCACTTCACGCGCAGATTTTAACCGAAGATGTATGGAAGCGAGGAGGAATAAGACACTGCTGGCCAATAGAAACGCAGCACCAAGAAGAACGCATCTGAAGGACCCCACATTGAAGGAATGTGTAGAGCAGGATAGGACAATGACGTGATAGCTGTTCAAACGGGTGGCGCAGAAAGTGCGATAGTACCGACATTGATATAGGCTATTCACAGTAAAGTGAACACTTTTGAAAGGCCTCTCATTTGGAATAAGAAATAATAAATATATTTTATTTTAGCCTTAGACGTTAACGTCCGAGTGCTGTAAAATATACACACTGTTTATTACTTACACGGCAATATTTATTTTAAAAGGTGGTTAAAAGATAAAATATGCCTGGAAGGAAAAAGTAACTAGGACATCAAAAGTGCTCACTTTACCGTGAACAGCCTATAAGCGGTATATACATAAATGAGGGTTGGGAAGCCGCGCAGAGATAGCGGTATTGTTTCGTGTGCACAGTCGGAGCAAGTATGTCGCGTCGTACAACACCGACAACCATACGAACAGGTTTCCGTCTTTGACGGCGAGAGAACCTTCGCCTAACGAAATTGTGGATTATCCTACCAGGAAATTAGTTCTCACATCGAAAGAAACGCCACGACAGTGATGCGCATACGGGATCAGTGTGCCGAGGAGGGTCGGGCTGAGCTGCGTGAAGGAAGCCAACTGCGCCATCGTCCCGACAAGCACAAGTACAGAGATCTGGTGCGCAAGACGGTTACGGGCTGTACAGCCGCGTAGAACGCCGTTGCTCAAGAGTTCATGCACGTGGGACATCAATCTGTGTCCGCACGCGTGGTTCGTCGCCGTCTGCGGCACCATATTGACCAGGATCCTATTGCAGCGGCTGTCATTGAACGCTCGCCACCAGCATCTGCGGCTGCAATGGTGAGTGAAACGTCGCGCCTGGAGGGACGAATGACGTAAATCGTCTTCTCAGACGAAACCCACTTCTGCTGGCAGCAAAACGATGGCGCACGCCTGGCCAAATCCTGTACTATGCGCCGTCATACCAATTCAGCACCATAAGTTATGGTATAGGGTGCTATTGGATTCCAGTCCTACTCGCGCCTAGTCCGCACCGCTGGCACGCTCACCACAAACCGTTACATCGTCTAGGCGCTGGAGTCTGTTGTCGTTCACTATCTTCAGGGCCGCCTAACGCCCTAAAAGGACCATGCACGACTGCATGTGGCACACATCGTCCAACGGTTCCTGGATGACCACCATGCCACATTGCTTCCTTGGCCTGCGCTTTCACCGGATCTCTCGCCCATTGAGAACGTGTGGTCCATGGTCGGACAACGATTGGCTTGCAACAGGACATCCTCGAACACAAGGGATTAATTTTAGGTATTTATCGGAGGAGGAGACACCCAAGACCGACATCAAAAGTCTCTTCTAATCAATACCGCGTCGTGTAGGGGACAACACAGTACTGATTTCTCCATCTCTGTACATCACACCGAAGTGTACGAGCAATCATACCGCCTGTGTACGATAGAAATTGACATAAGTCTTACTGCGATAGCTCACGTCCCTCTTACAATTTTAATGGTCAGCAGTGTATTAACTCCATTGGAAATCACCTGGAATGGAGATATAAAACATATCGGGAAAATTACATACCCCTCCCCTTCCCCTAGTGCTCCATATCACAACGTCCCAATCGACCACAAGACCTCCAAACATGCTAACAGCATGAGAAAACGAGGCTGATTAGGGACAAGTAATTACCTAGCGTATCAAGATGACGCAACGAAACCACGTTTTACCACGGAATAAAAATACATTTTTAATCGAAACAAACTCAGTTTAGTTGTCATCGTAAGCCTCCTATCCAGCCCTCGTCATAGCTGCCGTCTTCATTGTAATCGTTGCTTTAAAACGTTGCCGAAAGACTAATCGGGTTGCGGTTTACAAACGAAACTCCACCTAATCTCAAGCCTACAATCAACAAACATACACACGCCCCTTATTCGGGATTTAAACCCACAGCTTGCCACACCGTCGGCTGACGATTTAATCACCTGCGCCAATGGCAATGACATGCCATCTTTATTCGTGAAGCGTGCAACCAGTAACTTTAAAAGCCAATGATGATATACCATGTTAAGGAAAAGAACACGCTCTACCTTGCAATACCAATCTCAAATGCCTGTTTCGTAGAACAGCATACGCATACGAAAAGTAAATACACTTGAGACGAGGTACGAAAACTACTTTGAAGACAACGCAAAAAATAAACACTTTCCGAGCTCGCCAACATAGTTAAGACTGCCTTTTCGCAAAATGTACAGATCGGAAAAACTAAAAACTAGTATAGGTACACGTAATGAACTTTCGTTACAGACTTTGCACTAATAAAGTGAAGTCCCACTGTAACACTGCAAGCCATTTCAAGGGGGCCGCGGTGGTCCAGTGGTCAAGACTACTGGCCTCCCACTTAGTCGAACCTGGTTCGATTCCCGGCGGGGTCGCTCCCGGATGTTCGCATGTGGGAATCGTGCAGGACGATACCGCTGGTCGGCGGATTTCTTCGGGGATCTCCCGTTTCCCCCGCCCTTGCATTCCGGCCCTGCTCCGCCCTCATAGGCTCTCGAGACCTTCATGTTAAGAGCCGCCAAAATCTCTTCACTATCACATGGCCAAAATACCAGATACATAGGACTCTTAATATCGGAATAACATGATACGAGTGTTCTATAGGCTGTTTACGGTAAAGTGAAAACTTTTGACGCCCTAGTTACGTTTTCATTTCAGCCATTTTTTTTATCCTTTAACCAACTTTTTAAATAAATGTTGACATAAGTGCAATTAGCACAGTGTATATAGTCCAACATACTCGGAAGTTAACGTCTAAGGTTAAAACAAAATATATTTATAACCCAATAAGGCTTTCAAAAGTGCTCACTTTACTGTGACTAGCATTTTTTTTTCTTTCCGTGGCCAGCCAAAGTCTGGTCACGCATTCTTCTTGTCACCCCCGTATCTGTGCCCTTTCTGGGCAATAGAGGGGTGTAGGATGTTCCTTTTTTTAATTTGTTTTTTCTTATATTTGAAACATTATTTGCCCATTACAGCCTTTATGACTTACAATTTTATATATTATTGCAACTATCTACACCAAATTGCCTGGAAGGTAAGACTGGCGCGGATTTCCTGCACTCCTCTAGCAGCTTGGGGGCCAATTTCTATTGGTGATTATATTATGCCTATAGTGTGGCACTGAACAACCAATAGCCTATAGCAGCTGATTTAGCGTGCAGGCAGTGGAACACGACCTATGTTGTCCTGGCGTTGGAGCGCATATTGACGGCGGTCGGCTGCGGGGTGCCTGGCCGACCCATCGCCGCCTGTAACAGGCCCTCGTCCCGCGCGCCCCGGTCGATATGCCGCGGGCCCGGGTGTGGGCCGGATTATAACTTCGCGGCCTGCCGCTGTTGCTACGCCGCCCCATTTATTACCCCTCCACTTCCTACACGGCGCCGCGAGGTGGGCGGGGTTAATGAGTCTGGCGCCGGCGCGATCCCCTCTCCCCTAGAGAATCACATACAACGGGAATAGGGAAGGGAGTAGTTGTTGGCTGCGGGCGATAGAAGCTAGACGTGGGTAAGGTTACTTCTACTCGGGTTGGGAAGATCTATGTCAAAAGTTCGCCAACCTAAAAATTTCACCACTAGGTAAGCGCTAGTGTCGCACGTGTACCGGATTTTCTCTATTTTCTACGTAAAGAAACAGGATAATTGCAATTATCTTAGATCAAATATAAAATAACTTTGCAAATAAATTAAATATCTCATCACTCACGAGGATTGCAATTTTATTTAAAAGTGACCTCTTTGAAACACTGCGCACCTAGCGGAGAGAATTTTCCCATTGTCAAACTCTCCCATAAGAAAACTATTTTTTCCTACTGAGTACAATCAACCTTAACCCTGTGCAGCAGCGTCCTCCTCGCCTTCGGAGCTGGGTTCACACCCGGGTCGTCACCCTATTTATAGGCTGTTCACGGTAAACTGAGAACTTTTGAAAAAAAAAATAGGGTTTGGCTGTGTTGGGGACACGGCCCCGTTTGTTTTGCGCGAATACGTCTACGTTGACGCGCTCGGACGCCTTGATGTTTATTTTACGTTCCCGGCACCGCTTCCCGCGATCATATGGGGTTTCAGGGGTATCACTAGATTGCTTTTGAGATGCTCTTTCCAACCGTATACGATTTCTGTATTTCGACTTTGCTTTTTGAAGAGTATAGGCCCACATTGTGTTAAGTTTTCTTAATTTTTTTATATTAAACTCATACAGTTTTACCATAACCACGTCACACAAATAAATATTTTTATACGCCTAATCGGTTGATCTTGACGAGAGCTGTCAATTGAACGATCGTCGCAGCTTTTCCTAGTCAAAAGATATACTGCGCGGAAGTAATGAGACGCGGCGAAATGAACTCATAATTATTCCCCTTTTAAACTCCATAGCTGACGAATTGGTACGCAAGCCACTGAAATGCGTTCTTGAGTGCACAAGAGAACGGACTGCACAGCATAAGTATAAACAAACTTCGCCCACCCTAATTTTACTTTGCATCACCAAATATGTTCATGAACATTATATACGTAACGTGGCTTAATCATACCAAAAACCACACAGTTGCATATTTTAAACAAACGCCTACATCAATAAATAACACACTTGATTTTATTTATTTATTTTTACCTAACCTGCCACGCGATCCCACCAGCAAATCGTGCCAACGTGACATCAGCAAACGAAACATTTGTACTCCAGACCACATGCAGTTGATGCGCGAATTTGCCGGAAGTATAATGACGAATGATGTACACAGATGCGCCTTTACACAGGTAACGGAACAATTTGTTTGCGCATTGCAGAGGCAACGGGACACGGGCTGTCGAGGAACATCTAGGAATGACCTTAGCCGTGGATATACTCCAACTGCTATGTCAAGTGACGTCCGGAACTGAACTTACAAAAACTGTCAATTGAGAGCACAGTAGGCGTAAATATAGTTTACTTTTATCGTTGTGCCTATTTCGTATTCAAATGTTCATGTTTAATTAATACTAATGGGAAATTTTTAAGTAATCCACATTCATACACTGCATTTCTGTGCAGTGTACGAAGTCGATTTTGTTTTAGCCTAATTTAAAATTGTACTTTATATTCCAGCTACCGAAATAACTAACGTTATTTATTAAATGTTACTAGTTTATGCGTAGAATTAAAAGATAACTTCTTATCTTAGTTTTCCGACGTCCGTTTTCAATGTCTACTTCTTATGTTTCGGTATTTTCGCATGAAAACGTGTGAATACCGAATACTTACTCTTTTTCTAAAATCTTAGGACACACAACTTGGGACGGAAGTTTAAAGTTTGATTCTTACGACACGGCTTGTCTTTATACCAGGAGTTTGGGCGGCACCGATGACGTCAAGAGGGCCGCATGCACCAATCAGCGTATTCTTGTCCTAGGAGACAGCTTGCGATTGCGCATTTGTAGATGGGCCCTCAATCTCCCGTTTTTCTGAGATTACAACCACCGATGCGAGGCAGAAGGGAAATTAAAATGGAACAATGCAGACTTGGCAATGGAAAATGGAATATGAGAATAAACTACGAGAATCCAGACTAAGGGTGCTTTATGATAAAGGGCTGAAGGAGGGAGAGAAGGTGGAGGAGAATCCAAAAGGAGTCAAAAGTCCTCTCCCATCCCTCCAGCTGACTAACTGAATGATGGAATAGAAAACAGAGGTATAGTCCCTATACAATAGCCTAGAGTCAGTGTTTAAGATCGAAAACAGAAAATAGGCTGCTTGGGGAATCGGTGTGAATGTCAGGATCAACCATGCCACTCTCACCCTTAGAGCAATTTTGAAGTAGTACACAGATATAATTTAAACAATATAATCAATAAAAGAGTGGGATAGTAAGCAAGCAAAACAATAAGTTACCAATATAACAAATAAGCCTACTTTCGTCTACATTGTAGGGGAGAGCAGTGTGGCCAGTGCTAATAAAATGGCAATCAGCTGTTACTCCGCTGGCGACTGCTGCAGTCTGGTAGCAAGAACTTGAAACAATTAAAAAGGAAACCATTAGAGTGACGCGGCCATAAAACTTGAGGGGTTAAACAAAGCGATAGAAAGAAAAGCTTCACGCAACGGCGCGGTGATGAAAGGCGAAGCTCGCGACGAGCAGAATGATTCTGCAGTGGTTTCGCATTGCTTACCGCAGAAGGAATGTGAATCAGACCCACCAACCACTTGAGAAATCCCCAAAATCAGTGCCAGGAACACAACCCGAATCCTCAGATGAGAGGCAACAACAACAATGCGTCTCACTCTTGACGTAGTCTATTCAGACTGTGAAACTTTTGCCACACAATACGAGTAACGTAATGATTTGTTTCTACGATCAACCCTACAGTTGTATATATATATATATATATATATATATATATATATATATATATATATATATATATATATATAAAGTCATGTCCTATTCTAAGAGATAGTAGTTAGCCAAACGGATGATGTTTACAGAACACATGGTGTTAGAATAGTTTCCTACCCCTCGCAAACCCCTTTTCTTCACATACAAAACCATAGCCATAGTTGATTTGTACACAAATTCGAGCATGTCCTCCAACTTTTTCGACAATATTCTACGACCCCTACATTTTTAAAACCCCTACATTTTTATGTGAAAACATAACCTATTTTTTTACCTTTGTGTGCAATGGGTTTTGGTTACTAGGACGATTTTAACCATTTGTATATGAACTACCTTACTGCGGGTAAGTATGATCATCAAATCATTTTGAATGCTTCTTATTTGTAATATATTTTAAGGGCTGGTGTGTAACAAAAAAAAAAACCAAACGCTTTTACATAAAAATGTTGCACATTCAGATTCAGCAAAAGAAAGAAACAGCCTTTAGTTTTCAAATAAAGACAATTGCAAATTAATACTAATCACGAAAACCGACTACAATTATTATGGTGAAATATTCATTACACTAAAGCGAGCCGATCTTTATACCTAACGAATATTTAGTTAACATTTAGCTTTGACGCTAGCAAAAGGCTAGTTAAAAAATCACAACATAAATTTTAGTACACAAAACTGGGCCACTATAATTTCTATTACATAGACACAAACAAAACGTGCCCAAAACAGTTAGGTTATGGTCGAACGAGTAAGGTTATGGTCGAACGAGTACTGAAAGAGGTTATGTTGGCTCGACAGTCTATTTTTGTTGCTGGGGCTCTCTTTATTTTATATTTTGGGAGAAACATTATGGTATGGTGGGCGGGGGGGGGGGGCGGGTTATCTTTAGTTTTAACGTCTTTCGTTAGACGGAATTGTTTTGCAGTTCTTACGAGTGTGTCATTTTGAATTGCTCAATGATCCAGCAATAAACAAACTTTTACCGAAGTTAACCTTTCGTTGGCTGTACAACACATGCGTAGTAAACCAATATTATTTTTACAAGACAAACGAGTTGATAGTGCTGCCTTTTTGAGCATGTGCATTTCAAACATTATAGTAACTGTTTTCAAATACATTATTTACAAAACACGTTAACTTACTGTTTGTAATTCGCAACCTCTCGAACACGTGTTTTATACGGAAATCTTTGCACGAACACTCCACTGCAATAATGTTTGTCCATCACTGATATGAAATAATTTATTTTCATAATCATTCAGTAAAATAGACACTTTGTCCATTTCCTGAAACCAACAAACTTAAAACCTTCGAAAAAACACGTAAATACTTCGAGTATGTGTAGCTTCGTGGGGAACGACACCGCAGTTGGAAAATGGCGGAACGAGCCGTTGTGGTAAAACATATGTCGATAATATTACATTTCTCTCAGAAAATTACAATGGTACCTACAACCAATCACACTTAATGAAAGCACATACAAAAATAATTAACAACCGATAAATGTTTTTACAACGCCAACAGGGTACTCGAATAAACATTATAGATATGAGCACAGTTCACAGGCACTGGAGTACTATTTTCTTCCATTATTCGAAACGGTATTCGAAAATTCCAATATTCGCAAAGGCCTGCGTTTGCAACACGAGGTCTTAAGCACAGGTTATGTCGGCAGGACGGTAGCATGAGATGTAAGCAAGCTCTTTTACGATCGATATCATTCGCGGAATGGCGATTAGTGGCACTCGGCGGAAATGTCCAGCATTATATTATTACAAAGTATCGTAGGTTTTAAATTAACTGAGATGTCATTAAAACGAACATACACATCATAATCATCGGGTATGCACGTCAATTAGTTTTTCTTTAACACGGCTAACAAACTTCCGAAGAAATTACACAACACATGAAATAAACGGTTGCACATACGATTATTTTAATTTCAAATGTGCAATAAAACAAATTAAAATTATTCAAAACAGCACGAAAAAAATAAAACAACAACAAACTAACGTACAAATTCATTTCATCTGACTGACTGCTGTAAATAACGTGACAAATTGATCTATATTATGTTGGTATTGATATTATACAGATACTCATTTCGATACTTCACCAAGCACAACTTGGCCCAAATAAGTAGTCATACAATAATTACTTCGTCAAGTCACGATTTATGAATTCATTCGTCAGGCAATTAGTGCTTGAAGAAGAAGCACTACTTCATGAAGTATAGCTTCTTTGCCACACAAGCATCCGACTATCAATTCCGGCTTATGTCTACAGTATCTACTTGCTTGTTGAATTTCATCAATATTTTTGCACGTTCCACAGTAATGTATTATGAAATTTGCTCTGATTTGCTTGTAATGTTACAAAAATTTATAGTGTATCGTCCACTGTCAATTTCCCTAACTCCTTGGCCTGCAGGTGCCGAGGGCACGAATTACAGTCATGGGTGCAGTCAGCCTTATTGAAACTCAAGACGTTGAAATCACCTGACTCTTGCGAATATGACTAGCATCTTTCAGCCAGGAAAGAACATGTGCTAAAACAGGAAAACTGTGAGGGTCAAAAAATAAATACTCGTGAAGAAGAAATCTTAGTACATACCCGCATGAGCTCACCGTTTGTAATTCGTATTCTTGGCGCATTGGGCACAAACATAATTCAAATTCATTGATGATAGCAACAAAAACTTCCCCTACCTCTTATCTGAAAAACGTACAATTTTTCGTTGTATTCGGTAACAAGTTAGGGGTCATGAAAATTGTTGAGTTTAATTCGCTTAGTCTACACTTCCTGCAGGACTCTGGGCCAATAATAACCAATAACATTTGTTAATCCCTTGTGGCTGAATCGAATACGCACACGATTCTGGCAACGGTAGTAGCCATACTATGCTCAAGTGCGTGCAGGGCTGTATAGTTTTGCAACGGCACCTCATTATACGGCGTGTTACAAAGTTTAGGAGGCGATTCCTTGTGAAAAATGAGATACAAAGAAATGTGCGGCGTATGATAAGTGTTTTATTAAGGATTGTAAGCAACCCGGAAAATGGGAAAACAAAAAGGTTTTAACCAAAAATATTAGAAACTACATGGAATCAACGAAAATGAACGTAGACAATGTATTACTTAAAAAATAACTTAGGGGTTGTAATTATCACATCGCATTAAATTATGTATATGTATTCCTGAGCATTTAATGTATTTTCATGACAGATTATATATCATGCACATTATATATATGTGTGTGTGTGTGTATATATATATATATATATATATATATATATATATATATATATCCTTGTTGTCACACTTTAACCCTCTTCGTTTCCGAGAAAACAGTCCTTACGCGTATTTTATTATTTTCCCATTTTCGGGGGTGCATAATTCCCTTAGTAATCCTAATCACTCAAGTTCAAAACCGTACAGAACTTTTCTACCTCATTTTTATAGGCTATTCACGGTAAAGTGAGCACTTTTCATTCAAAGCTCTCTCAATTTTTTTATACGTAGCCTTAGACGATAACTTACAGTGCGGTGGAATATACACACTGTGTTTATTACTTACATGGCTATATTTATGTTAAAAGGTGGTTAAAGGATGCAAAATGGCTGATAGGAAAAAGTAACTAGTGTCTCAAAAGTGCTCACTTTACGGTGAACAGCCTACATAAGGAATCGCCTCCCAAGCGTTGTCAGGCATGAAGAAATACGCTGTGGGGCAATAGGGTCTGTAATTGTTATACGCCAACACATCGAGTTGCGCTTAAGTGAGTAAATTCAGCGAACGCACAGAAATCGACTTCCCTCCACTTGCACCACTGAACGGGAGATCCTGACAGAGACAATTAAAACGCGAAGAAAAGGCGGAGCCGACGTCACAACGGGTCATTTGTCGCGAGGCCTGCGGCACACGAGGGCAATTCCTATGACGGTGACAAATGAGTTCCGAGAGCCGCGAGGACTTCCCGACAGTCACTGATGCCGGCGTACCGCGCATGCGCCTTGCACGACGTGCGGCCGCGGGTTGATCATTAAGGCCGGGTGTTACACGTGCGGACAATGTCTGCGCGGCGCAGCAAAAGCGTTCCATGAGGGCTTGGCTTCTATGTAGCAGTGCACACGTAGCTGCGCCGCCGCCGCGATCTATTTCCGCACGTGTGCACACGGCCTAAGAGTGGGATGGACGTCGGCATTTTTTTGTAAAATAGTTGTTTGCGATCAATACGCGTATCTCTGTAAATATATGTTCTACAAATACGATTTTTTGCCAAAAAGGATAAAACACAATTATCTAAGCCCCTATTTCTTTTACTTTTGTCATGTTAAATGTATTCTTCAAGAAAAAACCATGAAAATGGTCAAATAACACATTTTTAAAGCTTGCCTATGCAGTTTCCTTAAGCGGCAAGAGAAAGTACAAACATACGGACATAATTTAATACGTGGTCTTTCATCGTGTGTAATAAAGTTCCACTGTTACAGATCCAATTTGCACACAGTACAGCGTTACGACGGAAACACCGCACGCCCTGCACGTAGGAGCGATGAGGCGCTAGAAACGCGTGTTAGTCTCCCCCGTATGACTCCCTCGCTTCTTGACCTTGGACGCGGGCTCCCATTCTTGTAGCTTTTTAGCGCGTTTGAGACAGGGAGGCGCGGCAGCAATAAGGGTGACACTGACACACCGCAAGGCGTTGAACTGGCGTACAGTGTTGCCGTCGTGCTGCGTGTACCTATGCAACTGTGCAAGGTCACCGCTCAAAGTTCGGTGCAGGTCCCTATAGTAGTTTCGCATGTTTCCAGCCAGTATATTACGATATATAGCAGTGTGAAAAAGCTACTTTTAGCTATGTTAAAAGGAATCCAAAAAAAGCATTTATAATGTGCATGTTGTATTGAGAGTATTATACAGTGACTCGTGAAAATATGCGGTCACTGCCTTGCGTAACGTAAGACCTTATAATATTACAGTACTGCATAGTTATGTACTAGTAAACAAAACTGTTTGCAGACATATGAATTATCTACCATCACAAATGTTAACAAAACTATTTCTCACACCGGAAAATAATTGCATGTGTCTCCTGAACAGTTTCGAATGAGTGATATCCATCTTCATGTGAATATTCGGTCACCATATTCATAAATATCATGCCCTCAGCACTTCCGGTACCTCGTTGGATACCCGTTTGTGTCTTATCACTTCTTTCGAATGAGCCTGAATGTTGGAAATTATTTTCTTTGTGTAATCGTGGTCTATATGATTCCATTCTTCCGTCAGCCTCTTCTTCAATTCTTTCGAGGTAACCGATATCCTCCTAACTGTAATGTTAAATTCATCCCACAGATCAATAGGGTTTACGCCAGATGATTGGGATGGCGTTTCGATAACCTTTGGACAGTTATATAGAAGCTATTCTTGCACCAGACGCGACTTGTGTTTCGGATCGTTGTCCTGATAAAACTTGAAAGTCTGTAGAGTACCTAATTTGTCAGCACTTCTATGCAAACTGACTAAGTATTACTAAGTAGTCTTCCTTCATTGTACCTCGATAAACACCCACTCCATCCGCTATCACGAGGATATGCAGTCCCACACCATACCGTGGCCGCCGCCTTGTTATACTGTTGGCTGCAAATTCTTATTTTGGAGCTCTTCGTTCGGTTTCCTACACGCCATAACCCCCACCATCTGACTGAAAGATGTTGAACTTGCTTTTGTCCATGAATATCACAACATTCTAACACTCCTGTTCCTTCTTGAAATTGTATTTGGCAAAGTAGAGTATACTATTCCTGTTCACTTTGCTTACATATGGTTTGTTCCTAGCAATTCTGTCATTATGTCCATTCTCTCTGATTAACCTTCAAACTGTTTCTGGCTGCACATGTATTCCACATTCCTGAAGTAACTCTGCAGTAATTTTCGGTGAATTTTATACTGGATTATATGTTATTTTCGTAGTATAGACTGTCTATGTCGCCCTTTCTATGGTAGAGATTCAATACTATCTTCCATTACATAACGTTTTACAATGTCACATGCTGTACTTTGAGGAATATTTACAATTGACGCAATATTCATCTGAGATAAGCCCTTAGTATGATGGAAGATGACGAGTTGTCCCAATGTTGTATTGCACCTCTCACGCCCCATCTGAAGGCTGCAGTAACTAGCAACGCAGAATGATATGTCAGGTGTACTCGCGCCTTCTTTCAATCTTGGCTGTGGTAGAATATGCGGCCACATTGCAGTGTACATACTACTGGCGAGTTTGACCAAATACTAAAGTGACATGATGTGGCACAGCTTTAAAGCAAATAATGGCAATACACCATCGTTTTTAGTTTATATTACATGCCGCTAATCCATTACTGCACATCAGTCATTCCTTTCTATAATCGTGTCACGTAATATTCCTCCGGCACGTATGCAATGACAATACTCCCTTACAACTTGTATACACACACAAAAAATAAGCAATTCAAGCGTCAAGCAGGCGCCCTACTGCTACGCGAATACACAGGGTGAATGGATACTAATGGGAAAAATTTCAGGAGGTGATTCCTAACCAGAAAAGGAACAAAAAAGTTAATGTCAATACATGTCTGGAAATGCATATTTGCCACGTTAGATAACACTGATGAACGACGTCTTCCTCTCATTAACATCACAGTGTGCTTTCGTGTGTTGCAGATTGTGTGATTGGAGCCAAGGCGAAGCACAATCGTCCGTTATTCGTTCCAGGAACAAGCCGAGATGGTGTCACCGGACTTAAAACCCCTTAGTTTTTACTTGTGAGGGGGCATCTGAAAAGTGTTTTGTATGCGGAGCCAGTTCCTGATGTGCAGCCCTTTAACAGAGTGTCCGTGTAGTCTGTGACGCTATTCGTGTGCAAGCTAGAACATTCGAAAGAGAGAGGCAACACATGCTGCGACATGTGGACACTTGCATTGCATCCCATGGTAGCCACTTTAAACACCTGTTGTAACCTGGAGGCACTTAATGCCATGCGATGTGTACCGGTCGTAATTGCTTTGTTGCAGGCTCGCCGTCCATTTCCGGACATATGTTGATATGGACTTTTTCGTTCCTTCTTCGCCACGAATGACCTCCTGAAGTTTGGCCTTTTAGTTTCCGTTCACTCTGTATATTCGTATCTGGGAAATGTGGCAGCCGTTACCATTGACCAGTGGGTTTTTTTCGGGGCACATCGGTTTCACCACCATACAATTTCGAAATCGCTCTATCTCCACCCCACGTGACCTTCGTCGGCATGAATTAATTTCTCGAAAACAGCGGCATGTAGCTTAAAAACACAAGACGGAATTTTTGTTCACCATGAGCACAAATGTGATGCCAAACCCTCACTTTTCATGGACGGGGGTTGATATTGGAGCCCATATTTTTGTCCTTTGTACTTCGTCGTTTAATAATGCAGAATACAGAAACTTAAAGACATTTATCGTTCATTCTCGCTGTGTTACTAGCGAAAAACATCTGCTTCAACTACACTTTCAAGGGCGGTTTTTACCTCCGCGGAACAGACTTAGGCTGCCTGTCGTGTATATATTTCCGACCTACTTTTCGATAAGAAATCACCTGCCGAAGTTTGTCGGTAGAATTCAGTTCCACCTTGTGTGCGTGCGTGTGTGTGTGTGTGTGTTATATATATATATATATATATATATATATATATATATATATATATATATATATATATATTCACACACAGACACACATACATATACACATACAGTTCCTGAAATACCCTATCAGGATTAAGCACCTCAACTAATGCGAATTATAGTGTCTATTAATTTAGTTTCCCAGTGGTCCTGAAATTTTCTTTTGCTTCGAATGAGCTAGATTAGCGGCAACCACTGCTAGGGCACGTTCTTAAAACTTTATTCTCTCTTTCAATATCAATCTATCAATCAGTAATTTGCAGTTTTATCATTTCTACGGAATTTCAATTTTGCAACGTAGTCAGTCAATTGTAAATTAAAACCACACCGGCGAGGGACAAAATTTGCTGGGATCTCTCGTTACCTTCAACGTAACGAACACCGGTTTTCACCGCCGACCTTGCTGCGCAGTACTCAAGGCCAGCCTCCTACCGACGGGACTTCGGGTAAGAAATGTCCACAGCAGAGCGCAAGTCACTTGCTTCGCTTCGGCTTGTAGTGCGAGCACGTTGAGGTGAGGTGCGGTCACTCCAGAAAACACTACAATATAAGAAATTTGCTTTCGCATATTTACCACAGCGTTGTGCACGCGTACTCAGAAAGCAGAAATTAAAAAGTTTTTTCATAATGCATCCATGGTAGCTTTCCAAATTTATAATGAAATTCTAAACTGTGTATACCTAATAGCATTTCTACATTTTCGCCGTGTTGTACGCTTAATTTCCCATATTACGTATAAAGGCTGTTCACGATAAAGTGAGCACTTTTGCAATCAACCTGGGAAAACAGTCACCGTTTCGACCTGCATATATTTTAACGGGCGCAGTGAGTAACATGTGCCCAATAAAGTTGGTAACGATGGAGGGAAAGTAGTTCCATGTCTCAACGTCAAATTAAAAGTGTCGGGTAATAGTTCGTGATAACTGAAATTATTTCTTTAGCTCCCGGTTTTTATGCGTCTAAGTGACACAATTAGCAGATTTGTAAGATATGATCAAGCCTAGGTCCTTCCTGATGCGCCACCTTCCGCGGTAGCTGCATTAAAATAACTAACACGTAACGCCCAAGCTCACTACTCGGAAAATTAAGCTCGCGCATACAAACCTGATGCACTGGTGCGAGCACTCCTCACAACGCAAACTGTAAATACTGTCCATGGCAACGTAGCATTACTGTCGGTTCACCTCCTCTGTGGTCGACGACGCACCGGCGGCTCCCAACCATAGTGTTCTGGGTTCGGGTCCCGCTTAAACTATTGGACGTGCATGCCGTTTCCACGAGTAAAAACATAGGTTGGTGCCCTTCCGGCCCTAAAACCTGAGACATTAAGTTCAATAAAACAATATGCACTTTTGAAAGCCCTACTTAAGATCTACTTGTATGCACGCTGGGTATTCTTCCGCCGTATGTAATATTAGCATTGTCATGGGCCTCGTCACTTTATTCATTCGTTGGTGAAGTGAAACTGTGAAATTATTAGAAAAGTAAATAATTTTTACACCTCGATGCAATAAAAAACGCAGAAAGCTATACAAATAATTTAAATGATCATAGATGGTTGCCTAACGCTTTTTATTCACGTTAAGATAAATACTTCCCCATCCATCGTTACCAACTTTACTGGACGCATGTCACTCAGTGCGCCCGTTAAAACAAATGCAGGCAGGGGCAGTGACTTTTTCCTAAGGTTGATTTCAAAAGTGCTCATTTTATCGTGAACCGCCTATACAAGAGTACACAGGGTTACACGCCCCGAATTTTGTGGGTGGTGTAGCACAGAATTTGCATCTTCAACCGACAATCATGTTATCACCACATTTCCTGGCGCCTTTATAAATTGTACATCTATAGCAATCTTAATTACAGCAAAAATTCACAACACGTGCTGCAACAAAAAAAAATTATATTCTGTTAAAAGATGAATTCACGCCTAACTATAACAATTAAAAAACTTACGCAGAGGGAAGTATCCCGAATACTCTTCCCCTTCACCCGATAATTTCCAGCAGTCTTTTTGAAAATGTGGTCTGGAGTTTCATCGACTCAGGTGTGATACAGCGCTACTGACTGGACAAGTTCATGTTGCTCGGACTAAAGACCCTTACAAGATTGAAAACTTTAAAATTTGTCTTCACGATTTGAATTTATGTTTGCTTTCCGACATGTTGTTTCATATGGAGCTTGACACAATGGAACTGTCAAGGTAAAATCAAGCAGCCATTTTGCTGAGAACCTAACAGAGGTTATGTGGAAAGTGCGTTATTTTATTGTAGGACGATTTTAATCTCGATAAATTAAACAAACCTCGCCTGAAATTAAATAAATGACAAACATATATAATGTGATAAGAAATATATGAATTGGCATTTTAATTAAGTACACAAATTAGTTTTTTTTTGTTTTGAAATTAACTTTTAATATAAACTTAAAGCATATTTAAAAAAAAAAAAAAAGGTACGTAAAATGCATTCCTGGATAATATCGTAATTATTTACATAACAAGATATACATTTTTACGAAGCTCGCAGAACTGGTGTGCAATTGTCTGAACTCTGACTTAATTTTATTGTGTATTGGTGATTTCGTCAGAGGAGAGGAAACGTAAAGTCAAATGCTAAAGTTTTCTACTGTGTAAGAAGCTTAAAAAAGGAGACGAAGAGGAGTGAGGGCAGTGGTGGTTGGCGCGCTCTTGCGCCCCGCAACCGCTGCTCTCTTGACAAAGAAGGGGGGGGGGGAAGCTGTGACGTATTTCCAATCCCCTTCCACCGTGATGGCGCGCGGATGGCATCGACCTCCTTACCTTGGCCTACTGTCCGCGCTAGCCAGCCCCAGCACCCTGGCCTCGGTCCCACGCCCCAGAGGCTGCGAGCATCTGTCCTCCCGGGGCGAAGACATGGGCAGGTACAAAGCAAGTAAGGTAAAAAGGCGAAGCTGAATGCTATTTTGGTGGGCCGATATTTTACTCTATTAGGAAGAATTTGCTGCCAACCGTACAACTCTTAAACATAATTATGTCTGTATTCAGGCAGACGTTTTAGTTACTGCTAATAACAATTTGGTAAAAATGTTATAATCAAATGCTGTATTCACAAACGGAAAATTAGGGACTAAATGCGCGTTTAACAATAGATGGTAGAGAATAGAAAGGTTGGCTACTCCGTTAAATGCACAATCGTTTATTGAAATTCTAATTGTTAATATTTCTGTCTTTTAAAAAGGTATTGTCGCTGATAACAACTCTTGTGCCATTTGTTCTTAGGCAATCTGCCTTTTGAAAATTCAATAAAGCTGAATTCCAATTCCTGCAATTGATTGCAAACATCAACTCCACCTTCTCCAACAACGAACATAACCGGAAACAAAACAACTCAACGCCCAGGCGCTGACAGTGCATGCCTACAACATTATACATATATATATATATATATATATATATATATATATATATATATATATATATATATATATATTATATTATTTATTTATTTATTTATTTAATGAATGGCGATAAGAATAATTCATCTTAATTGACTTGTCAATTAAGTAAATTTAAAAACAAACTTATATTGTTTATAAAATATACAGCTTTCTTTATTAGAGAGCATTATTTTCATTTTTTCAACAGTTGAAGTCATTCTACCTAATAATTTAAATCCCTATAGAGCTTCGATCCGCTATGCGCAGGTACGAACCCAGCCGCTGCAACAGCAGTGGTTCTCAAAACTTTCTCAATCCCCGGTATATTTTCTCTGATTTCAAGCGCCTTTTTTATAAATACTGATATAGGCTGTTTACGGTAAAATTAGCACTTTTGAAAGCTTTGCCTAAAGATCTATTAGTACGCACGTAGTGTTTTTTCCCGCCTTATGTAAGATTAACATTGCCATGGGCCTCGTCGCTTTCTTCAGGCATAGGTCAAGTGACACAGCAAAATTATTATAAAAGTAAGTCTTTTAAAAATCTGCTAATTTTTACACTTGGAAGCACTAAAAAAAAACAAAGCTACAGAAATAATTTAAGTTACCACAAATGGCTAGCTAACACTTTTGATTCGACGTTAACATATGGAACTACTTTCTCCTCCATCGTTATCAACTTTACTGGGCTCATGCCACTCAGTACGCCCGTTAAAAAATATGCTCGTAGGAGAAGTGACTTTTTTCTAAGGTTCATTTAAAAAGTGCTCATTTTATCGTGAACAGCCTTTAATGCAGTTTATTCTTGTCTGTGTTTGAAGTCCTGTCTACAATCGACCATAGCTGTGGACGTGGACGTGTCCGGATCTCGGCGTCAAGTGACATCACACTGACGCAGTCCCAATATGGTCTACAAATGCGTTGTCCGAAGATAGCTTTCAAAATCTGACGCTCGTGATAAATTAATCTGACACTAGACAGTGGTAAATGTGGCACATTATTTGTCGTAACGTTGTCATTTTTAAATGTTGCCGAATTACTGATTATTTAATGTTTACGAGATGGGTAACTTGAATATTTGTGCCGCAGTCACAGACAAGGTACCTAAGGGTGAAATTCATTTTCGGGTTTTGGGCTGTTTTTGTTAACTATTCTAGGAGGAATTCAATGAATTTCTGAGAACGTTTCAAATTTATCTTTATGTTTATAGGCCTTTACTGTTTTATTTTAAATAAGTTTGCAAACTGACATCCAAGAATTTTCTTTGGACTTAACATTCTTAAATATGTATCCTTCATATAAAATACTTCAGACCGAACGAAGACAGCACTAATTAGCATCTCATCCCCTTTGTCTTCGGAGAGCCCCCCCTTGCATGTCCATTGTTTACATTTATAACGCAAACCTTCCACGAATGCGCGACAAAGTATCAGATATTGTCTTCTTTTTCTATCAACTTACGACACAACTTGGGACGAAAGTCCAGTTTTCTGAATGTTTTGGGGCCGCCGTGGCTGAGTGGTTAGCCTGCTCGCCTCCCACCAAGGCGAACCGGGTTCAATCCCCGGCTGTGCCACCGGATTTTCGCATGTAGGAATCGTGCCGGACGATGCCGTTGGTCGGCAGGTTTTCTCGTGGATCTCCCGTTTCCCCCGCCCTTTCATTCCCGGCGCCGCTCCATACATTAATCGCCCGCATCGGTTCTCAAGACCTTGTTAAGAGCCGCCGAAATCTCCACTCAAATTCACAAGGAAGAAGAACACCCGTGAAGATTCCTGGAATCCATTAGAAAGAGCACGAGGGGTGGTTAATGTAATCAAGCAGATAACAGCCTACCACATGATGTAAAGAAAAACAGAAAACTGTCTGTGACGACTGCTATTCACTCGCACTCCTTCATATTTTCAAAGTCACCGACACCAATTCGGTTCTCAAGACCTCAATGCTAAAAGCCGCCCGCCAACTCTCTCAAGCCGCCCGCCAACTATCTCCACACCACCAACACTACTATCGACGAGAATACACCACTATTGTTTCTGCTTTCACTATCAACACTACATAGATTTATTTATATTTCATAGATACGTTGACCTCTCCGAGTACTGATTTAGGACCTTTGGCAGGGATCAACTTACTAAAGGAGTTAATATTTTACGATCAGTTGATAAGAACAAATCCGCGTTTGTGTGATCATTCTTATCACTTACTTCCTCCTACGCAACACCTTCTATGAGAAAGCGGCCGATAGCAGGGATGTTTGTAACTGTCGCTCATCCAGACTCTCACATGTGACGCCGTCTATGAGAAAGCGGCCGATAGCAGGGATGTTTGTAACTGTCGCTCATCCAGACTCTCACATGTGACGCCCAGTGTACATTCATCTTCACTAATGACACTTTTACTACCTCTTACTCCGAGTACATGATTGATCAGTTCCGCCATCCCCCGCCAGTTTAAGACACATAGAACATAATATCTATGCATATTATAAAAAAGGGTCGCCAGGTCGCGTGTGTCTGTGTTTGGGATAGAGGCTTCTAAACTATTTGATGTATTTTGGTACGGTTTTCACCATTTAGAGAATTTCATAAAGAAGGTTTAGGTATATAATACATAAATAATTAATGTAAGGATAGTAGATAAATGAATATAGACTTTTCTAATCATGTAGGGCACTTACATGGTTTACGCTGACTAAACCATGAGATATACACGAAATTAACGTACTACAGAATCGTAGATATCAAAAAGGACAACAAAAAAAGTCCGCGACAGTATATGTTTATCTTTTAAGGATGACCCACAGTAACAATATTTGCCTTTTTAAAAATAGGGATTCACTATGTCTTTTTTAAAAATAGGGATTCACTATGTCTTTTTAAAAATAGGGATTCACTTACGAACACAACACAGCATTATTCATATGTTGGTTACCTTAAGCATTTAGTGTATATACTTGATGCACACCTAAACAACGCCATATTTGTAAATCACATCCGAGCGAAGCCGAGGCGGGTCGCTATAGACTGTTCACGGTTAAGTGAGCACTTTTTAAGGCCCTTCCAACACGCAATAACCACTAATAAATACGTATATGTTATTGCAGTCTCAGGTTTTAAATTTCGAGGGAGTTCGAATGTATTCACTGTGTTTATTGGTCACATTGCAATGTTTATATTAGAAAGCAGCAGGAAGATGGAAATTGGATGAAAGGAAAAAATTTAGAAGGACCTTAAGAAGTGCTCACTTTACCGTGAATGGCCAATATTAATGAATATAGAGATAAAACTGAGCTCCAGTCTCACACGCACGCCAAGTTTACTAAGTCATCACCGAACCACACCATTCCGTATACAGTCCCGGGTACACCAAGAATGACCGAGTCTGTGTTCATAGTGTAATTCGATAGACGTCGCCGAATTAGTCTCTCGGCATAAAAGCGAAGATAAAAAAAAAAAAATTACATTCAAAAACGTAACATTTCAAACACCAATACGTTCCCGCAACTATAAAACAACACACAGTAATTACATATGTAACACGTGCAGTTTAACGTCGCTGTAAGTATCGCCAACAATTTATTGTCCTCGCCATGATAAAATAAATATTTTTTAAAAAAATCCTGACGTTTGGGCCCAGTGTGTCTTAAAATCGAATTCAATCTAAATCTTGTCTGCACAGTACAGTCTATGAAACGTTCCAGCACAGGTACAATACAACTATTTATTTTGCATTTTACAACTAATTATTTGTACAGCCAGTGTAGTAATGAATTACGTATGTAAGCTGCAGTAACTGACGTCAAGTATATCAACCACTGAACCTGGAAGTTACCACCAGTGAGCAGCCTACAGAGGTTTAAAGATTCAAACAGCTTTTGTACCACGCTTCTTCAAACAGAGTTTAATAAGGCCAATAAATGGCAATTACCTAGTTATGATTACGTCAGTTTATACACAAAGTATCGGAGAGAATTCCTTTTTGACAGACTTCAATTGTCACTGCCACAGCTCGATATCGAAACGGTAAGTACATACAGCTCAAGTCCGGTGTAACAAAACCTCGTCTTGAGGCAGCCACACCAGCGAAATTTAAAGCAGCTCGATAACATTACTAACGGTAAAGGATTTAGAAACTCTAGGAAATCAATGGGGCGAAAGCTACGTTTGACCAACCAACACAATTTGTGGACTGTTATACAGCATGTCGACGCACGTTTAAACAAAAGTCGACAGCTTACCTTACAGCCCGAATAAGACTATAGTCAGGCTACCTTTTTTTTTTTTTTTAACTGAGAATTCGCATAAGGAAAAACAGTTTTCACCCAATAGTAACGAATATACGCTTAATTTAGCTACAGCCATCATATATTTCTAAATGCGACCCCCATGACAGCTAAAATATAAATAGATGACGGGTCTAACGTCACTTAAAGCTCAACGGTCGTCCTATCCGCCATCTGAACGAGAAACTCTGGGCGGAAAACAATCGTTAACAGTAACCTGGTTACGCTATGGTTTTCAACACCTACACCTCGTGAACGAACATACTTCCACATCGTCCACGAGCACTGGCGATGGCACGGAAAAACTGACGTAACTTTTTGTCTCTCGTCTTAACGGGTCGACTACAACCGACAACTTATTCCTGGCATAAAGCCAAGACGGGAAGCATACAACATGAACAACACTAGTCTTCTCGGAGGAACACAGCAATGCAGAGACCCTTTTGTTCACAGGTCAAAGGTTGTGAGGGCATGTCTCGCAATATGCGCACACTGTGCACGACAAAATAAGTTACGGCGATAGAAGCCTGAATACTACAAAAACACCGTCAAAAATACATATCTTTGCGCGCGCGCGCCTGCTATCTCCATCATAGCTACCTTGAACGGTTTACTAATGTAATTAATTTACAGTAAAGGCAGTTCGCGATTAATTAAGCAATCTTCAAACCAACCTTTGTCAAATGTCACTGCCCTTACCTGCATATATTTTGGCGGACATATTGGCTGACATGCGTCCAGTGAAGTTGGCAACGATTGAGAGAAAGTAGTTCCATATATTAATGTTGTATTTAGAAGTGTTGGGTAAACATATGTGAATACTGATATTATTTATTACTCTTTCTGTTTTTTTAATGATTATAGTTTAAGTGTAAAAATTATCAAATTTGTAAAATAATTAGTTGTCTGATAATTCGACAGTTTTAATTTACCGAGGCAAGAACAAAGTGATGAGGCGCATGGCAATGTTTATTTTATATACGGTGGAAGAATACAGTACGTTCTATACAAGCAAATCTTACGCAGGACTTTCAAAAGTGCTCATTTAACCATGAAGAGCCTATATCAAATACGCCACGAATGTTAAATTACTACGTATACATACGCTGTTATTAAATACCCTAACCACTAAATAAGTTCCACAATACTACACTTTGCAGTCTTCTTGTTTTGACAAAAATGTTAACTAGTGAACGTGTATTCGTAGTTCCTACCTGTTATGAACTAGGGGCATGGTATCTGCCAACTGTCGAAGAGTTAGAAAGTTATAAAATATTACGTGTGTGTCCGAATTCACTGCAACGCGCCCTCGTTCACGTGTCCTTGGTCCTTTCAGTATCCACAATTCCTCACATTCCCTTAATTCCTCCGTGACAAAGTGGGTACAATTTCAAACACCCGTCTTCGTTTCGCAGTTTTCAACTCATATACGAAGGGGGGGAAAAAATCACATTTTTATGCTGCCTCGGTTTGTTTACGAACAACAATGTCCAGAAAATAATAGGACGATCTCCAAAACTGATACACATAATTGAAAAATAAAACTTGCAGTGTGGGTAACATTTAATAGACACCTAACTTCTAAGCAGTCTCTCTACTCGGCTTTGTATATTTTAGCGGGGCGAGAGAACGAGGAGAGATATCAATGCACGATAGTAGAAATATTATAAATCAAATTTGACAAGCATTATGTAAATAACGTTTGTTAAGGCTGTTCACGATAAAGTGAACATTTTTTAAAATCAACCTTAGGAATAAAAAGTCACTGCCCTTACAAGCATAAATTTCAACGGGAACCCTGAGTGACATGCGCCCAGTAAAGTTGGTAACGATGGATGGGAAGTAGTTCGCATATCTTAACGACGAATAATAAGTGTTAGGTAACCATTTCTGACAATTTAAATTATTTCTTTCCCTTTCTGTTTTTTTCTAATGCATTGAAGTGTTAAAATGAGCAGATTTGTTAAATATTTACTTTTATAATAATTCCACAGTTTCATTTGACCGATGCATGGATAGTGACGAGGCCTGTGATGATGTTGAAATTACGTAAGGCGGAAGAATACACAACGTGCATACAAGTAGATCTTAAGCAGGGGTTTCAAAAGTGCTAATTTTACTGTGAACATCCTATAGGAGAAAGCAATTAAATATACAATGATAGAATAACTTGTCTTTCACTGTCACCGTACATCTACAGCTTGCCGTTACTACTACTAAAAACACAGTGCCGCACACAATGACACTTACTTAAAAGGAAACTGTACGGTCGCTACATATAAAACGACGGCGATGGTGTAGTGTAACAAGTGGGGATTAATTAAGCCGCAAGCCTTCATTACACCAATAAAACACGTAGCAATCTCTTACGTACTTCATAATTGTCAATAAAACCATTATGTCAAACTTTGCAGCTGAACCGCCGAAATGATGGAAACTTCTTAGTGCATGGTTATAACTTCCCCGACAAACCACCGGGAGCATTTTGCCAACGTCACTTAACTCAGGCAATTATACCTATCTTTCAATCAAGAGAACCTCTGACTTCTGTGAGCACGCAACTCGGTGATGATATGGTAATCAGGAATGGATCACACCGAACTAATATGCAGCTTCAAAATATTTTCAGCCCTAAAATTAAAGACACGCCAGTAAAATGAACACACGTGTAATATGAAGCCCAACGCGGTGATGATTCAGTAATGGGGCTTTAAAAGAGCGGTCCTAATCGCAGAACACATGACATCACACGATAAAAGGGCAAATTCGACAACGTTCCGATTCCAAAAGTAGCGTATCCAAACATATTAAGTTATCAATACTATGAGTCAGGAAACTATGACTATATCTAATAACCCTTATTTACGTTAGTTGTGCCTTCGTAGTTACCTGAAGTATGAGATGATTTTTTTCTTAATTCGATGTTACATTATAACTATTAATTAATGATTTTTGATATAATTTTATTTGCTAAAACTGTATCTTGTTTATTACTTATTATTTAGTACATGTTTCTTTGTTTTAATTTATGTGAGGTAAGTTTGTACCAGCCACGGAATCTTTGTAGCACATACCTAATTTTAATCCAAATAACTCCGGATTCATTGTAAACTGATATCCTCTAAAAAAAATGTTGAGAGCTATGAAATGTACACTTAGGTAGGGACGCCGAAGCCCTTGTTGAAAATGCAAATGTGTGGTACAAATAAGTTACAATAAATTACTAACAGTAAGCTTGGCACAATGTTATTGTTTCTAATGATCACTTATACACAGGTTTAGCTTTAGAGTACGAGAAATTTCGGCCTGGTAAGAGATTCGAAGAACGGAATTGCTAAAGCGACTTTGGCCGATACAAAGTTTGTAATTTTTGCAATATAGTGGGTAAAATGCTAACGGAAACGTATTTTATTACTTTTTTTGTAATTGCATACAAAACAGCACACACATTTATTCAGTGAATTGAAGATGATCTAAAAATGTTAACAAATACAGATACAATATTTATTACATCATTTTCATGATGCTGTAATAAATAATTCACACGTAGGTCAAATATCAGTATTACACAAATTATTAATCTACAGATAAGACTACATACATTCACTATAGGCTGTTCCCGGTAAATTGAGCACATTTGAAAGTCCTGCATAATATCTGCTCTTTTCCATGCCATGTATTCTTACATCATATGCAAAATTAGATTTGCCTTAGATCTCAGTACGTATTTCATGCGTCGATTAAGTGAAACTGTAAAATTTTAGCATGGGCACGGAATTCTGGTGATATAAATTAATACATACTAAGCTATTCTTATTCTCTTCGCGCCTTGGCTGAAAACCGCAATGTTACAGTTTCTTCGTTACAATTATCGTTTACCAATGCAATTCACTGGTCGTCTGCTACTGCTGAAACCGCCTGTGCTGCACATCAGTAAGTAGTCTCCGCAGTAAATGTAGCCTCCAAACCAGACGCCAAACACCGGTCATCAGTGACTCATCTGTAGCATCATTAAAAATAAATGAACCAGAGATTATTTCATTTTTTTTTCGCAGTCGAGGCACAGCGATACGGGTGACAATTACACTAGCTCTAAGCCTTCTATAGGCCATTCACTGTAAAGTGAGCACTTTTGAAAGCCCTCTCGTTTGGAATAACAATCCTTAAATATATTTTATTGTTATCTTAGATGTTAACTTCCGAGTGATGTGGAATATTCACAATGTGTTTATTACTTACAAGTCATTATATATACAAAAATATGGTTAAAGGATTTTAAAAAACATGGCTTAGAGGAAAACGTAACTATGGCATCAAAAGTGCTCACTTTACCGTGAACAGCATATAACGTTGGCTACGGCCCAGAGCCAGGTGCTGAACCTGCGTGCAATGTTTCCGTTGTTACGCTTTCCTTTGTATATCAGATCTGTAACACTGGGCTTTTATAACACGCGATGATAGATCATGGATTACACTATGACTGCACGGTTTTACTTTTTTCTTCACTCTTAAAGAGTGGGATGGACCTGCGCGTCTTTTGTAAAATAGTTATTCGCGCGAATACACGTATCTCGGTAAATAAATGTTCTGCAAATACTACTTTTGTTAGAAAAGGTTTTAAAAACCATTATCTATGCCACTATTTTTTTTTCCTTTTGTCATATTAAGTGTATCCTGGAGGGAAAAAATCGTGAAAATGGTCAAATATCGAATTTTTAATGCTTGACTATGCAGGTCCCTTAAGCGGCAAGAGAAGAGTACAAAAATACGGGCGTAGTTTAAGTCCCACTGTTACTGATCTAATCTGAAGAGTAGAGCGTTACGGCGGAAACACTGCACGCCATGCGCGTAGGGGCGATGAGGCACTAGGCGCGCGTGCGTGTGTCACCCGTATCGCTCTCGTTCCTTGACCGCGGAAGCGCAGCTCCATCCCACTCTTAAAGGAAACTGCGCAGACAAGCTTTATAAAAAAAAATTTTTTCCTCTTAAAATACACTTGATATATCAAAGAAAAAAAAGTAAATAAACGGACCTGGATGAAAGTATTTTTTTTTTTACTTTTCCGGCAAATAGTCGTATACCGAGGGCATCTATTTGCCGATATAAACGTAAACCCGCAAACAACGAATCTGCAAAAAAAAAAAAAAAAATGCCCCGACTACTAGCTCTATAGGAACACCCGTCAGTAATGTCAGCTGGTGTCAGCAACAGAAGGAACGCGGCCTTTGAAGCTGCTGCGTCGATAAGGTCGAGCGCGCGATTAGGAAGGGAAGGAAGAAGTGGGTAGTGTTCCACTAGGGTTTGACTTGAGTTGGCCGAGCAGTAGCAGTCAGCTCTCGGGCGCAGAGTCGTGACCTAATGAATGAAGTCCTCCGCCGCCAGTGGCCTTCTGCGTGCCAGCGCCCCGCCTGCAGCACGTGTTGTGGATCAATACGGCCCTGACATTGCCCGCGCCGGCCGAAAACTGCACCCTCCCTTCCCTTTCCCCAGCACGCGCCCGTACACTCGCGACCAGGCTTCGCCATGCATGGCCGTATAGGGAATCAAAGGCTAAATTCGGACAAAGATCTTTCAGTCGTTTTTTGTGGCAGTATTCTCAACTAAAGATTTTTTGTTAAGAGATTGAACTCATCTATATTTTTAAACCTCCCAATTTTTTTTTAATTTCAAATGTACGTCTTCATTATTTATAAAATTATGACATTTTATAAATAATTAAATTGTGCATTTACAGTTTGAATGGTTTACAAATGTAGATGCGTTCAATCTCAAACAAGAAAAAACTATCACAAAAAGTGACTGAGATCTTGGTCGGAAATTAACCTTTGATTCCCTATACGCCCATGCATGGTGAAGCCTGACCTTAAGGCTGTTCACGAAAAACTCAGTACTTTTAAAATGAATCTAAGAGAAAAGTCACTGCTCCTATCTGCATATAATTTAACTGGCGCGCCGAGTGACATTCGCCCAGTCAAGTTGGTAACGATGGATGGAAAATAGTCCCTTATCTGAACGTCTAATAAGAAGTGTTAACCATTTGTGATATATTTAATTATTTGTTTCGCTTTCTTTTTTTTTCTAACTCAGCAAAGTGTAAATATGAGCATATTTGCAAAATATTTACTTCCCTAATTATTTCACAGTTTCACTTGACTTGCGCATGATTAAAGTGACGAGGACCTTGCCAATGTTAATTTTACATATAGCGGAATAATATACAACTTGCATACAAACTGATCTTAAGCTGTCCCTTTGGTGTAATTTTCTAGACTCGGTTAAGCTTTCTTCGCGTGAGGCGGAGTAATATACTGGAAATAGAACTTAATATACTGGAAATAGAACTAAGTGGGGCTTCAGGAAAGTTGGAAGTTACCGTTAATGGACTATGCATTCAAGATAATTTGATCCAAACAGTCGAATGAAAATTTTTTAAGGATTAGATGGTCGTATCTCGTGAATGAGTGAATATATATGGGCGGCTCTTAACATCGAGGTCTTGAGAGCCTACGAGGGTGAAGCGATGCGAGTATGGAGCAGCGGTGGAATTAAGGGGCGGGGGAAACGGGAGATCCCCGAAAAAACCCCGTCGACCAGCGGCATCGTCCGGCACGATCTCCAACATGCGAAAATCCGGAAGCGACCCCGCCGGGAATCGAACTCTGTTAAGAAAGGATAGGAGGCGAGTAGTCAAACTACTACGCCACGGCGGCCCCTGGTCCAATTGGTCGAATGGAAACATCTGATGGTCGTATTTCGTCTTCGGATGAGATCTGGCAGTGTATCAGGGTCTTCAAGCACGTGTTCGCCTCTCTTTGCTCCGATGTAGATGGGGCTTTACTTACTCTTGATCTGCGGCGGAGCGGACAAGCAGGGGAAGAGGATGTTAATCAGAAGGGGGTGAGCAAGGAGCTCAAGGGGGATTGGGAGGGGGCGCAGGCAATCACCATCCCGAGGCTCGCCGCATCCGGGGGTTCACGGAGAAGAAGAGGGTGGAAACGTCAGGGGGTTACCGAGATTGCCAAGAGGACTTACTCCTCGTCAGGGCACCCTCGCCAAAATGCGCCTATGACCGACGCCCTGTCCGCTTGAACTCTTTTCACGTCATCCCCCACGCCCAGCCCAGCACGAAAGCACCGCGGTATACTGAGAACGTTTGAAAGCCCCGCTCAGCATCTATAGGCCGTTTTAACATATTTGAGCACTTCTGAAATGAACCTTTGAAAAATGTGACTGCCCTCACCCACATACATTTTAACAAACACGCTGACTGGCACGCCGACTGTTAAGTTGGTAACGACGGAGGAGAATTAGTTGCATGGCTGAACGTCGAATTAAGTCTAAGGTAAAAAAGGTTCGCAATAAAGTTAGCACTTTTGAAATCGACCTTAGAAAAAAAATAACTGCTCCTACATGCGTTTATTTTAACGGGCGCAATGAGTGACATGCGTCCAGGAAAGATGGTAATGATGGAGGGAAAGTAGTTCCATATTTTAACGTCGAATGAAAAATATTAGGTTACCATTTGTGATAATTAAAATTGTTTCATTCGCTTCCTGTTTTTTTTTTTTGTGTATCAAAGTGTAAAAATGAGCAGGAATGTAAAATATTTACCTATTTCTATTAATTTCAGTTTCACTTGACCGATGCATGAATAAAGTGATGAGGCACATGGCAATGTAAATTTTACATATGGTGTAAGTATACACAATGTGAATACAAGTATATCTTAAGCAGGGCTTTCAAAAGTGCTCCGTTTGCCATGAAGAGCTTGTACTTGTTACACGAAAAATTAACATTGTCACGGGATAGAACACTTTATTCATACATCGATCAAGTGAAACACTGATATAGGAAATAAATAATTGTCAATTTTGCTGATTCTTACATTAAAAATACAAAAATGAAAAAAATATTTTCAAAATTCAAAAGTGTTTACCAAACAATCCATTCAATGTTAACATGTGGAACTACTTTCTCTCCGCCCCTGCCAGCTTTACCGGGCGCATGCCACTCAGTATGGCTTAAAATATGTGCAGATTAGAGACAGTGATATTTTACAAAGATTGTTTTCAAAATTGCTCAATCGCGAATTGCATATACTTTGTTTACACCAAAATAATATAATATTGCTATTCCATAAAACGGTAGCTCAAAGAAAAATATGTTTATGTATAGTCAATTCACAATTTTTTCCAACTTTCTGGCGCCCTACTAAAGTTCTACTTCCAAAATGGTCATCATGCAAACAAAGCTTAACCGAGTCTAGGAAATTACACCACAGGGACAGCGCACCGTATTCGTGCGCACTCAGTGTAATGTTATTTTGCATTAGAATTATTTCTCAATATAGACATTACCAACACACCTATTTTCTCCCTGTTTTCATTCATATTAATTACAAATGAATTATAATGATTTGTGGATCAAATATAAGCAGAAGTTAAATATAATAACATTTAAGGAATTTCTATGTTAACGCACGAATAAAACACATGGCACATTTAGGAAACAACCAGCACTTAATATATATGGGAGTGATTTTTCAAAAGTTTTATTCAAAAAGTTTGAAGAAACAGCGAATACACTATGGTCCCAAATAAGAATTAACAAATCTAAGCGAGTTTATTATGATCCTCCCTCAACCATTTCCATAAATTTTTTAATAAAAAAGGGGGGGAGGGTAGCAGGACGTAATGATTGCGACGCGGTATGCTTGCTTCTGCCCGCAGGGGAAGCCGCTATCTGTGGGAGTAAAAGGACGCGCTCACCAGACAAGAGTAATCCGAGGCAGTAATTCCATTACCTCCGACGGCGCCTAAGCCACGCGGACCAGGGCTGAGTAATGCAACATGCCGGGGCCATAAATCACGCACCTCGGCGGTATTTCCCGTCACAAAGTGAGCGACACGGGAATCCCGCCCTACCGTCTTACAATTGGCGTGTATCGAAACCGCCGTAAAAAAAAACACATTAGATATCGAAACCCTGTAATACATTGCCTTTATCTGCTCGTGCCTTCACTCTTAGAAATAAATTCCATGAAATTAAGGGGAAATAATGGTTAAAAAAAAAAAAAAGACAATACAGAACGCTTCGCTCCCCCCTCCCCCCAATATCGTACCATCCGTAAATTCACCAATCTTTCCGTGAGTGGGTGGAGGGATTTGGACGGCTCTTAACAGCGAGATTTTGAGAGCCGATGAGGGTTATTGAAGTGAATATGGAGTAGCACCGGAATGGAGGAGCGGGGGAAACGGGAGATCCCCGAGAAAACCCGCCGACCAACGGCATTGCCCGGTACGATTTCCACTTGCGAAAAGCCGATGACCCGGCCGAGGATCGAACCCGATACGCCTTGGTGTGAGGCGAGCGTGCTAATCGCTCAGCGACCGCGGACCCAAAATCTTTCCGTGAATTCATAGAACCTGTCCATTAATTTGCTACTAGATTTTGTGTATCTGCGAGTTACAAAAAAAATATTCTCGTTATGTCGGTTTCAACTATTTGAAATATTTTTATCTCTGAATCATGCCTTGAACACGAGTAAAAAAATTCGGCGCCCGCGACTCTAAACTCTCTGCTATTATAGGCTGTTCACGATAAAGTGAGCACATTTGAAACACTAGTAACTTACTTCCTATTACCCACTTTTTTTTTATCTTTCTACGACCTTTTAAATTAAATATTGCCAAGTAACAAATACGGTATAATATTTCACCAGACACGAAAGTTAACCTAAGGCTACTATAAAATACATTTATTGACTTCTATTCCAAATGAGTACGCTTCAAAAGGTGCTCACTTTACCGTGAATAACCTTTATCATATCTTGTTACAGGGAACGAGTGTTGACTTAATATAGAAAAAAATACTAAAACTGTTTTTCTAGTAATGTTGGACTGTGTGTAGTGTTGCTAACTGCATCTCACTTTTCAAGCCAGACTTCGTCTCGAGCAAGCATTATTTTAGAAACCCTTAAAGCTGGGGGGGGGGGGGAGGGCACACACACTCACACGCACACATTGAATTTTGATAAGGAAAAAGAAAATGGGAAGGGGGAAGAATTCTTACTTGTGCCTTTAGACATGTTTTTCCTCGGCAGTTACCACCCGTTCTACTCCGGACGTCTAAAACCTTCCAGCAATAAAACACAAAATATAAAAAAAAAATTCTGTTAATGTACATTGTTTCTTACTAAAATACAAACAGATAAGAAAAATAATTGACCCACGTAGCCTCTTGCCGTTTGCTTGTTCATTTAATTCACCTAATATCTAAGGGATCATAACTTAAATAATTGTACAGCCCTATGTTGAGTTCAGTTAAAAATAGGGGGTGGTAACAATACTCTCTAACAGCCACACGCCCATCTGAATTTCATTACAATAGACACGTCACCGTTGACTTGTGAATATTCCCCACAAACCAAGCGGCCTCCCTGGCCACAGACGTCAAGGAGTTTCACTCGAAGCCAGAGGTTTCGGTTCGAATCCCGGATAAGTCACGGCCATGATGCGAATGAGATTTTCAGTCGCCACCGGGTTAGTCGAAAGGCATGAAAGCTGGGACGATAAAATACCCAATCAAAATATTCACTAATTAATTTAATGTAAGCGGGCTTGGCACGGATTATGACACAACAGCAGTATGGAAACTGTTTGCAGCAATCAGTTGAGAAATAAATATAAACCACTCATCGCATTCCCCCCCCCCCCACACTAACCGGCCTCTTCAAAGAAAAGAGTACAGCTAAAACTTGTGTAAATTTGTATACTACCAAGAAACTTACGGAAATATATTTTCTTAAAATACTCTGGGGCGCAACAAGGCTGCCAAGTTTTAAAATATTAAAATAATTGGATTAGATAACAGTGAATATTTCGACTAGATATTCAACTTTCCTGAAGCCCTGCCAAAGTTATACTTATAGGCTATTCCATCAGCCTCATGCATACAAAGCTCAGCAAGTCTAGAAAATTGAACTAAAGGGAAAACGCACCATCTCCGTGCGCACTCTAGTTTAAAATAGTTTTCCTAAGAACTACTACTTACTAGACTTTGTAAACACACATATTTCTTCTCTGGTTTTATTCATATTAACTATAATACATCCAAATATAATAATGTATAGATAACATTTAAGTGTTGCTGATCGGCGCCGCGCGGGCGAGCGAAGATAGGGACACAAGTCGTTACGTGATAGCGGCAGGCGAGCGGGCAGCATATCAGTTTCAAAGCGGGCAGACAATACAATCTCTGTAGCGGCGCATTCTGCTGACTCTGATCGTATTGTTTTCGGCCGAAATTTGAAGAATACTCTGGATTATTGACCTCGTTCTCTCAGCGTACCTCGGGGTGTGTTGAACCTTCGAGATGGCCAGGGCAGCCCCTTTATAAGTTTTCAAGGCATCCCGGCCGAGTGAGTGGAGTTGAGTGGCTAATTTCCGCGCCATAGAAGAGCGAGCAGCGTGACCGGCAGAGGAGAAGGGAAGTCTGCGACTGCGAGTGTCAATGTTTTGAAGGACGCGACTGGCACACTGGCCTATTCGACTAGATGCGAGAGTGAAAGACATAAGTTATGGAAACAGACTGAACCCGTGCTAATAATGAGTATGAGTTAATTGACTGTAACTAACAGAGACAAAGAAAGACGTTAATTGGAGTTGAAATAGACTTTAGATATTGCGCTCACTTTTAAATAAAATTAGTAAAAGTGAAGAAAGACAGCTAATTAATTATGTAGATAATAGCAGAGTGAATACAGAAATCATTTTCTTATATTTTTTTACTAAGACCTCCTCATCCCTCATGAAATCAGATACGCTCCTCACGCGTCATCATATGTAACAATATGATTAAAAGTTCGGTTTAACAAAAAAAAATAAGAATTTGATGTTTACTAGAGAATAAAACACTTGTGATACATGACATTTAGTAAACAACCAAACTACGTCATATGAGGGAGACTTTTCAAAGGTTTGATTCAAAAAGTGTGGAAATATGGCGAATAGGGTATACCACTGTTACACTTAATGCCTTAAATTATTTATCAACTTCATGTGACTGTTGCCAATCATTGGTTCTCGTAGGAAACCGGATAACCTGATGTGTATTGGGGATGGGGAGAGAACGAAGAGAGAGAAGAGAGGAAGAAGAGAGCGAGGAGGCGAAGTACGATGACAAAACTTCGCAACACGGGTATACATTACAGCGCTGACGACAGCGACTTGAAAGGCGTTGATCGCCGATGTGCAAAGATGAGGGGGAGGCCGTGTTCACGGCAGCAGACGAGGGCTACAGGGGTAGATTATTATAGACTTGGAGTAACGAAGGGAACTGCGGGACGAGGGGGTGTGCAGAACTCCGCCGAAACGAGGATTGGGGAAAAACCAAAAAATTGCCAGGTCGAGAAAAATAAGAAATGAAAAAAGGCAAGTGGAGAATAAGAACAAAGAGAAATCTCATTCCTGGTCATTAAATATGCAACAAAAGAAGCGGGAGTGAAGAGTTTAAAGGGTTGGGGAGAAGAACAGAAGCTGCAAGAAGAAACACAGAAGGTACTTGGGGCATTTATATATAAGTCAAAAAGAATTTCCAAGAGAAAATAAAGACGTACAAAGAGAGACGCGCTGCATGCTTGCGGCGGAACAAGGAAAAACTGAGATGTTTTAGAGAAACTTCCACAAACTGAGATGCTTTAGAGAAACTTCCACGACATTCTTCAAGACGTTATAACATTTCGGTGGAATAGAACTACACATACCTGAAAATACAAACTTATTCATGCCTACAATATTTTCAAGTTTACAATTGAGGGGTTGAATAAAGATGACTGTCGATCGAAATTGAATTAGTCGATAACCCCCTTTTAATACTATTCTCCAATTATAAAATCCAAATAATAAAATCCTTACCGCAGTTATACAGTAAGGCCTGTGTGCCACGATATAGGCTATTCACGGTAAAGTGAGTACACATACTGTTGCATGTTTAAATTTAAAAATTAATTACTGAAACAATGCTGTGTTGGGTTATCTAAATACATACATAAATACATTCAAAAAATAATGAGGCAAGCTGTTCGCAGTAAATTATACGACATGACAAACGTCATGGGATACCCGTCTAATAACGTATAGGAACCCCTCTAGCCCGAAGAAGTGCAGTAACCCGTCGTGGCATGGACTCCACAAGTGGACGGAAGAGATGTTAAGCCACACTGTCTGAATAGCTGCCCAAAGTTCCCAGGTATTTCTAGGTGCAAGATCTTGGGTGCGATTGGCTCTCTCTGCCACGTCCCATTAATGGTCTATTGGGTTCATGTCGGGGGAAAGTCCTGGCCAATCCATTTACTGGAACTCTCCAGAATGCTATTCGGGCCAGTCCTGGGCATCTGCAGCCCGATGAGACTGCGCATTATCCTGTTGGAACATCCTATCGTTGTCAGGAAAAAAAAGTCCATGAATGGTTGCAAATGGTCACCAAGAAGAGTTTTGCGGGTACATGGACAAGTGGACCCAAACCATGCCACGTTGACACACCCCACACTATTACGGAACTACCATCAGCCTGCATGGTGCCTTGTTGACAACTGGATTCCATGGCCTCAATGGGTTTGCAATATACCCAAACCCTGCCATCAGCCCGAAACAAGCCGTACGGTGACCATCGGATCAGGCCACATGTTTCCAGTCCTCCATGGTACAATTAGCAACCTCGCGAGCCTAAGTGACGCGTTGTGCCCGGTGTCGTGCTGTTAACAGGGGCACTCTGGTGGGTCTTCTGCTTCCATATACCATGGAAGCCAATGCACGTTGCACAGATCTGCTATATAAACGTCTTGACATCTCCTTCATTGAATGTGGCTGTGATTTGAGCAAGTGTTACTGCTCTGTTAGAACGGGCAATTCGACCCAACCTCCGCCGGTCACGATCAAGTAACTTTGGACGGCCACTGCGTTGTCCACGGTGGATCGTGATGCCTTTATTTTTATATTCCCTGTGCACACGTGACACCGTGGATTGAGGAATGTTGAAAGCATTCACTACTTCTACAATTTAACGTCCCATTCTTTTGGCACCCGCAACAATGCCCCGTTAGAACTCTGATAACTCACATCACCTTGCCATGAGCATGTAAACAACAGTCAATCCGAATTACACGACCACCTGTTCACAACCGAGACTGATTTCGGCCGCGCAACGTCTTCCTGCAGCAATGACGCCACGAGTCATCAGTTACATAGTGTAATACCATGGCTTTTGTCATGTCAGTGTATATACTCAATAACTTAAGTAGTGTCCACCCTATCCACATCCAGAAGGGAAACGCCTCTACTACGCCCCCCCCCCCCCTTTTTTCTCTTCACGATGCATTTATACGTATGTGTGTACATAGATACATGCATATCCTTGCTCTTAACCAGACGCCGTTTAATGTAAATAACGTCTTACATTTCTACAACAATGTTGGCAGCGCGCTATGAAAAGCAGTTTTGCGTATGAATATCTTATTAAATGTGTGAAACGTAAATCTACAGAGTGTTGCCACTTACAGGCAGAGGAGGGAACGGGAGCCCACCACACGACGGCAGTGCCCATCACATTCCCCGACATGAGATCCCAAGGCCGAAAGTTCCCTCCCGCCGGGGCCAGGGATAGACTCGGTAACCCAATAAAACATATAGCAGTGTATACCCCGAATTGAACGTGTCCTCACTTGGTACATGGATTTCCCATTATCTCTATTCGTTAGTACGATTTGGTGGTTATTTTTGGAGTGCTAATAACGCCCCTCCATACCACAGAAATTAATACGTTGTTCGCTCGCAGTTTGTCTAGCCTTTCACTACACATCATTATAGTCATTTGGGGTCACTTTGTACCAGGCGGTCGGGGGGAGGAGGGAGAGAACTTTGCATCACTTGTCTTATTAAATTTCAAATGAAAAATTTACTATTCCTTCGTACACTAGTGGAAATGCATTTAAGAAAAGAGTCTTCCAAGGATTGCAGGCACACTGCAACACACGCGATGGAATCGCACAGCCAACTCAACTCGTGTTGTCAGACGAAACTTGGTATAAAGACTGCATACTGGTGTAGGCGAGTGGTGCACTTCCATTTACAATCAGAGCGATAAGGGCCTTAGTTATTATTGAGATCTGCATTAAAAATTGCACTGATTGGAATATCAAGTGTTAATAGTATAGATAGGTAATTTAATGTTGTAAATAATACCTGTGTGCATTTTTATAACATTGTAAATAAATTAAGAAAAATTTTAGTTCTTTCAACTTTCATCAAGACCTCCGTCCCTCACAAATTCTGTTATGCCCTATGCAATTCGCAACCATATATTAAGTCGAGGGCAGGATTTTTTTTTCCAGGGGTTGATTTCAAATTGCTTTATTAACCGCAAAATCAACTGGATTGAAGACGACCAGTGATTAACGCCTGATTATTGTAAGCACTTCAAGTAAGCATCACGACTACTTAAGACACTCAGGAGCAAGACCTAATTCCTACTTTCCTACTCTACCACAGGGGAAGCTGACCAGCTATATGCTATTCACTGTAAAGTGAGTACTTTTTAGAGCCCTCTCATTTAGAATAACAGTCGATAAATATATTTAGTTTTAGCTTAGACTAACTTTAGAGTCCGGTGGAATATGCACACTGTATTCATTACTTATATGGCAATATTTATTTTAAAAGATGGTTAAAGGACATGAAGTGACTGAAAGGAAAAATTAATTAAGGCCTCAAAAGTGCTCACTTTACCGTGAACAGCCTATAGTTCACAAGAGAGCTGTGACAAACAAACTGTCTCTTATCTGCGACACACAAAATGTCTTCGGTTAATGCGTAAATTTTAATAATAGCGTTAGTCACTATCACCAAAATAAAAACCCGTACTGATGATAAATACACGACCATTTCCTCTTGATAGACCGTGTGATTAGTTTTCCAACAATAGATACCACTAAAACAATTTTGTAAAAAAAGTTTGTCAGTATGCCAAATGCGGATTACTATATTTAATTAATTATAATATAAATTTTAAAGGTAACAAAACACTTTGAGCAAAGAAGTTAGATATTCTGCTACGGAATACACCAACTCCATTATACTTTTCAAAATATCTTATACGTCACATAATCTGCTGCCGTCTGTAGCCCACCTTGCAGTACCTATCAAGTTAATAAGGGCGTTAGCATCGTTAACTAGCGTAAATACATGTCCTGAAATTGTGTTCCGTAGTAGTAGCTGTTTGCAGGCATCATCTACCCACAGGTACACACAGCTTTCACTCAATACCTTGTGCAGTAAACTGTAAACGTGGCTCGTCCCACACACAGTCGTCACCCTTAAGAGTTCTTCGATACGAAAAGAATGTCAAAGTATAATTAGAGAAAGAACTGGGGCTAGATAAAAACGTCCAAGTCGTTTGACCAAGCGATTGAACTTACTACCCGCCACTCCGGCCAGGGGGTTAAGTTCTTTTCAGAATTATTTCGCCCAAGAGCAATATGCAGTTGAGTGAGACCAACATGCACATAGGTAACTACAACTATACGGTTTTAATTTTCTCCTAACTCTAAGGAAATCGCGCAGGGAAGCTCTAAAAAACCGATTTTTACAATTTCGCAATTATTTCTCTTCGAACACAGTATGATAAAAATAAAATCGTATGGGCCTAGATAATTGGTTTTTATCTTTTTTTCTGGCAAAGTCGCATTTCCGAAATGTTTGTCGAGGTATGGGCAAACTACGATTGTGCAACGGGATACAAACGCTTAAAGACCTCCATCCCTCACAAACGTTGATACGCCATACGCCCGTTCACGCCAGCCAGTTCGACCAATCGGGGCGGGACAGGCGACCGAGATCTGATAGCCGGCCACTGTTACGGCAACAGGCGTGCCAGAGGAGGCAAGCCAGTCCTTGAAGGAAGAGTGGCGACCTTGGAACTAGCGCCGAGCGGTCAGATCAATAGGAGCTTGCAGTGCGGTCCAGGGTTCCTGATTGGTGGACGGTCAACACGGCGAGCCTCCTAACAGCGCTTGCTGAGGTCACGTGATGCCAGTACGACGCGACTGTGCGATATGGCGATATATTATTTTCATATACAGTGCATCTGCTATAACGCTCTAAAAATGCTGAGCTACATTGTATATCGCGGTGAAAAGAAACGCCAATTGGACAGCGAACCACATTCGTGCGCACTCAGTGTAACAAAATTTTGCATAAGAACTATTTCATACTAGGCATTACCAATACACCTGTTTCCTCGCTGTTTTTATTCACATTTATTATAAATGAAATAAATATAAGTAAATGTTAAATTTAACCAAAAATACAGGGCGAGTCCTTTAAAAGAGGTCCCATGGGACGTGTGTAACGGAGCGAGGAAATGAGGAAACACAGTCCACGGGGCCTCTTTTAAAGGACTCATCCTTTATAAAGCAGTCGTAATACATGGCATACTTAGAAAACTACCAAGCACGCCATTCATTGGGTGATTTTTCAAAGGTTTGATTGCAAAAGTATGAAGAAATCACGAATAGACTATAACGCTAAACATTGAGCAACTAGCTTTCGACTCCTACGGCCTGAGATAGGATATGGAGGGTCAGAAAAAAAGATATAAAATGGAACCAACGAGCACTCCAGCTCACGCTCCAATTTCGCACACTTCACTAATGACAACAAACAAGGAACAAGGTTATTTAACAGAATGTACACTGGATTGTTTTCTAATTATGTAAACATCGATTGCGGTAGCCGGGAACAAGCACAACTAAATATCAGTAGAAACATGATGCGCAATACAACCACACAACTGGGTTTTTTTTATACTGTTAGAGATCTCCCTAATAAATGTGACAAGTCATAGAATAAAACCCCATTAAAATGAGGGAAAATCAATAAATGCTATTTTTCAAATTAAAATAAACTGTAAGAGCAAGAAAAAAAGACCACAATTGTGTGGTCTTTAATTTTGTTCATGAACATTTCGTCTCTTATCAAGGTGTATGGTTTTCCTGTAAACTAAGAAGATCTACAGGAAAAGTGCACACTCAGACATTTTTTTTCAATATGGAGGCCAAAGAAACACAAATCAGAATGTAGATTTTACACAAAAAAAATTAGACTGATAAGTTACAGCAAAATTTTACATGTCATATGCCGCAAGTCAAAATACGGATGCAAATAATTTAAGTCAATTAATTCAACCTATTCCTTAGTCATGCAATGGAAATTAAAATCAGTGAATACTGACAGAGCTTATATGACAAAAATTTTCATTTTCATTTTTTTTTGTTTTTGGTGGGGAGAACAAGTACCGAGACAAGAAGACGGGGCTTGTATTCTACCAACAGACGAGTTGATGTTAATGTTTCAGTCTGAAGGCAGTGAAATGTAATGTGAGAGCACTGGGCATCCTCTTTATACATCCAGTCTCTCCGGTGGGCATGCACAACACGACGTCGGCCTCGTAGCAAGAAAAGATCTTTATAACGAAGTCATAACCTTTCTCGAACAGAAAACACGTGTGGAAAAACTAATATCTTAATTGAATTCTAGCTCGGTAGCCTGAGAAGGCCCGCATTCAACCTCCGGCATGATTCAATTTATAAGTACCGACTGTTTCAAAGCCCACTCTCTCAGTTTTCAACTTCGTTTTGTACGCTCCCGCGAGAGTTGTGAATACTGCCGTCAGCCAATTCTAAGGAGGGAAGACAAAACGAGACAATAATTAGCGACCGACTGACGAAATACAGGCAAAACACTATTAACGTGTGTTAAGTGAATTTATTGTAATAAGATAAACGCAATTTCAGCAAATTAATCGTTTCGTTTTGTACGTATTTTTATTTTATTATTTCCGCCAATGTAAATGCATTGTGAAAATTAATATCTTTGGTAATCCCTTAAACGTTATCGTCCGAATAATTGCTCATCTCGCAAAAGGCAGGTCTCGATTTTGTAATTTGAGAAAAATTGAACACGTCTAAGACCAGCAAAAAGATTCTTACAGTCAGGACGACAACAAGAAAGGTAAGAATTGTAGCAGCGCACACCCGTGGACAGAGGGTCGAATAACCATGGATAAAGGGCAAAGGAAAATGAGTGGCAGGCAAAAATGATAATCAAAACGTTTATTTGGAAGAGAGCAGTGGCACAGAGGAATGTCGGTAGCTCAAAATGCTATAAATAAATCGCTCCTAAAAATTCTTAACAGTATGAATTTTTTGCTTTTATTCAAATGCGAGAGCTGAACATCATTTTCTTAATTTATCGAAACCAATAAAAAGTACAGACATCTTTAACAAAAACGTTTCCCGCGTCACAAAAGGCTGTTCACGATAAAGTGAGCACTTTTGAAATGAACCTTAGAAAAAAGTCACTGTACCTGCATGCATATATTTTTATGGGCTCACTCAGTGGTATGCGGCCAATAAAGTTGGTAACGGTGGACGTTAGGTAACCATTTCTGAAGTGTTAAGAGCTTGCATTGATCACTAGACTGATTAGTGCAATGTAACAAGCAACTGTTTTTGTGCTACAGCAACACAAACGACTGCTCTAATTAGCGGAGTAGAAAAGTGACACAGTTTACTTTCAAGAGGTAACTGTATTTGGTTCTATGAATACAGAGCCAAATTTTAACTAAAAATCAAAATAAATTCAGAACCGTAAGTTGCTTATTGTTTTGCGATCCATTATCTGCCTTCTTGCTGTACTGTCCTTTTCCTGTTGCACATTGCTCTAATGAATATTCCCCTGGCTCATCTGCCATTTCAACATCTCTCATCGTTGGACGTTTCGACAAATAAAACTTGTTTAGACACAAGACGCGTCCGTTTTATTAGCACGTGTTTGTAAAGAGTAAGAATGATCGTCTTATAACTAAAAAGTAAATTTTATCTAATCAAACAACCTCGTCAGAGTCCTAAAAGCGTGGGAGCGCTAGTGGCGACCGAGACATGCGCATCAACTTTCTCATCGCTTCTACGCGCGAAGCACTGAACTGACGTGCCGGCTTGCCGTCGATAACGCGCTTCTTAGTCCAGGAATATTAGGGGTTTCACCTCGGAATGAGAGATAGTCAGCTATAAACTTGTATAAACCTTTATTTTGACACCACCCTAAAACTTGTCTCAAAACCTACCTATTGTAGGGTGTCCGCGACCACAGATATTTCAAGGTCAAAGGTCAAAAAACGATTTTTTTTTTTAACACATTTATTGCAAATATCTCGTTTCCTATGGGTTTTATGCTATTTGTATTTATTATAAATATTGTAGAAGATTAAATTCTCTACAACTTTTGTTTAAACATTTTTTTTATATCTTGAACCATTTTCGATATAGAGGGCAGAGCGCGCGCCAGTGTTTAACTATTTAGAGTATCATTCGAGGTCAACCTGTAGTCCCGATTAAAAACACGATGTATAAAGTTTATAAATTATTGATAAATATATAATTCTAAATAATTTGCATTTTTTATTAACTATTACGTTATAATTAATAATTTTTTTCAATAATTCAGTATCTATTCATTTAATAATACTTACCTACTCGTATACTTATAAAGTCATTAAGGAAAATACTTTAATTATTTTTTAATTCTAATCTTATTTATACTAATTACTTCTTAACTAAATAAAAAGAAAAGAATTAAATTGTTAATTAATGTTTTTATTGAAAAATACCATTTCATACATTTATGAACGTTGAAATTAAAAAAACTGAATAATAATAAGAACTACAAGTTCTAATTTCAATTTTCTTCTTCTTCATCGTCGTCTTCCAGTCGCTGTAAAATGTCAAATTCGACATTTGCCTCCAGTTCTTCCAGGATTTTGGGGTCAAAAGTACCGTCTTCATTGATATCACTCTGATATGGTGAAGCATTAAGACAAGCTTGCCCATTACACTGGCCGCAAGCTAAAGAGCACTGCAACCCTGCTTTCCTGCATCCACATCGCGAACCACAACCATTCTTGCGTCTATACTTTTCTTTTTTCTTTGTCTCTGCGGCCTCGTCAGCTATTTCACCACAAAATAAACACTGCTTCTTGAAATCGAACACTTCACTTAGTCTTTTATGCGGTACAGTTGGAGAAGCTGTAGTTTCATCTTGTTCTAGTCGCCGTTTTGCTGCTAATATACAATTTTTGCTAATGTAAACAGTTCGGCACTTTTCATGCACTTGTACAGAGGTTACGGTTTTTAAATAATCAATAAGACCGTCGTTTCGTTCGATACTTGCAGTTCTCAGAGTTTTTATACCACGCACTAGATTCACTAATGATTCACCTTCCGAATCTGACTTTTTACATATAAAACACAAATTATCCATCACTCTTAAAATTGTACGTCCGTAGTTACCAAGATACGATTCAAAACTAACGAATAACAGTGGTTCCTTGAAAAAAAAACCGGTCGTGAGTAAGCAATTGAACATCTGTCCTTTCTGGCTATAAATAGAAAGGTTCGTACTATACAATAGAGGTCCGTTGTCCCAGGTATAATTTTTAACGTTTTAAAGGAATCTATAAGTTTACGGATTTCAATATAGATGTACTTAATTATTTTCTACTTAAAATGTAATTAAAGTATTTCCCTTAATAACTTTACAAGTACACGAGTAGGTAAGTATTATTAAATGAAGACACACTGAATTATTGAAAAAAATTATTAATTATAACGTAATAGTTAATAAAAAATGCAAATTATTTAGAATTATATATTTATCAATAATTTATAAACTTTATACATCGTGTTTTTAATCGGGACTACAGGTTGACCTCGAATGATACTCTAAATAGTTAAACACTGCGCGCGCTCTGCCCTCTATATCGAAAATGGTTCAAGATATAAAAAAAATGTTTAAACAAAAGTTGTAGAGAATTTAATCTTCTACAATATTTATAATAAATACAAATAGCATAAAACCCATAGGAAACGAGATATTTGCAATAAATGTGTAAAAAAAATCGATTTTTTGACCTTTGACCTTGAAATATCTGTGGTCGCGGACACCCTACGATAGGTAGGTTTTGAGACAAGTTTTAGGGTGTCAAAATAAAGGTTTATACAAGTTTATAGCTGACTATCTCTCATTCCGAGATTCTTGCCCTCATTTGACTAATATTCCTGGACTATCTACGAGACTTTCAGCGGAGACCCTACAATTTTGTGAGGCAATGTTAAAAGTAAAGATTTGATGCACGTCCCTATTCGACGAGAACACTGCACGCCACCAGAGCCTTGCACTTTAGTGGCGATGTGTAGTGTAGGCCAGCCCTGATCGCACCCGCGCTTCTCTCCTTCATGTGCGAGAAATAGCTCGAGGTAGGCAGGCCCCTAAACACGATTACGTACCAAAATATTTTCTGTAAAATAGTTTGCGCGAATACGCGTATGTCAGTAAATAATGTTCTAATCATAGGCCTACGGTATTTTGTCAGATAACGTAAAACCCAATTAGCTAATGTCGTAAGTGTTGGCAAAGAAAAAATCTCTAAAAGCTTTCCATCGCAATTCTTTTCAGAGTTAGGAGAAAAGTACAATCACACGTCGGTAGTTGAACCTGTCGACTTCATTGCGTGTAATGAAGTCGTGCTGTTATAGGCTGTTCACAGTAAAGTGAGCACTTATGAAAGCCCTGCTTAAAATCTGCTTGTATGCCCGTTGTGTATTATTCCGCCTTATGCAAGATTAGCATTGTCATGTGCCTCATTACTTTATTTATGCGTCGGTGAAAAGAAACTCAGAAATTATTATAAAAGTAAATATTTTACAAATCTGCTCATTCTTACACTGCGATGCATAAAAAAACCAAAAACGAAAGAAATAATTTAAGTTATCATAAATGGTTGCCTAACAATTTTTATTCGACGTTAAACTACTTCCCATCAATCGTTACCAGTTTTACTGGGCGTATGACACCCAGTACCTGCGCCCGTGAAAATATATGCAAGAAGGGGCAGTGAGGTTGATTTCAAAAGTGCTCACTTTATCGTAAACAGCCTTTATAGATGTAACTTGCACAGTGTCACGTGGAGACTTGATCACTGCACGCCGGTTCAGGGCGTCAACGTAGACTGTACTGTGCGCGCGCCACCTCTGAAACCCTGGCAGGAATGCGACCTTGGAAAGATAAGCCAGCCACGTTATACGACTGTACTATCGTACAAAGAAAACATCCACTCCCCTCAAGGCAGCGGGGTCGCTAATGGTGAACCGGAATATTATTCTTCACGGCTTGAAATGCACGCGCCTGGTGCACTGGAGGAATCACTATTGTCGTCAAGACGTACAACGATACTGTCAATTACATCTGATACAACACCGTCCTTTCCCCAGTATTCAGTCTCAAGCTTCTATACGTAACCATAGTACCCTTCCCAGTCGGTCTTGGTTACACTGTCTATCGCTTTAGTAGTAATCTCTCGGGGCTTCTGAAGAGATAAATCTCCGGTTACATTTCCTTCGCGCACTACCCGCTTAACCTTCGCCCAAGCGAGCTTAATAGCGTTCAGGTCGCCCGTGTATGGGGGACGCCGGACCACGGTATGTCCCACAGATGTCAGATGCGTGTCGAATTTGTACACTTTCTCTTTAGGTTTCGCGTGTTCCACCGATTTGAAAAGCTCCTCTTTCCGCAATGACACGTTATGCTTTTGTTCGTTAACCATGTTAACATATCTGCTTTCACAGAGTACTTTGTAGGTGGTTTGACAATCTGTGCGCAATGATACTGTGCATTATCTAACACTACTACAGATGACTGCGGGCGGTTAGGAGCAAGCTTCTCAGTAACCCACTTTATGAAATGAACACTGCTCAATTGGCCGTGATAGTCGCCACTGGCAGTGCCGGCTTTATAGACAAAGAGAGCATTTTCGATAAATTCGTTAATACCCCCAGCGTGTACTACAATTAATAGGTTACCCGAATTCACATTAGCTTGTATGCCAAACACTTCTTCACGTTGCCAACATTTACCAAAGTTAAATTACCGTCTATCCATGTCTCGTCTATGTAGATAATTTGTTTCCCACCATGTAAGTGCTGTTTCATTGCAACTAGATAGTCGTGGCGCCAAGATACGATATGTAAGGTCTCTCAATTAGTATCTTCCTGTGACTTTGCGATTTTTTTTTCACCGAAAACCTAGTTGTTTTACCACCTTACGCAACAAAGTATACAACTACGAAAAGTATATTTTCTCCTTTACAACTGGCAGTAATTTTACAATAGTAGGGACACGTTTTTCCTGAGTATAAAAAGCCTCAACCGTCCGCCCAATTATACATAGATCAAAGTCATCAATATTCACGACAGTATGTTCCGGCCTGATTTTCCGTCGTTTACCCGGCGTGTGCAAGCTACCGCCCTCCCCACTGTTATCTAGTTCTTTCTGTTCCTTCCGTATCCTTTTAATTAACGTCTGCGACACTCCAGCGTAGCCTGCAGCTCCTGCTGTCGCCTGGTTTACTGTGAAAACATAACTTTTTTTTTAAGCCTCTTCCATCACACTTAGCAATTATATTACTTACGATTGTCCTGCCTTCAGAATGCACGACTGTATTTTTTTTTCGGACAGACATAACACTCGCAGCGGCGATGTCCACGACACTTCGGAGCTCTGTGCGTTACCGCGGATAGTACATGCATGACCATGCTCCCCCCCCCCCCCCCGGCAAAAACCCTTTTCCACATACCACGCGGTTTCAGAGGTGGCGCGCGGGCAGTATCTAGACCTCGAAGGCGCGAAACAACTGCCGGTACATTTAATAAGCTACGGTGACAGTTCGTAGCATAGACTAAATATGAGGTACACCGCTTATTCGTCTTCAGCGCACGTATCTAACATTGACCTACCCCAAAGGAATACAACTGTCAAAATCACATGGTCAACAGTGATGAACGTGTTTGTATCATAATTTTTTTAACAAACGCTTTTATTTGGATAAAATACTTTTACCAGTTTCAATTAAATCAAACTACATTACAAATTGATCAGACTAAGTATACATACATCTCCAATCATTTGTTTCCAAATCGTTCTTCTAACCTCAAATGTAATCCACCCAATTTTTGCTAGACGTGTTGGCAGAAAACCCGTTCGATGTTGGGGCATGGATATTGGTTGTGCGCAGCCAGCGAGATCGGTCTACATCATATTTAGTCTATTGGTCCGCAGCAGCAGTCACCTCCCAAGGCAACGATGCTTGTCCTCGTAGGGGGCGACATACGGCTCTCTCTTCTACTCGCCGGTTTTCCTGGAAGCCGCGTGTGAGACATCCGCGCGCCACCGAGCCGTAGAGGGGACGATGGCACGGGCACGCTGCCAACTTGTGCTAACTCTGGACAGAATGCGACTTCTCCCCCCCCCCCCCCTCCCGACAACCGCTGCACTGCAACTTTCCTCGCCTACCTCCCCCACCCCATCCGCAAAATTTACAACTATCCCCCCATTTGCAGCAAGGCTAGGCACCTGGATAAGCCGAGAAACTTTGAGGAGGAAGGTGAGAAAGGATTTCAAATTTCAATTTTTGGGGAAATATTTAATCTATATTAAAAATTATTTACAACCGATGGACGGAGTTAAAAATGATATAAACCTCCTTGTTCAAGGAGGATTACAAATATGAAAAAAAAAAAAAAAAAAAATCAGTTTGTTTAGTTCCAAAAATTATTTTTAATCCATTAGCAATATACAAATGTGGAACCACAAAATACTACAAAAAAATCCATGTTCAAGGGGTTATACATGTCTAGATTTAAAAAAATAAAAGTTATAATTTTTATTCAAATTTTATTTTAGAGAATTTTATTTTCATTTCGGGGAGGATACATCCTGGTCCCCCCCCCCCCCTTTTTAACAGATTGTTTGTCTTACAGTTTACCCAATTCAGAAAATGTTCGTTACATTTTCTATACTAACAGTTAGTACTTCGCGTAGCTATATCTTACTGCCTAACTAGACTGATTGTTTTGGTATTTTACCGATGGAAAACAGTTGCGAGTACGCAACGTGTTTATTGGCGTGGTTTTTACGAATACGTAACGAATAGTTCGGAAATGCACTGGAATTCCCATCCAAGAGTGATCTGGCTACTCTTACGCACACTAGACCGTTCGGAAGACTACGGCAAATGAAATGGGCATGGCGCCTGAACTTGGGCATGGCGCCTGAAATTAACTGAAATCTACATTGTGCTCTAGGGCATCCCTATGTTATTTACAACCCCAGGTTAAGTTCACTAGCTGGAACTGTAGTTAATCTTAAATAGAGATAATGTATAAATATTTCTGGAAACCATGCCAGTTTTTTCAATCATACGTGCTGACAGCATTTGGCAGAGCTTCAATTTCGCAAAAAAATTAATCCTTAATATTTACACAAGGCTAATAAAAAAAATGTTTATTTTTAGTATCCCCCGCATATATATTGGCAAAGATTATAAACGACATTAAAAGCATTCACATGTCGTCTTCATACGTCTTTTTTTACCAAATTAGAGCGAGAGCGCCTAGTAACACAAAAAAAGTTATTTCGCCGCATAATACGAAGGGGCACACAAGTTACAGAATTGAGAACCGTGACATGGTCTACACCTCGATGTTCTAACCTGATCAGTAACCCATCGTCAAATTCTCTAATATACCACGATGTTATCTAACCGGACAGTATCAGAAGCAATCCGCAATTTTTTATATGACTGGCAGCAATCACACCTCACAGATACAGGAATTTTTCTGCAATATCGTATCATTGCAGTTATTTTTCCACGTATGAAAGGCGACCTCCGGGGCTGATGTCACAAAGGCGACAGATTCGCATCACGAGGTTCCGGGTTCGATTCCAAGGTAAGGGATACACGTGATGTTTGAATATGTATGTTTAGGTTAAGTTAGTTTAGTATTTAAATTCTTCCATCACTTTCTTCCACCAATTAGTCTGCCAGCACCAAGTCATACCGTTAATAAGTGACGATTAAAAATAATTCCGGGTTCATTTCTGGCGTTACGTTCTAGGTCACAAACTGCAGCAAGAGTGAGAAGAGAAATAGAATGAATAACGAGATATAAGAAAAATTGAGAGAGAGAGAGAGAGAGAGAGAGAAGAGAGGAGAAGAGAGAGAGAGAGAGAGAGAGAGAGAGAGAGGAGAGAGAGAGAGAGAGAGAGAGAGAGAGAGAGATGAAACGCCTCCTCCTTCTCTCTCTGAAATAATTAATGTCGTGACAAATGTTCGCATTTAGTCTGAACGAGGCTACAGCTGTAAACCAGCGAAGCGTACGCAAAAAAAAAAAAAAAAAAAAAAAAAACATTTCTATTGCAAAAAACAAAACTGTTAAAAAGTGGAGAGGCTGTCGCCAGCTTAGTTAGCGGCGTCAGAACAGCTGTTAGGCACATGTGGATGACCACTCGCCGCACGCATGCTACAATAAAAAAAACAGTGGTGGATGCTCCTGCATGTGTGAAAACGACGGTCACGCGAAAATCCACACGTATCATAACAAAATTAAGTTCCCCATGTTTACTTCCACACAGGGAAGCGACAGTCATAAGTAGCTCACCGAAATTCGCGAGTTCATAGAACGACTTTAGCCTACCTACGCTTTGAAAGAAAACACTGACGAGACAACAGCGTTTTAAATAATTCAGTACGTATCTTACGAGCTCTGCCTACCAATCATACAGCCACCAAGTTGAATTGGGAATCAGCGTGGACGAAATTCCTTCTCAATGCATCAGTTTTAAAACTTCAAACAAAAACATGTCAAACACAATTTTCTCAGACAATACAGACACTCGAAAAAAAATGTGAATTTTTGTTTTGCTGTAATGAGTCAATTTTAATGTTAAATTTAAACATATAACTTTGCAAGCTTCTTAACATGCCAATATTCTTTAAGAAATTTTACACTATTCTTTGAAACGGTTATCTTTAAAATTGATGCATTAAGTAGGAATTTCTTCAACATCGATAACCAATTTAAACTCGTGGTTATTAGCTAGGTACGCAGCTCCCTTAAGAATTGCGAGTCAAATTCATGGTCGTTTCGAGAGGAATCCACATCAATAATCTTGAAGAGACTTAACGAAATTAATTTTTACTTCTTTTTTAATTAGTCCAGAGAATCTACTGGAAAAATACCCCTAACATAAAAAAACTGCAATAGAAATTCTTTCGCAATCTTCTGTTAAAAAAAATGTACTGAATAACATAAAAAGTTATCATTTTAAGCCCGGGAACCATCCGCTATCATAAAAAAAATGGCGGTAAATTAAAGTTTTTTGCACTTTTCTTGTAAATGGTGATCCGTACATAATTTTACAACAATGAATAATTGAAAATCTTAATTTTCTCTTCAAAAATGGCTTTAACCACTTTTTATCTACGACGAATTGGTTAAGGAGTTATCTTGATTTTTGTGAAGTGAAATATGTAAATGTAAAGCGAATTTAAATTTCATTGAACCAAGAATATCTTTCTCTAAGAGATTGCAATTAGATCGGAATAGAAAGAACTAATAATTAACAGCTCGTAAACAGTATTTAATTATTGTAGGTATTGCACAAAAATTAATATTAAATAAAATACTTAAGATATATAAAACCAAGGAAAGTATTTGCAGTGTTGCAGTTCTTGATCTCCATGTTCATCTTCAAAGCAATTTGTACATGCTATAGTACACGCCAAACAATTTTTATACAACTGCATCGTGAGTTAAGGAACCCAACAAAAACAAGAAAGTTGTAGTTGGCTTATATGAGTATGATGAGCAAGCAAGGCTTGGAAGTTAATTCTAGCTGACCGTACGGGTGACTGGGATCAACACCTTGAGACAGCTGAAGAGGCTCTTCCTGTATTTGCAGCAACACAATAATGATCTGAAATCAGCCTATCCACGTGTGCAAAATATGGACTCTTAACCAATTAATAAACCCAGACTTCACTCTAACTTTCAAAATGGACTGAATGTCATAGGAATATATGACAAAAGCTGTGTTGTGTTAGGACCAGAGCTAGAAATTGAAGAGGTATTAATGAGATTCCTAAAAGTACTGGTGACCTAGCAAGAGGAAGCGTCTTCCCCGATATACAAAGGGCTCTGTGGTTACTATCAAGGCCAACTTGCTGTGAATACTATGACGCCATGCACACCTAGACATGTCAAATTCGAAACAAGTGAACAACATAAAGACTTGCGGGGGTCGAGAATATCACGGGACACTGATGATGGTAACAAGATCCTAGCATACCTTCTACAAATTTCACCATTCCAAACTGAGAGTAATGATCTACATAACATTGTGACTGAGATGTCCACGGAAAGCCATGCAAATGTACATGATTTACGAGAAATTGGGGATAAGAGAGTGGCTGATATGCAAGGAAAAGAAGTTTATAAATTTAGTTCGAAGCGAGCTGATCGTGTTAAGACATTCTCCTCTGGATCCAGTGTCAAAGTAAACAAAGATGTCAGTATCAACCAAGGGATGTTATTTCAGCTGATGGTAGTCATAGCACAAAATGGTAACACTACTCTTAGCGAAGCACTTCAGAACGAGCTCTGTGCTCGCCCTCCTCCGCTGTTTTAATACAGCACAATGCTGCTTCGGGCAAATAAGGCTACCTTAGGCTATGCAACTGAGAAATAACTCAAACTGAAAAATGGACACGACAAAGCACAGCATTATGTATTGATGGAGAATCTTTAATTCGCCGTGTATGAACATGAATACCAAGAACTGTAAAATAAATACCTTATTAAAATTTTTATACATGTTAAGTATTTAATTTAATATTAATTTTTGTGCAATTCTTACAATAATTACTTACTCTATTATAAGTTGTTAATTATTTGTTCTATTCCGATCTCATCGCGATCTTTTAGAAAAAGAGGTAAATATTCCTGGCCCAATGAAAATTAAATTCGATTTACATTTCTGCATTTCACTTTATATAAACCAAGATAACTAAACCATTCGTCCGGTGAAAAAAAAAAAAAATGTAAAATTCCTGTATGGGGGGTCACCTTTCATGAGAAGTGCAAAATAATTAAATTTACCGCCATTTTTGTTACGACGGCGGCCGGTTCCCGGGCTTAAAATGGTGTAAATTTTGTATATGATACTCAGCCCATTTTTCTGCATGCGATAGTAAAAGAATCATTTCTAATGCAGTTTTTGTCATTAAATCGTATATTCCCTGGACTAACTAGGCCCTATATCGGGGCTAACATACATATTATAATGTAAGAGGAATTGCGAAGATTCGTATTAAAACTAGAGTTCCGCTTTCGATTTTATCCTTGCTAGTTTCATCGCTTGAAAAAAATAAATAAAATTCGAAAAAGCGACTAAAAACCCTCAGTCCTATATATCAGACATATATATATATACCTATATCAGACATATATATACCTATATCAGACAAATGCAGTTTGAAATATTAACGTATAAATGAGATACTATTAACTTGTATAATATTTATTTCCCACGTTCCTCTAATGTTGAGGCGAAGTGATATGAGGGTGGAACAGACATAGGAAGAAAGCCAGGTAGAAAGCAAAGGAGAAAACGAAAGACCCCCCGAGAAAACCCGCACACTGCCCTAATAATTCCCGTCCACCGAAGCTTGGGATCAAACCGGAGACCGCAAAAGTGGGAGGATAGTTCTGTCCAAGCACCGCGTCAACAGTGGAACCAGTTGTCAAATTGGAAAAAGTTAGAAGACATGCTTTTCAGTTTGTACATGAATAATAGCTGCAAGACTGATGCTGTTATTTTGACTACTCATTACAGACATATTAGATACGTTGATAGCTCATATTAGAAACCGCAAGCATCGGCGTGTTGATAATGGAAACAGTGTAGTCCCAGGGGCTATCAGGAAAGATGACAGTCTGCCATCATAACGGAGACACTCATCCTGTCACACACATTGTATCTATTATTTATTTTGTTCTTGAGTTCCCATCATTACCTTCGTAGTCGCGCCCATGACCGAGCGACTAACGCAGCCAACAATCGCTCAGAGATGTAACATTCCAATAGGAGCTGTACCTTCGTGTCTAGCAGACGGCAGGAATAATTGTGATAAAGGCTGTTCACGATAAAGTGAACACTTTTTGAATTCAACCTTATAAAAAAGTCACTGCGTCTACCGGCATGTGTTTCAACGGGCGCAATGAGTGACACGAGTCCAGTAAAGTTGATAACGGTGGAGGGGAAAGTAGTTCCATATATTAACGTCGAACAAAATGTGTTAGGTGACCAGTTGTGAAAACTTAAATTATTTATCTCACTTTCTGTATTTTTTAATGCATTGAGGTGTAAAATTGAGCAGATTTATACAATATTTATTTTTCTAATAATTTCACAGTTTCACGTGACCGACGTATGAATAAAGTGATGAGACCCATGGCAATGTTAATTTTACATCAGACGGAAGAACACACAACGTGTATACAAGTAGATCTTGAGCAGGGCTTTCAAAAGTGTTCATTTTATAGTGAACAGCATATAAAAATATGTTTCGCGCATGCGAGGCAATGAGAAATGGCGTGCTTGGTTTCGTTTTCAGTGACACTGTTCGATTTAATTCTACGCATAGCTTATGGATGTGGATTAAATACTGAAAGAGAGAGATTGTTTATTTAGAAACATCTAACAGAGTTAATTTAAGATCAAATAAAACATATACAAGAGAATTTGCGGGCATTCGTGGCACTCATTTGAAAGAGGCTGCGATGGAGATCATCACTACAGTTAGTGATGTACATTGATTTTGGAATGTTGAATTGATAAGTTTTATATGGGATAAAGTTGAATTATTGTCTTATTGTCTTATTGGTTAAATGCGAGTATATAAGGTTTCGAGGATATTTCGGCGCATTGAAATGATAACGTTCATAACCATATTTTACAATTTCCTGCTTCGTAACACCATTCTTTTAGGAGATCTACAAATTTGTTGAAATGGAAAACTATTTAGGTGAGTGTTTTATATTGGGAAGCTGGGCATATTCAACTATTTTTTCCCCTGCAACTAAACACGTGGAGGGTAAGGACAAGTAGTTTATCACTATTCCGCAGGTTCGGAAACCCACCGCTAGTCTGTTTACGGTTAATTGAGCACTTTTAAAGGCCCTGCTTAAGATATCCTTCCCTATACATTTTGTATCCTTCCGCCATATGTAGCATGTATATGGTCATGGACCTAATAACGTAATTCATGCACCAGGCAAGTTAAAACATGAAATTGTTAGGAAATTAACTGTGTTAATATTACGCCAATCAGTGCTCTTAACACGTAAAAAGGGTTTTCTTTTAAACTACATTAGTTATTCATTTAATATTTACCGTCGTAATACAACGCCAAGACTTTACTTGCAGCCAAGTTAACTGGGAGCCTACAGCTCACGGGAACAGACTATAGTAGATATCAGACTCTTTGTTTTGCATCAAGAAAGTGCAGCGGGGCGAAGGGGGAGGAAGCAGGTCGGCGCGCCAGCTCCGAGCTCCTCGTCATAGCAGAACTCCGGCGGCGAGAGCCCGCGGCGGCGTCGCGCTGTTGCCATGGCAACGCGCCGCCTGTTTGCACTGCAATGAGGCACATCGATCATGGAGCTGAAGCGCCTCCCGTGTGTTTAAGTAACGTCACTCCAGTCAATCACGTGGCAGCCGCCGTCTCCTGCGACCACCTGGGTTATCTGCAAGATCCACGTGGGTGTAATATTGGAAAATAGATAACCGGGTGCTCACGTTGACTCCTTTATCTATAATAAGTAACTTCGGTATACAAAATTAAAATTCATGAGCTCTAGGCGTACTTCCTGCCAAGCAATGTCAGTGTGCACAAGTAGCCTGAGCAGCACTGTAACGCCCAGTAGTCCACAGTGAAACATATGCCGACAAATTATGTGGAGTTTCTCCCGAGATGATGAATAAGGTAGGTTTTCTGTTTCTAATGGCAACCTGTTTGCTATAAATCACGTTTTTCTTTATTATTAACGATCCCCTCGCAAATTACCAGGACGACAGTCGTGGGTCAAAATTAAAAATTATTTTAAGTTAGTGCATTTTCCCCAACATAAGGCGCAATAAACTTTTCATTTTAATTTAATAGCATATCTGAAGACATGCATTACAGGTTTTTCCCTTCCTCTTCATTAATTATCAGACAGCGAAGACCACATGACATCCAATCCGACCCATGCCACATCAGCGAAGAGCAGTAATGTGGTAACGTGTAGCACCACAATGGACTGCATGCTGAGAACTAGGCTGTCCAGCAGTTGTTGAGTTGAGATATGAAAATTAATTCCCGTACCAACGTCACCCGAAGCTCCCAGATTGTTCGTAAAGGCAGTGGACGCCCAACTACGACGACCGAAAGTTTTCCCAGCATGCTCGGTAGTGTTGAGATAAGGGATCCTAGTTGGTAAATCCAGTATGCACTACAAGTTTTCCAGGTCATTCCCCAATGCAGCTCGATTTGGATGGGCGTTTCGGTCCACGAACGCAAAATTAGCACACGACCCCGAAAAGCCTGGTGTAAAGTTTAGAGGGCGACTGTGTATACCTGGCGTGTTACAGAAGAGTCACGATCAAATGCACAGAGATGTATATGTGAACCCAGTATGATGCCGCCACTGTGAGAACTTGACCCGGATGTCTATAAACAAGACCCAGACCAACTGTTACCGGACCTACTCTCTGCGTTCTCAGCATCATGCTATCAGGCAGTTTCATGGACAGAGTTCAACGAGATGAATATCGCATGATTCCAGGCACACAGTCCCACTTGACGCGAGAGTATGAAGTACACCTGCTCTCTTACCCGGGGCTATTTCTCAAATCCCTACCACAGTTGTCCGACTGAGCTGTCTGGATGTTAGGGCCAGAAATAACTATCTCGGGGCGTATTAATCTTTGAATGTCCATTAATGAAGGGTCAAATGCCATTTCCACCCTGATAGAACCTTCACACAGACACTGTAAATGACACCGTGAAAAATGCACATCTTAGGACTCCATCATCTGAGTTTTGTATATCTCCAGTTGCATCATATTTTTCTTCGCATTAAATTAATATCGGTTCTATGAACCACTGCGGTCGAATGCACACTGCCGACTTGGTTATGCTCTGCCTAATGCAACGTTGTCATTAGAGCACTGTGTTGCGGTCTACATACACAATCCGTACAAATAGTTAGAGAACATAACACAGAAGGCCTATTGGTTTTAGTGCCAGTAAGAAAGACGCAGCTCGCATTTTCGCCATTATAATTTTTTCGCGTAAATGTAAACAGGGTCTTCCATGGCATTGATTCCTACCTAATGCGTCATGCTCACACAGGGAGGAGGGCGCACGAGTTCGTGACTATCCTCCGGCATTAACTTTTCTGAGCAGTTCGTCAAAACCAGTGGTTCGGAAGCCACTACAATCAAGCGGCCTCACTGTCTTTAAACTCTGTACATATTTTAACATCCGAGCGCTATCCCCCTGTACTGTCTACTGGTTGATGAAAATATGTTCACTATAGGCTAACCAGACCCTCCAAGACTACTTTCACGATCACTTGTTTCTCCTATGCATATTGCATAACATACATCAAACAAAACCAAAACAATATTTTACCCGAAGTCTAAAGTAAATCCGGAAGCAACATGAGCAAAGTAGTTTTCTTTCAGGTAAGATACGAGAAAAATTTAAGTTAAAGCACCTTCCATGAATTAATCGATGTTAGATTATATCTATAAAACGAAATATTTTGAGTTTGTGAAGTGAAATAGCTTATTTCAATGGTCATTCTCTCACAAAAGCTTCTAGTCACAAAAAATTAATAAACAAAAATTAATTTAAAATGCCTTATTTGAATAAGGATTTTTGGAAGCACTTCTTTCCTTCAGTGCTGTGTATTTCATCTGTACCATACATCGCACCACCGTATCCCCTGAAAATAAATGGAGTGAGCAAATCCCATTATCATAAATATTACAAATATTTCCTATTCTGACTTGGAAATCCCCAATTGTAAAACTGTAAATAATTATACACACAGGTGGAAAACAACAGCGGGATTGTTTCAAAGTAACGTGCAACACAAACTGCCAGTGCCAAAATCCTGCTGGACGCGAACTAAGAAACCTCACGACCACGTGACTGTTATTAATCGCTGTAAAAACTCAAGTTAACAAGTTGTGATTTTTTTTTTATTGTAGCGCTTATTTAGGCACTGCAACGGAGGCGAGTATCTGAAAATAAATCCACAATTTTCCAGCGACGTGCAAAGCCGAGTCGCTTTGCTCGCTCTAGTGAATGCTATTGGAAGGTGCAGACTGTGGGAGGCGGCTCAGCAGATTACAAGGGCTGTAATATGATCGTTAAACAGCTTAACCGCGCCAAAATAAACACCGCGACTCTCGCCTCAACGGGTGAACGATGATCCTGAGAATTTACGGCGGTAGACTGCCGTACAGTGGCCGCTGCTTTCGGACTACGTTTTCCCGACGAAGTACGTAAGCGCTTCGTGACAACTAAAATGTAAGTTTCTTACTTCACTTAATGAAATACATTCCAAGGACTATAGGCTGTTCACGGTTACGTGGAGCACTTATGGAATCAACCTTTGAAAAATGTCACTTCCCTTACCTGCATATCATTAAATGGGTACAGTGACGGCCAGTCAAGCTGATAACGTAGGAGAGAAAGAAGTTGCATTTCTTAGCGTTGAATTAAAAGTGATAGGTATAGGCTGTTCACGGTAAAGTGAGCACTTTTGAGGCCCTAGTTACTTTTTTCCTATCAGCGATTTTTTACCCTTACGCCATTTTTTTAAAACTAAATATTGCCATGTAAGTAATGAACTCAAGGTATATATTTCACCGGGCTCAAAAGCTACTGTCTAAGTCTACAATGAAATATATTTACTGGCTATTATTACAAATGAGTGGGCTTCGAAAAGTGCTCACTTTACCATGAACAGCCTATAAGCATTTGTGAATACAGAATTTATTTATTTTGCTTTGTTTTCTAATGCACGTAAGTGTAAGAATGATCAAACTTGTAAAATACTTACTTTCTAATAATTCGACAGTATCACTTGGCCAACGCATAAATAAAGTGAGCCGGCCCATGGCAATGTTAACATTACATAACTATGATACACAACGTGAATACAGGTAGATCGCCAGGGCTTTCAAAAATGTTCGGTTTACCTAGAACAGCCTCCACCTTCACAAATCAAAACAATAGACCACATTACTACCTACAGTTTGACGAGAATTTGGCAAGTATAGCAAATTGGGAAACCTATAACAGAAATAAATCGTAAAATTTGACAACTTCATTTAACCACATAATTTCTTTCGCAAAAATCTGTAACTACATTTTCATATATTTTATTTAAATCTGTTACGCATGCAAAATTTTAAATAAATATGAACAAAATGTAAAACGCGGCATGCTCGATATTTTTATCAAAACATTTCAATTGACAGTAATTTGAGAAAATCGAGTGATACCGAGCTGTTTAAGTACTCACTAGCATTAAAAGTGTCGAATTAAAATGTATTTCCAGATTTGTGGGAAATGATTGTGTACACGGGCCCATACGCACCCCACCCCTTGGCACAGTTTTTCAAGATTATTCTACTTTAATACTCAAATTAATGATGGTAAGGCAACATTTCCAAAACTGTCATTCACTCTCTAAAATTACTGGTTTTTATTTTGTATATTACAGGAAGTCTCAGAAAATGCAGAACATCACTGAAGATCAGTAATTAGCTGAATATGAATTAGAAATGAGAGTTCTATGAAGTTTACTGTCTCAGAAAAACACGAAGTATTAGAAGTGCATTGTAAGAGAAAGTATCACATTATGTTAATATTGTAAGTATAGTTCCTAACAATAACCGTTTCATTTAAAAGTTTGTCTAAAAAGTTTTTTATTTTTAATTAAACACACCGAAATCATACAGCAACTGCAAATGTCTTTTTACTGCAATTTCGTACTTATTTTCTTTCACATTTTCTATAAATATACAAACAAATAAATTAATGAAAATTAGACTAATACTCTACAGATTACAACTTGAAATGTGGATCGAGTTGATGAAGGAACTCGGCTGATGTATTTTTGTGCCACTTTATAATGACGAATGATATGTTCCAGGCCAGATAAATAAACCTTTCATTAGGATTTTTATTCAACTTTTATTTTTATTCTACATTGCCTATAAAAACTGGTAGCTGGGAACTCCGTAGCAAGTAATAATCATACAAAAATTGTATTTGGCTAAGTTGGGTACACTGCCGTTTGTTTTGCGTGAATACGTCTACGTCGCCTGGTTTTTTTTACGTTCCCGGAACCGCTTCACTCGATCATATGGAATTTCATGGGTATCACTAGATTGCTTTTGAGATGCTCTTTCCAACCGTAAACGACTTATGTATTTCGACTTTAATTTTTTACACTAAACGCATACAATTTCACCATAACCACGCCAAACAAATGTTTTTATACACGCAATCGATTGATCTTGACGAGAGCTGTCGATTGAAACACACAAGTTATGAGACGCCGCGAAACGAACTGTAAAATGCGGCGTATAGTTATTATAACCCCTGATTTTTATAATGTTTTAAAAGTAATTTAGGGAATTATAATCCTTAAATATTTTTATGTAATTATTGCATAAATTTTGCAAAGCTATTTGATTTTGAAAAATTGTTTGTGTTTTTCTTGGAGCGGAGGACAAGGACACATACCCGGTGATCAAAAGTAAAAAAGGAAATTTTTTTTTTACTTTGTACTGTAGCCCTCTTTAACAGAGTATCATAAGGCTGTTACTGATACACTTTTTGCTATAATTCGTATTCGCCTCCGATGTATGTTCATCATGGATGACATGTTTGTGGAGTTGAGGGAGAGTTTTATACACGTGACAGAGTGGTCTGGTTGACAGGGCTGGTTGACACTAAGAACACTCCGTTGCAAGTTTGTGTTGCTGGTAAATGGTTTTAAAATGTTTAATTCAGGATAAATAACTATATTAGTGGCCTTTGTGAAGATGATAGTGGTTTTCAATGTGTGCAGTAGAGTACCTATACAGTGTACAAATAAAATGTTCATCTCTTAAGACAATGCTTCATTTTTTTTTCCTGTCAGTGTATTTTTAGCTCATCGTTCTCTGCATGTACAATATGCATACGTATTTGATGTGCATTCATGCTTCCAGCACAATAACAAAATACAGCAAAAGAAACATATTGAGAAACAAAACTTTTAACGAGTGCTCACGAAAGCGTAAACGGTAAAAATTTTTGGAAGAAAAAACTCGGAGTAATTCCACTACTAATTACACAGAACACGAATTTACAAGGGGCTTCAACATTCGACCAGTAGAAACCCCAAAAATTATATAGTGGAGAGGGCTATAAATATCAAGGAAATTGTGAGGTAAAACGAGTGAAAAATATGTACATAATGTATTATTTATTCACGAAAATACGTTGAATTGCAAAAAGATCTAACTGAACATTACCTAAATTAACTACATTATCAATACAGGTTACAAATACAATAGTGGTGAGGGTTATGAAGATCAGAGAAATTGCGGGGTAAAAAAATGTACGTTTTAATGATAAAATTTTATCCAGCATTTCCCGCAGTTCATAGCCCTCCCCACTATCGTATTTGTAAATACTATGGGTAACATTGTCAATTTAAGTAATGTTAAGTTCGATCTTTTTCCAATTAAACATGTTTTCATGATACAATATTACAATATATCACAGATAGCATGAAAATATGTTAAATTACAAAACACACACACACATTATTTTTCGGTGCAAATGGACTATGCATAAAAATAGTTTCTGGGAAAACCCCAAGCTTCGCTGATGCGTGACGCTTCGCGTCACCACCAAAAAAATTTGCAGGCGTGCCTCGAATCACTGTCTTGGTGATTTACTCCCGTGCTGGCGCTGGGACTCCGGCTCGGTGCATAATGTTTAGCTACGATTGCACTGTATTTATCCCTACGAGAGTGCTACGCTTGAATATCATACATAATCACAGTAACATTTGGGTGTGTGTGTGTGTGCGAGATGTATTGATAATATTGTGAATTTAGGTATTCTTTAGTTAGGTCGTTTTGCAATTTAACGTTTTTTTCGTGATATTCCTGATATAACCGTAATATTTTATCACGAAAATACGTTTAATTGCACGAATATCTAACCGAACAATACCTAAACTGACAATATTACTAATATAAGTTACAAATTCGATAGTGGGGAGGACTATGAACTGGAGGTAATTTGTGGGGTAACATTTTATCACGAAAACGTACATATGTTACACTCATTGTACCCCGAAACTGCCGTGATGTACATAGCCCTCGCCACTATCTACAATTAATATACCCTACAATAAATGTAAATACTACATCAAAAACTTAAATAATTACGTTACTCGCCCAATCACTCGTCGCTTGGACACAGTGTGTATCCTATTTGACGAAATTCCATCCACACATTACCACACAATTATTCTTTTTTCACATTTCTCATTGGCATAATACCATAGAAACACACGCATTATCGCGCTATTATTTTTATTAACACGTCAAACACAATGAATTGCAATAAAACATAAATTGCAATAAAACACGCAAAAGTGCACTGCTACATCACACATGTCCAGCTGGTGAAATGGCAGTTGTAAGCTGAACTTGAAACGTTCTTACAATACACCTGTCACGTAAATCAATTAGGATGCACATTTGTTTCCTTTATGAGTGCATCATTGGTCACCGAATACATAGTAATATAAAATGACGATGCACGTCTACTGTATATACACACCATCTCTGAACGTGTTTGTACTATATGTATTTTTTATTCTACTAGTAAAATGCATTATGTAGTACACTCCTCTCGTCAATATAGACAAGATATGCCTTGAGTAATTCACCAGAATTACATAATCTTCCGATACTGTTTGTTACCTGTGTTGTATACCTAAATAACCCTATCGCCGTGGCATAATTATACTCCGTAAATGACGTTTTACATATTACAGATTCGTTTCAAAAGGTATTCTTACATGGAATACAATTCAGAAACCAGATATAAATATATTGGATGTAAACTATACGTATTTTACTGCATAAACACCGCAATCTATATAACTCCCCTCACTATCACATTTTATTTTTTTACAACAAACTAAATGGAAGCCCCTCCATAATTCCTAGTAATTAAGATTAGTAATCGTCATATCTAAAATAGTATTATTTTCGCGATTTTCAAAAGAGCCACAATTCTGGAATTTTACCATTTAAAATGTTATGTAATATGGAACAAAATATATTAACTTACAGATAATAAAAATTCGAGCAGAAATTACATACCACCAATATTTTCTGTAGCTATGACTAATTTCATTATTTTCTGATGGCTTCATAATAAATTATGCACACGTGCTTTCATAATATTAATTGAATGTTATAATGAAATAACATGGCAACAAATATTTTCTTATAAGTACAGTATTTTTAATATTGGCATAGTAATGAAACTAATTAAATGGGCTACGTAATATATTTCATGTATCCCTAAAACATGCTTGCATTTCTTCACGTGCCGGTATCGCTCTTGAAGAATGAGTGATTGTCTGATATTTACAGACATTGTAAGATAAACACATGGGAATGTATATTAAAAAACTTAAGGGTAGTTTTAAACTTCAGAATGTTAAAACACGCCATTTTTATATATGTATGTAAAAACAAGTCATTTTCATTATTCTTTTTATTCACAAAGAAATAATTTAATGGTTTAAAAATACATCTCATTTATGTTTTAACATTCAAACCCCATGAAAAAATATACATACAATGTCTAAGGTAATTCTCCTATACACAGTATAGTTTTCTTTGCAACATGGTCTAGAAGTGTTAACTGTACAATTTTCAGACAAAACAAAATATCCACAAACGTACATTACATGTTTTTGTAATTTCTCCGAGACTGCTTCTTCAAAACATATAGGTTATTGTTTTTCTTTTTTAAAACACTGAACACAATGTCTATTATATTACTTGCATTCATTGTAATTCATTGGCATTCAACTACCTCCTCAGCAATAGCTCCGTGTAGTGGTGAACTCAAATCTGTAAATTCTTCGAATCTCATTCCCACGCAGAAACCGCATGGTACTGCAATTTGGACAAGTTCACAAGATCAGAATAATGTATTACTAATCGCACAGTCACATAAAATCCCGTACTTCCAAAAATCGAGGAGCAAGACGACTTGAGTCGCTGGTCTGCCTGAACAAATTAAATGCACCAAAGTTTTGTGGATTAGCTATTCACAGTCAAAATTTATAAATATAATTAAAATATAGCTACAATTGCACACTGATGCTGATAAATTAAATTAGGTTTTACTGCAACTATAGTAATTCCAACTTCTATGTTAACATTGAGCATCACAGCATTGTAAAATAATCCTCTTACAGATGGAGGCGAGAAGAAACCATTCCATATTGAATAATAACAGCAACATCTTGATTTTCTGGCTAAGAGGCCATTAAATTCATTCCTTATGCCAACTTAACCACATAGCCTGGAAAAAGAAAATAACATGTTACATTTAATTAGCTAACACTTCCTAAAAATTTTCAAATGTTGCTATACTGTCTAATTTAGTTTATTGTTTAACCATGTGGTCTGCGAAATACTGTTATTTGATAGTTACAGGAAATAGAATTCTAGAATTATTTACATACGAAATATTCATTGAAATGCCGTCACTAATAGTCTTTTGAGGCACCTAGAAGTGCTTTCATGTACGGTGAAAAACATTCAAATTTATTTTTCCTTCATATATGATGTGTTATAATAGGGGTGAAGAGAAGGGAAGGGAAGAATGAGCGAACGAATAGGTGAATATATGAGCAGGCGAGCAAGCAAACACGCATATGTGTAGAGGAGAATAAGGAAATAAGCTTGATCTTAGCGAAGGTACACAACACACATTCATAGTCACAATTATTACACGAAATAATATGAACTATGATTTCACATAAATGTCCACCAACATATTAATAATATCATAATATCAACCATATTTTTATTACTTCTACAAGAATTTATCTGCAAAGACGCTGCATTTCCAATATTGTTCTAGACAAAAAATGTCAAATGAAAATGTTAACTAACAGAAATATGGTGCACAGCAATACTTTTTAACAAAAATAAACTTTAGATTTTGCAAAATCCTGCATTAAAACATTCATTTATCATACCATGCTAGAATCAATTTCCTAATAGAAAGGAAATCCTATTTCCTGTACATCGAAGGCTTAGACGCCATGGCAAAGTTAAGTAGTCCTATAGAAACTCCTGACCTGAACAAACAATATGCAGAAATCTGAATCGCAGTTAAACTGGGTGGAAGCATTCAAACTGCCTCTCCTGTTTTGTACATTGCGTGATGCATACCGATACATGGACATTTAATGCTATGTTATATTTTATCAGTGTTATAAATGCGATGAAAATATTTCTCCACATGTGTGCACAATTTATATGTTGATAGTTCGATATGCTATTTGTTACTGGATTTCCGATCAGTCTCGAAAATTACAGATTTCCCATAACTTATATTTTTAAATAATAATATTTTATTTTATTTAACTACTAACTCATTGTAACTGTTAATAGCGAGTATACTTATGCATTGGTTTCACAAGATGTTGCTAACATAATGCCCTCAAGTAATTTACAAATAATAAAATAGTAGTGCTGGTCTCATTTCTGATATAAACCAGATCCGCATACATATAAAAGCCCAGAAAATAATGTAAAATGCTAACCAGCTAAACAGATAAAAAGAGGCACTGTCACAGACCGTAAAATAAGATATAAACATAGTATTAAGAACATGTAGTATATATTCACTTCTGAGACTACGTGACCACATATGTAAACCTGATGTGGAGTATAGTGTTTTTAACTGTCCCAGAATTGCTGGAAGATCACACCAAGGAAAGCCTACACAATGTAATATGCAAAGAGGAAACACTACTAAGTCTCCATGGGAAACTAACTAATGGCACCTCTCAAAACAAAGTACCCAGCAGAATTTACGTTACAGGTTAAGGCTTGCCCATTTCATTGTCACATTTAGAAATGGAGTTAACACTGTAATAAGACACCACCCAAGATATTGTTTTATTTCATAGAAACAGCAAGTACTTAGCAGAAATGGAACCAAAAACCACGAAAAAATGTACTAGGATGCATAGCCAATATATTAGTAACAGCTTTAAGTTAGACAAATTTCCAAAACAGATGTTCATTTGTCAAAATTACCCAAAAACACTCATCCCATGTCGTATACATGCGCAGTGTGAATTTATTATGTTTGCAAAACGCAAATGTATGCAAATTAAATTGTATGAATCAAATCCAGCTATGTATTTTAAGCCTAATTATTCTCAAATACACCGCATTACTTTAAGAATATTCTGGGAATGTCCCTGGCATGTAAAAGCAAAAAACAAAAAAGTTTATAGTAAGAACGAAGCACCTTTTGTTACCCGTACATGATAGTATGTGCTGTATTACTGGCTGAAAATTTCAGAGAATGCATACATAGAATAATATTACTGGGAACCAATATACCTTAATTTTACGAATATTGTATTAATTGGGTTTTGTAGTCCATAAAGAACAGATGTAAAGGGAAGTCATCTTTTTTTCTGTTCAACTGTAAGCTTTTACGTACTTTTATGTTACTCTAACATAATTTAAAGCTAATAAGTATATACAAATGGATGCAATACAATGACGATGACTAACTAAAAAATTTCTACTGCATTTGTATTTCCTTTGCAATATAATCCATCATTTGCTATCAATTATTTTGCTAAATCTTTGAGTACACTGAATTTACGTACCCTATCACATAGAATTTTCTCAAACTGAAATATTCTACTCTACAACTGGTTACATTCGGGGTAGAGGAATATTTGCCATAACTTACATTCTATGTAGTTACAATACATACATTTTACGTTTTCATGGGTTGGAAACTACAATAAATATGTCCACTTCTTCCAGAATACACGACATAAGCTTAAATCGAACAGTTTTATTATGAAGGATAATGTTGTGCACAAAAAAATACAAACTTCTCAAATTTACCTGCCGCTAGTGACATGTGGGCAAGCATGTAACACAATATGAAGTATTACAACGACTTAAAAACCTCAACAACTGGGGCTGTTAGATGCAAATGGGTAAAAAATACACTATGGAACTGGTTGTATACATATCTACTTTTATTTTTTAAGTTAGTTGTGAAAGCTCTGCGATTCTGATGTATGACCACTTATCAGCAATTACAATTTGTGGATTTGAAATAAATTTCACTTTTAAGATTTATGTTAAAAGTGAAATTTATTTCAAATACAAATGTCTTAACCAGCACATATTGAACATCACAATTACATTAATTATTTAAGGGCTACGAAAAGGCCACGCAGTGCCAAAGTTCCTGAAAAATTAAATCAACAAATACAATTTGAAACATTTATTATTGTTGCCTACGCCCAAACAGTCCCCGGTCACCCAACTGGACCCGCCCCTCATTAATGCGAATCCGTTACGTCGCCAGGCAGACGGGAGGGGGGATGACTGACTATTCCAAACTCTATACACAAGATACTTTTTTTTTTTTTTTAAGACAAGCTGAAAGCAATACTTCTTTAATCCATTACATAAAAGTGTGAGATCTATTATTGGCTGGATAGCATTAATACTATAAACTCCATTCTTTGGATACCTGGTTTGGAAGTACTGCAATTAACTTTTTATACTGTTTTATACATGTGTTATTTTGAAAATTCATCAATGAAAACACTTCTTATGCCAAATATGTACACAGTATGTAACCACTGCAACTCAGACAGACCATGGTGAAAAAATAAACCACAGTCAACAATGATAAAAATTTAATTTTCTGTAACTGGTAATAGTTTGATTTCCAAAAACTCTTTTACAGAAATACACCAGTTCTGCCAGATTCACACCGTCTCTTCGAGAATATAGTTCATAGCCACTAATGTAAAAAAAAATACAAATGAAATATAAATATAAAAGAACTACGCATAAAAAATTAATTGCATAATCCTATTCACAGCACAGTGAAAAACACAGTTTTACAACTGTGACAGTGGATCTGTCACGTGTATTTAAATGTAATCTATTTATATAGCTCTGTGTCTTATTTCCAGCTTGAACCCTGTGGACACCTGTACCTGCCGCGCAGGAGTGTATTGCGGATTGCTACCTCGAAGTGATTAGGTGGTAAGGTCATCTTTCCTTGATTAGCGGAGAAATTCGCGCCCTTAATGTGTGTGATGGTATAGATAGATAGCATAGCAAGTGAAAAGAGGGCGCCGCGCCCGTAAAGACTGCACTGAAGGAATAGTCTAAGTAGGGGGTAGGCATAGAGGAAGGGATTTCACCGGGTATGTGTATATATATATATGGGTGCTAGGGCGTAACTGTGGAGAACGTACGTAAATGCGAGGCTCTACGCAAAGCTCCGTGCACTCGCAGCATTATGGTGGAAACAAGCTCTGTTACAGTCCACGGCTACAGAGACATGCTGCTGCGAGGTAGAACAGCAATAGCGTTAGACACATACAGCGAGTATAGGAAACACGTGTACAAACTCGGGAACAAGAACACAAATTGGTACACGAAGCAAGTAAACCAAGATCTTGGGTACGCGGTAGGTATGGTCCGTCGTACACACCCCACCATGTAAATAACAGGGGTTGGCACCCTTTGATTGGATGCAACACGTACACCGTGAGGTTAAATTGATTGTGGATACCATGAGATGAAGCAGGACGACGTAAGTAACAAATGAGCTCCTCTTATTTCAACTCACTAGGACCTGCCTTTTCCGGTTAGCTCGCAAACGATAGGTACAGTGGTAGTAAAAGCATGGCCTAGTAAGTAGGCAACCCTTCCCGTACCCCAGAGGAATTCAGCGGGGATTACCCGCCGAATGCATGAAGTATGTGGCGACACGTAACAGCGAGGTCTTGAAAGCCGATGAGAGTGATTGAGGTGAGTATAGAGCTGTGCCGGATTGAAAGAGCAGGGCAAACGGAAGAACCCCGAGAAAACCGGCCGGCCAGCGGCATCGTCCGGCACGATACCCACATACGAACATCCGTGGACTTCCATGTTGGTATTTTAGGTAAATTAATGTCCCACGCCCCCTTAAACACTAGCTTATCTGATACATTTACTCAACAGTACCTTAAAAAATAAATATTTTTAAAACAAAGGATGGGATGCTTCTCTCTGTGTATGACATTCCTTGTCTGAATCTGGCAGTGATAATTTCAACATAAACTATCAACAAGAATCTCAAAGTACTACTATATTACTATACATTGCATATTTGCAAATAACATAAATTGCTGGGTAACTTATAATTTTGAGAAATCTTAAAAGTTGATAAACGACTGAAACTTCAGTACATCAAACCAAAGCCTTAACATAGATCTGCACAACACTGTGAATTTTAAAAACATTATTAATACCTAAATGAGAAAAAAATACTTCAACGAACTTAGTTTAGCAATAAACGAAACTGGCAGAATACGTAACAATTAGAATGTACAATATAAAACACCTACCTGGTATTCTTTGTTTGTGTTTTACTTGTGTGCCGAAACCTTCTTCCGCTGTATACACCATCATTCTTCAGATTTTCCAGTAAATTTCCAAATGAGGCATCGGCTGCATTTCATTTACTTCATTATCGCGAGCAATGATGGCTGTCGATGGAGTAGCTCTTTACTAGTCGAAGTCTAGCTATAATAAGACACCCGCAATTTCAGATCTTTCACGATAAAACTCACGCTCATCTTGAAATCTGATACAGTGAGAATGTGGAAATATTACTCATTTCCAGTGATTAACATATTGTAACATTCAAATTAAAAATTAAACCGTATAAAAGGTGTGGAAGTTAGGTTTCCTAACATCTTGTACTAAATTTCCCTGCTTTTATTCTTATTTGTTGATGTACATATCTTTAGGATTGGCAAGCATCATTGGTGGAAAGATTTTATGACTGTAACATGATTTTTAGTTATCACATGTGTTCCAACGCAGCTTGCCCAATACAGTATTGAGTAAGGGCCAATTTTAAAGGGATGTCTTTTTTTTGCTTGATTGTCACTACTATTTAATTTCGAAAATTTGTTGAGGGATCAATCCATCTGAAGAGTCCTAATTTTAATTCTAATTTTACTGGATCCCTATCAATTTTCGTAACATTTAACTTTCTTTGTGTACAACGACTAACACAAACATTTTTAACAAAAAATTCAATTATTGAGACACTACAGATTTTTTTCTTTGCGCACGTCTGAATCTTCAAATTGCACCAAAATACTGTTGCAGTTTAGATATCAATCCACTGAAAACTGTTATCCTTGTTTATGCACATGATCAAATAAAAAAAATGGGGCAACATAACAATTCCAAGACAGACGTCTGTAAATGCTATGAAATAATGAAACTACCTCTGGTAAGTTTTAGTTTGGTCATGGAAAACAAGATTACAGTTATTTTTGTATTTAAAAAAAAAAAATTAGTATTTTGGGTTTAAATTTTATTTTGTAAAAAACGAAAAACATCGGTTTTTTTATCTCTCACGATTAATGTATTTGGGACATCGTGACAATGTGCTTTATACACTAAAATAGTGTAACTTAAAAGAAACACAATTTTCTGAAGTCATTAAATATATAAAATGGTGATGTTGGCCAACTAACACAGGTAGCAGAGAACTGTGGCAATGCTTCACTAAGACTACTCTTCTCTGAAAACGCTACTCGGCAATACAGTGAAGACTCGGAACACATTCACGTGATGCATTCAAACACCTGGGCCCTATTCTCTAACTTGAGCTTGCTTGAAGACCGTCAACGTCATCCTCTTTATTATAAAGAGGGCCATGACGATGGTTACTCGTAGGCGTCTTTATGTGGTATTCTGTAAGAAATAACTTTGATATCTTTGTGCAAAAATGTACGTTTGGTAACGCAGCGGACTGTGTCCTGAAACCAACAATCTGCTTGTTCAGTTATATTTTTTCAGTTATTACAGAATGCATTGGCACGAATTTTGTTACTATTTCGAATTTTTAACAATACGAGAAATGTATTTCTTAACACATCATTGAATAATACTTATCAAATTAATTCACTTGCTTCAACATTTCAGGTCGCACTAGTTCATGTTGAGCATCACGAGATAGCAGCACCGACCCGTGGTCGAATTTATCACCTCGTAGTTACGTTAAAGCGATATCATCACCAGCGAATTATATAATATACTCTTTAAATGTATTCCAGACACCGTTTATACGTGCGGGCATATAACAAAAAATAATATTTCTCATGTTTAGGGGATTTTAAAACGGTTTTCTTTTCTGTAAGACGTATTTGCAGAATACGTCGGCCATTTTCGTTCCCTCGTTGACCGATCTTTATATAAATACAGTCACAAGGCATTCGAAAGACCATCATGGAGACACATTGAGTTACAGAATACCATTTCGCCTTGTAAAGATAGTTAAAAGGTAAATGTCTCTATATAAAGACAGGAAAAAGTTAGAGATAGGACCCCTGGCATGTTATCCAATGCAAGCTTACGATCTCTTCCCGGTGCCAATAATTCGCACATACGGTAACGTAGGGCGCTGCTGCACTTCACTTGCCCACTTATTATTTCGCGTTTGCGCACGCGAATAACAATAAAATTCCACACGTGGTTCCAGCCAAAGGCAGTGTTTCAATTCGTTTCGTTTTTCGTTATTTGTATTTCGAATTTTGTAAGGTTTAGTACGAACACCAAGCCATTCAACTGGCTTGCATGCCATACTACTATTATTTTCATGTTATCATTATTCCAAAATTAAAAGTCAACAAAGTCTTGAAATAAATAGTATTTATTCCCGATAGTTTTTAGAGGGAAGTTCAAAAAGGTAAAATAAACAATATAAAACAAATATGACGTGTAACTGTTATTTAACGAAAATTGTGTCATGAGAAAATACCTATTTCATGAATATTTCAGCATCATGCTTTGTGAAATAATTATTGAGTTTACAATGAACTTTTGTTTATTTCACTAACCTGGCCTGTATGTGTGTTTAAACGTTTCAAATGGGCAAAACTAATATGGCGGCGATTTGGTAATTTGTATTGAGAAATTTGTCAGCTTAGAGTTGACAAAACGCAAATTACAAAAATACGTAATAGATTTTGTAGACGAAATAGGTCAAGTGACCACTAGTGCCAATTGGAACACGGCCTTAAGCAGGCCCAGATGAGAAGAGGCTGGCACTGCTTGCAGCTTGCCACCCTACTCGAGGTACAGACCTGTCGCTCGGCCAATCCGAAGTATGGATGAGGTGAGGCGAGATGGAGGAATGAAGATCGGAGAGGAAACGGGAGAGCTCCCCAAACCACAGCAATGTCCGCTACATTCCGCATATGACAACGCCCCCGTCCGAAAATTGCCCGCCCTTCGGGGCCAGGGATCGAACCGGTGACCTCTAAAACTGAGGACCGATGACTAACTAATTGAGCCATAGATGGGACCTTGCGCGCACAAAAGCTTTTTTTTTTTCCTGAACACTTACAACATTTATCGGAAACATTGCGCAAACTTCCTATAGCCCATTCACGATTACTTCCAAATTCTCTGAAGCTTTTCTTAAGTTCTATTTCAGGATATTCCTCCGCTTTAAGCAAACAAACCTTAACTTAGTCTACAGAATTACCCCAAAGGGACCACGTACCGCATTCAGTGTAACAATATTTTGTAAGGGCTATTTCTTACCAGGCATTACCAACATACCTATTGTCTCTGTTTAAATTCATATTAATTATAACAAATATTATAAATTATAGATAAAATAAAACAAAGAATTCAATTTAACCAAAAATAAGGCACTATTATGCTAACACAAAGTGCTTGTGACACATTACATGTTTAGGAAACAGCAATGCACGTCATACAGAGGGTGAGGTTTGATTCTAAGTGTCCAGAAATCGCGAAAAACAAGTTCGCGGTAATATATAAAGGTTGCGTGCAGCTGTGCACAGCGGCCAGAAACTGCCCTACAATCACCTGTTTGCCGCAGTGCTGCGCATTCAAGTCTGCGCACCTCCCTGACCGCGGGCAACATCTGGATGCCGCAAAAAAAACCTGCAAGAGCACGTGCCACATGCGCCTCACTGCCAACCTGTTTCTCTGCACAGCTGATGATCACGTGGTGCGATAAGCAAACTTTACGCTGCAGCACCTGCTGCCCTTCTCTCTACGTCAGTGGCGCTGATAAAAGGAAGGGCGGCTGATGATTGTCCTCTCTTTCGACGTCTGTGAATGGGTTGATACTGTAACGACACCAATCAATTTTAGTACTTGATCCCTGTACTCCTTGTGTTTGAATTTCGATTACACCCCGAAAATATGTTTTCACTAGACACGTAACTCCCCCCCCCCCCCCCCTTCACCTCAAAATCTTGTTTCCTTAATATTTTTCGTGTGGCGGTAAACATGTACGCATACAAGCGCTTTCAGTTGTGTTTACAAGAGCGTTTATGTGAAAAACACATTACAGCAAACACTATCAAGGGAAGTTGAACTTCAGCAATTTGAAATTACTTGGCATTTTTTACTAGTTGATACGGCATGCCAAAATGGTTCTAATTTAATTTTAAATTAGTACAGAGAATTAAACAACTGCGTAAAATGTGTTACAGGTATCCGCAATACGCAATAAAGGACGAATCACTTATTTGATCCTCTAATTTTCAAAACAAAAAAAAAATTTGCAGTACTTTCTACAACCTGCGTCAAAATTAATAAGCACAGATTTTGAGGCAAGTCTAAACGCAAACCAACCATAATTTTAGACTAAGTAAAATCTTTCTCCCAGACTAGGCATCTACTTTCCGTAAACACAAATGTACGCCAAAAGTTATAAAAACTTCATCCAATTTAAGATTAATCAAAATAACACACTTCATATTTAATTAAGTTTTCTTTTGAACCACTTCGGGTTGGTGTCGCGTTGTTCACAAAGCAATCGCCATTTTCCACAATATATGCAGCAACATCCTCTAATATACCAGGGGCCGCGATGCAGTTGTTAGCCTACGCGCCTCCCACCTAGGCGAATCGGGTTCCAGTCCCAGCGGGGTCGCACCAGGGTTTCCGCACGTGGGAATCGTGCTGAACGATCCTGCTGATCGGCGGGATTTCTCGGGGATCTCCCGTTTCCCCCGCCCAGTCATTCCAGCGCTTCACCCTCGTCGGCTCTCAAGACATCGATGTTAAAGAACCCTACGAATCCTCACTCACTCTACTACAACAGGGGAATGCCAAGCATAACCTGGCACTGTCAGCGTGTATCAACCGCGCCTTCCTTCACACAATTCATAGGTAACTTCTTATATGCGGCTGCCAAATTGGAAGGCAAAGCAAAATTACCCTGATTTAAATTGGCAGTTACGTTCGCATACGCACACGTCTCCTGCAACCAGCACTTGCCGTAAATTACCAGTCTACAATTTTCCCCCTTAAATTTTCCAGTTTATGTTGCAAAATATTGTTGCATTTAAGGCGTCGAAAGTAGACGTAATTTTGTTGGATACTTGTGCTTGGTGTACTGAAATAAAATCATCAAAAAGTAATTTATTTGAAAAAAAAAATCATAAGACAAGACAAAAATTTTTCACATCACGTTACATTTTCAACCGATGAGAAGAGCGAATGAAGTTCAATGACATAAACATTAGGAACTTAATTAAAATAAAAAGTGGCACATTACAAATTTTTTATAAAAATCGTTCGTAAAATTTAAAAGACCACAGGAGTATTACTCTTTATCGAGTCTCGTGCCCCTGGACCTAAGAAAAAAGTCAGGATCCATGTATTTTAATGGGAGCACTGAGTGATATTCGCCCAGTAAAGATGGTGACGATGGATAGAAAGACGCTTAACGTCGAATAAAAAGTGTTAGGTAACCATTTGTGATAAATTAAATTTTTTTTTCGCTTACTGTTTTTTTTGTAACGCATGGAAGTGTAAAAATGCGCAGATTTGTAAAGTATTTACTTTATTAATTATTTCCCAGTTTCATTTGCCCGACGCATGAATTAAGCGACGAAGCCCATGGTAATGTTAATTTAATATCGGTTGGAGGAATACACAACGTGACTACAAGTAGATATTAGCAGGGCTTTCGAAAATGCTCATTTTACCGTGAACAGTCTATATAAAACGAGCTTGCGCGCGACCACAATAATTCCTGCCGTATTTAAAAAAATAATGTCTATAATATTCCCTGAACTTAGTCGTAGAGGACAAACGTGCCGTACGTTGGCGAGAGGAATGCACTAGACGCCGCCAGAGTCCTCCAGGATTAATTGGGTCGAACACAAAAGGCAACCCCAGCTGAAGAGAAATTGTTCCCTTCTATCTCACAGCAGACAGTCTAGCAGCAGTTGTGTGCGCTGCGTCGTTAATCAAGTTGCACTTACTTCACAAAGAGAAGAACGGGTGCCTGCCACATGCCGTACGATATCACGCAACTCGCTTATCTTAACCAAGACATCCGCATGGAAAACAAAGAGGAAGTCAGCGTTTATAAAATGCCACTGCCGCAGGTCGAGAAGATTCAGTTTCGCTTCCAACAGAAATTTTTAATCATAGGAATAAAAACGAACTCAAGGCACACACAGTGAGCACTTCAAAAGAACCTTTGCAAAAGAATTACCAACCGTGTAATTACAGTACGCAATAGCATGTACGCTCCCAGTTAAGTTGGTAGCAAATCAATTAAAATAGTTCTGAGGTATGACGTATTGCGAGCGTATAGTCCACACACGGTTTCTTCGGCCTTTTAGAATCAAACGTTTGAAGAATCTCCCCATGTATGACGTGTTTAGTTATTTCCAACATATGCCATGTATCACAAGCGTTGTATACTTATGTTCATAAAAGTTACATTCTTTTCGTGTTAATTGAAATGTTATTCATATTTTGTCTTTAAATTATGCTTCATTTTAAGTAATTTGAATAAAAAACGGAGAAAACAGGCATTTTGGTAATGCACAGTAAGAAATATTTCTTATGGAAAATATTATTACAGTGAGTGCGCACGAATGCAGTGCGTTGTCCCTTTGGTATGATTCTCGAGGCTTAGTTAAGCTTAGTTTGTACGAGGCTGATGAATATCCTGGAAGTAGAACTTTAGCAGGGCTTCAGAAAAGTCTGAAGTAACCGTGAATGGATTATAATGGTTAAATTTATGGCCGCTGATTCTCGTTTTATAGACAATGAAGTACGAATATGCATACAAGTAACACACCCACACTTACCGAACCACCACTGTGGTGTAGCGGTTAGACTGCTCACCTCCCACTAAGGTGAACGGGGTTCGATTCCTCGCGGGGACGCCCCCCCCGGATATCGGCGTGTGGGGATCGTACCGGACCATGCTGCTGGTCGGCGTGTTTTCTCGGGGATCTCCCGTTTCCCCCACCCTTGCGTTCCGGCGCTGTTCCATACTTTTATCGCTTCACCCCTATCGGCTTTGAAGACCTTTATGTTAAGAGCCGCCCAAATCTCATCACTCACATGGATGAAGAATGAATAAAGTGGTCACGTCGACAATGATAATTTTGTATGTGGCGAAGAATACAAAATGGGTATAGAAGTAAATCCTATGAAGGACTTTCAAAACTGCTCAACTAATCGTGAACAGCCTATGTATGGAATGTTTTTAACTCTCAGCCAGAACTGGCAGATAAAGACTGTTCACGATAAAGTGAGCACTTTTGAAATCAACCTTAGGAACAAGTCACTGCTCCTGCCTGCATATATTGTAACAAACGCACAGTAGTTGGTATAGACTGTCCACGGTGAAGTGAGCACTTTTTAAAGCCCTCTCACTTGGAATAATAGCCAATAAATATATTTTATTTTAGCTTTACACGTTAACTTCCAAGTGTGGTGGAATATACACACTGAGTTTATTATGTACATAAAAATGTTTATTTAAAAAGGTTGTTAAAGGATTAAATGTGGCTGAATGGAAGAAGTAACTAGGGCCTCAAAAGTTCTCACTTTACCGTGAACAGCCTATAACGATGGGTGGAAAGTAGTTCCATATCTTAACGTTAAATAAAAAAGTTAGGTAGCCATTTGTAAAAACATAAATTATTTCTTTCGCGGTTTTTTTTATGTATCTGAATATAAAAAATGAGTATGTTTGTAAAGTATTTGCTTTTCCTATACTTTCACAGTTTCACTGGACCGACGCATGGATAAAGTGATGAACTTGCCAGAATTTTACATAAGGCGCAAGAATACGCAACGTGCATACAAGTAGATCTTAAGCAGGGCTTCCAAAAGTGCTCAATTTACCGCGAAGAGCCTATAGAAACAGGCAATCGCAGTAAACACATATCCGCAAAAAGCAGTAACCCGGTAGAAAAAAGCAATTTAGAAACATCGCAACTGCCAGGATGTGCAAACAAAAGACGCACTTCGGCAGGCGCTCGGAACTGCAGTCGCCCCTGTACGCCTGGTGGTATGCAACTGTCTCCACACGTACGTGCACACAGTCGCATCCTCACGGGTCGCTGCGACATTTCCGATTCCTATGCCACCTTTCGGATGTAACTACACTGAGAGTTCGGGGTTCTTTTATGTCCACGAATATTTAGTGTTCAGTTCGGGCGAACAATTTACAAACATCCTTTATGTCGGTGAACCCGGCGTTGTGCTTTGACGCCACTGCGAAATAAATAAAGCTAATGTACAGAAGAAGATACGTACGCCCAAAATACGCGAGAGCCGTGCGAAACAGGTTAATTGTAAAACCCTCAACCACCCCATATTTAAAGTCATTTCTACCAGGTACGGAGGTTTTTTTTTTCAGCTAAGCACTGTGTGTTTGGGGATTACTACGAGTACAATTAAATATCGCCATGAGATATATATTATACCCAAACGAAAACCAATACTCAAGTCGCGTGCGGCATTAATTTAGCTGGCATGGTTCCTTAACAAAGGTCCTGGCCAAATTACTTTCTCATTCCATACTCAGGCCATGCCGCCTTTGCGAGGCACTCGAAACACCTAAAAAAAATGTAATAAATAAGACAAAATTGGGGTAATTTCAACGCCCAGCCTTTTACCTTTTCCTTGAAGCACGAAAAAGTCAGTAAAATATAATTTGAAATTTATATTACGACGTGCATTAAAATCGCATTTCTCTGACTTTCGTTCTACACAGAGGGGGCCAAAAGGTTGGGCGGTCAGATATATCCCACTGGCGGAGTTACCCCACCTGACTCTTCTGAATTTCGGAATAAATCTTCCAAATAACTGTATGCCCCTCCCACCTTCTCTCTCTCTGAGTTCCTGCTACCTCCACCGGCCGCCACGTGCCACGTGTCGCTCGCGAAATGCTGAGCGGCGACCAACGGTCGAGGGCGGCGTCTGCCAGCGGAGCTTGAAAAGCGCTCAATAAGAGACTCGCTCCGCGGCACAAAGGGAGGTTTCCCCGACGGTGACGCTGTGGACCAGAGTGCCGCCCACTTGTTGCCCCTCCCCTCCCCCCACACACAGTCCTCTCCCCTAATGCAGTTAACTAGGCAGCAATTACCGGGCCGATGCGCCCGCCCGCTGCAATCAATATGTGTGAAGTCGGCCGCTGGGAAGAATTAGGGGTGGGGCGCGGTCCGCTGCAGCCCGCCAATATCGCGCGAGCTCACCTGCTCGCTTATGGCGTTAATTGCCAATTAAAACATCGCTGTGCGGCGGGGCGTGGCGCCGGCCGCCGCATGTTCCTCCGCCGTGCAGTCAAACGGGGTCGAAGTCGCCGGTAGCCACCCTTCCTCCCCACACGCCGCGCCGGCGCGTTCCTTCATCGACTTTCTTGCTTATATCTTCCCCTCTTCTCGAAGCAGCGTTCATCTGACTAAGTCTGTTCACGGTAAAGTGAGCACTTTTTAAAGCCCTGATTAAAATCGACCTGTATAAACGTTGTGTATCCCCACACCATTTGTATAATTAACATTGCTACAGACCTGATCTCTTTATTCATGCGCCCCGTGAAGTCAAGCTGTGAAATTATCAGAAAAGTGAATGTTTTTCAAATTCCTTGATTTTTACTTATTATGCATAGAAAGTAGAAAAAAGGCCATTTCTGTAGTCACAAATGTTTACTCAACACTTTCAATGCAACTTTTTTTTTTCATCCGTAAGATATTTTTTAATACATAGCTGTACATATTGGACAAGTCAAATTACAGTATACAAAGTTTATACGCTGGACATAGTAAACACACTCAGGTAGGGGCACTGACATATTTCAAAGATTGAATCTTAGGGAACTCATTGAAAGCACTCAGATAACCGTAAACAGCCTACACGTATATAGGGCTTGAAGTCTCGTCGACAGCGAGGTCACTCAAGGCGGAGCGAGATGCCCAGAGATGCAGTAGCGGGGAAGTAATCGTCCACGGCCTATATACAGTAAAGATCTGTACCCAGCATTCGCTTGGAGTGATCTCGAGAAACCATGGAAAGCCGGACAGGGAATCGAACCCCGGTCCTCCCGAATGCGAGTCCAGTGAGTTACCACTGCACCGCCTTGCTCGGTTTAACTCCACTACACGTATAACACGTAAACCATCGTCCGAAGACGGTTCTCACATACTATGTCGATATGTTTCCGACAAAATCACCACCTTCAGGATGCCTACTACAAAATGATCCTGAAATTACTTATCTTGCGTGAATAATTATAAAGCGTTTAAGAAACATTTGTTTAGTCTTGCACCCTCCAAAACACAATATTACTCAAACAGGCGGGGCACAGAACCACTGCCGGCTGCATTACATACATATATATATAATTAGGTGCGCCCAAGGCTTTTTAAAACACCGTTTTCACTTTTTTGTGGATATATTTAAAAGAATAAAAGTAAAAAGTGGCAGCTGTAGATAATTATTTTTGCCTTGTCTGGAAAAAGTCATATTCTCAGAACATTTATTTACATAGATACGCGTATGTGCGAACACTGTTTTCTGGCGATATTTTACTAGCGAGTCCTCTCGATGTAGAGAGATACCACCCATATTCTATTTTTGCATACACTCGTAATCAAACTTCGCTGGACATTAAAAATCAAACCTTGACATGGCATACAAGGCAACTTAACATTTTTTAAAAATATTTGTAAGTTTTTCAGTTGGGCCTAAATACTTATTTTCCCATGTGGGACAAAAGTTATTAAATAACGAAGGAAATTTTGATCATGATTACAGATGAGAAACGAGTAACGAAAAGGGAAAGGTTGGATTCCGAATACTGAATCTTGTGTTCTGGAGGAATGCATGTAAATCCAAGATGGCGGGTGTTTCTCCCCCTTTACGTGTCATACTCTCAGTTTCAGAGGTATTATTGGAAATGCTTGATTATAGAAAATGCACACTTTACTAGTTGCTTAATACTTTTGTATATAATATTCACTGTGTGTTATTCCCAGGATACAAAAAAGCAGGAGCTTATTGATAAAATAATATAAATTTGTGCCTGACTTTTTACAACTCGCAGATTACACACAATGAAAACTAAGCACATCAACTTGTACGTAAATTTTCAACAAACATACATTGTCAGTAATTATTCTGAATACGAAATGACACGGAAACGAATAATTTCTGCAGATGGCGTGAAGGCCGAGCGCTACGGGCAGCAGGTGAGACGAGGCGTCGACGTGCTAGGGTGTGCCTGTCGCACCCCACGGGGGGAGGCTCCGGCCACCCTCCAGCAGGCGGCTAGAGGCGTCCCCAACATGGTCGCACCGCACCGCCTTGTCGCTCGGTACACGCCACGCTGCACTTCCAACGCCCGTGTTATAAGCCGGTGTCGTGTCGGCCGGCGTCCATCCGCCACGCACGGATACGGTTACCGATAATCCTTTCCAGCCCTCGCGTCGCCGCTTCAATCCCTGCTGCTTCCTTCTCCCCGCGCACACTTACAACGCGTGAGTGAATTCAAGTGATCACACGACACGTGCAACTACGAATACTGTCGCACGACCAGCAGTTATAGGCTGTTCACAGTAAAGTGAGCACTTTTTAAGGCCTTCCAAAATGCTTTAACCACTAATAAATATATATTATTGCATCATCGGGCATTAAATTTCGAGAGTGGTGAAATGTATACACTGAGTTTATTCGTCACATTGCAATGTTTATATTACAAAGCAGCAGGAAGATGGAAATATGATGAAAGGAAAAAATTAAGAAGGGCCTTAAAGCTCACTTTACCATGAACAGCCTATAACTATCGTGTCGTGCAGCAATGAAAACACAATGTAATAACGAAATAGTTCAAGTACTATCTTTCCAGTGTAAAATTTGCATCCCACGTGAGAAATATCATTTTCCAATTACCAAGTTAAACTCATAGAGTTAACATTAGGCTATACATTGTCTTAAAGAGTGGGATGGACTCCCCGCCCCACTTTTTTTGTAAAATAGTTGTTTGCGCGAATGCGCTTATCTCGGTAAATAAATGTTCTGCAAATACAACTTTTCGTCATAAAAGATAAAAAAAAAAAAAATTATCTGTGCCCCTATTGTTCTACTTGTCATATAAAGTGTATTCTTGGAGAAAAAAGTCGTGAAAATGGTTAAATATCGCATTTTTAAAGCTTGTCTATGCAATTTCCATAAACGGCAAGAGAAAAATAAGATACGGGAGTAGTTTAATCTGTGGTCTTTCATCGTGTGTAACAAAACCCCGCTGTTACATATCTAATCTGCACAGTACAGAGTTACGACGGAAACACTGCACGCCTTGCGCGTAGGAGCGATGAGGCACTAGACATGCGTGTTAGTGTCGCCCGTATCGCTCCCTCGCTTCTTGACCTAGGCCGCGGGGGTCCATGGCGTAATATCGGTGCTCTTGTCAACACTAGGTCTTCTAAATTTTATTTCTGACCTTCGCCTTTAAAATCAGTTTCTTCTATAAGCGCCTTGTGAATGGTGCCGAAAAATCCTCGCCGCCGTATAAACTGTCGTGCTGTAAAGGCAGTCACAAAGAATATGTTTTGTTTTTTTTTCCCTGTCGCGCTCGTCGGAACCACGCGACTACGGCATAATAACACGACAAGGTGACTAAACCGGTTTGCGGTTGAATGATCATTTCCGACAACCTTACGCACCCTTCTGCTTTGAACTCCTGTCACGCTTAAATTTGTCTGTCAAACTGCTTCAAATAAAGATGGTCATACGCACTGGATGGTTCTGGCGTAATAGAAACGTCAATACATCCGCCATAATTGTTTGGGAAAGTTGGATGGCTCTAGTTTCCATCGAACATTTTCAAAATTGGGCGGGCTTAGCCAATCAGAATCGTGCCTAACAAAAATGACCGTTTCCAACATCACGAAAATTTTAAATGGCCTTATTGCTGGTGCAAAAAAAATGGCGTAGTTAATTTATACAGAAACTCTGATCATTAATGCTATTGTTAATGACTGATTCACAATAATATTAAGAGCTCAGAAGCAATAAACGCCATTGTGCAGAAAATAACTCTTGATAAATAAAATCGAAATTAAGTACAGAAGTGAAAGTAAATCACAACATTCCTTACATGTCTTCCTATAGTGGACTGCACGGAACCACAACAGTATTTCACTTTCAAAATAATTTTTAAATAAGAATCCAGACCAGGTCTTTTTGGTAAAAAAGTAATAATTAAAAAAATTTACAGTACACATATTTTCAAAAACATTCAGGATAATTTGATCCAGTTTATGGAATGGAAAAATTTTATGGTCGTATTACGCCTTCAAATTTCACTGTCAAATATTTTGGAAGGCGAAAACTTTATAAAGTGTGACGGGTTGTAAGCCAATTCTGTATTTTTACACCACTCGCAAAAATACACAACCCCATTTACTAGGATAAATGCATCGATCGAAAGTGAAAACTTGAAACTGTGTTAAACACTGATATACTTATTGACAGTAAATCGACATATAGTTACATATTCTAGTTCCCCGTCTGTTAATATCACCGTTAAGTATTCCGTTCATTATTTACATTATAACACAGATAAGCACAGGATTACGTGTTCGACGGAACGTGAGGCAGTATACCCACATGTTTAAATGAAGATACCAAAAATTTTCCGAATTATGTAAAGGCTTTAAATATACGGCATACTGCCAATATTTCAAAGCAAGGCTGAGCAAGACGATTTGTTATACCTAAACACTTGCGTCCGTAAAATAGTACTTACAACCAGCCAAAACTGATAACGGTTCTAATTTCCACATGTAAGCGAGAATATACTGACACGTTGGCGTGTACCGTGAAAACTATATATTCCTTCCATTCCGGAAAACATTATGCTATTTTTCCTTCGCACATTCTATTTCAAACTATTAAAGTTTGCGTTGGTTCAGTTATAAAGAACTGTCACATTTTCTGGTTCATACTTTTATGTAAGCCTGCCTCCCAATATGTCACTAGTTATAAAAGCCAGGAATTACTTTCATGGGCCCATCGTAGCGATGTATTCGGCAAATATAGTGATATTGGAATATTTACGAATCTACGACCTGCAACATCACAACACCAAATTCATAATACAAAAGATAACTTGTAAGCTATTGACATAAAATTGGAAAGTCAAACAATGCGGTGTATTTCTTGTATCGTTACGTACATGCTAAGTACGGAATGTAGTGAGAAAATGTTAACAACCTTACAGAACAAAACATGTACATACAGAGATCAAATTATCCCAACTTCTAGCTTTCCAAAAAATAATAATAAAATAAGAATTTTTGAAAGTAGATAAAAATAATTTGTCAACAAAATAACTTTTTACTTGAATGCGATGAAAATGATAGTCTGAAATCTATATTTCTCAAAACCGTCTGCAGTATGAGGTATATATTATGTTGGCTAGGCCTACAATGGTATTCCCTCATAACTTTCTCGCGGCCGAGAAATCCAATAAATAAATAAAGTGTTGCTTCGGCAACTATAGAGAGCATAAATAGCTGTCCAGTGAATCCGTTGGGTTAAACTGTTACTGCTGATTTAAATTTCGAACATTAGATACTGTTGTCGATACTTCCAGGTTTCCCTTGTTTTCAAACTTCCCAACATTCATCCCAGATTTTACAGGTGTTCTATTTTTCTTATAGCTGACAGTAATCCTGGCAATAACGCATGTGGCTTCTAATTTTCGATATCACACCCTGATCCTTTAAACGGGAAAAACTAATTTATAATCAAAATTGAGAAAGGAACCCACTGAACTTACCTAACTATATGCCCTACATGCGGTTTTATTTAGCAAAAAGGAGTAAAGCCTTAGAGAGCACGTGCTAAAACTGATGATCCTAGGTCATATGATGCACGAAAAACCAAAAATATGAAGATTAATCCATATTTGCCATCACCGTACAATTTCTGCACGCACTGCCACGGGAATGAAGTTACGACAGAATGTGCGGTACCACTGCCGAACACAACTAGGTCGTTACCAACATTACAGCCATTTCTGCGCGCACTGCCACGGGAATGAAGTTACGACAGAATGTGCGGTACCACTGCCGAACACAACTAGGTCGTTACCAACATTACAGCAGCTGCCATCGCTCAAGCAGGACGACGCCTTTACGGCTACGTCTCACTCGCCCTCTACGAATTTTTCATTTCCTGCCGATTTTAACTTTTTACATTAGATAATGCCTAGGTAGTAATTTAGCTGTTTACCCCGAACAACTTAAATATTAACGTATGTGCTACAATTATATATATATATATATATATATATATATATATATATATATATATATATATATATATATATAATCCATTGTGCGTGACTAAACCGCATCATCACTGACAAACCGCTGGACCAATTGAGACCACATTTACAACGTATGTTATTGAGGTGGCGAGTAAGATCTTTAGTTATGTTTTATTCCGATAGGTGGCGCTGGAGTCTAACTTCTATATTTATGGGCCGATTTTGCTCATATTTGCAGGAAATGTTTATTAATCTAAAAGAGAAAGATGCCAGCGATACCACGGTCAAACATCTGCCGAAGTACCATACTTAATAGAGAGGACGCATTGAGAGGGCAAAATAGAACGTTCGCCGGGATCAGCTAGTCCTAATATAAAATTGTTTAAGGAAACTTTATAGCAGTTACCTTAAATTAAGTTACGTCTATGCTGAAGGATAAATTAGACAGCTAAAGAAAGGAGTGTTTCCAATTTTCTTTTCTTTAAAGCTTAAATATACAATAAATTTATGAGTCAGATTGTCAGTCCGTGCCTCAAAAAGAGCAAACAACCTCTCTTCCCCCTCGTAATACGAGTATTCGCAAGTACGGCCGTGTTTACCGTCTCCAACCTGACACACTTCGCTTATTTAGACGAATAATATATTTCGTTCATTTTATATGCCGAGATTAATAACGGTGTCGATCTAATGGGTGAAAAGAAGAAATTATTTGTATTAAGGACTTTTAAAAGTTAAAAATAATTTTATATATTTTAAGTATTTTTCATATGGTATCAATACCAATGTGCGAAGACGGGGAGAATTAAAGTCCAAATCTGAAATTAACGGAACTATTATTTTGTATCTTGTCCCAAATTTCAACATAGCACGGTACCTAATAGAGCTAGAATTAATTTATTAATGATATTCTTCTAAATTTATGAAGTTGTTCGTGTATAGATTCGATAAACACTACATCTAGAGCGAGCACGAAGTTGAGGTCTGCTCGTAGGCGAACAAAATGTTTCACTCCAAAGTAATTACTTCGTTAAATTCTAATAATTCCAATAAAAATTTTAAAATATAAATAATCATCAAACCCAGGAAAAAATGTTCTCTCTTCAACACCAACTTCACTACCATTCACCTGAAACGGATTGAAAGACAAAGAGAAAAAATCGCCGTCGGTGAACTATGTCGGAATTGGTACACACGACCTCCTAAACGCAAGTCGGGTATTCGGACAAAATAAACAATTAAGCTCGGTCACACTGCCCAGTGAGTCAACGTAAAGTGTTCTAGGACAGGAAAGGCATGAATGTGAAAGAAACATAAAACTAATTATCTTTGGAACATACATTTTATATATTGTTCACAAACTACCAATTTTTGTATGCTTCGACAACGTAAACTATCGTTCAAGTTAGAAAATATTCACTGGCCACACAGTATATGAAACCTACACATCTTAATTAAAACGCTCCCGAATAATTTGGTTAGGCCTACATACAGCATACAAATTTGTCAGAACAAGAATTATAATAACACAGACGGCGGAAAATTTTAATAAATACAAGTGACCATTAAAATACTAAAATGGGTTCATACTCAGTTTCTGAAATCATGCGACCACACTTCTGTTGAGAAGTCTGTGAAAGATTCACTATAAATTGAAACAGCTCCGAGACACAGTAAAAAAAATCCAATTAGTTTGATTGGAAAGGGCTTATTAACGTACGTCGGTGTTATGCCTGAAGACTTATCAGGGGACGCTTTATAAACTAACTTATAACGTAACTTTAACACTCATGACTTTTTCGAACCCAGGACCTCCCACAACCCAGGCCGACGGCGCACCAACAGACTGCGCCACGGGAGATCGGCTAAAATAATAACTATAACCGAATTATCAAAATCTGGTGTCAGGTTACAATGGTCTCGCGGTGTTGACATTGTGAATGCAACCATTATTAACAAGGCGCTCTGTCTGTGGCGGACGTTTGTGTCGAAGTTCTGTCACACTAATGGGTATTGTATTATTTGACACATTCAAAAGTCCGTTTTAAAAAAAATGTAATTTGGAGTTTTTTTTTTTCGAACGATCATACGAAATTTGGAATAACGGTGGGAAGATGAAAAGACAATAATTTTTTCCATGAAATAAGCAGAACCGAAAAATTGTGTTACAAAATTGTGCGTACCTAGTGTGCCGCATTTGGTCATAAACACGTTGATTATAACTACACAATAATGTGCTCAGCAATAGGCTACTGGAGAAAGAACCCCGAATTTTTGTTGTGTGCAATACTGACAGAAACTATCGTATTTTTGTAGTAAAACCTTAACGGTGTAAAGGAGTTTTGCCATATAGTGAATATTTCAGGAAGATAATAGCTAAGCAAAACGTAAAGTAGGCGCATAGAATTAACTAAGGAGAAATATGTACATTGACGAATTTAAAAGTGAAAATAATTTGTTCGTATTAAAAATATGGTCACAGCAGCTAATAATACTATAAACAAAAACAATAAAATGTACACATTTCACTTCACCGCTTCACACCCTTCCATCTGATTAACGATCAAAAATATTTAGAATATAATTATAACTGTAGAATTCTAATAAGCAAACTCTTATTTATGAGGGAAAGAATAAATCTGGCCAATTTATCTATTTACTAGTTTTGGAAGCAACCGCGAAATGAACTATGTATACACGCGCGGCTAGTTCCCCTTTTGCACCAACATCTTCCTCGATACAAGATCAAACGATCCTAGTTCCGAACCAGGATTCAATTTGATCTTGGTTCCAATATAAGTGTTGCACCAACGAAATTTCGTAATTTTGGCCGATTCTTCTATCTTGGTTCCAAAGTTAGAGATCGAGGTTAAGTATGAGACAAATTTTGCTATTGGTTCGTAATATATGGCGTTATGGAAGTAGGCGTATTTTTCACTATACATAGAACAAGATGTGCGATGTTTTATCTGTTTTAAGTGAATTGAATTTTACTGAATAATATTTAAGTACGTATAATGTTGTTTTAATATCCCCAAGAAAACAACAAAACGTAGTTCTATCTGTTGCCGTATTTTCAAACTACATTTGTCGACGATTGCTGCTGATCTCGGATGGAATTTTGGCGGTTCGAAATGAACTTAATGTCGATCTCCAGTCCAGCTCTGAACTCGAATTGTGTGTCGATCCTAGATCCCAACTCGGATCGAATTACGAACCACGATGGTGCAACCGGGCATTAGTCCATCGGACACACGACATAATAGTTCCCAGCGCACCTCGGGTGACACTCGTGCTTGCCGTAGGAAGTAAAGAACTCCGGAATGTATATTCGGACAGCTGGGGGGAGCCGATATGACGCGGCACAATCGCTGCTCCCTGGAGGTGGTCGAGCGGACAACGCGAGATGCTGTGCGCGCGCGCGCACGCAGGGAGTGGAGGGCAGTGAGCAGCACTAGGACCACACTGCCTGCAGCGGCCCGGGGTCAAGGTCGCGCCCGCCCGACACGTGCCAATGGCCACTGCCCACGCGCCCGTAGCTGCGCGCGCCGCCTCGCGGGAAACGACCTGAACTACATCCGTGGAGAGCGCCTCCGACGTCGTCGTCGTCGTCCCGGCAGCCAGCATCTACTCCATCTATCATTCCTTCGATCGTCTGAGTTGGAGGGAAGTATGTGGGTGAGACGACAAGTGCACAACATTCATAGTGAGCACTGGCCATTAAGTACGCGTAGTACACAAGTTAAGGCCATAATATCCCATTTCAACAGATCTTGCGAAAATTTTTAAAACCAAACGGGAGCCGATATTTAAAATCGCTCTGGCCATGTTACAAATTATTTTTATTATGTATATAGTTAATTTTTTCCACGCAAAAAAAATAATTTTATCTAATTAATCTACGGATTTTTTGTGTATTTAATAATTTGAATAAATTATAGGTTTCTGTGCTGAAATAGACTACATAATAAAAACAATATTTAAGAAAATTACCACAGCAATTTTACAATATCGTCTCCCATTTGGGTTTAAATAATTAATTCTCAAAAAGCCTTACAAAACTGAGATCATGTCATTAAAGGTGAGCTCGGTAGTACAAGTTTACAGGTTTCTCGAAGTCAATGTAGAGCAAATATTTTGAAGGAATGATGCATTCCTTTAGCGCGACATCTTACGCCGCACTGACACGTGCATCACGGTGGCGAAAAATTTGCTAATAAAACTCTCTTAAGGCCTTTCAGCAGGCTACAATTACCTTCTACATATTTAGCGTATTACATTATTTTTCGATGTGAAATGAAATTAGAGTCTGAAAAAAAGTATGACAAAAAGAGAAGAAAACTATACTGGGGGCACGTCAAAGAAATGCATATTTTAAGCACGTTGCAAGGCAGTTAGAGCACCAGTTAATACTACCACCTTAAGACAAGTTTTCCAATTGACACTTATTAACAAAATGGTTACGTACCTGAGCGAATTTGTCTGTAAAATTGATGATAATTTGAGTTTCGCCAACTTCCAAATTTCCAAATCGCCGCTGTATTAGTTTTGACGACTTTAAATTATAATTACGCAAACAAATGGAGTTACTGTAGTAAACTGAATGCTCGTTTAATAGGCTACCTAAATATTTGCGTAATTAGGTTTTTTCCCCCTTAATTATTGTTCAGTGATAGTTTAACGTCAATAATTTATTCTGATGACAAATGTTAAAACAGTGCTTTAAAATACCCGTTTTACAGAAATATCGGTTTATTTTAATAACTACCATGTCTTTTAGTTTTAGAATAATTCTTTCACATTTATCTGGTGTCAGCTAAGTAGTTTTCAACAAACACCACTGTGTGGTTAACAGCTAACCGTCGCGTCGTTGTGTTCCAAATAAAATTTATCAAATTCAAAACTTTTTTACACGAAAAAACGAACACCAAACTAATTGTAACACAGCCTAAGTGAAAGCCAACATTGGAGAAACATAACTTATGTAATTCATAAAGCATCATAGTGAGAATGGGTAAGAATTTCTGAAACTGGAGCAGGCAATGAGAAAGAAGCGCCCTGTACAACCAACGAAACGTGGGCTAGACGGTGAGAGAGTGAATTTTCTTATTGTGTCTCTGCAAAAGTTATCTTTGTCATGTCAATTGTCCTACTTTTAACTTTATGTTTAATGTTATAGTTGTGGTAGCCAGATTTGTTTGTTGTAGTTGTTTTTCTTAACTATTTTATGAATTTCCTTCATCATGTACTACTGAGTATGTGTTCTGATTGGGCCTACAGTTTTTTGCCAACTAGGGCGGTAGCCTCCCTTTATTTCAACTTCGCATTGGAATGTGTGTACGGGAGAGTTTTTGGATACTGTGTATGGTGGGTTTCCATGTACTTGTGTCATACGAGTTGTGAAATGGAAATGGTGGTACATCAAATAAGGATGGTATATTCCTTCCTGCATTGTATGTTTATTGGTCTAAAACAATGTCCTTGCTGTGTCGTGTAACAGTTATTGTAGCCTTGTTAGTAAGGGTAATGGTGCTGACTTTTTTGTTTCTTTCAGTGTCAGTGTGTTGATTTCCTCCGTAATTGCTTGCATCTCTTTTCGTATATCACGGGAAATAGTCGTCTTGTTTTCTATATTTGTGTTATTTAACATTTATTAACACTTAAATGTAGGACAATGTCCATGAAATAAGATTTTATGCTTCGTTGCAAAAATCCTAACCCCAAAGTATGAGTCACACTATTAATACTACTCAGAAAATACTCTTTAGAACTCGTAGTTTCTTATGTTTACATAGTCTACCAGAAATTCTTGAGTTACACATTTTTATCACACTGGCGTAACTATGCGGCTATCTATGTCGCCCTCAAGCGACAAAATCAATTTCCTTTTGAAAATCTAAAAAGCAATATATACATTTAGTAAAGGAATAATTTAGCACACTTAAATTAGCTTGTAACATTTTCTTACAAATGGTTTTCTTTGATTGCATAAGCTATTGTTAGAAGTTCGGTGAATTAAGTAATAGATTCCGTGCAGCGTGGTTAGCAATATATAACAGTGTCCCCAAAATCCGAACAGTAAATAAGAATCGAGGCATACCCTGGAAATGCCAACTTTTCCTCTTACAAGCGCCTAGATCCCAGTTGGAGAAACTCCACAAGGACGCAGGAACGGATATCATTGCTGAAGCATTACCAGGATATTAAGAACAATTCTTCGAAATCAGAATAACACAAACATGCGTAGCGAAACTTCTCATGCCACAACGCCACATACCGCAATACATTTTTAAAAAACTTGTCAAAAGATTGCGGGACTTTAAACATGCATTGCAACATTGTAAAATCTCACAATTTGTTGATTTTTACCATTTACACTCGTTTAAAAACACGCGCGTAAGAAGAGGTACGACATTCGATTGCTCCGTCGTTACGTAACTGTTTTTTGGACGGGTTTAGAATATACGAACAAAACAAAAGACCCTTGTACCTTGCGAACGAGTGTCTAATAAGGCACACAGGAGTAACCTTCGTCCTCAAAGTACTAACTGCGAAGCGAGGAGGAAGTTTTTATAATCTTGTTACATACGCGAACAAAAATTCAGTCAAACGTAGTTACTTACTGATTTTAGGTCAAGACCTAGATTCATTGCTGATATCAGAGAAGTCACACGCTGTATCAGTGTCTACGTTTACTTTGCAGCATTACGTTCATATGAGCGGAGGGCTGTGGGTCCCAGAATATTGCTAAACCGTGCTGGTAGATCGATCGGCGATATCGACTTTCACTCCCGGGTCGACGGCCGTTGTACCTCTTCCTACACACGAGAGGCGAGTTCACCATTATGCACAGCCAAAGTGCAACAGTTAGAAATACGACGAAAATAAGTTTAACACACGTCCTCGCTATTACCAAATAAAACTGACAATTAGGTGGACAGATTTTTTTATCTCCTGCACACGTCCCCAACGTTGGTTTACGAACTGCCAGCGGTAGAATCAAGATCCCACTATTAGACAACAAAACGGAACATTAAAATTTGGTTTCCCAAAATACTCTTAATTTTATTTATAAAAAAAAAAAAAAAAAAAAAGCCGTCTTCATGATTTAGAGAGGTTATATTTGCAATGAAACACTATCAGAGGATATCAGTTACGATACAATTTCGAAGCACGTATTCACACGCTCTGTACGCCAACCTTTAATCCACACAACGTTGTTTCGATAATTATATTGGCAAAGAAACATTTTACTGCTGACACACACAAATAAGTTACTGCGCAGCAACTACGTGTCTTCTACCACACACTCCGTCCATGCTTTCAGGAAACAAAAATGAATCAATCCGTACATATGAGCGTATTTATTTCCGGATACCGGCCACATTACAGAAGAAGCGAGTTTCCGAGACACAAATAGCTGTGCAACGTTTCGGCTAGATAAAAACTGTCACATTTTTGACCCAACAAAATATTTTCCAACCATTCTTTCAAAGCAAGGCTGTAGAACTCGGGTTTTTTTTTTAATAGTTAAACCAATAGCTGAAGGCTAGGAGAACTGCAATTGTCTCAATTACATACAGTTTTGAGTTTAAACGAAAATGGACACTACTGGCATCTTACTCAACACACGCCAAAGGACTCGCGTGGCTATTTAATTACGAGTAATTTTATTTGAACTAATCCAATCGGCAACTTTGAGAGGCTCACAGGTAGATGGCAAACCAGGTATACACATAAAAATGAATCCAGAACCTTGTGGAGGCAAGATTAACGCCTTCGCGACCTTAATCAAGGTCGTCACCAGTTAAATAAATTAATAAACTGCCAATTACGAACAGACAAAATTTCCAACCAGTAAATTTATCCCCAGTGGATAATGGTTTTTATTTCCTTCTAAATCATTCGGATCTTCCATTGAATGATTTTCGACATGCTTTTCCGAACCGCAGTGCTGTTTCTTATAAACCTACAAGAGAGGATTTATAGGCTCTTCAAATTGAGTAACTCGCAACCGAAAGATTACCCACTATCAGATTCCAAATCTGTGTTTACATAAACAAAAACAGGGCAACTCATCCGCAACGTTTCTGTTAAATAAGAAGTCAACCAGCCGGGGGGAGGGGGACACGGTGGCTGAGCGGTTAGCACGCTCGCCTCCCACCAAGGCCGTTGGTCGGCGGGTTTTCTCGGGGATTTCCCGTTTCCCCGCCCCTTCATTCCGGCGCCGCTCCATATTCACTTCAATCGCCCTCGTCGGCTCTCAAGACCTCGCTTTTAAGAGCCACCCAAATCTCTTCACTCATTCACGGCTACACAATCAGGATAAAATTGAGGGGACATCGTGACCTTAATGGACTCCGAACCACAAGACGCCGACTTGATGCCCAAGAATTTTTTAGGCAGGCTGGAGGGTTGAAATCGGAATGTTGCTGATCGGGCCTCTTCGCCACACTTGGCTACCAATAACAAAATAATTCTGTTTTGATCTGAGAGATTTGGGCTGCTCTTAACAACGACGTCTTGAGAGCTGATGCGGGTGAAATGAGATGAGAATGGAGAAGCGCCGGAATGCAAGGGCGGGGGAAACGGGAGATCTCCGAGAAAACCCGCTGACCAGCGACATCGTCCAGCACAATTCCCACTTGCGAAATCGGGAAGTCCCAGTTAGTCATGGTGGGAGGCAAGCAGTCAAACCGCTCAGCCACCGCTGCCCCCATAGTTCTGTTTTGTTTTCAAGCAGTGTAAAAAGAAACTTCGTCCAAGCCGTTTTCTCTGTATCATACACTTCCAATGTAATATTGACGCTTTGCCAGCCAATCCCCCCTCCCCCACCCCCCCCACCCATCGACACACGTATGCTTCATGATTGCGATTTTATTTACAGAGAAAGTCGTGTGCAGGGAATCTTTGAGCCTTCATTTTATATTTAATTAAGCAGGTGGTACAAAACTGCCCTGGTTGGTACATAGTCACCTGATATGTCTAAGACCCAAAGAGGCTGGCGCCTCGTCCAAGGAAAATCTGTTATGAAGATGGTGGCGGGGAGCAGTGGGGTTTAATCAGGAGTGTCCCGAGAAACCCCTTACACTACGGTCGTGTCCCTAATACTACCGACTGAAGAATCCCCGTCTGTAAAATTCCAATTCCGCCGGGACGAGATAGAAGCGGCGACTTTACACACGGAGGCTTCACAGTTTGGTGCGGGTCATCCTATACCCATCATTAACATGAATATTGTTGTAAAACCACTGACTAAGCTCAGACGGACTAACAGCAGCAAATGAATTGCAAGCAACACTGCCGAAGGAACATTATTCAAACAGTTACAAGTGCGTTTAAAGTTTGGGTTTTTCCAACAAACTCTATAGCTTTCTATCTCACGCACAGATAATATGTGTACATAAAATTCTTCGTAACCTAACACGTCCTAGATATATTAAAACTAGGTCACAAAAAAAGTAAAATAATAAGACACAAATGTAAACAAATTATTAAAGAGTTCTGGTCACCAAGCAACGCGATTTTGACAATGATTGAATTTCAGGACTACGAAATGTATTATTGCATAACAAATAAGTGATCTACTACATACACTGCCCTACGATAAAAACAAAGGTATAACTTCACAAAAGCCTCTTTTGCATGGAGACAATATGAAGTCCATACCACATGTAATGTGTGATATTTTAAAGCAAGTAATAAATATTCCATTAAGAGGTGATTGTGAAGATCAGAAAGAAATCGTTATCCTTACTACTATATAAATGAGAAAGTGTGTTTGTTTGCCCTACTTTCATGTCAAAATAGAGAAACAGATCGACGTGATTTTTTGTACAGAGATAGTTGGGAGGTCCAGAGAGTGACATAGGCTACTTTTTATCCCGGAAAAATATCTCAAATGCTTCCAAAAAAAAATGATTAGGGATGTACATAGGTACTGGATTCAACTGTTCTTAGGATTACTGCATAAAAAGCATTGTTAAAAAAAATTCTTTCTTTTTTGTCTATGGGCTGTCTTACATTCCCTTCCAGGAGCCGCGGTAGCTCAGTAGGTAGAGAACACAATCGTGCGGCCGCAGTAGCTCAGTAGGTAGAGAACACAATCGTGCGGCCGCAGTAGCTCAGTGGGTAGAGAACAAAATAGTGGGGCCACAGTAGCTCAGTGGGTAAAGAACCAAATAGTGGGGGCGCAGTAGCTCAGTGGGTTGAGAACAAATTAATGGGGCCGCAGTAACTGAGTGGGTAGAGAAGGTGGTGAAACAATTAATGGGGCCACAGTAACTCAGTGGGTATAGAACCCAATAGTGGGTCCGCAGTAGCCCAGTGGCTAGATAGCCCAATAGTGGGGCCGTAGTTGCACAGTGGGTAGAGAACATAATAATGGGGCGGCAGTAGCTCAGTGGCTACAGAACCCATAGTGGGGCCGCAGAAACTCAGTGGTTATAGAAAACCCAATAGTGGGGCCGCCGTAGCCCAGTGGCTAGAGCACCGAATAGTGGGGCCGCGCACGAAGCAGCAGGTAAAAGCTAGTATCACATAAACGCGTATGAACCACCTCTGGTACGGTCTACGTCTATTTACAATTCTAGATTCCAACATACCGTAATCCACTCCATCCTAAAATCCAATTTAAAAAAAAAATAACAAGAAAACTGTAACTACCCGTGATCTCTTGTTTCTCATATTATCGTTCTACTTCACTTATAATACGTTAAAAAGAGTACACCGCGCGTAGGTTAACAAAACTTAAAGACCGAACGTTGGAACTTTCCTTGAACAAGGGCGGCGATAAACAGTGCGCTGGAAGACGCATGCCTTGTTAAAGGCTGTTCAGAATAAAGTGAGCACTTAACGGGCGCACCGAGTGACATGCGCCCAGTCAATATGGACATAAAGTAGTTCCATAGTGTTAGGTAACCATTTGTGATAGTTGAAATTATATATTTCGCTTTCTGTTTTTTTTTACGCCTCGGTGTGTAAAAATTAGCAGATTTATAAATGTTTATTTTTCTAATAATAATTTTACAATCTAACTTGACCGACGCAAGATTAAAGTAATGACGCCCATGGCAATGTCAGTGCTAGTTTTACCGTGAACAGCCTAAAAAGTAACCAGAAAACGAGGGACACAATATATGTATGAAAAACACAAATAAAATAAATTTATTGTATTTGTTTTTCATCCACATATTGTGTTATTCGCTTTCTGGTTATAATTTTAATAGTCTTTGTAGGCAATGGAGATCCAACCAAAATCGAATTCAGTTTCACCATACCATTGCCATTCAACTTCAGATACAACACGTCTTGTTACTCTTGTATACTACTGTAGGTAGTTATTAGCTTTCCTCGGCCCTCGTCTTTCACATCTCGTAGCCTTGCGACGTGACCCGTAGCTCTCAAGACATCCTGCACGCAGTATAACTGAAAGGAGTCACCGGAACAGATATTTAATCGACTACGAAACACGACGTCGCGAAACGCGCGCGATATATATCGTGTTACGCGGGTACAAGACGAAGAGATCACGTGGCAGAGGGGAGTAGCACGGAAATAACTCACCGGTTTTGGCTGTCATGTTGAAGAGAAGAAAAAAAAGGGGGGGGCAGATGCGTGCTCCCGTGTTCTCGGGGCCCCAGTTCTCGGGGGCCCCAAGGCGGCCGCCCTTGAGCGGCGTCCAGTCCGGGCTGCCGCCGACCGCTGGCGTGGATGGGGAACCAGTCTCCCAGCTTTCTCTCCTTCCTGCCCAGGCGGAAGCGGTCCCCGGCCTGGCCAATTACAACCGTCGCAGTTCTGGGCAGAAGGCATGCGTCTGCCCCTTGCAGCGGCCGTCCAGCCCACGCACGACTCAGATGATACCTCAAGACTGCAAGCGGCTCGACCCTCCCGGCGACACACTGCTCTGTATCCTTCCTCGACAATACTGCCATAAGCCAATCCACGGTAGCAGAAGTTACAAACGGCCGCCGAGTACCACTGACGCGTGACACGATAAGGCTATAGGGACCGAATTTTCTGGTCGTCACCTCGATTCCCCTTCTGTACGAGGTCAGGTAAACTACTATACAGAGTGGTCCGCATGTCTTGTCACCCCTGAAATCTGTCAAATTATTGGAATACCTTATGTATTACAGGGTATGTATGTATGTATGTATGTATGTAATGAGTGACAAGACATTTTCAGGGGGTGACAATACATGTAGACCACTCTGTATAACCCGCTGTGTGCCTCCGTACAGTGTGTGACTGGAGTCGTGGATGGCGCCAGGTGTGTGGTAGGATCGGAACGAGCGAAGACTGTGTGACCAGCGAGTGCAGACACTGACCGGCTGGACTGCGGGAACGTAGACTTACGTGAGTGGCAACATTTGGACAGGTTATAAATGCACGGCAATTAGCATCCTGAATCTATTTGAGGTGGTAATAGTGCAGGCAGTATTCCAAACTCATGTCGGGCGCCAATCGCTACTGGCATTGCAAGTAACAACATTAAGTTATTTTTATTTACAAGCTGCGGTAAATACGGAGGCTCCCTTCGGGAGCGAAATGGCATATAGGCAATGTGTGGACGTTTATGTACACAAGAGCTACAAGTAATAATTCATTACGAACGGCCCAAGAATACACAGCGGTCATAAAGAAGGAAGCAAATAGGTGGCTGAAAAGTTTACAACAGCGAACCAGATGTAGCTTATATTCGTCCCCGATACTAGTGACAGGTGGTGTGCAAAAATAAAAGTGCTGCCCTGCACTTGTTTTGCGTGGGCTGCGCTGACGTAAAATGCACACTGGATGAGAATGGTTCCAAACCACATTCATGCAACGACAGAGTGAACTCAAAGAGGAGTGCAGCGCACCTTGTTTCCTTCGGAGGTTTGGTACTTTGGCGAATAATGGAAGGGTGGTGCAAACTGCGTGAATGCATGTGCACGCAGTTATAGATGTACTGTGACTTGCTACAGTCATCACAGTCTTCGTAAGTTACAGAAACACGACGTACAGCACGAAACTATCGACACTTTTAAGATAATCTCATTTGGTGAAAGCCATTGATTGTGAAGAGTGGAATAAAAATGAAACTGCACAAATAACAGTACTAAATCAGCATTGATGGAATCGTAAGAAAACGTACTCCTGAAGAAAAGGGAAAGTTAAGCTGATTAATTTAAAGAAAGGGCATAGACGCAACTGGCGAATATCAATAGTAGTTTCCGAAACGTAAAATATTAAAAAATAATAATATACAAGTCATTCGTCTTACTCATCAATACAGGTATTAAATTCGAACTATCAGTGTAAAATTTTGTCACAAATAACATTACATTAACTTAAAAATATCGACGCGTGCCCGCCTTATAATAAGTTGTAAACGTAAGTAAGAAAAATATTGAACAACTCGTAAAATGAAAATTTCTAGTCATAAATTTTCAGTAATTACTGAGTTTTACAAAAGTGTATTTTTTTCCATCAACATGCCCCCCTACCCCTTCTCTGCTTCCACAAAAATAACTGGAAGATGTTGGCTAAGTTGGACATCACATAATTCTAAATGCTGAAATGCTGACAATTTGTAATTGTCTAAAGTGCCTATTTAACAACGAACGTAGCACATTCAGCCAACTCTCCGCTTTAAAACCGACGAACTAACTAATCGCAAAGCAGTTTCTGTTTGTCATAAGTGAAACACTGTTTAATGTTAATCGTCACCGCCAGATTACACAGCTATCTTTTCATTATCACTTTAGTGCCACATGATCGTTCAACGCCCGCTGTTGCATTGTATCATCTCATCGTTGCTCCTTCCATACGCTGCAAAAACCCCGCCTCTTCTGACCAAATCAAAGGATGATTTGTCAATGCTTACGCTACAGACACCGCATCATCCGAGTATTCTACATCAACACACATTACAAGGAATCTAATTCGACAAGCGAATTTTAATCTTATCCAAGCTATGCTAAACTGTCGTCATATTCTCAAGCACGCGATCATTTCTCCGAAGCACAACCAGCCAACACACTGGACACGTGTTCCGGTTTGATTTACCACTGTGATCCCTATTTTTCATTGGATGTCATTGTCGAATCAACTTTCTCTGTGACGTATATAGTATTTTAGTTCACGAATTAACAGTGTATGCAATTTTTTTGACAATTGGTCACGATACCTTGTATTAAATGCGGTACATTAAACCAGAATGACAGACATAGATAGGGTGTGTTGCGTGATCACGTTTCTAGGGTCTGCGACATGAATGGCGGAACATAGATTAGGCACAAGCATACAAAACGATATAGGCTGTTCACGGTAGAGACTACTTTTTAAGGCCCTTCTAAATCTTTCCTTTCATCCTATTTCCATCTTCCTACAGCTTTTTAATATAAACATTTCTTTGTGACGAATAAACCCAGTGTATACATTTCACAAACCTCAAACTTTAATGCCTGACACTGCAATTAGATATATTTATTAGTGGTTGAAGCCTGTTGGGAGGACCTTAAAAAGTGCTCACTTTACCGTGAACAGCCTATAGCAAAGATTACCTCATTTTCTCATTTTACAGCTTCGTCGGCCCACTCCCCTGATCTTGTTCAGGATCGGCATATTGGCAATAAATATACCACGTTTTCTAAAACACGGAAAGAAGCTTCGGCACAGGCAATTCGTTACGAAAAATAAGGCGAAAATGTATGTACAATATATCCCCTAAAGGCCTAATGTGAGTATTAGGGGAACTATGCGCCCCCAAAATTTGGGTTTTAAAATACGTTCAGGTGCCTAAATTAACAACAAAAAAAAATTGTCTTGTCGGAACACACTCGCGTGAAAAATTTGTTGAGCTAATTCATGTTGAACACTCAAAACGGAACGTATGTTGCATATCAAGTAGGCAAACCACAATACAGAGTATGGCAATTTAAATGAGAAATTTTCCCTTAATCATTTGACAAGAAAATTGGCACTTATATTTTCGTCAGTAATCCACTGCCGAAATTTGTCCACATGGTTTTAGAAACACGTTTTTATGCGCTAACACGTATGTGGCTTCTCGTAACTCGCTATAGTCTATTTGCGGTTACTTCATACTTTTTGAATCAAACCTTTTAAAAACCACCTCGTGTAGGACGTGTTCAATTATTTCCTAAATGTCATGTATCACAAGCGTTTTATGCCTCTGTTAACATTGTAAGGAGAAATGATATTACATATGTATTATCTCCTACATACCTCTACACATTAAAAGTTCTATATGTGCCCGTATGCAAATTAACCTAAGAAATTTGTTAATTAAATTGATTTTAATTTTATACGTAAAAAAAAAGGATTATTAACTTATTATTTTAATTTCACATAACGAGGCAGAGTGAAAGGCTAACCTACACTCTAAACTTGTGTTTGCTGTTGATTTATTTTCTTTAATCTAGGTCTGTGCTAAGAGTAAAATATTATGTTAATTTTTAATGTTTGAATGCTAGTTTAACTGGTTGTTATGTATGGAAATGTTTGTAGAAAGAATAAGAATTCTCCATTTTGTGCTTTTAAAAAGGACTAGTTGTAAGAACTAGGTATTATATAATTGAATATTACGGATATTCAATCCCATTCTGGAAGAAATGTCATTAGTAAAGAGAATGCGCAGCACAAGGAATAGTAATTAGGCTGTAATAAAAGAGGCATCTGCTGTTATGTAAGAATACTGCATAATTTAAACATTACCTCAAAAAATATTTCATTTTGATGATATGCTGGTATAGGCTGTTCACGATAAAGTGAGCATTTCTTAAGGCCCTCCCAACAGGCATTAAGCACTATATAAACTTTTGAGAGTTGTAAAAGTATAAACCATATTGATTAGTCACATGACAATTTCGATATTAAAAATTGACAGAAAGTTAAAATTGGCTTAGAGGAAAAATTTGGAAGGGCGTTAAAAAGTGCTCCCTTTATTGTGAATAGCCTATAACGTTAAATATTATATATTTATGTGATGAGAACCAGGTTTAAAATGAATGGTAATTCAATGTTTTAAATTAAACTGTACTGATTTTAATTACCCGGGGGACACCTGAGAATGTACATTTCAAGAGCCGGAAATCACTGACAAGGAAGTTTTGTCAAAACTAATGATTAAGCTTTAATGCTGAGAATATATTAAAACTTCTTCAATTTCAGCAATTGCCATTTTATTGACGAAACTTAATATTAATAATCTCAAGGTTCTCATTCACCTGTATGTTGGAGTAGGATTTTAAACATAATTTCTTTGTCACTGGTGTGTGAAGCATTAGTAGATTTGTAGTGAAATTAGTTCGCACTATCAGCTAAATGCATGAATCTATATTTGTGGTCCAGTGTTCTTTGGCGTAGTATAGAAGTCCGCTTGATTATCATGCAAGACTTCCTTGTGTGAATATTAATCTGGCAATTAATTAAATTTCTGATGCTCGTTATAAAAAATATATATACTAGAAGTACCCATTATATGCAAGAAAGGACATGCGCTGCGGAAATTAATATTGTTACTTCATACTTACTCAAATACTGATAGTTGTGTAAATTAAAACTAAATTTGAATTCAGAAACTATCCTCACAACATGAGCGTATCTTATTTTTCGTTATATTGAAGTTTTACCTGCATTTTATTAATAAATTATAACATATCATTTATAATAAATATAAGTAAAAATGGCGAGAAAACATGTGTTAGTACGTAGTAAGAAATAGTTCACATGCATAATATCATTACAACTGAGTGCGCACAAATTCGGTGCTTTGTTCTTTGGTGTAATTTTCTTGACTTAGTTAAGCTTAGTTTGCACGTGGCGGAGGAATATCCTGAAAGTAGAAATTTAGCAGGGCTTCAGAAAAGATTAAGTAACCGTGAATGGATCATACAGCAAATTTTCTTAAATTTTATGAGACTTCCTGCCCCACACCGTACGTTCCTAACAATGAAGCTTTCCTCTTCGCCTTCACTAAATTTTATGCTCTTTACTAACAAGATTTTGTAGAGGGCGTGATTTATTCCACAGCACTTCCTTCTACATATATCTCTAGCTCCGAATAACGAAAGCAAAATCCATTTACGCTGCGTACTAGGAGCTGCACACAAGCCATAGTAAACACGTGGACACCACGAGTCACAAGGATTAAGACACCGCAAAATTTCGTTGGTATGTTCGGAATCCTCCAACTCATATATGTACAAGTGTACTTAGCACAATAATTATAAAACCACATTAAGCAAGCACGCGTGAAAAATCTGCGGCTTCCACAAGGACATAAGATAACTGCGGGATGATAGTGCACCGAGGAATATCCGGAATTAATAAGGTATAACCCTTGACATGACATTTAAAATACCGATATCATTTATGAAATCATAATTCTCCAGCACTGCGTGATATGTGCTACCGTTTCAGAAACCTCAACCAATGCTTGTACGAGTAAAGTGACATAACTTACAGTGTTACAGGACGCAAGGGGCGATCCGAGTTCTTGAGGGGTGGAGGTCTTCATAAAAAAAAATAACTGAAATTACTTTTTAATTTACTTACAATGCAGTAAAATCGCACAAAGATATTATTTACAACATTAAACTATTCACGGTTAAGTGAGAACTTTTGAAAAGCCTCTCATTTGTAATAATAGTCAATAAATATAATTTGTTTTATTATATAATTTAATATACACACTGTGTTTATCACTTACATAGCAATATTTATTTAAAAAGTTAGTTAAAGAAAACAATATGGCTGAGATAAAAAAGTAACTAGGGCCTGAAAAGTGCTCACTTTACCGTGAGCAGCCTATAATCTACTATTAACACATACTCTCAGTGAGCGCAATATTTAATATCAATCTCAATTATAATTTAAGTTCGTATCGCTGTCTTTATATTGGTTACAGTCAATCCAAACATTATTTGCATGTATTAAATCCAAACTGTCTATTGCCATTATTCCACATGTCTGTCACTCAGGCATCCGGTTCAATAGTCCCTATCGCCAGTCGCACTCGTCACTGTACTGATGCTCGCAGTCCGCACTCTTCACTCTCGCCGCCACACGACGCTCCGCTGGGTCGTCGCTTCGCTGTATTCACACGTCTGTCACTCAAGGTAGCACACTCCATATTCTGAACTCTCGGCTCGGAGGCCCATCGCGGTTTAAGGTCATATTTTCACTTTTTTTTATTTGGTTATCTGAAAGAGCTTTCCAAAAGTACCCCCTTAATGCAGTTAATAGTTGTCATATAATTATATTTTTTCAAAATATACCACTCATAAGTCTTAATTTTCCGAATTCTGCCGCATACTAGCTTTGCTCCAAAGATATATTTTTTCCACTCAAATTTCATTGAATGCAACCTGTATGGTGTGCAGAACATACTGATTCAGTGAGTGCAATTTATAAACAGGTGAGCGAGTATTGGCACTCTGGATTTTGTTGAAAATAGGGTCAGACTTCTCGTAATATATTTTTGTTCATTCAAGCGAAACTGTCAACATTCTTTAATAAATAGTCTAAAAGTTGTTTTTATTCATTTGGTAGATTGTAACACAAATGCAGTATGCCACGCTTTAGACTCTCATTAAACACTTTGGACCCGCGTATAACACTTGTGTCGGAATTTAAGTGTTATATTTCGAAAACTATAATGATTTTACAAGTAACTGCATTAAGATTAAGGGGGCATTTTTCGAAACCTCTTTCAGAAAAATAAATTTAAAAAATAAAGAAACGTATCACCTTAACTAGTCTAGCTGACTCGATCTAGAAGGTTCCCGCATCCCGAGTATAGCCGAGTGATGCTAGAGCCTTGCCCATGACATTCTTTCAAAGACCACGCTATAAATTCAATCCGCTGAAGGTCAAGGGCGCACGAGTCCGCGATAATCGTGGCGGCACGCGACGGCTTACCTTTGAAAATCTGCGCGCGCTAATCAGGTTACTAACCTGACCTTCACACGCACACACACTCGCTCGCGAAGGAACAGTCAAGGGAAGCGATTCAAAGCAACATGTAATAATAGTATGGTTATATTCACCAGTGTGCTGAAGGAGATTCTTTGCTCACATAGTTTCGAAGTGACCCTTCACGACACTATTGGGTTGCCCTACCCTATGTTACAGGGCTTATCATTCTCGGCGGGCTGGAAGAATGGACGAAGTTATGCAAGTGGCGCGGCGGCAGAAACGGAAGAATCCTACGAAATGCCCCGCACAAAGGTGCTGTCCTCCACACTAATACATGTGGGAATCCCATGGAAAATTCCCTGCCGCCGGGACCTGCAGCTGATTCCCGTCCTCGGCGATATAGGCTGTTCACGGTAAAGTGGGAACTTTTGAAGGCACTATTATTTGGAATAATAGTCCTTAAATATTGTTTATTTTAGCCTTACACGTTAACTTATGAGTGGTTAGAGGATAAAAAATGGCTGAACGGAGAAAGTAACTAGGGCTTCTACAGTGCTCACTTTACAGTGAACAGCTTTAGTAACTTACGCTACTGCCTGCCTAGCACTTGAACTGTGTTGTGGTGCTTGAAATACTCGTTTTTCCACGTAACTATTAAACGTGCGTCCAATGTGATGTTCTACGAAAAGAACACACACTTCGGACGAGAGATGTCGAGTGCTTTCACGACGTCACGCCCATTAGAAACACCATTTCAGATCACTCCAAATTGACTAAAAAAGCCGCTTTTTCAAAACGCTGTATTTCAAAATATGCGCTTCACACACACACACACACACACACACACACACAATATATATATATATATATATATATATATATATATATATATATATATATATATAAAAACGAACTACGCAAAGGCCCTTCATTGGACCTTCCTACAGACTTCCAAATAATAAAATCAGACTTGCTGCTACAAGTCCCATGATGCACGCAGTGCGACGAGAACGCTGCGCACTAGGTAAGAAGCACAGTTATTCGGGTAAGAAGAACGCATTTACTTCAGTTTGTAAGTTCTGTGCGCATATGGAACTTTAACAGTTAAAATGTAATAGCATCACGTGTTTTTAAATAGTCTTCATTATTTTATCATGATTGAGTTGTTTCAAATATTTTACGGTACTTAAACTTGCATTACGTTTATTTTTACATGCAATTACGCTTTACATCATCCTTAATTTTTCAACAAACAGCTAAATATGATTTAACGTTGTTGAGTGTTCACCATTTTTTTGAGGTCGTGGATCCTGGCCAGTGCAGTAAAAACATATATTGAGGTATTTTACAAATACAGCTAATGTAATTTTACTGTGGTGGTTCGCACACAGCCGCGGTGACTGAGCGGCTAGACTACTTGTCTCCCACCAAGGCGAACAGGTTTCAATCCCCAGCCGGGTCACTCCCGGGTTTTCGCAAGTGGGATTCGTGCGCGCGGGTTTTCTCTGGGATCTCCCGTTTCCCACACCTTGCATTCCGGCGCTGCTTCATTCTCACCTCATTTCACCCTCATCGGCTCTCACGATCTCGTTAAGAGACGCCCAAATATCTGAACTCGATTTATAAGCGCCTACTGTTACTAGTAGTTCGGAGCTCATTTTGATTGTGTCCTTTCATTTTATAGATTACCCGTGTATAAGTCAGACATTTAAAAACATGAGCTAAACCATACTACCAGAATGAGATCCGTTGTTATTAACATTTCCGAATTCTCTATCCACGTCGATTACACAACGATTGATTGTTCGCTGCCATTACGTGAGAAAGCGTGGTGTATTTCGCAGGCCGGTGTCAAATTGGCGCACAACCCGCTTGGGGTCACAGACTACACGCGATCGGCACGGCTTGATAGTGTATGTATGTATGTGTATATATATATATATATATATATATATATATATATATATATATATATATATATATATATATATATATATTCTCTACCTATCTTTCTCTCCCTGCCCCTCCCCCATTTTTGTCAACGCATCTCACTGCTTCGTGCTTAGGCAGATTCCCACCCGCCGTCTTAGATGTATCGATTTTTCGCCAAAGCTTCTATCTCAGAAGGTGTATTTAAATTACCCGCAAGACATAACCTAAATAAAAGCTTCCCAAACTTTATCGAACTGCCACAGCTTCGCTACATTTATTAATTTTTAGCTGGTAACTGTCCAGGCGAAACGCGAGATTATTTATCGCGAACGATCCGACAGAGAAGTGGTAAGAAAATACGTGCATATGTTCAGATTTAGCTCGTGGATTCAGCTCAATCAAGAGTCATATTCAACTTTCCTAGCTTCCTAGGAATACGGCACCCCACATACCCTTGCGCGCTGCATGGCGGCCGGGGTCCCAACTAGTTACGCCGGGACAGCGGAAAGAGGTATTTGAACAGGCTGGAGAGTAGTGAAGTGGGGATGGGGGGGGGGGAGGGGAAGAGGCAAGATGCACGCCAATTTCCGAACCTAGTCTCCAGCCGTGGGAGACGCCGCTCGCATTCTCTGAAAAATTCGAAGAACCAAATTACAAAGTCTAATTTGCGGCGAGGGGGATAGAGTACACGCGCCTCATGGAGAGAGAATGGAAGGAGCTGGACGATTGGATGATGGGGGGGGGGGGGGGGGCAGGGTAGCGAGGAGAGGTGAACACATGCATGAAATGAGAACGCTTCGGATACAGAGCAGCCTCGGGCCATGTGCAATCTACTTCAGCGACTAACAGTCGTGCATACTTTAGCATCGCCTGAGAGGAAAGTCTCCACAAAATAAACTATTATCCAAAGTCTGTGCAATATCCGGGAACACTACTCTCATATACTCAAAACTTATGCACAATATGGGTTACCATATTAATAGACCAAATTAAATATTTTTATCGACTTAGATATTTGTTTAGTTTCCCAAGACATAACGAAATCTATTGGATAAGTGGTTGTATTCGCAATTCTTGTGATAATAACTAATTGTATGTGCATCGAACAGACTACAATGATAAACCGCAATGGAAAATGTTTTGATGCACCGATTGCTTCTATTTTCGCTATGCCTGCAGTGAAAAGTGAAGTGAATGATGATCAAGCGTCCGCACGAAGAGAAGGTGATACTGGATCACAAGACAGTGAGCTAATTGCGGCTCAGGAACTGCCTTCTTGTTTCCAATTTTGATTACACGAACAACTACATCCGAAATATTACATTTGGACAGTAATAAAAAACACAATATATAGTAATAGATTTTCATTGAATAAAAGTATCAGTAATAGACGCAATCAGAAAACATTTTACAGAAATAATGTACATAATAAACATTTAGATACATTTTGTAAAGCACACACTGACACGACCTGTCTTTTTTTTTTTTTTTTTAGTTGCCAAATATGGAGCACACGTTACTTTACATTTCCCCAAGATAAAATTAATTTCCCCGTCAAATATTTCTGTCCAAACACCAAATTTAATTCGAACCTGCTTTACCGGAGGATATGCGAAGCACATGAATGAGTGTGAATGGGGGGGAGGGGGAAGAGGAGTGGGCGGTCACACAAACAGGAAGGTGATCTCAGGATCTTCTCCTTTTCAAGGTAAATAAGCTAATTGGCTGCAATTAGTGGAGAGTTTTCTGGACCGTGATGTTATGCGTCCTTGTAGTCGGAAGGTCGCTCTCTAGTTTGATAACACCTTTAAAAATAAACATCCCTGGAGAAAATTTGCCCCTGGCCTGATTCGAACCAACAAGACAACTTAAAAGGACGAACTGGCGAGACGCGAAACTTTGAACACACGCTCTAAAAAATACGAGAACGGAAAGATGCGTGTGTATAATTAATTTTTATATGAGAACACCATTAACGATAGCTCTAAAGAACTCTGAATTTATTCCCAAAAGGCAATGGAAGGTTAACTGTGTACCACCGACACATTTGGCATGATTTCGCGGTGTAGCGTTATTTATATTCACAGTTTCTTCGGATGTTTTGAAACAAACCTTTGAAAAATCTGCCTAGGAGTAATATGTCAACCCGTTTTTAAAATAACTTTTATACCACAAGTATATAACACTTAAGAGGATTATATTTTTGAATAAAAAGAAATTTTACCTTAGTATCTTTTATAATTTGTAATTTTTATTTATTATTCAATAAGAATTAAAACCAGTGAGAGCAGCGATGTGTTGGCAACAGCTAAAAAGAATTAGTTCACCGTTAAAATATTGTTTTAACCAAGTTTTGTGGTATGCTATTAGTAAATTAAACGTTGCCTATTTTTAAATATTACAATTTTTAGCAGCCCTGATGGAAACACATTTATATTTTACTGTTACAGTTAAAAACATTGTCACATGGTGTTTTTCTTTTCGGCCGGACAAGAAACTATAGGCGGAGCGGAGCTTGTCGCCCTCTCTTCCTCCCACCCTCGGCCCTTCACGCTCTCAGGAAGTTGTCCACTGCTAGTAGAAGCAAGAAAATTAAACATGTTTTCAATTTTAGCATGTTTCATACTTATTACAACAAAAATGATGATTCTTGAATCTATGATTTACAACTGAAAAGAGATTTTAATGTTTAATACTTATTATATTTAGATGTGATGGCGGGAGGGTTACAAATCCGAAGTTGGCAGAAGTGGGAAGTGGCGACAAGACATCCTGGCGTATTGCTGTTGGTAAACGAAACTTTTATTTTTCTTGCTATGAAAAATACTTCAAATTACCTGACCATGTTTGTTACACGTTTTTTTTTTTTAACCTACCTCGGCAAGTTACGATGTTGTGATACATCTGTGTTTCCATGACAATAATAAATACACTGTAACGTGTGTCGTTAACCACTGCTTGTGAAAGGGTGTGGCTGCTTCGTGGTCGTTACGCTAGCCCGGTGCGAGTGACTGCAAATGTTGGACGTGCGAAATTTGTACGTTTTAACCGTGGACTGTTTTTATGACGAAGTTAATTACACATCTGTTTATTTATCACAACGTGACTTTACCTTAGGTGTTTGGAACACAATTAAGTATTTGTAATCTGAATGTTTGTCGCATTCCCAACAAATTACTAAACCCAGCCAGAAAATTTTAAACAAATAATTTAATAAACCTAGTAAAAACTAAGTACCTATGCAAAGAATTATGGACGGAACGAAAGTTACGGTAGGCCTCTTTGTGTGCATGTTCACATCTTTCTTTTAAGTTTGTCGCTGCTACATACAAACAATTAGCGACACGAGTTGCGTGTTTGAATTTACTGACTTATTCGTTGGACTGGTTGCTGCTCCGTTTTGATATTTATCCCAACTAAGGCCATCCTTTTAACGAAATAACCCAAAAACACATCAATAACAAGAGGTTAAATACTACAGTTCTTTCCTCACAGTTGGAACAGGGTTAAGCACAATTGCGGCAAAATATTAATGTGTATTATATGTAATGTGTTATATAGTGTATAGCAAATATATTAACAATGTAAATTAACAACCGTAAGAACTACCTTCAATAGAGACATTTTTAAAAAGTCATAAAGGTGACCTGAATGTCATGGTTTTTAGAAATATGACCGAATTCTTTGAACAGCTGCAAATAGTAAACAATGCATTTGACAGCGAAAACGTAGAAGTCACGCGGCATTGTTTATGTTTACGTGTAGCGGAAATATACGTAATTGGTACCCAAAAGTAGAAATTTAGCAGGGCTTCAGAAAAGTGTGAAAACCGGAATGGACAATAGCAAGGATTTCCTTACACTAAGCACTTGGAGAACTGTTTTAACACGCCCACTGCAATATGGAACTCCTTACATTCTAGGTCACGTGACTCTTCAGCAGTTCGGGTACAATGCTCCCCCGGCAACTATTCACCATTCCACACAGCTGACGGCATTGCCTAACCGTAGTGTCTGCGTCAGCGAGGTGGGGCGACAAGGCTGACCCGAAGGAGTGATTCAGATACACAGCTTCTCACTATGGGACTGCACCAACAAGCATTCATATAGATTTGTGCACAAATGAACGGTAAAAACATTTAGAGACTGTTCACGATAAATTGCGCACTTCTGTAATCAGCCTTAGATAAGTGACATTCGCCCAGTAAAATTGGGTACGATAGATGGAAAATAGTTCCATACCTTAACGTCAATTGTTTACGTCACAGTGCATAGTGGGAATGGTCAGAACTGATGGCAGATGTTAATGGTCGTACGATGTTCCGAACAGTATGTGAAAGCGAGTTTTAAATACAATTCATTCAGTTAGACATGTTAAATCAATTGTGTGAAAATATGAATGTATCTGTGCTAATATATACATGGAGTTATTTCAATTACAATATTTGTTCGGTAAGATGAGTGTTTGGAAAGGCACCAAACAGGGTACACCTTGTGTCATGGATCAACGCAGTAGTATGTATTCGGTAACATAATTATTTTGGTAATTCTTAAGAATAGAGACTTTTTCGAAAATTAAAATCAAACAATCTTGGAAAGTGGCATACGGTAATGTCACTCTACTAATTACACAGAACACTAATTTACTAGGGATATCAACATTTGACAAATAGAAACCCCAGAAACGATAGTGGGGAGAGCTATGAATATCAGGAAAATTATGAGGTAAAACGAGTGAAACATATGTACATAATATAATATTAATTCATGAATATATGTTAAATTGCAAAAAGACTGCACAAGCTTATCTAAACATCATGCACCGAGTCAGGGTAACAGCACCAGCAGGGGAGTAAATCTCCAAAACAGTGATTCAAGGTGTGCGGGCAATTTTTTTTTTAGTGGTGACGCAAAGCATCACACATCGGCGAAGCTTGGAGTTTCTCAGAAATTACTTGTGTAGTCCATTTGCACCGAGATATATGTATGTGTTTCACAATTTAACATATTTTCGTGCTATTTGTAATATATTGTATTGCATCATGAAAACATGTTTCGTTGCAAAAAGATTGAACTGAACATTATCTAAATTATCAATGTTACCAATACAATTTAGAATTACGATAAAGGGGAGGGCTATGAACTGGAGGGAAATTGTGGGGTAAAATTTTACCATGAAAACATACATATTTTTTATTTTTGCTATCCCACAGTTTCCCTGATTTTCATAGCCCTCCCCACTATCGTTTTTGGGGTTTCTATTGGTCAAATGTTGATGCCCCTAGTAAATTCGGAAGTGTGGATATTTAATTTTTTGTGTTTAACTGTTACTAAGTATAGTTAACATTTAATTATACAAAACCAGCACATTTCTTACGGTTGAAGTAAAGCAACTGCCTACGGAGCACTGCTCACGACTACACAATGTGAAGAACTCCTAGAAAAAAGCAGTACAGACATTATGAAAATGGTCAGAAAAGTGAGATTTATGTGCTGTTTATGAAAGAATAATGTATATGTTTTACAACATTATAAAATATTTTACTAAAATATACCTACTTTTCAAATTTACAAAAAAAATTGATTAATAGAGCCTTTATTTTTAACAAAATTTAAGCGCATTTCCATTTGGGATGCTTCGGAATGCAGAATTTGCAAAGAAATCTTCTTAAGACAGATCGTCAAAATGTTTACTATGATTATGTTTAACAGATCAATTTTATAATTAACTTTATTTACGTCAGTGTTGGCCATAAATGTTAACAAATGGATGCACATAAAATCTATTTAAAAATTATTTCCTACATTCACATCGTATACTGCACTTCTTCCTTCCACGCGCTACCAGCATACAACCATCAATTGAAATAGGTAAAACTGACACAGAAAGAACACAATCAATACACATTTGTTTCCTGTCTCTGTGCATTGTTGTTCAACCAATTTGAACAAATGTGTCATGGTGATACACGTAAATCACTCGTAAACAACACCTGAGAACATGTATGTTTTTTCTAGTACTTCCATGTTACATAGTACAATCCTCTCGTGAATACAGACAAGGTAAACCTTGAAAAATATAATGGAATTAAATTATATTCCAACACTGTTTGATAACGGTGGTTTATAGCTATATAACCTTAGCGCATCAGCATAAATATACCCTGCAAATCACGTTTTGTAAATTAAGGTTTGTTTTCCACCAGAGGTGTTCTCACATTTTTCATGGTTCATCAGCAACCCAATAGAAATATATTTGAAATAAACTTTACGTGTTTTTTTTTATATAAAAGCCCTGATCTAGCTCTCACTATCACATTTCATGGTATATACTGCAAAAAAAAAAAAAAAAAAAACAAAGTCCCAATGTAACTCCTATTAAGTGTAATTTAGTAATGACCATATAACCACTTGCACGTATTATTTTCTTATTTTTCAGTAAAGCCCCTATTCTGGTTAATTACCCATTTTTCTTTTATTATTTGGATCATCTGAATGATTCCTCCCATCATGTTTTATCTTTGGCAGGGTTCGAAATGACACTTATATCTAGGATACCTCTGAATGCAAACTCTCAGTTCAGTTCACATGTCAAGCGTTCATGGTTACATTAACTTTCCATATGCAACTTCACAAGAATACCACTGTTCTTTGAAACAATTATACGAAACTAAAGAATTCACTGCACACTTATGTCCAGTACACAATACACAATCTTAGAATGGGCGGCCTTCATGTTCAATGACAAGTACAATAAGCTGCACACTTTTCACCAACGGCATCTACATCTCCTCCTGTCACAATGTAATTGGAAAATATTTCTGGCATCTGTGTATCTTCATGAGTAGCAGCACCGTGATGCATCACAGAAACCAAATGACAGCCTTCCATTTCTTTTGGACTTAAGAAACCAGGGTCAACTCAAGAACTTGCTGGCTATGTTAAGACCTTTAAAATTTTTTTGTTTTATCTGACAGTATCTATAAATATATTTTACTTCTTAATGCATTCACCAAATCAACTGAAATGAGCCAGTTCTAAGTCACATTCCTGTTGGTATCTTGAACAGCTTTGAAAACCACTGGTCTGCTGGAGAGAGGGACTCCTCCAGAATTTTTGCAAACTTATACACAGCCATTGGAAAAATGTTTCCTCACATCTAAAAAGCACATAACGAGGTTTATTAGGCATGTAATTTTTAAATTTGCAGCACCCCCTGAAAATTACTAGCATTTTATTCACACGATCATGAGAACCAAGACTGTAATTACAACTGGCAGTTATTCTAAAATTTGTCAAAAATTACTCCAATGAAGGGACTTGGTGAGATTTTTAAAGTTCATTTATATTATCAGGATTGTGCGAAAGCAGGTTTGATACGATAATTTGAAATCTATGGCTGCTCATGACACATCTATAAACATTCCAGCCACCACCGTCAGTTAGTGGCAAATATAGTTCTAGTAGTCATGATTTGTTATGATAGCTGCTGAATAAAATAGCAGTAGGCTACAATAAATGCCTTCAACTCTATTATATCTTCACACATTTACACTGTCTTTCTCTGTGAAGTTTTACATTTGCAAATTTTATAATTTTCAATATTTCATAACTAATTATCAAATCCCACACCTTTTTAGCATATTCTTCAACCCCAACATCCGCAAGATGACTTAATCCTGGGAGTAGTAGTATAATGTTGTTTTCTATGTTTGAGTTCTGCACACAAATGGGTTTCTTGCTACCCATTTGTAGGACCTGTTTTTACCACAGTAATTTCCGGTAGAACGTTTTGTTTCTGTGTGCGATGAAGAATCTTCACTGCCACTCGCATTGTCTACGTCACCACTCTCTTCTTCTGGTACGGAATAATGTGAACAGCCACATCTTAATCACCATCGTCAACATCACTACAGTTCTCTTTGTACACAGCAACCACTGACTCACGAGTGCTTCAAAATTTTGGATGAGTTCAAATTGTTTTCTAGACTCCGTGATTGTGCTCCATAATGTTTACCTCAATGTGAAGTCCCCGATACCACTTCAAAACTTGAAAACAATGTAAAAAAAAACCTGGTACTGGTAGACAGCTATGACATGACTGATAAAGGGTCATGAAGGGGGAAAGGTGAATAGACAACATCAATTAGTTTTCGGTAGTTTGCAAGACTGCTCCTAAGGTATTAGGGGTTATGATTCAACAGTCACCACTTCGGTATGGTCCTGTTGGGTTCAAAGTAACATGCTGAAAAGAGGATAAAAATGTTTTGGGTATAGTCAACATGTGAGTTCAGCTACTTTTTGGTACTAACCAACTTTTGATGCTGTGGCAATATAATTACCTCACTAACCTTACAAATTCATAACTTTAATTTGTTTTGCACCTTAAAAGATACACTTTCCTTTATTTGGAACTTTTTATATGCACTGCTATGTTACATATTTGTGTAGCCTATGTTATGGCATTTTAACATTTAAAATGTCATTGTATGTGCAAATTTTCCCTTGGCAAGATTCAGGATAATCAGCACTGTTTATTGTATAACATTTTTAAATGTAACATTTAGGAGGATCTATAGAAGATAATGGCTAACCACTGTAGGATCACCTTGCCTAGTTACCTTAGGCCTTGTCTCTATCACAATAGTAGCATTTCCTCGTGTTTCTCCAACATTCAGAATGTTGATTCATCATTTTCACAAATGTGGTATTTATGTCCAATCACTGCTATTATTTTTATACGTAATAATATTTCAAAACTACATACTACATACATAGGTTGGGATCCCATTTGCAATGGAAAAATGTAACTGTTTGATATATTTTGTTTCTTCTTGTGGCATAGTAATCTAACGTACATAGTAAATGGAAAGGCATTCTTGTGTTTTTAAACTAAATGTTATTGTTTTAGAGAAATTAATGCATTACGATCAAACACTACAAAAGTTGCAATTCATTACACATGAATTTCTTGGAAATTATGACCCCAAAAACTCAAGGCTAAGATTTTTTAAACTTGTATGGTGAATTATTGCAGGGAACTAACAAAAAATGGCACGTAGGGTAATTATTCGGAATAGGAGCTTTTCCAAAAATAACAAAAAAATTCCCAGAAAATGGTATAAATTGACATTACATACATACATACACTCGCAATTAGGCTACCGCCTTACTTATCACACAGAACACAAATTTACTAGGGGCAACACGATATTCACATTACATACTACCAAATGTGATAGTGGGGAGGGCTATGAGGATCAGGAAAACTGTGGGATAAAACATGTAAAATATATTTAAATTACGTGTCATTTTGGTTTCTTAACCACATTAAATCTAAATTACTAACCCCACTGAACATGAAATGAGTCTGTGCATCGCAATATTTGCAATACGTACTACCAACGACGATACACGGTCAGATTCACATTGTACACAGCATGTCCTGTTTCACACACTACCAGCATACAACTGTGACATGAAACAGGTAAAAATATAACCGGAGGACCAAACTCATTGCACATTTGTTTCCTGTCTCTGGTCATTCTTGTAACAAATGTATCTTGGTGATACACATCAACTACAAGTAAACAGTTGGGAACGTTTTGTGTCTGATAAACTGCGTGTATAAATAAATAAATAAATATATATATATATATAAGCTATATCTTACACCGTACAATCTTCTCGTGAATATAAACAAGGTTAAGCCTTGAAAACTCCAACAGAATGAAATGGTATTCCGACACTGCTTGATTACCATGCTCAAACCTGCAAAACTTTAGTGCATCAGCAAAAACATACCCTGTTAACTAATGCTTTGTAATATATAATGTTTCATTTCCAGAAACGTTCTTGCATTAAACACAATTCAGCAACCTGAAAGAAATACATTTGACATAAATATCACGTGTTTTACCACATAAACACCCCAAGCTTCCTCACCATCACATTTTATGCTATATGCAGCAAACCGATAAAATTCCTATTAAGTGTGATTAGTGATGACCATATATAACAGTTGCAAGTATTATTATCCTATTTTTCGGAAAAGTCCCTTTTCTGAATAATTACCATAGGTTGATATTTTCATTCTATTTAAGAATGAGGAATCACCAGTCAAAGTATTTCGATAAGAGTTCAATTTCCACCCTGAATATACGTACATCTATACATACACATCATCTGTACAGAGTCAACATAACTTTTGTAGGCGTTTTCAACATAGCATGGAGTTTGATGAAAGTGATCTCCAAGTCACTGTAATTTAAACATTGTTATACAGAATAAACACAGACACTTTTCCAAAAGCAAACTTTCAAAAGGTCTTTGTTTACTGACCTTGATAAATTATTTCCACATTAAAAAAAACTTTCACAAATCTAGCTGAATAATAATTCTCTCACATATGCACTTTGCAGTTTCTAAGAAATTTTTTTACTTAAACATAACAATGTTACTACATGTGTGTGTCAACAATGCTATGCTGACATATTTCCTGATACAAAGATCAGAAAACTGATTCCCCCAAACCTTTTTCAATTATTTATAGAACAAGAGAGCGTTTGCAATGGTATGACTGGTTTTGAGAGTACAATGAATGCTACTTTGCAATGATTTTTGTATTGTTTTGTGAATAGATATCATGATGCTAAATAAACTGTTTCTTTCCTGCTATGTTTCAAAAGAAAGGTAAAAGTGACATTTGAACTGTAAGTAGTGGTTGGCACTTCAGCTGGCACACAGGGATTCCAGTATCATGGAAAATGCTGATGTCCATATTTCCTGCTCACTACCACAAAGTTAACTGTGAAATGAATGAATGTGTCAGGTTATAATTTTGTTCTTTAATCATGTAAACAAGTGATGTTTTTATCGCAACTGTTAGTTTAAATTGGGGGAAAAACCATAAAAATTAAAAAGGAATCAATTTCACCTTCCTGTATAGTATTTATAGATTAAGGTAACAGAACAGAATGTGGATCATCACTTAAGGGACATCTTACACATTAGACCTACTAAGTTGTATACACCAACGTATAAGCCATCTACAATTAATATCTATATGAAATGAAATTATGTTCTGGTACTACCTAAAGCTGATCGGACAAAATGCACATATACCAAAAGATGATCATGGGTGTACCCTGAGCAGATAACATTGCAAATGTGTATAGTCCTGCCAATATGGGTATCAAATGGGCACGAATACACATTAGTTTCCAGAAAACATATTGTAGAAGGTAAATGTGAACACATGTAATGCATCAATCCATGATAACATGACCAATATTAACATAAAACCAAATTATGCAACACATGGTACAGAATATGTGGGATATTGAATAATTGCTATCAAATGATAACATGCCTACATAGGTGAAGGCTTCAGACATATCTGCTCAACCTATGAATACATGTAACCCATTTAAGCCTCAGACTGCATGTTATCATTTGATAGCATGAATTTTTGAAAGTCCACTTCATTTTCTTTCCATTAGCAGTCGCTCCCTAAAGACTGAGAACGTGAACCATGTCAAGCATATAGTAAATTATTTCTACAGAAATTTATAGGTACTTGTTTCCATCTTTTTAGTTCGCTTTTGATACAGTTTTCTTTATATAATTTTTTATTTACATCTTTTAAGTGTGTGCGTTATGTATTTTAATTCGTGTCAACAAGATCTTCATGTACGTAAGTATATAATTAAGTTTCGTAGGTGGTTAAATTCCTCTAAGGAATGTTGATCAAGCAGTTGATTTAACAACTTTTTAGGGTGGAGATAACTGATGGCTAGACCTGACTCTGCTAAGAGCCATACGTCTGACCTTTAGCGAAAAGGTGGCTGCTTAAATCGACGACTGCCTGTTCTAAAGTTGTTCCTTGTAAGATATGAACCGTAACCGCCCAGCATGGGATTAAAGGGAGTATACGCAGCTCGATTTTGCCTCGACCATGTAAAGCATCAAACTTGACAGTGAGGACACAAATGCTGGGTTGGTTGCCGGTTATGTGTGAGTTGTCAAATTCCAGGAATACAGCTTGAGGCAGTTCCCACACCTCAAACTGTTTTCTGCGTTAAGGCAGGCCATTCAATTTTACGAATAACCCCCATGGCCCCATTGACACATCCATGATTAACATTCACGTTGCGTCTTAACATCACTCATGGCCCTATACCAATTTTGAGCGTATTTGGTATTATATCACCTATTCTATTGAAATCATCAGGTACATAGTCGCTTTGTAGATGTTGACCGTATGTTTTGGCTTCCAATGAAATGTCTACTACATTAATCTATATACTTTTGTGAATTTTCCTAACACTGCTGTGTTGGTATTGACACTATGAGAATGACTATCATGAGTGATTCTACATGGAGAGTGTAATGGAAATAGAGAATCTAGAGTTGTTACAAAATCATCTTGAAAAAGGTTAATTAAGAAATAAATATATTTCTCAAGCACATTACATGGTGGCAGAGAAATGGCTCTCAAAACTGTTCCAGTTTATCAAATACCCATGGTTGAGCCTTTCAGTTTTATAGGAGAAGAGTGGGAAATCTAGGTCTGCAGTTTTGTTGTGCTTCAGGTTTGAGTAATGAAGAAGGAGAAGAAGAAGAACAAGAAGAAGGAACTTAATTACTTGATGGGGGACAAGGTGAAATTATTTTACAGTCATTTAATCTCAGTTAGGCCGCTGCTAAGAAATATACTACTGTATTGACTAAATTTGATGCTTATTTCATGCCTGCCAAGAATGTAGTCTATGAGAGATATAGATTCCATACTAGATTCCAGCAGGAGGGATAGTTAGTCGAAACATTCACCAACAATTTACATCCCATCGGTAGAAATTGCGATTTCCCTCCAACCTATAAAAACAAGGCTATCCATGACCAAATTATTGTTGGTATTAAGGACAGAAGTCTTTTACAGAAACTACAGTTGTGTCCTGCCCCGACACTAAAAATTGCCATTACTAGTGCCAAACAATCGGAAACTATAAAATTCCAGCAAGAAAATATTTTCCACCCATCCAACCAAACAGTATTTGCTGATAAATTTTCCGCTACAAAAACTAATTCTCTTGGCTATGAAAATTCTCCAGTAAACCAAATTCCAAAGAACTGCTACTGGTGTGGCAACTTATGCACTCATGTCAGGATTCAGTGTCCAATGAGAAATGTGTTTTGCAAGATGTAGCAAAAAAGGACATTTCGCGAAATGTTGTAAAAGCAGGTTAGTACAGACTATTGACACTAATGAACTCTTAAATAAACCTGAAGAATTAGATCCCACGTTTACAGGTACTATTCATTTCATGAGGTCTTGTAATAAATGAGTAGCTCAAGTCACATTTTGTGGTGCTAACTTGGAAGAAAAAATTGATACTGGTGTTTGTGTACTTCCTGAATCACTGTATAAAGAGAAATTATCTAACCTTAAATTAATGACTTCTGACAAAATGCTAATTGGCCCCAATGGTTTGAACATGAATATTCTTGGAATAGTACAGGGAACTCACAAATAAATGGATCGTTCTTGTGTTCAAAAATGTTATGTTATATCTGGATCTGATTGTTTACTTCTCAGTTCTTACCAGTGGGCATCTCTGCCTTGTAAAAAGGATTTTCAATTTGAATTCTATATCTTTTGATCCTATGCATTAATTTCCAAAACTATTTAATGGACTAGGGAAAACAAAAATATCTTATGACATCAAACTGAAAAACGGGGCTGTCCCTTTTTCCCTTACCACTCCTAGAAAAGTACCTCTACGTCTGAAAAACAATCTCAAAAGTGAACTAGATAAAATGGTTGCATTTGGAGTTATTGAGAAAGTCAAAACTGTACAGAATGGTGTGCACCCCTAGTGATAGAAGTGCCTAAATTGAATGGAAAATTCAAATCCGTGTTGATTCAACTCATCTCAATGAAAGTATATACTAGAAAATTTTCCCATTCCATCAGCAGATTACACACTAGCTCGAATAGATGGCGCCAAATTATTTACCAAACTTGATACCAATTCTGGGTTTTGGCGAATTCCTCTCACAAACAGTGCATATTCATTAACCATATTTATCGCTCCATTTTGAAAATCTTGTTTTCTTAAACTTCCTTTTGGGATCAGTTCTGCTCCATAAATTTCCCAACATCAAATCTCAGAGACTCAAGGAGTTATGGAAGGTGCTATTTGCCACTTTGATGACATCACTGTGTTTGGTAAAACTCTCGCAGAACATGATGCACGGCTTCGCAAAGTTCTGATCAAACTACAGGATGAAGGATAAGACTCTCAACCTTTCAAAATGCAGTATTAGGACTGAATCTGTTAGTCTACTATGTCATGTTACCAAAGATGGAATCATACCAGATCCAAAGAAAGTAGACTGTAAAAGAACTACAACACTCCAATAATATCCATGAACTCACTATGTATTTCAGGAATAATTAACTATTTGGGTAAATTCATTCCAAACCTCTCAACATTGGCTTATCCGTTACATGAACTCCTTCAGTCTAATGTAGAATTTGTATGGGAACATTCACAAGAGAAAACACAAAATACAATTAAAGCTCTATCATGATGGAACCACCCTGTCTTACCTTCTATAGCCCCAGTGCAAAGACAATCCTTTCAGCAGATGCTGTTTCATTCAGGCTTGGTGTGATGCTGGGTTTTCCGAGTATATCACAGGTATCCCCATAACTATTAAAACAGATCACAAGCCATTGCTTTCCATTTTTAATAATAAAGAGTTCGATTAAATTTCACCATGGCTCCAAAGGTTCAGATTACGCATAATGAGATACTCCTATCAAATTGTTTATAAACAGTTAATTATGACTGATGCACTATCACTCAGTCCCTGCTCTACAGATGAAAATTGGGAAATTACAGAGGAAATACTTGCCTATGTCCACACAGTTGTCTCAAACCTACCTGCTACAGACACAAAACTTCAAGAAATAACAGTTAAATCACAATGAGACAATCTTTGGCATCTCATTAGATATTATACAGATGGTTGGCCAGACAAATCTCAGTTAACAAAAGGAACTTATTCCATACTGGCAACGCTGTTCTGATATATCCTTAATGGACTCCTAATTATAGATACTCATATTATCATTCCATCTGGCATGAGAACCAAAATTCTCAAGCAGCTTCACGATGGGCACCAAGGTAGAGCTTTGGCTAAGGAGAGCATTTGGTGGCCTCGCAAGTCTCAACAATTGAAAGACCTTATTGAAAACTGTCGTACTTGTGCAGAGTTCAGGCCAAGAAAAACTGAACCACTGTTGCCATCTGAGTTTCCTGAAGGTCCATGCAATAACAAAGCATAAACCGATTATTACAGCAAAAAACGTTTATTATGGATTAAAATACAATTCAGTATGACCATGAATATACATGTCCCCAGTAGTACCAACCAGCTTGTGATACAACCAAATCTGATCACCAAGTTCAAACTTCAGTTTCTTACGCAAAAACATGGAAGCGTTACCAAACACGCTAATAACAGCAGTATTATCGGCCTTCCCTTCATGAACTGGAAAAATTTTCCAACATGTTATAACACGAGGGTCAATGTCACTAATTTCCTTATGCGCAGGATCCTTTTGAATATGCGACTTTCCTAAAGAAACACATTTCCAACAAACCACTACCTGCTTTCACGGTTATTTCTTGCAGACCAAAACGGAACAAAAACAACAACAAAATATAACTCTCTTCTATATCAACAATCTTAACATTCCACGACCTATCGTCCTTATTGACATCCTTACTAAAAGACAAAATAATTCGGTATACCTTCTTACGATAATACCTAGACATGCGAGTATGCCGAGGAACCATTATTGATGTGTCTTCTCTAATGACACGGAGCGAAATGAAATACACAAACAAGTTACAACCTTTATAAACTTCGAGAACAAGTTGCAACCTGTACAAAATAAATCCCATAGATAGCACAAAAAGAAAGAGACACAAAGCACGGAAAAACACGCAATATCTTATCACACCGACACCTTATCTGGCGAAGGCTTGGCAGCAGGCCTATCTCCCATGTTAAAAGTTTTAAACTTGGCAAGACAAGTAGAATTAGTGTCTTACCGCTGCTTGGCAGTAGCAGGGACTGATTTGTTTAAGTGTAAGGGTCATTGGTACCTTATAATAGCAAATTATTTCTCCAGATTCATTCAAATTCTAAACTTGATGAACTTTTGGTGAGAACTAAAACATACCAAGTCAATATTTACTTGACATGGAGTCCCTGATGTGCGAGCTGATTGTGGGACACACAATTCAATTGCGCACAGTTCAAACAACTAGTCCAAGAACATAACTTTAGACTTACTGAAGTACCAATTATCCAAGAAGTAAAGGGTTTGTGGAAGCAGATGTGAAGAACTTAAAAAATTATTTACAGAAGAGTAGTGATCCATATAAAATGCTGCTTCTTCCAAGAGCTGCACACCTTGAAAATGGGTTAAGTCATCCAGAACTGCTCATGGGATATAAGCTTCAAACTTATCTTCCAACTATTCCCCAATGCCTCAGGCCATATTTGATTGATAGAAGCACTGAAGAAACAGGAGGGGGATAAAAATCAGCATAAAAAGAACAACTTTGAACATCGTCATGCTGCCAAGACACTAACAGAGCTACCTGTTGGTAGCAACGTCTTTATATTTTATAGGCATCAGGCACCTAATGACGCTCCTCGTTCATACATGGTTAGAACTGAAGATGGAAATTTCTATCAGAACAGATTCTTCCTCCAACCTTTGAGAAAACACAGCGATCAAAAAGCCAATAGAATAGCTATCTGTGCTGACGATACTGAAACTGAAACCATCCAAAAACCTACCCTTCCTGCATGTTCTGACCCCGAACCTTATCAGACTTTAGAACCTACAATACCACAGGGAATACTGAAGGCCTTCAGAGAAGTAGTAGAGTTCCTAAACCTGTGCAATGTTTGGACATTTAAGAAAGGGGAGATCAGATAATAATGACTGAGAATGACTTACGAGCGATTCTCTATGGAGAATGTTGTGGAAAAAGAGAATCTAGAGTTGTTAGAAAATCATCTTGTAAAAAGTTAAGTAAGAAATAAAGATATTTCTCAAGCACATTACAACTGCTATTATAATGTTGTTACAAGCTTTCACTTGTCTAGTAGTTGGGTAAATTCTGACTGTCTCTCCTTCACCGAACGGTCCTGTCAGTGGTACTCTGAGGTGATCTATGAAAGAAAATTGTTGCACGGTTAATTCTCCAACACCGAACATGCCTAATCACACTACATAATTTTTGCTATGAAAGACAACCCAATGACATCTACCCTCATGCGTCTGCCAGCGTTTTGGTTGCTCACACTGTGTTGTTCCGTTCCCCGCACGCCACACACTGCAGAATACGTGTCCTCTGGTACAAATTGTGGCCCGCCGCTAAAACCTTAACCAAATTTAGAACGTTGTCAAATTACGTACCGTGTGAGATACAGATTGTGATGTCAAGTCAATCAAATCAATCATGAGGTTATACTATCATGAGGTTACAAGTACATTACTTTGACCTTATACCATGGCACCAGAAATATGTTAGTATTTTAATTCTGTTTTCATCAAAGAACATTTTCAGGAAGGTTTAACATTATTGTTTGAATGTAAAGAGTACCTATTATCATAAACATAAACTCTTTAATCCGAAAGAGATCAAGGATTTCGTAGAGCAAATGTACCTACCTAACATTGAAGGCCTACTTTACTTATATTTTTTTGTTTATGATTTTCTATGATATATTTATAATACACACTTAAATGTACTGTGTGTGTGTGTGTGTGTGTGTGTGTGTGTGATGTGTTGTGTATATAATATATATATATGCAAAATCAAACTGTCAAGAACTTTCTGTTGATACCCATGTTTGTGTGTTTAAAAAAATTAAATTACACATAAGGCAAATATGACAGCTGACTGCAGCCATATTTGTTTTCCTGCTAATTCATATATCCTATGTCACTACCACAACTCAGAGGAATGTAACGACGCCTCATTTATTACAATCCATCCAACGGTTTGAATGTTACAAGGGAATAAAAATCCCACAAACATACATACTTAAATACATAGATACCAGGGACGGGCGACTAGTAACAATTCTTTACTTTAGTATTCGTTACTGTGCTGAATCCGAAGTAACAAGTACCGATTCTTGGAAATACTCATTCTAGTACCTATTCACAAAGCTGTCTAGAGCTGTCATTGCGCAGACAGACGGTAGGATTCATGCCAAAGAATCAAGAGCGTGATGGATACCCGATACATGTGTGTCGGTAAATAAATGTTCTGCAAATATAATTTTTTGTCAGAAAATATGAAAATCCATTATCTATGCCCTATGCTTTTACTTTTGTCATATTAAGTGTATTCTTGGAGAAAAACATCGTCAAATATCACATTTTTAAAGCTTGCCTATTCAGTTTCCTTAAGCAGCCAAAAAAAAAAGGACAAAGATACGGACTTAGTTTAATCGGCGGGCTTTCACTGCTTGTAATAAAACCCCTATGTTACAGATCTAATTTGTACAGTAGAGCGTTAATATGGAAACACTGCATGCCTTGCGCGTAGGAGCGATGAGGCACTAGGCGTGTGTGTTAATGTCGCACGTATCGCTCCCTTGCTTTCTGACCTAGGACGCGGGGGTCCATTCCACAATACGTTTTGGCCATAGGCGTGTTTTGAACTACCGATTCAGAGAAGGTAGTCGAGGGGGGAAACCGTAGATACCAGTCTCAAACTTCACGTTTTGCGTTACAGCTTGACACGTTATGGCAAGCTACCAGACACCTGCAAGAGTATTTTCCAAACTTTTTACAGCCCTCTGAGGCAGTACTAAGAACAGGTATTTTTTCCAACCCAATTTTTATCATGGTGAAAGATGTGATTAAGAAAACATTGTGCAGTAATTTAAAATTTACTTTGTACTAGCAACATAGATGTTTTTAAAAATAATATTACAGTTATTTTAACTCATAAGTCTTAGACGTGCAAAGAACTTGAAAGTAGCATACCATCATGAACTCGCTAAACTGTGACATCTAGAAGCAGCCGTTCTTGACCAGCCCCTCTTCACCCACCCCTTCTCAAGCCTGTAATTTTAGTCAATTTAAACAACGTAAATCTGTAGTTATAAATATGTTGGAAATTGTAACCCACTACCAGATTATATATTTCTCGCATTTGTTTTCTTTGTTACAAATATATTTACCTTACACTCTTGAGAATCTTTTCTGATATAGTATGACATTTACTAATAATTTTATGTGGCACATTTACTGTACAGTCAGGGAATTTTGTTTTACTGGTCATTTGCATTTCTTGCAATCATATGCAGTTATTTTCTCTTGCATATATGCATAATTTGCTTTCCTTACATTTAAGAAAATTTTCAGTTTATAATAATAAATATTTAGTAGTTCGATAAATTCTGGTATCACTTTTAAGTTACAAGTAATAGTCAGTACTGTGATTATAGTTACAGGCTGCAATAGTGGGTTTTAGAACTGAAAAGGTCCTGTTCTTTAGAGTACAGTAAAGACCAAGTACTGCACAACTTGTGCTCATGCTGCAACGAAAGGCAAAACTTGATTGTCGCACGCATGTCAAAAACTGGGGTGAAAATCAAAGCTCATCTAGTATGGAAGCAGCTTTTATTGTCGAAGGATTTTGCTAAAGTAAAGAAATGTACTGAATAAAATATACTAAGCTGATGGGGACAGTAATATATATAAAAAAAAATTTTGTACCACACCCAAACAAAAATGTCACCATAGAAAAAATCTATGTACACATCAACATCTAGGTAATTTCTGTAATAAATTGAAGGAGATTTCAACCAGAAGTAACAAACTGAAGAACGACGTAATTATAAAAAAGGCTGGGTGATAACATTCTTAGATTCAGGACAGCTGTTTTTAAAACTGTACAACACAGGCAGAAAAAAGAACTATCACTCCCCGGAAAAGTTGTAGAATTATGTAAAGATATATTAAATACCACAAACCACATAGCTGGAGAGCATTCAGTTTGCACGGAGAGATTACTTCTGGAAATTGGATGGTAGCGATCACAATTATATACCAGAAATTATTTGAAAGTCGTGTGCCTGATACATGTGGTGTAGTAAAACAAATGAGCAATCGTAGCACAAGTCTGATACACACTGTGACCAAAAACCCTGTAGAACACTACAATTCAGCTGTTGCAAAACTTGTCGGTGGCAAAAGAATTAACTTTTCCACTAAACTATCTTATGCTGGGATGTGCACAGCGGTAGTTGTAAGAGAACACGAGTATAGCATTGTATAAACTACACAAAACTATGTACAAGAGCCCAGGAAAATTTTGCAGAAGTATGTAATACAGGCATAAAATAAAAATTGAAGCCAGCAAGACTAAAAGGAGGACAAACACAAAAAAGTGTCGTAAGCATTTATTTACAGACACTTGCCGATAAATATTATGGTGTTAATGCTGAAGAGTCAAATGTGGATCCAAGGACATTCAAAAGAGAATGAAAGGAATTCCTAGATTCATTACAAATAAGTGAAACGGAAAGGCAAAGAGTTGAAAGGGCAACAATCATGCACAGAGAAAGAGGCAAATGGAGAGAAAGAAGACAAAAAAATACTCACAGCATCGCATTTTGGTAGAATTTGAAACATGAGACCATACACCAATTGTGATTGAGCAGTTGAAACTATAGTGTACAATAGAACTGACACCAAAGGAATGAAATATGGAAGGGAAAACAAACAGTTTGCAAAAGAAGTACTTGACGAAGATGTCATTGTTGAAATTAAATGCTCATCTTCTGCTTCATTTGTGACACCTACAGAGGCAATTATAAAAAAAAATAGCAGCCTGGAATATTGACAAAGCAGGAAATATTTTGCAAATGAAATCTAATCATAATTTTCATTTGCAAGTTCTGGGACAGTTAGTTACACGTCAGTCAACATAAATATTGCTTATTCTGCCTATGGACAACACTAGGAATCAGGATTGAAGGAACAGAGAGGAATTACAACTTCTGGAATACCGAAAAAAAAAGAAAATTGGAAAAGTTTTACCCAAACACTACCTTCTTCCAGAGTTAATTGATCCACGATACACTAAGTCAATGTCAATATGAAATCCTGTGTACGTGACACAAAAACAGACGAGAAAGAAAGCACGGCAGTAAATTGCGAGAAGCTTCATTTCTGGCAACAAACATTGTTACAGCCTCCCTTCTCAAAACTTTTATGTGGAAAATATAATAATGTTTGGTATTTATTGCTGTTTGTTTCTACTACAAAAAAGTATATGAAAAATGTGTTGTTTTAAAGAAGGCAAAAAATTCGTAAGCTTTTGGATTGAGAATAATGATTTTGTTGTAACTATTCTTATAGCTCCTATAACTTCATTAAAAAATATATTGTATTGTACAGAAATTTTAAAAAAATTATATTTTCCAGACAATGTAAATAGCATGTTAACTTCAGCAACTATGTTTTATTTGTAATTTGGAAATATGTCTCTCGTAATAGTTTACAGCAGATTGATTTCTAACTAGTATATGAAATTTATGTTCAACAGTGGTTCTCAATAGGCACGTGAAATATGGCCCCACAAAGGATCTCAGTCTCATAACTGAATTGTTAAACCTCATAATTGAATTGTTCAAATTTTGTGTAAATGACTAAACGATTGCACTCACAATTTACTGTTTCATTTATGACTAAGGCTATGTTGTTTTGTAATGTTTCACCTAACTTTTTTGGATAATTAACATTTAAGTACTCTTGTACACTGAAGATGCCTTCTGAATAAATACATTAGAAGACTAAAAAATGTTGTGTTTGGTTTTATTTTCAGACTAGATGGAACTGGAATATAGTGACAAGCTTCGCCAAGTATTCGTCATCAATAAATAGGTAGAGAATATCGTAACGCCTAGGTTTTTGTGCATATAATTTGCATACATTAACATGTAATATTCTGTGTATTTTTCACACATTTCATTACTATTTGATCAACGAATGTACTTAAAATTTGTTGTGTGACACAGTGATGATAATTATTCAGTGATTTTATTTTCCTTTTCTCTTGTCCATTATTATTAATGCAGCAGCTAATTTTATTCAGCTAAGCTATTCCATTCAGCTAATCTATTTTGTTTATTTATTGTATTAAGTTGTAATGGTTATGTGCTGGTTCAACTAAGTTGACGATGCCTTATGACGACACTACTCAGGTAGCTTTAATAAATTCACCTTCCCAGTAACCCCTATACCTTGCTGTATATTTCAAATTTAGAACTACCACTGAGAATGGGATAGCAATGAATGGACCTCCTCTCCATTTTGTTTTTCAAGGGTCGTCATATAGCCAACCAAGTGTGGCGACGTGCTAATCACTTAGTGTGCGCCTAATGTAACGTTGACTAGGTTGGCAGCAACGATTTGCCATGACGAGTGTTGGTATTTTAATTCTCTGTATTTTTAATAGGCCGGCCTATCATTATTATGCTACCGTAATTATATTCTTTGAGTAAGTAATATTTTTAAAACTTATCAATCACATTTCAATATATTAATCTATTTCATACTTGTTATATAAAAGTATATTTTCTTGTAACGTACGCAATTTAAATATTGTAAATGCGGTGGCTGCTAGGTGTGCTGCATGTGTATGTGCGTGGCGAGACACTGGCTAGAGGCAGAGTGGAGAGTCGTCTGTTGTCCGGTTTGCTAAACGGAGCAGTGGTGCGCACTGCTTGTAAGTAGTCGGGTTTGGCCCATAAAACAGGACGAGTCACATACGTTTGGAGGGCGGCCTTGTGCAGTGTAACTGTATTGACCGTTTTGGTATCATAACTGCTCGTTCAATAAAATGTCACGTAAAGTAATAAGTTTTGTTTCCCACCGTCACTGTCGTTTGCCGTGCCAAATGTACAATATCCTCGCAGAATGTGGCATTGGAAACAAAGTGACGCGAGTAATTGAGAAACCCATTCAGCAGCCTAACGGTGGTTTTAAGCACGCTTAAACTAGTGTGTGAAAAGTTTGCTAGAAATTATTTGTGCGGCGTGGTGCATTGGCCAGGCGCCACCTGTTATCAGCTGTTTGCCACTGAACCGAGCAGTCTTCGCGGGCGCTGGTGCCTGTGACGCAACGGAGGAACGAATATGTTGGGGCTGTGTGCTGCCCCCTTTGCTGATTCTTCCTGCAAGAATAATTACCAGGCATGAGCAGATGTGGTGATGGTTTGTCCATTGCTGCTGGGGCAATTTAATTCTACAGGAGAAACGCCTAAGTGATTTTTAAAAGTTTTATTCCAACACACAGCGCACCTTATTTGTGATTGCAGTGCACTGCGAACCATACTGTTAACTGTACCGAATGGCCATAACATTTTAAATATTAGTTTTATGAGTGAATGGTGTGTAACGTCAGATACATACATGTATTTAACTTTTTATTACAGTTTGGTTACCACTGTAATAGCAAATTTGGCCAGTATTAATTTTTGGCATGCGCTATACAAGATGTGAAATACAGTGCAAAATATCCAAGTGTACCAAGTATTCAATAAAATAAGTTTGGAGTTAAACCTTAATATACGGTGTGCGCTATTGGTTTACAACTGGAACCCTCTGCCTTTCTTATTTTGAGCTGCAAGTATTGATGTAGAACTTTGGTCAATTGTATGAGTATTGACAATGCGCAACATTTACACTAGATACCTAACAATTATTCCTTATAATGAGTTTGCTATCTACTCCTAAGATTTGTTTGAAGGTTCAGGGTTTAGTACGGAAAGTGAGGTAGCATTGAGTACCCTGAAACCTGCTGGGGTAGGAGTGGCTCGCAGGGAGGCTGAGACTCCGGTAGTAATCTGAGTAAATTAAGTGTGAAATTGTTTTGACTAATATTTAATTGCTCATAATGTGTGTAACAGCTGCCGGAGTAAGCGTAAACTCCAAGAAGAGGGCTATTGGGCAAGCCAACTTTAAAATATGCACAAATATATAAAGGTATTCTCACCGCACGTATGCAAGTGTGTATTGGTCCAGCAGTGAAGTGGTTAAGTGCTTGGAAGTATTTGAACAATACATTTATCACCTTCCTCAGCTTTGACACAAACAACTTCAGTATAAAGAACTCGAATCTACCCACTTATGTGTATCTAACCAGCCAAAGTTAAGTTTCAAAGCTTATTAACAAGTTATTAAATTTTATGTGTGAGAGTAAAGACACCTACTGGACTGTTTATTACTTTGAAGAACACTTAATACCTATTGTATTGTTGCCACTTTCAAGGACATTATTACATCACCTACCAGATACTTTGTATATGACTGCTCTTTCATAATTGTCTTTGCTAATAAATAATTAATCAGTTTCAAAGAATAGACCATGACCTGCGAACTTCTGTTAAATACGGTCCGGCGCAGTGGGGGGGGGTTACCCACCTCGATCCTCCCCTGCCCACGCACATACCACATCCTGCTTGAGCGACTCAAAATGTGCCAAGGACAGAGTCATAATGCAAGAAGTATGCAGCACTTTACAAAGGTGAGCCACTGCTAGTGCCAGATAAGAATGTCGGGACTGGTATATTCCTTACCTTCAGCGGATTGAAAATAATGTTCTGATCATCGCCCTTGCCTCTCTCATTGAGACTCGTGGTGTGGGGTACCTTCTAGATTGGCCCAACGAGACCATTTAAGCAGCAACGGGCCTCCAAGCCAACTGTGTCTGGAGTTTGAAGGATAGTAAATCCTTAAGAGCCAGGTGTGCGAAGACGGCAAAGCGACGAACCAGCAGAGCGATGAATGGTGGCGAGAGTAACCAGTGGAATAAAGTCTGTGGACAGCGAGACTGCCAGGTGGGACTATTGAACTGGATATGTGAATCATAGAGATTTGGAATGATGGCAATAGACAGATTGAATATGTGTAAATAATGAGTGTGAACTAAATGAATACCCAATATATAGACATATTGATAAGAACTTTAATTAGAATTTGAGCTATACATAAATGAGAATAACAGAAGTATTAGAAAACAGATAGTTCAACATTGCAATACTAGCAGCGTGAATAAATAAAAAATCAAATTTTGTTCCTTTACTTTTATTGAACCCAGATAAACTCCTCTGGCATCTTGTACCAATACAAATATCTAAATGATAAAGTTATGTTGTTGAAAAGCTCACACTGTATAAAACTACAACAAAAAAACTAAATCACCCAACTGCATACAACATGATGTAAAATGATAGAACAAGGTTACAAGTACATGTTGTGAATCAATTTTCATCTTTTTCATATTTGTTCTCAAAAATTAACAAATATGTGGATAAAAATTATGGTGTTACAGATAAAATAACCATACCTAATACAGTCCCTACCAAATCTGAGTCAGTTAATACAGGTTACTCACAACACTAGTGGCTTCTACATTAAAGCTAAGGTTGCCATAAGTACAGTTTTACCTGGAACAATTCCATATTTTCACATTTGTGCATATTACTTTGAGTACTAATCTTTAGAATTCAGTACAACAATCCTGTACACATCAGAATGCCTTTATATTTACATACATACATTTGCAATTAGGCTACCCCCTGGTGACGAGCTCTCTCACATCTTCATCCAACCGACTCCCTTCCTGAACTTACCAACCCCTCTCATAGATACCAATTCCTCCCTCAACACATTCCACTCCCTCACAGACCTCACAAGCATGGACTGCCTACCCCACTCTGTTCTCCTCAACACCCTCTGAAGCTTCTCACTGTTGTTTCCTCCTCCTCTAAACACCCCCTTACTTAGCTTGCAGTGTAGCCCTCCCCATCCTCTCTCTTCATTCATCATCCTGTATATCCTGACTAGCTGTTCAACTTTCCTCCTGTCCTTCAATGAGCTCCACCCCATTTCTTTCATCATCACTGATGGCCTATAGTTCCCTTCTTCCTCATCATCCTGCCCCTGCCTTCTCCACCTACCCTTCACCCATTTTGCTGCCCTTCTCTGCACCTTTTCCATTTCTCTCACCTCCACATACGGGTCCCATACTGCTGCAGCATATTCTAACACAATTGTCTGCAAACAATCTTATTTTTCCCCTAATCCCCAAACCTATGTCATTTACCATTATGGTAAATAACAAAGGACCCAGCACATTTCCCTGACCTAACCACCTCTTCCTCCAATATTGCCTCCCCCACTTTCGCCCTCTGCCTTCGCCCCCTGAGGAAGTCCCCTGTCCATTCCACTACCCTCCTGTCCAGTATCAGCGCCTCCACTTTTCTCATCAATGTCCCATGGGGCACCTTATCAAAATCAATGAAGCAGGCATCCACCTGCTTCCCCTCATCAACTACCTGCACCAGATCCTCAATAACCCAGCCAGCTGAGTCTCACATGAGTATCCCCTCCTGAAACCATGCTGGGACTCCTCCAACCAATTCCTATTGTTCATAACCCTCACCACATACTGCACCACCAGCCTCTCCATTACTTTTCCCGTACTTGATGCGAGACTCACCGGTCTGTAGCTACCCTATCCTCTCCCTGTTTGTGTATAGGTACCACCATAGCACCTATTCCATCTGGACTTCCCGCCTTACTGCTCTTCAAACCCGTAATTACCTTATCTATCTCCCACTCCCTCATCTTAAACTTACTATGTAAAGCCAATAAACAACAAATCAAGGTATGCTAAGAAGCAAAACAAATTGCTCAAAATTATTATAATGTTAAAAGTTAAATTCAAGATGGAAATGAAAACCAATAGAAATTGGTTCTGTAAGTGTGGCTCTATACATTATGGATTATGTTCACATTGCATAAATATAAATGCTTCATTTGTATTGTTGAATTTGAATAAACATTAACTTAATTATGGTTTCTGCTTAAAAAATTTATTCATAGGTACCATGAAAGTAGTGGTTCTGTATGTTGACTTAAATCCCAGCACAGAAATCTACAAAACTAAATAATAATATATAATTTTATGAGTCAGACACCACTGTAAAGCAGTGTTATGAATACTTAGGTAAACGAATTAATTCACAATTGTATGGCAAAACTTTTCAGTTTCTCAGGATTGAAATAAATCTAAAACAATGTGAACAGTGACTTTTTGAAAAATAATTGTGTAGCCTACTACTAGTCTATAAACTCTCCAAACGTATGCAATTGGGGCAAGAACCTGAAAATTAAATTTTTTTGAAGACTCTACCAGGAAACCTGTTTTTTAATACATAATTTGAATGAAATATGAAATATTTTATTAACTAGGATGAATTTGATAGAGATCAAATTTTATAGACATACCCGACTTCTTGACATAGGTGCCGAGTATAGCAAGGAGCAGAGGAACAAGGGGTGCGGGGGGTGTCGCCCTTCTACTTTTCACTCAGCAGCAGCAAAGTCTTTTATGTTAAAATTTAAAAAATATAGTACTTAAACACAAAATTGGCAATATTACTAATGTGCCAATATTCCTTAAGACATTAACTGCCATGTGTATCAATATTATACAAAGAGGGTCTTCTCTGTGGAGCCATATGTATCAATTTTATACACGCCTAAAAGAAACATGAGGACATATGTATCAATTTGATACACGGCAATGAATAGTTATTCTTGCTTTGTTTATCTTTTCGTTGTCATGTGAACACTTGATGTTTCTTAGGTGTTCATAATCAATTTCTTAACATGACATCGGAAAAAAATTTATCTACAAATGAAAAGCTGCATAAAAAGCTGTAAGAACTGGAAAGTGACGAACTCTCGGCATGTAAGTATAATTTGCACAATATCTGCATTTCAAGGTTTATACCTATATTTATGTTGTATTCATAGCTACTAACATTATTTTGTTATTGTTCCAGTGTCTGATTCACGATCCGAGTATGTTGAAGATATCCAAAAAAATACTGGTGAGACATCAGAGGAAAAGGAGGTGAGACACGAAAAATGGAGTGAACCTACAGGTAACCCTTTCAATTTTCGTTGCAAAAAGGAGAACAGTGTTACTGAAAAGTGCCTCAGACTTTTGCCGTCTACAAAGAAAACACAGCTTGGTTTTTATAATCTTGAAATTTTAGACGTCATTGTCACAAATACCAATCTGTATGCTGAACAAGAAATTGTGCTGGAAGACACTCCAGGGAGTAGAATAAATGCATGGAGAGAAACAGATGACAAATAAATAAGGCTCTATTTGCATTCTTGTTGTGGATGGGACTCTATAAAAAAAACCTTCTACAGGAGACTATTGGAGTTCGTCTATTCTGTACCAAAATCCTGTCAGCAAATACTTGAACAGAAACAGATTTGAACTTTTGTTATCGTTCATCCACTCTGCCAACAATGAAGATGCTCCTCCAGACAGTAGGTTACACGAAATTGACAACCTACTACGACTTCTGAATATGAAATTCTCTGAAATGTACAAGCCGGGGGAAAACACAACAATTGACAAGTCTGTGATTCCGTTTCAGGGACGTTTGAAATTCAGGCAGTACATCCCAACAAACGCCATAGATATGGCATCAAAGTATACAAAGTGTGCCTATTACAAGGATACACGTAGCATGCCAAAATATATACATGGAAAGAGGGGGAATGAGAGAGGAGGTAGAAGAAGGGGGGAGCAGGAGGGGGGGAGAGAGAGAGAGAGAGAAGGGGGGTTTCTGAGAGTACCTTACCGGTACTCTCAGAACAAATTGCAAACATAACTCTGGATGTGTTACAAAGGCCAAACTGTGAAGAAGCAAGATGAAGGTACAACAACATAAAACAAAAAAAAATTCATTGGGAAATGGAAGTCAAGCACGATATTACTTTTTAACCACAAAAAAATGTTCCACAAAAAAATGTTCCACAAATGGTAGAAACTGAAGGCTTTGGAGGAAAAAACTGGAGAAAACCATTAACAATAGTTGAGTATAACCAAGCAAAAGGATATATTGGCCTTTCAAATCTGTCTTTGTATGGTAACACACTACGTCAAGGGGTTAAATGGTTCAGAAAAATAGCATTTGAGCTCCTCACAAATACGGCTACAGTAAATAGTCACCGGCTGTATACTTTGGTGGTTGGTAAAAATTGTCCATTGTTCAGTTCAGGGATGCCATTGTGGCATCTATCTTTGAAAGTATGTCTGTTACAGATAAACAAATCAGAAACACACACTAGAAGAAAGTCAGCCGAAGAGAGGATGTTGCCAAGTGTGCTATAACAAATTCACTAAAAGAGTTAACTTAGTGTCCAACACGCCATGAAAATGTCAAAACAAGTAAGAACATTGTGTTCTCAGCGTAAGTACAAATTTATGTGTATTGGATGTTTTTTCGACATTCATAATTGTCTCCAAAAGTCTTGACAAACACCGCTGAGCCAGTGGGGACCAGTAATGGTGTAAAACAATGTCAGTAATTTTTTTACTTCTTGGCATTTGTCATTATGTTTATGTACAACTCTATTTCATTATGAAGGTATATCATATAGAAGCATGTCCCCACATTGTTTTAGTCAAAAAAACCTGGCAGTTAATATGTTAAAATGTGTAATGTAGAATAGACCTACTTTAAAATTGATGAACTGAGAATTTTTTTAACACTGATACGCCATTTAACCCTGTGGCTGCATGCAGGCTTGGTACATCACAGCGAGTTTGAGACTTGCCTGCCCTCTGGAAATACGTTGGCACCTATCCTTCTTGCCATTCATGAATCAGTAACCGGAGCAAACTGGCCAATAAGTTTTAAAAACTGGACAATAGAAAATTTATATTTTATCACAGATTCTTCCATAAATAATCAGCTAATGTCCTATTTTAATGTATAAAATAATTCAAAATTAAGTAACTGGATGTCTTGAGCTATCTTTCCAATTGACAATTAATGAAAATGATACCATTAGCCTAAGTTAACTTGTCACTGGACGGGAAAACAATTGCAAGCAGAGATGCTAACAAAAAAATTCTGTATAATAGGAGAGACAATGACAGTTTATGCAATTTCTGTTGCAATTATAGTGTAATGCACAATCCTGCTTTTCCTTAACTAAATTTTCTGCAAATACTAATGAGACTCTCAGGATAAAATTTTACAACAATTAGATGCTAAAAACAAGTTATTAGTACCTAATGCTATTGAAAGGTAAACTTTATTAGACTACAACTCATCTGTTTTGGTCTATAAACCATTCCCGACTACTTCAGAGTTTTCTGAAGCCCTGCTAAAATTCTACTTCCGGGATATTCCACTGCGTCATGAAAGCTATGCTTAACTAAATCTGGAAAATTACACCAAAGAACAATGCAACGAATTTGTGTGCACTCAGTTGTAGTAATATTTTGCATTATAACTATTTCTTACTAGGCGTTACCAACAAACTTATTTTCTCATTGTTTTTAATTATATCATTCAGATATGAAGGGTCATTAAAATTTATTAATAAAATTTAAACAACATCTCAATTTAACAAAAAAAAGTTACGGTTATGAACACAAGTAGAATATAAAACGCTTGTAATACATGGCATATTTAGGAAATAACTAAATACGTGAATTGGTCATTCTCAAAATAACGTATTGATTGCTGCCCAATTAGAGTAATTTTTCTTTTAATTTAATTTTTTATTTTTTCAATAAAATCAAAATGATACTTGCATTATATATTTGTCCTCCATTCAAGATTTGAACCAAATACAATACCAGAACATAAGTATAGCAGAACATAAGTATTATTAATAAATTTTAGGATTAAACATTAAAATAACTGGCAAATTACATACAAATATGAGGAAAGGAACAATAGAAATTTGTTATTGTAAATAAATTTTAATTTTAAATATTCAATTGCACTTTGTATTTATTGATGTTTTATTGTCCTCAGGATACACACCACCTACATGAACAATACAAAACTACAATAATTTGACTATTCATAGTTGGCAAAACAGATTTATGTTGCAAAAAGAGGAGAAAGAGCCATCCATTTTGTTTTGGCTGGTGATTGTTGTTGGTTTACAAGTTGTGTTGAAGTGCTAATTTTCATTTCAAAGTTGTAATAGCAATATTATCAAAATCATATCACACCCATAGTCATATAAAAAGGTAAAATTAAGAAATCAAAAATATTGTGTGCTTATAACCTCAAAATAAAGTAAGCAGGAAGGCAAAAATGAATATGTTCCTCACCTCCGTGGACATCACCTCTGTAGACAGCAGTTAACCACGGAGTAGACAGATGTCATCGGAGGTGACCAAACCACTCTGTATTAAGTTTTCTGCTTTCTTTTTTTTTGGGTTAATAAGAAATAGAGCTTATATTTCTAAAATGATTTTAACTAAAATACAACAATACAAAAACAAAACAATACAGTCAAAAGACTCAAGTGTACATTTTTAAAATAGCTTTTATGTTTGGAATTATTATTTTTTGTTTCTCGGTAAACATAATGTTGAACTATAGACGATGTTGAAACAAGATAAATTTTTATTTCAAATTAAGTGTTCACCTATTATAAATTTAACAATTCTTTAGGACACGAACTGCAAGCCTAATTATCCTATTCTTGGTTACTGAAAGACTTCGAAATATGCAAAGGCTGGTATTTGTTTTTTTTTTTTTATATTTATTGTTTCGCCTTCTCTCCACAGGGACTCATTTTTTATGCATTCTCTAGACTCCCAATTATTTCTTTTGCTTCCAGGTTATAATGAATCCTAAAAAGAATCAGTTTCACAGACATAAAAGATTTAAAAAAAATAAGGGAGCAAAAATGGCGATGCATGCAATGAGCAAGAGAAAAACTAAAACTTAATCCTACTTTGTATGATAAAGCAAAAAGAAAAGAACGACATTGATGGCACAAAAGACACGGATAACTGGTAAAGTGAAAACTACGGATAACTGGTAAAGTGAAAACTGTAAAAGATAAGGAAAATAGAGCAATCCGCAAAGACTGGAGAGAGAGATCGAAACGATACCGTGCAAATAAAAAACCACAAAAAACCGCAGAAAACTTTGCTGTAAATACTCCTCCACAAAGTCCATGCAATGAAGAGGAGGTTTTAAATAATCCACTTCCAATACCATCTGCAAGTAGAGTGGAATCTGGTAAAAAGGTGATACGAAATAGAGACAAGATGCGTAAGGAATAGAAAGAAATGAAAGAAAAGTATGAGCATTTGGAGAGAAATGCTTGAAAGATACAGAAAACGAATGCAGAGGTTGAGAAAGATATCAGCGAACAAACGTACTAAAAATGACACTCCCAGAAAAACCATGAAGAAACTTTTGAAAGGTAAAGTCTAGATGATATTTCAAAAAGAATACTTTTTGGTAATCAAGTTATCTGTCAACAGTTGAGGAACAGTTTCCACAAAACTTAAACGAACGAGGCTGTCTGGTAGACTGGTCAGGAAATATAAGTGTGTTTGATACGTGCAGTCACTCACATCTCTCAGAATGATGAAAAAAAAAATTAAATATCACAAAAGCAAACATAAATTTTGGTAGAAAGAAAAACACTGCAAATGCTGTCAGGGACTATATGGAAAAAAAAAAAACAAAACCAGTAGATTGTGTGCTGGGAAAAAAGAGACTGTGACAAGAGGGGGAAAAAAAAAAAGAAACAAAGGCATTTTTTAATGATTCATTGAAAAACTTACATAAACAGTTTTGTGATGATAATCAGCAATACAAAAACATCAGCTATAAAACATTTTGTCGCTTCAGACCATTCTGGATAACCATTCCCAATGTTGCTTCTCGTGAAACATGTCTGTGTAAGGTACATGCAAACTTTTCAATGACAGTTAGAAAACTTAAAGTGTTAAAGTTAATTGAGGAAAACTCTACATCTGATGTGATTAAAAGCTTATGTTGTACAGATAACAAAAACAAGAACATTTAAAAAGATGCACAGATTGTCAAGCAAAGGAAGTAAAATTCTGTGATTGTAAAGATTGGTCAGATTGGACAACTTATGAGAAATGGATAACAAGGAAAGTACCAGTGATTGTTAAAAAGAAGAAGCTTTGTCAAAGAACAATCAAGACAGAAGTTAAGTGTGCAAAAGAAGAATTAGCTAATGTTATAAAAACTTATCAGTTACTGCAACATACAGCACCAATATACTTCTGTAGATGAAATAAAAAAATTTTTAAATCAGGATGAAATTCTACTGCACACTTATTTTTTGGAGAACTATAAGTGTAAATACGGCAAGGAGATTCAGTCGCACATTTCATCAGATCAAAACCACAGATCATTTTGCATACTTCTGTGATATACTATTGCAACCCACTTACAGGTCTAAAAAGCCATCAGTCTTTTGTAACAGTATCACAGAATAATCTACATGATCCTGTCGCTATCGCTGCCCATTTCGAAACAGTGCTAAAGAAGATCAAACAGATGATACCTAAGTCATCCAATTTTCAAGCGATGGACCTTCTACGCAATATAAAAATAAACATATGTTTCAAGTCTTTGGATCTTTTTTGTCCTCCTGACTGTGTGCTAAAGAAATGTTTTGGCACTACCAAGAGAGTGGGCATGGTAAAGGTGCCCCCAATGGAATCGGAGTTTCCGTCAAACGGACAGCTAATGCTATTGTTGCAAAGGGTAAGGGCATTCCTGATTTTCCAACATTAGTGACTAAACTCCAAGAAAATTGCAAGGCCATCATTGTCATTCCAGTGGAAGAATCTGCAATAATGAAGATTGAAACTATAATACCTAAAAATGCTGACGTATTCAAGGGAACAACAAAGGTACATCAAATAACCTGGGTGAAAGGGGAGGAATACCTACAGGCACGAAGACTGAGCTGTATGCTTTGTGACCCGAAAGAATCATGCAGCCATTATGGAATTGGCAAAATCATGCTTCACCTCATCTGTATACTTTTTAAGTTATGTCAAAAAAATTTCACCTCAACTGTAACCTTTTAAAAGTTATGACAAAAAAGTTTTACCTTTATATCCCCTATGCACTATACAGGTTATTAATTAGGGTCTAATTTAATTCATCTGGAAGGAAGTAGATACGCAGAGGAAGAGGAACTGCACCAGCATTCACCTGGAGGGATGGTGGGAAATCCATTTAGGAAAAAAAAACCACCCCAATAAATGTATCAGTCAGAGATTGAATTCAAACTTCCAGAATGTGAGGCAAACTCGCTAACCATGACACTACCATGCTCGGTGTATTAAAAAATAACTTGTCTCCAAAAGTTAACAGGGATATACATTTCAAATTTACTAGACACAGTCAATTATTTTTTATTTCTTTGACAAAGTTAAAAGGTAACTGAAATAATAAGTGAAATTTCACTATTAATATTAATTAATAAAAATTAATTTCCTTAACTCGGGTGCATGTGCTACAGTAAGCAGAGAAGTTGCACAAAAGCCAAGACTTAAACATTTGTTTATATATGACTGTGATAATAAAATTTTCAGGGAAAAAATCCCCTTAGCCCCACCCAGTATTTTATGGGATTTATTGAAAAAAAAAATTAGTTGTAATGAATTCAATATAAAGTTCATCAAACAATAAAGTTGTGTTCTCATCAGAATAAAAACTCTGATGTTAACTTAGAAGACATTATGTGTAAACTTAATCCACCTGTTCTCAACAACAGGTTGAAATATATTTTTGATCTGCAAGATTTGAACTTGCAATAACTTTTCTTTTAAACATTGTAACTTCACTTTTGTTTTTATTATATTAAAAAAATTACTTACTCTTACAATCTTCCTTTAATTTTTTATTTCTTATTAATAAATGTACTACTCTACACACAATCATCACCTTCGCAGTCAAAACCTGTCACCTCCGTGGACACGCAAATATGTATACTCTCAATAAATCACTAAACACAAATAAACGATTTCTACCATTGCTCTGGATGTAATCAGGAAAGTCTTTCAAAGATTTTAATGTAGAGTTTTACAGTGTTTTCACAATTTTTCTTTCAAAATTATTCACTTCGCATATGTATACATTATTTTAAGAATGACCTGAATAGACTATAATTACAGACCAGAAATTTTGCAAATTCATTTGGCAACAAACTAGACTGAACTATCCTTTGTGTACTTGAGCCTCAGTTCGTTGTTAATTGGCTGACGCTCCAGCTTTACCCCAGGCCAGGTAGCACCGGATTTGTTCTCTATTTCCTCACAGGTTAGTTACTGAATGAAATTCTTCCAGGTCGTTGCTTACAAACAGTGTTCCAATTAGAAACTTTAAGTCAAATACACATATGACTGAAGTCTAGCTTGTCCTTGCATGAATCCACAAAATTTACGGGTCTCTAACTATAATTACAGTATGAATAACTACTAATCCAGAGTCCATATTGGGTGGACAGGCTCAAGTTAAATTAACAGATGCAAATCACCTCAATAGTTTCCAATTGAGATTTTCCATAATAAACCTATCATTTCTGGGGGGGGGGGGGGGGGGGTAATCACATGGATTCATAAAAATATACAAAAACTTCAAAATGTAATTATCTAAACACCAATTTTTACCAGCAAAAAAAAAAAAAAAAAGCTCATGCACAAGAACAAAATGAGACCACTTGACATTAAAAGGGCAGCCAACACACAATGTTCAGGTGGGCAGTCTTCTGCCGAAATACCATGGCATTATTGTACCTAATGCCTGTTACAAATGGTTCACTTTCTTGTACAAGAAGGTATAAAACCTTTCTTGTTCAAGTCAACTTACATCGTGTGACTAGCTAACTTGTTTGCAAGGGCTTGTGTGCTAGCTAGAATCATTTAGAGATGGTTCTAGCTTTCGTTCACCTTCTTGTGCAAGTTGTTTGCTCCCATTTGCATTCTATGCATTTATGTAATTCCCATAAATTTATTTATGCTGATATTGTTAGCCTCATTTGAGAACAGAATACACATTTCTGTATTAGTGGTTTGTTTGTTAAAAAAATCTTTTTGTGTTGTGGTGGAAAGGAGTTCACTGGCATGCTGCAACATTCACGTACTACTACATTGTGTGTACAGTATGTACATGGGACTTGAATACAAGATAGTGTTCGCCTTCTTGTTCACAAATGATGCCCATCTGTATCAGGCTTAACACTTAAAACTGTTAACTCTGACCGCAGATGTCAAAAAAAAAAAAAAAAAAAAAAACAGGAGGGGCTTTGGGGAGAGAAATTATATATATATTCAGAATACCAGAACATTCCCAAACAGGATAATTGTGCCATATCTTTAACATCTACTATTCAAACACAATCTTCAATTAATAACCACACACTACATGAGAGGATGACAAATGACATCCAGGAACAAGTGAATATAAAACATGGCTCTCAGCTTTACCACTCCCTCCATTATGCAGATGTATCATAATTTGGGACTCGCACGAAGAGTCAGGTATCTGTAACATTGTCTACATGTGCACCAATGATTTTACAATCTGGTGCTTCTATGTGGTAAACATTTAGCTCCTTGTCAATAGAAGCCAAATAATAAAATTAAACAATTGGATGCAAACTATTGTTCTGCACCCCAATAGCCTACATTCTAAAACAAAACGATTATGCAGATTTTCTTCTTTATAGCAGTCATTCTTCATCGTCAATACAAATGGTACAAACATTAGCTTACCCGAAGTTCACAAAGAAAGAATCTTATCTCCATTCTGAACAATGACTTTCATTTTTCTTTCACTTACAACACTGTAATCAGCTAACAGTGTGACACAAGTCATTGTAGTGAATAATTCGAAGTTCCTTTAAAGTGTGATTCCTCATATGAACAGAAAACTAAAGATAAAAGAGGCATGCATATAAGTATAAGACTGACATTTCAGTAACAGGTTAAGGTTAGGTCTAATATCTGAGAACAATGTGATTGAATGAAATACTAAAATGTTGAAATCACATTAAGATAATTTTAGTTAAGAAATAATGCAAAATGTTTCAAATACTGTAGGTTATAAAACAGTCTACAAATTGGAATACTTTTGAAACCACAATAGCCTGTTCACATAGCTGCCTTTGCTTTCCACATTCATATATCACATAATCAATAGAATGTTATGCAAAAGTGAAAGTGTGTGTGGCCGAACATGTATATATTTCTCTGTGTAGGACAGCAAAATTGACTGTTATGTTAGTTTTTGGTTATGGTCAAAATTATCACAATTACATCCAACTGAATAACGTGAACTTAATTCCGTGTGCTTAAAAATCATCGGTAGGACTTAATGCATTTGACTATAACAGTAATTATTATTTCTAGCATCAAATACAAGCAAAAATTGGAGACATGGCTATGACAGTCAAGTGTCAAGGCAGGGATATTGCCAAAGGAACAGAACGGGAGAACTATTATCGCATACAATTTTATGGTGTTAGACTGTGAAAACATTAATTAAAGAAGACTATGATCAATTTTGGGGCTAAAATCAAGAGCAGAAAGCTTCAGCAGCCATGTTGAACCGATATTAGGCCTACCCGACGTCACTGCTACCGAAGCTCTGCTGAGTAACTGCACTTACTACTTATTTTCATGCCTCCTAACGGAGGATTGGGTGGTTGCTTGTTACCCTCGGCAAAGGACGTTGTCCTTGGACGTCCACTCATTTCTATCGGCGCTGAATTATTGCATGTATGTTCATTAACTTCATAGAGTTATCACATTTCTTGCGAACACTCTTGCACACGAAACATTGAACAGGGGCAAGTAGCCTATACAGGTCCGTCTTTAAACAATTATTTTAAACGTTTGTAGATCATATAAATACACGAGTCCTTAGGGACAGTAAATAATATATTTCAGAACATACAACGGGCTCGTAAGAACCCGTTTGCTTTAAGTAATAAATTTTTACATAATATAAAATCCACTACACACTCGACACTTCACAGCAAAATTCTCCCTGCTCCAGACTTGACCCATTCGGCCAAATTCGGAACCAATCAAATTGAGTACAGTGCTTCCGAAAATGCACGAACATGACGTCACGTAGCAACCCTCTTACGTCTGCAACATGGTGGATTGCGTATTGAAGTCTTTTAAAACAATTGAAGGCAGGAGATTCTCTTGGAAATAAATGGATGAATAATATAAATTGAAACATATATAAAAATTTTAAAATTTTTTTGTAAAGGTACTAGGCTACCTTAACATTAATCTTAAAAGGACAGATGGACGCTTCAACGAAACCTACTACCCCATCCTGCATAGAAGCTCTTATGAACAAGGTTTTGGAGTAAACTACCCAATGCTGCATAATGCTGTAGAAGTAAATATAAGTATGTTTTTAAATATATAATTCTCCAACTCCCAAATTTTAAGCAGAATTCCCGACGTCTACCGGTGTAAATATGAATTTGTTTCGAGAGTCAACGAAACATTTGTTGCTATAATTAGTTGTGTTCCCGTGATTTGCTGTTCTGCTAGTTAAGTGCTGTTTCTGTTTGTCGCTGTTCGTGTTATCGGAAAACGCTTCCGGCACCAATTTGATGTGGTGAAAGCTACCCAGGGACGATAATTTTTCGCCCTGCCTATTACACAAGGCAGGAGGTTTCTGCAACTATTTTGAGAGTTACTAAATCTTATCAAATTTCTAGTTTGGCTTTAGGAAAAACACGTTAACAAATGATGCAATATTTAAACTAACAAATAACATTCTTAATGCACGTGATAAAAAAGATGCAATCTAATAGAATATTTTGCGACCTCACTAAAGCATTTGACTGTGAAAATTACAACATACTCAAAAAAAAAAAAAAAAAAGTGTTATGGAGTCTCAGGAACACAAAATACACTAATAAGCCCATACCTTTCAGACAGACAACAAGTGTGGATCAAAGGAAAAACTGCTTCATTCTACTCTGAACCAGGAAAAAACAAGCATGGGATACCACAAGGAACAATATTCTTCCTAGTTTATATAAATGACCTTGTGTGTGCCTTAACCCCAGAAACAACTCCAATTTTATTTGCAGATGATACTAACATCTTAGTCTCTGGAGACTCTACAAATGATCTTACACAAAAAACAGACCCAACATTTACAGAGATAAATGCATGGTTTACTGCAAGCAAATTTAATCTCTACCTAAATAAAACATCTCTTATGTATTTCCTCACGAAGAACAGAAAAAACATTAATTCATATGTTAGCATTAACAAAGATAAAATTAATGAAACTACAGTGATTAAGTTTCTCAGATTAAAAGTAGACAATTTACTTAACTTGAATTCTCATGTTGTGTATATTTTACTTAAACTAAGTTCAGTATGTTTAGCCCTGAGGAGTGTTGCAGAGGTCTCGAACAAAAATACAGCAAAATTGCTATATTTTGCATATTTTCATTCCATCATGAGTTATGGTATAACTTTTTGGGGTAATACTACTGACAGCAAAAAAAGTGTTTCACATGCAAAAGAAAGCTGTAAGAATAATCAATGACAAAAGATGGTCACACTAATGTAGACCTATTTTCAAAAGTTCAGAATTTTAACATGAGTGTGAGTACAACTTTTCAGTACTTATATTTCATGTCCAAAACAGCCATTTATTTCAGAAAAACGAGTCTTTTCATAAGCATTACTCTAAAATAAAAAACACTTACATGTGGCTTCAGTTAACTTAAAACGTGTTCAGAAATGGCCACCCTACTTCCTAGACAACATTTCCATAAGTTACTACTACACCTTCAAGCAATTTGCTTCTCTAAACAAAAACTCTTTAAAAAAACAGCTGAAAGAATTTTTTTCTGTGCTGATATTTTATAGAGTAGATGAATATCTAAACTACAAAAATTAAGAACTTATTGCATAACATATCTTTGTATGCATTTCTTGTTCCAGTTTTTTTTACATTTTCTTTTCCTTATGATTCAGCAAAATGACGACGTACTACATCATATTGGAGAAGGATTGACCAAATTATGAGGAAAAGATGTGATATGTATTTGTTTACTATGTCCAGGGTATAAACTTTGTATACTGTAATTTAACTTGTCCAGTATCTTTGTATGGCTATGTATTGAAAAACAGATCTTATGGATTCAATAAAACAAAACAACATAAAAGCAGGAGCAAGTTTAGGTAATGTGCCCAGTGCCATCTCTTGGTGAGATGATATGATGAGGGTCGTGGGCCGATAGTCCAAGGGGATCCCTGGTGCCTCCGTCAAAGCGGTTGATGCTGTTGTGTGCACTTACTGACACTGATGCTAGTGCAGCTGCTTTTGCAGTTGCACAAGTTTAAGGATGTAGGCCTCCTTTACTCCCTTTAAATAACACAGCCCTACCCTGCCTAGGGGACAGGACCCATAATCCAAGATACTAATATACACTGGCTCTAACTTCAGCCTTCAGTGAGCCGTACCAAAAGTTTTACTGGTATGTTAAATGCAATAATGGTCGAAATTCAATCAAGCACACTTTTATTTACATTAAATGTACAACATAAAATAATAAACGTTAAGTTCAATGGATTCGGGGCTGCGACCCACTGATAGCCTAAGCTTTGTGCCATTTCAAATACGTCACTACTTTTACATGCATATTTAAATACAACATTATGTTTAATCTATAATGTCAACAGCACCTAGGCTTCAGCCCATTCATCACGTTGCGCCACCTTGAGCACCGGGATGCACTTCAACATAACGGAGCAAAACCTTCATCATGAAACCAGTGCAACATGTATGTCTTTTATTGTGTAGCATTCATGCAGAAAGTGTATTTTTATGTTAGAGAAAGTGTGAGTGAGTGTTTTGTGCGTTCATCATGTTATTTACTTAAGTATTGCTACAATACCATATGTCAGTGTTTTGTTAGGCTAAGTATTCAATGCAACTTATTTCAGTGTCTTGTTTTTATTTACATTCCATATCATGGACTAGTGCACGCAGCAAATATATCACGTTTTACTTATTTACTTGAAATGTCAATAACAGTCTAACCTACAAAAGCACCAAGCATGCACAGTGCATACCACATGCAAATATTTACATGTCAATGATGTGATTTCAATGTGTATATTTATTTTCTCAAAAGGGTTAGGCCATAGTGTTTTGTCCTCCTGTATGCCTTGCCCCTCACGTAAATATGAGACAAATGGTCCATTTATGTTCAGTGTCATGTAGTGTATTTTTATTTACTGAAGGGTTTGACAGTTCCTGCACTCGAAGTGCCATCTTGTGTAGTTTACAAATTAACACACGCAAGGCGACTGTTTTATGTGTTAGGTACCATAATAGTCGTAGTAATTATTTACATAGAGTTTGTGCCCTTTTTCAAATTTATGAGTATTTTCAATAATTAGAATTATACTGAAAACCGTACAAGGAAGTACCAGACAGTACAGACAGTAATACCATACTGAACTTTTGGTTTGTGTTCCGCAGCGCTGCACCGAAGTGAACCGGTGTACACAACCACGAACACAAATAGCCACTAAGAATAATAGAGTGTTTGTTGACAACCAAATATGAACTCAGGTAATTTTACAGAGATAAAATACATACAGACATAATAAATTTTTTGGGGAGAGACCCTAAAGAGTCTTTATTATGTTTTTTTCTAGTGAATCACGTGAGGTTATGATTCCAAGGCAATGAAGTGTGGTTGAATGTGAACATTTATTGTTATATATTTAATGTGCGTATTTTACTTTATTAAGAAAAGATTATTAGGATGTTCATTTCATCAGCATTACAGTGCTGATCTCATTAAATTAAATTAAATTTGTATAAATCACATCGCGTGGTATCATGTGCGGGAGTCTTGGCCAATGAGCGAGCTCCATACCAAGTTGGGGAGGAGTAGTGTCCTAGATCTCGTGACACAACCACTTCATCGCAGTGCTCCAGGCACATCAAATTTGTTTACTACACATCATGTAATTCTGCATAACTCAACTTAGTTTGCGGGAACCTGTGATTTCTTGCTCGTCCAGAGTACACGGACCGTATTTTACAAGGCAGAGGGATATTGTTTTCTTAACCTTGTTGGCCCTATGGACATTTTGCATTATCAGAGGCCGCCTGGCTTTATCAGCAGTGCTAAAAATGTAAGTGCCCCATTGGGGAACTAAATATAATAAAACATGTGATGTTGAGATTAACTGGTCGTCGACCAAACGACTTTAGATCGTCTCAAGATTGTGCTCTACCCACAACGGAGCACTGGTGCGGACTTGAGAAATTCAATTTGGTATCATCACCAGCCACATAACCTCTATTCCCTCCATGGTCCAGTCCAGGCTAAAATAAATTGCACCGCAACTAGTGGCCGATAATTTCCTGCCAACTATTCAAACACCGGCATAATGCAACTCAATCCTAAATTATCAATCAAATACCCAATTTCCAGGAAACCTGGTTTTTGTATCACCTTCCTGGATTTTGTATCACGATCCTGTATACCGCAATCGACCAAGTGGGTGTGAATTATCATTTTCCTTTCCTTTGTGCTCACTATTCCCACTATTGGCGGAGTTCCCTACCATTACACACAGCAAGAGGACTCAACGCAATATGAAAATGCTGCAAAGAAACCCAGGAAAAGGAAAAGTGGAAAATTGCACCCAAAAAGTGTATTACCCACCACCATCTTGAAGCAGCTCGCCTCATCATTGCGCATCTGGCTTGGTGACATAGGTAAAGTAATCTTGGACAACAAGTGCCATGGGGAAGTCACCACCTGCCACCCCCTCCATCCATGCCACATTGTGTCGGCAGGACCACCACTAACGCTCCGCACACATAGGTGTCAGCCGCAAGACGTAGACACATGGTCCGGCGGAAGAAAACGAGATGCTGTCAACAGCGCCACGTGACCGACAAAGGATGTTTCGACCTTCAGAGCATGAATGGGTAGCAGGCTTCCTTGTGCATCCTATGCTTATGTGTCACTGCACTATCCAATCCATTCTCATTCGGATGGGATAGTAACAACGGGTGAATTTTCCAGGATCCAACTGCAATTCAACAGATGCAGCAAAAGATTTAAACAGTGAATGAGGAACTGTGTAATAGCGTGGTAGCTCACATCAGTATGTGGAAAACGGAATAAATGTGCAACCACTGTTTAAAACCACTGCAGGCCAAGGGCTTTGTCAACCCAGCATGCCCACCAGTCTTGTGCACACATCCACTTGTAGTCCTGGATATGGAACCAGCGAAGTCAAAATATGGAGAACTCTGAGGAAATGGGCACACTACAATTGGTGCGACGGGAATGGTACCGCGACACTCATATGCACTATCTGCAAACATGTCTACCACATGGGGTGTGTTACGCCATGGAAGCAAGCTATGAGAAGGAACATGCATGACATCAACTGTGCTATCTGCACAATAGAACAGCCAAACCCAGAACCATTACAAGAAGCATGTGCATGAACAAGAAAATGTGTAAGCCCGATGTACCTTACACCGACATAGTATCGATGTTAAACACACCCCACACAGTCCACACCGCACAGATGGTATTACCCCCGTCTACCTGCACATTCAACCCTGCTCCTGAGAGAAGTAATGATGGAAACACACTTTGCACATCCAGCAACCGCAACAGAGTACGTGAGCAGGCATCAGTGTTGCCAACCACACTTAGCAACACCAGCCAGATTTAAATAGCTACCGACATATGCAAGTACAGCCAGCAAGGTCCCTGGAGTGTTCATACAAGACTGTGAACGTCGACTAAGCTGATACAGGGTCGATCAGGAGGATTGGGCTCATTGCATTGGGGGAAGATTTTTCGGAGACTCCAAGACCTGGTGGCATGGTATAGCCACCTATGGAATGGCGTGGGAAGAGTTCAGACAAAGTTTCAATTACAGGTTCGGTACCATAGTCACATCCTTACGAGCATGCAGCTAGACGATCATGCAAGAACAAGCCGACGAGTCACTGTACGATCTCGCTACCAGCAAGATTAACCATATACACAACTACTACCTGGAACTTTCACTACAGGACATCTTAGTGGTACTTACCAGATCGGCCAGAAAAGAGCACTGCCCTGCAGTAGAACCAGCGATCCACACCACTGAACAGGAATTTCTACATATAGTATTACTGTTGGATGCTAACAGCCTTCCGCCATAAAGTTGTGACTGTGACAACCCACAGTAATGCTGCAAGGCAAATGTCAACAAACCGAAGAACCCGCCCGCAGGAGAAGTGGTGAATGAAGTGTCAGAAACAGCTACAGTTCCAGTCAAAACCACCACCTCACAGCCTGTTTCGAATGAGTCGAACCGGCACAGTACATCTGCACCAAGACATGCTAGTGGAAGCACAGCGATTCCGTACCTTTGTAGGTGGTGCAACGGGTCACATTGGGACAGCGACTATCAAACATGGGTAGACTTCCCACAAGAGCCACCACTACACAGGCTACCGCCGGGAAACAGACTGTGGGGGTAGGGCCACCTGATGAAACCCGCCCCAGTCCGTTAACAGAACAACAACAGCAGAGCGCAACCTACAAGTCACTAGGCCAAATCACGAGCAAGACAGATAATTCTATATGCATTACAACCCAAATTTATAACATCCCCTGCAGAGCATTATTATACAAGGCTGCATCGCATAATTTCGTGCATGGTAGTTACGTGGAACCAGCCAAAGTGAAACAAAGCCGACAATACAATTGGTAACACTATATCATACAGGTGAGGTAAACGGCGAAGTGACAGCCATGATCAACATTCGGGACATTACAACCACCACAATGGGACTTGTTTCCTATGACATCAGAGAAGATCTATTCTGGGGATTCCCTGGTTAGTAGAAAAAAAGGCAGTCATCGAACCTGCCGCACGACAGATGCATTTCGGATATAAGGAGTGCCAGACCATCTATAACTTAGAACTGCGAGCAGAGGAAGACTCGCTTGCTGTCACCTTTGATGAACTCGACCATTCCGTTTACCCCAGAGTATTGTGAAGATGTACAAGAGTTGCTGAACAAACAAAGGGACATGTTTACAGTTGCAGATAGCCTCTGCAAGACCACCATAGCAGAACACGCCATTCCATTAACCACAGACACACCAATATATGACAGCCTGCGTTGTTATTACCCACACCAACAGTAAATAATTCAAGATCAAATAGCAGAGATGTTGACCAAAGGTGTTTTTGAACCGTCGGAAAGCACCTTTATTTCCCCGATCACTTTGGCACCAAAAAAAAAGATGGCACCTGGCATTAATGTGTGAATATCTGTAGGCTAAACTTTATTACCTGCAGTGCTCCACTCCCCTTCATCCACATTCATGGTGCCCTGAACATGCTGGGATGAGCGAAGGTATTAACAACTATCGACCTCCGCAGTCGTTATTGGCAAGTACCGGTAAAACCCACGGACCAGCACAAAATGGCATTCAACCCCCCTGACAGATGCCGCTTTCAAGTTTGTGCAATGCCAATCGGCCTAAATTACGCCCCGTTGTCCTTCCAGGAGATGATGGTTCACTTACTGGATGATTTGATTGGTGTCTGTGTGCTGGCATACCTCAGCGACATAATTGTCTGGGGTGAATCATGGCCAGAATATCTGCACCACCAGTCACTAATGTTCGAGCGTTTGGGGATAAATGATGTAACATGTGCCACCAAGAAGTGCCATATTAGCAAGAAGGACATCCAGTTCCTAGGCCACCTCATTAGCAATTGATGGAGACCAGTGCCAGAACAGCTTAACCTCATCGAGGAGTACTCTGTACCCACTACCTGCCAACAGTTGAAAAAAATTTTCTGGTTGGTTATCTGGCTCCGGGAATATATCAATGATTTTTCCATCATCACAGCACCAGTATCGGAACTGATGTCAACAAATGTGCACTTCAAATGGCAAACCACGTAACTGCAAATTTCCGCGGAAGTGAAGGTACGACCCCAGCCTACACTTATACATCCAGATGGATGCGAGTGAGAAGGAAATAGGTGTTGTAGTCTTTCAACTGTCGGACGACAACAAGCGGCAAATTGTGGACTTCAGGAGAGCGAACTTCGGCCCAGTAAAACGGTGGTACAACATGAATAATGGGGAGTGCCTAGCCATTGTGTTGAGCTTGAAGACGTACAGAGCACTACCAGAGTACAAACACTTCATACTGCAGACGACAATTTCTGACTACTGTGGCTGCAAAACATGAGATAGAGCAGGAGCAAGCTCACACGCTGGGTCCTCCTGATGCAAGCGTATAACTTCGAGGTGCAGCACGTGGCCAGCTGAGAAAATCAGCTCACCGATCACCTTTCCCGCACAACAGGGGTCGAAATCGCGTTCGCCACTTACATACGGAAACACACCATGCCACTAGTACAATGCGCTAATGTAACAATGTCACCACAAGCACTATCATTAGTCACTGTCAGAACACATGTAATAAATAAGCAAGCAGACTGCCCCGTCGCTCAACAGTGAATTTTCGAGTGTGAGCAATGTGTCAGTAATCGATGGAGACACCTGGAGGATGTACATACCAATTGCCGCCCGCTGCGTTGTCCTACAGTATGTACAATCCAACAACTTCGTGGGACACCATGGCACTGAGCAGACACATTGGAACTTCCTGAAACACTTTCACAATATCCATCGATGTCCACACTTTTGTACGATATTGTAGAGCTTACAACAGATGCAAGCGTTGACATGCAGATGGTGTGCGATAACAACAGCCCTGCACCTCTCAAGAGCCATTCGAGACCATGGCACTGGACTTGATGCGTTCGTACCCATGCACCTCGACAAGCAAATGATTTATTACTGTTGTCACAGACAAATTTTCCAGGTGGGTCAAAGTGTACCTAGTGCCATGTTCACGAGCCCGAACAATGGGAAAGTTTATAGAAAGTGAGTTATTTCCACGCTGGGGATACCGACATACCATAAAGAGCGGTAATAGGACCCAATTTAATGGTCGTACTTAGCGAAACATGTGTGAAAAACGGGGCGTCCGCCACATCACAAAGGCGATCTACCATCAATATGCAAACCCAACTGAACGACGCAACAAAGAACATAAAACACAGCTGCATCTGCACATGGGAGAGAACTATACCTCATGGGCAAAACATGTCCCCGCTGCCCTCTTCTCGCTCAGAACACGGGTAAACCAGGCCACGGGATGACACCAGGGCTGCTGTTGCAAGGTTGTGACTTGTCACTCCCGGGCGAGTGTGTGGGTGGAGACAGAGATCGCGCTAGCAGCCAAGAAGGGGTGTGGCAAGAGGAGAGAAAAGTGCATGCACTGTGAGAGACACACAAGAAAATCAAAGGCACTACATAGCACAGTGGAAACCCATATCAGGTCAACCCCCACCACAACTGCAATCAGGCCAGCATGTCTACATTAAAGTATGTCTCCAGTTGTCAGAACGGAGGGGGTCTGCACAGGTCTAGCAGAGAAATTGAGTGGGCCTCACATGTTTACAAGGACAATGGGAGATACGTGCTACGAAGTACAGTTGGGCGTATGCAGGAAAGCAAATTTTCACCGCGATGCCCTCAAGCTAAACAACTTCCACACCAACCACGCGTCTCAACAAAGTTGAAGAGAGCAAAGTAAGAGAGCCATGACACCACTTGCCGATGTTACAAATGTTGGGAGTTTATTCGCCAAGCAGCCAAGCCCGCGGACAGCTATCACACCTGACGAGATCTCGTCCACAAGGGAAACTGCTGCTCCTGTCACCACGGTGCAGCAGAGGGATCAGCAACAAAGTACAGCAGCATACAACCAGGGAGAACGTGAGGTAAACACGACGCCCCTGAGATGTCAGAAGCTCACCGTGCCGACAACTGGAGCAACAATACCAGAAGGCGAGCAATCCAAGGGGAAACATCAGGAGTACATGTTCTGAATCGCCACTCTCAAAGCACAAACCACCCACACATGGCAGAAGACAGCAGCAGTGATGAGTGGGAAACCGGGGACACTCCTCCCCTACCTTCAGCACAAACATCTACAATAACACAGACATGACACTTGCGTAGCATGTGGACATGCCTTGTGAACATCCACAGCCCGCAAGAGGGTGCTGCCAACGCAACCAAGATGACAATGAGGGGCCGGCTGTATCAAACAAACAAGAAGACATGCATGTTTACAGCCTGCGACCACGTGCACTTGGATCAAAACAACAACACGGAGGATTGTGAATAGACAGTTCGCCACCACGTGGGTTCAGGTCACAACAACAAGAACCACGTGTCTGTGGACTGTGACCACAAGGGACACTTCACCCCCCGGCGTGATGCGGCGAGGAAGATTGAGATGTCATACTGAATGAATGGCCTCTGAAGGTGAGGGCGTTTGACATCGACAGTGCCTTTGCCTCAGGCCATTTCCCACGTTGCGCCCCCTTGAGCGCTAGGATGCTCCGCAACGGCATGGAGCAGCTCCTGAATCATGGAACCATTGCAATGTGTCCGTCTGTGGTTGTGTAGCATTCGTGTAGAAAGTGTATTTTTATGGTCTGTTCAATATGTTAGGGGAAATGTGAACGAGTGTTTTATGCATTCATTATGTTGTTATTTACGTAAGTATTGCTGCAATGCCATATGTCGGTGTTTTGTTAGGTTAAGCATTCAGTGCAACTTATTTCAGTGTCATGTTTTTGTTTTCATTCCATATTGTATACAAGTGCTCACAGCAAATATAACAGGTTTTTTTATTTACTTGAAATGTCAATAACAGCCTAACCTACAAATATGATAAACACACAAAGTGCACATCACTTGCCACTGATCACATGTCATTGTTTCGTTGTGCTTTCAATGTGTACATTTATTTTCTGCCATGTGTTATAACATAGTTTATTCCACTGTGTACCTTGCACCTCACTTAAGTACAAGGCAAATTGCCTCTTATGTTCTGCGATATTATTAGTTCCTTTTAATGTCATGTAATGTAGTGTTTATTTATTGAAGGTTTTGACAGTTCGTGCACACGAAGCGCTATCATGCGTGGATTACGAATGGCCACACGCCAGGCAACTGTTTCACATTGCATGCACCATAATATTCCAAGTAATTATTTTGGTACTATTTGTACAAGGGAGTACCAGACAGTACAGACATTATTACTATACTGACTTTGCCTGTATGGTGGTTGGACAATTGTGGGAATGGTGAGGTCATGTGGATTGGAAAATGATGCTGACTTGAACATAAAAATTACACAAACAAACTTACATGGTCGCTGTGGAGCACATATGACATCTGTCAACACTGGATGAGAATTAAAATGGCCATAAATAAAAACACTGATGCAAATGTTGTGCAATTTCACTGCACTCTACATAACTGGGATTCTACGAACAGGCTGAATGTGAGGTTGGGGGAACGTGCAACACGTCAAATCCCATCCCCCCCTTCACAATCTTTCAAAATTGGTCACAGTTTGTGAAGAATTGCTGAGGCAGTTCTCACTTGTTGTAATGGCCCGACCTGTGTAGAAACACACATGGCCGGAGCGTGTACTAGCATCACTGCTGGTAGTGTGGTTGCACTTGTGTGGTGACTGCTGCCTTGGACATCTCGGACGGCCCTCTGATCGTACATGATGCACTGTGAATGCGGCGTAGCTGCTTGGAGCGATGTAATGGTGAGATGCTGTCTTCTTTTCCCATATCGTCCTCGCTGCTGCTAGTCGCGGCGATACTAAGGGTATGGCTGTGGGGCCGCTTGCGATTCGTTCGGATAATCTTCGGGGATCAATTGGAGTGAATTCGGATGATGATGATGATGCTGATGATATAACTGTACTAGCCGCTGGTGACACTGGGCACCCCCCAGATGTGGTAACGTCCCGCACTTCCGGTATGTTGTCTGATGTGTTTGGCGAGCGCTGTATGCAGGGTACAGCATTGCCATCTCAACCCCCTGCAAATGTGTACACACTGGGCATTTCTGTTGGTTTTCTACTCGATGCATCTTGTTCAGGTTCTGCTTCTATTTCTATGATGTTGGTTGGTGTAGTAAATAGTGCCACAAAGTCACGGTAGCCCGGTGTGGCGACGTCGACGCTGGGCATCGTGGTTTCACCCGTGTGTTGGCGGTTAACAAAATGCATGACTTGTTACGCTGGTCTGACTTCGCAGAGGTTGATGGACGAGTTGTGGATGAAAATGTGCGAGGCGGCAGTGTCGATGAGAACTCAACATTGATGCTGATGAGTTGCAATAAGAGAGTCTGTTGTGGCGTTGATTCGGTATATTCACTGACTTGACTGCCCTGGGGCAGGTGGTGTCTGGCCGCTCTACCCCGAAGTCCCGTTTCCCAGAGGGAATTTCCTGTTCGAGTTGGCACTTGTGTTTCTGTCCTGTTGGGTTATTCATTGTCCCAGTGTGGTCCGTTGCACTTCTGACATGGTGTGAGCGACACATTTACAAGTTTGGCCGTACACGGTTGCACAATGTGTAATGTTTCCGGAACACTAATGTGTGTGTTTGTTGGTTTTACACTGTTCCTCCCAGTACTCGTGGATGTTGTTACACCAGTGTTCTTCTCGCATTATTGTCCAGTTTCACGGCGCGGCTCCGTGGTATTCCAGTCGCGGCACATTTGTGCAGAGATGTTAGGAGTAACACAGTTTGTATAAAGTCTGCATCCGTGGCTGTGCTGATGATTGGTTGTAACGTTGAAGGGGACACATACGACCAGACCATGCTGATATACAGAAGAATTGGGACAATGAATTCCATCCATAAACCGGGTGATTTGTGGTAGTGTAAAAGATCGTGTGAGAAGTGGTTGTAGTGCTAAAAATGCTAATTGGGTTTCAGCTGTTGCAATGGATATGTGATGATGCCAGATGAGTGTGTGGTCCCGATGAATACCGAGATAGCGGACAGTGTGCATTCATGACATTTTGTGGCCAAGAATTTTCGGAGATGGAGGTGGTTGTCGTCTGTGTTTTGTGAGGAACATTGTTGATGACTTTTTGTGTTTGAAACTACCTCCTATGTTGGAAGTAATCACATGATGATCATAGGCTAAGATGGGCACATGTCCAAAGAGTTGGAATCTCCTGACTGGAAAGTAGAATGCAGTGTCGTCAGCGTATTGGTAAAGCATGACGTCGGGAATGTGGGACAGGTGTCTCGCTCAGATTAGGGGAGACATCAGAGGGTTTTCACTTGGGCATGAACTGCTGTTCCATCAACATTTAAAAAAGGGAGGGGTGCTTGCTACCATTTTAGTTAGTTGGTATAACCAAATTAATTATATGTAACCAGCATATAGCTGGAAAGTGATGTAATATTGCAAAAATGTAGATATTGGGAGAAGTCTTAATCAGAATAATTTTTATACAAACTTTTTATACCAAATTTAATCAGTGGGAAAAGTATATTTTTATATAAAGTTTTTTCAGTGTGATCTTGGGGGAAAAATATAGTAAATGATTTGAAGTTGATATATAAACACAAGCAACGAATACTTTCAAAACTTCCACTGGAACCAACCCAAATACCTTTTCTGACATCATTGGGGGTTCTCAGTTGTTTTCCAACTTAAAACACCTACATTTAGGAAGCTGTTGAGACAAAGACCTCGTTCTGTGTGTGCTGGCAAACTCCGTCATATACAGCAGAGAGAAATCTGTGCCACTCTGGTACCTCAATGCAGAGAAGTTAAAAGGGAACGTAGAGTTAGGAATTTTGTAAAATTAAGAAATAGTACAAAGTCCCTTGTGTTGGTTCCAGTGGTCAAGAGGTTGACGTTTATTAGAAGTGGTGCATCAACTCATTCACTAAATTACTTCTACAGGTATCCGTACATCGTGGATCCAGCGCCTCACGAAATATGCCCTTCAGAACAATTTTCTCTATGCAGGTGTGTCGTTCTATCTGGACGAAGGACTAGATACCCTCCGAAAGCATATGAGAGACCTGGTGAGGAAAAGCGACCTAGCTACTCAACAAGCAGGTAAGTCCGATGAAGTTAGTGTCTTTGAAAATCTGAAACATTTGCCACCTCACTGGGTAGAAAATATAGAGTTAGTTCACAGCTTGAATTTAAAGTCAGTTATAAATCTTTTTGTGCAAATGGCTAGAATCGTGTCTTTATTTATTTGTGAAATCGTACTTTTGTACGCCGCTATAACGTTCGAAGTTCCAGAGTCTTTGCAAAATGTAGTTGGGAAGGGGATTAATGAACATATGCCATTTAGTGAGTTTAGTAAGGCAATGTTGAGACACTCGGGTTCATCAACAGCTATTGATCACCAACATATGAAAATATTGGAAAGAATTCAGAGACCCAATAAGTCTATGTAGAAGTTTGACAGTGAGACTATTAGATTGGTAGAAGTGTTAGGTTTGCAGTATGTGGAAACGAATTTGGTGGAAAAACTGTTTTTTTTTTTAATCTGTTGTCAGAAAATAGTAAATATTTCACATTTTCTTCAAAGCCGAAAATGGTAAATGAATTATTAGTGTTAGTAATTCAAGTAGAATTGACGATTGGTGATTGTAAGCAAAGAGAACCTAAAGTAGTAACCCCTAAATGGCAATGCCTAATCTATTCTTGTAACAATCATCCGACAGTTAAATACTTTTATAAAACAAAATGGCGAAGGAAATTCTGTGCAGGAAAAGGTAAAACAAAAATGTCAAATTTGTTTTAGAAATAATCATCTGACGGGAAAATGTTTCTATAAGAAATTGGATAGTGGTGGGAAAGAAAATTCACTTGAAAACGGGGGCCAGTCAGTCTTAAAAGTAAATTCAGAAAATGTTGCTAAGTATGAAGGTCGTTAAACTGTAAAATATATTACTTGTTTCATATGCGGTAATCCTGGGCATTTTAAATTTAATTGTCCATTAAAGAGAAAACCTGCAGGAATAGGCGCCGTCACAAACACAATTCTATGTAACAAAAATGGTCTACTGTACATGCAGCTTGTGATTGCAAACTTAACAATGTCAGGCTTGGTTGGCTCAGGTGCTTCAGCAACACTCATAAGGCAAGATACCTTGAATAAAAAAATGCGGGACGTGCCGCTTGGAACTATGCAGATAAAACGAAAAGCGTCTGTGGTATTTTCCTTAGCCAACAGAGGTATGATAACGTCGAACATAATAGTCGAGACAAGAGTGAAAATAGAAAATTTTTCCTGTAAAGTAGTGTTCCATGAAATTTCCAAACATCTGTCACATGACATGATTTTAGGTATCAATTTCTTGGGTAGTATGCATGCATTCATTGACATAGCAAAGAAGGAATTACGGTTTAGTTTCCTCCCCAAAATGGTAGAAAATTTGCAAACACAAGATTTCTCATTTCCGTAAAATTCAGTTGCTTCAGCGTTCTGAAGAGGTAGCAAAAGGATCAGAAAAGCTAAAAATTTAAAATAAAGATGTGCTTATGTCAAAGTTAGGGCACTGTAAAGGGATTATAGTAGAATTAAAACTAAAAGATAATGAGCCTGTGGTGTGTGCGCCATATCGTGCTTTAGCACCCAATATTAAAATATTAAAAAATTTGCACACAGAATTGCAAGAGCAAAGACTCGTGGAAAGTTCCGAAAGTCCATATGCAAGCCCGTATTTTCTAATTCCTAAGAAAACTCTTCGACAGTTTAGAATTATTTGTGATTATAGAAAAAAAATATATAAAAAAATACGTGGATTCCTATCCGGTACCCGTCATGGAAACAATATTTCAACATTTGCACGAGACAGTGTATTTCATATAATGGATTTAAATTCTGCATTCTTACAATGTGAGCTACATCCTAATAGTAGGGCACCGTTAGCATTTTGTACATTGTGGGTTTTGTACCAGTGGACACATTTACCTATGGGTCACGAATTAGGGAAATATCTATATGACTTTGTATTCACGTACATAGATGATGTGTGCATACCCAGTAATACGTTAGATGAACATCTTCAACACTTGCGGCTAGTATTAGACGCGTTGCGTACTGCCGCGTTGTCTGTAAATCCGGAAAAGATAAGTTGGGCACAACTACATGTGTGTTATTTGAGTTTCATTTATTTCCGATGGAAGTTTGCGAACAGATCCGGAAAAACTGTAGGAAACACAGACGTTTCAGAATTGAATACGTTACAAAAATTCCAAAGTGTGTTTTCTGACATAAAAGAATACCAAAATGCTGATCCGGAATGTAAGCAGATTTTGTCTGAAAGGAGGAGACGAGGAAAATTAAGTTTTTGTACCTGAAAATTTGAGTGTGGTGCTGTTTAAATATTACCACGATATTTATTATGGAGGACACGTAGGGCATTATAAAACCATCTGTCATGTGTTAGAAATTTTCGTGGCCGGGCGTTCACAATAACCTTAAAAACTGGGTAAAGGGTCATGACACGTGCCAACATGCTCAACCGAAAAATCTAAAACCAGAAGGCCAGTATGCGGTACGGTAGCCACGTATCCTTGGGAATGTGTGTGTTTAGACGTCATGGGTCCGTTGCTTCGGAGTAAATCGGGTTATGTCTATGTCCTAGTAATTATAAATAGTTTAATCAAATTTGGGATATTTTTCCCGTTCAGCGCCATAAAGGCAGTTGAAATCTGTTAAGTTGTAATGGAATGGTTGCATAATATTTTTGGTACAACCGTTTATGTAGTAACAGATAACACTACATATTTTTGTCGCAATAATTCAGAGATTTGAATTTTATATGCGGAGTAAAGATGGTTCAAACGGCCCCGTATCATCCATAGGCAAATTTAGTAGAATGTGTTCACCGTAACATTAAGATTGTATTACGCAGTTTTCAGTCAGATACGCGATGTCAATGGGATGATGTATTATACCTCTTGTTTTTGTGTTTCTTTCATTTGATTCATAGTGCACACAAGTATGCACCAGCTGAAGTGTTTTTCGGCCAGTGATTGATGCACCCTTTAATAAATGCATGGTCACTCCACAGTATTTGTTTGGAAAACGTGAATAATACAAAATTGGCAGAAATATGGGTGGATGTGACATGCAATTTAATTGCGTATCGCCAGAAAATGGAACAGAAAAGAAGCGTAGTTTACAAAGATGTAACTTTGAAACCTAGTGTTTTAATTTTAGTCCAGGCTCGCCACCTCAGTTCGAAAATTGATTTTTTAGTGCTAAGTTTGTGGTGAAATGGCGAGGGCCATTTCCAAGCTCCGTTTCGCCTATGACAGTATTGATCGAAGATCCACATTCTCCGAACAAATACGAAAAGGTTCATATATCCCAATATAAAAGATATCATGTACCCACAACATAGAAGGGATTTCCCCCACCCTTCCCTTTGTGAAATCCATACTGTCTTCACTAAAGGATGTAAAACTGTTTTATTAAGCATCCTAAGATTTTAAGATTTTTTTTTTTCTATATATATTTCAGTTTTCCAGTATGTTCGATGGAAAATTTAAAAGAGAGAGAACATTAATGTTTTGTAAGTTAAATGAGTTCATAGTTAAAACGTGTACAAATTTGTTGAGTTAAATGAGTACATAAGTAAAAATTTACGAATATGTAAAGTTATAAATATTTAAAGGTATAGCTGTGTATAATGAGTGAAGTATTATGCTATACATATTTAAAAGGTATATATATATATATATATATATATATATATATATATATATATATATATATACATATATATATACACACACACACTTCACTCAATATATATATATACTTCACTCAATATGTACTTCACTCAATATATAACTTCACTCAATATAGATATATATATATATATGTATATATATATATATATATATATATAATATATAATATATATATATATATATATATATATATATATATATCACACACATATATATATATATATAGTGAAGTATTAGAGATTTTATATGTAAATGGCAAAATGGTTTACAATGACCCGTAACTCATGTGGAAAGGAGCCTGCGGTAAGTGCCTAGCTGCCCTATGCCTTATGTTCTGAACACCTGTGCGACACCGACTTCGTGGATCATTCTTCAGGGCAGTAGGGTTGTGATGGCTATCCCTGCACAACGAACGAGAGTCAAACCGACAGTGCAATATTAAGTAGAGAAAATGTTGGCAGTTTGGAACGCCCTACCTTCGCTGCGATGGGCCTGCTGGTCTGCAAGTGTGACCTACGAAATCTATGATTGCCTTCCCCTCCCTCGTACATCGCCTTGACCACGTGAGGCCTTACAGCAAGTCCCGCACCACAACGGAGCCCTTTTGAAGTTGAGATATCGACGGAGTGAAGATCATTTTGTAATGTTCTAGATGATTTCGCATTTTAAGCAGGGTGGGGTGTTTGCTTCCATTTTGGTTAAGTATGGTTTTTGACAACATTGTGGGGCTCTCGGCTGTTTTCCAACTCAAAACACTTACATTTAGAAAGCAGTTTAAACAAAGACCTTGCCCTGTGTGTGTTGCCAAACACTGCCACACCAAGCCACCATGATATGGCGTCTCCTCCCATTCTCTCGCCGATGCTATATGGCCAGTCATCTTCATTCTCCCGGTGCATTGTAGGTGGTTGGCACTGTTCTGTATGAAAGCCAGCGGGTCCTCGCTTCCCTTCCTGGCATACTATAGTAGTGACAGGAAACGTACTGGTGTTGTTGTGGTGACGGGTTTCCATTCCCCACGTGATGTGAGGAACTTGGTGATGTTGTCATGAGTTACATCGCTGTCTGGTGGCAGCACAGTTGGCTGACGTGTGGAGTTCTTTACTGCTGTCTTCGTCCCCCTAAGTGGTGTGGAACATACTAGTGTTGGCACAAATAACGGTATCTCCTGACAGTTAGAAGTGTCCTCTTGTAATGTTGATCCTCTCTACACGTGTGTAGTTGCGGCATTCGTAAACTGAGTACAGGTAACTCTGTTTGTTGGCATGGTTGCGGTAGTTGAGTTCCTTCGCATGCTTCACTGTCACACCTTGCACAATTTATGAGAAAAGTGTCATGCAGTGTAGTTATTTTATTCGGCGTGACACATTGTTCGTGATACACTTGCAGGCAGTGAGCGCACGAAAGTGTTGCCACTCCTACTCCTCTGCATCCACTGTAATTAGTGTACTTTCGTAGGTTTCGCCGAAAAGTTGTGGTTGCATGTCGAGAATTGTCTGAAGTGCAGGAACAAGCGCATAGTATGGGCATGCAGACGGGGTTGACATAACCCTCGACCCATCAAGGTCTGAGACATTGCACACATACGCTGTCTGGTTTGCCCATGGTGGTACATCTCCATGCTTCGCCCGAGAGTCCAGTGTTGACGTGCTGAATTTGTTCCTCCATTCACTGTACTTCTGTTTCGTCACTACACAGACATGTTTTGCCTTCCAGGAAACTTAATGAGAATGGATCCGGTGAAGGCACTTCAAGAAAAGTTTTGAGGGCCTTCCATTTTCTGTTCAAATTTCCAGGTATCCAGGGTCACCTGCACGGCACAAATGCCAAGGGAGATCCATATTGAGTGGTTTTCTTTGCTGGGACCACGTGGTCTCACCAACTTGCAGCAAACACGCTGTAACATGGCCAGGTAGGTGTGGTATCACTGGTTGCTGCTCATGCCACACCAGTACCAAAATGATGGTGGTCCTCCTTTGTATCTGATGCTTTTGGCACCAATTTTCCCACGTGGTTATCGGTTAGGTTTTCTGTTGTGTAGGCGATGACAAATGGAGGGGAGCCCCAGGAATGAAAAGGTTGATTTGCCAGTAGCGAAAATAGGTGACTGATAGTCTCAAAAAGGCCTACATATGTACACACATAAAAGTACATGTGCATACAGAAAAAAACATGAACACTAGAAACATAGGAATGCATGGTAACAGGAGTGATTTAAGTTCAGGTAGTATGGTGAGGTATAGATGGTCTGGCAGGAAATGATACCCACTAAGTTGGAAAGCCATTTTGACGACATGAGGTTATTTGTTGGAAAATGATTCTGACCTGAATATTGCTCGGTAGGCAACAGCTCACAGTGTGGTGAACATGAGTCTTGAGACGGGGTCGTGCGGCCAATAACCAGGGTGGCTTCCTCCAATGCTCTGCCATCTGCGGAAACTGTATCCAAGTGGTGATGCAGATTAGCATTGTTATATTCCTGTACTGCCTAGGCTAGTAGTGGTTTCTAGGCCACCCCTATATGCCACTCACGCCCAATGGATTGTTCTGGCTATCCTATGACATTTCATTGCGTCGTGAAAATGCGATTATATGGGACGTTATGCATACCCTGAAATAAAAGCTTGTAACGTTAATTTAACCACACATTTACTTCTTAACCCTCATATGAGGCCCGTAAATTACACTTCTCCATTGGTGTGGGAGAAGACGTACACTGAGAAAAATTGTGTGTAGCTTACATTACCTTAAGTGAAAAGTTAAGGTCCGGTATGTATAATACAGACCGGACTGTAGGGCAGCGCACTCCCCAGGCAACAAAAATAAATTACAGTTCCAGAATTGTAATGACTATTGAAAAACTACATTATTGGAATGTAAAACGGTGCTGGGCCCGGGGAGGTTGCGATGAGACATCTACACTACTCGTGTACTGCTAGACTACTGAACATGGCAGTGCAGGATAGCCAGCACCAAGAACGGAGATTCCTGCGTGACCTGATAAAAAATTGAAAATATCATTATGTGTTAAATGTGATGAATGGTGAGCTTAAATAAATACCAAGACACACTAGATGCTCCAAAATATTTGTACATGATAGCAAACATAGTTTATATCTAAAAATGCTTAAATTTAGAATTTTGTGACCAGTGTTGTCCTGGCTGTCCTGCAGCCGGTTACATTTAACTTCAACTACTTAAGTTTTGTACGAGCTCGTGTGGCTCTGATTTATGGTAGCTTGTCACAAATTTATTTGTGACTTCATTTCATTTGGCTGTCTTTCTTTCCATTATGTTGGTTTCACACAAGAACATATATATTGCAATTTGGTTTAAATCTGATGAATGTTTATGTTTGGGCTGGAAACGCACACTGCCATGCATCATGGTTGGCTACAGTGACTTGGCCTGACAGGCCATTCTTACATTTTAACACAATACTCAACAAGGATACAATTAATCTCTGATTGCTATTCCTAATAAAAATACTGAAAAAATCTATGGGTTTGAATGTGGCACATGACATATAGTTGCTCTTGTAAATGTCAACGAAACATGTGTCACAAAATAAATATAACCCCTTATTAATTCTACAGCTGGGACACATGGTGACGTGGTGCATGCTAGTGTGCAAGTGGAACACATAACAACACTATAACTGTCAAATCCAATACACCCTCTTATTATTATTAAATAATCCTTAATGTACACTTGGAACACAACACTTGCTCCAACACAATAACAAACACGCCCTTTATATACATTTAATCATAACCCTTCAATAAAACATCTGATATATATAACATAACATGAACAAAAAACATAAACAAATCAACTCACGTGGTCGCTATGGCACACTTGTGACATCTGATGTCAACACTGGATGAGAATTAAAATGGCCATATATAAAAACACTGATGCACATGATGAGCCACTTCACTGCACTAGGTGAGGCTGCGATGCTGCGACTGGGCTGAATGTGTTGTTCGGTGAACGTGGAATACACATCCTTTTGGCTTGTGATCTGCAACGCTGCACCAAAGTGAACCGTATACACAAGAATCAAAAATATATGTTAAGAGTGTTTGTTGACAACCATATATGATCTCACGTAATTTGACAGAGATAAAATAAGTACAGACATAATAAACTTTATTGGAGAGAGACCATATAGAGTCATTGCTTCGTTTTTACAGAGAATAAAGCGAGTTTATGTTGCCACGGCAACGCAGTGTGGTGAACGTGAATATTTGTATTTAATTTTTTAATGTATGTGTTTTTATTTCATTAGGAAGGGTTTATTGGGATGTTCATTTCACTGACATTGCAGTGATCATCTCATTTCATTAAATTTGATTTGTTTTGTATTAATCATGTTACATTATATCATGGGCGGGAGTCTCGGCCAACAAGCGAGGTTCGTGCCAAGCAGAGAGTAGTAGTGTTCTAGACCTCGTTAGACGACCACCGCATCACGTGCTCTGGGCAGATCAACTTTGTTTTCTACTCATCATGTAATTTTGTATCATTCAACATAGTTTACTGGAACCTGTGTTTTTTTGCTCTTCCAGCGTACTCTGGCGCTCACACCTCGGACCATCTTTTACACTGCCGAGGTATAATGTTTTCTTAACCTTGTAGGTCCTATGGTCATTTTGCAGTATCGGAGCCCGTCTGCCTTTAATGACGGTGTAGCAAATATAAGTGCCAGAATGGGAAGTAAATATAATAAAACACATAATAATTAGATATCTGGGTGTTCATTATAAATAATCACCTCAAGGTTACTTTTTTTGTATTATTTTATTTGACCATGTTTCTGGTGGTAGGTAGCCAGAATAACCCACCGGGCATATAAGGGAGGCCAACAACCCTTACCAGACAAGGCAAATTGGATATAATATGTGACTGGCGGTGAAATCCATCATCATTGACAACTAACCTAAAAGATGCTGACTACTGGGGGAAGGTCAACTGGTCGTCGGCCGAACGACCCTGAGATCGTCTTAAGATTGTGCTCTACCCACAACGGAGCACTTGTGCTCACCAGAGAAATTCAGTTTGTTATCATCACCTATCCGCATAACCCCTATTTCCTCCATGGTCCTGACCAGGCTAGCATCATCTATATCCATTTTTTTTTTTAAGCGACTGTATTAATATTTTACATCATCACCATATTTTGTCTCTTCATGATGCCCCTCAAATCTTGCAATATGTGTAAACGGTTCCTGCCCAAATGAGAGTAAGGAAGACTCCGCATGGCGGGGGCATTCGTGCATTCCAAGGAGAACCTTGCAATGCACGAATAACAGGCTTACAACTAATTCAGTCATGGTTATTATTTGTTTTGTTAATAAAAAAGTTTATTCTGTTGTTTCTTTTGTCCCGCCAGTGTTGTGTTGGGTTTCTCTGAAAGTGTATATTTTCACTCCCATTGTTACACTATGTCCATATTCATTTCACCCTCACTTCCCCATGGTTTAGCATCGCCCGGAAGCTTAAATCATCCTTACGTTTTCTGCATGCCGAGAGTCAGTTTCACAGTGTAGCCCGTGATGACCAGCCTAAGTCAACAAAAGAAGTGGTAAGTGTCTCCATGGGAGGATTGCTAAGTAACCGAATAAATAATCTGAGAACTCATCAGTGCATAAGTTTATTTCAGTCGCTGCAAGGTGCTTAAGGGGACGGGCCCTAACAATACCCGCATTCAGTGCAAGTGTATTTTAAGTAGGACTTATTCTCAACATAAGCATGTATCTGAGTAATTGTACCATATTATTATACAAGAGTGGGTAGCTCCGATAATCCACATCGCGCGACGTCACAGTAATTAGCAGTTTGCCGCTAAAACATCACTACAATATAATGACGTGAAATGAAGCAATGGGTTACCGCTTAGGAAACACCCAACAATATCATCTACTGCATTAACTGTGGAGAGGCCAACTTCAACAATTCAAAGGGAGTTTTCGTCCTGGTGTATGGCCCGCAATACTAAGATCATCAAGAGTCATTGTGCTACAGCATAATTCACCATCTTGGCATCGCCTTGACGACGCCTGGTGACTAGTTGGGTAATTCCAACCTTTCCACAAACCTCACACCTCACTGCCTCTGAAATCCTGTTCTACCCATTTCCATTGCACGAGATGCCAGCAAATTATTGTCAGTATTTTTGTTAATTGCTTATGTTCAGAGTTTTTTTATCGTATGTCTTGTTACATTTATTACTTTTACTATTATAGTAAATAATACTTTCATTACCATTTTGAACTACATGTGAGTTTATTAATATTTTAACATTTAAAACATATTCCCGTAAGTTTCATTTCAATACTGTTCAGGGTAGTATTTGAAAAGCTTTGATCTATATCTCGGTAGCCGCATACAGGATTGCATTTCATGTTTTGTTTTCCTTTTGATCCAGACGTGCTGTGGAATGTAGCACATTCCTTTGTCTCGCCGTCCGTAGCTCCCTCCACTCCCTTTTTTTGCAGTAGCTTCTTCTGCATTTCCTTGCTGTGATCACGAGGTTGCAGCACTTTAGTCCTCTTTGTACAACTGATGCCCTCTAGTGGCGATTGCGGTATTTCGCTTTTCTCCTGTCTTCCAGCTCCACCGAACATTCCTCTACACATTTGATTTTCAGGCTCGCTGCCGTCATGGCGTGGTTGCACTATTCGGAGGCCGTGAACATATTTTCGGGAACTTGAAGTCCTTTAGGTGTGTTTTCCACACATTTTGACAGCACCTAGTGGAGCCTATAATGTAGTTTTTGTGGTGTGGTGATTTCAATGCCTTATTTTATTCTGGTGTTTTGGACTTCTTCTTTCAACATGTAATAATATATTGGTTATCTTCGTTGGTGAATACTGGTGTGATTTATCTACATCACATCTACTTGTGCCCAGCCAGATTAACTTTATTAATTATTTTTGTTACTTTGTGTTTATATTAGAGAGGGTTCCAGCATTCCAATCTATCCCATCCTATGCCATACCATGGCTATTTACAAGGCTATTTATTTGCTGCATTTCGGGTCTACATTTTACTTCTATGGTTATGATTCTACATTCAGTTATCCAGTATTGTCCAACTTTTCAAGTAATGCGGATTACTACTTCTCTCATCATGTAACACGTCTACTTCTCGCCTATTTCTGCGAGTTCTTCTTCCTTCAACTCTTTGTTTGCCAGGTAAGTCTAGGAACATATATTTTAATAAATGTTTAATATCATAAATAATATAAAATAATATATAAAAACTAACTCATAATAATGATATTTTTTGTTGGTCATATGTAACTAACATTCTGTTGGCTGGATGCATCCAAACGCCACATATTATCCAATAGGAATTTTAATATTTTAATGGCCTATCGATTAATGTGAAATATTTCTTTCATCCAAATGCCTCCATATGGCATATTAATATATAACAGTTGTGTACATGAACTTTCTAGTCTGTGTGCAGACATTATTCAAGATAACTTTTAGAAACAAAATAATGTTAAATTTTTTTATTGTTGTGCTAAAACTAAAGATATATTATGCTGTGACTATTCTGAGTTCATGTTTATTTAAAATTATTGTTACTCCATAAAGTGTGCCACATGCTCCTACTCCTAAGACCGTTTGTCCATTTAAAGCCTGCAATGCTTGTGTGCTCTGCGTAGAATAGTGTGTGAGCCCAGTCGCTGGAGCAATTCGGCACAGAGCAAGTGCAAGTGCACGCCGGTGCAGAGCAGCCGGTGGTTGCCATGGAGACACCACAAGGAGGTGATATAGGCGGACTATTTTGAACTAAGAATATAGGGGTTATTTACAGACATTGGTGTTGTGTTTTAATGAAAGGATTTATTACTTGTTTGGTTTATTTGAGTGTTAACTATTGTTTACAGTACAGAGTCATGTGTCATTATTTATTTCATAATTCACACAATGCTTTGTCCATTCCATTCATGAGAGTTTTTTTTATCGCAGGATAATTTTTGTGCTTTTTTAATGTTCATTTAATTATTTAGCACTTGACAAGGGCAGGACCTTCAAGTCGTGGGTAAGCCAAGACGAGCCCACGTGTCGAGCGGGAAGTCAGTCAGCGCTTAGCAACCAATGGAAGTGGAGTGCTTGTCGTGAACACATGCGAAGGGCAGTCTTCAATTTTTACATCTGGATATCAACTACAATAGACTTTACGTAAAACTGGAAGCTTTCTTTTATTTAGCCACCCGGTAAGCCACCTCCTCTCCTCATGAGAATAATATCACCCTGGGGAGATTTATTTTTCAGTAAACATTGTATGTCGCAGGACGTTTAAGCAGTTCTAATGTATGACCAGTTATAATAGTCAGCAGTGTCCATGTGAAGTGCCCTCGTAGAAGGGAATTTAATTCAACATGATAAATATGACTGTGGAAAGAATGGTATGTACTTCATTTATGTCGCATCGTGTGTGTCAGGGGACAGGTCCTCACAATACCTGCTCACTCAACATACGTAAGTCATTTAATCTGCAAGTGTTTATGCATTTTGTTTCGTATTGTATGGGCATGTGGGAGGCCCTGACAGCTCACATACACACATATAATAATCAGGTATTTTCTCGCCAAGAACAACAATGATGCAAGGCCGACCAACGGGGTATTATTTAGCAGATGTCATTCATCTGGAGCAGTAATCAACTGGGCAGAGATCAACATTTCAACTTCGATGAGATTGGTCCGGGCGTACAGCCTGCTACCTCGAGTTTAAGAGATGCAGCATCAACATTGACGTCGCCTTGATGGAATCTGGTGCCAACCGGGTATATCCATTCCTAGTCCTCATCATCACCACCCTTGAACACCTAATTCAACCCTTTACTGTCCCAACACAAGGTGTCAGAAGGCGCCTCTCCTTGTGGCTAAATCTCCCCCTTAAAATTTTCCACAGTTTTCCTGGATATCAAATTTTCTCGCCCTTTTCCTACCTGCAATGGCATGAGATGACAGGAAGGCAGCAAGGGCAGCGGCAGCATCAGGCCACCTAGGGGATGCCGCATAGATGCTGGAAAGCTCGTCAACAATCAAACGACGACGCCACACCAGAAGCCATGCCACGCTACTTGGAGGGAGGAGCAGAGGGAAACTGCGAAGAGAAGTGATGGGGTGGATGCTACTGTCCGCCATACCCTCAGCACTCACCACCGCCGACCACGCATCAACTGGGCGTCAGGTCATCAACCCTGCACGGGGTAAGCAGGCCAACTGTGTCGTGAGAGGGGAGGGTGATCCTGCTTCCCCAACCCCAAGCTTCTATGCCGGTTTGTCCGGGTCTACCATGCAAGTGGCTTTGTTAACAAGTAAAACATGGCTGGCAGGATGACTGACAGCTTGCCGGAGCTGTGGTGTCCTGAGTGTTCGCAACCCTATGGTGTATCCTGGGCGATTAGCAGGTGACATTAAGACCTATTGCTAAAGCTATCGTAAGAGCAGCCCTACGAACATCTGTGCCAGTGACGTCCGCGAAAGTGAAAAGGGCAGTGGCGGTGAAGTGATGCAGGACAGCCAAAATCTTCCCACTTGAGTAAAATCTGAAAATGATAATTTTTCAAAGTATGCACTTCGGAAATATTGTAACAACCTGTTATGCAATGGCCAGGGTACTACTGTACTTCAGTGTGTACAATGTGACCGAAAGTACCAAAAAGACAGCTTCGGTGACATGGAACACAAATCTGTTTTCGGACTTACATTTCTTTGCTTGTTCTGTCCCGCTATTTGAACAACAAATAGGCAGCGCTTAATCCAAACCCAGAACATAACCACAGACACCCCAAGTGATCAGGTGTTTGACTTGTTAGGACAGTGGGATAATTATATGGCAGTGAAATTAAACAGCAATCTTTCACAAGTGACTGTGGCACGGGGCACTAACAATACGACAGTTGGAGCGGCCCAGAGCAGAGGAGGGGAAAGGAGGACGAGTAGGGGAGGAGAGCAGCGTGAAGCAGGGATGCAGCATGCTCCCGCCACACATGTGGCGAATGAAAACAAACCCCCGCCACCCGAACTTACCCCAACAACCACACCGCACGCATACCAGCCACACACACAATTTTTCCCGCCACTATTGCAAATGTTTCCAATGCCAGTTTATCCACCAATTGTACCAAACTACCCGCCAACTTTTCCAAATTTTCCACTTATGAATCCGTACATGACAACAATCTCGCAGGCAACGATAAGCGCTCTACAAAATGGAACCACGGATACCGACCTACCTCAACACTAGCCAGGACTTATTACAGCAAAAACATCATCCAAGTTCCAAACATTATCCATATTCGCAGGTATGCTGACGGAAGATCCAGCAGCATTCTTGGTGGACTGTGTAACCCACCTTACCAGGTACGAGATGTGGCGCGACGAATGGGTCAGCTGTGTCAGAGCGCATCTCCAGGAGACCGGCGCTTTTGTTGGGCATCTCTCAACCATTATGGACTTCATTGGGAGGAGTTTCGACATGCATTCCAGTGCAGGTTCAGAGAAGTCTTTGCCTCTGTACAGGCCCAAAGCAGATCCTACTCTAAAGGGTCAACAATTGGGTTAGCCATTAACCACTTTCATTACACATAAAAATCAGCTTGATAAATGTTTTCATCCAAATTTGCCAGGGCGGGAAGTACTATAAGTAATCACTGGAACGGCTCGACCTGAATTCAGAGCAGCCTTAATACCTCTGTTGAACAGAACATTAGAAGATTTAATGTATACCTCAATAATTCTGGAGAGGATGCATGAATCACCGTGCCATGTTGCAAATGTAGGAAGAGGGCTGCACAAGCAGAGAGAGGACAGTCTAAATATGTATCAATCTGGCAGATCACGAAATTTTTCACAGCATTCTTGTAATAATAATATTTACAGACAAATGCATGAAAAAGTATATAGTTGGCAACAGTAATGAGAAATTGTATCATGGGCAAGTGCATGGAAATATGTATAAGGAGGATCAGAAGAGGAGTGGAGCCATGGGGTCCGGTGGCCAGAAGCCACAGTACTGGAACACTACAGGTAATGGTAATAGCCAGCAGCAAGGATGGAATCCGGACTACCCACCACGACATCTGTGTATGTACTGCCCAGCTTGAAATCAATGATCTTATGTGCTCGATTGAGAAAGCCATGCGGGTAAAACCAGCATTGATATCTTAAGCCACATAGTCTATAAGGAGGGAAACCGTTCAAATCCGAAACAAATAAGGCTCATTGACAAATACCTGCAGCCTAAAACATGCAAAGAGCTACGGAAGTTTTTCGGACTCATAAATTGGTTGCGAGAGCACATCCCAAGGTTCGCAACAATCACTGTGCTACTGGCAGAGATGTTGCCATTTCACAAATTGTTTCAGTGGACAAGCGAGATGGAGAAAGCAATCTCAGATATCAAGCGTTAATTCAGATCATGTCCGACATTAGCATGTAACAATGCGAGCAAGCATTTGTACCTTCAAACTGACACAATCCATGAGGGAATAGGTGCAATATTGTACTAGGTTAGCGACAGTGGGGAGAAACACATTATCGACTTTGCAAGCGCGAAACTGGGTCAGGCTGAGAGATGTTATGACGCCAACAAGAGGGAATACATAGCAATCATTTGGCCTGTCAAGAAATTTGTGCATACCTCGAGTACCAGAGGTTAACACATCGGACCGACAACCAGTGCGTTGTGTGTTTGTATAGTATGCGATAAGCAAGGTGTAAGTTGAAGCATTTGGCATTACACTTGAAGGCCTACGATTTTGTAGTGGAACATGTGTCCGGAAAAAAAATGAACTGGCGTACACATTGTCCGGGATGAAGCAGGAAGGGAGGACATTTTTCCACCAAATTCTCACAACCCAGTATCAGAGGTATACTTACAACAAATCACAGCCATCAAAAATGAGGGTCTGATTAGCGAATTGTAGAGGGAAGTCGTTGAGGCCCAAAGAATCTGCCGATTCACGTGGGAAAAGACAAGACAATGTGAACAGCACGAAGTGGATTGATGGTGTGTCATAGATGGCAGGTTGGAGACCTATTTAGTTCAGCGGCTGGGGAAATGGAGGGTGCATGACCCCATATGTGCGAGGGATCAAGTATTCGCCTATTCGCACTGCGGCAGTTTGGCTGGACACCCAGATGCTGAACAGACTGTCAGAAACGTACACAAACATTTTTTTTTTTAGTCAGGATTAAGCAGAGGCACAAGGAGATATTTCCAGCAATGTCAGGAATGTAACTTCTACAGGACTCTTGCTACGTTCCTTGCGCTCGCCCTGCTAGTGGTGTACGCCTCCGTCCATCGTGAAAAATTATCAGTTGCCATGACTAGAAATCATGTACCCCCTCTTGTCATTGGGTATAGACCCATCAAGTCGAAGCATACCGTCTCAAATGGTTTTTGGGGCACACATGGCTGCTGTTGCTGTCTGCCGTCTGCGCGATGTGTCTTGTACAAGTTACATTCCTGACATTGCCGGACATATCTCCTTGCGTCCCTACTTATTCCTGGCTAAAAAAAAATGGTCGCGTATGTTCCTGACAGTCTGTTCAGCAACTGGGTGTCCAGCCAAACTGCTACAGTGCGAATAGGTGAAGACTTGATCCGTCGCACACATGGGGTCATACACCAACCATTTCCCCAGCCGGGGAATCAAAATGTCCACAACGAGAAGACAGCAGGGAAATGCCGAGCACTGACACCCAACAACGACAACGGTTGAGACGCTTCAGCGAAGTGAAGCAACAGCAATATCGTTATGTGGCAAGTCACAAACTGACCACCGCCAAAACTGCACGAAGGAAAAGCAGTGTATGTATGGACGCACTCCCAGTCCACGGCAAAGAAGGACTTTGTGCAGGGTTAGCAGAATGAGGGAGTAGGCTGTAACAAGTGTTAAAAATGCACAGGCCGACCACATTCACAATCTGCATGGGAAGGCGGATGGTGAGGGTACATCGGGACGACATCTGGCTAACACTGGGTGCAGTTGACGACGATGTCGGTCCCAGTGTGTCCAGATCCCACGATGATGTAGGCTGTGCTGAGCTCAGGGAAGAGCAAGAGGAAACACAAGGTGTGGCGGCAATTCAGTGGGGAGATTCAGCAGAGGATCCGCCTGTGTGCGTCAACGAAAGTTCATCACCAGAGGTGAGGCAGGACGGAAACACCGTCGATGAGCTCCAGGAGGGGAGGAGCGATGCAGAAGGTGCATCAGCACTTCCAAGAGATGCAAGGGAGGAAGAGGCCAGTGTGAAGGAGTTACCCGGTGTTTATACGCCCCTCAGGGAACCTGAAATTATTCCGAAAATGCAAGTACAACAACAAGAGGAGCTCGATGAGCAAGTGCAAGTGCAGTTAGCGGAAACACAGGCAGAGCAAGAGGAGCAGGAGCAAGCAAGCAAACATGGGTGGGGGGGATGTCGATAAGCAAGTTGAACTAAAGCAAGGTATTAATGCAAGTGCAAGTGTATTTGCATCAGCCAGGCCGCACCCGGAAACGGCAAATTCAGCAGGAGGAGATCAGGAGCATAGAAGGAGACAGAGAGGGCAATGAGTCGTGGAGCTCGCTTTGCCTACGGCGGTCGCGTCGGCGGGCACACTGGCCACCATCATGTCAACAATGCAAGCAGCCGGAGTTGCCTGGCAGGAAGGGGCAACCGCTGGCAGCGTATCTTGCAGCAGGGCCACAGGAGCAGCAGTACCACCTGTGGTCACACAGGTGGGTTCACATCTGCAGCTGCTGCCAATAACATCGGACGGCCAACAAACGGTCTCATAAGGGGAGGGGGGATTTCGACATGTGCCAAATGCTCCTACCCCTAAGACAATTTGTCCGGCCATAGTTTGCAATATTGTCCCAGTGCGGCTAAGCGCTCTGCACAGCATAGAGAGTGTGCCTAGTCGCTGGATTGTTCAGGCACAGATCAAGTGCAAGGGCATGCCGGTGCAGAGCAGCCAGTGGTTGCCATGGAGATGCCGTGGAGAAGGATGAAATAGGCAGACCATTTTGAACTAAGAGTGTAGGGACTAATTAAAGACATAAGCCGTTAAGCCACCTCCTCTCCCCATGGGAATAACATCGTACCGGGGAAATTTATTTTGCAGAAACCATTTTTTTTCGCAAGCTGTTTTAGCAGTTCTACCATATAGCCAGTTATAATAGTCAGCAGTGTTCATGTAAAGTGCCATTATAAAAGAGAATTTAATTCAACAGAATTAATAAGACTGTAAACTGAGCGGTATGTACTTTATTTATATAGCATTATGCATGTCAGGGGACAGGCCCTTATAATACCTGCTCAGTCAACATATGTAAGTCATTTACTCTTCAAGTGCTCATGAGTGTTGTTTCGCATTGTATGGACGTGTGGGTTTCCTCAACAGCCCATGTACGCACATGTAATAGTTAGGTATTTTTCCCATCAAGATCAACAATGGTGCATAGGCGACCAACGGGCTATTGTTTAGTTAACATCATAGATCTGGAGCAGTAATCAACTGAGCAGAGGTTACTATTTCAATTGCGAGGAGATTGTTCTCGGCGTACGGCCCGAAACTCCGACGTTAAGCGATGCAGCATTAACATTTACACCACCACCTTGATGGTGTTTGCCGCCGACAGGGTATATCCATTCCTAGACCTCGCCATCACCGCCCTGAAAACCTTATTCAAACTATTACCATCCCCCCGCAAGGTATCACACAAAGTATACGAACATTCGAATTCATTTTTTTATATTATTGTTTGCTGTGATGGTATTATGTATGTATTTATTTTTATAATACTATTTATTCAGATTCTCGAAACTTCTCAATTTCTACTATAGGCTATTATACAAACTAAAGAAGGACTACAATAAATTTACCAAAAAAAAAAGGATTTATAGCACACTACCACAATTAACATGTTTTTATTATTCTCTAGTTGATTTACCTCTGGATCTACTATTTATTAAGTATTAGTCTTGCACATGGGCGGCGGAACCAGTGGGTCAGAGGAGTCAAATTACCCACTAATAATCTGCTGTGAGGGTCAGTTTCTCAAAAGAAACACTACATTAGGCACAGAATAAATGAGTAGAAATCACTGACTGTGTACCACAACGTGTTTTGCACTACACCAGTTTGTTTTTCATCTGCTTAACATGTACCATCTTTTACATAGATAATAACCATAAACTAACTAACCATATGCCACTCTAAAGCCGAAAGTTTACAAAAACACGTTTAATAAATAACATTGATGTTGACAAACCGCTTCTGTCCGAATCCCACCGAAGATACTAAATTTACAAGCAATATAGTAGAATTTCTTCGTCCGACATGTGTTATATCGCTCTGCCGGATCAACTTACATTCCCCACCCACTGCAACTCAATACTCTTCCTTTCAACCTGGAATGGCTACACAGACTGTAAACACACACTCCGCAGTAGCTGGCAACCTGTGATTTTCAGCAGTGCACTGTGAGCCTTGCCATCCATCAGATTCGACTGTATGATTATTTTTGTTATTATTTCTTCCTTGTTCGTGGCAGGTGGTAATACAGCCTGCAACAAGCTGACACTCGCTCCAGTTGTGCGTTGAACTGGCAGTCAATACTGTGTGTCAGCGCCATCTGCCAGTGTCTTTTAATGTTTGCTTTGTTGTATATTTTATTCCAGGTCCAAACTCTTGTGTGTTATTATATCATTAAATCAGATATAGTCATAGACCAATGGACAATACAAAAAAAAACATCAACAGGTAACCGATTTCTTTCAAAGAAAATCTATATGTATTGAAAATCGCGATGATATTGCTACTGATGTAAATATTAGCGATAGTAAGTGTAAATATTTCTGCATTGAAGATAAGGGTGCAGTACTTATAACTGATAGTAAACCAGACCCAACCAGCACTAGCAGCAACAATAGTAAAATTGATGCTGTGGGTATTAGTGATCGTGAATCTACATCTTTGTGTACCAAAGATATGGGTGCTGTTCTTCTAGGTGATTCTTAATCAGACATAGCCACCGGAGACGTAATTGGAACTTCAAGTTCACCTACTGTAAGTGGTAACTGTACAACTTAGTCCCAGCCTTTAAGTATACAGTATCCAAAGAATATACATGTGGAGTATTTTGTTCTTTTAAAGCAGAATGGTATAAGAAATGGCCCTGGCTTCATTGGGATGATACATTAGGAACTATAGAATGTTTTGTTTGTTTGCGAGCTTAAGAGCTTAACTTAAAAGTTATCACTAGGTCAAAAGTTGACCCAACATTTTGTTTCTGAATTTCCAATTGGAAAAAAGCTTCCGAGAAATTTTTATATCATTAAGTAGTGAATATCACAAGGTTCCGAAGAAGCTCTTTTAGCTCTTAATCAAAAGCCAGTTTCAGATAGGTTATCTTAATAGTTAGCAAGGAAATGAAAAAATCTCAAAAAGCTCTCATTACAATTGTTTCAAGTATCAAATTTGACGTGTTCCTGATGTCCACATATCCCTTGTGCCCGTTTCTTCCAGCGCAGACGCATCAACCACACAGCAACACTCGACCGATCGACATTAGGTCACGGTCTCGATCAGTGCATGTCGACAAGAATGGCATTACACTCTTCTTGCCGCGCTGTAACTCGTGGCCACTGTCATAATATTTATCATTCACCACAACAGGTAACTCTCGTGATGAATGGATATGTGACCTAAACGAGTGTGCTCTGTGAAGCCATGACCCTTAGAAACAACAACCATCGGAGGGAACAGTGGGGTAAATGGCGTCGCTTATTCTCACGACTTTCCGAAGTGTACAATGTCGACGGGCACCATGGTCGAATCCGGAGTGCGACGTGGCTCCGAGTGGTTTCGAAAGATGGGGAATCAAATTCCCACCGGAAGTGTGAAGTGGTGAGCAGTTCCCTAGCAACATTAATTAATAGAAGTGTATTTAAGCATAATTCACTGTGATTACACCATAACTCACTAGGGAAACCACCCGCTCCAGCACAGAGAGTCGATAACATTCCATAGAAAACAGGGTGTAGCTACGCCCTTAGTTGCGAAATCCGTGTCATCACAACAATACACATTCCTGAAATTAATTACATAACGACACATGCCGATTCTAAAATGATAATTATAAGAGTGTACATACATGTAATCATCTATCGAGAATCAGCCACCTGAGGCATAATTTCATTTAATATGACTCTTCAAACACGGAGACATTCTTGTGACGTCACATTCTTAGGCATATCAGGGGCTCCGGCATTCACGAGCATGTCACCAACGTGTTTTAGTTTAGAAATCATAATCATGTGCAACATCAATTTCACTTATCATGTTATTCATTGAGTTCAGTTTTTTTCATGTTTTCATTTTGAATCCGGATTCGCCGGACATGAGGCGAAACCGACGCCATGTCGTTAGTCAGATTTTAGCACTCCAGACAACTGGCAGGGCAGATGGTAAGCTCTGTGTACCCCCTTCGGCAATTCAATATGGGCTGCATTTTTTTCATATCAATAGTTAACATAATTCAAGAACCTTTCAGTACTTTTATTTAGCCGAGAGGTGGTCTCCATGCATCCTGAAATAATATTCCAGGACTTCATGTGGAGGATGCATTTCGTGTAATTAATCTAAGGCCCCCACCATATTTTCCAACAGTAGCGACCACCGGCAAGTCCAGAGTGCCGGGTCTGCTTAACTAAAATACACATTCACAAGTGTAATAACATTCTGTTGTACCTTAATTGTAATAAAACAGTCATACCATAGTTAGGCATGTTTTATTGCATTTAACTCTCCTGGGTTCATCGGTTACTGCGCCCTAATAGCAGCCTTCAAATTTACAAGTGTAGTTGAGTGTGTTTTATATTTATGGGGCCTGCCTCCCTTAAGTAGGGTAACTTCAGTGGTAATATAAGCATGCGAAGTGGCAGACATCTTCGCCCACAGGCAATATTTTACCTTTACGTTTTGTAATGGACAAATTCACTCAGCTTTCCTTCATATTGACCGCGTATCCAGCATCTCCATAGGCCGCCGGCAGTACGACCCCAATCAACAATCGTTCTCTATAACGAATGTGGCGCCAGACACATCATTAGTTCCTGTTCCCCACCTGCTCTCAGGCGAGTCACGAACACACCACCAGCACGTCTGGAGGCACAGTGGGTCAAGCTTATGCCCGTGTCTCGTCGCTCTCGAATCTGCTTGCTTAGCAAGTACGATGCTATGTTGCTGTTCACATAACTCCATTGTCATCTGCCCGCTCCTGAAGTTCGCATAATGTGTTTGACCTACGTGGTCAAACACATTATGTTTATTATGTATATTATACATCAAATTAGAATACATATCGAAGTGCTACTATTAACATAAAATGTGAAGTATAACTAGGTGAAAATTAAGTATGTTTTGTACAGTGTACACAATGTAAAAATTTATAGCACATAATCGTGTAGCGAGAGGCCGACACAAGGATCCAAGGACGTGCCAGGCACGGCGACCTCATTTTCTGTTTGGATCTTGCACATTCCACCCCACCCCCCCTTTTCCAGCAGCAGTAACAAACCCGTGTCATGCCAGGCTGGTGGACAAGTGTCAACACACAGTATGTTTTAGCCATGCTTCCTTGTTTTCTAAACACGCGCCCGAATGTGCGATCCTATTGTCCACAATGATACTGTATTCAAAACTAGAAAATCTTGAGAACTTACTAGAGTTAATAACTATAAACCACTAATAAATTTATTGCGAGGCAGCAGTAGTGAATGAATTCAATACTTCAGTATTTCATACGAGTTTTTAACATGAAAGAATATATAATGTGCTTAGAGAATAAATAAAATAAACTAACATTATATGTTAAATGAAAATATTATTTCAGAAAGGTACCACATTTAAAGGTGTTTCAAATTCCCACCAAATCATTCAAGATTAGGGATTCAAATGTTAGGAGACTATTACTGTCTACGAAAAATTAATATAAATTAAAGGCCAAAAAGAATTAAAAATAGGGCAACTACTGCAACTATTACATTAATTCGTACATATATGCCAACTTTATTTGAAATTAGCTTGATATTTTGTGCACAAAGTCTATTAAAAAGTAATTGGGTTAAATAGTAAGTATCAATTAAATATAAAATATAATAATTAAATTTAATTAAGGGTACATGAACTATCCAGTGTTATTTCTGAGTGCTAATCCATACCGAAAGAGTTACAGGTCGAGTAACTAGACCATTGAAGTTCACGAAGACAACACCATTACAGCACTATACCAGGGCATCTGGATTATGAGCTCCAGAGGAAGCAGGCCAAAGGCAAACCATAGTGACGTCTCATGCATGTATCAACGACGCTCTGAAGTGGGCAGCGTGTGATTAGGTTACAATGTAATAGATAACAAATAACTTAACACACATAATTACACATACACAGCCTGGCCGGGCCAAACAAAAACAAACAGATTGCCTATCAGTTTAATTGATAAACAAATGCATTTTGCAGCAGTAAGGTTGAATTATAAGAACTGCCCTCAATTGGATACTTAGAATGAGCTAATTGTTTAAATGATTTAATAAGCCCTAATCATAAGTTGACAACAGTGCAGCTGTTGTTTTTCATTATGGTATATATACACACACACATACATACATATTACTTATTTTTATCCAATATAAATTCAATAAATGTCAAACGAGCAAGTTAATAAAAATAGGGAAAGTTAATTAAGCATTAAATGATAAATATATGTTTTCTGTAACGCAAATATATTGCTTTATATTATATTTGATATGTCATGTATGGAATTCGCAAATATAAAGAAAACTATGGAACTGTAAAGAAATAGTACAAGGGTTGGGCAAAACACTACTTGAATTGCCACATTGTTAATAAATCAAGTGTTTGCTAAACATTGCACTGTCATGCTGTGCATATTATATGAGAATATGTTTTTCTATAAAAAATTAATATGGTCAAAATAATAATATAAACATAATACAGATATGCATGTCCATATATGTTAGTGTTAAGAAATAATTTTATATTGGAATAAGTAATACTTGTGACACTTAGTCCCACCATAATAAAACGTAGAAAAGGGTTTCATAGTTATTTATACACAATTTTTTACACTTGAATTAGGGAATAATAAAATCCACGTTTCATTACGAAATCCATGACATTCACATACTTTGCGAAATATCGCATAAGAAATACAAATTGGATCAGAGTTTAAATATGAAAAGTAACATACTTTAATAAAGTTATTTTTTATCTTAAAGGAAATGGAGCATTTTGAACAGTGAGAGAATGGTAATATTTATTTTTCGGTGTTATTCATATGAAGTGACTAATAATGTTTTTTTCAGCAATACATAAATGATTCCAATGTATCAATTTTAAAACCTAAATAATTATTTAATGTATTCACCTTAAGAAATTTTGGAACAAGTGGAGATTATAGAGTCAATTAGGACATTAAGCAGGCTGCCGGGTTCTCGCACACAAACTCGCTTGCATCAAAAGCACATCCGCGAGGAAGCACGTCCAGTAAAAGAACAACTTCAGGGTCACAAAAAGGTGTATCCCAATATTGAGAATACACACAAAATTTGAGATCATGCAGTCAGCTGTACTATCAGATGACACACTACCACATATGTCTTATTTGAATAACTTACAATAAGCAGATAATTCGTAAATGGCAAGTAAGAAGGCAAGGCAGTTCCTTAACCCAAAATTTCCTTGTTGCAGCCTATCCTCCTATATTTAATTTCCCACCATAGCAAAGATTCTACAACCAATCTTATTCCAGCTGCCAAGAAGCATATAAGGACACTAAGGGGCCTGCTACCATAACTCATCGCCAATCCTTTGTCCCAGACCTGAGGACCAGCTCTGAATTCGAGCAAGGTGGTGATGAAGGGAGCTACGAAGCTGTTTGCTGCTCTTGGCTGGAAACCACCCCAACCACAGCCATGATAGTATTCGGGATGAGGCTGCGGGCAGCAAGATGTAATCAAAACAAGACATTCGTAAGAATCTGGGCCATGTATTTAGCACGCACGGAGGACTGAAGCAGGACCTGTTTCTGACCTACCGTGAGACAGCTGTTACCCGAAGACAGACGATAGGGCGTTCCGGCATGATGAGCATGGTTGTAATTTTGGCCCGTCAGGTTATGTTATTGCTGTGACACTTTGTGTGAAAAAGCGAGCACGGATCGATTTAAGTGAGTCATTTGGCACCATAACTATGGTGCGTCTGTCATTCGTGAGGCGCCATAATTAGCTGCCATGACTGCAGCCTGCTGTGCAACAACAAGATGGCTGACGCCAGAGTATTCTTAAAATGTATATGTTCGTTTACGAAAGAATTACAAATTGAAACTTAATGTAAGCATAAGTAACGGGAAACATTTCGATTTACCCCCATGGACATAATAAAACAATAAATATACCTTAAGAAATACATGATAAATGTGAACTCGTGTTATTATAATACCCTTTTAACGGCATGTCTTCCAAATTATGTGTGTAGCTCAGTGCGTTAGTGCGCAGGTTTGTGGCCTGTCTTGGTGTGACAAAAAATTTTAGTTATTTTATGTGATACATTATTGCTATTAATAGTTTACGTTATTGGCGGAAAATGTTTAATTCTAGAATATCTTTGTCTAAAAGCAATAATACAAACAAAAGCTAAACAAAAAATCACAGGCAGCAGATTGCACTGCGCCATTAGTTGCATATTATTGCTTTAATACAAAGAAATTCTAGAAATAAATGTTTACTAATAATAGCATAAATTTTAAACAACAATAATATATCATATAAAAAAAACTAAAATTACGGCAATGCTAATACTTACCCTACCTTTATAAAAAATGTAAATAAGCTGATCACAGTAGCGAATTGTATATATCGAATGTACCATATAATTTCGTGAAATAAACATATTTACGATAATATACTACTGCTATTTTGCAGTTTTTCGTAATTAAAAAAATTAAAAAAGATTTTGCGATGGAGTGGAATTGAACTTGTACTCCCTTCCACTTTAGCTTAGCATTTGTCCTACTAAGCGAAGTTGAAATCGAAGGAAGAACATGTACAAGTTCATATTTCACCGTAAAATCGTGAATACAATAAATACTTGCACTGTGGACATTATTTCAAATTTGTTTCACTGGAGGAAAGAAAGTGGATTTTAACACAACAGTATCGATTTCATTTGCTTATTTTTGATGGGCGTTTTCTATTGGCTGACAATTGCCGACAGATTATACAACTTAAAAAAACAACACGTCTTTTGTGCAGTTTCAATACCAGCATCTGTATATTAATACTTCCGAGCCGTCTTAACCACGGCGGCTTATTTAACGACAGGAGAGTAATGACAATGCCATCCATGCTCGCATTTTTCTGCGGTCGTCCCCACATTGCCGTCGTCCGTATGACACATCAAAATTGTGACAGTGTCATGTAAAATAATAATGCTGCCGCTGAGGGGCCACCGATTTCTTGACTTCTGCAAGAGTCCTTCGGCATAATTTACAAGGTGATAATGTTCCAGTGAGTTACTGCAGAGATATATTAGATAATTGTTTCGTGGCTGATAATAATTGAGTTAATCACACCGAACAACACCCCCACCCCCCCCCCCCCCTTCGGGATTAAGTAAGTTAAATATTGTACGAGTTGTGTAAATTGAAACATGATTGCATTTTATATAAAGAGATTAGAAACAACTTTGCATTTAAATCAACGCTACACCTCCCAATTGAAAGCTAATAAGCAAATTAGGCATAACCACTATAATTTGGTAGCGAATGGATGTTGGTTATTGGGCATGAAAATACTGTAAAATGTTTTCTGGAAAAATTAGGTTCAGATTTGTTATGTGTGAAAAGCCACGTCGAGGGGCATCACTTAACTTCAGTCATTGTGGCATCCTGGAAAAGGAATATGCTGATGGTACGGAAAAATGTAGGAGTGTATGGCATGTGTGAAAAGCCAAATAGAGGGGCACTACTTGACATGGCCGGATTCGGGTATCAAGGAATTATTTGGGGGTTAGTTTGGTTCACTGTTTGGTTCACTGTTACTAGGTCGGGCGCCAGTGCTCAGACCGAGCACGGTGATGATGTGGGTCGTGAGCCGTTCACCTAAAGTGGCCCTCTGATACTCCATTATCTAGTTGATGCTTCTGCTGATTTTGAGTACTATATTCCAATATGCCTGTTCTAGTAGAGGATATTAAAACTCCCTCTAAATGCTTATCCACTCCAGTAGGAACTGTTAAAGGCCATTCCCACACATGTATGTTACGTAGTTTAGTGAAAACAGGTTAGTGATCGAGATGGGATCATAGTAAATAAAAGATGTGGTTCAAGGCAATTATGTTTATTTACTTACTCCCTCATTAGAGGCACAAAAATTAATACTCCACTGTAGCACGGAGTGTTTTATGTGGCGAATAAAGGCACGAAGTTTACATATTGTTTACTGTGGTAAGATAAGTCACGGGCAAGTAACAAATTACCCGGGTACGGAGTGGCTCACTCCCCTGACTGAAAACAACACAAGGTTCCTGAATTTAAATAAGTTACTATTGAAATCTTACATGAATGAGTTCCAATAGATGAGAGTCCAGGGAGGATGCACACACACATTCACAGTGTGAGATGATGATGATGCTACTGCCTTGGGGTTAGCACGGATCTCTCTCAGTGCCTGCACCTCCCCACATCATGATGAAAAAACATATATTACACTTCATGATGGATGAAAATGAATTGGCTGGTAGCTGTGCAATTGCAATGATGTGAGATGACAAAGAAATGTTCCTTTAATAAATAAAAATATTATATGAGAAAATATAAATATATAAAACGTGCAAACCTTATTGAGGCTGGTGTGACTTTTGCCTAATGTTTAATGGGGAGAAATGCATCTTTTGTATTGACATTCGTGTAAATTAAAATGCATTCCTTTTTTAACCCATTTGTTCCAAGATCCCAATTCGCATGTACTTTGTCGTGTACATCTTTAAATTATCAAAAACAATCTTATGATGCCACGTGGTAAGCTCTTACTAGCTGTGGTTTGATGGAAAAGGATGACATAACCTCGATCTCGTGACCTGCTTCTGGTCACAGTACTGGATGATAATGTACATTACTGGGGTCTTATATTAAAAACTGAATACGAGAAAAATACAAAGCACGCAATCACAGTGACACTCTTACAAATTATAACCATTATTATGCTGTTCAACACAGCTAATATGTGGGTTGCACAGTATGTTACATGTGACTTTATTATTGGTGCACATTCCGCAATGTAGCACTTGATGTAATAAAATACAAAGGCACTCTAAAAAATTCAACTGAAAATATACAGTACGTCAATTATAAGTGATATTCCACCAACCTGTTGATGTGGACCACATCCCCTGGGCCTAAGCCCATTCACAACGCCATTATCGACCATCCTCAGAAGTAACCACTGTACAACAAATGGGCGTTTGTAGCCGAAGTTTCTGTCCCACGTGTGTGAATGAGTGTGAACAGTGCAGTGATGTTAAGTGTAGTGTTTTAATATTTTATTTTTGAGAGTAATGTTTTAGAATCAGTGAGTGTATTATTTATGCTTATCACCCATGCGACACAGTGTGTGTGGTCTGCTTATATCATATAGTATGTTGTGTTATTGTTATTTTTCCGTTGCACCCTTACCCACATGTAAGTAGACCGCAAATAGTCTCATTATTTTTTTGAAGTGCTATGTATTGATTTAGTAATATTTTGAGTGTTATTGCAACATATTACAAAAGCCCATAACCCCACGCATCATCTATTTAGAACACTTGATGATGGGCATGCGTAATGTGTAAACACACTATGCCAGCAAAGTGCCAATATTAATTGGGAATTATTAACATATAAATTGCTTGACAAACACTTCAGAATATTAAACTGCCAACCCTAACCAAAAAGGGGCAGTACTTTAATACTGGCTAGTGCTAGTACTACTGGATGTTCAACTTTCGAATAAACCAATGCACGTAGTGCATCGACCACGTGGCAGGAAAACTAGAAAATTGTATAAATTTTATGTGTCTTTTTCAGGGTTTTGATTAGTTACAGGTTATTATGCCGTAAATTGTATACATACTAGTATATTCAGTTCTGAAGAGGAGGGGTTCCGTCGAATATTAACTGTTTAGGAAAACTGACAAAAAGTGAGGTTTCATTACCATGGCATAGTAAGCTGTTAAACTCATATTTTATTTTGGTAACTTTTATACATCACATTTTAGATCTACTATATTAAAGTCTGTATTAGTGATTTCATCTCATCAGCCTTATGGCTAGACATATCAATTCATTTTTCATTTTGTGCAGTTATTAAGTCATGTCACATGTTTTGTTGGCGGCAGCCCCATCCAACCAGAGGGCCTTGCAAACAAAGCATTTTAGTCCTGTTCTCGTCTTCACATGAAGGGCCGACGTGCCTCGGGGCTCCGGGCATTTCAACATTTTGCACTGATCATCATTAATTTCTGCAATGTAACTAAACATTTCTGGAACCATTTTATCGTTTGCTCGCATGGAGTCAGTACCACCCTACAACCCAGTCCATATCTGACATGGCTGGGATGTAACTTTCATCTAAAATACCATGTAGGCCTAAGGCAATTTTTTCAGTGCTACAGCCCGCCTCGCTTTAACGGCGATATATCAATGTTTATCAAAAATGCAACCTTTCATTTAAGAAGTTACATAAGTAAATAATGGCATATGGAGGTCAGAACAGCCAACCAGAAGTGTGTAGAAGCATTTGGGGGAGGCCAACTGGCCCTACTAGACGAGGTACACCTGGATTAACCACAACAGAGACCATAGCGATGTGCGAGGGCAAGCAAGGTAACTGCTTTTCTTGCCACCATCTTTGCTTCAGGCGGTGTGAATACCATGGAAAGCTACATAGCCATTGGTCACACGACTCCTGCTTATTCTGGTATAGAGGTTGGAAATGAGTTCATTGTCTGCTACGACAGTCACTTGGTTCAGGTGTACTTCTCGAAAGTGGTCCCCGTTCTTTTGGCAGTAAAGTATCTTCCCAATCTGCGGTGTCGCACACAACTACCCTCGTGAAAGTGTGTCCGCAAATTCATTATCTTTGCTGCAAATTGCTCTACTGCAAAATCACATGCTTGGAGCATAAGTGCCAAAATGGGTCAGTTTGCTGCAGGCTTCGCACATCTTGTGTAGCCACACTAGGCACCTGTTGTCATTACACATGGTGAAGCACTGATATTCTAGATACACTCTGTATCTCTTGTTCTCCCAGACCACGGCTAAACAAGCACGCTCATTTATGCCATAGTGCCATTTGGTTGCTCCTATTTTGGCACTGGAAAAGTCTATTATCCATTTCTCTCCCACCTTTGTGCACTGATACAGTACTATGCCGATGCCTTCCTGGCTCGCATTTGTTTGTAGGTACAGGTCGCACATGGGGTCGTGTCTAGCTAAAGTGGGACACGCTTTAAAGCTTGCTTTGATTGCTTGGAACGCCTTGTCTGCTTCCTTCCCCCATACGAACCTCTTCTGCAGTGGCAGTAAGTCCGTTAATGGTGCAGTTATTGTGGCAAAATACTTTATATGCTAGTGCAGCCTGTTCACTAAGCCGAAAAATTTCCGCTGTTGTTTCCACATATGCGGAGGTGCGTGCGTATCGATAATACTTAACTGCTCTGGTATGGGCATATTTCCAGATTTGTCAACAATGTGGCCTCGGAACGCTATACTTATCTGACCGAAGTGGCATTTGTTGGCAGCACATGTCAGTCTGTTTATAGCAAGGCGCTCTGAGATGATTAACAGATGGTGTAGGTGTTCTTCCTACGTCTCTGACCACACAACCACGTCGTCGAGATACGTGAGCATGAAGTAGCAGGTGCATACTTGAGACCAAAGGGCACTGTGCAAGACTGGATACGCTCTCCGTCTCTGTTCATGAAGGTGGTTTTCTCACATTCCTCCTGCTGGATGGTAATCTGCCAATAGCCACTGTGTAAATCTAGGGATGACATGATTTTTACATTTCTTAAGGAGCTCAAGGATCCTTAACACTTACGTATGGTGGTAGGGCACTTCGTGTCACTTGGTTGAGTGTGCGAAAGTCGACACAAAAGCGCCATGAACTATCTTTCTTTGGTGCTAGCATTACTGCGGTATTGTATCTGCTGCACGTGGGCTCAATCACACTGTCTCTTAACATTTCCTGTACTTGTTCCCATATTATTTTAGCTTGGTGAGGAAGATAACTGCATGTGCCACAGTAGATAGGCTCGTCCTGTTTTAAAGGGATTTTGTGTTCCACAACTGTTGTTTTGTGCAGTGCATCATGTTTGCCAAAAACTGCTTTGCGTTCCATCAGTAAGCACTGAGCTATTTCCTGATATTGCAGCAAAATGTTATGCTGGAAACCTTCAACTACACATCCGGTGCGCTATCTGTTAGCCTACGATCAATGTTGTACAAAGTTCCCCTCTTCTTATCGCCAAAATGAATACACCAGCTTCAGTTTCTACTATTGTGTTCTGTTCATTTAGCCAGGGGATTCCCATAATAGCATCTTCAGTAATTTCGGCAGTTAATATTGCCTGTTTTTTTTGTCTCGATGTCGCGTACTCTGGCAGTTACGTCCGCTTGTCCCATGACTGCGTCGCACTCTTGACGTGTATCTAAACGGGTCACATGTCCCGTGGGGGTTAGGACATGTTTGTTTACAAACTGTTGCTTTACAAAGTTGTGAGAAGTAGCGGTTTCTATCAGCGCATGGCACTCTTTACCATTGTCACTAAAAGAATCTGCTGAACTGGGAGTTTCCGTCACTTACCTGGTTAACGAATGCCTGTTGCGGGGTTATGTTCGGGGTATCCTGGGTGTCCAGGGTACAGGGCACGTCGGGCGACTTTAGCTCTGCTTGCCGTTTCCCTGGTGTTGTGGGTTCCTGCCTTGCTGTTTACACATGTGTGGGTTATTCTGGCATTCACTCTGCCAGTGGTACTGTTCACCTTCGCAATAGCATCACAGAGTCACAACGGTTGGCTTTGCTGTTTACGCATGTGTGGGTTATTTTGGCATTCACTCTGGCAGTGGTACGCTGTTGCGTAAGTGTCCATCATGATTATCAGTGGTGGATTTCCACTAATTGGCACCAAACTGTCCCCGTTTTGGATTGTCCGCACTTTCTTCACACCTGTTTTCACCACTGTCACTTTTCCTGTGGTGCCATCGGGCGGCGCTGGTCCTGCAATGTGGTTGTGGTGTGCTACATTCCAGGATCAGTGCAGTCCTCATCAATGCTTCTACTCCATTGTTGAGCAGTGGTACTAGTGCTGAATGGAACTCTGACCATGCTGTTTCTGCCACAACGTACAGCTGCTCTCGTTCTGGCAAGTGTGGGTGGAACCGGTGAATGAGATATAATTTGCAAGTTATGAAACCTGACAGTGGGTCGCCTTCTTGTTGCTCCTGTAATGTTAGCTTGCTCTGAGCTTGTATAGAGCTGAATGCCTCACAGAAGTGACGCTGGTATGCTCGCAGAAATTCCAACCACGTTAATCCATAGTGATTAACAGACTTCCACAATTTTCATGGTCCATTTTCCAGCTACCATGCAATACAAGTAGGCCACTCGTCCTCGTGGATGTCCTGCACTGTGCGTTAATTTTTACCCCACAGCGGTGGCACTGACACATCGTTCCTCCCACTGCTCCATCACACCATGCTCGTCCTCAGGTTACCAAGATCTGTCGAAATTCTGTAAAAATATTGTTCTAGTTATTCACTGTTCGGTTCTGTGGGATTACTCCTGTGCACATTTACACTCGTACATTAGTACTGAAAGAGTTGCGGCTTCTGTGGCTTGTAAATACTCGCTGTGCTTCTGTACTCGGCACTGCGTGCACATAAGAATTGTGGTGCCCTGTCCTCTACATGTGACACTGCCACTCCAACTGGGTCCGATCTGGATTGATAAATTTCGTGTTAGTTGGCCAAAATGTTTGTTTGGTTCCTGAATTTAGAATTTCAACTACAACGGTTCAATTTTCATCATGCAGCTGTCCGTGGCGTGGTTGTTCGTTGGACTCGACTCAAGTGGACAATCACACAGCTGCTCATTTCTTTCTGGTTTCACACCTGTATCAAGTTGAATGGGTCGTAAGCAATCGGACACCATAGCGCCGTTGCGCTAGCGGGTGATTGGCCATCCATGGTTGGCTTTGTTTGCAAACTCGCGAGCATGTCCCTTGTCCACGATGGCCGCTACACTCTTGGTTTGGTGCGTTTTCTGACTGGCGCCATGTGGTTTTTGTTGAGCCCTTCTGTGTTGTTGTCCTGACATTCCGACGTTATTGGTATCAGGATAGCGGTTACAAAAGCTTGTGGAATTGAATAGCATTGGAATATTGAGGTTTGGGAAAATTTTGGGGGAAAAATTCAACGTTTCCCGAAAGTTTCTGGAAAGGTATGGCAACTAAGTTGGGGGCCATTTTGACACCAGGTGGGGTATCTCCATGGTGTGGAGAAATTAAAAGGAGCCTTTTAGTGGAGAATGTGGTAAATAGGTTAAGTATTGCCCGGTGCCAGGCATCGCCAGAGGCAGTGCCTACGTTAGAGAGCTGGCTGTTCTTAATGCTCTGGGTCGTGCCGCAGACGACCAATGCCTTCCTTTCCTGCTCCTTGTAAATTGATTAACAAAATAACTATGGAAATCTTCGTGGACTCTTTGGGCGGACGACACACCACCTGGATTAAATACATCGACTTTAAAACATTGCATACAGAACACTTTTGGAAAAAATATATAACATAGACACTTTAGAAATAACAGGAAATGAGTGTCCCACGTAGACAGAATTAAACACACACAGTTCCAGTGGCGTTATTTATTCGTCATGACTCTACATACTTTCCGAGAAGGTAACTTACATTTGGCAACTAACTTCACCAATCGGTAGCAGTAAAACAGATAAAATCCACATGGTCTACACAATGATTACAGGAAAAGTAAGCTCCTGGTAGCAATGCTAAACCATCGGGAGAAGAGGGGTGAAGTCCTGGGTGGTTAAACGTAAGAAGGTTCCGAGATAAAAAAAGTGTATTGCAGTTAGTATGTTCAGTAACAAAATTCGGATACCACCCAGGCATGTGCGATGCGAGACACAACCGCACAACTTACCCTTCAGTTGCCAAGTGCTGACTGACTTGGTGCAAGGACCAGCGTTGGTGGGCCCACGTGCCACACAGCACTACTTTCTGATACACAATACCATAAAACTTGCTTTAGGTTAAACACAGTTGTAGGGACACATAATAAATTCAAATAGACTGCAATAAACATAATAAACCCTTAATACACGTTAATGGATGATGTGAGAGTGATGCACATGAAATGTAAACAAACAACAAACAGAGAGAACACTCAGGAAAATGGGTATGAATCAAGAATGGCTTTAATCTGCACATCCTTCTCAATCTCACAATAAGCTTTTGTATTGTGTGAACCATTAAATAATTATATTACATTTCCCATACAACTTGGCGCTACTTACATATACCTCCGCCATGCAGAGTGGGTGGCTGGCTGAACACACACACACACACACGTTATGCTATACTGCCACCCTGCTACACTCTACCCTGCACTGCCCTACATTACTTGGCACACATCACCAACACTGCATGCTGAGGAGCTCTGCGTAGAGTGCGCATCTTGTAGGCGGAGGTCAGTTGCTGCGACGGGCAGATGGTCTAGGGAGGAGTCGTGAACTGTGTAAATTACATAAACTTTCATAAGAGACAAACTGTTGAAAACATTTCATTGTTTGTTTGATAAGAATGTTTGTTTATGAATAGGTATATAAACAAGATTTTTGGATACCTACATTTTATATTTCTGCTGGGAAAGACTCAATTAATTATAATGTTAGTAAGGTAAAAAAAAGTGGTGGACTAGGACTGAGTACGAAAAATATCTGGTTTTTGTATCAGGTATTTTTCTGGAACAGTATCAGATTGTAACAAGTACTGGAAATAGTACCCAGTACTAGAGCTGTAACGACCTGCATGTATTCGTTACTAAGTAACTTGTATTCCAAGAGACTCGAAGAACGAATCGTTACTTCCAAACACATCTCGTTACTCGCATCATTTGGTACAGTCTTGACTCGTCCTATCGCGCGACACGAAACATTTCGGTACACACCGTTGAGTCGCCCTTTACCCCTATAGGTTTCGGGATTCTCAACACTACATCACCTGACGTAGTAGTAAAAAAAAACCCCCACATTAATAACTACAATCAAGAGTAGAAAGCTAACTCGTGGTACAAAGTATAGTGTCACAGAGTAATTTTATCATCCAGCAAAATTTAACTTGAAAACGCACCTGTAATGTTTACACACATATGGATGGCCCTTCAATATTTTCTCTGGGACACCAGGTCTTACAACAAATATGCATAGTATGGTTCCTTTAGCCATCAATACCTCTTTATTAATAAATTGCTATACATCAAAAGTTCGCACAATAGGGGTGACACTGTCTAGCGCTTGGCACAAAAATACTGTTCATTTGATTTATTTAATTGGCACGCACACATTAAAAAATTATAAATACTACTGCCGTAACACAATACTTGCACCATAAAAATGTTCTTAAAAATATTATTATCATATGTAGAAAGTGCAAGACTGTGCCAAAGTTGGGCACTACGTGTGGATATTTAAAGTTATTACTTCCAGCAATGTAGGCCTACTGCTTACAAAAAAGACACCGCCCCGACACCAAAGGGTATGCATAAACGCTCCTCTCATACCTGTTTGTTTTCTCGGGTGAAGAATCTGCGACATGCAGTGCACTAAAACCCCTGGTACCCTTGTGTCTCCTTCATATGCATCGCAGAAACATGCTGTTGTCCCGTCGACTGCTGGACCACACACAATCTGCTAGGACTGGCCGACATAAATCCAATACATGACGCCACACAAAGTTTATATGTAGTAATTCAGTGGTAATTAAGTAATACATGATGCACCACTGATCACAGTCGCCTTGGGCATTTCTTCAGTAATCGTGTAATTTTGCAATCAATAACAGTTGCTCGAGCGAATATTTCGTCTGCTTCGGGTATCACTCTGCGAAGACGGCATCTATTACAAATCGTTATAATTAATATGTAATGCCAAACTCGTTTCACACAAGCATTTATACTTGAGACAATGTTAATACAAAATGTCTACACGACCACGCTAGTCCGGCGAAGCAAGCACACCACATTTCACCCATCAAACTTCGTACTGCACTCGCGACGCGAGCCGTACGGCGATCAGTTATCGACTCACTCAGCCTTCACACCTACTCCTGTGCTCGACACCTGTGCACCGCCTACTGCTTGTGTCATACTCGGGTGACGTCACATGGACCCACAAACAGCACGTCAATTGGTGACGGTATTTAGAAAAGGATACTACAGGCATATTTGAAAATACGTATTTTAAATATGTATATTTATTTATATAAAAACGAATTTAACTCGAAGTAAAATATAATAACAAATATACTGCACAACAAATAAATTATATAGTAAAAATACAATGAAATAGAATAGATTAGGCCGGCCTATAAAACTTGATAAATCAAAAATAACCAAATATGGCCACACCAGGTTGCTACCAACCTCAACAAAATTTCATTTAAATACTAACAAGTAATGCTGCCAGACTGTATACAGAATATGCAGCGTTCGCTGGCTACTCTCCTAAGACAGACAATATGATAACAATCAATTCCGAACGATACTGGGATTTACCATACGATATCTGTGTATTGTTTGTTTGCCTTTATACCTACGTGGTTTAATTTTAATTTTAGTGTAATGTGCCGAAATTCATTTCACTTGATGTAAATAAACATGGTAAATAATGCAAATTCATGTAAATGTCTGCATTTCTGAGATTATTTTTTGGGAAAACTGAAATCACGATAAGGAAACTTTCATCTGTCTGAAGAATTTTTAAACAAGCCACGATTGTTTCGATTCTTTTCTAGCGATTCAACAGTTCATACAAGATAGCAGTAAAGTATCGGATAACCCATTATTTGTCTGAAAATATTTAATTACATTAATAGTTCTTAAACCATTACGTTTTTAGTATACTGTTCATTCAAGTAAATCAAGCATTCGTTTTTTAAGTTTCATTTCAATTTTATCTAGTTTTGAGAACCCCAGTGTGTGATTTTATTCTTTTGGAATAAGTATTGCAAAAAAAAACTTTTAATATAATTTATTTTAAGGTAGCCATTTTAAATATGATAGTGTATATGTAATATAAGGGACATTTGAATTATTTGTATATTTTATAAAAACATTTCGCAATTGTGTGTGTATAAAGTAGAGATTCGATTCGATTCGATTCACTATTGTAACGATTAGCAGTAGTAACGAAAGTAATAAGTAATGAATACTCAGTAACGAGTAGTAGGTTCGGAAATACCGAACACATGCGGTAGAGACATAAACTGAAGATGAGGAGGCCTATCTCGTTGGCTGCGCACAACCAATCTCCATGTCCCAACACTGAACTGCTTTTCTGCCAACATGTCTAGAAAAAATGGCATGGATTGGGTTTGAGGTTAGAACACTTTTTGGTAAACAAGTGCTTTTGAGATGTTTATATATTTCCTCTAATCAATTTGTAATTCATTTCGATTGCATTCAAACTGGTAAAAGTATTTTATTAATATACTAGTGCTTGTCATTTAAAAATTAAGATGTAAACAAACACGTTCATCACTGTTACCCTGTGACTTTGACAGTTGTGTAGGATTGGGGTAGGTCAATGTTGGGTACATGCTCAGAAGATTTATAGGCGGTCTACCTAATCTTCTGTCAATGGGTAGTGATAGGAAATATTTTCAATACCTGTTATCAGTAACAGGTATTGGGCGAGAACAATCTATATCTGTTCCTAATTTCTGAAGATACCTGTTGCCTTCCTGTATGTTACATAGACTAAAAATGATGTATACCGCTTATTCATCTTCTGCGCATTTACCCAACACTGGCCTACCCTAATCATGCGCAACTGTTACAGTCACATGGTCAGCAGTGATGAATGTGTTTAATTGTATCTTAATTTTTAAATGACAAGCACTATTATATTAATAAAATACTTTTACTAGTTTTAATTTAATCAAACTGCAATACACATTGGTTAGAGGAAGTATAAAATATCTTAAAAGCTCGCCAATATTCGGCTCGACTGAGGGGGTATTTGAAGCCTTCGACTCAGGTTTGGCCTACATATCCGAAGGTGCTCAGTGGTTACATCCTTTATTTTCTTCAAGCATGGTCGTTTGTTCCTGGTAGTCATATTGGTTTTATAGGCATAGAGAAATGTCAAAACATTATTATTTTTGTTTTTGTACTGCTTTCTTTAGGTGCTGAGTATGTAAGTGTCCTAAGTGCCTCTTCTATTTTCTGAGTGTCTGAAAACAAACAATTAAATTACAACCACAACACACCGCAAGTGTATTGTCCCTACAGTTCATCCTCCAGGTGATCGGGTTTTTGCTGTTGGTGGTCACAGTATGTATGTGTATAACATTTTAAGTGTGTCACATATCGATCACGTGACATTGCTCACTCTTATTTGGATGTTGGTCGAAAATCCATATTTATTAATCGATTTTAAAATTTATTTTTAATTTGAAATTTATTTTATTATTTATTTATTTAAACTTGTAATGAAAATGTATACCGGGTTATGCGAAACCATACAAGAGTCTCTAAACTACATTTCTAGACCCTCTCTTGAAGTCTCATTATTCACTGCTTCGTCTGTTGTTAGGTATAGGTATGCTACTGAGATTTTTTGTTTTAATGTATCTGCAAATGAATAAACAAAGCAACATAATATTCTCAATATATAATGTAGGAAACAACATCTGCGAGGAATTAATTTTTTTTTTAAATTTATATATTTACATACTTCAGACTACATACAGAATCCTTAAAATGATCCAATTTTATATATTTGCAGTATTTTATTGGCATTTAGAAACTCTGTTACACTAACCTTATCAAAAAAAAGTTTACTTACTGCTCATACTTTCTGCTGTACTGGTCGACACCAGTCAAATATATACTGATCACCCATACAATCCATAATATAGCCCAAGTCATACCAGGCCACCTAACACCCCATCTCCTATAACCAATTAAAAACTAAATTCAACTACACCACCCAATTCACCAAGTACAATACCCATCATGGACGAATTGTTGAGGTATGCTAGAGTTATAGTTGGTTGTTATGGTTGGTAGGTATAAGCAGTGTTGATTGGTAGAACAAGTAGAATGGATGTTATGTTATGGGATGGCCTCAGTTCTATAGTTGCTCGAGTCATGATGGGTACTGTGCTTGGTGTATTGGGTGATGCAGTTGAATTGAGTTTCTATATGGTTATACGAGATGGGGTATTGGGTGTCCTGGCATGACTTGGGCTATGTTGTGACGACCCTGGAAAATCACCTTAAATTTTTTTGAATTTTTTTTTTTTGTTAAGATATAGAGTAAACTCTATATATTTTTGCTGTTGAAAACAGCCCATAATTTTTGTTTTTAGGAGCAATTCTTATTTTTTTTAAACTTATTATTTTCGTAATGTTGTTGATGTCCTTTCTTTGTTAGGATGCTCATTTAAACTTAAGGCTAGTCAGCACAGACAGTCCCGTTATTCAGTGGAGGTTTAAACTGGACGCCTCTTTTTAATGTAGTTGACCAAATATATATATATATATATATATATATATATATATATATATATATATATATATATATATATATATATATATATATATATATATATATATATATATAGTTACATACAGTTCACCCTAAATCATTGTTGGAGGATCTATTTTACTCAGCTGACTGAATTTACTATGTTAGTTTATTGTTTATTTATGAAAGCGTGTATACAGGTTAGATTGTTTGTTTGGATCATTTTCTTTCTTATTTAATTCTTTTGAATTTCTTTTAACACACCTACGCTTGGCTATTTTTTTTTATAATTTTTCTTATTCAGTTTTCAGTGATATAGTAGTTTTTATTACTTCTGGGATTTTGGTTTTGTACACCTCGAAATTTTTCAGTCAAGATTAACATTAAATTCTTTTTACTTTAACTCAAGTTCATTCTCTTCTTTACCAGTTACAGCCACACTCGTTATTTTTCTTTCTCTGATGGCTTGCATCCGTCAAAACGGGCAGTGTTTTCGCCGTTTAGCCTGTTCTAACCTCAACAGTTCTTCCTGCACTGGTTAAGCACAAATGTTCGTGTTTGCCTCACAGCACTGCTAGGTTAGGCCAAATTCAGCATTTCTTTTTCTGTAGTGAAGCTGACATTGGCCCAGTACTTCTTGGAGTGGGTGCGGTAAACTCTAAGTTTGTTGGCTCTTTCAGGGGACAGGGAGTGGAAATTAGTTGCTCAACTCGACGAAAAGTAGGTATCTGAAGAGAAGATGGGTGAGGGGGGTGGTAGCGGGAATAGCCAGGTCGCATAAACAGCTACCATGCCCAAGTGGCGGATGCTGATTGGCCGACTCGGTGGCATGGCCGAGGTGACGCAAAAGTAGGCAGGTGTGAGGCGAGTGGTTGTATCCTAGCTGCCATCGAGAGTGGACATGATCGGTCCGGAGGAGACCGGGAGATTCCAGCACCATGGGATAAGCAGCTAAGTAAACTGTAAACTTTTGGGAATTCTGTTGGGTCGGGGCATTTTCTCTGCCTGGCAGGAAAAATGTTCCACCCCAGAAGTTTTAAATACTTGTTTTAGTAGAGTAGAGAGAAATAGTGAAATGTGAGAGTCCATACTCATAAGACCACAGAGAAGGAGAGTGGAACTTTAGAGGTATGGGGCCGGTAGGTGTGTAAATAGTTACCTGAGATAGCTTGCAATGCATACGTTTTATCGGTCAGCTTTTTTTGTTTGTTGTTAAAATTAAAGTGATAGTATAAGGGAAAGATAATTAAACATGAAATATGAAGGGAATTTATGTTGATGACCTAAAAGATAGGCACGGATGGGCATCGGTAGGTTGGCTAGACTGAGGCTTTTGCATGTTTTGCCCTTTTATGCATCCTGTTTTTAAGCATTTTGATTTCAGCCTTTTAATTTTAGAAATACAATATATTCTGGTATAAGTCCCATTCTAACACCAACTAAAGTTATTATTTTCATTGTTTCGTAAGATATGCAATTTCTAAAATTGGTAATAAAAATAACTAATACACACTATTGAATAAAGGAGCCATATTTTGTTTAAGCTGCTTGTTGTCCGGTGTGCGTTGTTGCTTATGACACGTAGTTTTCGGGAGAAAGAGATCCCATGTTTTTTTCATACAAGCTCTACATGCCTTAGGTTAGGTTTAATTATTATAATGGGCGCATGCATCGCAACAGAGCAGGGTTGTAGTGCCATGGCTACAATTGTAGCCATGTGCATACCCGAAAGAAGAAGGGTCCAGATGGAAGAGCATAGCAAAGTGGAGAGGCCCGTGGAAAATCTATGCGACAGTCGCATAGGATAACATAATTTATTTTAACTGGATTAGGGCTGGATAATATAGGATATTTATTAGTTCGAGAAGAAAGACCTTTGTCGGTTCGATGCAAGTTGAAAGGAGATGAGATCGTAGCTGGTTGTACTGCAGAAGCAGAACAGCCCCTGCTCCGATGCCAGTCATCGTGTGGGTGCAAGTGCTCTTGAAGTTTAACTAAAATCAATCCTTCAGTGCAGGCGAACAAGCACTGCAACATTGACAGCAGCAATTGCATGCAGGGCCATTCCTGCTTCTTGTTGTGTGTGTCGGACAGCTCTGTCATGGCACCGACTCCATCTTCGCGCTTCCGCATCGACATTAGGATCTCCACTCCATGGGTGAAGGTGGCGACCAGTAATCAGGGGAGCCACCCCCACCCCATATGCCAAAATAGTCCATAGGTCTGGAAGATCGCGAGACATCCAGGACCTACAAGTGATGGTGGCAAATCCGCTGGCCCAGGAGTGAAGGCTGACATCGGGGTGCTTCCAAGGTTCGATGCATTCCAATGCATTCATCAAGCATTCGCATTCGGCAGCCCGCAGGATCCAGCAGTGAGGATCGCTACACTTCGCATCTTTCAGCACCTCGAGATCCCCCTCCCCACCATGATCGTTGGGCCACTCTAGCAGATGCGCTTCGCCATCTCATACTGAGCAGCCCAGGTTCCCGACGCCCACGACGATGGCGCTCATGCACCTGCCAGTTGGTTCACGGGCTGGTATTTGAATATTTCCAGCCACCCCAGAGCCAGGGGATCACCTATCCACCACCTGGGGACGCGACGAGTTGCGGAATGGTTGCCGCATCCAAGCTACCATTGTCCCATTGCACTCGCAGATGCACCACCCTTTCGCTGGTTCTAAAGTCACGGGCAGATCCCAGAGAGGTGAGCCTCCGCGAGCACGATGTTCACCCCACGACCACTCAAATCGTATTCATCGATCTTGGTGAGAGATCAAGATTAAGTATGAGACAAATTTTGCTTTTGGTTCGTAATGTATGTCATGGAAGAAGGCATATTTTTCACTATATATACATTTAGATATGCGATGTTTTATCTGTTTAAAGTGAATTATTGTTTACGAATTTTTCTGAATAATATTCAAGTGCATGTAATGTTGTTTTAATTTCCCAAGAAAACAATCGAATGTAGTTATATCTGTTGGTGTATTTTCAAACTACATTTGTCGACGATTGCTGCTGATCGCCGATCGAGATTTCCAACCGTTTATTTCGGCGGTTAGAAATGAACTTCTTCTTGATCTCAAGTCCAGGTCTGAACTATAATGGTGCAACAGTTTTCTGCATCGATCTTAGATTCTAACTCGGCTCGAGTTTTGAACCACGATAATGCAACCAGGCATTAGACACAATAAAACACTATTATTATATTTAAAGGCAAGCACACGCCACAATGAAAACATTGACATAAAATTATGTAGTGCACACATTGGAGCATATAATTAATAAACATATCCTAATTTCCTAATAAAACAAACACTCACATATATTCTAATTTACATGTGCACTAAAGCACTGCATTGATGTTGTCGACATGCACACTGAGAATGTACGCTAAGGGGTATCGCTGCTCTCTGGTGGCTGCTCGGCAAACTATGCATGTTAGGTGCTGCTGACAAGAAGAACGAGCTAGGTAGGAAGCATCGCACATATCAGGGCGTTAATTTGTTTTCATTTGTTTGTTGTTTGTTTTGTAGATGTTTTGTTGCTTGGAGATTTTACGGCAATCGCTCTATATATATAATATTTTATGTTAATCGTATATTTTACTTTTATATTTATTACATGTGTGATGTGCAATGTATATTACATGTTTTATAAATAGATGGTAAAGGCCAAACCTGGCTCACCTAATTAAAAACAGTAAATTTTAAACCAAAATCATATTAATTTCTCTTTATAAGCAACTTTTTCATGTTATCTAGAAATGCTAAAAAATAATTAGATTCTTATTTCTATATAAAGTAAGCCAATTTAATTTAAACCAAGCGAAATATTATGTTATTATTTATTATAGTTTATATTCGAAAATCTACTAATTTTTTTAAATCTTCTTCTGTTTGCTCTAGATTTTCACCAGTTCCTCGAAGTTCATATTTATCGCCAATGATTTCTAAGAGTGATAATTGTAAGTTTTGTAAATTTGAATTAAATTTATGAACTAAATTTTATAATCTTCAAATGCATTATCTTATCCATAGGACAATGGTTTTGAACCATCAATACCTTTTAAAATGCTAGTTAGACTGCAAGGTAACATAATCCTATTGATTTTTTATTTATAAAAGGAAATTTTATTTAGATATAATAAACGATTTATTTATTATTCGATAGAAATTAAATAAGTATACTTCTAAAAAATTGCAAAAATTTTAAAGCTAAAATGTTAAATAAAAGTTTTAAGCAATTTGTTAGTTCTTCCATTTATTAATAATATTAAAATTTCTATATGTTCAGTAATTTTTTCTTTCAAATAAACATAAGTTAGATTCCTTTTGATAATTAAAATGACATTACAAATTGTAACAGTCTCATTAAAATCTACACTAATTTTTATGTTCATTTTATCTTTTACTACAGATGTTTTTCTAAATGAACAATCAATAATATATAATGGTCTTAGACCCCAAAATGAATAGTAAATAATATCCCCAGCAAAGTTTACAGCAGGTTTATAATAAAGTTCGTTAGATCTATATATAGTATGTAGTTTTGTGTTTGATTTTCTAAAATCAGTATAAACAAGAAACTGTTTAAGACAAACACAATTTGAAATATCTAGATTCCAATTTACTTTTGGAAAAAATACCATTTTTACCATTTTTAACATAAATATTTCCTATATTACAAAGATCAAACATAAAAGCATGTTTATGCTATTCAGCACAATTTCTTCTATTAAGTTGAAAAACTAAAATTACAAAATCATGCGTATCAAATTATAAATTATTAAACTGATCTTTTATATCACAGTTAAAAACCATCGATCCAGCAGAAATGTCGTTTTATAAAAATTGCCAATAATTAAAACTAATAGGTATTTTTGGATCTATGAACATTTTTTCTTTAATTACAATAGCCTTGTTAGATTCATATTCAACAATAGGCCACATAATTTCTAATTTTTGAATAACAATTGTACCAGGATCAGGACGATGTTTCGTAACTTTATATTCTTTATCTAAAGTTTCATAAATAAATAAACAGTTATTATCAGATGATTATGAAAAATAAAAGTAATTTTATAACCACCTTTCCATTAAATCTGATTGTTATCACGAATAAAACCTAACAAATATCGCAGCAGATACAATATGCCATTTGTTTTATCACTAGAAAGTGTTTTAACTTCATCTGTTATATTACTAGAAACAGATTTATCTCGATATAGATTATCAACAGCAGTAAGTTCTAAATAATTTTGTTCACTTGGTAGTCTTAATAAAGCATTCATCATTGTTGAGGTTATACCTGGATTATCAACAGCTTCAATAATATTTCCATGTTTTGAAATTTCTCCTCTAGAAAACTGAAAAGGAAAAAAGTTCGAACAAATATCAACATTATCTAATTGATCATATTTTACTTCATTTCCAACTTTGTCTTTCTTTAGTAAACTAAATTGTTCATAAACATAAGCATATTTTGGAAAAGAAAAACCATGTCCTATTGCATTATCGAATTCAATTCTATTATTATAAACATTTAAATTCCCATTAGTTTATTCAGTTGAGGGAAAAGTTTGTATCTCAAAACTCTAAATACTTTTATAACTCATTTATATGTAAAAATATTTTATATATATTTATGAAAGAATGAAAGGGAGTTTCTCGAATTAAATTACTCATTGGGAAATACAAAAATTATAAAAACCATTGTGAAGTGGAATATGAAATAAATAAGAAAAAAGTGTTAACATTAATTGACGCATTACGAAATATCGGTAAAAAAAGTAGAAAAAGTAAGTGAAGAAAATAAAAATTTAATAACAACACTGGTTCCTGTAGCAGCAAAAAATTAAGATTATCCACCAGCACCAGAATAAATATAATTTGAAAAAGAATTATTTTCGAAACAAAAATCTTTGTTTTATGTGGAGTTGGGCAAGATTTGTACATCGGTAATAAACAATTAACAATAAATAATGATACACTATTTTTTAAGGATAAAGAATATAAATTAACAGCAGGACTTTGTAATTTGTTAACAGAAAATTTACCAGAAGCCCTTGAGGATAAATTTGGTTGATGAGGATTATAAACATTATGCAGAAATTATTGAAAAAACCAATTCTGCATTCCAACAATATAATCGTAATAAAAAGGTAACTTCGAAAACACACCTGAAAGAATGATATCTCTAAATTCCATTACATCTGGAGAATATATAAAAAATACAATAATTTTCCGATATAAAATATTTGGATTAATGATGATAGAAAATTAATCCATAGATAATTAGTTATTCATGGTGAAGAAAGTGCTGGAAATGGCAATAATTATATCGAAAAAGTAAGTATAATGAATATATTATACAATAAATTTTCTGATTTTGTTATTAATAATCCAAAAGGAATTCCATATCTTATAAGAGTTTTAAATTTAATTCCACATTCAATTTCGAATTCTGAAAATCATGGTAAATGTATAATACACACGGGCATTAAATAATTTAAATTTACCTGAAATGTATTTACATGATTATAATTTTTGTGTTACATTTACAAAATTAAATGAAAGATTAGCAAGAGGTGATACAGGGATAAATAAATTAAATGAAGCATGTAAATATCCCAATATTACTTATAGAGACCATAAAGATTTATAATCTAGACATGATGCTGATAAAATTTTGCAAGAAGCAAAATTAATCATGTTAGATTAAAATACTACAATTGGTGAAAAACTGCTTCTGCTAATATATTGCCTCAACTATGTTTAGAAAAAGAAAGTTAGATTGGGGTATTAAAATGTCTAAATAATTCAATAATTCTTTAATTATTCAATTTTTTTTACTTATAAATGAGCATAAAAAGCTTAACCTTCGATATACTCATTGATCAATTAAGAGATTCGAGTATAGATAATTTTTTAACAAAAGATCAACTTGAGAGAAAAAATAAAAAATTAAAAGAAGGTAAAGGTTTCTTATTAACTTTGTCACTTCCATTAATCAAAAAAATATTTAAAGAAAAATCAGTAAGTGGTTTACATCATGGCGGAATTATTCCCCTCATAGTTGCTGCTTTTATTGGAATTGTTGGTTTAGCAGGAGTAGCTACTTTAATTAATAATTCTGTTGAATAAAATAGAAAAAACCAAAAAGAATTAGAAGAACAACAGAGACATAATTTAGCATTGGAAAATAAATCTGCAAGTGGATTAAAAAGAGAAAGGTAAAAAAAATTGAATATGTACCCACTATCCATATATATATATATATATATATATATATATATATATATATATATATAATGTGTGTGTGTATAATATTAAATATTTCAGAAATGTTTATATGAGTTGTCCATTTCCAAAACCGTTTAAGTGGCAAAATGGAAAAAAAATGATATTTTTGTTCTAGTATGCTGGTAAGGTTGAAATGCACAATTCGATATGGTTTTACAATGTCAAAACACTCAAATTCCTACAAAAATAGAATGTTAAGAAATGAATGCAGTTCCAAACAGGTCTAATTGCCACCAAAAACTGTTCCAACAGTCTGTATGCAAATGGCCAAACTGTTCAAAAACTAGCTAGTTGCTGGCATCTAAGATGATGATTTCAGTTACAGAACTACTTATTTGAAGTACCAAAGAGATATTTTGCCTTTTGATAAGCTCTCAAAAATTGTTAATATTTTCAAATAGGAGACATTTTGTGCTATAGAGACCTGCATTTATCTATGTTCATTAACATTTGAGGTTGGCTAAACTTATATTTAACTACAAACATCCTTCTGTTTTCAGATGTATGTATTGAAATTTGATGAAGTGCTTCAGAAGTAATGTTGTTGGTTTTAAATGACATTATGTTTTATAATGAGTTTAAATGTGAATATTGAGGAAGAAGTGAGAGTTGAGGGTTTAATTAAAAGTGTTAGAGGAAATAGTTGAAAAAATGGAAGAAATTAGTCACAGTGGAAGAAAAACGTACTGTAAAAACAATTATATGTTTCAAAGCATCTGCTGCCTTGACCAAGTGTAACCATAATGAAGGTGAGAAGTCTACTTTTAAATATAATACTTTAAATATGCAAGACATTAGAAAGTTTCACCAAGCTTGTTTAACTTCATCTGTTATATTACTAGAAACAGATTTATCTCGATATAGATTATCAACAGCAGTAAATTCTAAATAATTTTGTTCACTTGGTAGTCTTAATAAAGCATTCATCATTGTTGAGGTTATACCTGGATTATCAACAGCTTCAATAATATTTCCATGTTTTGAAATTTCTCCTCTAGAAAACTGAAAAGGAAAAAAGTTCGAACAAATATCAACATTATCTAATTGATCATATTTTACTTCATTTCCAACTTTGTCTTTCTTTAGTAAACTAAATTGTTCATAAACATAAGCATATTTTGGAAAAGAAAAACCATGTCCTATTGTATTATCGAATTCAATTCTATTATTATAAACATTTAAATTCCCATTAGTTTATTCAGTTGAGGGAAAAGTTTGTATCTCAAAACTAAATACTTTTATAACTCATCATCAGCATCAAATGACAAAATTACACAAGATGGGTTTATATTGAAGTATATTTACAACGAAACACCAGCCCGACCCAGGCCTAAAGACATTGATGATCATATTCCTGGCAAAGGGTATGTTCAAATAAGTATCATGTGCCATAATTTAGAGTAAAAAGTGGAATACATGATGTTCAAGTTTGCCAAAAGAAGTTTTTAGGCATCCTAGGAATTTCTAAACATAGAGTTCAGCTGATCAGCAGGCACAATCTACTTACCAGTGAGATTACAAAATTAAGTATTCTGGCAAATGTAACTCGGTGAAAAGAATTATTGAAGCTCTCCAAACCCTTGAATCACACTACTGTCGAGAAAAGGAGTGTGATAGACAATACCTAATAAGCGACCTGTCACAAGAACTTGTAGTATAGAATGGGTATTTTAGAACTATTTCAACAAAGAATATAAAATGTGCTTCAAAACTCCAGCAACGATGTATGCTCTGAGTGCGTTGAATTAAAGGGTAAAATTAAAAATTCTGTAGGAAATCGTAAAATTGAACTGATGATGGAGTTAAAAGTTCACAAGTTAATAGCAAGTGCTTTATATGCAAGTTTTAGAAACACCATGGATGGTGTCAAAAAGTTTTCATTTGACTGTCAAAATAAACTCCCAATACTGAAGTTACCAGCTCAAAGTAACTACTATTCGAGCCAACATCACCAATATAATTTGACTATTTGTGAAGGTTCTTCTAAGGATCCACAGACCAAACAAAATACATTCATCTACATGTGGTCCGAATCTGATGATTATATAGGGTCCAATCAAATTGTGTCAGTTTTGCCTCACTGTCTAATAAACACAGTCAATTGAATTGTATGCTGACGGGGTCGCAGGACAAAATAAAAATTCCATATTAATTGGGTTGTTGGACAAAATCTTTCTTAAATATCTGCCACGTAATGTGAAAAATGTTCATGTATACTTTCCAGTCACTGGCCACTCCTTCCTTCCCCCAGACAGATTTTTTGGCTGCTTGGAAAAAAAGTTCCGAAAAATGGAGTCAATTACAAGTCCTTCTCTGTACGTACAGGCTTTTGAAGAAATTAGAACAGTCTTCCAGATAGGAAAAGTCTTTTTATGCTATGGCTGGAAGTCAAGTTGTGCAGAAACTCTTAAACCAACAAAGAGGGCAAGGGGCGTCGGAGCTGGGGGGCAGCAGGGCAGTTGCCTCCCCCCTCGTTTTAGGTGGGGCAAAACATGTGTTTTGCTTCTTCACTTTTTGTATACATAAATTTCGAAAAAAACTAACCCCGTAAGGTTCCTTCGATTATACACCTTCATTACATCAAAAAACACCAAGCAGCCATGCAAGTTTTTATTTTAGCATGTTGGCCTTCACAACAATGTGTGCTGCCGATATAATAGTCCAGTCGTCGAATGCGAGGCAGGGGAGCGAGATGGCGGTTGACTCGACACAAGTCGCGAGCAGTGCCATGACTAATCCGCTCCCTTTTCGCATACTGTCACATTGGCATCTGCACATTATCTACATCCCGTATATTGCGTGCTTCGTAACTCCCCTCCTGTGTAGAAATACTATTCTTTTAGCAGGTGTGAACAACAGCAATTTGTTTGTCTGTGTCCGCCCAGCCTTCACACCTCTTCTGTTTGTAGTCGGTGCAGACGTACTTTGTAAGTATACATTGAGTATTATATAGTGCAGAACAAGAGTGCGATCACTTTTATTTTATTACTGTCCAGTTTCTAACCTCCGCCGTTTGAATACTTATCTGTGGGCCACCATGAAGCAGAAACGTCTAATGCATGTGATGCTACTGCATGTCCACAAAGAGAGAACTAGTGTACTAAATCTTAATGAGATATATATTTAAAATTTCAAAAATATATTAACAAAACACTGAACAATGTACATTTAGGTACACAAGTTCAACATAATTTTACATATTACAAATATTGTTTTATTTTTGTTACCATTATTATATGTAAATATATTATTTCATGGGAAATTACTTGTAAATTTTGTTAATTGTGATAATATTCCACACAGTATTCTTGAAAATAAAATCATATGTCTAACATATTGCAGCTAGTTTTTAGTGAATCGAACTTTAGACATTATGCTTGTAAATTATGTCAAATCTATTTCAGTCTTCAATGTACTCATTAACAATCTGGGGAGGAAAAAATGTTTAAAATCACTATGCACGTTAACTTACCATGAAGTAACACAGGTAATTATGTGCGACATGTAATTTGTGGAGAACAAAAGATATTTTATATATATATATATATATTATATATATAATATATTATATATACATATATCTGGGTGTGCCCTCACCCCCTCCCCCTCATCAAAAGTTTGCTCCAGCGTGCCTGAAAGAGGGCCTGTGCGTTCTTATTATATTTAATCTGCAATAAATATTGTATATGTGCCAGACTAATTAGTCGTTAACCATATGCTCCTCATGTGATACTAAGACCTATGATACTACTTTAACGATGTAATCAGACATCCTTGTTACAGTCACACAGAAAATCTCAGTGAAATTTTCTCATGTATCTACACAAATATTCTTAGTAAACCAGCAAGAATATTAACTAGTGTTGTGTGACATTTTAAATGGCATTGAACTTTGTACGAGAACACTATAGTTTTGCAGTGATTAGCAGAAAATGCATACTACACTTTTTCCTTTATGATTTTACCCAGGATAGTACTCTAACATAGCCAACTTAAAGAACAGTGTAGAATTTTCGCTTTAATATTATAATTTTTTGCGAGTATTTCCTTGTAAATTTTAATTATTTACATTCATCACTTTTCACACTACATTATTATAACATTGTACTGAGATGAATAAACAAGTTCTTTACCTTAGGTTTAAAGCATTCTTGAAACTGGGTTTCCATTTTCCTCTGTCTTGCTTCGTGTTTGAGCCTAACTCACACTGAGTTCAGGGAACATTTCACTGATCCGATGGACAGTGGCACGATGCTGATAGTGTCCACCATCTGACCTGACTGAGTGATACAATACACGATCGAAACATATGTGATAAACTGCTACCTAGTGGATACTATGCAAACCAATAATGCACCATGCGAGGTGGGAATTCCTTGTTTACCAGGTGCTAACAAGCGAAGTGCCCAACAGATGACTAATGGCAAATTGCACCATCATGGTTCGAAACTCTATCCGAGATCGGATCTAAGATCGACACAGGAAACTATAGCTCCGTTCGAGTTCAGGGAGTCGATTAAGTATTAGTAACTAACATTTGCACCGGTGTAACACAATACAAATAAAACTCCGCTGCACTTGCACCCATAACCACGGTGGCTAAAGAAATAATTTCTTACAAGGTCTTCATGGCCACATGGATACATAAGTTGCAGTGGATTTTACATGCACTGCTGTGTTTATAAGTGGTCGTGAATGTTTTATCGCATCGAATCAGTTGTTGCTATTTTGTAGGAGTTATACCTAAACAACAAATAGTGGGTGTTTTGTTTATACTGCGACGTTTGGACGTGGAGAGCTGGAATTGATGAAGTATGACGATTGGTGATTAATTTGTGGACAACTACATATTTTTAGCAAACAAGAAATTAAAATGTTATTTATGCAAAATAATATCAGATATGCTTGAGATTGTGTGTTTGATGTGACAGTACTGTGTCAGATGAAACACGGTTAAGTTGATTTCGAGGAGCAGTAAATTTAACTACCGGGAATTTTGGTGAGGTTTGATAATATACCCAGGCACCAGGCATTGCATATTGAACAAGGCCAATTTGATGAGGAGAGCTGAATGGCGCTCTGCTAGACCTAGTGCGTATGAGCGTCTGGTAGAGTGCTGTTGCTTGCTGTGAAGTATCCACAGCAGGTGTTCAGGCTAGGGGCACATACGGCATCAGACAACGAGCTATATAGAGAGGGTGACTGAGTGATTACAGGGGTTTTAGCGGAAGCCATCGGCAAATTTTCCCCCAATTTCATTTCTGTCAAAACATTGCCAGCTGATGGTTATTGTCATGTTCTTACTGTGAATGAGATGTGATAAGTTTTTGAATATTAATATACTGTTATGTGTGCTTCGTTAACAGCTGCATTGAAAGTGGCATTGCTGTGTGTATGCGTAATTTAAAATATTTGATGTGCATTATTTATATGTTTTAACTGCGAACTGTTTTTATAACGAAGTTAATTATTTACATCCACGACTGTTTATTTATCACAACATTGTGCCTTTTTCCTAGGTGTTTGAAACACAGACATGTAATGTGATTTGCCACAATCCTGCCCAGCCCTATAAATTTCAATAAACCTAACAAACAGTAAGTAGCAATACATAGAAACATGAGCAGAATAAAAGTTACCATAGGCTTATTTTTGTGTACATGTTCACCACTATCTTTTAAGTTTGCATGGCAACAAATAAGCAACACGAGTTGAATGCTTGAATTTAATGTGCCTTTTTCGTTTTACAGGCTGTTCCTTCGTTGTAATATTTAATCCAACCAAGGCCGTCCTTTTAAAGAAATAGCCCAATAAATATCAATAAAAAATGAATAAATAATACAGTTCTTTACTTCGCAGATGTAACAGTGTTAAACACAGTCGTGGCAAAATATTAACGTGCATTAAGTGTAATGTGCTATGTCATGGAAAATAAATGTGTTAATTAACAATAACCGTAAGAACTATCGGCAATTCAGGCCAGTGGCAAAGCGAGGGGGGAGGCCCAGAGGTGCTGCTCCCCTCCCCCTTTTTTCCAAAAGGTTAAAAATAGATGAATTTCCGTGCATTCATCAAAGCTATAACCTTGTAATATCTGCAATGTGTAAAACTCTTGGAGCAGATGGAACATAAAAGGTCGTCCAAGCTGAGCTGTGATTCACCCAGACAGAGGGCAGAGACTTCCCTCCCCTTACATTGACCGAGTGGTCTCAAGGTCGGATATTCAGGCTGGGAAAACGCATTACCCATAAACTGCCTCGCGCATCCGACCAGGGCGACACCCCTTGGCCCTTTCAACAATGCAACAGTCACGTTCTAGCATTCTGTTCGGGAAGTCAATTCAAACCTGTGTAATGTGTATAGTACCATCTTAAGACTTATGCGATGCGTCTTGTCAAGAATTTGGAAGGTGTGAGTTGTTAGTTTGTAATCAGATGAGAAGCTTGGAAGAAGGAGAAATTTTAGGTAAAAAAAAGCCAAAATTTTAAACTCTTTTGGTGGTGAATTTTTATAAGTATACTGTTTGTATGTAGGTGACATGTTTATTCTTTGCTCATGTATAGAGATGGCGAAAATTAGCGAAAATTTTTCATCAAATGTACTATACTATCTTTCTCCTCTAATGATTAGGTGATGCAATTTCATACATGCCTTAACTGTTTGTACTGACGAATCAAGCACTTTATGTTAAACAGCAGGATTATTATTGGGCCAGTGAAATAGGTAAATAGCTTCTTAAATTTGCGATAGCCAATAAAATAATGAAAACTTCAGTTAAATAAACAGTACTTTGAAGGCTTAAAGCGTAGCAAACATTCAACATTTTCCGCGATAAAATACTATCTCTACTCATACATCATCAAGTGGTAGATATTAAATTCCCAGAACTTAGATAAAAAATTGGATTACCAAGAATTTATTTGTAGGTAATGTACAGTTCAGTCCATTCTGTGTTATAATAATACAAAATATATTAGGCGTGCGGTGCGCAGACATTAAGTTTAGGTAAGGCCCAGATATGCTATTGGGCCAGAGGTGGATAAAAATGGTAATTTCGGGGGGGGGGGGGCGAAGATAGGGGTGGCCGGTGAGTGAAATGAGCCCTGTGCTGTGAATCACAGATTTCCCTTTTAGTGTTAATGAATTAGGGAAAGAAATTTTAAGTTCTGACTTCCTGCTAGGTGTACAGTGTTGAAACCACGAAAGGACTACACCAGTGACCAGTAAATTATTGTTTCGCAAGACACATGAGTGAGTAAAGAGATTTGGGTGGCTCTTAGCAGCTATGGTCTTCAGAGCCAATTGAGGGCGAATAATATTTGTATGGAGTAGCATCGGGGCGGAGGAATGGTAGATCCCCGAGAAAACCCACTTGCCTACAGCAATCGTCCGACGTCGAGGCACGAAAATCCGGGTAATCCCGGCAGTAAGGTAAAAGTAGCGGGAGCCGATATATTAAGGAAATTTCGCACTAAACAATTTCTGTAAGCCATAGAAATTGTTAATTTCAATAATTGAAGATGTTGGATGCAACTTCTAACCTTTCTCTATATACGTAAATATTACAAAGTCGCCAAGTGCATGCTGACATTTCATAACTATATTTTTTAAAAGAGCGTGTTTTTGTACAACGAGCCGACACCTATGATGTGTGTTTACCTTGTGCCGACACCCGATGTATGGTGAGCCGACTGCCGCAAAATTATGTAAACCCAACTTGTATATTAATTTAATTGTTATAAAAACACTTTGTTTTTTAGTAAATGTTTAAGAAACATTTTAATATAGATTTAAAAATTACTGGAAAGTATAAAATTACAAAAATTAACTTTAAACAAATTTGTACAGAACATTTTTCTGGTTCTCGGCGCGCCACATATTGTTTCTCTAATTTACCACGGCAAAATAAGACATTATTAAACAGGATATTAATTTTTTCGATTGTTTAATATGTTCCGAGGATATTGACACGGAATTATGCCTAATGCGACCACTGATTTAATTCATATATGAATATAAACGGGCTGCAGCATCTCAAATTTTTGAGCCTTAATTACTGAGCAATATTAATAATCTAATTACAATATATTTTCCAACCCCGTCCAGTTACCCTTGTAAATAATATAGTTCAAGCAATTATATAGTAACACACACAGAAAAACATAATTAAATAGTTATAATTTATCCCTATAGTAAAAAAAATCGCAAAATTCGTGTCTGCTTGTGGTACAAAATGTTATTACTGTGTACAGCGAGCCGACACCTATTTTAAACCAACCTTGAAACAATAATTCATGGCAAATTTAGATTCACATTGTTAATAAACTTATGTTTAACCTGTTTAACAAGCAGCAGATCATCTCATACACAACCTCTATTTTACATTTTAAACACTATTTACTGTACCCTACTTGCTTTTGGGTTTCCTCAAAAATCGTCGATTTCCCACCGAAACAACATTTCCACAGTTAAAACAATTCTTTTCCTTTCCTGTATCATACCACAAGGGATACCAACCACCGCACTTGAAAGCACCATAGTCAAAGATAATTCTACTATAATGAAAATATTGATACTATAGTAAATCAATTTTTATTAAGATTTTTTTTGGTGTCGGCTCCCGGCGCAGTGTTGGCTCCTGGTGCTTTTAAGTTAATCGAACCCGAATCGTCTTGGTAGGAGGTGAGTACCCTAGCCACTCAATCACCGCGGCTCCTTCAGCCTTTAGTGTGGCATGCATTTCACCACTGTGACGTGTGTTGCTACCAAACCTGTCTGTAGGGAGAATACCATAAACATATATGATAAAATTATTCAAAAGTAAATTATACCTTGTTTCTTATGAATCTCATACCCAATTTCCGAATGCTTAAAATAGAAGTGCCGAGGCAAAGTATACTGTCCTGGATCTAGATCCTACTTCCGGTATGGTCGGTAGTTACGTTGACACTCTTCTGCCAACTCTGTCTTCTTATACTTCATATGCAGGTATAGCCCAACTAGGAGTTAAAAGCAATGATTTTTCTGTGACTTCACAAGAACATTGTTCATATAATGACATTGGATTGTATGTAGGGAAGGCAACCAATTCAGATTCAGATAAATAAATGCTGTTAAGGAGGCCATGGCAACCATCTGAAACTCATAAGTATTGTGTGCAAATTATAGGGTAAAAAAAACGGACTTTACAAATCAAATTGTTTCAAAGATTTTTGTGGTTATCATACTCTGTGTAGTGCTACGGGTACTCCGCCAGTTTTCCAGTTCAGAGAGAGAGAGAGAGAACATTTTAATGAAGTATTTTTGCAACTATCAAGCTTTGCGGTGCCTGCAGCAGGAAGTTGTATCCGCCCTGATACAACCTGTGGGGATTTCAGCACCATGTGACTGCGATTGCTAACCACTTTTGACAGGAAATACGTCCTGTTTTTCATTATATTTTAGTCCCATGACTGCTGGAATCATGCGCTGTATCACATGTTATTTTCCCGTCAAATGATTTCGATATCACACTTTGTGGCCGTGTGCAAAGTTCCAGTTCATTGGCTGATGCCCTAACCTTGCTCTCTCATTGGTTGGCAACTCTTCTCGTCCTAACTTCTCATTGGTGGGAGACTCCTCATGTGCGACTTCTCGATGGAGGGAGACTTCTTCCCACTACATTAATGATGCTTCATTATGCCATGCATGGTCTGAGGAAGAGGAAATTCAGCAGAGGACGCCAGGGACTGCACATCACCACCTGGGACGACTCGCCTGAGCTGCACTGAGACTCCGCCCTCTTCATCACCATGGCTCTAATATGATTTGCTTCCAGTCGAATTTTTATTTGGTTTTATATTGATATGTCTGATGTCAACTTCCGCCACATCGCCAATTAAGTAGATGAGATGTATAAGTGCAAGTGTAGACGTTTCAGTGTTTGATTTTATTAAATGTGTTAAATTGACTAAGATTTTATTTCTTTTTGAGTGTTTGTGCTAAGGCCTAGACCACTCGGGCATCACATCTTAAAATCTGAGAGGTGCATTTTGTAAATCCTGTGTTCTATTTTTCCCTTGTGATGTTGTTAACGACTCTCATGAGGCTCCCTCAAGTCTGGTGAGTAAACCCTTTAATAGGTGGAAGGATGCTCTTGACACTTTTGAAAAACACGCAAGAACCAAGTACCACAGAAAATCACAAATAGCAGCCAAAAATTTCTTGAAAATTTTTTACTGCAAGCAAGCTGATGTCCGTAAACTACTATCACAAATAATACAAACTGATGCAGAACGAAACAGAAAAATTATATCTGACATTGTAGAGACTCTTCTATTTTGCAGGAGCAAGAAATATCTCTACGTGGCCATCGGGATTCTGGGCGGCTAACTGTTGAAGGAAATTTCCAAGCACTACTCTGCCTTCGAGCGAGAGCAGGAGATTTACTTCTGAATGAACACCTATACAGTGGGCGAGAAAATGCTATATACATCAGCCCAACAGTTAAAAATGAACTGCTTAGTTTAATTGGGAAGCAAATTCAGGAAACCGTTGTAGAAAGAATTAAGAAAGCTAAGTTTTTCATTCTACTAGGATATGAAACTACAGATATCAGCCATATTGAACGGTTTTCTCTTTGTATCAGGTATGTCGACATTGTCATTGTTGATATAAGAGAGGATTTTCTGACACTTGTTCAGGTGTATGATGTCACTGGGGCTGGAATAGCATCTACAATAAAAACGTAACTACAAGAGCTGGGTTCAGATATGACAAACTTACATGGCCAAGGGTATGATGATGCTGGAGCCATGAGAAAACCTTAATGGAGTCCAAGCTGTTATACGGAAAGATTGCCCGAAAGCTCTTTACACTCATTGTTCGTCCCATGTCCTTAACTTGTGTCTAAGTTATGCTGCACAATCAGATGTTGTTCGCAAATGTTTCTTCACAATATCAGAAGTAGCCACATTTTTCAGAGGTTCGGCAAAGAGAACTAGATATTGAAGGATAGGCTGGAAGCTGCAGAGGTACCTAATTGTGCTGTTCACAATTATAATGATACTCGATGGGTCGAAAGGCACGATTGTGTTGCTGTATTTTCTGAGTCTTTTCTCTCTATTGTCGAAGCCTTGGAACTGTTGATATAAAGAGGGCTAGGTGACTTGACAGCAAGATCGAAAGCATTGGGACTATACTCAAATTTGTGCTCTTTTGAATCCATTGTCACACTTCTAGCCATACCAAAAATGTTATCGATAACCTACCACTTATCTTAGTTCTTGCAACGAGACAACTTGGATCTTTTTTCAGCCGTGACCAAAATTGAACCCGTGAGACTAATGATCTCAGAAATAAGGGAGGATTGTGAAAAAGTATTCGCAGTGGTTTACCGCAATGCTCAAGATAAGGCTTCCAAAGTTGGTGTTTTGCCATCAATTCCACGAAGGGCTGGAACTCAGCGATTCCGAAACAATGTGGAAGCAAGTACACCAAGGAGTATTATAGGCGAGTAGTTTTTGTACCATATCTTGATGAAATATTGATGCATTTGAAAGACAAATTTTCAAAGCACAAAAATATTTTACTGTGCCTGGAGTGTGTTCTACCACAAAATGCAGTGAGAAAAACAATCCATTGATATCGAGAAAGCTATCGAATTCTACAAAGATGAACTTCAAGATATCAACAGATCTATTTTGGAAGCATAATGGAGATTGTGGAAGATGAGCTGCAGGACACCAGAACACCAAACACAAGCAACGAAAGTCATGACTGTCTGTGAAGTGCTAAAAATAATCGACAAGAATTCCTTTCCTAACATGGCAATCCTTCTGGCGATTTTGGCTGTTATTCCAGTGACGACCGCTTCTGTTGAGAGGAGTTGTCCCACTCTCAAGAGACTCAAAACTTGTTTACAAAACAAAACTGGCGAAGAAAGACTTACCACATTAACATTAATGACAGTTCATAGAGACGAAAAAGCACATGGAGAAGATATTGTTAAACAACATGGACAGGTTTCTAGAAAATTGCCATTATCTTGAGGTTCTCTCTAGTATAAAAGTTGTTATATTTATTATTTAAAAGTGGAAAAAATTTATCTACATATTATGTCTGGTATGGTAGTTAAGGCATGCAACCTATTTTGTGAACTGAAATATGGTTTTTTTTTTTTTTTTTTTTTTTTTGGAAGAGACCAAGTTCTAGTGGTACTTAATTTTAAATTGTTTGTTGCTTGGTTTGTAAACCCATAGGCCCAATTATGTACTTGTCAGTTAATTTGAAAGTATATGATTCTGTAATATTCAACCAGTTACCTTTTCAATATTTTTTAATCGTAGAATCCATGTTAAGTGATAGGTGTTGTCATATTATGTGCAATATGAAATATAATATTACAGCCATTCAAATTATGACTGTGGTTTCTTGTTAACTATTTGATAGTACTAGAAGAAAAGAAGAATTTCTGCTTTCTCATAATTTTCATTCTTATATAATAACTCTCAACTTCTATCTACTGATATCCGAAATTTAAGAAATTGTCATGTTTGTTTCTTAAGCTTGAGATACTGAACACTTTTCTAGAATTCGTCAACAAAGTTGAGGACCAAGTGAAGTATGTGTACGAACTTTGCCCCTTGTCATGTAATGAGATTCATTTCTGAACTTATTCGAAATCTAAAAGAATTTTGGTTTTTTTACTTCAGCCCTAACTATGATTTTCTATATAACAAACGAAAAAGTTCCAGAAACAATTTCAATAGTTTCTGGTCTTTTCAGGTTTTCAGGCTTAAAACACACGCTTGGCAGGTTGACTTTACAAAAATGGTTGGGTACTCATGCTTAACCATTTACTCTAAAAATGCCACAGCAGCATCTTTTTCTTGAAATAAGCCGAACTTTGTTAAATTCTTACCTCCATCAAAGATTTAGTTAAAAAGTTTTTTAAATTTTTCTGCCAGGAAAACTGTTAAAATAGCCTCACTTTGCACCTTCAAATCCAAATTTTCCCAGGGGAGGGACCCCAGACACCACGCTTTAATAGGGGCAGTGGGTGAATGTTGCTCCCCCTTACAGCCAAAATGAGATCCTGGCTACACTACTGCATTTTAAAAATGTCATATGGATTACCTAAATAATGTTAGAGGCATAAACTGTGAATTTTCGTACAGACTGATTTTTGAAACAGGCTTATGACAATTTTTGATCAGGGAAATAATGGAGTAAAGGGAGTGGAAAATATGTACTTCCTAATGATATTTACATATGAAAATATATGAATTGCCAAAAAGACATAACCAAACCAATACAAAGCCTAAATTGATAGTGGGGAGGGCAATGAAGATCAGGGAAATAGTGGTGTAAAAAAATTCAAAATATGAACATTTTCATTATAACCTTTTATTTAACCCTCAATTTTCCTACAATTCATAGCCCTTCCCATCAGGTGAAATATTAATGCGCCTCATAAAATATGTGTTCTGTATTAATAATAGAGTGGATTTATACCATTTTCTGGAATTTTTTTTTCAAAAAAGCCCCTCTGCTTTACATTACATCGACGATGTGTTTACATTTACCGGAACTTGCTTTCTGTGAGCACCCACAAAATATAATTTCCACATCTGTCTCAATACACAAAAATAATTATTTTGATTACGAGGTCAATCCACCAACTTTGTGGTTAGATACCAGGCTGCTATAGTGTATAAATTATTTGCATTGCAGTTTCGAGCCGAAACACACACAGCCTATTGTACCCTTAATATTTCCGAACACTCGATTAAATGGCTACATAAATTGCTCACATGCTCTAATGCCTAGCCTTATACAATGCAATTTCAAGCATGCAGGGTGTTTTGATATTAACACAATTCTTCACGAAAATTACATTCCCAACACTACACAATAAAACTCCCCAGTGGTTTGTTTTATGCCACCTTTTACCTTGCAAAGCAAAATCAGCGAATGACACTTTAATTTCAGCCAGCTAATGTGTGAAAATGTCCAAGTGTAATTTATTTGTCGATGATTTTGGGTACGTATGAATGATATTTATTACTGCTACACCCTACAATGGACATTTGTTTTGACTGAAATAAAAATAGTGGACAGAGGTTCCTATAGTCTCTAACTGGAAACCCTTCCACCACTCTATGTTTACTATATAGCTCATTGGCATAAGATGTTGTTTACGTCAAAGAAGAGATGTGATATCGTATATTATAACCATTAATACGATCTGTGACTGTGTTCGAAATGTAACCGACCTGATATTGTGATTATTTCTTTATTGTTTAGAAAAGATGCTATTCTTAATGGCTTTTTTCTGTTCATTACGAATTTCCATATGACTGTTTTTTCCTCCGCAAATATAATCAGTGCAGTGCTCAAGTTGAATATTTAGGTTTATGTAAGGCATTTGTAGTTTGTTACATTCACAGACTTCTAACGATACTCGTGTTGCGTGTATAAGCATACTTATAACCAATCGTCATCGAACCTTTCAACAGTTAATGAAACAAGACTTTTTAGTCTTTCGTGTTCCATAACAAATCCCCTCCAAAATATGAAGCAAACAAATTTAAGCACTTTAATAAAAAAAAGTCTTTTTGGACTGTTTTGATGGAAATAAGCGTTTTTTTCTGATTTGAAAAGTTAAACCAGAAGCACCCTCAGAAAACATATTTTCTCCATTATACCCACTTAAATTTGTTGTTGAAATCGCCACAATTTAGTAATTTACACAATTTGCCACCGACAACAATTAACCTAAATGTATTTTTTTACAATTACAAAATGATAGCCATGTTGCTTGTTAGCCATATGAATCGCCTGTGCATGTGCAGTGAGAACAATAGCATGTACGCCGAGGTATTTGCCTAGGCGCAGATTTCTCTGTATTTTTGTCAGTGCGCAACCCCTATCACTTCTGTTTAGTTATATTTAATTACATTTTAGTGCAACACAAGTGCAAATTTTGCATTGCACCCAAAAAAAGAAGTTTTTAATCGGCCCCCAGGGCTTGACTGACGATCGAGAACCGCTTAATTTCGAACCGCCGAATTTGGCATTCGAAATCACGATCAGAAATCAGAGAAGAATACACAACTGTTGACTATATTTAATGCGAATTTAAAAGCACTTATAGTATATTTATTTACTAGAAATAAACTTAGTAATATTTAAATCGTTAAAAATAAGTATTCAGTTGTTGTTTACTGTTGTGAAATGTAAATTGAGACCAACGCTTAAGATCAGATGCATTTATTTAACTGAAGTTGTATTAATGGTTTGTAAAGAGAGAACGGAATTCATTCTTACCCATCTGAGCAAACACGAACTGGAAAAGCCATTAAGAATATCATAAACTGTCCTAATTTTCTGCACAAGTTATCACATAATTTTTTTTATAACAAAATATCAGCCGTCGCTGACAAATGTAGTTTGAAAATACGACAACAGGTAGAACTAGGCAAGATTGTTTTCTTGGGAAATTACAGCAACATTATACGCACTTGAATAATATTGAGTAAAATTGGTAGAGCAATAATTCACATAAACCAGATAAAACATCGCCGAAGGACTCTCTCTTCAGACATGAGAGCATTCAAACCTTTAAATTTTGACTGATTAAAAATTTGATTTAATTTTGGTTTGAACCGCCCATCATATTGGTAGGGCGATAAAAGAGCCAGTGTGAGTACCTTAAATTTGCTCAGGCTGTAGAAGTAGCCAAACAGTGCAATATTATTCATTTTAGTGTCTGCAAGAAAGTTGTTGCAAGGGACGTGAACATTACCAAGGTCGTAAGACTTGTCTACAGTAAAACTGTAGGTAAGGTAGGAGCAAATGTTTCTACATTGTTTCAGTTGGTTTTGAGAATTGGAAATGATTTCTTTGTAGGATCTGAAACACAGAAACTTTAATTTTCAATTTTTTCCATAGACCCAATGCTTTGAGTGTAGTCTATTAATTTCGATGCTAACCGAAGGAAAAATAAACAGACCATGCATAACTAACAAAGTGATTAAATTTGTAAATCACGATATATATATATATATATATATATATATATATATATATATATATATATATATATATATATATATATATTTGGTAAATGCATATCATATAATTAAATTGGCTTACCTCTCTTTTGAATTTTTTGGAAAAAGAAAACATTTCACATTCTGTGAATTTGATGCACATCCCACCGACGTACAATTTTTTCCAGTCGAAATAATTGATCCATTCCTGCATAACATATAATATGTTTCAACCCTTCGTGATGTATGCTACTACATATTTGATGAACTTTAAATGTACACAAATATTCAGAGCAAGTAAGATTTATCCTGGAAGTTAGGTTCCTGCCATTAAAAAAAAAAACATGAAACAGCAAAAAAATGGAACCAAAGATGTTGGGAACCACCAAACAATTTGTTTATCTTCGACACTAGCTCCCCAAGTTGTCACTCACGACAACACAAACTCTTGCACATTCAGCCCATTAGAGTTTCACCCCCCCCCCCCCTTACCATCTGTATGAAATCATGTACAGATGTATGAATTACCGGGGCAAGGCCTGCCCGGTATTCAAGCCGTGCGGTACTTGCAACCACTTCGAAAACGTCTTTGAATTCCAGTTTTGGATTATACAAGCCTACCAAACTGATATTTTCGTGGCAAATTTCTATAATAACTCCTCGCCCTGCGTCTCCAGGATAATCTTACTCCTGGTGCGGAAGGACGTGAACGTATTTGCAAAACAACAAAATGCAAACATGCGACAAAACTCCTGCCATGTCTTTTCGTAGTGGTCAACTCCTCGCCACAATTCTTTTGTGTATCCTCGGAGGCGTTCTCCGATGCACGGCAGCCAGTCTTCCGGGTCAACACCATACCTACCAAACCTACTTTCACAGGCCTTCAGATAAACCACCGGATCTTCACCGGTGGCACCGTCATAATGTGGCAGTAGCTGGGAACAGGCCGGTGTCGTGAAAAATGCCAGAACAGCTGTTGGCTGGTATCTCGCAGTTGTTGTAAGCGACATCCTTTTGTCATCGGCCTCCAGGATGGGAGTCGGTTGTAACAGTGGGGTTGAGCACACAGGTGGGCGTAGCAAATCCCGGACAGGTGTTGGTAGTAGTTTTTGTTTGTTGGGGATAAATTCTGTGTTAACAGTAGCGGTTGTTGCTGGTACTTGTAACTTTTGAATTGTAGCCAGTTTCGGCATTCGGTGCATATGTGGATTCATAAAAGGCATGACTCGTTGGCAGTGTATGCACTCAATGTGCCAGATTTCATGCAGCATCGTACGTCCTTTTGGCGAAACACACTAGACGTGATACAATCTCCAGCACAAGTCTCAACATGGCTGTATTTCCACAACATCGATTAGAAATGTGACGGTGGTGAAAATTAACTTGCTGTCCTGAGCATATGCACAACCGTGGTTTGCATCCCGGGCTCAAAAATCCATTCGCTTGTTTTGGCTTGAGACACTGAGTACACACGTTGCAGGGCTGTACCAAGTTACTCTGGGACGAAGCTCCTTCAAAAATATCCGCATCCACCATCTCTATTGTTCTCGCAGCTGACGAGCTGCTGTGACGTCACCGCAGACGCATTTCCTCCCCTGATGATAGGACAGTAAGAACAGGTCTTGTTTTGGTGCAGGTCTCAAGTACATGTGGCATAGTATTGTAGATCTGTCATTCGATGTCTGCCAGTCCACATATTCGTGGTAGAAATAGCGGCGTGGTTGAAATGAAGTCTCCATGCTGATGTCTTCACCGAACCACCTGGTCACTTGACCTGTGGCGACACCCAGTGCGGCACAGCACAGAAGGGGTGGTTACTGCTGGCTTGATGCAGCACGGAAGGAGGGGGCGGCAGGTGGCGCACTTACCCTTAGCCAGTGCCAAGATGGTGGATGTCACGTGACATCACTGGTGCAATTCTGCTTCTGATGCTTTTCCCGGGGGGAAACTGCAATTTGGCGCGAATTGGCATGCTGTTGTTTCTTATGCTTCTTCCATTGCTATTTCGTGAAATTGATGTCTCAACTCGAGTGAATATAGGAAATATTGCCATCAGTAGCGGGAAATAGCAAGCCAGAACTCAAAAGGATAGATAGTATGTGGGCACACTTGGCCTCACACAGCACACAAGAAGTAACGCAGAAAAACAGGAACAAGGAAATACATGGAAAAATACTTTGGAAATACACTGAAATACTAGGAAGCGAAGATTACTTCTCTGCTGAAGTATTAACGATCTTGGCGGGACGAAAAAGCCACATGGCTGGGAAAGCCATTTGTGGGAACACATTGGTGAGACATGAAGTTAACCAATGACTGAAAAGCCACACTTGCTGCGGCACCATGTGTTGGCTACGAGCTCCAGGAAAATGTTATGGGAAAAATACTTAAAGTGTTCTGTGGAAATTCCAAGGTTTGGGCGCCAGTGCTAGAGAGCATAAAACTATGTTGGGGTCGTAATGGCCGATGGCCCATGTGGCCTTCCTCGTAGTCGTGCCACTGATAGACATGAAGGGGCAACCAAGTGATTACCATGCTTACTCCCCAAAATGGCGATGTTCTCTGCAGAGCTATAGCCAATGGTGCCTGGAATAGTTGGGTTTGTCAGCTTCTCCCATAACACAATACACATGCATAAGTGAACTATTGTGGCCTCCGAACTCCATTAATATTTACATAGTCAAAATAGTTTAACTGCATATGCATCTGAGAAGCGGTTAAATTAAAAAAACACATCGATTACACAGTTACGTGGTTTATTCCATTATTTTCCTCTATACAGAGCACTTTCATGAATGCTTCGTCGCTGAAGCGATGCGGGCCTAACACAGTGCAATAGGGTGAAGGCCTACATGGAGGTATGGAATTAAAATATCCCGGTATTGTACAAGAAGACCGGTATCCCGGTCGTGTACAAGACTACCGGGCTGTGAGGTGCCTCTGACTCTTGGCGAGCAACAAGAAACTGTTCCAGTTATACTAACATTATTAAACAGAAATTAAAATATGATCTGTGATAACAACTTGAATTGCCTGGAGCCCCATGGCACGGCGACCACCTCACATCAAGCCGAAATCCAGACTGACTAAGCTTGGGCACAAGGCCCTCTCATTAGCTACAACTGCCGCCAACATGTCACATGACTTGTTACATATTTAATATTAAAATTATAAATGAACTGGGATAGTTAGCCAGAAGGCTAATGAGATGGGAACATAAAAATATACTTCTAGAATTAGCAACAACATACTTAGAACAATATCACATAAACCAAAACTCTGTTCAACCACTCCACACATGTGGTAAACTAACCATACTTTTGGGTGGTTGTATTTCTGCAGTTTCTACGAGCCGGAGCTGTTCCCCCTCTCAACTTCTATTTTTATAACACATTATATTAAAAACACAACAACTTATAGCTGGCATTGCCCTTAGAAACATACATAACAAGCTTTATTGCTGTTATAAATTACCGACCACATGGTTGGGCGCACCACGTGCACCGGTTGGTTCTGCTAATCGAAAATTCTATGTTGCCAGAATTGGCAAGTATTTTAGTACTGTCTGTAATGGTTATGGTTCATACTGTTTGTTTACCTCTTATGTGTGTTTGTTTCGAAATGTTCAGAATAAGGGCATGCTCAGCACACAGAACGTTATGGCACATGATCTATTTGACACATCAAATTTAATACATATAAAATTACACTACATGTATAACCCTTCAAGTAAATAAATAAATAGGAGACTTTTTGCCTCAGTACTTATGTGTTAGGTACATAGGAAACCAAAATAATAAATAATAATAAAAACCCAACATGACATATTCACTGGAATCAAATATCCTAAATCAAACCAATAGCACATGCATTGAATCGCATGGGCGATATAAAGCAACACACTCGCTGACTTTAATCATAAAAATTAAATAAAATAACCCTCGAATAAACATGGCACTGGAACATAAACACTGGCACATGTGCTGGATCGTTCGGGTGGTGACACAATGAAGCACTCACTGAATTTAATAAAACTAATAACATTTACCCTGAATAAAAATAAAATAAACACTTTATACTGAACTACGCCACACTGGACACATTCGTGTGCACATGTGGGACAGTGGCTTCAGCTACAACGCCCTCACGTGTCAGAGAGATGGTTGGCGGCTGTCAGATGGTGGTGTGGTGAGCGGACTTCAGACTGGAGGACTCAGTCCACGTCACATCCCATCGATACTTCTTGTGATACATGCTATCGATTTCACATGAGTGCCCATTACAATTACACCAATACATTACTTTGTACATATATGTAGGCTGATGCAGTGTGTTGGCTCGGTTGGGGGTGCAAGAGGTTTGAGGGGCGATGAAGTTATGGTTTGGAAGTATTGTTGAGATATTTGTTACGCGACTAGGTGCCTGACACCACATGTGGCAGTGTCGAGGTTGTTCGAGAGTTGGAGACACTTGACGTTTTTCAAGAACAGCGGGCCGATCACCCCTCATATTTACTATCACTAGTGTTTACTAAATGGTGGGTCTATTAAAGGCTGAACCACACCCCTGATACTGAACTGCTGACTTACTGCATTATTGAAAGAATTACTCTCATAACACACTGTTCATAAGTAAGATGATATCGGCGGGCTTTGGAGCGTCCCATTCCCTGATGTGCCAGAAGGCTTAGTGATTGGAAAACACATGGCAAATAGGGTCTATGCATTATTGACTGATCACACACTAAGAAATTGAAATGTTATCATGTATTCAGAAAACTAACCCTTTTTGCAGAGTAGTAACTATTTACATTTTCCCTGAATCAAGTGACAATCCCTCTATATATCCCTGACTTTTCCCCATAACATGTAATTCCCTGACATTTCCCTGTTTTCTCTGAGGATGATCATCCTGTATTGTTACAATCATAACGTATATCGGTGCTCCATTGAACTCGATTTAACATGAAATGCTTTTTTTTCTACAACATTTTAATCCCCCTCTCCACTCCTCCAAATTCCCATTTTCCATTTTCCAATCTTTAACTTTTTTTTCACAATATATACAGGTTATTTGAACACTGTTAACACGAATGCTGGTGATTACAAATTACTTTGTTTTTCTCTACATACGGTTACTACTGTTTTTTTATTCTAACTTTTAGGACAAATCAAATGTGCCATCTGTTGAATGGAAATATATTATATATATATAATATTATATATATATATATATATATATATATATATATATATATATATATATATATATATATATATATAGAATATGCATATGTGATAGAAAATATATAAACAATTACCATGGCAAGATATAGGCTTAGTATGTGGTCACAAATATTACAGATGCTACGCTATGTTTATTAAAAATTTACAACACAATACCATGAATATAGAAATTCTTGCACCTCGGTACTCTGAGGGTATTTTTATCTGGTCATCTTATGTTGCTTTCACAAATATTAATATCACATTAATAGTCTTGCGATATTACTTTATCATGCCATTAGAAGATTGTAAACAAATTAGAGCAGTTGTTATGGGATTTTTTATATTTATGTATCGTATGTAAAGGGGCATTACACAGGAACTGGCATCAAATATTATGGAGACTAATACTAGACAGCTAGGATTTTCCATGGAATGGTTAAGTCCTATAACGTGCAGTGTTAACAAGTGAAGCCATTTTATAGTGTGGAGTTAGATGCCAGTTTTCCAGTTAAAAAGGTCACATGATCAACAGTAGCCAAAAACCAATCTTATTGGCCTATACTTCACGTTTAATTGGATGAGTATTATAATCGTCATAAATTAACACACAGCCATTTTTGACCTAAACTATAATATACGTAAAGAGTAAGTGAGTTTGTCTCAGATAACTAGATATAAATTTCGCTGTTAAATATGTAAAGTTATCAATTATTTTCATTTAAATGGAAGTGTTGTATACAGTATTTGGTTGATTTGATTCCCATTCCCTATATATTTATCTTGAAAATATTCCAGGAAATAATTTTCTGGCGACTATAGGAACTTTTCAGTTATTGATAAATCTTTAACCCTACAAAAATCGAATATAATACCCTATTGAAATCGTCTGCGAGTGCGTTACAAGTGAAGCAGCCATGCGTTTATATTGCAATTGAACAGCCTTGCGAGTGCTATATGAACTCACTAGTTGTTCTAAATATTCTCTAAATTTGTGTTATTCTTGTATTTGTGAAACGTAAATTTGGCATGTAAACATGCCTTAAAACTATAACAATTTTATATTTATTCGGCAACCAACGAAAACTAATATTAATGTATGAAAATACGTATGAGCCGGGCTATGCGATTCCAATGTTTAGTGTATTCATATATACCGTGGATACATTCGTGGAAGATATCGCACATTTATTGTGTGTATAGGAATATGTAATCTGCGTAAGTTTGTAAATTAACAATTGCAGTGTGTTTAATTTTTTAAAAGTGCGGTTGCGATTACTAACGTGCCATGAATTTAAATTCTAACATGTAAGTTGTGGACTTGTTAGAGGTACAGGCACTTTTATAAAACTGCAGATACGTATTTTTCTAAGTACTGATTTGCTATTTCAGTGAAAGTATTCATAGAATTAATTGGTTAATAATGGCAAATTATCTCGTAAACAAGTACAAGGCTATACCTTATAAAAACTCCACTCTTGATATTATTTTCTCCCCATTCAGCAGAGTTGCAGTGACAAACAAGAAATCAGCTGTTTATCAATACAAGAATATTGGCATACAACCAAATCAGTTTTAAAATTTTTTTATAGCTACTTAACCTTAAGCCTATATGATTTGCAATTTCCATGGTTTCTCAAACTCACTCCATTGAATTTATGGGGTAACTCAATAAAGACAATTTGAACAATTCCGTCCTTGTACTCCCTTCATTGTGTTCATCATTTACCATTCTCTAATGAACCTGCTGCTGACAAGATGTTAAGTTAAATAAATAAAGTTTACTTGTCTATTTAGATTGTTATGTATTTAAAGGTAGGCTGTAATAATTACAGTAACAGACATGTTTATACATTTTATCGTTTTCCAAAGGTAGTCAAAATAAAGAAAACTTAGATAAAGCCCAACTTTTCCTATAACTACACCATCTACAAAATAGAAAAACATCACGTGATTTTCTTTAAATTCTATTTCATCCCTTCTTAATGATTTTTAATATTCTAATTTTTAGGGTAACTAATTGGATATAAGCTTATTTTAATATTGATGATGAATCATAGATATTTAGATGAAAATGTTTAAATTTTTAAAAGCCTACTTGTAAATGAAAAATGGGATGATGTTTGCAGAACATCACGAACAAAATTTCCGAAACAACCATGAACCTCCTCTCCAGAACAAACATAATTTATATATTAACTGATCCAAACATTGCCTGGAATAGTTTTATTAATTCATTTCTTTGTCATTTTAATAATGCCTTTCCACTCAGATATGTAAAATGTTGCTGTACCTCAAAAGTAAAATGTATTAGTGAAACTCTGACAATCTCAGGACAGAGTTTAAAACAATGCATAAGATGCTAAGAATTCGAGAGGCGGGGGGGGGGGGGACAAAAACCATGCTGTAAGCAATATGAAGAAATATATAACAAGTTACTCGGAGTAGTAAAGCAGAAATACAATGGGGGAAAATAGCCTCCTCCCCAAATAAAACAAAAGCAATATGGAACATTATTAATAATGACTTGAAACATAGGCAAGGACATGTAAAACTTTCCTTGAAAGTTGATGGTATTAAAATCGAAAATAGCAAGGACATATCAAATAGTTTTAATGATTATTTCACAAACAGCCCACTAAAATTGCAAAATGAATACAGAACTACAAATATTAGTCCTGCACACATACCCCAAAAACCTAACACTTAGAATGCTAACACACTGTTTTTCACACATATTTCTGAATAAATCATAAATGTAATTAATAATTTCAAAAGTAAAATTTCCTGTGGAATAGATGAAGTACCTATGACAGATTAAGAAAAGTGTTACTATTTTATAAAACTGCCTTTGACTTACATTTCCAATGAATGTCTTGCCCAGGGAATTTTTCCTGACAGACTCAAATGTGTAAAAGTAGTACCAATACATAAAAAAGTGACAAGGCATTGATGTATCATTATATGCCTATTGCTCTCCTTATGTCCTTTTTAAAAATTTTAGAGAAATTTATAGCAAATATACTAACACAATTCTTAATGAAAAGACAAGGTATTTTATTGCATCAGTGTGGTTTCGTAGAGGCCAGATCCACAGAACAAGCTAGTTACAGTTTTACTGAAAAAAATATTAACTTCTTTTAATAAAAGACAATTCTCAACAGGTATTTTCCAGATCTTTCAATAGCTTTTGATTGTGTCGACCACAATATTTTACTGCAAAAACTTGAACCGTGTGGAATAAGAGGTGCAACCAATAATATGTTTAAATCATATCTCTAAGACAGAAAACAGATCACCTCCATAAGATATTATGACAAAAATCACATTACAGATGTTATGTCCGATGCCAGAACTACTCGAATAGGAGTGCCACAGGGATCAATACTGGGACCAATTGTATTCTTAATATTTATTAATAGTTTTACAGAACAAATAACCAATGGCTCAGCTATAATATTGCGGATGATACAAACATTTTGGTAACTAGTTCAAATAATGCTGTTCTTGAATAAAATATAAAACCAACAGTGACTGAGATGTCCAGTCGGTTCCAGTACAATAAATGAATACCTAATAGATGTAAACAAATATGTGCTAATGAATTTCATGCCAACAAATAAACATACAATGCAGGATGAAAGATGCACAACAATAGAAGAAGACGGGTTACAGACAGTAAATAGTACTGAATTTCCAGGGCTTATTGTAGACAGTAATTTAACATGGAATGAGCATGTTGATAGTGTCTGTAAAAAATTGAGTTCAATGTGTTTTGCGGTACATACCTTAAAAAAGATTTTTAATAATAATACAATACTTACATACTATTTCTCAAATATTTAACTTATAATAAATTATGGAATAGTATTTTGGGGTAAATTGACAAAGTGGAAAAAAGCTTTTAGATTACGGAAGAAAATAGTGATATTAATAATTAATAAGGAAAATTGTAGGCCGCTACTTATAAATAACAAAATTCTTATTCTTCCATGCATGTATATGTACCATAGTATTTTTTTACATGCAAAACATTTAAAAACTTAAAATAGTAATACACAAGACAAGCTAATCATCTTCACCTATTCTCCTACAGAACCTCAAAATTTACATCAAATCCAAACTGTGCTGGGGCAAAACTAATAAATAACCTTCCCAGTCATTTGAGGTAAATTAATAGTTTACAGAATTTAAAAAGAGTTGTTCAATTATACTTTCTAAATAAGGCATTCTATTGTGCAGAAGAATACTTACATAAAGATAAATTTCTATAATGCAGAACAAGGCTGATATAAGGAGACTTCATGTAATATCTCGTTTCAGTGTAATGTAGACTTTACATATTTGTACATACATATCTATCTGTATATGAATTGTAATAACTTGAACTGCTATAATTAATAAGTGTGAAAATTATATTATTTATCTGTTACATATTTTTATGTTAATGTAATTGTGTGCAAATATCCATATTGCATAACAAAAATAATAAAAACTGACAAGTCTTTTTCAAAGTATATTGGATGTATATGGGATACAAAAACAAACTGTGCTTCGTGAAACAACGAATAATCTGGCTGCTACACCACTATGACCCCCATAATCTTAAGACGGGAGTTGTGAAATGTTTGGTGGTTTGTAACAACCAAGGTATTGAGAGGCAATGAGGATGAAATATGGCAGATATGGAGCAGCATTGAAATGCAAGGGTGGGGAAAACGAGAAAACCTCGAGAAAACATGCCAGCCAGCAACATCAATCAGCTCAATTCCTATATGGGAAACCATCATGGATCACATTGGGGGAAGGCAAGTGTCCTACCACTATGCTCACCACAGCCTCCATCCCCCCTTAGGAAGGGAGGAGAGGAACCTGATTACTTCAGCGATAATCCTTTTCCTTAGAGGAGTGTTTGTTTGTCAAGTTTCTACAGTGTGGTCCTGAGATATTGAAACTGAATAGTTTTTAATGTATTGAGAGGAGAATTTCACACTAAAAATAATAACTGCAAAAGTTGGTAGGTAACAGCAAAGAAATTTCTCAAAAGTGCGTCTGTGGGCCACTTTGGTAGTGGTTCGTACATATGCGCTTGTTATCGATACTGCGGTGTATGCGTCTTTCACCTATCGTAGTTCAACTATGTATCCTAATTTAATTAAACTACCCAAAGTAACCTAAAATGTTGGTGAATTAATTTTCATACATTTTCACCTAACCATAGGGTGGTTTCTTTATTATCCCTACAAGTGTATGTATAGAAATAATAACTTATTGTAGTTTTCTCTCCGAATGTGAAATGTTTTGGCATACTGGGCTGAATTAAAATTGTGGCTACTGACTGACTAAAGCCTAGGCTACAATCACCGTAGCATTTCCGTAACAAAATAACAGTGGCGTTACGATGGAAGTATGAAAATGAACTTGCTACAACCACAGTAAGAAAAATGTTACGCGATTAATGAGAAACAAGCACAAAAAAAGACAGACTGTACATATATCACAAATATTTTCTAACAGTGTGTTGGCTAGCATAATTTTTATTTTAGTTTACCTACTTCAGATGAAAAAAGTTTCGCGGGAATCGTTTTCGGGATATTTAATATGTGGTATACATGTTAATAATTGTGTTAACGATTTAAATAAATGGAAAGCTTAACTGTCCCACAAAATTAATTTAATAACCATGTTCTTGTTATAAGCTTGTACTGCACTGACTCTCGTGGTTGCAAATGTTGCCTCATGATTGGCCTGCGTAGAACTCAGCGTAAAAAAATTGAAAATATTCAATCCTCTAACGCCGCTACCGCGAGCAGGCCGCCATCTTACGCCGTTAAATTGTGTTGTAGCTGGTGCCATATACAAGGCTGGATTCAATTTTTTATTGTTAATTCTTACAGTGATTGTAGGCAAGGCTTAAGCACTAGGTACTAAATTGCACTTTTTGAGAAATATGTAACACGATTTTTGTTGAGAGATTATAGGGAATACAATTATCCATAGATGTCTCCTGTCCCGCTCCCCCCCGCCCCTTTTTTTTTCGTCTGAAAAATTTCTAAAATACTTGATTGTCCAGTACAGAAAAATTTTAATTTTTGTGTTTTAGCTATGTACTAAGGGTAACTTAACCCTGTCCAACATTGTAGATGCAAGAAACCAAATTGTACCCTACAATACGGGATAAATAAGTATAAAACTGTTTCATAACAGAGAACTAATATGTAATGTAAAGAAAGGGAATAACTAAAATGGGATTTGGATTCATTTACCAGAATCAATTTACTATATTGACATTAAATATGTATAAAGGAGATGAAGTCATATTGGAAACAAACCTCTCGAGTCATTGTCAATGTTAGGAATTTAAATATAAATGCCAGCAAATAAATATTTATTTATGGCTCAGGAACATGTGAACTTTGCCTTCCAGAAATTCAGCTAGGCTGAAGTCACCGTTTTGTTGCACTCATTACTGATACGCAACCTGCATTCCTTTGCACAACAATAGTAGCAAGCTTGTTTTACTTTATTTAATAATTTATTCAAAAAATGGTTTTCCACAAATCCTGATATATGAGCACTATATCTAAAACAAGTGCTTATTGGTGCACGTAACCCAGTACTGGTCCACGCACATAAGCAAATACTGGTCCACACACACACACACACACATGATTGGTAGTTTTATGAGGTAAATATTTGATTGCACAACTAACACAAGCCAATAATAAACTAGTAAAACTTCACACGTGAATTGTTATATATATATATATATTTATATTTATTTATCATCTTCTTTGTTCAACACAAAATTCTTCGAATGTAATCTTTCTCTCGACCTCATTCTAATGTAAACACAATTTTTTGGGATAATGTCAAGATGGTGGCTGGAGTCCATAGCAAACCACCTATCCCCTGCGGCTTCACCTACGTCACAACATGCCATCTCCTGTTTACTCCTAACTCCATGCGATTTTCCGTACGAAAAATGATTGTACTGCGCTCTGCCAGCTTGAGGTGGCATAACATTTGTTTACATTTACTGTCGTGCGTTTTTTTTTATGGGAATTGCTTATGTTTTATTTAGTTTTAATAACTTTAGTGATTCGCGATCATTGAATTGCCATGATAGGTGGCGGTTACACTAGTTATAATTGTTTTAGTTACTCTACTAGTACTGCAAAATCTATTCCATTATCGTATTTTCTTTTCCATTAAGAAATATATTTGCAGTATTTTTATTTGTTATTTCCAGCATATACAACATATCAAAAACAAGTTTCCGAAGCTTGACATTCATGTTCTGGTATAAACACTTGACTAAAATAACTACTATAAAATTAGAAATATAAAAGGGGTTGCGAGCAGATGCCAACTAAAAGATGCCTAGATCCAACACTGGGTAGTAAAAAAAAATATATATGACATTAATATGTCCTTTATTTTAAAAAATGGCAGTGATTAATGATAAGGATTAATTTTCCATTGCTGTTTGAGACTACTAAGTTGTTAGGTTCACAAACACATAATCAGCACAAAAGCAGCTTTCAAGAAGCTAATTTCCACAAATGTTTTCCTGCATGGAAACCTAAACTATTTGTTCGTTTTAAATTTTTGATACTCGTAGGCTGGAGATTGCGCATTAAATCGAAATTTAGTTAGAGAGACTACTCAAACTTGCTAAAAAAAAAAAAAAAAGTTGTTTTATCACTTTTTATTTTTGTAATGAAGATTGTCACCAATGTTGTGTTTAGAAAATACATCTTATACAAAAATTACCAACACAAAAGTATTAATTCGTAATAAATGATACAAAACAGTGAGGAAAAACTAGCCTATATTTTTACCGTATTTCTGTAGCATACATATATGTACAAAAATTAAAAACAAATTATGTTTAATCACTGTGTGTTTCATATCTTCAGATGCATTCTGAGCATTACAAGATTAATTTTACAAGCTTGTAGATTTTACAAGTTATTCGAGATTTTCGGCATTAAATATCATCTCTTTTTTTTTTATCTTAACTTCTGGACACACATTAAGTCACTTGTACTACAATATAAAATAAAAAGAAAAATTTTTTAAACAAATAATTTTTTGGAATACTGCATTTCGTGCTCAAATGCACTCGATATGTCCACTGTGCGTATTAACAGATTCAAAATTCGTAGGTATTTGCCACCTCAAGCCGTTAGGTTCGCTACTACTGCTGTACAAATGCTCGTTCGTGTTGTTCGTATACATATATCCGGTATTAGTCTCTAATGTATTTGCTGACATCCTTCCCTCTTTCCCCAGATAACTAACTTATCATGTGTTTGATACCAAAAGAACGATAAATATAATTCAATCTGGTTAGTACTAAATTGGAAATGCGAAATGCAATTTTAATATTATTTGTATGCAAACTCATCGGAAATAAGCTGCAAAATGCTATAAAACGCTTAGAATGTTATCCATATTTCTATACACATTTATTATCTTGACAATTAATTACACGTCCCATTCAAGAAAATATACACATTAATGACAAAGGAAAAATAAATACAATCCAATCCAATAGTGTTTGTAATTTCTTGGAAGTGCAGATTGAAATTGTAATATTATTTGTTAGCATACACCTGGTAAATATGCTGCAAACATCAAAACAACACTCAGAATTTCATTCATAATTGGAATCATATTTATTTAGCTGACAATTATTTACACATACAACAGAAGGACATTTCGTAAATACCACTTATTTACTGTTATAACTTGTCTGCTTTATAACCACAAAACGTACACCTTAATTTTCGCACCTGAAATACAATATAGAGACTGTCATAAGTATGCAAGAATGCCCAACAAGTATATAATTTTAAGTACTTACCAAGTATAGATCCTGTGTATAAAGACAAATAAGGGAATCTGAAATAGGGGTTGGAATAAATTTCGGGGGCAGTGTAGGTGAGGTCTAGGATATGATGCTACCCGATTGGCGCAAGATGCAGTCAAGGCGATGTCAATGTTAATGCTGACTCTCTTAACCTCGGGTTTGCTGGCCATCCACCTGGACCCAATCTCTTTGCAGACGATGCTGTTGACCTCTGCCCCATTGATTACTGCTCCAATTGAAGGTTGTTTGTTAAACTGTAGCTGGTGGTTCGACTACGGACCATTGTTGATCTTGGCGGGAAAATTGCCTGTACATTTAACACTCGGGTACGTGGATATTCAGAGATAAACCACACGCCCATAAGGTACGGAACAATACTTACTGACACTTGCAAAAGAATGGTAAACGATAAACTTGACTGAGCTGGTATTATAAGGGTCCATCTCCTGACACACATAAAGTGATCGAAAATGAATGTGCCGAACAGTTCGCAGACAGATTTATTTCGAAAAATTGCATCTCCCCCTAGGAAAGACTTACATTAACACGGGATGGCTATAACCGGCCACTGTGGTAAAACTGCGAGAAGTGTCTTGCGACATACGTTGGATTATGGAAAAATTGAAGCTTTCCAGGGTAATGCTAATCCCGTAGGAAGAGGAGGTGGCTTACCAGGAGGGTCAAATATAATGAAAATGTTACAGAATTTCATTCCAGTACATTGCAGAGAATGTCCATATCAAAAGTTAAAGACTCCCTGGTGTGTGCGGGAAATGCCGGAGCTCACAACACGCACTCCACCTCCACCTTATGCTACTTGCTTACTGAACTTCCTGCCTAACACACTGGCTCGCCTCAGTTTACCCACGCGCCAAAGCGGCACTACCTTCTGCTACAACTTGCATCTCTTTTCTTTGCATTGTGATATTAAATGAACATACATATTTAAAAATCATAAAAAGAACCCTGCAACACAAAACACGTATGAATGGACTGGACAAAACACTAGATTCGTAATGAGAAAGATGATAACATGTTAACAATGCACTGTAAACAAAAGAAGTAAAACAATCATTAAATACTTTTATACGCATAGCAAATAATATTTGATATAGGCCCTGGACCAAAAGTTCAGTTATATTTAGGTCCTATTTCATTTCCCTCCACCTCTCGGCATCGCTGGTCGTCATGGCAACCACCGGCTCCTCTGCACCGGCGTGCCCTTGCCCTTGCGCTGCACTGCTCCTGATCACTCCTGCGACCAGACGCACGCTCTGCCCGTCGGTAGAGCGTAAATCCCTGCTGTGGTGTTGCAGGTCACTGCCACACAAATGGTCTTATGGGGCAGGAGCAAGTGTCACACGTCAAACATCCCCTGCGCCTTTCGAGACTGTTTGTAGGCCTTCAGATGTCACTGGCAGCAGCTGCAGGTGTTCGCTGAACTGCGTGATCGCAGGTGGTACCGCCCTCCTGTGGCCCTACCACACAATGCACTGCAGGGGGTTGCCCCTTCCTGTGGCTGCTTGCACTGGTGACATTGCTTTGGCGGGTGTGCCTAGCGATGAGACCGCAGAAGGCAAAACGAGCTCCATGACTCGCTGCCCTTGCTGTCTCCATTCTCGCTCCTGTTGTCCTCCTGCTGGTTTCTATGTTTCTGGTTGTGACCTGGCTAAACAACCCCTTCATACAGACTTTCACCTGCATAAACAATTTGCTCCTGCAATTGTCCTTGCACCCAATTATCTTGCATGCATACGTGCAACTGTCACCCTTGCTCTACTCGCTCTACTTGCTCTACTTCTTGTTCTACTTGTGCTTGCATTTGAGGTGCTACAGTTTCACTATGAGGCTGACTGATGCCAGGTAACTCCTGTGCATTCTCCTCCTCTCCTTCTGCATCCTCCTGAAGAAATTATGCACTTTCTGACCTGCCCTGTTCCTCTTTGAGCTCGTCAGCTGTGTTTCCGTCCTGCGTGTACGGGTGAGTCCTCTGAGGCCTCTCCCCCCTGAAGTTTAGCCATACATCGCTTACCCTTCTGCTCTTATTCTAGCTCGTCACGAACTTCGCCATCATGAGGTTGGGACACACCAGGACCGACTTCATCGTTGATAGCACCCGGATTAGCCGGATGTCATCCCGATGCACCCTTACCTTCCTCCTCCCATGCGCATGTTATACGTAGTGGGTCCGTGCATTTGTAGTACATGATGCGGCCCAATCCGTGCTGCTAAACCTGCACAAAATTCCTTCTTTGCTGTGGACTTGGGGCGTGTCCGTTCATACACTGCTTGCCCCTCATGCAGTTTTGGCTGCGGTCAGATTGTTGACCGGTAGCCATCTTGCCGCACAGCAATCTTGCTGTTGCCTGACATCTCGCATGCGACTCTGGCATTGCCGTCTCTGCATATCCGTATTCTGCATTTCACTGCTGTCTTTCTGTTGCGTACATTTCGCTTCTCCTGATAGGCATAGATTGCGGCCTATCAATATTTTGGTGGATGATCTCCCCTTTGCCGTGTTTACTCATCTCCTCAGCATATAAATGATGGCGGGAATGTGATCCGCCCAGGTGGTGTGTTGTTAGCCCACACGAAGTCCGAGTTGAGCTTATATTTCTTGATTTCTACGCTCCATCATGTTGGCTCTTGGGTGATACATGGCCATCGTGACGTGATTAATGCCCCATTTTGTGAACAGTTCCCCCCATTTCCAACCGGTAAACTGTGTACCGTAACCTGTCACATGTTCTGCGATAATCCCTAATGCTGGAAAAACTGTTCCTCCAACAGTCTTGCGACATTACCAGCTCTCACCCCACTTGTAAATTGTCAGTTACTACTACCAAAAATCGCTTTCTCCCTTCCATACTCAGATACGGACCCATCAGATCCAGACAAACCATTTCGAACTGTATTCTTAGCATTCTTGCCTTTTGTTGCTGCTTCCGTCTGCATGACGTGTTATGTATACAGTTAATTTATGGCATTGTTGCACAAATCGACTCATGTACCTCCTAAGGCCTGGGAAAAAATGGTAGTGTACATTCCTGACCGTTTGCTCAACACCTGGGTGTCCAACCGCACTGTCACAGTGCGAATAGGCGAAAACTTGATCCCTAACAAACGTAGGGACATACACTCCCTACTTCCCCAGCTATTTATTAGAACAGGTCTCCAACCTGTCGTCTATGATGTTCCATCCATCTATTTCCTGCTGCACATTTTGTCTGGCTTTTTCAAGCATAGATTTACAACTTCTCTGTGCCTCAACGACTTTCCTGTGTAAATCACTGATCAAACTCTCATTGTTGCCAGTTGTTAACTGCTGTACGTATACTTACGATACTAGATCCCGTGAACTTGGTGGTAAAATGTCCTCCCATTCTGCTTCGTCCTGGACAATCACTTCATTGTTGGAATTACGTGACAGTGCGTCCGCCAGTTTTTTCTCCTTACCAGGCACATGTTCCAGTACAAAATCGTATGCTTGTAAGTGTAACACCCATCTCGTCAATTTTCTGCTGAATTTACTCATCCTATGCAACCACATCAGGTACCGGTTGTCGGTCTGTAGTGCAAACCTTTGATATTCGAGATATGCACTGTTTTTTTTTACCACCCAAATAACTCCCACACATTCTATTTCATTCATGTCATAATGCCTCTCAGCTGCCCTAGCTTCGTGTTCGCAAAGTCGATAACGTGTTTCTCCCCACCATCACTAACCTGGTACAATACTGCACCTATTCCCTCTTGGCTTGCGTCAGTTTGAAGGTACAAATGTCTGCTCATGTCATAGCATGCTAATGTCGGGCACGACCTGAACTCATTCTTGATATCTACGATTGCTTTCTCTGCCTCGCTCGTCGACTGAAATATTTTCTACGGTGAAATCATTTCTGTCAAGGGTACGGTGATTATTTCGAACCCTGGGATGTGCTCTCGCAGCCAATTAATCAACCCAGAAATTTTTTGCAGTTGCTTGTGGGTTTTAGGTTGTGGATAGCGATCATTAAGTCTTAGTTGCACCGGATTCAGCCAGTTTCCTTCCTGATCGATCATATGGTCTAAGAAATCTACGCTTGTTTTACCCCCATGGCATTTTTGAACTGAACATGTGAGGCCATCGATTGTGAGCCTCTCCAGGACTACTGTCAAATGACACACGTGTTCTTCCCAACTGTTTGACCAGATAATTACGTCATCGAGATATGCCAACGAATAGTCTCCAATAATGCCATCCAGTAAACGTTTCATCATTACCTAGAATGTCGAGGGTTCACATTTCAAACCAGATCGCATCGTACAGAATTGAAAACGTTGACCATTTGGGACCGTGAATGCCGTTTTTGGCCTATCCTCAAGTTTTACCGGCACCTGCCAATATCAACTTTTCAACTCTAAAGACTTCCACACCTTAGCCTGACCCAATGCTCTCCATGTGTCTTTTTTGCTGATTTACGGTGGACGTGTGCTGCATGTTACCTGGTTCAGCGGTTGAAAATCCGCATGGAATCACCATGTTCTATCTTTTTTGTGGACTAATGTAATTGTGGAATTAAATTGGCTATTCGTCTGCTCTATCACTCTGTCATAAAGTATTTCCTGGATTTATTTCTTTAGTATCCACGTCTAATGCGGTAAATAACCCCATGTGCTGGTGTGTACTTGTTTCTTATCTACTAGTGAAATTGCATTGGCTACTGTATTCCATTTCAATACATCGTTTCTGCTAAATACATCACGGTGTTCGTCAAGGACACACTGAAATTCGGCTTGGTGTTCGAGTGGGACCATATTGTCGAAATCATCTAGTTTCACATTGGGTAGGCTACCCATCGGACAATGGTCCAGGTTATACACAGTGTGTATCTCTTTCGCGCCAAACTGTATTCGTCTTGCGGCTGGTTCCACGATTGTATTCTGTTCTGTCAGCCATGGTATTCCCAAAATAGCTTCCTCACAGATGTCCTGTGTAACAATAGCTGCTGTTTTTGTCTCGGTGTCACAGATCTGAACGGTTATTACCGCCTGTACTATGGCCATACTACAATTTTCTTTCGTGGCCAACCGAATCACGTGGCCTGTGGACATCATGGCCTGCTTGTGTACAAGGTGTGGTCATACGCTGTTGTGTCAGACGGCAGTATAAATTAAAGCATGACACAACTGACCGTTGATGGAAACCAAAATGTGTATAAATGGTGTGTATCTACTACTAATCTGCTGTACTAAAGTTTTTTGTGCGGTTAAGTTGGTATTTTTGTTGTCCAAATTCTGGTGGGCAGGGTGTCGGAAGTGTCCGGCCCCTTCACCTCTACAACTCATTTCCTCATTGCCTCATATGCAGATTCTTCGGGCATTTATTGTGCCATTGATACTGTTGGTTCAGTCAATACCTTTCACGGATGTCGGGATGTATAATTCGGATTCCATCCTTGCTGTTGAGCGTTAACATTACAAGTTGAGTTCCGGTATTGTGGTTTCTGACTACTGGACCCCATGGTTATACTCCGCTTCTGATCCTGTTTGTACACATTTCCATGCGATTTACCACTGTACACTTTTTCATGGAGTGTACCAATTTACATTTTCTCATGCATCTGTCTGCTATAGCTACAGGATTACTGAGAAAAATTTTGTGACTTACCAGAATAAAGTTTGTATATATTATCTTTCTTCTGCTCATGACACCATTTTACTGCATTTGCCTCTTATTGTGGCGATTCATGCATTCTCCCCGAAATTATTGCAGCATGCATTCAGTCCTTTGATGTTCCATTAAGCAAAGCTATTAAGGTTGCTCTGAATTCAGGTCTGCCTGTTTGTGCTATTATTTCCAGCACTTCTCACTCTGGTAAATGTGGGTGAAAACATTTAATAACATGATTCTTACGTGTGATAAAAGCTGTTATTGGCTAACCCAATTGTGCCCCTACAGGCATCAGTGTAACGAGCGAAGTCGGGCTTTGCAGCATCCCTTTCAGATGCTCTCTCTCGCGGTGCAGGCTCGCCTTCCTCCTCTACGATCCTCCTATGGCACTCAACAGCACAATCGCCATCATGGGTCACCAGGTCCTAGCACATTCTTCCGTTTTAACACTCACACTTTCTGTTGATGTCGAGCCGACGCCCTCAGAAGGCTCTCCACTCTGTTCGAAACCAATCTCTTCATTCGATTGGCCCCTGCAGGAAATTGCAATAGCTGGCACCGTCGAAACATGGGTGGTGGATGCCGACCCCCTTGGGAGAGGTGCTGACCTAATTTCCTCCTCCTCTCTATGCATTACGAACTCGGCAGGCTGTTTAATGTCGTGGGTGGTTGGGCCTCGACTGTGACTTCGTCAGCGACATCTCCAGGCAAAAGTCACAGGTCTTCCCTATGTGCCCTTACAGTTTCCCGACCCAAGCGGACCAGATGAGTCGTTGGTCCGACATTTTCTACCACTTGGTGCAGCCCACTCCATTTAGCTGCAAGTCCTGCACAAATGTTCTGCCGGTTGGCAGACTGTGGGTGTGCATGCAGATAGACTTTTGGCCAATCTGAAGAGCTGGAGGTGGTCTCTTGCTGTTCGAGATCCACCTCGGAGCATTCTCCCTCTGGCACTTCCGCTGTTCTCACCGGCCTATGCCTTCTTTCTTCACGCTGCTCCCCGCTGCTTTTGGGTCTGGTACTTGTGTTTACCTGGGGGAAATTCTTCTCACCCGGCTCTGTCAAGTTATGCACATGAATTACGGCTGCAGATGTACGGCCATTGGTGGGCGAGGGCGAAGAGGGCTACGGGCAGGTGGTCAACCCAGCTGGTAAGTCGATCCCCACATGGATTGGCAGTTGTACTTTCAACTCCTGATTGCGGTGTTTCATGAGGTTCACATGTGAGTGGTACACCGCCGTCATCAAATGACGTGTCCCCCAATGGGTGCACAACTGTCGCTAATTTCTCACCATAAACTGGGCACTGCTGTCCATTAAAAACTGCCTTGGGTTCCCCAACTGGAAAAGAATTCTCTCTCTAACGCTTTTATGGTGCTTGAGACTGGTGCACTCGTTAAGGTGTATGCCTCTATCCATCTGAAATAATTGTCGGTCACGACCAATATACACCTCTTTCTCACCGCTGAACAGGGGTACATTCCCATGAGGTCGAGTCTTACCATCTCGAATGGCGGTCTGGGTAGTCTGTACTGCTGCTGTTGGGTCCCATCTGCTCTTTGCGGATTAAACGTCTGGCATTTCTCACATTCACAAACTTACTTACATGTGTCATGGGTCAATCCTGGCCAGAAGAAGTGTTCTTTGACATTTCTAACCATTTGGTCAGTACAGGGATGACCTGCCCTGCAACTCGTGTATGCATTCTCAAACCCTTTAGCTCTGCATTTGGCAGTACAAACAGTTACCACAAGTGTGGGTCCTTCGGCGAGCACAGCTTGCGCCGACTGTCAATAAAATGCCATTGTTCCACACTCTCCTTTGCGCGCTTCGCCATTTGCTGTTGCGCAAAAGCACACTTTACTTGCAGACCAAATACTCCGAGGCACAAATCATAAATTAATATTTACTTTTCAATCATATCAATTTGATTTAACTTTGCCTCTCACAATGATTCTTCGTACACCGGAGGTAGGATGTCGTCCCATTCTGCTCATTGTTTGTATATAAGTTTTCAAGTTCGGTTACCGAATTAATTTTTTCTTTTCTTTCACTTTTGACCCGTTGTTCCATTTCGTGGTTGTTTGCTGCATGCTTGTTGTTCGTGTTGGACTTACAAGTATACTTGCACAAATTTGGTGCATACTTCATACCGGTCCACTACATCTCATGTTGTAGGATAGAGGTACTACAAACTTGAGAGTGCTGCGGCACTCGATCGCAACTGGCCAGCCATGGTGTTTACAAACACTCACCACATACTCGTCGTGGAATACCAGGTCGTGGCAACATGTCACGGGGATTGGGGGAGGCATCGACCTCTCCGCTCATATGGTGCAGCTGTCCCTCTGCTCCTGCTAGGGTCAACGCGTGTCGCATGCTCAGCTGATGAACGGTGTGGTGCTGAAAATCAGCTGCTCACCGGTGCGTGGAGGGCATGGGAGAAGAGGGAGGAACTTCCTGCTCTTCGTTTCTCCTCCTTTTTGTTTTCTCTGGTTCCTCCTTGGTGCAGCGCAGTACGGGTGGAGGGGGTTGGCTCATAGCGACCAACCCCTGCTCCTTTGTCCCACTTCATGAAGTCATTCCGCTGCCCCAAGATGGCTAACTTTCCTGCTCGTATTCCTTCATTACCACAATGGCGACACTTGATGTTTTGGCTTGCTTTTGTCACCCGAACATGTGTGTTGTATTCCAGCATCCTAGAGGCATGTGTAAAATGCCGTGGTACTCTTGTTGGTTAACCTGCCTTTTAGGTTGTTCTCTCATTGTGGGTATCATAATGAGGTTGACAGTAAAAAAAAAACTTTTTAAAGGAAGTTTTCTCTGAAATTTTTGGAAAATTTTAGTAAGATTTCTCAGAATTTGTCTGGTTCAAGTTTTCCAAGTAGGATATTCCACTAAGTTGGGTGACATTTCATGGGGTGCCACAGTGCAATGGTGGGTAGAGGAGTAATTTTAATTATGGCGAGATCAGGTTTTAGGGAAATCTGAGGAATTGTGGATATATTTACCCGGGCGCCAGGCATCACTAGGATAATTCCATACTCTGGTAAAGCATTCTCTTGTAGTCTCGGAGTCGTTCGGCTGACGATCAATTCAGCATCCTTCCGGTATGTTGGTACTCCTCATAGAGTAATAATAACAATAATAATATTGGTGTGTGTTCTATGCAGTGGCCTATTCGGGCTAGTCACTTGACATAAGATTTATTTCAGAATACGTTTACATGTACCTCTAGGAGACCACTTTACGAATATGTACCAGTCTTAGGCCTGCGGTTAGGCTAAAATGATAAAAGGCACATGGTCACTAAAACTTAAGTGAAAGTAAAGCTTCCCCAGGAGATGCAAACACTGAATATGTGGAGGAGAAGTGTCCTGAGTTGCTAAAATGAAAAAGTTCAAGAAGTTAGGTCTATTGCAGGTTAAATGGTTCGTTCAAAAAGTTGAAATGCTGCTCGGGCGCGAACTGCGAGACACACAGTGCACGCAACCTACTCCTCAGGACGCTGAGCTATGACTAACATAGCAGACGTGACGTGCTAGCCAGCTTGGCATGCCGGCAGGTCTCGTGGAACTACTTTCCAGTACAAATAACATTATTACACTTTCATTTACCACACTTGTTGTATGCTAAAAGTATGTAAAATAAAACATCCTTCACAACATGGTAAAGAATAACAGAAGAACGAACAAGGTGAGTGAGTTATGGATGAAACATATGAGGTGAACAAAACCCAAAATAATGGAATACACATTGCACTGTGGTCAAGAATAAAATCTGCCACTTTATTCAACATCTTTCCGAGTCTACTGACTTTGCATCAATTGGCGTCAGCCTTAAAACATTTAATTTCCCTGGTAAATAAAAAGAGAGCTGGAGGGTTAGTATCCCTCTGCACCATGTGGCTCATGGCCTCTGTGGCCAGGCGCTGCACTGAAAGGCCTGTTACCACTTACTTTACGCTGCACTGCATGTGGGATGTCACATGCACACACTCACACTGGTCGCACGAGTAGACAGCTCTGTTCGAGTGCTGAGCAGTGGACAAGCATTCTTAAAAGGGGAACATTGCACACATCAAATAGTTAGCTTCTCCATTGCCTGTTGCTCTTCTAATGTCAGTTTACTTTGCACTTGAAGTGATGTGAATGCTTCTCCATAGAAGCACTAGAAATCATGGAAGAAATTCTCTCACTGTAGACCATAAAGATTAATAAATTGCCACCAGGAACGTGCTTCTCTAGAGAGTTGCACACCAATGTAGCTTGGCCACTCTGCCATACATACCCCATATGATCGTAGATATGCTGTACAGTACTCAGGAATGCAGATGGGTCCTCTGTAGGTGCTCCAGCAAAGGTGGGTAGGAACTTGAATTGCGAGGGCATGGTAACACTGGTTGGTACAGGTGCAAAAGGGTTGGGATGGCTGCAGTGGTTTGGTGTTGCCTACCACCACTTTGTGGCCATGTGCTCGCAACTGGTGGAACGAAGTTGGGTGTGAGAAATTGTGTCACCAGGTTTGGTTGCCAAAATTGTGGTGTGTACATTGGTAGTACTGGAATCATCTGTTAGTGGAAGGCAGGCATGGGATGTAGTTGGCGAGTGACGGTATGTAAGGGGCAGTTGGTAGCAGAGGTAGAGGTGCTGCTGTCAGGGCCAGCTGGTGGGGAGTGGAATTAGCAAGCAACGCTGCATTGTTTACATGTGCCACATGTGCACTGATAACATGTGACAATTGTGGTGTGGTGTCGGCCACTGTTGCACATTGCCGACATGTGAATTTGCCATCTTGTACTGTCAGTCTCTCGCCAGACTGCAAACATTGCCTGTGTACATTCAATGCACACCCTGCATTGTAACACATCACTACTTTCCCCCTGGACTCACAGGGGGGTGACGTTATATTGGTTGACTATCTGGACCAGTTAATAATCTTCGTACACTGTGGAAGTGTTCAATTGAATGTTATTTCTGTGGTGCTGTAAGCACTGAAAGTGCCAATTTTGTATGGTTGCGAGTTCGATCGTGGTTAGTCATGTTGAATGGTAATGCTGTAGGCACAAAGTACACTGGCGAGTAGAGATACCTTGGCCCATGAACAGTAAACTGGAACACAAAATGTTGTTGACTGGGAGCTAGATGTTTAAATTTTGTTGTCTGGTATTGTCCAAAACCTTAAATTTGTACTGTCTTTGAATTTGATTGTTTATGGTTGTTTTTTGGGCTGGTCTTTCAAACACACTTGAAATATATTGTGCCTCATTCATAATTAGTTACTACATCCTGTGGGATGTGGCACAAGCACTGCCAACGCAGAGGCATCGGGATGCTTACAGATGTCAGGCCAGCCATTGTTGACAGTTGTGCTGTGGCAGCTTAACCCATCAGGGGAGGGGGGTATCAAAAGCACGGCTTATACCCTCGTGACTAACCTCACTGTGCCTACTTAGAGGGATTGTGTATACCTACGGACACAGTTCGTTATGCCAATCGATACTCCCAGCTGGTGTTGTGGTTCCGAAGCAAAGTGAAGGGGTTAGTGCAGGTGTACCCACCTGTTCTTCTGCATATTTAACACAGTGCTCGAGGAGCAGATATTATAATGCCTCCCTGTCTCATTATGACCAACTCGCTGTGCGTGTCCTGCGCCATTGAGTTAATTGTGACTGCGAAACTGGCTTTGGCGTGCTTTTATGTCATCTGGTGTGGCATCTCTGGGTGTCATTCTTGTATCTGGCTGGCATCATGGCTTTTCCTGGGTTTATTGCACTGCCCCTGATGTGCTCTTTGTGTTGCTGGGAGGAAACAGGGAGGAAAATGCTCAAAGAGGGGTTGAGGTGCCAGGAAATTTTCGAGGTGTCTGTGTCGAATAAGTGAGGAATAATGAGGGAAATGTACGCCACATGGAAGGGCGACAATTAACACCTGCCAGTTGTTTGTGCGTTTGTATATCCGACTTAACACCAGACACTACAGGTAGGCAGTTCCAATTGTTGCTGTGGGTAATGATCTCAGGGTACAGCAGGACGTTCTCCTGGGCGTACACAATCCCGTGGTGATAAGTTGGAAGAGCCCATAGCTCCTGATACTTACATTAAAAATGCTGTGGTCCTATTCAGGCTAACCAACATGCCTAAACTCCAAAATATCTGTATTGAGTGTACAGAATGTTAGTAATTTACATTGACATGAGTCCAAACTCACTGTTCTCCACGACAATTTGCTGTGCCACAATACAATAACGTCCGAGTTCCGTGCCGACAACAAGATCATTTGGCGTGGCCATCAGCTACAGTATCTCGATGGTGTTTGGGAAAGCACCTGCTTTGCTCAACACCGTATGAGTCAGTTGATGGTCTCATTTAAATCCATCCACATGGGCGACACAAGGACAGTCTCTTTACCCGAACCAACCTAAGTTTACCCCCTAAAGGCATCTCCTGACTGGGGGCATTTCAATTTACATGTTTTTTTTATAGGAATAGTGAGGGTAAAAGTGTACATGTTAATTTTGACAGCAATCAACAGGTTTACAGACTGTGATAAACACACATTCAACAATCTGTGTCCGTAAACCTAAAAATGTGAAAGTGTGTTGTCATGCATAATTGAGTTGCTTGTTTAGTATAAAGAATATGTAAGTTTTGCTACGGACATTGTTCAATCACATTTTAGCTAAGGGAACTTTCCCACCTATACAATGTAACTAAGGGCCATACACTATTTTCACTTATTTTATGCTCATGCATTCACAACATCTGTCGTCTTCACGGCAAATGGCCGGAAAGACACCGGCAGCCATTCAGTCTGAATCAGGCATTCAATGGAGCAGGCCACACAGTTTCGTGACTCCCAGGCACTTCATCAACTGCTTTGTCTTCCACCAGGAACAATAGTTTTTACCACCTTTTGCAACCAGAACATTATTTAATATAACTGCATAGCTCAGGAAGAGTTCCTCTCCACCTCCTGCAGACCTACAGCCCCATGAGTGTAAGAAACCTTTAATCCGGAGAGCCACGCTCACTTTTCCCACGTCAGACCCCGAAAGGCTTAGTGTGTCAGGTCCACTTAAAGATGAACATCGTCATTTGTGTGTAGTGTCGAAACTTCAATCAACGACTGCAGTCCCCAAGTCAGCATTTCGATTAGCCGGCCTTGCCTCTTAAAGGCACTATGGGAGCTGCATCCACCAACCAGCTGATCTACTGTTTCTTAAGTGTTTTCAGTGTAGCATGTACTTTACTCAGTGTTTAATTGCATACTAAGTGGTCTTACAACAACACATTTAGCTCACTTGATACTAGCATAACTGTCCATCTCACAATGGCCACCCGCAGTGGTACTGGGATGACCACGATTGCCCACAGCTAGCAGCCGAATGGACCTCATAATAACCCTTCAATTGAGATAGAGAGGATGGGAGAACACCCTGGTCAACTGGATGATTAAACAACGACACCCGACAGCAGAGCAGCCAGTAAGAAATCTACAAGACATCTCTGATGAGTGTTTCCCACAAGAACTCTGCACAAAGAATGGTGCAGAAGTGATGTCACTGCCATTTTCCAACACCTACCTAAAGTCGTAGTGAAACTGTGTGAAGGAGGGTTACATTGGGACAGTGCCTGTAATGCCCGAAAGCAGTGCTTGAAATAAAATACCCCTAAGTCTGAAAGCTTTCATGTAATTGCTCTTGAACAGAATCACTTACATCACTCTAGGTGGACACTTAATTCGGACTCTGGCCTGTGGCTCGCCAGATAGGCAAAACTGTGTTCAGACACTACGAGCGATGCTGTTCCCAGGGATGAAGATGTGACATTTCTGGGTGCAGAAAAGAACAAGTTTAGTACGTTACATGACATGGCTGGATTCGGGCATCAGAGAATTATTTCGGAGTTAAGTTGGATGGTTGTTTGGTTCGCTGTTACCAGGTTAGACACCAGTGCTGAGGGCGAGCAAGAGATGCTGATGTGGGTCATGGGCCCTTCACCCTAAAGTGGCCCCCTTATGCTCCGTTGTCTAGGTGATACTGTTGCTGAATGATGAGTCCTACCTGGTATAGTAGATAATATTTAAACTCCTTCTAAATTCTTATCCACTTTGGAAGGAATTGTTTAAAGGCCATTCCCAAGCCTGTAATTTATGCACTCTCATATGCAAACTGTTAATGTGGCCGTTGCAACCAGAGTAAATAAAAGATTTCTATGCTGTTGATATCATATTTATTCACTCTGCTCCCTCCACTAAGTCACTGAAATACATAACTCCAGTCAAGTGCGAAGTGCTCTATTGCTGAGAAAATGTCATGTTGCCTACATAATAGTTATGTGGTAAATTTAAGTCCCAGTCATGAATGAATGACCTGGGCGGTGAAGTGGTGCTTTGCCTGGACTAAAAGTAAGTTATTTTCTTGTAAATTACATTAAACTAATGATACTCTACATGTTTGACATGAAAAAGGTGCAGATCCAGGGAGGGTTTGCACGCACTCACGACCACTTCACAAGAATACAAGGATGCTAATGACTTGGGGTTGGTGCCTCTCAGTAGCTGTGCCTTCCCACATCACGATGAAAAAATGTGTAATTACACAATAATGATTTTGATGAGCGAAATGGTTGATAGTTGTGCAATGGAAATGATGTAAAACAACACAATAACCTTTCCTTTTCGAGGCTGATATTAGTTTTACATTATGCTTAGTGTGAAAAAGTGCATCTTTTTAATCGATGTTATTACCCATTCTGATGTGTCCCCTTACGAACTTTTTATATCCACAGGCTATAAATGATGTGCACTTTATTGTGTAAACCTTAAAACTAACCAAAACACTCTTAGTATAACATTTGTGAAAAAGTAGGGTTATGCCACCATATGGTCATTGCTTACTGACTGCGGCTTGCAATCTCATGACCTGCTACTGCTCACGGTACTGGACATTACTGTATGCTACTAAATTATTATGTGGTAAGCTGAATATGATGAGGAATCCAAAACATGCAATCATTGTGACACTCTTAACAATAATAATAAATATTATGCTGCTCTACTGTGTTATGGAATCGGGTGCACAGTCTGTTACACGTGATTGGCTGGCTATTGATTTGAACGGCACTTCAAAACACTTGACAAAATAAAAATACAAAGAAACTCTTAAAAATAAAGTAAACAAAATCCCTTTACTGAAAATATACAGCACATCAGTTATACGCGATATTTCACTAATTTGTTATGTCACATGGTGCGACACTGTTTGTGCATGATGCATTATGATGTGGACAGCGCCTTGGCCTCATGCCATTCACCATGTCATGCCTACCAGCACATCACAGCACACAGAAACACCACGAGGAAACACTAGTGTCAACTAGCCTGTGTCAACCTTCCAGTATCACGAGTTCGTGTGTTTGTGTAGAGCAGAGTGCACAAAAGTGTACAAGTGTTTTCAATTACCTTTTTAATTTAGTAGGGAAGTGTAAGTGAGTGTATTGAATTCATCATGTTGTATTTTGTTTCGATGCATTTAGTTCTGCAATTTCATCTTTTGTTATTGTTTTATTTGAATCCCAGTCCTATCTAGTGCAGTGTATTAAGTTATGCAATGTCATAAGCTTCATTCCACATCATGCACAACATACATGAGTGCAACTGGCTAAAATTCCAAGTGTATATTTATTGCACGGTTTGTCATAAATTTTCAGTAATGCGTCAAAAAGAACTCCACATGCTTTTGTTTGCTTTTACAATATTATTGTTTAGGGTTATGTGTTGATGTTTTGCCAAGTGTTATGTCAATGTGTTGTATTAATCTTGTGTTACCCTAACCACCACATAGGTACCAAGAAACAAATTGTCTCATATGCCCAGTTGCATCATCGTGGTTACAAACTCGATCATAGATCGGATGTAAGATTTTTACAGCAAACTGTTGCACCCTCTTCTAACATCTTTAGATGCATCATTTATAATTTATTACATAGGTTTTTTATGCATTTGAAGTGTTCCTAGAGTTTTTGTAATATTTAATATTTTAGGCCAGTACGTCCAGTATCATAATACTGTTTTTCCCAACATTGAACTTCAATTGGACCGGTGCACAAAACCACGTGGCCAAATAACAGCGAAATATTCCAATTTCGTTTTATCAGTGTTTATATGTACCAGAATGAGAACTCGCATAATTTGCCACCATTTTTATATATAAGGGCATAATGAACTTTACAGGGGAAGGACCCCAGAGAATTATTGCACCTTTAAAATGAACATGCAACGTGAGTTTAGGTTGCCAAGACAACTTGAAGTGGTCGACTTGTAATATTTATTTACATATTTTGCTACATACATGTTTAATTTAATAAGAAGGGATTTCCTGTAATTCCACCTAATTGGCATTTCAATGTTTTGTTCATTTCGTTCAATATCATCATTATTTTACTTAATTACATCACGTGATTGACCGGTGGGAGTCTCAATAAGAGAGCTTTGCGCCAAGTACTCAGTAGTAGCATCCTAGGTCTTGTGGGGTGACCACCGCTTCGCGGTGCTCCAGGCACATCATCTTTTCAAACTAATCATAATGTAATTCTGTTCGTTTTAAAGAATTTTACCGGAACCATGTGTTTTTTATAGTCTGGAATACACGTCACCCCACTTCTCGGTCTGTAATGTATATGTGATGGAAAGACCAGTGTTTTTATTGCATTAGCTGCTTCTCGGCCACATGACCTGAAGCATGACCATTTATTATTCATCACGTACGTTGAATCTTGGTGTTGGGTGGCCACAAAAACCCATCGGGAGTGAGCAGGCATTTGAGGGAGGCTTACAGCACTCACTAGCCTAGGCATTATCATTATGGATGTAGTATCATTCTGGCGGTGTATTCATCAAGACTGGCAATATTGTCAGAGACAGTATATGGGAGAAACAGCCAATGGCTGCAGGCGACACGGCCCTGAGAGTATTCACATCAACAACACCCTGGTGCTCGCACTGTGAGCTGGTGCCGTACCCTGGTAAAGCATCGAACAGCACTTTTCCTGTCCATATCACCCAGTTCCTCCAAGGTCCAGAAACACAGTGCCATCAGTTATGCATACACAAGATACACAAGAACAGTTTAGGAAAAATCATGTACCTTTGTAAGCACCCAAACACAATAAATCATATTATTTCATTTACAGGTTAACACGCATCACCAATGTAAAGATTAATATTATTTTGTGTTGTGTACACATTGAAGCACACAATTACATAAACACACCCTCATTTCCTAATAAAAACAAAAACTCAATAATTAAAAAAGGCCAATATTAATATACATTAATGTACATATGCACTAAAATACTGCATTTATGCTGTCGACATGCACATGGAGAATATACTATATGGCATATTGTTGCTCTCTGGTGGCTGCTCGGCGAACTATACATGTTGTGCACTGATGATGTGGTGCACGGACTCGGTAGGACACATGGTACACGTCATACATTAGACTATTTCAGGTAAAGGTGTTTGGCGTGAAAATGTGAAGGCACTCGGAGTGCGATGTGGCGCATATCGAGCCCTTGAGACACTCGACAGAGACTGAATCTGCTGAGCACACATGGTGCGAACTATTGTGGCATGCAGTTCGTACTGCACTACTTTCTGCTTGCCTGCGACCTGAAACAATTAAAATGACATGAACACTTGCATGAAAAATTTACAAAATAAATACACAAATATTCCCTGAATACGAACAGTTGCAGTCTAAACTTGGACGGAACGAAATGTGGGTGAAACTACTGAGATGAAAAACATGCGAATTTGATAATTACAAAGTGAAAACTCTAAAATGTAGGAAGAGGCATCTTTGATCATTTACGTTCGTGTGTTCTTTTTTACTTTAAAATACTTGCTTTGAATTGCCTTAAAAATTATATACACTGGGTCTGCCATTATGCAACCTCGCATGGTGTTATGCATCCATTCTGCACTGCTCTGCACTTTCACACACTCGTGCTATGTTAGTGCAGTTGATGCGGTGAACGTGCGGCATGGCAAACGGTCTTGAGGGCAGGATGCCGTCCTGTGTCAATTCTTTATGCAATGTGATTTACTTTCATTGGTAAACTAGTAAGAAATTTTTCATATATCACAAATAAGGTATTTCAAGCAGGTTAACTAATAAACATAGTCTACTATTAGTATAGCCAAATATGGGACTTCGGCACCCTGTTACTTGAGTGGTTTTTAAACAATGAAGTAATTGTAGAACTTGTGTTTTAGGTTCCTAGTGTAAATGTTTTACCACTGACTGTGTCCTTATTAAACGTTAATGTATCACTAGTATTTAATATTTTTTCATTCCCTTGACTCAGTGAATTGGGATACCTGGCGGAATCAGTAGGAAAAGACCCACGTACAAGCTGTAATTCATATTTATTTACACATCACAAAAACTGTTCCACGGGGTCGATTAAATATAAGTACCTAATATTTGCACCGAAACTATGCAACACAAATAAAACTCTGCTGCACTTGCACCCATAACCATGGGTGTAGTTAAATACACTGAACGCAAGTGGGCGGAGCTCTTTTGGCCACACATTTGCACTCCTACTACCTGAACAACAGTGGCTAGTGAAATAATTTGTTACGTGGTCTTCACTGCCACACAGCTACATAAGTTGCAAAGGATTTTCATGCACTACTGTGTTTTTTGAGTGGGTGTGAATAATTTTTTTTCGCTTCTAAAAGTTGTTGTTATTGTGTAGTAGTTATAACCTAAACGACAACTGGTGGGTGCTATGTTTGTACTGCGACATTTGGACATGGAGAGCTGCTTATTTCACTAATTGTTAAAGTGTGTAATGGTGATTAATACATGGACAACTACACATTTTTAGCAGACAAGAAATAAAAAATTTAACGATGCAACATAATATCAGATATGCTTGAGATTGTGTGTTTGTATTATTTAAGTTAAAAAAGAGATGTGATTATTGTATACTATAAGTGTTAATACGATTTGTAAGCATGTTCGAAGTATAACCGACCTAATATTGTGTTTACTTCTTTTTTTCTTTATAAATAATGCAGTTCTTATTAGCTCTTTTTTTAGTTCATTGCGAATTTCCATATGGCTGATATTTTATCAGCAAATGCAATTGGTGCAGTGCTCAAGTTGAATATTTAGTTTTATGTTTGCCTAAGTTTTATTTGTAGTTTATGTTACAATCGCAGACTTCTAATGATATTCGTGTTGCATGTCATGCCATATGCATTTTAATCACCAATTGTCCCCTCACCCTTCGATAGATAATTAAACAAGACTCTTTTGTGTTCCAAAACAAATCTCTTTCCAAAATATGAAGCAAAGAATTTTAAGTACTTCAATAAAAAAATTATTTTTGGGATTGTTTGGATGGGAATAAAAGGATTTTATCTTATGTGAAAAGTTAAGCCAGAAGCACCCTCAGAAAACATCGTTTCTCCATTCTACCCACTTCAATTTGTTGTGAAATCACTCAAATTTAGTAATTTGCATAATTTGCCACCGACAACATTTATTTTAAACTTATTTTTTGACAATTACTAAATTATAGCCATGTGTCTCGTTTTCTACATGTGTCAACCACGCATGCGCAGCGAGAGCAATTGTACTTGCGCCGAGGTATTTGCCTGGGAGCATATTTATCTCCTTTTTGTGTCAGTACGCTTTTTTTTGCACCTCAGTTTTTCAGTTTTAGTGCAACGCATGTGCACCTTTTGCGTTGCACCCATAGAAACGTGTATTTAATCGGATCCCAAGTCGTGTAGCTGGCATTTCTTGTACCATTTTTAGCAGCTATATACGAAAAAAATGGACAAGTCTCTAGTAATACATGTTTCAATTAAATTCAGTGTTCGGCTACTTGTTTCTGTTCTTTTGAAATCTAAATATGACATCGAAATAATTTTAACTTTGTTGTTAAGAGTTATAAATTGCACATCTTCTACCTGTTTTTTTAATCTTTAAAACAATCTTGAGACTCTTCTAATTTCGTTTCCTATTTCGTAAAACGGAGTGCCATGACATTTGTTTATATGATTGTGTGGAACCAACTAATTTATTCGTCACACCAGACAATGAGAGCGCAGCACCGTTGCTTGTATCTTCAGTATCGTCGAGCTGTCCAGAATTTTCTTGTAAATTATTTAGGATAATATTGTAACACTTTCTTTTTAGTTCATTTTTTACATGTATATCAATTTGCGTAGATGTTGCTATCTACGCTTAATATTCGATCGTTACCTGATCGATAGCTTGAGGTCTGCAAGTGGATGCTGGTGCCACCTAACGGGGAAATTTTAAACTATACCTTTACTCGCGGGATGTCGTACATTCAAACGCAGAGTTGTTGTGGTGGCGGCAAGTTGAACAGAAGTGTGTGGTAGGCACTAGTACGGTCAGCTGTTACCTAGCGTGTGCGTGTTGGGACTGACGGCAATAAACGTTCCATGACCACATTCCCCGAACGAAGCTGATAAATCTGTACGTAATCATTTTTTATTAATAAATACTATGTTTCCCTTTCGAAAATAACTTATTCTAATAAATCATTTTCATTTAACTTTAAGATTATAAACCTAATTGCGTGAATGTTTGTAAGTGTTATTTTATGTGGTTAACTGTACGGGAATATGTGTCAAATATTCTTGTGCCGGTTTTTACATTCTTTTTACGCGATTTTATTTAAACAAACGCCGCGTCTTACAAAGCTGCTGATAGAAGTGTTTCAAACATAAATCAGTAAAATTACAACAAAACCATTGAATGTACTTTTTCAAGGTAGGCCTACCAATTACTCTGCTTTCTCGCATATCAAATACAAAATGTGCGTCCTATGATGCCGCGAATAGTCAATCACAGGGGTACGATATTCATAACGAATTTTATTGTATTTACAAGCCTGTTGACAAGTAATCTAAAAAAAAAAAAATTTTTCACTTCGCGGTTTTTTTCGAAACTTCCATTTCGTAATTTGAAATTATAATCGATAGCAAAGAATTATTGGCATTATTGCGTGCTAAATCTGTACACGTTAACATATTTCAAAAGCGTGGTTGTGAAAGCTGCCCAAATTTCCTTGCTGAGTTAAAATTTAATTCGCCATTTTATTAATAAAGTCTATTTCGCCTTCGCTTAGAAAAAAAAAGTATGATATACGATATTTGTTGAAAATTAAAATACAAATTTTGTGATAAATAAATTGACCGGAAGAAACAATCTTTACTCTTGCTTGGTATTAGTTTTTTTTTTTTAGTTTTAGAATTTATTTAGTTGTAGAAATTACAATAAAAATTAATAGTTTCCTTTTGGCAGCTTTAATATTTCAGTACTGTGCAATTGCTTGGAACCATTCTAAAACTTTAAAATTAAGTAGCAAAGAACACATGATGAACGATGAAAAATTAATTGCAGCGGGCACAGAATTCAGAAAGAAAAACTGACTAGTGAGTTTAAACGTGAATTGGAAGTGAAAGATGATTGAAATCGTATGATGTCTGTTATTTTTGTCAAGATATAGAAAAACTAATTTTCTCTGAGCAGTTTTTGTAAGCTACTGTTTTTTTCTCGTCTCAAACAAAAATTGGTCGTTTTTCGTACCGTAAAGTCTTACTTTGAAACATTTACTAATATGTGAGATTCGAAGCGCGTTGGCAGTTATATAAATTTTATTCATGAAAGTTATTATTTCGTTCGACAGTTATTACAGTTTTGTTCCAGGCAGGTATTCCAATTTTGTACAAACTGTTGAGCGACGCGAATAGTGCTTGTGTATAATGATAACTTCAGGACAGTTACGTTGTTCCAATTGTCGGGACGGACTGGCGGTGCTAATTGGTAATGACATGCATGACTTGTGACGTCACAAGGGAGATTGACTCGTATTTCACTCACCACGCTTTTCGCCCTCAACTGGTAAAAAAAAAAAAAAAAAAAAAAAAAAAAAGTGTTCGGTAAGTTGTAAAAAAAAAAAGTGCGTGGGAATGATATAAGTTCATTGGCGGTGTGTGATGAGCAAGATAGTGATTCTTGTATTAATGAAACATGGGAATGTCTATCAACGAAATGGCCACACACTGCTTAATGTACATGAAATTTTTTTATATTTATAGGCAAAGATAGTAATTTCTGATGGCGCTCAACTTAAGCGATACAATAGGGGAAGAATTAAGTCGCGGGCACTACTGTTAGCATCTATTATAAATAAACTATTTCGTTATTATCTACAAATGAAAGCTACGGAACTAGATGTTTCAAATAACTAAAAATGGCAAGTGTTCGGACAACCAATAATAACTCCCAACTTAATTGAAATCTCCATGTTTAAAACACGATGCGAAAATAGTTTTCATGGGTTTACAGTCAAATGCGACAGCAGATTGCACTTCACTGATGTGGGTCTGGCAAGAGAAACGTAATTAGTATAGGCTACCCAGGTTACGCCAGTTTGATGATCGGGAAACAATTTAATGTTGCAGCGCTACGACTTTGTCATGATTCGCGTTGCATTACATTATCATCTGCTCATCCAATCTAATCCTCTGCGCGTAGGAGCATAGTCTACCAATCGTGTTAAACTTACATTCGGCGGTTGACGTTATTGACATAGGTGGCTACAGTCACACTGCGAAAGGAAGAAAAGGACATTTGAAGTAAGCTATGGAACAACTTAGTAGCTGATGCTTCGACCAGATTTAACAACCTGGCACACTTCTTCACTCCGCAAGCAGGGTTGAAATATTACGTAAGTTTAGTTAAAGTTCGTTTCGTCTTAGAGTGGCCGCACCTGGAAGATTGGATCTCGCTAATAAACAATTAAATTGAATCAAACGTGTACATTTGAGACCGTGCATGCGAATCGGTGTTGTTCTTTGCAGAGTATTACAAACATGACGTCTTCAGTTACAGCGAGGATTTATTACACATCTCACACACACACATATTATATATCAAAACTAAAAATAGTCACGCAACAAAAATAAATCGCAGCTGGGACATTCGTTGCGGCCTTTATTTATGCTAATAAAATAAATCACGATTTTAAAACTGTAAGTGGTCCTTAAAATACTGACACGTCTGTCATACGTTAAAAATTTGGGGTCGTATTCTTTTGTATATTTTAGTTTTTATCGTAAGTTACATTTTCAACTGCTCAAAGATGAATGGGGCAATATTTACAACTACTATTTTGCCGAAACTTCTTTTGAAAACATGTCATTAAAATAAGTTTAATTTTTCTATGTAATAATACTAAACGTGTCGCTTGAAAAAAATTAATTTGTGTTCTTACCGACGGTTTGGCCAAAAAAAAAAAATATAAGGAAATTTGTGATCTCTTGATTTTATAAAGTAACTAGCAGTACCCTCGCCCGCTTCGCTGGGCATCTTTATTATTATATATTTAATATAATTATATATAATTAATATAATTATATATAATTAATATAATTATATATAATTAATATAATTATATAATTACTATCATTAATTGGTTTTATTAGATGTTTATTACAAAATTTTAAATTTACGTTTTACAAATAATTAAAAAAATTTTGGTCATTACAACTTAAGTAGGAAAATTAATTTTAACATATTATTTTTAATAGCAACCGCCTGCGACTTAGTCATTTTTTCATAGATTTTTTCATAGATTTTTTAAATTTACATTAACAGTACAGGTGAGTTTAATCCTTCAATTAACTTCTATTTTATAAGCTATAATTTAACTTCAACTCGGTGTATGTGGGTGTGTTTAGGTCAAATCTTGCAAGTCGATTTTAAACCACTTCCCATTATCCAATTCAGCTGAAATTTCGCATATATGTGTAGTTCCCATAATACATTGTGAAGGTACCACTGAGCTGATCTGATTATGGAGCCCGAAGTTACAAGCAACTTCACGTGCATGTATGTTTAAACCACTTCCCGTTATCCAATTGAGCTTGCTGCAGCAATGTTGCCAGATCTCCCGTCTGTCAAAGACAGACCTTGTGTGGGTGGCAAGCCTGCCTCGATCAGGCAGTGTGGCTTGGCGCGTCCGATCAGCTGCGCTCGCACGCACAGTCGAGTTGCGTCGTTATCTAGTGTATTAATGCTGGTTTTTCATATTACGTAACTATTGCATTTTGCATAAATGTTTTAGTATGTTGGCGAAAGTGTATGCGAAACTTCGATGTATTGGAAATGCTGATTTTAATTAATTTCTCTCCTCACATAGTAAACGTATCGAGTTTGGCCTCGTTGGACTTGTCTCGATGAGTAATTTGGTTGTAGATGGTGATCAGGGTCTGTAGCAATTATGTAACATTGCACATTAACATACATAAAGTTTGTCGTGAGATGTGCATTGCTACATAATATAATATAAAAAAAATTAGTGAAACGAAAAATTAAAAATGAGAGAACTGTAAAAAAAAAAAACTTTTAAAACCAATAATTTATTTCTAACTGCACTAAAATGAGAAAAATAATATATCAGTTAGACAATTTGTAGAACTTAAGATGTGGTCGAACAGCCGTAATTAACTTAACTACAAATTAATATATTTGTATCAAGTATATAGAAGCTTGGCGCAATGTAGAACGTAGTAAGGACACATCTTGCGTAAGGCTCTTGACTATTCAGAGAAAATTGGCAAATAGATAATCGCAGGTAGATTGTCACCAGAACACGTGTGTACGAGGTAGCGACACACTAGTCTCGCGTTCGGAAGGTCCTGGGCTCGATTCCCGGTCCGGCCCCCTTCTTTCAATATTTTAGGATTTCCCGAAATCACTCGAGGCGAATGCCGGAATGGCCGATTCCCTCCCAACTCCGTAATAAAGTGTTCCGTTACTAAGGTCTTGTGACTCTTAAGTGGCACTCAAAACCATAGACTAAAGATGAGGTAGACCGATCTCGCTGGCTGCGCACGACCAATCTCCATGTCCCAACACGTCTAGCAAAAATGGCGTGGATTGGGTTTGAGGTTAGAACACTGTTTAGTAAACAAGTGCTTTTGTGATTTTTTTTTATACTTTAATCAATTTGTAATAATTTTTATTACATTCAAACTGGTAAATGTATTTTATAAATATAATATTGCTTGTCATTTAAAAATTAAGATGTAAACAAACACGTTCATCACTGCTGACCATGTGACTTTGACAGTTGTGTAGAATTGGGGTAGGTCATTGTTGCGTACTATTCCTCGATGTCGAAGCTTAATCGGTTACCCAAGGACGTAACACTTATTGAAAAATGTCGTCTTGTGTTATCACCATTAACTTCTACCGTTTTCCAGTACATAAGTGTTTGTGACTTCATGCGTGATGCAAGGAAAATTGATCAAAATAAATAAATAAATTATTAGTTTATAAGTTTCCCTCACAAATATTTTCGTTTTGTGATTTATTGGTTTGAAATTGTGCAGTGCCAGTTCCAACTATCCCTCATTTGACATGTAATATGTACACGAGAAGTCTCCGCCTGGCTAGTGGTGGCAAGGGTGGGTGTCCTGTAACTAGGAACGGGGCCGCGGTGGTGTAGTGCCTAGACTACTCGTCTCCCACCAAGGCGAACCTGGTCCGATTCCAGGCAGGGTCTCTCCTGGATTTTCGCGCTTGGAAATCGTGCTGGACGATGCCGCTGGTTGGCGTGTTTTCTCGAAGTTTTCCCGTTATCCCCGCCCTTGAATTCCGGCGCTGTTCCATACTCGCCTCATAGACTGTCAAGACAGGGGGGCTAGCATCAGGGAAAACCTGAAAAAGTCAAGGGATTTTACATTTCTGGCTAAGTCAGAGAATTTAGATGAAAAAAAAATTGTTAGGAATGTTTATTAGGAGAATACATAAGCTATTCTAACACTTTTACTGAATGCAGTTCATTGTACTGTTCATTCTTTTGGTTTGTTCTAAATTTATAGAATATTTAAATGCTATGGGCGCTATTTTGTTGGTAGATGTGTAATCTTAGCATTTAAGGGAATAACATCAATGTGTTTCTAAGTTTTGCCATACATGTTGGCCAGGGAGGATATCTGTAAAAGTCAGGGAATATGTTATGTGGATACTGCTAGCCACCCCTGTAAGAGCCACCCGGACTTCTCCATTCCACTCCAATAGCTAGTGATGCCACGGTGGCTGAGCGGTTAGCTTGCTCGCATCCCACCAAGGCGATCCGGGTTCAATCCCCTCATTTGGGAATCGTGCCGGACGATGCCGATGATCGGCGGGTTTTCTCGGGGATCTCCCTTTTCCCCCGCCCTTTTATACCGGTGCTGCTCCATACTCATATCAATCACCCTCATCGGCTCTCAAGACCTCGATGTTAAGAGCCGCCAAAATATCTTCAATCACTCCAGTAGCTAGGTTACGATTTCACTTTCCGTATAGAGGCCTAGCAGGCCATTGTCTAAGCATCCATTCGCTAGCCGTTTCAAATAATTCACATTACCGGAGATAAATCAGCGGTGGACTTGTAAATTACGCTTTCCCGGACTTGCCTATTTCGGACGTTTTACGTTGATTGTGCAACGTATGCAGTTGCCCGATTTCTGTGGATGATTCTCTAACTTTTACGTCGCTGCGTCCATTAGCTAATGCATCCACATCAGTGATGGTTTCGTGAAATGGATGGTCTGTCGCTATCTCTGACTAATAATCGGTGGCACTTTTTACATCCGTTACGTTCTAACGATCGTGAGGTTTATTTAATTTGAAAGAGGAGAGAGTGGATTATTTATACCCTTGAATTAAGAGCGCAATAAACCTAAAATTGATAATTTCGTATGTGTCAAAAACGGTTTTTGTCGACACATACACGTGAAGTCGTATCAAGAAAATAAAATAGGTTTAACAGTTTTGGGTTCTTGCATATCAAATCACAACTTTCATTTTATTTAGCTTTTTTAAAAAAAAATTATAAATAAAAAACTAAGCCACTTGCAGAAATGAGATAATTTATACTAACTTAGGAGGAAAAAAGTTCCATGAGCTACCTAATGATATCTGCGTGATCACGGAGAAAAATATTATTGCATTGTTCTTAATTGTTGAATGAATAAATATTTGTGCATATTTTAATATTTTGCTGTAAGTAAATTTTTGTGAAATAAGTTTTAATAACTGCTTGAAATTTACTAAGACCATACCTTTCAGCTTCCTTTACTTGATTTTTTTTTTAATTTTTTGGTTTTATTTTATTTGTATTTTACTGAAACAATAAAACTAACTTTAACATGTTGATATGTTTATTTAATGTCACAATTTGAGTAGCGTTTTTTCATGGCGTTTTCAGGGCAGAGGTAAGGGAAATGCTGGGCTGGGCTGTAATCTAGCAGTCATCGGTTCCGTACTGTTAACACGTGGGTGTATTCTGTCTCTTTTAGTGGGTTTAGGAACCGGGGGGGGGGGGGGGATGCAGTGGCGATGGAAACAGGGAGGTAGCTGGTTGGGGGTTGTAACCCCCTCCCCTTCTGCCCCTAAGGTTGTCTACAATTAGTATTAAAGTGATTAAGATACATTTAATTAGGATAAAACTATGCAATTGCTGTGAACTATAATAGGTTTTTTATTATATTGCGAAGTAATTTTTCTCCCAGTATTTATCCGAATTAACACGCGCGTCAGTCGCGATGATGTCTGTGTGACTTACCTCCCCTTCACACTTAGGTCAGAGTAATCCCCCGTCCCCTCTTACTCCCTTGAGAAATTTATGGCTATACCGTTACTGAAGAGATTCAAATAGGGGGATGGTTCATAAGCTGCCGTAAATTGACGAAGAAAGGAAAAGTGTATCCTGGAATATTTTTTTTCATAAACCTAATATCTCCACAGTCGAAGGATGTCACCTGAAATCTGTTGCGAGTCTGTGACTTAAAGTCGCTCGTTCGGCGAAATAAATAACAAAAAAAAATTCGGACTATACTGAACTTATCTAGACCAAATTAATATTCTTCTCTAGGTTTCGTTTAACTATTTTACGAAAAAAAATTTTTCTTCTAGTTAAAAACAACTACTCGTTATTTAAGCTCCAGTTGCTAAACAAAATGTACAGTACAGGTCTGCCACCAGCCCTGAATCTGAAAACCTGGTTCCTGTATATAAAAATCCTGTAAAATGCTGGAATCATTGGGTAGAATTCTGTAAAAACCTTGGAAATAAAAAAAATTGCAAATTACATAAAGAAAATTGGATATGAGAGACGTTCACATATTTAATGTAGTTGTTTTGGTTTGGAATGTGAAAACCATGGTAATTATTTTCTCCACTCATACTTATACTTTCATTATAACGACTCTATCGGCGATAATTTTTGTTTCCTCACAATTGTGATATCAATGCCAAATGCAAAACACGGTCACCGAATTCGGATTGCATACGTAAAAACGGCAATTCGTGGCAAAGGTTTTTTTTTTCTTTTTTTTTTCCTTCAAATAATGGCCGTGGCCTTTGCATACGATCATACAGCAAGGAACATAAATATGTTGATAACTGTATATCTACACCAGTGAATACTGAAGCTTAATATTTTAGACATACACTATTAAAGCAATGGCGAGTATCTAAAATATTTCGCTTAATTATTCACTTCCGTTGTAAGAGTCTTTCAAACAAATGCATCAGTGAAACTGACACACGTCGCTGTGGGCGCTAGTGTCGCATGTACGCAGCAGCCACTTTGAGCAAAACTGAAAAAAGGAAAAAAGAAAAAAATTAAAAGTTTAGTTTTGGAATTTTCTACAGTGTTAAAAATCCGTAAAAAACGGATAGAATTCGTAAAAAACGGATAAAATCCGTAAAAAGGATAAAGTCCGTTAAAACGGCAGGCCTGGATAGTAACAAAGTTCTCAAGAAGGTTATGTCAAGAGAAGAGGTGTGGCAAAACGAGGACAGCCATGTATCCGAGTGAGTAGTGTTTTCCCCTGTTGACTGCCAGCCGTAGTATTTTCCCCTGTTGACTGCCAGCCTGCCTACCAACCCGGCAGCCACGAACATCAAATGGCGGAATCAATGTTAAACGAAAATCCTTCTCATTGCTTCAATTCTAGAGATAACTATTTCAAAAAAATGTATTTTACGTGAAATTTCTTAAGGAATGTTGCTATTGTAAGACATCTTGCGGATTGTTTTGTTTAATGTATTTTTTTCGAAAATGTTTTATTGAAATTTACATACATATAACAAAAAATCAATAATTTTTTTTTTTTTTTTATAATTTTATATATCAATATTTTCCGAGAAAGTGGCTTCAAAAATGTGTGTTTTTTTTTTGTTTGAAATAGCTATCTTTAAAATCGACGCAGTGAGAAGGAATCGCGTTTAACATTGATTCTCCATTTGAAGTTCGTGGCTGCCGGCTTGGTAGGCATCGTGTCTCGAAATTTTGCTGGAATCAAGATCGTTGTTCCTACACAATTTAAGGTACTAAAGAGCATGACAATAATACGATTTGGGGAGGGGGTGGACAAATCCTATGTGTTGTACCCGCACAAAAAATTCTGGGAGGGGGGGGTGTGGATCATAATGTACATTTCTTACCCGTTTTCCGTGGTTCCTTTGCCCCTGAAGAATTTATAGATGCCCAGTAGACTTTGAACAGGCATGTCACACAAATGATGAAAAATCTAAAGGTTTCACGGATTTGTACCCGGGGAAAATTTTCCATATACGATTCACAATACTGGTGTGTATAGGCTATTCACAACAAAATGAGCACTGCCTTAGGTGGGAACCACGTGTGGATTTTGTATTGAAGCATAGGCTGTTCACGGTAAAGTGAGCACTTTGGACACCCTAGTTACTTTTTTTCTTTCAGCCATTTTGTATACTTTAACCATCTTTTTAAAATAAATATTGCCACGTAAGTAATAAACACAGTGTGTATTTTCCATCGCATTTGAATGTTAACGTCTAGGGCTAATATAAAATACATTTATTGACTATTATTCCAAATGAGAGGGCTTTCAAAAGTGCTCACTTTACCGTGAACAGACTATATATAGACACAAATAAACTCACACGTTTTGAATCAAACTTTTGAAAAATGCATAATGTGTTTGGTTGTTTTTGAAATAGTCCTGTATTACATGCGTTTTATTCTTCTGTTAGCATAGTAGTATCTTATTTTGTATTACTTTGAACTTTTAATTATATTTTATCTATAAATTATAATATTGAATTTGTAATTAATGTGAATAAAAATAGAGAAAATGTGTGTGTTGGTAATGCCTAGTAAGAAATAGTTCTTATGGAAAGTATAATTAAAGTGAGTGTGCACGAATGCGGTGCGCTGTCCCTTTGATGCAATTTTATAGACTTGGTTAAGCTTTGTTTGCATGAGGTGGAGGAATATCCTGAAAGTAGAACTTTAGCAGGGGTTTAGGAAAGTTGGAAGTAACCGTGAATGAACTATAACAATATTAAGTTACGCGTATAGGCTATTCACGGTAAAATGGGCACTTCTGAAAGCTCTCTCATTTGGAATGATAGTTAGAAAATATATTTTATTTTAGCCTTAGCCGTAAACTTTCGAGTGCGGTGAATTATCCACGCTATGTTTATTACTTACATGGTAATATTTATTTGTAAATATGGTTAAACTAGGACCTTCACTTTACGGTGAACAGATTCAGGCCTCGGATGGAGTCCTGGCGAGTGAAAATTATATGGACTTCAATGTCGACAGCTTCACAGCTCAGCTACCAACAAACTTATACCTCCACCGCTATGTTCCGCCTACGTATTACTTTCAAGTCCTTTCTCATTTTCATTTTTATACCCCTCCTCGCATTACCATTGCCTTCCATTAAAGCTGTAGCACCATTCAACGTAACCATGCGTCGACATGCAGTACGAAGTTAAGTTTGCCAAATTGTATTTAAATAATGAGATAAAAAAATTTTACGGTGTAATTGTTTGTTATAATTTATAGTGAGTGTATTTTCATTAAGTACTCGTGTCAAGTCATATTTCCTTTCTAGAAGCTACGCGATTTTCGCTAGTGATTTACGAACCAATGAGAACGTTTTTGCAACCCACTGACCGAGTAACGAATTAGTGTTGTCTCGCTAGATTCGAATTGTTTAGTTAATTAGGTTCATCATCCTTCAAGCATTCGCATCTTAGGCCAGTCCTTAGTATTCGGGACATTATTCTTGCAACATCCGTGCATACTTATTTACAGATCTCGATAACTTGCACAAAACATCGTAGCCGATTGCTGAACACATAACATTAAGTGTGTCATGCCAGCATTTGAAGGAAAATTGTGAGAATTCAGCCCCACACAAATATTTCAAAATGAATTTAACTTGCTTATAAGGCATAAAGTGTGCATTTACTATTCGCCTTGAACTTGAACATTGCCAAACAAAAAAGCACTTTACCCTGTTGTGAATGAACATGGAATATAATCAGTATTCCTAGTTAGAATACTTTACAGTTCAATCCTTGTAGTTTTATTGAATAATTTTACACATAATTGTCATAAGCCGTCGTAAATTATAGTGGTGAGACGTGGGACTATATGAAATGTGATTCGCACATTGAGGCAATTGTAGGCCTACTTTAAGTAACAGTACCAAGGAATTAACTATTTTATATTATGTATACGCGCCAGCTGTTAATGACATGATGGTTGGCTTTTGCATGCTGCAGTCGATGACCCATGAATTTTATCATATGCATGCTTCTATTTAATTCACACGGGAAGCCCAGAAACAATTTTTCGGCAGTGGAAACGCACTTTAACGTGCTTTCTCAACTTCTCTCTGAAGTTTTTTTTGGCTTTAAACTTGTTTCTTCAGAATGATATTCAATTTCCGCTGGTAAAAAAAAAAGCGTTTCCAATTGGACCAGAGCGCGCCTTTATTTTTATATTGTGGCCGTGTCGAAGATACGGCCGTAGGTTTTACGTGAATAATTTTGCAGTAGCAGGTAATATTTTCTTTGGGGTATCGGAATGAAATGAAAATAACGAACTGTATACTTGGATTTCACGGCTTAAGAGTGGGATGGACCCCCGCATTTTTTTGTGAAATAGTTGGCGCGAATACGCGTATCTCGGTAAATAAATGTTCTGCAAATACGACTTTTTGTCAGACAAGATAAAAAACAATTCTTTTTTTTTTTGTCATGTGGAGTGCATTCGTGGAGAAAAAAAATTCGTGAAAATGGTCAAATATCGCATTTTTAAAGCTTACATAAGCAGTTTCCTTAAGCGGCAACAGAAAAGTACAAAGATACGGGCGTAGTTTAATCAGTGGTCTTACATTGCGTGTAATGAAACCCCACTGTTACAGATCTAATTTCGACAGTAGTGACACGACGGAAACACTGCACGCCTTGCGCATAGGAGCGATGAGGCACTAAAAGTGCGTGTTAGTGTCGCCCGTTTCGCTCTCTAGTTTCTTGAACTTGGACACGTAGATCCATCCCACTCTTAAGCGGCGACCCTATCATTTTATTACTGCAAAGTCCAGTACATGCCCCTATGCTAGTTTTGAGTGTTTGCGGTAAGGCAGTGCGAGAAGGCTGTTTTCGTATATTTTGAGCTGCGGGTATTTTTAAAATTTTCAGAAATTACGTTTGCTGTAGGCTGTTCACGGTAAAGTGAGCACTTTGTAAGGCCCTTCTATATTTTTCCTTTCATACAATTTCCATCTTCCTGTTGATTTTTAATATAAACATTGTAATGTGACCAATAAACACTGTATACATTTCACCACCCTTAAAATTTCATGCCTGAAGATATATTTATTAGTGGTTAATGCTTGTTAGGAGGGCCTTAAAGTGCTCACTTTACCGTGAACAGCCTATAAGTACATATCAATATTAACTGAAACAATGCCTCTAAGTTCCCTTGTTTTCATTTTTGTAAATAATGTATGATTCCGGCTTGTGATTGTACAAAAAGAATGAAATCATTTTCTTTTTCACTTAAAATGACATATTATGTACACAAACTGAGCATTATATAAAATTATATGTACATTGCCATATAATCAACTACCAACGTCAGAGCAATGTGTCTGCAGGCATGTTGAAAATGGGATAAATTCACTCTATTCTCCTTTCAAAGTCAGCAAAAACGTCCCGGAATTATTTCACACGACAACGCCTCCCACAGTTGGCAGAAAACCCGCACACGTGTCACCCATGTGTTGGCAACCCTGCCTGCCGTCTTGAGGGATCAAGGCCGGTCTTACACCATCATTTTTGTCTTTATTTTGTCTGCTGAGTGTACTTTTTTCTTATCTGTGCCATTCTGCTGCAGCGGAGTTGGTCACAGCAGATGTCATGTCTGCAAACAATCAAGGAATTTTCCTTTCTTATTAATATAAGCGGCTCCAATAATCTAAAGAATGTTTTTTTTTTCTGTAAACGAAGAAATAAATTTTCTCCGTTAAAATAATTGTACAGTACAGAAGTCTGTGAATGTATTGTATTTCTATGCTGTACGTACGTAAATTCTTCAATTTTTTCAGGACGCTATATCCTCTTGAGAGTACTGGAATGATTTTATGCGAAAAGTACATATGATGCACTGTTTTTATTTGTATATTTACAATCTCGTGCAACATATCACGTAGGCGGGCAGCCTATACCGTCGCTAAATGGCATTCACGTTCTTTATAGCAGCAAAAGAAGAAATATGCGATTGTCATATTGTAGCATAAGTATTCTAGACATTTTTAAAATTTCCCTTCAACATTAATTTTTATTGTAATGTATCTACATGAGGCTTCTACTTTTTTTTTTCGACCCTTTTTTTTTTAGATGTGAATACATCTTATAAGAAGCCAAGATAACTTCAGTAAATAATTCTCACTATTACGCAGTTTTTTTATTGTGTATGTGTTCTTATGTGTCGCATGAATGGTAGTCTGTTATTCAGTTTTACTAAATAGAATGTGGAGAATGAATTTTTGTAATACGTAAGTAGAATGATTTGGAGAAGTTTGAGGCAAGAGGCTGGGGAGCCGGAGTCGACATCATGCTCTATCATTCCGGTCGGTCAGTGGCAATATTAAATCCAGATGACCTTGATCCCATGCCCGTGACAATGAATCACCTTTAACGCAAAAGAAATGCGAAAAAAATCCCCAAAAAATTGTAAAACCCTAAAAAAATTCTAAAAAATTAATCAAATATTATAAATATTTATAAAAAATTATAAAAAATATATTTAACAATTTTATTTAAAAATTATTATAAAAATCTATATAAAAATTACATTTGGAGGTCCCACAGCATCACGTCCAACAGAAGACTGACCCACCACCAATGATTATCATTGGTTAATTAGTCGACATACCTCCACCCCTATTACCCATACTCATTCTGTCGCACTTAGCCATCTTATTTTGCTTTGTCATTTGTTTACATTTTCAACACCTAGGTGGCACTGATGACTCCAACCAACATGTTAGATCTGGGTGACCTTCACCTTGACCTCACATCTGTGACCTTGACCCCGTGCCTATGAACTTGGATAACTGTGAGCTCTAAAATAAATCCTAATTTTTTTTATAAAACCAAAGAAAATTTTTAAAAAACTTTAAAAAGTAAAGAAGAAATTAAAGGCTTGTTTATTTCATCAATCTTCCGATCAATCTCGCAATCTTTCCATCAATCAGCACCGCACTCAGCCCCACAATCAGTACCACAATCAGCAATCTACACCAATCCGTACCAATCCAGACTCCAATATATACATGAATCCATACACCAATATACACCAATCCACACGCCAATCCATACCAATTCTTCGCAATCCTCTTTCGCAATCCACAGCACTCTACGACAATACTTCGCAATCCACAGCAATCCTTCGCAATCGTCTTCCACAATTCACAGCAATCCTTCGCAATCTTCTTCCACAATTCACAGCAATCCTTCGCAATCTTCTTCCACAATTCACAGCAATCCTTCGCAATCTTCTTCCACAATTCACAGCAATCCTTCGCAATCTTCTTCCAAAATTCACAGCAATCCTTCGCAATCCTGTTCCACAATTCACAGCAACCCATGCCAATCCTTGGATCAATCCCAATGCTTGGATCAATCCCAATGCTTGGATCAATCGCAATCCTTGGATCAATCGCAATCCTTCGCAATCCTTCACAATCCACAGCAACCGATGCCAATCCTTAGATCAGTCCCAATCTTTCTATCAATCCCAATCATTTGACCAATCATTCGGTTATTCCACACCCAAGTTTATAGAAATTACATTCATTCGCCAACTGTATCCAAATTTGTACATGTCGACAGAGTTAATTATTTGTATGCAGTCAACTATCTATACATTTCTGTACTAGTCTTTATCATTTTATATGCGGATATTTATGTTAATAGTAGAGTCCTCGTGGCACCATTTTAAAGTTGAGGGAAAAAAGGGGCACAACACACAAAAATTAAGAAAAATCAATTATTTTATTATAAAAATTTATTATTATTTCGTCATTACAACTTCAGAAGCAGTTTATCACATCATGCGATATCCACGACCCTTCAGTTTACTAATGATTGAAGATATCTCGCAAATACGCGTGAGATAGCCGTGTTTTTGAGGGTCAATCAAATATCTGAGTATCAACAAGTTCATCCGGGTCTTCGGGAAGTATGTAGCCAGTATTCTCAGCGTCGTCTGCCTTTTTCATGTCGCTTATTGCAGCAAATGTGTTGGAGGGGTGTGTCAATGCATCAGTGTATCAAGAAAATCGCCATCATCATCAGCACTATCACTGTCTTCATGTTCGTTTTCGTCAATGCCCTCTTCATGGTCATCTTCGCCTCCTGTTTTGTGTTCTATATAAAATTGGCTTTTTGTAGCAAGAGTTATGTGCTCAATAGTATTTAGATCCGATGACCGTTTATTTTCAAGTTCGTAGACTTCGCGTGGAAGTCTTGCAATTGTACATTCCACACAAACCGACTCTACTGCACTCATTCCGTCTTTAGCATTAACTCTCTTATCATAATCGACTGTCGGATCGGTACCGATCGATGTAGTAAAAGGTATTGCAGGCGACACTTGTGAACTTCCGGTAGACTAATCCTTGCAGATCTCAGTATGTTCTTTCATTGCATCGTCTTGCACAAACTGCATGGGACAATGTCTTGATGCTTCATCGCGCGAAAATTACTCTTCGTACAGGCCGTTCTTTCATGCCGTAGGTGAAAAACTCGATCGCAGAATCGGCACTGGCGAAAACCAGTTAGCGATGATGCAGGTCGCGGATCCATCATCGTTGAGGTCGAAGGCAGCCCTTCGTATTCGCGATTTATCTTTGTGGTATGACGAGAGAGCGCTTCCAAATCGATGTTCACCTCACGGTGTCAGAACGTATACTGTAATTCTTTTTCTATTTAAATGCGGTTATTTTTACTGTAAAAAGCCTAGCTTGTGTCCACAAAAGACTTCCACCATAAAATTTATATATAAAAATATATGGGTGCACTCTGAGAAAACCCACATACTCGTTAGCCCCAGATGAAAACATGTGCAGATAATTATATATAGAATTTTTCTAATTTATTTTATACATAATTATGTATATATAAATATGGGAATATAGCATTATTTAAATTTCTATATTTATATATACATAATTTAGCATATTATTAAGCATATTAGAAAAACATATCGCTGAAGACGATGATGGGGATTTTCTCGATAACTGACACACCCCTCCAACACATTTGCTGCGACAAGCGACATGAAGGCAGAAGACGCCGAGAATACTGGCTACATATTTCCCGAGACCCGAATGAACTTGTTGATAGAATCGGATATTTGATTGACCTTCAAAAACAGGCTATCTCACGCACATTTACGAGATATCCTTAATCGTTAGTAAACTGAAGGATCGATGATATATCTCATGATGTGATGAACTGCTTTCTTCTGAAATTGTAGTTACAAAATAATCATAAATTATTGTCATAACTTAATTGGTTTTTCTTCATTTTTCTCTCTCGTGTATATTTTTCCCTCGCAACTTTAAAGTGATGCTATGAACACTCAATTACTGACGGAAAGATCTGCACATAGAATGACTATAAAGTCTTTAGTATAAAAATGCATGGATAGTGGACTACAAAAATAATTAATTCTGTCGACGTGTACAAATTTGGAGACAGTTGGCGAACGAATGTAATTTCTATACATATAGGTAGGGGACCAACCGAACAATTGATCGGAGATTGATCAAAGGATTGGAATTGAACGAAGGATTGGCATGCATTGCTGTGGATTATGGAGAAGGATTGCGAATGATTGGGACTGATCAAAGGATTGGCGTGGGTTGCTGTGAATTGTGGTGGAGGATTGCAAAGGATTGTCGTGGATTGCGGAGGAAGATTGTGAAGGAGTGGTGTGTGGATTGGTATATGGATTAATGTGTGTATTGGTGTGTGGATTTGTATGTGATTTGGGATGTGGAGTGGTGTGGATTCGTGTGTGGATTGGTGTGGATTTTTAATTGCGATGCTAATTGATGGAATGATTTATTAAAACAAACAAGTCTTCAATTATTTTTTAATGATATCTTTTGGAATTTTTTGGATTTTATAAAAAAAAATCTAGATTTTCGTTTTCGGTTCAAGGTTATTCAAGGTCGTAAGCACTCGGTCAATTACACAGATGTTAAGTCAATGTGAAGGTCGCCCAGATCTAACAATGTTGGTCGGGGTCATCAGTGCAACCTAAGTGTTTAAAATGTAAATAAATGACAAACAAAAAACCAAGATGTCCTCATACGACTGAATGAGTATGTTTGAAGGGGATGGAGGCATGTCGACTAATTAATCAATGAGAACTATTGGTGGTGGGAGTCAGTCGTCTGCTAGACGTGGTGCTGTGAGGACCTGCGGAAATGTAATTTTTTAATACAATTTTAATAATAATTTTAAAATAAATATCAGTTTTTATAAATGTTTTAGGATTGTATTAACTGTTTACAGGTTGTTACAATTATTTAGGAATTTTTTTCTATTTTTTGGGGGGTCAAGGTCATTGAAGGTCACGGGAATGGGGTCAAGATGGTCACCTGGATCCAATATGGCCGCCAACCGACCGGAATGGCGGAGCATGGTGTAGGCTCCGGCTTTGAACCCCCAGCTCCATGTCTAAGATATCTCCAAATCATTCTACTTAAGTATTTTCCAAAGTATTACTACTGCATGTTAGAAATTTTATTAATTATTTTTTGGGAGTCAGTAGTGGCAGCTAGGGCAGATATCGTCATGGCCTGTTCCTATTTTATACTCGAGACAAGTTTGTAAACTTATTTTATCTACTGGCTGAGTAAGCGGCGACATATTTAAACATCTAGGAACTATATTGCACCACGTGTTGAGTTATTTCTTTTACAACATGTTTTAATATTAAATTACGTAAGTTTTCTCGTACTCTTGTTGTTAAGGCATTTCGTTAAAACGTATAATCATGAGAATGTAAGGAAACTTCATTAAAGAAAAAAACATGGTGGATGGTGGATTGAAAATATCATAAACGTTACTGCATGAAGGCATTTATATTTTCTGACGTTATCAACCAGCTAAGCGCTATATACAAACACATCCCAACTTCATACTTAGCGACAACTAGCCTAGCATCAGGCATCCGTGGCACTATGAATACTTGACCTCATTCTGCTTGCTCAAAGAGCGTACGAAAGCTGTGAAAATTGTCATTTCACAAACAATATATTTGAAAACTATTTGCCAAAATTTTTCTTTGTAACACTTAGAGTGGAATATTGCATGCGTACCACACACACACACACACACACATTATATATATATATATATATATATATATATATATATATATATATATATATATATATATATATATATATAAAACATACCATATTTCTCATGTACCTCGATGTTTTTTTATAAACGTGAAGTCTACAGCAGGCCTACGTATTTGATAAAATATGCAGTAGCTTTATATCACCACATCACAAAATGTAGAAAATTTGCTCTAATACCTGTAGTAATACAGAAAATAATCTTAGCAGCTAGTTCCCAAAAAACTTCTTTAAAAAAAATACTGTCTTTAAAAAAAATACTGTGTACGTTTTCAGGTTTTCTATATAATTTTATTGCCAAAAAATAATCAGATTATACCGCCAACTTTAAATTTAAACGATATTAGTAAATGAGTATGAGAGTAACGGTTTCCAAATTATTTACTTAGGTCTGTGTGTTTATTTGCACATAGTGCAGAAGAAATGTATAGTTACATATGTACAATTATTGCATAATCAACTTTAATAAAACATAAAAACGATTTGGAGCTATATCACAGCTGAACACGTGTCATCCTATTCGTGCCTGTTTTATCAGAAAAATTGTAGCGAACAGAACTGGTGGTGTAAATTGTGTGAACAGTGCGAGATATTGCCAACGTAAGTTCATAAAAATGGAACTATTAATGGCAGTTTTGATTGCCGCCTGAAAATTTACACATAGGCCTGTTAATAAACGACTCATATTCGGAACAATGATAAAAATAGGTTAATTCACGGTTCTTAATTAAGTTGTTGTGCTATGTGAAACTTATGCATTGGCGTCATAAAAATAACTGTTAATCTTGGGCACCTAAAAACAAGATAGGCTATGTTAATTGTAAGCGAGTTAGTCGTAAATAGACCGTTTATGAGCAAACGTTCATAAATACGCGCTAAACAGGTTAACTCAGTTGAAACTACAAATGTAAGGCTGCAGAAAGCTACATAATAAAATAAACCCGTAACAGTTGACTTGATTTTGCATATGACGTATAAAACTTCATTTCCATAGGTACGAAAATAATTTATGTTTGTGTTGTGAAAAAAAAAAAAAGTAGATTGAAAATAATGTTTATATTACAGTTACGGACAAGTGTAAATTTCGAAAACTAAGTTTTCAAAAAATTTCGTACTCAGCGGGTGAAAATTGATGCCTGGAAAGTAAATAGACTCTTTCCGTTGTTTTAATATTTAATTTGGAAGGATGACACCTTTTATGAAGTAATAGGTGCGATAAATGGTACTAATTTAGTTGCATTTGGGTAGTGGTTTTCCAGCGCCTGCTAACAAATGGACAGCCGTAAATAATAATTATCTAAATACCGCCACAAAACAAATGAGAACGTGTACGTATATAGGTGTTCACGGTAAAGTGAGCACTTTTGAAATCAACCCTTGAAAAATGTCACTGCCCCTACTGTAGGGACCACGAAAGTAGCGAGCTGCGTCCCGTCGTTCCAACAACAGACATTGCTCGGCACGGATCGGCAGAATGATGGGGGAGGGGGGGGGGGGCGAGTTTCTGACTGCCCGGCAGTATATTACGCGTTCTAAAAATATGCAGTGCAGTGATGAAAGTGCAGCGTTTACTTATGTATATGTGGAAACGTGAAAATATATATGTAGGTTAACACGTTGTAAATTGTAACACTATATAAATATACGTAAAATTTGCAACACGTAGAGATTGTAAAGAAAATGTAACTAAAGTTGTGAAAATCACCACAGAGAAGGCAGTGTTGGTTTTATTCACAGCTCACACTAACCAAGAGGGGCAAAAGCGCATCTCGCAGACATGTGAAACAAGCCGATACGAAACCATTAACATAGTACCAGATCGCGATAACTACAAAGAATGAGTACCCAGTTGTTATAAAGGCTGAGCCGAACACGACGTAGCACTGTCACTATCACTGCATCCGTCACTGTGGTCGGTTACACTGTTACTTGATGATGACAGGAATTCGTCATCGTCACTATCTTCACTTAAATTTATTACGAACTGGTCCATTACCATGCCAATCATGCAGTACCTCTTCCAGTATTCATTTTATAATTTCTCAACATGGTTGCAGTAGCATACCCAGTCATCCTCCGTAACAGAGTTCGCAGCTTCCAGTGTGCGAGTCTGAAGTGCTTGCGCGGAAAACTCTCCCACGGTATTACATTCCCGAATTCACCTCTTTATCTTTGCCCACGCTAGTTCAGTAGAGTTGAACTCACGTGTATGGCGGGAGTCGAATGACACGATGCCCCGGACCTTGTAAAAGTCGATCAACCCGAAAGATTTTCTCTTTTGGTTTGTGTTTTTCAATTAGTTCCGCCAACACACATTTCAACTACTTTTCGTCACACTGTACGCCTCTTCGTTTTAGCCATGAAGTCATTTCGTTTTTGGTAATGTACTTCGAAGGAGGATTATCGTCCTGTTTTGAGCGGTATGGCGCGTGTACATCAATAATCCCTTTGGGAGAAATCCACGTCTTGAAACTAATCTGCACCAGTATTAGCCTCTTGGTTGCACTTCCTGTAGTTATTTCCATTACGTCATGCTTGCGTTGCCAGCATTTCGCGAATGTGAGATTTGTATCCACCCGCGACTCGAGGTAAAACACATCCTTACCTTCCGACCTACACTGTCTAATTTGTGTGAGATACTTGGAGCGCCACGCCACGATATCAGCTCGCTCGATCAACAAACGCCGCTTGTCTTTGCACCGTTTCCAGACGTAACCCATGCTTCGCAATAATCTCTTGTGCGATGAAGGGCTCCACTGCCAACCTATTTTGTCCTTTAAAACGGGAATCAGTTTGCGCATTGTGGGAACAGCTTTCTTTACTCCATAGAATTCCTGGATAGTATCTCTTATGACACGTTTATCGAAGCTGTCGATCTAAAATTTGCGATATTTTCGTGGCCTGCACAAACGAAAAGGACTATAGTAATCTTAATTAGCAGAGATAAATAAACATACGCACGTCTGTCCTATCGTGTACACCTGACGTAAACAACGTTAAATACTTTTTTTCGTGCATCACTGATGCACATTACACATGTCTAAAATGCATGACTTACCTCTTTTCCCCTCGTGTTGTATGCGGTTCATTTGGCATTGTAATTTGTTTCTTCCGAATACGCATCACCGTTGCTTTGCTTACATCTGAATAATTCGCAGCACGTGCCGTTGCTTTGTGACTAGGAATCGAAAGGCATTTATCACGAGCTTCATCACATATTGATATTACTTTACCAATTATTTCTCTCTCTTTGCTGTGAATCACCTTATTACTTTTCCTACGCTTTACATTCCGCTCCATTATCCGTAGCCAATATACGTTAAACTGTTAGTAGCGCAGGAAGGGAGGCGGAATCCCCCACTGCAAGCCACTCACTTCCCCTACTGCGCCTATAGTAAAGTTGGCAATGGCGGACGGAAAGTAGTTCCACGTTTTAGAGTTGAATTACAAGTGTGTGGTAAACATTTATGAATACTAAGATTGTACATTTGAATTATTGTTTATGTTTAATCCATATTATTGCAAAATGATTAAGTTTGTGAAAGATTTACTGTTCTAATAATTACACAGTTTCACGTGCCAAAGCATGAATAAAGTGAGCAGGCCCACGGCAATGATAATTTAACGTACGGTGGAAGAATACACAATGTGCATACAAGTAGATCTTAAGCAGGGCTTTCAAAAGTGCTCAGTTTAACGTGAACAGCGTATAATATAAAGTACTTAGCGTGTCGCTGCGTTACTACGATAGCGTGGCAGTATTCCGTACAGTGGCGTTTCCTCATACCACACGTAGTCTACCTAATGTCACCGTAATGAACAGATCTTTGCGACACTCGTGAACGGAATGTTATTGGCTATTTACGGTAGAGTGAGCACTTTTGAAAGCCCTTTCATTTAAAATAATAGTAAGTATACTTTTTTTTAGCCTTATACGTTAATTTCCGAGTATAGTGGAATATACACACTGTGTTTGTTACTTACATGACAATATTTATTAAAAAGGTGGTTAAAGGATAAAAAATTTCTGAAAGGAAAATGTAACTAGAGCCTCAAAATTGCTCAATTTACCGTGAACAGCCTATACCTACTTAGCTTGCGGATTATTGGAGGAGTTGACTATATGAATTTATAAAGTTAAAGTTAATTTTTAAATTCGGTTATTTATATTAAAATATTACTTTATAAATCTATATAACTATCACTATACGGTAAAAAGTGCCACAAATGGCTTTATCAATCTCTTATTCAATAAGTCTGTTGAGTTGCAGAACTAATTTCTAAAAACAGCATTTAAACTGCATTTTATTCTTTAAAATAATACTGTACTGAAACCATATGTAGCAGCTGGGAATTTCGAGTTGATGCCCAGCATAGACGTGAAGGTAATCTGTTAGATCCTGCCTATAATTACTGCCAACTGTCGGTTTTTTGATTCTGGCAACGTACACACACACTAAAGATTGCAAGAGGGCAGCGGTGGTGTAGTGGTTAGACTACTCGCCTCCCGCCTAGACGAGCAGGGCTCAATTCCCGGCGGGGTCGCTCCCGGATTTTCGCATGTGTTAATCGTGCCGGACGATGCCGCTGGCCGGCGGGTTTACTCGGGGATCTCCCGTTTCCCCCTCGCCTTCATTCCGGCGCTGCTCCATGTTCACCTCGCTTCACACTCATCGACTCTGAAGACCTCGGTGTTCTGAGCTGCCCAAATCTCTTCACTCACTCGCCAAAGGTTTTAAACATTGTATTTGTTATAACTGCTCCATACTGCACATATTTAGATTTTCGAAACTTTCTCGTCCATGCAGTTCAAAACAACTTGAGTGAAGTAACATCGTATATTTTACAGGCATTCGCACAATTAATTGGCAGGGAACGTTAAGCTTCGTGCTATATTGGGAAATTAATTGAACTTTCCCCACTGTGTTGACTAAAAGAAGGGCTCACGGCAAAGAGGGAAAACATTTTTAACCAACCAAACCACGCAAAACGAGCAAGAAATCGCATAAACAAAATTTTGTATTCACAGATTGGTATTGGAATAAATATATTATACGAGTAACCCATTAGTCGGAAATCAGCAAAAAGTATATTAAAAAAACCAGAAAATTGGGAAAACAACAAATAAAAAGGAGACAAAAATACAGTTAAACTGACGAACGAAAAAAAAAAAAAAAACAACAACAATACCAGTATAAAACAAATATATCAACAATACAATTTTGAGGAGGGGGGTGGGGGCAATATTTGCAACAAATATATAAGATCAAAGAATTACGATACGGTCCAATAGGATTATAGTTAAAGATAATATAACGCCACAGAAAGAATGTAAGGAAATTAAATGACAAATTAATTAAGGAATAAGTAACGGATGTGAGATAGTACAAAGGAACAAGTTGTTTGTCACGACGTTGGTAATTAAGGAATAAGTAACGGATGTGAGATAGTACAAAGGAACAAGTTGTTTGTCACGACGTTGGTAACTGTTGCAGCATTTCCCGTCCTCGGGTAGACATAGAAGTTAATAAAATGTTTAGGTAATCTCAGTATGTTATTTACTAACACTATAGCTACTAATCGCAAAAAAAAATTATATCGGAGTTCCTACTAATCAATTATATATTTTTTTTTTTTTTTTGGGTTTTATATGTTGAGTTGTACTCCACACACACAATTTGGCAGGGTACGATGTACCCCTTATCCTTCCGCCACTGGTCCCTCGTCAGTGGCTTCATATATAAATATGACCCGTACTAGGGAGTTGTCATCTTCGACATGCCGTGCCGACCTCCCGTGGTGCAGGCCGCCTTTCTTGGCCGTGGGAGCTCTGGGTTCGAATCCTAGGTAAGGCATGGGTGTTAGTCTAAGTTAGGCCATGAGTTAGTTTGTAAGCCGTCCTCTGATAAGCCATCAGGCATAACACCGGCGGACGTTAAGTTCCAATCCAAAGCAACCCCCCGCTTTAACATTTAGTAGCACATTTCACAGAGTCTGTTGGAACCAGACTCTGCACTTGTAAAGGCTGTTCACGATAAAGCGAGCACTTTTAAAATCAACCTTAGAAAAAAGTCACCGCTCCTAACTGCGTAGTATTTTAACGGGCGCACTGAGTGACACGCGCCTAGTAAAGTTGGTAACGACGAGAGCAAAGCAGTTCCATATATTTTCGCTGAATAAAAAGTGTTAGGGGACCATTTGTGATGACTTAAATTATTTCTTTGACTTTCTGTTTTTTTTTTTTACTGCCTCTGAATGTAAAAATTAGCATATTTGTAAAATATTTACGTTTATAATAATTCCACAGTTTTACTTGAACGACGCATAAATAAAGCGATGAGATCCATGACAATGTTAATTTTACATAAGGCGGAAGACTATACAACGTGAATATAAATAGATCTTAAGCAGGGCTTTGAAAAGTGCGTGGATAGCCTATAAGCTATATGGGCGAAATAATTGCCTATGTAGGATATTCCATTCCACACTGCCATATTTCGAATACCCGTATGTCTTGTGCAAAGCCAGTGTCGAGATTTGTCCCTATACGAGGGCGCCGCATTACCGCAGTCTTGGTTCGTCATGGTTACACCGTATGCGTTGAATGTCTTCTGTTGGCCCACCACATCCCAAACAACTTGTCTGCTTTACTAGCTTCGCCATGTGCTTTCCCACAGTTACGACTGAAAAGGATGTAATAAACCACAAATTCAGAAAATAATTTTAGACTCTTAATAGAACACAACTAGCATGTTGCCTGCCTTAAGGCTGTTCAACGATTGAGTACTTTTGAAATCAACCTTAGAAAATATTTAACTGCCCTTGCCTGCAAATATTTTAACGGGTCCCCTGAGTGACGTGCGCCTGGTCAAGTTGGTAACGATGGATGGGAAGTAGCCTAGTTCCGTATCTTAACGTCGAATAAATAGTGTTATAGGCTGTTCACGATAAAGTGAGCACTTTTTAAGGCTCTCCAAACAGACATTAACGGCTAATAAATATATCGTATTGCAGTCTCGGGCATTAAATTTTGATGGTAGTGAAATACATGCGCTGTGTTTATTGGTCACATTGCAATGTTTATATTAAAAAGCAGCAGGAAGATGGAAATTTGATGAAAGGAAAAATTTATAAGGGCCTCAACAAGTGCTCACTCTACCGTGAACAGCCTATAGGTAACCATTTGTGATAACTTAAAATATTTCGCTTTCTGTTTTCTTTTAATGAATTGGAGTGTACAAATTATCAGTTTTGTAAAATATTTACTTTTCTAATAATTTCACAGTTTCACTTGAGTGACACATGACTAAAGTTATGAGGACCATGACCATGTTTATATTGCATAAGGCGGAAGAATACACAACGTGCATACAAGTATATCTTAAGCAGGGCTTTCAAAAGTGCTCATTTTACCGTGAGTAGCATATACCTCTGAACATTTCCATTGCCCATTTTGTCTAGGACTCTCGTTAGATTTAGACCCTCGTTGAAAAATGTTACATTTGCACTCGTATACCTTATAGCAGTGTATTCATAATTTGTTTGAATACATCATGTATTAATTTTTTTGTCCGTTGGTTTGTTTTTAAAAGAAAAGTAAATTGGCAAAATTTTTCTTGGGACACTGCGATAGCGTAGATTAGAGGCCATCAGACTTCGTATTTCCCCTCCCTTTTTGGCCGAGATATTGGGCAGCTTGCCAGACTTTAAAAACCCACCAGCTACTTGCTGGTATTCCCAACAAAACTGGGAGTAAATTATCCTCGTGACGTGAAAGGCAGCCAAAATGGCTTGCTGTGCGTGTATCTGAATTCTTAACATAATGCAGCTCAGCTTGAATTCTTAGACTTGAGATATTTTCGGCTCTCAGATATGTCTTGTATTAAGGGCACAATGAATTCCTCAGCAATGAATAACTGCTGGTGAAATACGGCAATGTAGCTGAAAGGGCTATCATAATAATTCTCTAGAACATATATTTTCAAAACCATGTAGTTTTTGTAATTGCTTAAGCTTAACATGTGTAAGTAAATGAATTATTGCAGCGTGTTTGGTAATTTTAGTGCTAATTAGTGAAAGTGTTGTATTGCAAGTAACAGTAGTGCGTAAGGAAATACATCATTAGTAAAGCAAATTTATCGAAGTGACTCCAACCTGGATTTCAATTCAATTAATACTTTAGAGGTATTTTAGTATGTATAATCCGAAAAATTACTTGTAGATGAATTATATTTTTAAAGTGTGGATGTAGCTAAAGCGAGTACTTTCACATTATTATATTAAATATATCTCGGTATGCAATTTCCCAACTCTTAATTAATTACAGAAATTTTAAATTATAACGTGAAGATGCTGTTGTAATGTTTAATTCGCTATGATTAAAACCCCAGCCAAAGAGCTTCGTTGTCAAAAGAAAATAAATTAATGGGTGTTTAAAGCTGTCTAATTCTCATATGTGCATGTCTCTGATTTCACGTTGGATTTAGTGAATAAATACTACTTTTAACAATTATTTTCTTCTTTCAGCGAGGACATGTGTCGCTTCACTTACAGGAACTTGGAATGTTGTTTCACATTGACTAACAACGCTACTATCTAGTCCTCACAGGTTACATCTTTCGTGTTTCGGCTATCTGAAAACACGTTTGTTACTCCATTCTCGTTCTTCTTTGAAGAGAATCTTATCCCTGGAAAATGAAGTTGGCAAGTTATTGGTGGAAGTGTGTGTGGGGAAGGTTTCAGAGGAGTTGGGGTGGGGTTGTTCAGTCAGGTTTACTTTAAATCGCCTTGCACAGCCGTAACCCCGGCACGAAGTCATAAAGATAAATTTAAGAAGTTGATGAACTGGTTGATAGCAAAATTCGCCCTTTCTTCCTTGCAAGTTCACAGGGTTACCGCTACCGGAAAGCACGATATGGGTATTTCATTTTCTAATACGGTTTTCAGCAGAGTTTAGCTCTTGGAAGAACAAGAGCGCGTGAAAGACGAGGAGAAGGAAAAGAAAAGAGATTCGCTGGATATAATGCAGGTCTGACAAGAATATGCCAAACGCTGTTTTGAAACGTTAACTGTTTTCATAGACCGACATACTCAGTTTGAAGTATTATTACTCATGACGTATTGTTTGACGGAAGTTAAGCCTAAGAAACCTAATACTTAGGGGAAGGAATTTTCATAAATTAATTTAAATTATATTATAATTATAAAATAATAAGCACGTACACACTCAGTTTGAATTACTAACTCATGAATTATCGTTTGATTCACGTTGGACCCACATAATTCTTGGGTGGAAAAACTGGCCATTAATTAAATCTGGATTATTTCGCTAGTCTGCACTTTTGTAATTAAATGTTATTCGATAACGACAGTTTTGTAAAATAGGGATCAAAATTGTAAGATCCTCTCAACGCGTCCAATTTTTTTTTTTCGGATATATTTTTAAAATTAAGTGCAACATTTGCTTCAGGTTTTTGACATTATTTTTTTGCCCAACAGATAGCGCAGCTGTTTTTGTGTATCTACCAAACTTTTCTGAAGCCCTGCCAAAGTTCTACTTCCAGGATATTCATCCGCCTCGTGCAAACAAAGCTTAACGGAGTCTTAAAACAATTACACCAAAGGGACAACGCACCGCATTCGTACGCACTAAGTGAAATAATATTTTGCATGAGAATTATTTCTCACCAGGCGTTACCAACAAACTTATTTTCCCTCTATTTTTACTCATAGTAATTACAAATGAAAGATAATTATTTATAGATAAAATATAATGAATAGTTTAATTTAGCCAAAAAGAAGGAATTTTTATGTAAACAAACCAAACAGGTCATGCATGGGGTGATTTTTCTACAGTTTGATTCAAAAAGTGCGAAGAAGCCGTGAATAGACAATAGTAAAAATTTTATAATGTAGCAAAAAAATTTGTATATGCCTCAAGGTCATGTCTGGCTGCAAGGAAGTATAGGCTATTCACGATAAAGTGAGCACTTTTTAAGGCCCTCCCAACAAGCATTAACCACTAATAAATATGTTTATTGCAGCTTTGGGCGTTAACTTTTGAGAGCGGTGTAATGTATGCACTGTGTTTGTTAGTTCCATGGCAACGTTTACACTAAAAAGAGGCAAAAAAGATACAAATTTACGCAAAGAAAAAATTCAGCAGGGCCTTAAAAAGTGCTTACTTTATCGTGAATAGCCTATACTGCCAAGTGCCCTCCCACGATTGTGATATGCAATCCTGGAAAGCTGAATTTCTCGCAAATTATAACTGTAACAGTAGGATATTATTGCAGGCGATGTAAGCCGCTTTGTAGCTTGTCCCTTTTTTCTTAATAGGAGGATGTACTGACACATTTTATGTGAAATAGTTTGCACGAATACGCGTATCTCGGTAAATAAATGCTCTGCAAATACCACTTTTAATTATAAAAGATAAAAAACAATTATGTGTGTCTTTCCCCCCCCCCCCCTCCCCATCATAGTGTATGCTTGGAGAAAAAATCCTCAAAATGGTCAAACATCGCATTTTTAAAGCTAGCCTATCCAGTTTCCTTAAGCGGCAAGAGAAAATTACAAAGATACGGGCGTAGTTTAATCTGTGCGCTTTCATCGCGTGTAATAAAACGCCTATGTTACAGATTTTATTTGCACAATACGGCGTTACGGCGGAAACATTGCACGTCTTGCGCGTAGGAGCGATGAGGCACTAGGCGTGCGTGTTAGTGTCGCCCGTATTGCTCCCTTGCTTCTTGACTTCAGACGCGCAGCTCTATCCCACTCTTAAGAAAACTCGGCAGGTAATCCCTAAAAATGTTATTTTTAACGATTTTTCACTATGTTGACTTTTAGAATATATTTAGTAGAACAAAAGTAAAAAGTGGTAGGTGTTTTTTTTTTTCCCCTGGGGGAAAAAAATCGTATTTTCTGGACATTTATTTCACGAGATAAACGTACACGTGAAACATTGATTTTACATACATTTTACTAGGGAGTCTCTTCAAACTCGGGACGTTTCTGAGTTGTCACAAATCGCATACTTGTGTGTACTTGTCGCCGGAAGTGACATCACCACGTGTATACTAGCGCTGTTCAAATTCCCAGTATAGTACACACAGGAAGTATACTTGGTAAGTATTTGAAATGGTATACTTGCTGGACATACTTGCGTACTTCGAAAGTTGCCTAATTGTATTTCAGGTGTGAAATTTCAATTGTACGTTTGGTGGTTATAAAGCTCGCAAGTTTTAAAAGTTAATAAGTATTTACAAAACGTCGTTCTGTTGTATGCGTAAATAATTGTCAGTTTGGTAAATGCGCTTCCAATTAGGAATAAAATTCTGAGCGTTTTGTAGACGTCTGCAGCATATTTCCCAGGTGTATGCTTACAAATAATATTAAATTTGCAACCCGCATTTTCATGTTATTACAAACCCCATTGAACGGTATTTCTCTTTTGTTGTCAATGTGTATATTTCACACACATGGTAAGGTATGTATCGAGGGACGAGGAAGGAATGCCAGTTTCTGTGTAATGCTCCTTTACACATGATAAATAAATGCAACAAATCCCATAACAACTGTCCTAATTTGTTTACAATCTTCCACTGACGCGATGAAGCAGTATCCCAAGGCTATTGGTGTGTTAAGAATACTTGTGAAATCCAGAGAAGCTGAACAGAAAAACATAACCTAGGCTACCGAGGTGCAATAATTTCTATATTCCTGCAATTTGTTTTTCTTTCATACAATTTGTACTCAAAGTGTACGGTGACCAAACAGACATTATATTGGTATATTTGTTTGTATTAGTTTTCGTTCAAAACGACACACACTTGTTGTCTTGTTGCTCTGCCAAGCATCCAGTGTACGACAATATTACTGCGTCGCCTTTATTTTCATCCTGCAAATAATATACGCCCACTAATGCTCCTGTTAATTCCTCATTCCCGGCTAAAGCCATGTTTCAGCGCTTAAACTCGTAAGATGCCAATGTACAAAACCATGACAAAAATAAGTAAATGTTTATAAGGTTATGTGCGTCTACTTAATGCGTAACCATAGAAGTTGTAACGTATATATAACATCGAATTTTTCTGTTGTCACATAGATTCTGATATTTCCACCAGAAAGTGCGACCAGTCTAACATGAATAGCTGATGACATGTCCGAATAAGTACACATCACTGCTAATATGTAAATGTATATACTTAACAAGTATACACTGAGAAATCAGAAACGTCCCTAATCAGTGTCTGTGTGCATCGTGTGTGAATATTGTGCATGAGTAGTTCTGTTCGCCAACACGAGTAAATAGAAGCGCCGAAACCAACTAACTTGGTTCACTTACCCTAGACACAACCAATGACTGTGCGTCGCGTTAGAAACCAGCGGTGAATTTGTCACTGCTTGTCATCTTCCCTTATTTTATTAATTGTACCTTCTCTGTGGAATACTCTCTTTGTAAACCACGATGATGAACGGTTTGGATAGCATTTGAAACGCATATCAAACTTTCTCTTTATAGCATTACAATGTACAATATAATTTACCAAATACGAATCTGCTCCAAAATGATAGTCCGTTTACGCATTACGGATAGAGACGTTTACAACATGTACAGACATGCTTTATGTGACGGATTTCATAACGGAAGTAATTTAAATATGTGACATTGCCCTATAATATAATATTTTTCAATTTTAGGTTATTTTTCTATGTGACCTTTTTTCTATGTAAATGTAATGTGAAATATTCCCGACGTTAACATTTCTTATTTTGCAGACAGACACGTAGATATGTATTTAATTTGATTTATTTGGTTTGAAAAATACTTAAAAGTTTGTTTAATTGAGAGTTATTTTATATTTTCCGATATTTTTGGCTGTTACATCTGTTTGTGATGTATTTATTTTGACGTAATATTTTGGAGTCATTAACGAACCGATGGCATTGGAAATTTGGAACAGTGAATAACAGTACTTTATAAATAAATCTGTTACTTCAGCACCTCAGCAATTTAAATAATACAAACAATGTTATATAGCTAGCTTTTGTAACTATAGGCTGTTCACGGTAAAGTGATCACTTTTTAAGGCCCTTTCAACAACCATTAAGTACTAATAAATATATTTTATTGAAGCTTCAGATGTTAACTTTCGTTAGTGGTGAGATGTATGCACTGTGTTTATTAGTCTGATGGCAATGTTTATATTAAAAAGTGACAGGAAGATAGAAATCTAATGAAAAGAAAAATTCATCAGGGCCTTAAAAAGTGCTCACTTTACCGTGAATTGCCTATACAAATGAAACAGTTAGATGTAATGAGAAAAAGCAGTCGTATTTTTCACATGTCAATAGTGGCGTGTCAACTGAACTGCCAGGCCGACTCCGCGTATGTGACAAGGCACTCTACACATTCACGTGGCACAGCGACCGTGACACGAGCGACGTGGTTATTCCCTGGTACTGGTCTCCGACTCGTGAGAACCAGTCTTCGCGGTGCATGCCACTGTGACTTGGAATCTTCTGTCACGGCACGTGACAGTGACAATCCTGGGAAAGTGACAAAGTCGCAGGAACAAAAAATATTACCCATCCCTAAATCCACCCCATCGCGAGCTGTTACCAACCCTCCCTCCCCCTTATCTTCTACGTTCACTTGGAACGTTTTACTAACTTCTGGTGATTAATCACGGTTTGGTAAAAAGTCTATAATAATGCCCCGAGAGCTGATTAAGAATTTACAAGAACAAAAAGCTCTTTATTTTCACTGACACAGTCAAAAATACATAATTTTGTTACCTCATTCTTTTTTTTTTTTTTTGTAAATTTTACAAAGAGAACTAACTCTGCGCGAACCAAATACTTGAAACAAGTCTTGCTAATAGATCACTTGGCATTATTTATTCGTATTAACAGTTTTTCATGGCGGTCTTTATTTCAGGTGTTTTACAGGACACATATTTAATGGTGTATGTTGTACAAAGCAGATAACGGCATTCGACAAGGAAGACTCCTTACGTAGTGGGAGACATTATCCGTCGTTTAAGAAAATTACACCAAAGGACAACGCACCGAATTCGTGCGCACTCTGTTATAATAATACTTTGCATGGGAACTATTTCTTACTAGGTGCTACCAACACATGTTCTCTCGCTGTTTAAATTCATATTTACTATAAATTAAATGTTATAATTTATAAGTTAAATGTAGGTAAAACTTCAATTTAATGAAAAATCATATATTAAAATGTAAACAGAAGTATAAAACGCTTGTGATAAATAACACATTAAAGAAATAACTAAACAAGTCAATGGGGTAATTTTTTAAAGGTTTTATTTAAAAAGGATGAAGAAACCGCGAATAGACTAGATAGGCTATTAATGGATAACTGAGTAATGTTGAAATCAACCAATGGAAGCTTTCACTGTTCTCACCAGCATATAATTTAACGGGCACATTGAGTGGCATACGCCCTGTAAAGTTGGTAACGATGGAAGTAAAGTAGTTCCATCTCTTAATTTTGAATCTGAAGTATTAGATAAACAGTTGTGAATATGGAAATGATTTCTTCTGCTCTCAATTTTTTAATGCATTAGAGTGTAAAAATTAGTAAACTGACCAAATATTTACTTGCACAATTTCCCTTTAACCGCACATAAATAAAATGATCAGGCCTTTATACGTATACGCCCAAAAGATCTAAATACAGAAGTTTTGTTAGTACTTACTCCATGGCCGAAGATGGTTACGAGAAAAACACATAATCAGCTTCGACGGCGGTAGAAAGTCCAAAAAATTTCCGAGTTTAATTCAGCTTCATCACTGCAACAGAATTCAGCTGACGTAATTACTTAATGTTTTATACCCATTCTTATGGAATATGTATATTCATCAAAAGTAAATTTTACACCGAGATGAATAAGTGGATGGTTTTTAAACGGAATAAACTGTTTCCCCTTGAATTCCTTGTTTATTGGTGTTTCTGAATTTATTTAGTTATTTCATGAGGAAATACTTTCGTGAATACACGAAGAACTAATAAGGACTCAAGAAATAAAACTTAAATCCTCCCAGAATATTTTATCCTTTAAATTACGTGTCCATTTAAGGTCGTTAGTCTGAAACCTCGATATTTTGCAGAATTTGTAAAAACATAAACGTGTAGGGCATGAAAATCGTAGCAAATATTAATTAGTAAATGTACCTATCTGCATATATAGTCCCAGTTCTGTTAACAGGATGAGTCACGAAGAGTTACCCCCACACACAAGGCTTATTACTTACATCATTTGGAGCAAACTATGCCATTTACATGTGGGTCCTGTTCCAAATATTTACAGAGAACCTAATTCGAAATATTTGAAAAATACGAATACTATAATAACCCTTTCAGAAGTAAATACAGTGATGTATTATCAGACCGTATTGTGTACTGTTCAGCCTCACAATTGTGTCTAACAAGCTTTACAAAAGATGTTCGAAAATGTGTTCGTCTACTTCCATACACTTGGCCGCGCGCTAATGGACCGCACGTGTTGCTCTACGCAGCTGCACACGACTGTCTTTGATTTCTGTAGCGGCACGCATCTATTCCCATACGCAATAATAGAGGTATTACCAGTCTGTCGAATTACTCTATATTGGGAATACGACCCCATTTATACGACATATTTTGCTCCAAATGATGTAAGGAATAAGCTCTGTGAGTGGCTGTAACTCGTCGTGAATCACATCGTATTATAATATACAGTTGACGCATTAGGAAGACACTGGCGACATATAAAACAAGTCACATTTTAAATATTTTCTATCAGTACCCATATCTCTGGGAGGAATAGTTAGTTCATAACCAATTCTACTCAGTGCAAGTTTTTGTTTTTCAGGCATGTTTCTAACTTTTTCCCCCCTTTTTTTCTTTCTAGTTGCTTCTTGCATACATGTTTTGTTAAATTTCAAGCAAAATTTAAGATACAGTAGACTTGAAACGCCAGAATAGGCGCAAATGTGACCTATCTCCAGATGCGTTATCAGAACTGAACTAAGGTATGCTGACAGTCGTAAATTCAGTTGATCTGCTTATGTTGCGAGTCGGTAAGGAAAATAAACTCATTTGTGGACTGGGAAGAAAAATTGCGTGCTAGAGTTCCATGTTTACTTTTCCTTATGTTTTCAAACTACGTTAAATCTCTTAATGTGTGCATGTTTTTTCCAATCGCGTGTTTCAGAGCTTATTCTGGCCTGACCCGCAGTAGTTTATGGCAAAACGTAGCATAATGGTTAAGCATGGACAAGTGAATTTCATTTGTATCTATGACGTTTTTTTGATGAATTCTGGGTATATTACACATTGTACAATTACGTTGTAATTTTCACGCTGAGAAAATCAACATTAGACACAGAAAGCGCCCTATTTCTGGACGCACATGATCAAATTTTCGTATTTTGATGTGTTATTACCTGTATCGTTTGGGTGTTTCGTTGATGTCGCGTCTTCTTGATACAAATCCATGCACCTACCTGATATAATTCTGACACACTGTAAGCCCTGATGCGAAGTCTGATATGCCTGGGGTATCATCTTGCCCCCATTCAACATAGGACAATGACATAAGTCGACCCTACACTTGTTAGGTACATTCAGGGTCTGCTTTAGTCTGTAACTATCGCCGTGACGTGCAAATAAGTCTCCTAACCCTCTACAATTTCCTATTGTTCTCTTGATTTTCTAGCATTTGCTGGAGTTTGCAGTCCCCTTAGGGTAGAACATTTTCGCAACCATTCTCCGAAGAATGGGCAGCAATCATAAACATAATGCAATGAACTTATTCACAGTGAAATACTGAAATTAAACCAAAAGAACAAATTGCAATCCAGTTTTGGTTACGTATACACGCTACCACGCTTTTTAAAGGTTAAAAAATATTTTACAGGGTTAGAGAACTAAAGATATAAATGTCGCCAATTCGCGTGTCAACGAGGAGTACATGGAAACGACATTTACCTAAGCACTACCAAAGTTTTCGTTTCTTATGGAGTGGAAAGATTTTGGCAGCTCTTAACGAGGTCTTGAGAGCCGATGAGGGTATTGGGGTATGGAGCAGTGCCGGAATGAAAGGGCGGTGGAAACGGGAGATCCCCGAAAAAACCTGTCGACCAACGGCATCGTCCGCCACGATTCCCACATCCGAAAATCAGAAGTGACCCGCCCGGGGATTGAACCCGGATTGCCTTGATGGGAGGTGAGCAGGCTAACCGCTCATACACCGTGGCCCCTCATTTCTTATGTATTACTTTTGCCAGCTATGCGTAGTTTTTAAAAGAGCTTGTCTGACGGCATAAGTAGTGGTACAGCAAATCGCTCGGGGAACAGAAATCCAGAACATAACTACTTATCGCTGCATAAAGTGTAAACCAAATCGTTTTTAAGGTCCATATCAACCCATCAGGAGGCGAAGTACACTCACAAATTTTAGCTTCACGTCTCTTTAAGTGATGAGGGGGGGTGGGGGGGGGGGGTGTTAGACGATGCCAGTAGTTAGAACAATCAGCAACGCGAAGGGAAAAAAATCTGCCAAGGTCTGTAACGAACCATTGCAGCATCCGCCCAAAGTGGTTTCGGAAAACCACAGAAAAGCGAATTCAGAAATACTGGACTAGGAAATGAATCCGGATCAACTGGCCGAGTCGCCGCCATCTCTCGGTTGTTCATAATCGAACCGAACTTTCCGAAATTATCTGTGTTCTTAGTAAAGTGAGCACTTTCGAAAACCCTGCGTAAGAATTACATTACTTGTGTGCACATTGTGTATTCTTCCGCAAAATGTAAAATTAACATTGTCGTGGGCCTGATCACTCTAGTTATCCATTGGTCGAGTGAAACTGTGGCGACAGCGGTGGCGCAGTGGCTATGGCGCTCGCCTCCTACCACGGCGATCCGGGCCCGATACCCGGCGGGTCCACTCCCGGATTTTCGCATGTGGGAATTGTGTGTGTACGATGCCGCTTGCCGGCGGGCTTTCTCGGGGCAATCCCGCCTCCCCATTGCATTCCAGCGCCGCTCCATCCTAGGATCTCATGTCATGTCCGGGGATGACGGGTACCTATGGTCCCTGCTGGAAAGCACGTCACTCGTTGTGTGTTGCTTCCCACTCGAGTTTCTTTTTTAAAGCGAAACTGTGAAATTATTAGAAAAGTAAATAATTTTTAAACTCATTACACTTACAAACGGAAAGCAAAATAAATAATTTCATTGTTCAGACATGTTTAAACTCTTTATTCAACGTGAAGGATGGTACTACTTTGCCCCCGTCGTTACCAACATTCCTAGCTTAATGCAACTAAATGTTCCCGTCAAAATATATGCCAGTAGGGCAGTGACATATTTCAAATGTTGATTTCAGAAGTGCCCAACTAAACTTGAACAGCCTATATAGAAAAACAGCCGTTTTTAATCTCTTAAAACATTGGAACGTGCAAAGTTTTCCATAAAGTGTGAAGTTTGCTATCTTATATACGTTTTCATGTTTTTTTTTTTTTAATTTTTCTTTATTAGCTCAATGTGTTTCACAGTTTGATTTGTCAAGCTGAAAAAGTTTAAATTTGCCGTCGAAGCGCTGGGAACATGAGCATAAGGTTAGTCCTGTCACTGCGGCACTGGACAAAGAGGATGTGGGAATGAGGAGGTGTTTTTAGGCTGTTAGGCGGAGTTGGGTGTTGTAAAATATACGTGACAGCTGCTCGTAAAATGCGTTGCCTACCTGTGGGATTGCGGCACAGCGCTTTTGTCGACGTCTTTGGCCAATGCCGCCCTGTCATCGCCACCCTCTCGTTTCTGCGTGCTTCTCCTTCCGGCTTTAAAAAAAACAGCGCGCAGTTGAACGCCAGAGATCTATTGAAGTGTTGAGTTTGAGTTTCAAACCACGGTTCGAAACAAAAAAAAAAAAAAGACTCATGATCCTGTATCCCTCTTCCACCTCCCCCCCTTTCGTACAAGGTATGTGACCCAGACTTTTTAGTGCAATTTTTCGTTGAAACAGTACAGTTGCGTTATTCTTGCGATGGCATTGTAACTGCAAAAATGTTAAGTAGAACCTTACCGGACCGTTTTACCGACGGTGAAAATTACAAGAAGTTATCGAAGTTGAAAAAAATAAAGAAAGCTACTACATTGAAAAAAAATTAGAGTTCTACTACTGATGTCAAGATAAACTGGAAATATATTCATTTTGGTAGTGTGTTCTTTTTATCTGTAGAGTAATAAAATAATTTGAAAATAAATGTTCTCAACAGCTCAGGTTTATACTAAATTTCACTTTCACGTATAAAAATAGGGTTTTGAGTTTTTCTCACAAATTTATGTAAATTTAAAATCTCAAGACGTGTGCAATGCTTTGGTTAAAACCAAAATCCTTGTAATAATGAATGACACGCAGCTTTAGACTGGCAACATTTGTGATTTCAGAGGATGGTCGTGTGGTAACACATTTTCACTCCAGAGTCATAAATATTTTTGCTTCGTACAGATTGAATTGTGTAAATAAAGTACAGAGTTTAAAGTTACGAGAAATTTTCTTAAGTACCTGTTCATCAGATTCAAATATTTCTGAAACTGGGTGGTGGCTTTTACAACTACATTTAAATGCAAGTCACGTGTGAAATATAAATGTTTCATGATTTAAACACACTTTGTGGCTAAAAAGAATAGGTGCGTATGAAACGGAGCGAAGCAGCCACATATTTTCGAGGACAGCATAAGATCGCAAAAACAAAAGAAATTAAATTGTTTTGGGTTAATCTGTCAATCTGTATGTTTTAGTTAAAATGTTTTTATGTAATAAATAAATAAACAACTTAACCTAATAACAATAACATAACCTGTTTTCCTTATCAATATGTTTATAACTTTTAAAAAACTAAAATAACGCACTTTACCTTTATCGGCGTTTTCCTGATACTTATTACGGTGACAAAATTACGCACAGTTCTCGCAATCTTGGTGTTTTTATTTAGCTGTCATGTGGCGGTGCAAATAAGAATGTTAATAAAATACTTCGTGGAAAATGCGCTGGAGAGCTGGGATTAAACAAGAAATAGAGAAAGGACTGAAAAAGGCTATAGACGAGGGAGTGAGATAGGTTGTTCACGGTAAAATGAGCACTTTTGAAAGCCCTGCTTAAGATCTACTTGTATACACGTTGGGTATTCCCCCGTGTTATGTAAAATTAGCTTTGCCATGGGCCTCGTCACTTAATTCATGCGTTGGACAAATGAAACACTGTAATTATTGAGGAAGTAAATGTTTTACAAATCTGCTAGTTTTTACACTTCGATGCATTAAAAAACAGAAAGCGAAAGTAATAGTTTTAAGTTATCACAAATGGTTTCCTAAAACTCTTTATTCTACGTTAGGATATGAAACTACTTTCCGTCTATCGTTACCAACTTTACTGGGCGAATGACACTCGGTGCGCCCATAAAAACATATGCATGCAGAGGCAGTGATTTTTTTGTAAGGTTAATTTCTAAAGTGCTCACTTTATAGTGAACAGCCTTTAATGAGAATTCACCTGCGCGTAATTTTTGTTCTCTGTTGCCCCTGTCTGAACATGTGTTTACACTTGTTCACGGGCTGCGCAGGAAAACAAACATTCTATAATATTGACCTTGTTATCAATGCCACTTCATTTCTCTCCGTTTTTATCGCTAGTTAACGATGGGTCGAAGCTAATAGTTCTGGCATTTGGGACGTATGAAGTAGATCCACAAAATTTACGAACAGTGGCGATGCGTGCTATAATTTCATGGGCAAGTTGCCGTGTGCAGGGGCCCTCCCCGGGAAAATTTGGATTTCAAGGTGCAAAATGGCGTCATTGAAACATTTTTCGTACCTAAATATAAAATACACTGCTTTTAAAAATATAAATATTTTTTAACATAAAATTTGCTTGGGTGAAAAGTACTACAAAGATACCTTAATCAAACCCGGAACCTTGTCCACTCAAGATCAATATTATTTTAATACCCGTCGACAGTGAGGTATTTACATACGGAGTAATTTTGTTTGTACAGAAGTGTGTACAGGAAACATGATTATTCGTTTGTGTAAAAATGGAAAGCGATTTGGATATATCTAGACGAAAATCAACTCTATTTTTACCTAATTCTTTAAGAGACAAAAACGAATTTATGTGTACTTCAGAACGGTCGTGTTTTTGAACAGTATTGCACAGATTGCCAACGTCACAATACCCAGTTGCAGTTCACGTGTTAACATCATTTGAAAACACATGGCCAGCAAAACAGTTTGTTTAGGCTGTTACATCCAGCTAACCACGAGTGTTTCTGATAAAAAAAAATTTTTTTTTTTTTAGATGTACAAAATTACCTTCCTTGCGTGTTGTGATCATAAGTTCAGGTGTCGGCCTACCCTCTTTTATGATGTCACATCTTTCCTGGAAAGTGAAAGCACTGCTGGAAAAATGCTTCACTCTTAATCCACACACACCACACTTGCATCCACATGTTTCTGTTGCACTCATTCTATGTACTCGGTTCTCAGCCTCGCTAGGAAATTTTATAATTTTTATGTAGGGTATACATCGCGCACGAATATGTATAACATTCTCAGCACCAAAAATTAATTAAATAAAAGCATTAGGATTCATGTAGTGCGCGCGAACTTGCTCACGCATCGATATGGTTACTGTAAACTACACGAGGCCAACTGCCTGCGGCTAGGCCAGCACTGCTTGCTTTGCTTGCCGTAACGAGACGCCACTGTTTACGTACATAAACGGGGAAATCAATGGCCGCCTTGAATTCAAATTTCTACTCCCTAAATATTTATTTTATTTAAAAAAAGTGAGATTTTTGTGCAATGAACATAACTTGGCAGTACTCTTATTTGTATTTATCGGCATGTTTTAAGATGATTACATCTTTCGTTCTCTAACTACTGGTATTCGTACGTAAGCTATCAAATACAAATAAAGGCGTAAGAGTTAAACTCAACGGAATTCTAACCTGGTCAGATTATATCAATAAAATATTCTGAAATATTGTACACTTATTGCACTCACCCAAACGTATGAGAAATTTTATACTTATTGCTTACAGAACCTTGTAAAGACTACCCTAAAACGACTTCATATGGTTTGCAGAACCGCAGTGCAGCCATGACAAGTTTGTGTGATACACTTAAAATTTGCAAACTTGGAATTACAGTCGTCTTTCTTTTAAAAGAAAGTTATGTGGCTTAAGTTAATCCTAATTGGAAGCAGTCAACATTCAGTTTCACATTTGCGTTATTTTTTTGTTTTTTTTGCTGCCGCCACTGCTTTCAAATGCGTTTATACTTGTTTACAACATGTGTAGTGAATCTAATATCCTGAAGTGTTGCAAGCAATGACTTAAGACCATTTGATTTGCGAGTCAATCTCGCTAAGACATTTTATTTCTAATGTCAATAATAATCAGACAGTTAACCGACTGTCAATATATCCCAAAAACTTCTTCCTAAAACAGTTCCACCGGTAACAGTTCCCGAAACGTCGCCTTTTGTCGGGTCTGGGAAAACTACTGTGTTTGTGGAGGTTTTTCGTTGTCTTTATTTTTCAGCTCGCTGTCCTGTTTTATTTGACTCGATTCCTTCATGGAATTCTCTGGTTTTTTACATGTATATTATTGACTTCATCATACCTGGCTGTCTGGTAAAAAAAAACTGCTCTATTTGAGTGCGTTTCTTTGTTGTGTTGTCCCATTTTGTTTCGACAAATTTTGTCAGTGTTGTCCTATTTTTTCAAGCAGATTTCTAACCTGTGTTTTCTGTGTGTTATATGTTGGTCGTATATACTTAACTAGTTGCTGTCCTGTTTTTTTGATTATATTCCCTCTGGAATTTTCGAGTGTTGTATGCATATTTAATTTCTCGTCCATAGGTTACTTGTCTTTTAGTTTTTTATTTTTTTATTTTTCCAGTCTGGTGTTCAGTCTGCATCGAAATGGCGTGTTCAAAAATATCCATCAAGTCAGTTCCATCAAACTCGGCCATGCAAACAACACGCCTCAAATTTACCCTTCAAGATTATAAATAATTTTCCAGTCTTTCACATTGTCAAAAACTTGAACACAGAATGAGTCTAAAAAAAAAGCTAATGGGGAATTATGGTGTCGTATCTGTTTATTCATTTGAATAGTGATTAAATTTTAAGTTTTCCTCGCTGTAAGCGTTTTGTTCGTTTTAGTCAGAGACCTGTTTAAGCTATTTTTGTTTGTCATTCACGTCTGTTGATGGATCCGCGACGCCGCTAGTTCTTACATGAACACTTACTTCAAGTTTAATTTGAATTTTGTCCTAGATCTCCACACAACTAGTAGCACTCGTACGAACAGATGTGTAAGCCTACTGATAATTTTGCAACCTTAGAATGGCCACTCTTTTAAAAACGACACCAGCAACTAAGAAGTTAGTCTGTTCACGATACCACACATCAAGCTGCAAATGTAGGAATGTTTAGCGTCGTTACTATACAAAGTTGGGAATTTCTTACGCATTTGACTTTTTCCTGAGAACATGTATGAACACTACAATGAATGTATAAGGGGGAAAAAAATTCCATTCCCGCATTCTTATGGCAAATTTCCGAATAATTTCTTACAGTGTTATAGTTGAAGAGAAATTATACCTACCATGTTGCTGTTACGTCGTTATATCTCGCCGCGGCTACCGTATTTTTATTATTCTTGGAGACCCGTCACAATTCCAGCGTTATTTCCTTCCATCTGCGAAGACGTGAGTTCGGCAATCGCAGGTCATGTACTGCCAAATAAGTTGTAATATAGCGCCGACTTCTAACTCTCTCGCGACATTAGACACGTGCAGCCAAAGTCGAATGTTAATTAATAAGTCAGTCGCTTACTCTCTCACCGAGCGAGGTGGCGCAGTGGTAACTCACTCGACTCGCATTCGGGAGGATCCGAGTTCGATACCCGGTCCTTGCCATCCCGATTTCGGTCTTCCATGGTTTCCCGAAATCACTCCAGGCGAATGCCGGGCCATGGACGATTCCCTTCCATTGCTTCCCAAATCCCTCTTCCCTGCGCAACTCTAATGACCTCGATGTCGACGAGACGTTAAGCCCAACTACCTAAAGGCTGTTCACGATAAAGTGAGCACTTTTGAAACTAAAAGACACTGCTCCTACCGGCATATATTTTAACGAGCGTCCAGTCAAGTTGGTAACGATGGATGGGAAGTAATTCCATATCTTAACGTCGAATAAAAAGTGTTAAGTGACCACTTCAGATAACTTTAATTATTCCTTTCGCTTTTTGTAAATTTTTTTTACGCATCGAATTGTGAAAATAAGCATATTTGTTAAAAATAATTTTTCGAATTATTTCACAATTTTACTTGGCCGACGCACGAATAAAGTAATGAGACCCATGGCAATGTTAATCTTACATAAGGCGGAAGAATGTACAACGTGTATGCAAGTAGATCTTAAGCAGGGCTTTCAAACGTGCTCATTTTACCGTGAACAGCCTATACCTATCTTATTTTCTCAGTCGGTTTCTCTCATGCCCCTGCCACAGAATATCTAACCGTACAGAAGTGAAATGGCGTGACGTCTCCTCTGATTTGAGCGTGCCCGTCCGCTGATTGGCGACGCGAGGTTCTGGAATGAGCCTGACTGGCTCATGAATATTGCGAGACGTTCCCTGTGCCGCCGGCCGGCAACTAATTCACCAGGCGCCGATTGGTAAACGCCATTCCGTCATGTTGCTGGCAAGTGGCGCCATTTTGCTGGCATGTGTGGCCTGGAGTTAGTTCGCGGTTCGAGCGGCTGTCCCACTTCTGTATTGTTAAGTATTCTGCTCTCTGCAGTCGAGCCCACAACTTCAGTCGTGTTTTTCGCGCCCTCTCTCTCTCTCTGGTCGGACAAAGCAGCAACTGCTCATTAAAGAGTGGAATGGATCCCCGCATTTTCTGTGAAATAGTTGTTTGCGCGAATACGCGTATCTCAGTAAATAAATGTTCTGCAAATGCGACTTTTTGTCATAAAATAAAAAAAAATTATCTATGCCCAAAAACATTATGGCATAGATAATTTTTCTTTTGTCATATTACGTGTATTATCGAAGAAAAAATTCGCGAAAATGGTCAGATATCGCACTTTTAAAGCTTGCCTATGTAGGTTCCTTAAGCGGCAAGAGAAAAGTACAGGGTTGCCACAGGTCTGGAAAAAAGGGAAATGTAAGGGAGTTTGAAATATGTCGGGAAAATCAGGGAAATATCAGGGAATTTCAAACAAGTTATCTAAATGTCAGGGAATTCTGTGATATGAATGATCTATTTTTCAGTTCTGTCATCAATCGTACACCGCTGCCAGAATCATATGATTGTTTTAATAATTGTGGGCTAAATGCTTAGGCATTTTCATTTGCAATCTATATGGTGAGCAATTTTGTAAGATCAGAGAAGTATTTTGGTGTAAAAGTGTGTTATAATGCAAAGGCGCCAATCCTTACAGGAAAAAAAAGTTAGGAAAATGTCAGGGAAAAAAGATTCTTTTTGTCTGAAAATCAGGGAAATGTCAGGGGAATTTTCCAATGGAAAAAAGGTGGCAACTTTGAAGTACTAACATACGGGCGTAGTTTAATCTGTGATCTTTCATCGCGTGTAATATAACCCCACTGTGTTACGGATCTAATTTACACAGTACAGCGTTACGTCGGAAACACTGCACGCCTTGCGCGTAGGAGCGATGAGGTACCAGGCGTGCATGTTAGTGTCGCCCGTATCGCTCCCTCGCTTCTCGACCTAGGACGCGGGGACCATCCCACTCTTAACCTAGAACTTATCTCGCGTGTTAAATCGCGATGCTTTGCGCCACTACTGTGTGTTCGGAGCCCTCTCCGTGCTTCACTTTGTCTAAATGCCAACAGCCACCCGCATAAGACATGGCCATTACCTCTCCACGACCAGATATACCCATTAAGTTGATCCAAGTCACATTCTCACCGGCAATTTTACCGTCTCATGTTACCACACACACTTTTTTTTTTTTTTTTTTTTTTTTTTTTAACCAAAATTTCACTATTCTCTTAAACGTGATTTAGTTATTCTCTGGTGGCTGGATCTTACAGATAGTCTCGCATGCTTTTCCCAGCACTCCATTTTTCATTCCGTGCGTTGGATTGCTTACACTGGCAATCGGGAAGGAGAGGGCGCAGTAGCCATCCCCTTGCAAGACTAATGTTAGCTGGCGAACTGGACCGTCTGTTTTCTGGATATCGAGTCCTTTCGGCCAACCTTCGTTGCAGCTGTTAACATCTCTCTCGTCTGGCGTTTCCTTTGCTCGTACGGACCGCTTCGGCGGTCTTCTCAATCCTCAGGCTATTTTGAGTGACTTACTGATTATTCAGTATATTTGTATCTAGAGAGTTTTATTCATTTACATAAAATTTACAACAGGAGTAAAGAAAATCTTATGTATTTTTAAACATCGAAGTATCATATCACAATACTAGTACATATCATGTCATTGCGTGTTATTGGCTTTTCCTTTATCGGTACACTATTATAAATAAGTTTCTGTTGGGAATACTGTTTTAAGTGTCACACGTGCATTTTTTTTGTTTATTTTGTTAATGTTTTCTCAAGTCTTTAGGCTTTTCACTCTTTTTCCCCCTACGCTGTTATTTTTACTCGCCATCTAATTAAACTTATCTGTTTTAGTAATCTACCCATTTTCTTCTCGTATTAAAAGTTGTAATTTCGTTCATGCACAACGGGACCTACCCATTTCAATTGAATCAATTTTTTTTCAATAGGATTACATTACTGTTAAAGAAAACACAAGTTTCGATTATGTGTAGGGTGCTTTCTGGCAAGCTCAGTGAAATAACACAGCTAACTTCCGACAATCATAGCGCTACTTGGGAATGATTTGTTAAGTATTTTCCAGAATGACGGCATATTTATTTTTAAACTTCCCTTTGCATATTTTGTTTTACGAAATATGCACAGATTTACCGTCCGTTGAATTTGTACCTTGTTGCTATCATGTGTTGATAGTCCTTCTCATTGCCCACCTTACATGCAATTACAATTTTGCACTTCCTCGTGAGCCCGTGTTACACTGTTAAATGTTCGCCTTCAACTCTATTTGACAATAAAATTGAGAACAAAATACGGCCATCAAATTTTTCCTTCCAACAAATCTTATCTATCAAACAATCTTGAATATAATTTGAAAATGTCACATTGTCAAATTTTCTTATTGGGAGAGTCTAATTTGAAATATTATTTTTAAATTATTTTCTAGTGAGATATTGCTTTTGTTTTTCCATGCGATCCATTACAGGAAGAAATGTAAGTTATTTTGTAATTTATTTACGTTTCATTACAAAATTAAAGTTTTATTTATAAGATATGTTTCCTGCACAATGAAATTTAATGCCTCTGAGTTGGTAATATTATGTGCAATATTCACTTAAAATAGCATTCATGCCCAGACAGCTTCTACATAAATTAATTATCTTCATAACTTACTTCGTTCCCAGCGATTGTTAATTATTTTCAAGTTTCTTGGCGTCCACTTTTGTCGTGCACGATTCTGATTGGTTGAAACCGCCAAACATCAAAGCAATTTTTGAACCGGTCCAGTCAACAAATGTTTGATGGAAACTGAAGCCATTCAAATTTCTCAGATAAATATGGCGGTGTTTATGACTTTTCGATGACGTCATAACTGTCCAACTTTATTTCGCAAAACTTATTGGAAGCATTTTGACGGAAAAATTCGACAGTGTGACAGGGACTTTACACAGATAAAAAGCCTATGCTGAATTTAGTTGTCCTAAAATATAATACACCGGTCCTGTGGACGCTAACGCATTTCCATGTTCTCCGAAATCGCTTCTGTAGCTAGGAGGACTTTCCTTCTCACTTGCACGCATCAAAATGTGCCAGGCGTGTATTTTCCTATCGTATGTCTCCAAGAATTCTTTTTTCATGAATGACGGCCCTTCGAATAAGACAGAACTACTTTTTTCTTTTGAAATGTTTTTATAGCTAGGAATTTCCTTGTTGACTAGCTTCCATCACCCCACCCTCAGTTAAATGGACTTTTCTTCCCGCATTTGTTTCCTATGCAATCACTTCTCCTGTGTACCCTTCCTGCTACTTTAAACCTGTTGTACGCCTGGAGATAACCAAATTTACTGACCTCTGCCTCCTATAACTTATTCACCCCTTCCAATAGAGCACTCTGAACCTACACTCAGTAAATGGTTGAAATGCCAGCCGTTATCCGAAGTGTCGTGTTGCTGTGATCGTCACAAGCAAGGGTTGCCAGGCCAAGCACCAACGCTGGGCGGAAGGCGGCTTCAGCAAACCAGCGCTCCGAGTTATGACAACAACAGCCGGGGGAATAATACCCAAACCAGGTCGGCTCCCAGCGTATATAAGGTGCGAGCGGTAGTAGCTCGCGGCCATCTTGTTCACGTCCACGCCGGAGGCCCTACCCGAGACGCTGCTGCACAGAGGACCGCCATCCTTGCGCCGCCGTCGAGAGAGCCTCTATGCTGCCGTCGACGTTTCTCATGGTAAATATATATCACGTTTGGGCGCCGTAGGTTTGCGTGAGGCGACAGGATAGCGAAGGCAGACTGTGAGAGCTCCATAAGAGCTAGATTAAATTATATTAAAGTTATTCCCAGAAATTGTAAAGAAAAGTTACAGTCACTTGCCATTGTAATATTGAAGTTAATGAAACGCGTTTATGCGTCAGAGTTTGTATCAGTTTGGATTGAATAAAAGTAGAGTTCTGTATAAAAGTGCCGTACCATCTTTGTCTATGCATTACCCCTTTTTGAGTACGTGGCCTCTTCACTTAGAAGGGCCACAGCAATGTGTTCGAATCCCGAAGAGGCACGGATATTTTTGCTGTTTTAGAGTAGGTTTAGTTTAATTTTTATGTCTTTCCGATTAGCCTCTGGCATAAAGCAGGGGCGTTAAAATAAACAATTATAAATCACAGCAATATCGCAGTTTTACATCCAGTTATATCTGCTTGTATTATATTTCCTTTTATAAATGTTCTGTATAACATTTATTTCAAGCCAATCAATTGAAACGCATACCTGGCTGATTAATTATCTGACCATTTTAGTTGTCTGGCTTTGCCGTGTAATTGACTTGCTTGCGCGCATTTTTTTTTACGTAGATTACACACAACCGCCACGTAACCAACACTAACTATAATTGTCTAGTTCACGATTAACGGGCAAACGCGTCAGCCAACGAAAGCGTCCACCATGTTTAACACAGCATGCGAAAATTGCATTATGAACCTCACCTAATATAACCTGACGTACAGAACCTCTACTAACATATCTTAAACTGGGATAAGCAATAACACATCCCAACACATCGTATAAGCATGCACTGTGTAAATACTTAGAGAAAATAGCATCAGGTGTGCTTATAGACTTACGCATAACTAAAAATATTTTCGTAAAAATTATAATAATTTAGAGAGAAAGATATTTTAACTACCATGGCAATGGACGGACAATCTAGTAGATAATAAAAAAAATTGAAATATGAATTTTACTTAAAATTATGAAATCCGACTCCCATTCGACACCTTTTGCACTGGAGAATAGCGACTCATTATTTCGATACATGGCTCTGTACTTGTGATAAAACGTTGATGATAACCATTATCACAGAATAAGTATACATACAGAAGCAAAATGAGCTCACTCTTTGGTTGTGGGAGGTACCGGAAATGTGCAATAGGTCTGACTGGCAAGTGCTACAGAACTGCGAAATTTGCGTTATTATTTGGGGACACGTTTAGCTTCAAACATGTGTACCTTTCCAACAAGTTTGTCATTGTACCATACTTTATGTGACACGCCCTGGGTAACTCTGCGCCGGTAAATGAACACTTCACAATTGTGTGCCCCAATCACGTGCAGTTCAGTCAGAACGGGAGTTATTTCCGGTTTATGCAGCAGCCAATGGAGAAAATACATCGGCTGTAGTGCATACAGTACTGTGAAGTTCAGCCTGATGCCACATAATAACGCGAATTTTACATTTCCCTAGTAATTGCACTTTACAGATGATTCTTGATTGGTCGGGCTGCCGTATGGCAAGTTATACTACAGGCGCTGATTGGCAAACGACCTTCCGCCATGTTGCTTACCAGTACCGCCATTTTGTTGGCGTGCGTTGCTGGAGTTCGCTATACACACCATCGTTTAGCTTCTGCATTCTTAAATATTCAGTACCGTTAGTGAAATCTGTATTTCACTGTTACAGTGTAGAGACATTGATTACAGTGAGTAGATGTCTGTAGCTTTTTCGAAACCACGTTTGAGCCGCGCGGATTGCCTTAATGGCAGGCCAGTGCACAAGCCACACGATCATCCCTGACCACTGCGAAACAATGATATTTCTTCGAGGTCGATGGCTTTTGCCAAGGAGACGTCTGGTCTTGCAGTACATCGCTTTCAAAAGTACGCCCTTAGGCCGGAAAAGTGATACGTCCTTCCCCTCAAGGGCGCATAAAAGGGGCCATAAAACCATAGCCCTAAAGTGTTACCATTATCAAACTTCCAACATATTCAAAAATGACCTCTTTGCAAGTACTGAGACATCTGGACATCAAATTTAAAGAGGAGACCCCTCCCGTTCCCCAATTTATAACACATGAGATTACACTTTGATTAGTTTATTTATTTGATATGTGTTGTACTTTTTTTGGTTCAGAGCAAAAATTACAATTTGTGTTTATATATTGTAAAATACCAAAGTTTAAATTTTATGCCCACATGGCATTTCTATAAACTTTAAAATCGTCTGTTACAATCATCAAAAATGGCGAGCAAAACCTTCTAATTAATAAAAAGCAATGGTTTCCAATATACGACCCATAAAACTTTTGGCCACATACAAAAGAAAGTAAGGCCAACTATTTATGATTTTATAATTTATGGCCATATTCACAACGGAAGGCCAACTAAATTTATGAACAGAGAATATATTACTATCTGTTCTCTAATACCAAAGCCACAATTTCATGGAATAATAGATACATTACTTACAACAATTATGGTCGTTCAACAAAGGCCAATTAATGGAATTGCCTTAGCGAATTATTTTGATATTTTATAACTTCGCTGTATCTGGCCATTCACTATACTGCAAAGGTCAATTAAGAAATATTTGAACATTTTATAAATTTGCTATATCTGGCCATTCATCATACTGCAAAGGCCAAATAAGAAATATGTGTGCGTTCTATAACGTTATTATATCTGGCCATTCAGTATACTGCAAAAACCAACTAAGAAATATATGTACATTTTATAACCTTACTGTATCTGGTCATTCATTAAACTATAAAGGCCAACTAGGAAATATTTGAACATTTTATAACTTTACTATATATATCTGAGTATTAGTTTTACTGACACTATCTTTAAAAATCACTGTCATGGTCACTTAGCAAGACAAAAGCCAACTATGACTTTACTTTTAAAAATTTGCTGAAATTTTATAAGAGTTACTAGAGGAAACTAAGCTCACTCTTTACATGTTTCCTACTTTCAAAATTTACCCTAAAAGGACTTTGAAATTTCTAAGTCCTGCCAGATGGGCCTATGACTTGTTTTCATTATTTTCGTACTTAACGGCAAAGAATACCTTCCACCTATGAGAAATTCCGCTTGTCTGCGCCACGGGTACCGTGCAGGTAGCAAAGGGTTTCCCATATCTCTGTCTCACTCCCGTGTTTCAGCTCTCGCTTTAGAACGTGAGGATTTCCCAAAGTGCCATAAAGATCTCCAACACAAGACTGTCCCCAAACAACTATCTGGAAAGCACCGCGTTGCCAAATGTAAACTGCTAGCGGTAAACCAGTTCTAGCAAGGAAGGTCATTCCCGCCCTTTCACTGTTGCTTGTTGACAGCAGCAAAGCTTTGCAATAGGTTCACCATATGTTTCGTTCTGATAATTTTAGACGAGCGAGTCACGTGGTGGTAGTTGCGAAGTTTCGGGGAATTGAGTACAGAATTCCATTGTATTTATTGATGTTTCAGAGAGTATTTTTTACATAGTAAAGAATTTATCAGTGGAACACTATATATATATATATATATATATATATATATATATATATATATATATATATATATATATATAATACGTAAGAAAAAAACAATACACATTCTGAAAATTACAAGATTCAGTTTTCTGTGCATAGTCAAGTAGATAAGGAAACAATAATGATCCATAAAATTACAAATGTCAGTACTTTACACAGACAAAAATACATATTTACGATATTTTGTATTAAGTTTCTTGTGTGTAGATGATGTGAAAATATACATATGTAAAGTTAACGGTTCACAAACATTGTTTAGTTGAGGGATGGAGTTGACAGGTTTGGTCTCGAGAATCGATGAGGAATGGAATGAGGTTGATTTGGAGTAGCAGCCAGAACGTAAGGGTGGGGGAAACTGGAGATCCTCGAGAAAACCGTCGACTAACAGCATTGTCCAAGCACGATTCCCGCACGCGAAAAGTTTGGAAGTGACTTCGCAGAGGATGAAATCTAGATCAACTTTGTGGAAGGCGAGTGCTCTAGCAGCTCGATCACCATTGTTTAGTGATTACGCATGAAAGTTCTTAAAACATGTAACAAGTAGTTAAATTTTTTATTCGACACTTTGTATCATTACTTCATGAATGAGAGCTGTCGATCATAATACCAAGGAAACGGGTGTTCATAACTAATAATTTTTGTGTTATAAAAAATATAACTCCTAAATATTTAGTAGCATTAGCTGATTTTGCGCAAATTATGCTGTAAATGTATTTTCAAACATTTGGTGAATAATTTGTTTTCATTAGCTAACACTTAAAATACTCAGATTTGTTAAATGTTAGTTTCTGAATGTATAGCGTACTTGAAGTTTTGCAACTGCGTGATTCATTAAGTTTGTTTGGGATTATTTGACGAGGCAGCAAAAAATCTCTCCTGCAACTGTCACAGGAAGATACGTCAGCATGTATAATATTTTGCTTATAAACACAAGCTCTTCTGGGTCGCTTGAAATTTGATTGCATATTTTTCCAAATAATAGTCTAACATTCCATAACGAATGTTTTTTTAAGTCTCATAAAAAGTTTCGTTTAAAATATTGGAACACCAATCAAACGGAATTCGACTAGTCTAAAAACAATGCATTACCAATAAAAGTTCTGTAATTTAATAAAGTTTACAAATTTAATTTAAATTGTTTTTTCCTCAAACTCTCCTTGTAGCTGCATGGCAGCGGTAAAAAAGGGGGGGGGGGGGATTAGCTACCAATTTAGTTCCACATACAAGCAATGGCTGGACACCAAGCACGGAACTATGTCCACTCCAGGTAAAAATATTTACAGTAAATCATGGGGAGAAATCGCTCCTGTACTGATACTTACACCGTAAGAAAGACTTACAATGACTTGTACAATATCGCAACTACAATTCAGTAAACTGGGTAGCAGTTTTTTCAAATTCCTTGTGGGTGTTAATTTATATTATTGGACCTATTCATTAGACTCATTCCTGCCTTGCATACTAAATGAAGCTGTTGTGTAAGGTAAATTACAAGCTACATTGTGGCAATGGTTTGTAATACTAAGACCAGTCTGTACAAAATAAAGCAATTTACTGAGAAATAGTACAGAATACTTTTAATGAATACAGGTGAAATGACGAAATCTTATTTGCAGTAAAATATGGGTTAAAACACCTTGAATAAGTCTTTGCAGCTTTTGAACGTACATTTGTTTGCAATGTAATTACATGTTTAGCAATACATCGCCTAACAAGCATTTATTACACAAAGCTATCAATTTTATAGGCCATATTGGAATTTATTTAGGTATTAAAAATAATTTTTCTCCGGATAAACTCATTTAAATTATAATAATAAGTAAGCTGAGCAGTAAAAAAAACAGGTCACAGTGCTAATGTTACATGGCAATGAAAAGTCGCACTTTCATCACAGACGGGTGTATAGGGGCATAACCAGCATTCTTTCGGAAATAATTTCAAAGATGACCACTATCAATATACTCCATTATAAAAGTATCCCCTAGCTAATAAATCCGTTAATGATAATTTGGAACAGCTGTGTACTCCGCACTATGTTAAACTTCAACAAAAAGGTTTATTATCCTTACTTTAATAATATTATAAATGGGAAAGTGTGTTTTCTTTGTTTGTCCTTATTTCACGTCAAAACGGAGCAAGGGATCGTCATGATTTTTTGCACAGATAATTGGAGGGCCGGAGTGACATAAGCTACTTTTTATATCGGGAAAATATATCATTTTTTCAGGAGAATTTTTATTGTAATTTCTAAAAGTACACAGACGGAAATACATGACGTCACTTTAGAGCAACGAATCGTCGTATTTTTTGCACAGAGTTAGTTGGTGGGCTGGGAAATGACCTGGGATATATTACCTCGTTAACAAAATTAATTAATTAATTCTGACATTTTAAAAGATGTACAAGGAGAAATAACGGAATATTTGTCAGTAGACACAGAACAGATCAATACGTATCCTGTAGAGTTCCTGAATTCTCTACAGTTGTCAGGTGTGCCCTCACATAAGCTCCAATTAAAATTAAACGCTCCGGTCATGCTTATGCTAAATTTAGATGACCCCCATTATATAACGCGGCGAGGCTTAGTGTCACAAAACTTCATTATTTATCCCTATAAACACGCGAGCGAAGCAGAGGATAAAAGCTAGTACTTCATTAATTGATAGAAATTTGTCGGAACAATATTACTTACTAGACCTGTTTTGTTAGGGGTATTTATTTATTCATTTTATTTCGTCTTTCTTTGGGGAAGTAAGGTTAATATGTCTTCTCCCACACTTAACATAATTGAATACGTTAGAGCACATACATAAAGGTTATTCTGAGAAACTGTACTCTGTTAGGTATTTTGCATGGAAACTGTAGACATGATTGGTCGGAACTGACGAGCGACTTAAAGGAAAGTTTGAGTAACGCGATAAACTTAATGTTTTTAGCGTTAAGAGGGGTGAAATGAGATTATGTAGGAGCAACGAATGCAGTAGTGGGGGAAGTGCGAGTACCTCGAGAAAACCCCCTCAGGCCACCTGCATGGCCCGTCATGTTTCTGTCTTACGAAAATTCAATAGTGACCCCGCCGGGGGTCAAACCAATATAGTATTTGTGGGAGGTAAGCACTGTAGTCAATACACCACTATGGTCCCCACATGCATTTTGAAACATATGGAGCTGATGGTTATGATTTGCAGTATACCATTTACAAATTTTATGAGTTTTGCGTTGGAGAATATAGGCTTATCACTTGTAACACTCAGTGAAAGGTAATGAATACACAAGAAACTGATTACTATAAAATAAAATTCCCAACTTAGTAATATCAACTAGCGTAACTAATATTGGAAAAATAGTACTGGAAATTTGAGACTGTAGTATTTTCTTGAGAAGTATGTGTTGCTAAAATTCTGCGCGCGTTCGAATATGGGTAAAGCAATGGAAATATTTCCACACACTCAATAGACTTATACCCGACAAGAATCCATGATGCCTTAGGTTCGCTCCACAGTGGCTGTAAGGGAAAATTATTTTCACATGCAGTTTTTTGCACACATTTTAAGTGAGTGCCCTGACATTTTATATCAGAATGTATGCCGCAAATTACCGTTTCAGGAACAATAACTTATAATAACATACTCATTTACTGGTTCGCTCTGTCGTAATATAGTTCTATGGGAATGATGAGGCCACCATACTATGTCCATTTATGTTTAAGTTTATCAAGCGTCACATGTTTCATACCATTCCCATTTATCCATTTCCATGCGTTCTTTCAGAAACCAGTTATCTTAACAGCAATATTTAATATATATATATATATAATTCATTTTGCATGCATTGAACGGCCATAATTACTTCACAACAACATAAAAACACTGTTAAAATATTAACAGAAACGTTTCACTTAATTTATATTTACATAAACACTTCACTTATATACAAATACACACACATCTACTCATATATACATATATAATATATATACACACACACATATACATACCCATATATACATACAAAACAGTGAGCACAGGCAATAAAATTCCAATAATCAATTTATCTCATTTTAAAACAATCTGCCAAAAGCGTTATGAACAAAAAAATTTGGATTGTTGCACCCTTGATACAAAGGCTACTGGAACGCGTTAACTTTTGTTATACAAAAGATCATATTGTAAAAAAAATATTGCATTCCATATATATATATATATATATATATATATATATATATATATATATATATATATATATATATATTGTACAGCATATATGTATCGTATTGCACAAGTACAGTGCCACTTGAAAAGGCCCGCGGATGTTCTTGTATACGTCTTTTCAGTATATTATGATATCGGTAGCACTTACAATAAGCAACGGTGTTTTGTTGACCATTGCGTGTTGGGATATATAGAAATAAATGGTGACGAAGATCGCAGTGTTTATTTAAAAAAAAAAAATCCTTATGGTTCAGATACATAACGCAATCTGTAATATCAGCATTTGTTGAAGTATGAAAAAAAAAAATTATAATAGTAGAAATAACAAAATGTACATTATCAAAAGGGACACATTTATTAAGCTTACTTTTGTATAATGTGAAAACACAAATGACACACTCTTGAGTGTAGTATTGTTTGCCAGTCGTTTTTACATAGCTGACGGCCAAATTGACCCCGTGATCCCAACGTTAAGTGTACGTTTACTTTTCTATCAGCTACAAGGACACTTATCCTTTCTATGTAATCTCAGTTTATTTATTATAATGTGTTCTTTCTTTTGCGAAACGAAGTATAGTCTAATAAATGGAAAGTTTGATTTTGTGCTTTATCAATACACGATTATTTTTTGGCGAAAGTGGCACTTACCTATATTATTTATTAATACATGGAATTTTCTGCACTATAATATTTACGTGTTTTCCATTACAGGTGTTATGCAAACTAACATAACAGTGTCAGACTGTTGGGCTAGCGCACGCGATTCATGTACGCTTACCACATGTACGAAGAGACTAGATAGATAGTAAATTAAGTTATGGCTATGCTATAAAGATATAGCCAACGGGAACTGTTTCACGTTTGACCAATGATGTCGCGGTTGTGTAACGGCTAGAGCGGCCACCTTTCACAAAGGTGACACGGGTTCGATCCCGGTAGGTCACCCCGTAGTTTGCATTCAGAAAACACGGTGAACGTTAGCATTAGTCTATGGTTTTCTTGGAGTACTCCAATTTCACCCACACCCATTGCATCCCATCGTTACTCAATTTTCATCTTAGTTTTTCCTTCATAGGCACTAAATAAGGACCTCAGATAGTCAGCACCGGTAAAAATTCTCACATTTAACCAACCTAATTTTTATGTCACTTTAATAAAATATAAAATATTTTATAATAATTGTTTTAAAATTAAGTAAAGTGGATGAACCAATATAAGTACTGATTTTTGCAAACACTTAGAAATTAACTATTAATCATTTTCAGAATCTTGCAGTGCGAGAGAGGCAGCTCAATACAATCACTTGCAAGAAAAGAGATAAAATGCTGCAAAAAAAAAAACCACTACCCTTGTGCTAAACATGTTTCTCCACTGTAAATGTTCCTTATGAACACATCCGCGGGATGAATATTTAAAAGTCTAAAGTTGCCCTCTCTTGTCACAATGTCCAAGAAATGTAAGTGCCCCTTTTTGAAGCAAGATCTTATATTATTTGTTTATCCTATCGCAAGCTGTTTTCACCGTCACCATCCACAGCTCTCTCTGACTCCGTGGATCAAATGAGAGAACAGCCTATGACAGCGCAATGCCTTCTCGTACTCTTAGTGTAATCTAATGTAATAATAGGTACCGATATGGTGTAGCGGCTAGAGCGCTCGCATCCTACCAAGGTGATCTGGGCTCGATTCCGGAGAGGCCACTCTTGATTTTCGTATTTGAGGATCGTAAAAGATTATGTCGCTTGTCGGTTAGTTTTTTCGGAGGATACACCCTTCCCCCCTTTCCCCCTAGGGTTTTAATCTGGCAATATTTCATATTCACCCCATTTTTATTACATGTAATGAAAGCCCACAGATCAAAAGATTAAACTACGCCCGTATGTTTGTACTTTTCTCTTGCCGCTTAAGGAAACTGCATAGGCATGCTTTAAAGATGTGATATTTGACCATTTTCATGATTTTTTCCTCTGTGAATATACTTAATATGTTAACAGTAAAAACGTAGAGACATAAATAATTTTTTTTTCTAGCAAAAAGTCTTATTACAGAACATATATTTGCCGAGATAGGCGAATACGCGCAAACGAAGATTTCACACAAATGTTTCAATAGGCACTCCTCTTAAGCCATGGAGATTCATTTTACCAACTTTGTTGTGCACATACCAGTCGGTGTATTACGTTAAAATGCATGCACATGTAGGGACAGTGGCATGTTAATAGGTTGATTTCATAAGGTTGTTCCTTCTATGTCATTACCCACAGAAAACTAGTGTGATAAATATAAATAAACAACTAAGTGTAAAGAGAATATGCACACTTGCTCTCATTTTGCTGTTGTTCCTATTGTTTTATGGTGATAGTTATAAAAAGGAAAGCCATAGACATCACATCCTTAATAATAACTGCATTTCCTTTTATTAGTTTTTTAGGTCCCTTGATAAGCGCGAGTAAGTGGCACGCCAGTGGTAATATACAGTACGTATTTTCCGAAATTGAAATAGCTCATACGTATTTTCATTCAAATTTCCTAACATTATATGTGAGCATACTCTAATATAACAACCACCACACACGTTATTTTTATGACAGCGATATTTTGAATTTTGTTGGTATCTGCTAACAGATAAATTTTTCTCAGTCATAGACCTATCTAGCAATGTTTAGTATATGTCTGTTGGTTTGTTTTTAATAGAATTTGGAACTGCAGCCATTTTTTCGTGATGATCGTTAAGCAGCATCAAATCTCTTCATCGCTTGGAAAAGTTTGTTTCTTTTAGTTTTTATGTAACACCTGCATTCTTGAATTTTTGCGGAGCCATTGCACACAAAAAAAGAGATAGCGTTTCTCGTATAATTACGTTATACGTTTCACTGAATACAATGGTAAAATTATACACTGAAAAAGTGCAAAAGTATTAACTAGCATTCACGATCGACCACTGACAATCGTACATCACAGTTCCAAACAGCACCTCGGTTGAGGGTAGGAACAGGCGTGGGCGAGACTAGCCAGGTAAGAAATTCTATTCGTGAGAGGAGTGTAGGTTTGGCAACCCTGAGAGAAAAAGACTGCTAAACCTTGGAGCCACCTTCTCTCTCGAGTCAGGAACCTCCAAGGCATATAGACCCAGCCAAAATTACACCTCGGAGGGGATGAAAACTAGGGCCAATCAGGTGGCTCATAACTCCCAACCCTGCACTACTGGGTAAGGGGAAAAAATATTTTTTTTAATTACAATACTTCCACCCAGTAATACAATTATTTGAATCAGCCAGTTATAGTCCACCATGGAAATTATTTCCGCCTAGCAACACCTGAGCGCAAGCACGCACTGGCTGCGGTCACAAATGCAGGTGCAAATTCTCGGAAATCAGGCGGGCGACACTCCAGGGCTAAATCTCAGGAAGTGGCGAGCACTGACGCTAATTGGCTAGTTGGCTAATTGACCACATGACAGGTGACAGCCGCTCTTGGGATCGCCGACAAGGCGTAATCACTGCTTTGCCTGCGGCCACGTCGCACTTGTTCACGACGCTCTGCTGCGCCGAGGGTGCGTAGCCGACACTCGGCTACGTACAAAAACTTCCATCGTTCCAGGATATTGCAGGTTGGTGCCAAGGTAGAATAGATTTACAGCATAGCTGGCAGAAATTTTGACTCTGGGCTGCCAAAAATACGTGCTTCCATAAGCACGCACTGACTCTTTATTTTTCTGGGATTATGTAGTAAGTCGGGAGCAGAAAGACGTAGATTGCAGTTTGAAGTGCTCGGCGTCTCAAAAGAAACCACTATTTCTTCCCCGATATTTTTATTTACTGCTCAAACTTTACTTGCTTACGGGATTCATCAAAGGAAGGCACCAGAAAAAACCACATTATGCATACACATGAAAGTGTGACAATGCGTGTTACACGTAACGTGAATTCATTGTAATACCGACTTAACCGCTTGTTACTGAGCCTTAACAACGTTAACGACTTTGCCGTTCCTCAGAGTGCCACGTTGGGGCCGGCGGTGTGGGTAAAGATATTTCGGACGGCTCTTAACATTGAGTTCTTGAGAGCCGTTGAGGGTAAGGCCGACAACACACGGCAAGCTCCACGGGCCGGGTCCGGCCCGTCCAATTTTGATGATCCATGGAGAGGCATTGTGCAGCACACACGGGCCGGGCCCGGGACGGTGCAAGGCTAAAATGGGCCCGGACGGCCGCCGGGCGTTTTCTGGTGCCGTGCGTTCCGGGCCTAAAGTGAGGTGGGCATGGGGCAGTGCCGGAATGAAAGGGCGGGGAAACGGGAGATCCCCGAGAAAACCCGTCGACCACCCGATCAGCGGCATCGTCCAGCATGATTCCCACAACAGAAAATCCCAGGGTGACCCCGCCGGTAATCGAACCTGGTTCGCCTAGGTGGGAGGAGAGAGCTCTAGCCGCTGCGCCACAGCGGCCCCCTTTAATGAGGGTCTGTGTGCCGTTTCGCACGTTTTTCACATTTCGCTCACCTTATATCAGGCTCGAGTAATTTAACCATACAAAACAAATAAATGCTATCTGTTCGAGGCTTGGGTTTGTTAGCGTTGCTTAAATCGGCTGCTTGTATCACGATATTTTGTGTTTTCGAATAGACGAAGCAATGTAGAAGTAAGGGATTTTGTACACACGCAACCAGCTGACATACAGTTTTTCAATAGTGTATTGTGCTGCTACAGAATTGACAGTAGTAGAGTTAAAACTATGCCATGATTATAAAATATCCACTCCTGTATTTTAATCTTTCAATTTACTATTTAAACCCTTTCAAATTATTTGTATAATATTAGAATCGTTAAGTTTGTAACTTAAAGCTACAACATTAAAAATTGTTGCGCTTCATAATGGGTAATAAAAGTTTTTGAAGGACTTGGGAAGGATAAACATTCATTAATGACAATTTCAAGCAAATTTCCATTTGCAGAAGCTGTAAGTTTTTAGACACTTTTTTTTTTTTCGGTGTCATAGCGTGATAGTAAAGATCGTATTTCCTTCCCCTCCTTTTTGGGGTTTGCAAATAATAATAATAATATAATGATAAACCCAACTATACAATTAAAGCTAAGTAAAAAATATTAACGTCTTAATCTAGATTAAATACATAGTTATTATCGAGAAAACTGTGATTTTGATGAATATTTACGCGAAGAGTACCAGTGGGAGGTTTTTTTTTTATTACTTATGGTATCCGAAATTTCCAAAATGTTTGAAGTATATCTAAGATTACTCTGGAAACCATTCTCAAATTTAAGAAGTGTTTTAAGATGGCCAGCAAGTGCAGTTGTGAACAGAAATAGAAAACTGTACAGTTCCGAAAAAAAAATACTGTAATAAAACCTCACTTTTCACCTAACATAATTGAACACTTTCGTAGATATTTTGTAAAAACAAATATGTTACTGGAATCTTCAATTTTCGAATCAAAAAGTACGTAAATTGGGCTGTAAGATAAATTATCCATATTTCATTTTAGAATACAAAACAATTTACAAGGAACGCATTCAAATCTACCCTGTGATCACAATTGCACTAAATAACCTTACATTTTATGCATGTATTATCATGCACTATAGCAACCATTAATCATGCCAGAAAACAGTTCGCAGTTGCGCCTTCCCTACTGTACTCTTTTAAATGTTGTCCAACATGTAAAGAAACGCATTATTAAAATAGTTGTTAGCCTAATGGCCGTGCTCCTTCCCAGTTGTTAGGAAGAAGCCACTTGTAATTCGTCACACGTTCCTCCGTTTTGCTTTGGCAGCGTACAATTACTCCCTGCAGTAATATGCAGTTAATCCTGCTCATAGTTAGCTTTATTTGTCTAATTCTTCTCCATTGCTCTGCTACTCGTTGTAATATTAAAACACAGTGTTTCTTTTCTTTACTTTCCTTCCTTTCATCGTGCCCTTTTTCCTAATTCCATGCGCGCGCAACTGCTAGACTTAAATTATACGACGCAAGAACATGAAGTTCTGAAGTTGCTGGTCTAATAACAGGGCGAACCCTAAAGAGATCTAGAACACAATGTTCGTGAAATAGCGGCTGCAGCCGTACCTGGCAGTATTGTTAACAAGAAACACCTTCGGATATTACAGATTCCGTAGTCAAATCCACTACACTGTGTATATTTCAATTTCAGTCGATTAAAGTTCCGGTCAGCCGCGTAGCTTCTGGTGAGCACATTGATTACTAAATGGGCATCTCGTCTGCATATACGGCTCACGTATCTACCATTAAGTGAGAGAGGAATATCATAAAGCCAAGGGGAGCAGTTAACATTAATTGATCAACTCTGTTATGTACTCTGTCAATGCTATTTGTATTAATGCTTTTTCGTAATGAGTAAAAAAGACTATGAATTGATTCCCTACACGCTGACATAACTGCGCTCAAATCTCATGGACCCGAACATGTGCTGTGTAGAACTGTAGTAAGTAAAGGTGATATGGAAAAACCGTAAGTGGTGGTGTTAATTCTGACAATGCAAGTTGCCACTTTCATAGGAAATAAGATTAACGCGTAATTTGAAATACACGTTTTTAATGCAACTACTAAACATATGTCCGAAGTGCTGGTCTACGATAAGAACACACTTCAGTCAAGGCATTTCGATTGATTTCAAATAAATCACACTTATTAGAAACACCATTTCGGAGGACACAGATAATCCCGAGGGCCCTACATTAAACCTTGTTGTAGACTTACCACTAACGAAGTGATGGGATCACCGCTTGAAGTCCCGTATATGCATACTGTACGTCAGGTCAGAACCCTGTGCTACCATGTGGCGCACTTGATTAGCATGGCAGTGTCGCCCTTATCGTTCCCTCAATTTTTCTACCTCAGATGTAAAAATAAATGTCCAGGTAGCTGTGAATGACCTTCGGCCAACGAAACTAACACTACCAAAAATCTGACGTTGGATTACATTGCTGTTGTACATATGGGGACTTAACGTCGACAAGAGGGGGCATTCGAGATGAATCAGGAACGGGAAAGGGATTGCCCATGGCCTATAGTAAGGAACTATCACAGCATTCTCCTTGAGTGAGGGATCAAAGGTAGTCCTTCTGAATGTTAGTCCAGTGTTTTACCACTGTCCCACCTCACTCAGCCATCACTAACAAGTTATTACTCCCGAAACTCTCGAGACTATCAGAAGAACTACCACAGTTGAGTTAGTGTATTTGACGTTCATGTGTATCTTGCTAGAGGCTGTCGGCACATAGTAGCACGTCTTTGTCAGGAACGCTTCCCCAATAGACTGCAGCGACATCACATACTGTTTCAGAGACTACATTAGCGACTGCGCGTGTGAAGTACCTTCCATCCACCGAATGAGGGCGTCAGGGCAAGAGGTGCCCGTACGCCGCATTTTGAAGAGGAAGTACTGTACAGAGTTGGGGCGGGCCCGTCCACAAGCACACGTGCGATCGTTCACGATATGGACTTCAGCCACACCTCCGTGTGGAGAGTGATTCGTCAGTACAGACTACATCCATTCCACGTGAAAAATGTACAGGCACTTGGACCAGCTGTCTTCGAGCCCCGTATGAGGTTCGCACAGTGGTTTATTCAGCAGTGCATTGCCGAGTCAGTTTGCATCGCATGTGTTTTTTACAGACGAAGCGTGTTTTACGAGAGATGGCTATTTCAATATCCACAACAGCCACATGTGGGCAGAAGAAAATTCACGTGCATCATCTACATCATCTACATCAGTTTGCGATGAACGTGTGGGCTGGAATCGCCCACGAACAAGTTTTTGGATCCTTTATCCTTCCAACTTTCTGACAAGCAAGCTACCCCAGCTGCTAGAAGATGTGCCGCTGAACGTACGATTCAACCTGTGTTCTGAACATGATGGGGCCTCGTCGCATTTCAACCATCGTGTTCACCGACACGTTTGGTGTCAAGGCCACGATCTCCCATTTATATAGCTTTTGCGAAAGTTAATTTTTTGAACAGAAACTGGAGCCGATATTGCAAAATCCTCTTACAACTTCGTTACAAATTGTTTTTATTATGTAATATAATTTTTTGAACACAAAAAAAACTGTATACTTTTATCTAATTAATGAATTAACGAAATTTTTGTTCGTTTAATAATTAGTTAAAATTATACATTTTTGTGTTGGAAGAATTAGATTACATAATAAAAACATTTATAATAAAATTGTAAGAGTATATTACAATATCGACTCCCATTTGGATTCAAAAAATTAAGTCTCGCAAAAGCTGTAGAAATGGGAGATCGTGGCCTTAAGCAGATTGGGAGATGCGGCCCTGTGCCATGGCCACCACGGTCACCCGACCTCACGCCAGTCGATTTCTTTCTGTGAGGCCACAGCAAGGGCTGTGTGTACTCTACTCCTGTGGCGAACTACGATGCTCTCGTATAATGAATACAGGCGGCATGCAACGCGGTTCAAACCACTAACTCCTGGCATCTTCGAAAGGGTCTCCTAGGCAGTGCATCGGCGTTGTACATGTGCAATCAAGCAGAGGGCCGCCATTTTGAGCACCTGATTTAGGTTAACGTATTGAAATTTTTGTAACAGGCAGCGATTAAAGTACTGCAACTTGCAAATATCTACCTAATTATTATTATCGCCACCCATAAAATACATCAAATACTACTGTTTCCTGGGAGGTGGGTAATTGGTGCGAGTTGTGTGCTATGCTAAATACCAACCTGCCAGGCGTTATAACGTGGTTTACAAAGAAGCCTAGTATCCAAACGGGGCGTTCCGGACATCAATTCTATGACAAAAGTTGTTCCTCATTACATGAACTATCAGCGTTAGAAGTTTGTCGCAATAATCCTGTGACAACCTGTATATATGCCCCTGGCTCCTCGGCATGATCTTTCATATTAGCTTAAAGTTGTATGGTACATAAATGAATTCGCTGCACGCTATACATTGAGTAGCAAACATACTACTATGCACTCCAAATTAAACCTCAGATTTTTTTACGCTTTGCCCTAGGAAATAGATGATTCATTGGGGTCGTTGAATTAGTTGCGGAAATTCGCATAAAAATTATTTAATCCTTTACACTGCAACTAATGTTAAAGGATTGGATGCGTCTGAGGAAAAAATTGCACGCTTTGGTTCGGACAAGATTTTCGGTAATGGGATGCTTACTCTGCAGCCGTATAATCTATTCACTGTACAATGAGCACTTTTGAAAGCCCTGCTGAAGATGTACATGTATACACGTTGTGTATTCTTCCTCCTTATGTAAGATTAACTTTGTCGTGTGCCTCATCACTTTATTCATGCGTTGGTCAAGTAAAACTGTGAGATTATTAGAAAAGTAAATATTTAACAAATCTGGTCATTTTTACATTTCGATGCATTAAAAAAAAACAGTAAGCGAAAGAAATAATTTAAATTTTCACATGGTTACCTAAAACTTTTTACTCGACGTTAAGATAGGAGCTACTTTTCATCCATCGTTACCAACTTTACTGGACGTATGTCACTCAGGGCACCCATTAAAATACATGCAGATAGGGGCAGTGACTTTTTTCTAAGGCTTATTTCAAAAGTGCTCACTTTATCGTGAATAGCTTTTAGCAAAGTTGCCCCGTGCCATGACCGCTGGCCCACACTAAAGAAGGAAGATTTGTACTGAAGGGCACGAAATATCAGTGGAGACGAAGAGAGCATTGGAGAATCTGTGCAAGTATCGATGGGTTGAAATCTATTACCTTAGTGAAGCAGGGGAGTGGAGACCGAGTGTGAAATCCAGCAAGCGAAACGACAGCTCTTGTGATTTTACTGCAGAGGGTAAATATTGTGTTCGCGTTCACAGTTTTACCCATTCGTTTCTATGGAGCTGAACGGAGCTCACTCATTCTTGCGAGCCTGACTTGATCGAAATACAAGGACCGGAAATCGGGGTCTTGTGGCAGTGCACGCCACGTGACCGTTACCGTGGATTGGACAGCACGTGGCTAGACGTGTTCAAAATATTTCATTCTACCCAGAAGTTCATTCCACTGCTTGTTGGCGCGATGTTGGCGCAACACATGCACTCACAGCAAATACATGCAGTTTTAGTTTTTAAAAAATGTTCTTATATGAATATGTGCATCAACGACTTAAAGGTCTTAGTTGTAACGTACAAAGAATATTCACAAATATTTCACTTTTGCGTATGTGGAATAAGTAAATATAACAGGCGAAACTACATTTTTGACGTGAATACGTCTTTAAATTTGAGACCATACTGAGAGGCAATCCAGAAAACTCGATGATGACAAAATCGGGGGATACAGTTTGGCATTGCAGCTCCGAATATATTGTCTATATTGAAAATTCAATTACACCACTCGATCGCCGAAGGATCAAAGGATATGTTACGTTGAGTGAGGATTGCTTAGCGTGGCGTGGTTATGGTGAAATGGTACGAGTTTAATGTAAAATAAACTAAGAAAACTTAACACAGTGTCGGCCTATACTCGTCAATAAGCCAAGTATAAATACAGAAATCGTATATACAGTTGGAAAGAGCACCTGAAAAGCAATCCAGTGATACCCCCTAGACCCCATATGATCGAGTGAAGCGGTGCCGGGAACGTAAAATAAACATCAAGGCGTCCGAGCGCGTTAACGTAGACGTATTCGTGCAAAACAAACAGTCGTGTCCCCATCGCAGACACGCCCACTTGTTTTGTAGATTTATATCTAAATAAGTGTTGCCGTACTTGATAATAAGTTGCTCACTTATAATAAGTACACAGCGAATATAACCAATAGAGAGCGCATTAGATATCCATAATATTTATACTGTCATACCTACGTGACCGTACTGCCATTAGTAAGTTTAGAGAGCGGGGAAAGTGTACATGCCATTAGTTTGCCGCTTCAGAGTACTGTAGCCGGTCCACGCTTTTAGTGTGTTCGAACGATGAGCAAATTTTACTGTGCAATTTGTTCAAAAATACTGCTCATTCGTGTAAAAACCAAGGACCTTTAAAATAGGTTATAGGCTGTTCAGTTAAATAAGCGCTATTGAAAGCCCTGCTTAAGATCTACTTGTATGCACGTTGTGCGTGCTTCCGCATTATGTAGAATTGTCACTGCAATGGGCCTTATCGCTTTCTTCATGCGCCAGTCAAGTGAAACTGTAAAATTATTAGAAAAGTAAATATTTTAAAAATCTGGTAATTTCCGCACTTCCACGCATTAAAAAATCAGAAAGTGATAGGTAACAATTTGTGATAACTTAAATTATTTCTAACACTTTTTATTCGATGTTGATATATGGAACTACTTTCCCTCCATCGTTACCAATATTACTGGGCGCATATCACTCAGTGCACCCGCTAAAATAAATGCAGTTAGGGGCAGCGAGTTTTTTCTAAGGCTGATTTCAAAAGTGCTTTCTCTAGCGTGGACAACCTTTATTATAACTGCTTATTGCACACCTCTGACCGAGTATTATGTAGTGAGTTTAATCAATGTGGCTCTACGACTGGGGTCATCCCCAAGCATGCAGCTCTGATGGCGGGAGATACAACTCAGCCTCTCACAGGATAGAAACCAGTTCAGGGGTAATTAATGCAATAAGTATGAATTATAAAAAAAAGTAGAGTAACTTACACGTACTGCATGGCGAATACAGTTTATATAAAGGGAAGAGAAGCAAAGAAGGAATCGGCCGTTGCATGTATAGGCTGTTCACGTTAAAGTGAGCACTTTTGAAGCCCTAGTTACTTTTGTTTCCTATCCATTTTTTTATCCTTCCACCACTTAAAATAAATATTGCCATGTAGGTAATAAACAAAGTGTATATATTTCACCGGACTATAGAAATTTAACACCTAAGGCTACAATAAAATATATTTATTGACTATGATTCAAAACGAGAGAGCTTTCAAATGCGCTCACTTTACCGTGAACGGCCTATAGTAAGAAACCATCCCAACATTCGCCTGGAGTGATTTTGAGAAAACATAGAAAAGCGAAACTAGGATGATTGCCGGACCCGTAATCGAACTAGTATCCTTCCGAATGTGACGTCAGTGGTTAACAACTGCGCCGCCTCGCTCGGTCGAGATTTTAGTGTGTGTATGGGGAAGTTATATCAGAATCTTGTGGACATCACGTTCAGAGATTTAATGCTCCGACCGGCCAACCTTCCTGTTATAGCTAACATGAAGCACCAGGCAGGAATTCTGAATAGAGTGATCACAAGCGCAGACAGTGGACCTGCAGATTGTCTCGTGTAATCGGCGGTCGCTCCCTAGACAACCTTGGAGTTGTCGGTCGAGACACACAAAACAACGTGGGTTTTGATGGACGTGCGTATTTATTTGTTAGTGCTGGTGTTTCCGCCGGACCGTGGAGAATTAATCATACAGTGCCTATTCGTGGCAGAGGATTTGAGGCGGCAACAGCATCGTACACCGACGCCACAAATTATGTTTACAATCGCAGTAACACCTGATCATCACCGGCTGCTTGGGATGTATAGTATAGTCTATTCGCGGATTCTTCACACTTCTGAATCAAGCCTTCGAAAAATCACCCCATGAGAGCCGTATTTAGTTACTTCCTTAATATGCCATGTATCACAAGCGTTTTATACCTCTGATAACATAAAATTATCATATTTTTTCGTTTAATTGAAGTTTGACCAATATCTTATTTAACGTAGATTAAAAAAAGTGTTAGGTAACCATTTTTGTTATAAGTTAAATCATTTTTTCGTTTCCTGTTTATTTTAATGCATCGAAGTGTATAAATTAGCATATTTGTAAAATTTTTACTTTTCTAATAATTTCACAGTTTCACTAGACCGACACAAGAATAAAGTGATGAGACCCATGGCAATGTTAATTTTACATAAGGCGGAAGATTACGCAACGTATATACAAGTAGATCTTAATCAGCGCTTTCGAAAGTGCTCATTTTACAGTGAACAACCTATATCTACTATATTTGTGTTTCTGGCAATCTCACGCTGTCACTTGACTGTTGACTGATACTCGGATAGTTTAGCATGACGTCCAAGGCAGAGTTAATTTTTTTACGCGAATTGGAATTATAAATTGTGGAGAGAAAGTAGAAAGGCAGCAGTATTATCATAGCTCATGCAAACCAGTTGTAGCACGGTAGACGACTGACCTTCACTGTGTCAAGCTGACGCTTCAGAATTGGCTACTCGTTCAGACTCTCAGCAGTCCCTTTTTTTTTTTTTCTCAGCACCTGGCGTTCGCACGGGGTTTCCGCCATTTTCAACTTCCCACGTCTCTGATTGAGGATGAAGAGCACGGTGAAGCATCCGTGGCTGTGAAGTTTCGGGCACCTTTCTTGTATAGGCTGTTTACGATGAAGTGAGCACTTTTGAAATCAATCTTAGAAAAATGTCACTGCCCGTACCTGCATATATTTTAAAGGGTGCACTGAGTGACGTACGCTCAGTAAAGTTGGTAGCGATGGATGGCAAGTAGTTCCATATATCAACGTCGAATAAAACGTGTTAGGTGTCCAGTTGTGATAACTGAACATATTTCTTGTGCTTTCTGTGTTTTAATGCATATAAGTATAAAAATGAGTAGATTTGTAAAATATTTACTTTTCTAATAGGGGACCACGGTGGCTGAGCGATTAGCACGCTCGCTTCCCACCAAGGCGAACCGGGCTCAATCCCCGGCCGGGTCACCGTATTTTCGCAAGAGGGAATCGTGCCGGTCGATGTCGTTGGTCGGCATGTTTTCTCGAGGATCTCCCGTTTCCCTCGCCCCTTCATTCTGGCGCGCACCATACTCGCATCAATCACCCTCATCGGCTCATGCACTCACTTGTCTAATAACTTCATAGTTTCACTTGACCGACGACTGGCCAAAGTGATGATAATTTTACTTAAGGCGGAAGAACTCACAACGTGCATACAAGTAGACATTAAGCAGGATTTAAAAAGTTCTCATTTTATCTTGAATAGCCTATAACTTCTTTGGCACCGATAGTGAGCGCAATGAGTACAGGCAACGGTAAATATTTTGTAGTAATGCCCCCCCCCCTCCAAGAAACGCACTAACTTCTTTCGGCCACTTATGAATTGATGGTGCATTTTTGACACTGCCGAGTACGTATTTGCAAATCAATCACATAGGCTACTGTCTAGAAATAAAGAACACTTCTCACTGACTCAGCTAAATAGGGGGAAAATCCGTCTGAGACTATAATCAGTTTAAAAAAATAAAAAAACATCCATACGAGGTGGAACGAAGTGTGCGCGGAGAGTCAATGGGATTAATATGTGTGAGAAACGGGAGCACCACGCGGAAACACACTGGGCATCGGAAACGTCTGCCACGCTTCCCACGAGCGAAAAATTCCTGCAATGATCCGCCAGTGATCAAACTCGGATAACCGTGGTGGGAGGCCGGCGTGAAGAATCGCACAGCTGCTGGCGTCTGCAGACGACAGCCGAGAACAAAATGTAAACTTAAGAAATGTTCACACTGCATTGAAAGCCCAGAAGCAGTCATCTCTTCCCGTTGTGCATTATTGTTTCTAGAAGCTTCAACTGTTTTGCACGAAGAACACGAAACAGGTTGGTCAGGGGATGAAGTGGGGATAGAACCAGTGATGGGTCTGCCCGCGTTACAATATCTGCACACACACACATTTTAATGAGTCTCCTGACGCTTTTTGTTTTCCCCCAGTCAGTTTGCCGCGATAGAACGCACCAACTATTGATCACCGTACACTCGTGTGCCATAATAATGAGCAAACAGTGAGAGCTGCGTGCACAGAAATCCTGATATCCGGCAGAGATATTGCAAAGTAGTTACATGTTTATCGACTCACTTATCGATGTCAGTGTCAAGTAGAAATGTTATCGAAGCACTGGCCACAAGCTTCGGTCTGGTAGGCCCAAGAAACTCCTCTGGAACGGCGAGCTCTGAAGCGTGTTGTGCGGATCGATCATCGGGCAGCAATGTCGGCGATTGAAAAAGACCTCCTTCGCAGCTGAGATGCAGAGGCCAGTGATAGTAGTGTTCTCCGCCGGGAGATGGTAGCACTTGGTTTACCGCGGTCGTCCTGCTGCCAGGACGATCACCAGGTCAGTCATATGAAACACTTTCGACAGTGAGTTTCTGACATACTTGAAAATAGCATGACCAGCTTTGCTTGATGTAAAAATTTGATGGCCGTCTTTATCGCCAAACAGTCGTCCTCCAATTTACTGTCAATCTACATGATCTTGCACCCACTCAGATTGACGTGTGTGTGTGCACCTGGCGTGTGTATGGGGAACGGTATTTACCTGAGCATGTTGTGTCGTCAGTGAAATCTGGTGGCGGTTGTTTAATGGTTTGGTATTTTCTTTCCTTTGGGCTTGCGCCGTTAGTTTTAATCTATGGAAAGATGAACTCTGGCATTTACCAAGACATTTTCGACAACAACGTGCCTACAACATTCTGACACAGTTTGGATTACGCCATTTGCTGTATCAGTACAATGATTCCTCTGTCCATAAAGCATGGTGAATTGCGTCGTGGAGAAAGTCATGCGAGACTGCTCAAGTTGCCTGCTCAAATCCCTGGCTTGAATCCACTAGAATTTCTTGGGGATGATGTGAAGTATAGTTTGCTTACCGGATTCATTAGACCAACACACAAATATCAATTGTTATCATGCTACTGGAAGAAGGGAAACAGATTCCGCCAGCTGTGAACCATAAATTAGCGGAGCGCCTAACCCGAAGTGCTAGCGTTGTAATTGCGTCTGAAAGTAACAAGGCACTATTCTGTTCTGAAATGTTATTGAATTAATCTATTTAATTGTTATGATTGCCCTCAGCTGTACCTTTCCCCTGCGTGTTCTTGTATGTTTATCCTCATTATAATTCGTTATTATTAGAGTATATCTGGGAGTGAGCAGTTCGGACCCCAAGTTTATATTTTCCATTTGGATTTTATGTTATAATACGAAATACGATGTTTTCATGGCCGTAGATGCATCTAATGTATTGTTGTTTCATTCAATCACTAAATAATCAAAACTATTATTTTTTAATTGGAAATTTGTTTGTCGTAACTTTGTTTGACTCATTATATTAAGAGGGAAACGGTATAATAGCTGCCGTCGTTCGCCACAGCGGTTCGTGCATACTTGGAGCGTCATTTATAGAATTGCCGAAATGCCATTTCGATGTGTCGGGACTTGTGAAGAAGAGGTGCAGGTCTGTGTTAATACCCTGGCAATGGATCGCTGGACTGACTGGTGCTTTTATTAGTGTAGAGTGGATGTCAGCATCGCTCCGACGTACAAAGTTCATTCTCTCGTTAACCCTGGAACTTCCGAGCCGTTAGTAACTAAGCCCCTGCCACACTTCAAAGTTTATCGTCTAACTGCTTCAAAGAAATTTTATAAATAAAAGTAGTATTGTTGTGTAGCGCAGCCATGGTTGAAATAATTTGGATGTCATCAGTAATAAGGAGCCACGGTGGCTGAGCGGCTAGCCTGCTCGCCTCCCACCTAGGCAACCGGGTTCAATCCCGGCCGGGTCACTCCTGATTTTCACATTTGGGAATCGTGCCGGGCGATGCCGTCGGCGGTTTTTCTTGGGGATCTACCCTTGCCCCCGCCCTTTTATTCCGGCGCTGCTCCATACTCACGTCATTCACCCCCATCGGCTCTCAAGACCTCGTTGTTAAAAGCCGCCCAAATCTCTTCATTCATCAGTAATATTTCGTGAACAGGTCCAGTTAGATTTTTTTTTTTTTTTCGTGTTTCGCTGTTTTAGGTAATCATACTAATACATAACAAAATCCGCCGTTTTCTTTCCACACAGCTTTAAAATACGAACAAAGTATTGGAGCAAAATAAGGTTATGGAGCTAATTCATTTGCATCAAATTAATTTGATTTGCACATCACATAATACAGTTTTAAGAATCTGTGATATAAAATTTATCTCTCAGCTAATGTGTGTAGTAGGTAGAGTATTTTTTAAAGAGGTGCAAAGATAATTACGCCATTTCGTTTGTTTTTACCTCGTCCTGTATGAATACATTTAAATCTGCAAAGTACAATAAATAAGTATGCGCAAGAATTACATGACATCAAATTTTATGTATATCCTATATGAGACGGTCTCTTTCTGTCAGTCCGTCTTTAATACTTCTAAGTCCCTTGAAACTCAACAGAAGTTCTTCAAATTTTGCAGAGCGAATTCTTAGGGTGTAATACGGGTCAAGTTAGAATTTCAGCGAGATCAAATTACGAAATCGTTAACTGTTACCCTAAAAACTCATTTTTATTGTTTTTTTCCTATATGAAAGTTTTGTATTAATGCATATAGATTATTGCATAGAGATATAAAGGTAATGAAATATAATTTTTGTTTTCTTTAAATGTCTCGCTTCAATGTTGAGTTAATTTCCAAGTGGGGCCACAGTGGCCCAGTGGATAGAGCGATTCCAAGTGGGGCCGCAATAGCTCAGTGGATAGAGCGATTCCAAGTGGGGCCGCAGTGGCCTAGTGAATAGAACTCTCTCTCTCTCTCTCGCTCTCTCTCGCTCTCTCTCTCGCTCTCTCTCTCGCTCTCTCTCTCGCTCTCTCTCTCGCTCTCTCTCTCGCTCTCGCTCTCGCTCTCTCTCTCTCGCTCTCTCTCTCGCTCTCTCTCTCTCGCTCTCTCTCTCTCTCTCTCGCTCGCTCTCTCTCTCGCTCCCTCTCTCTCTCTCTCGCTCCTCTCGCTCCTCGCTCGCTCTCTCTCTCGCTCGCTCGCTCTCTCTCGCTCCTCGCTCCTCGCTCTCTCTCGCTCGCTCTCGCTCTCTCTCTCCTCGTCTCTCTCTCCGCTGCTCTCTCTCTCTCGCTCTCCTCTCTCTCTCTCTCTCTCTCTCCTCTCCTCTCTCCTCTCTCTCTCTCTCTCTCCTCTCTCTCTCTCTCCTCCTCTCTCTCGCTCTCTCTCTCGCTCTCTCTCTCGCTCTCTCAGTGTAAGTGTCTGTTAAACATTTCCGTATACCCACGGAAATTCTTATAAAAATGAACAGTTAATATATGGAAATGCACTCCGTAATAATGAAAAACGATAAAACCATCTCCGCGCGTACAAAATACGGAACCTCTCTGTATATCTTGTAGCTTTGGGTTTCGGAAACAAACAATGCCGAGGCTACACGAAGCTTTTTTTAGCCAATACAACAAGAAAATGATAGTTCTGCGGCACTTTGCGGATATTCTTTCCACTTGAACCTAATTCTTTAAACATCAAAAACTATCACAAGACCCCTGCAATAATCATCAATGCTTGAAAAATAAATATTTACTAGGAGTTGAAAAGTTGCATGCGTTACACAAATGTATTAACATGTTATTACTAACAGACCTGCAAATTTCGCGTTTTATTTTGGGTACAAGTTATATTTGAGGTACATGTAAGTTTGCACTGCGTTTGTCATGGTTCCACACCCAGATAGCAGCCAATGAACTAACAACACCGTCTCTTGTATCCACAGGACTGAAGTCTAGCGTGACGACAAATAATAAACGCAAATTTTGCACGTCTCTAGTTATTACCTACTTCGTACTTTTACATGATAGTGGCAGCGGAGCGGTAAGATTTAAAGGTAGTCAAAGTTTTTGATTTGTGCTCAAATCCCTTTCCAGTATATGTTATATTAACGTATTAATTTTTGTATACACAGTTAAAAAAAACTGCGTAGCACAAGTGAAACTGTTTTTTTCTTTCGTTATCCAGTAAATAAATAAACCAAAAAATGTAGAAAAATATTCTAGACAGTATATTTAAAGATTTCGATAATTCACTGAAGTTTTGTGAAGTTTACGGGAAGTACGTTATCGAAGAAAACATGTCCGTAATGTTAGGAAAATTTTTGGAGAATTTATTTTGCAAGACCTAGTCCGCAATTTCATGAAAAAAAATTTATAACAGTGAAGTTTGGATTTAAATTATTTTCATATTTGAATTTTTAAATTAAATTACAGTAGAAAGCAGATAACATTATATATAACAAAATCAATTAAAATTTGGCAATACATTAAGAGTAGGCTATATGAAAATATTAAAACATTACAAGAACATTAAATAGCCTTGAGGGTGGGTGTTCATATACATGTTTTAGTATTGCCGTCCAAAAGATTACAATTTACTTTATATTCTAAAATACTTTTTTTTAGTTCTTGAAATTACTTCCTGTGCTCGATTGCATGGTAAATACCAAGTCAGTCATATAAAATACTTTCGACGGTGTGACAAGAATTTTGGACATTTACTTCAAAATATAATCTGCGTGGCTTGATGGAAGAAAATATATGGCTGTCTTTATCGTCAAGCAGTCCTCCAGTTTAGTGTCAAACGTAGTTGTAGGCGTGGAAGAGGATTTAGGACAACTTCTCCATGAAAACAACCTTTTTTTCCCCCCTTCTTGTCGACGGCGCATCTGCACGTTATTTCAGGACAGCTTTCACGAGGAGGGGTTGGCGTCGTGTTACTCGACTCGCCGAACCAAAGCCGAAAGCTGGACACGTTCCGCGAGGATCTCCTTTGTTCTACAAAAGTAAGGGAGTTCGTAAACATACACCCGACGATCGCGTGGTCTGAACGAGCAAGTATATATTTAACTCGCATGATAACTGTAAAATGAAGTCGCCACGATTTGGGTCTAAAGGCGAGATTATCAAAAGCACAAGGGTATCGGGTTGAGTAAAATAACGTTTTATTAGGTCGACGTACTCTTTTTCTACGTGTGGTTTGGGTAAAATTTAAAAAAAAAAGTACATTTGCACTGACTTCCTCTTATTTATGTAACCTTTTAATGAGTATGTATGATACGGCAAAAAAGAAAACTGTCTAGTGACAGGTGGTTTCAGTAAAAGCTGCTAATTTCTGGAGCGCACAATCTATCAGTACTATTTGCCTTTTTTTTTAGTGGGTTTAAGTAGTAATTATTTATCTCGCGATAATATTGTCTGTGATGTCTTGCTGTGCGAAGCCAGTTCAATGAATTCATGGAAATATTATTTTACGTATTTGATGCAATTCTATAGACTGTTCACTGTAAAATGAGCACTTTTGAAAGCCCTGCTTAAGATGTACTTTTATAGACGTTGTATATTCCGCCGCCATATGTAAAATTAACTGATATGGGCCTCATCACTTTATTCATGTGTCGGTCAAATGAAACTACTGTGAAATTATTAAGAAAGTAATTATTTTACAAATCTGCTCATTTTTACACTTCGTTGCATTAAAAGAAACCGAAAGTGAAATAAATAATTTGAAGTTACCAGAAATGGCTACGTAGCACTTTATCGTGAACAGCCTTTATCTGCCCTTCCTTCATGAGCCTGCGATGAGGGTGAGAGGTGGTGTGGCACGAGTAACATGAGACGGTTGAAAAAATAATGACCCTGCCATGAAAAATATATCTCCCACGATAAGGGAATTTAATCCGCGATCGAGTTCGCGGCCTGTTTCGGAACGGTAGAAGCCCTCGGAATGGAAAGTTAGAGAATTTGCTTCCGAAATGTACGGAGGTAGTCCTAACGTGAGTGTTTGGTTTCAACATGAAACGGTTTCAGAGCCGTTTTTAAATAGTCGCCGTTTTCAGTTGTCAGTCTACTGCTACGATTTCATACAAAAGAGGCATTAAACCAATGATCAAAGCCATAAAAATGCAGAATTTAACTTCAAACCCAATTTGCAGACGAGTACATCATCGCCATAACGAAACGCGAATGTAGTAATTAATTTATGTTTTTACAGAAGCATGCAAAAAACATAATTTTACATGCTGCGTGAAACGTGTATGTATTAGGTTTGTTGCACCATATATCCGAACAGGAAAGAAGGTATGCAAAGCGTGGACGCTGCGATGTTTACAAAAAAAAAAAAAGTGGCTTTGAAGGCAGGCCCAGCAGTCGGTCATATTTTCTCTTGTCTAATAGGAACACTGGTGTGGTACATAATGCGCTTAAATTGAATTATATTGTAGAGGGTTTCTTAACGTCCCCCAGTTTAATGCTTGAAAGCTTAGCAGGGGACGGCTTACAGACTAACTTATAACCTAACTTAAATTAACACCCATGCCTTGCCCGGGATTCGAACCCAGAGCCTCCCGCATCCCAGATCGGTGGCGCATCAATCGACTGCGCCACGGGAGGTCGGCAATTGCTCTTAAAGCACTGAGTGCCGTCTACCGTACACAGGCCTCTCGCCTCAATCGACATATTTAATGTAACTCATTATCTCACATCGCCCTACTCTTATATTGCAAAATTTGCGCCCCAATTTCCACACAGAATTAACAGAATATTTTTTTGTAGTAAAAGTAGGTCATCAAATATTAGGAATGCGCTTATCAAGTAACTTAAATAGACGTAAACAAAACGTATCAGCTGGCTATCTTTTCCAATCGCTTAGGTCATTGTAAACTATCGATAATATATGTTGTTGAAACTTTAAATTACTAGGCGATATTATAGTATATGTATATCACGTTTGCTATATAGAATGAATAACAACTGCTTCATATCACACACAAAGTTATCTGTGAATGAGAGCGCCCAAATTAGGGGTTAACTAATGCTGCCTAGTGTTCACCCCCTGTGGATATCGTTGGTTTTAATGCGCGCGCCACATATATCTGCAAACCGCTATCCCAGTAGGCCTACAATTGAAGTCACCAGACATAAACCAAAATATCCACCTCTCTGGATGCAGTAGAAATAACGTTTTTTTCTTATGGCAATAATTTTTGATAATCTTTTTAAGGATATTATAGAAATTTATTGGGTGGTTGGGGAGTGGGTTTGGTCGGCTTAAGAGCCGATGAGGGTGAAGCGAGGTGAGAATGGAGTAGCACCAAAATACAAGGACGGGGGAAATGGGAGCTTCCCTACAATGGGGAGTACGTAGCTTAAAAGAAAAAAAAATTATGATAATTATTGTATTTAACTCTTATAAATACTGATTTTACCTTTGTATACTTTAGCTGTAAAACTTTATCACCATCGTGTATTTCAGATTTCCCGTCTGCCCACCGCCTTCGAAACTAGCGTAGTTAATAAGCGCCTTCTAAATGGATCTGAAAAATTTTACTCGTCACGTCCGTAAACTGTCGGGTTGAAAAATTCGAGCAGGCACATTGAAAATGGTCGTGGTTGCGGTTTTTGTCGTGTCGTGTTGTGCTGTGCTCGTCGGGGCTACGTGATCCCGGCATAACAAGTGACGGACTGGTAGCGAGGGCTGCGGTGGTGTAGTAGTTATACTGTTCGCCTCCCACCCAGGCGAACCGCGTTCGATTCCCGGTGGGGTCGCTCCCGAATTTTCGCATGTGAGAATCATGTTGGACGATGCCACTGGTCGGCGGGTTTTCCCAAGTTCCTGCTCCATGCTCACCTCGTTTCACCTTCATCGACTCTCAAGACCTCGATGTTAAGAGCCGCCCTAAAATGTTCACTCACCGGTAGCGAACTGGTAGGGGTGTAACGCAACGCAATCTATAGTGAGGTGTGTGACACGCAGAATTCGTAATGGTCGTATGGATAAATCAAGAGTAAGGGCTCGTATAAGATCCACATAGTCATATTCTGCCCTCATTTTCAACATGCGCGTAATTCTAATCATGTGCAAATAACAAATAATACGTAATAATGAGGAAGGCTGTTCGTAACTTTTATATCTTCGGAAATTGACTAGCACTGCTGTGGATTGGCAAATAATAATTAAATAATATTAACAAGATGTAATTTCCATTTTTGCTTTGGATCTAAATAGGACCTAAAATCTTCCGGTTTAGGAATTGGAATGGCGCGTTTTACCTCGGTGCTTTAACGTATACGTGTGTAACATCGTCGTCAGCAAATAAACGTCCTGGGGATGCGACTTTTTGCTAGAAAAAATATAAAAATTACTATCATTTCTAGCCACTACTTTCTTTCTTCTATCCTGTTAAATTTACCCAAAGAGAGAAAAAAAATGATTAGGAAAATAATTTTGGGACTTTCCTACGCACCATTTCCTTCAGAATAAATGACATAATTACAAAACGACCTTTGTAGTATAATCAGTTATCTTACATCGCGTGTAATAATATGCTCTTACTAGTATAACATGTGAGAAATTCAGCTTCTCGAGAATGCATATCACAATCTTGGGAGGGCCCGTCGCAGTGCTTCCGTGTAGTCAGACGTTGCCAACAATTGTTTAAAACTGTTTACTTAAGGATCCTGTGGATACACTCGAAAAACTGTATATCTGATAACGGGATCGAACAGCCAACCTTCAGGACGTAATACAGCCGTGTCGTCGTGTGACTTCCCATGCCGGGTTGTCGCTTGCAGCCGTCTTATTCCAGGCCCCGCGAGCAAGAATTATTTCGCGCGGGTGGCACTACGGCTAGAGCAGCCGCGCGAAGAGGAGGAGGAGGGGGGGTGGGTGTATGCCGTGCACATTAGCAGGCGGCGCGTAACGAAACTTGAAATGGCGCCGCGTGTGTGTGTGTGTGTGTTGTGAATATCAGATTTTACCCAGCGGCGGGTCGAGGACTTCTATCCTTGTCCTGCCCTAACCTCTCCCACGAACATCGCCAGCTCCCCCCTCCTCGCTCTTTATTTGAATTTGCCCCTCCCCCACGCCTCTTGTTTTGCAGAGCTCTCCACATCCACGCCGCATTGTGACTAGTCTATCTTGCGTGCCCCCCCCCCCTCCCCCAACTCAACACTTGGTGCGCCGGCGGAAATAAAATAAAAATAATAAAAAAGGACCTCTTTAAATTTTCGCCGGGTGAGGTCTTAATGAAGCGAATTATGGACGGGGAGAATTGGAGATAACGAAGGCAGAGTTTTGCGCGCGTTCATATTTATCCCAGAGGTAAGAGAATCATGTTCCGAGAGCGTCGGCGGCTTTGTCCTCTCAAGCCGCGCCGCCACAAAGGAGCTGCTTTGTGTTTGGTTTCGGCGAGGTCTCCTGAAGCGTGCCCGAGCTAATGCAAGGACACAGCTTTTCATCGATGTTGCACACGAGGGAAAAGTTTATTCCCGAGGTAATGTTTCATTTCATATTTTGTAAATAAAAAATGGCGGGGTCGTGGACTAATTAGCTGAAAGGCCGTTTTGAATAACCCTGGAACCGGAATATTATTAAAAATATATTCCTGTTCTGAAAAGACAGACAAATTCGTACGTATCACAACTTTTTTCTCTCATTATTTTGGCCTATTTACAATCTGTTTTACAAACGCAAAAATTACGTAGAACAAAATATTTTCTATGTACTCCATTTTTAATTCTAAAGTGAACGAACATCTGGACTACTTAAACATTTTTACACTGCAAAATATTGATTATAATTGGCGATCTAGGATACTCGTTTCCCACAACGATGGACCGGGTACAATTTCCGACGAGGCCAGACTTCATTTTTCGCACGTGGGAAATGTTACGGACGTTGCCACTGGAAGCCGAGTTTTCTCGGAATATTCCCGTCTCCTTCACCACTTCATTCCGCCTTTGCCCCATCTTCACCTCTCCCTGTTAGTGCTCAGACCTCCGCTGAAAAACGTTCCCCCCGCCCCTCCCCAACCCAACAATCACCCACAAACTCATTGACTCCGTGCCCTATATATTTGAGGCATTTGCCCTAGGATGTGTGTGCTTCTTTTTGTTGTAAGTTCGGTTTATTGTTTGATTTTAAGTCTGCTACTGATTAACCTACAGGTATAAAAGCGGAGAAAATAATCTCAGAGAAACAGTCGGGTTATAAAACTTAAGTTGCCTTTTGTGTGCAGTTTTTTTAACTACTACGCCAGTTATAGAAAAAGCAAATTTAGAGATTAACGTTGTGAAAATATTGAATCTCTAATGGCTATCATTACTGTTAGCTGCTGTACTTCAACCGGGAGAAGAAGATGAAATGCGGATCAGTTGGAATGGTTTTTTGATATTTGCCTACGCATTCCCTGCTCACTAGGCGCTAGTTTTTCATGTTTAAAACTCTTGAGTAAGGGGACACTAAAAAGCAAGACTGGCACAAGTTGTGTCCAAAATAAGCGTACCTACATTATTCGCATCTGGTACAGTAAAATTCCTATGCTGTACTATTATACTTGAATGACGACCATCTTGTTTGTCTTGAAAAAATCAATGTTGTTTCCTATGCCTGAAGATTAGCAGAGGTTCAAGAATCGTATAAAATCGAGCAGGAATGGTACAGTTTTTCAATAGGTCTTCGCTGATATTCGTAAGTTTCCTCCATCCATTCACCCCAACACTGCAAGCACGTCAAGAAATATACGCCACTTAATGTTAATGTGTTATCGTGGCGAACGTGAACTAACGAGTGTAAGCGCAAACGTCTTTCACGTTGCCATTAGGCTTGCACTTTCCCGTATATTGCATATATCATTCCGAACAAACATAGTGGATTCGAAAATTCTTTCTTGCGTGGTTCGCACTGACTCGGTACGTGGGAAACCACTTCGGTACCTTATCTAACTAATCTTACTATTTAATTACTATTACTGTCGAGTATAACATCTCATAATTAACGTTACTTGTCTTTGTCGGCCAATAAACCCATACAAAATGTAATTAATATTTCTAAAATAAAACGCAAACCTCAAATCGCATCGTAAAACTATGGACTGTGTCTAAAACTATGGACTCTATCTAAATGTAGACATAGTCGATAAGCTGCGGTTATACGTTCGTCAGTGTTTTATTTGCATGAATTCAATCAGTTTTATTTGTATACCATATGGAGTTGAATCTCGACCTTACTCATACAAAATGTAGAACTATCCATACCACTTCCTACACCGACGAATATACTTCGTTACACTTGTAACTAACAACGATCATATCACATCGGGATTCTAGCCTAAATACGGACTTCAGGTGTAACAACTTTCATATTATGCATTTTGGCCCTAGGAATTGTTTTGCGTTATTTGTACGTTGCTAACATAAATAATGACTAATTTTTTTTTATGATTTGGAAAACAACCACGTGGACTAGAGTGTATAACTGAGCAGGTGAGTATACTTAGTAATAATGATATATAAATAATGTAATTTACTTAAGTCAAATTTGCCGAAACGCATAACAAACCCTCCGGAAATTAATTTGTGGACGTAATATGCGATTTGTCTACCTACGTGGTATAGCGGCTAACTTAATGGCCCTACACCCGTAGTTGGGTTAATATTCCAGGCGCCAGAGGACAGAGGCTGGTAGGGGATTGATCCTTCCTCATGATGGTAAGCGGGAGGCTGCCTGCACGTGAAAAGGTGGCGATTTCGGTCTATAACGCTGCGGTTACCGCCTGAAGATGTCGTGCTGACTAAACATCCCCCGTGTACTATGTTAGGCACGGCACAGCGCAACAGCCCCTTGCTAGGCGATCATCACCTTGGTCAAGTAAGCAACTAAATTATTATTATTATTATTATTTTTATATTAACAACCCGATTTACTAGTAGCCCCTGTTAGTCGGGTATCGCGCCCGTCGGCTGTAGAGATATACCGTATCTCACTTGTCCTCTCATCCGTATATGCACTATCGTATTGCATACCCATACCCTCCTTCTCTACACAAAAAGAGTTCGCCTGGTTGGTAGGTGACACAACATTTTGCTCATCCCTCCTTGGTTTTGTAATTTAATGGCAAACAAAAAACGAAATCCTTCCATTCCGCCATTATACTCCTCCACTCGTTAAAATAGGTATCCTATACGTATACTTTTAGGCTGTGTACGGTAAAATGAGCACTTTTGAAAGCCCTGCTTAAGATCTGCTTGTATGCACGTTGTGTAGTCTTCCGCCTTATGCGAGATTAACATTGCCATGGGCCTCGTCACTTTATTCGACTGTGAAATTATTACAAAAGAAAATGTTTTGAAAATGCGCCCATTTTACACTTCGATGCATTAAAAGGCAGAAAATCAATGGAATAATTTAAATTATAACAAATGGTTATTTGACACTTTTTATTCGGCTTTAAGATATGGAACTACTTTCAATTCATCGTTACCAACTTTACTGGGCGCATGTCACTGTTCTCCCGTTAAAATATACGCAGATAGGAGCAGTGACTTTTTTCTAAGGTAGGTTTCAAAAGTACTCACTTTATCGTGAACAGCCTTTACCAAGTTTCATCACAAGTGTTTTATGCTTGTGCTAACATAAAAGTATCTTATTTTGGGTTAAATTGAACATTTAATTCTACTTTACCTATAAATTATAATATTTAATTAATTAATTTTGTTACCTCCCTTGGTTACCTGACTAGAAGGGGTACAAAAGTAACACTCAATAACTTTAATGACTGGGACGTAAACTCAGAGATGTACTAGTCGTTCAATATCAGTTGGCACTTTCAACTATCGTCTCTTTATAAAATTAGAAGTCACTGTAACTTTACATCCAAAGCTAAGTTGTGCAATAAACAATGCAAGTTAAATAATTACAACACAATGACTCTACAACATTGATAGCAGCGTTATATCTCGACTACTGACTGTAATATTGACCGCGGCCTCTCTGCCAATAAGCCTCTTCTCACGTTCGGTTAGGCTTTTCACTCGCCACTGATACTTCTATGACGCAGCACGATTGACGTACGAGGGCTCCGTCACGGCCTTGATTGCAGACGAGGATCGCTGGCTCCGATGACCTGGTGACGTATTAGGGGGTCAACCGTTTCTTATTAGGTGTGCGTCCGCGGTAGGACAGGAGCTAAATGCGTCTCAGGGCTGCGCCCCATACGCCTAAAAGGAAGGGAATTCGTGCAAGTAGGCGTGCATCTCGGCTAGAGGGATTGGGCAGCCATGGCCAGACGTCTGTCATGACTACCTCCCTAAGTGAATACACAGCTGAAACTACACTATCCACCAAAAAGTAATTGGGCACCTGTCCACAATGTTTGCTTGGTGGTTGTCACCCCGTTAGAATCTCGTAGGGCCACCTCTTGCAGCTATAACAGCTGCCACCCTGTCTGGCATGCTCTCTACGAGTGTTTGCAGGACATCCACGGGGATTCGTCGCCATTCCTTTTGCAACCATCCCACGAGTTGAGCGATGGATTTTGACAGCGCATGATGAGCCCTCACCCGGCGATACAATTCGCCCCAAAGATGTTCAATAGGGTTGAGGTCGGGGCTCTGGGCGGGCCAGTCTAATCGGCGAACATTGTTGTCGGCGTACCACTGCATAGTAACCCTTGAAACATGGCACCTGACATCGTCACCCTGGAAGTAACACGGGTCCATTCCGTAAAAACGCCAAAATGTTGGTAGCATTTCATTATCCAGAATGTTACAATAAGCCTCTGTGTTCATGTTACCACGGACAAACACCAGCAGTCCTATGCCGAAGGCCGTGAAACACAAGTCAACTGACGTACTGAATTACATGTCTTCACGGGTGCCCAATTACTTTTTGGTAGATAGTGTATATTCTAGAAGGGGTATGGTAAAACCCGCACAGATACGGTAAAACCAATACCGAGAGAAAAGACAAAACTGTAGGAGCATTAATGAAAATGCTACAGGAAATAGCATGTGTGGAATCAATATTGGTCTAATACGACAGAAGAACTAGAAGAGAGGGGGCGACCCTGTGGTCCCCTGGCTTATATACGCTCTTGCTAGCCTAATTTACCTCGCGATAGCTCTGCTGTTTATTTGTGTCTCGCAAACACTGCACCTCGATTGCTTCTCTGTGGTCTCTGCAGGGGATCCTTACAATATGCATAAGACAGAAGGGCCGGGGGGGGGTAGGTGTGCTGATAATGCCTAGTAAGAAACAGTTCTTACGCAGAAGTTTATTACAATGAATGCGCACGAATGCGGTGCCCTGCTCTCTTGGTGTTTCCTAGACTCTGTTAGGCTTTGTTTGCATGAGGTGGAGGATTATCCTCAAAGTAGAACTTTAGCAGGGCTTCCGGAAGTGGGAAGTAACTATCAATGGCCTATATTAGTATAGCGCTCTGTCATACGTCGTGATAAATAGCAAAGTGTTTGTGTTTTATGTTGTTGGCAGCAGCTGTTTTTGCGACTATGGGAAATTGCCACAAAACATTGTGCATCTCATCGCGTGATGGACTACCCTTATTGGATGCTGTTTCTGCAGTGTAATGTATTTAGTCCATTCACGGTTACTTCCAACTTTTCCGAAGCCCTGCTGAAGTTCCTGTTTCTGGGTATTTCTCCGCCTTTGGCATACAAAGCTTAACCGAGTCTAAAAAATTACACCAAAGGAACAACTTACTGCATTTGTGCGCACTAAGTTTAATAACATTTTGCATAAGAACTATTTCTTACTAGGCATTACCAACAAACATATTTCCTGTGTTTGTATTCATATTAATTATAAATTAAAATATTACAATTTATAAATCAAACATAAAATAAAGTTCAATTTAATTAAAATAGGATACTTTTATATCAACACGCAAGTATGAGACGCTTGTGATACATTATATATTTAGGAAATAACCAAACACGTCATACATGGGGTAATTTATCAAAGGTTTTATTTAAGAAAATTTGCAAGATAACACTAGCAGACTATACCATCAAATCCACTTCCGTGCAGCTTCCCATATAGAGGACGCTGTAACTGAAAGGGCGAATAAGTGCGTAAGTTACGAGCGTTCAAGGGAACCCCTACACATTAAAGACAAACAATTAAGAGAAGGATTTACTGAAACTTTTTCTGTGAAATAGTTGTTTGTGCGAATACGCGTATCTCGGTAAATAAATGTTTTGCAAATATGACTTTTCGCTAGACAAGATAAATAACAATGATCTATGCCCATATATATATATAATTTTATTTTTTTAGTTTTTTCATATGAAGTGTATTCTTAGAGAAAAAAAATAGTGAAAATGGTCAAATATCGCATTTTTAAAGCTTGCTTATGCAGTTTCCTTAAGCGGCAAGAGAAAATTGCAAAGATACGGGTGTAGTTTAATCTGTGGTATGTCATCGCATGTAACTAAACCCCTATGTTACAGATCTAATTTGCACAGTAAAAGCGTTACGACGAAAACACTGCACACTTGGCGCGTAGGAGCGATGAGACGCTAAGCGTGCATGTTAGTGTCGCCCGTATCGCTCCCTCGCTTCTTGACTTACGCGCAGCTCCATCCCACTCGGTTACCTGGAGCTGTTTATCGCGTTCAAGGCCGAATAGCGCGGGAACGATAAGGACGATATTGCCAAGCTCGCTATCACCGCTAAGCGCAGGGCTGTGAACTGGCTTGCAGTGTTATCATCGCGCTGCTTGTATGCATGGAACTTTAAGCGGTGACACTAGTAAAATGTTTTTATGGAAAGTTTGAGACGAGGTTCCTTTTAAGTACTGTTGTGCTTATCTGACTTGTATATTTTGAGATACGACGCTCTGAAAGAGCCATTTCTCACTATGTTGGAGCGTTCTGAAACTGAGTTTTTAATAAGCGCGATGTCTGCGAAGTGTTCCGCACATTGGATGCACTTTTCAAGAGTTTCGAACAAAAGTGAGTATTTCAAATACACTGCAACGCTTTTGCAGGAACTTGAAGAAGCCCGCCTTTGAAGAAAAAAATAGAAAAGGAATTTTACCGTACTGGAGCCAGGTCCGATTTAAACCCTTATATTCATGTCGGTATACTTTTTTATAACCATAACTATACATGCATTGGAAATAAAATTAAAGCATTTGTTCTGTTCGCTGTTGACAACTATATTTTTTTATATTGAAGCGAAAAATCTTAACGGATAATCTTGGTACCTTTTCAACTGTCTCAAAATTAAACTAGGTACGCATCGCTCCAATCACTCAGAGTGCATTTTTTTAAACCCAGAAATAGCTATTATTTACACTTTCGTAACACAATCTCAAAATATGTTTTCCCAGGCGTTGATCACTTTAAGATGTTAAAATGTACTGTCGAAATTCCTCAAAAAATTTGTATTTTTCAGAAAAGCAGTATGAAAGGGGGTATTGTGTTGACAAAAAACGGGGCTTCCGTAGTTAGTGTTTTATACAATGTATAAAAATAGATAACAGCGTATCATAAACAGCTATGCGTGAAACGCCAAATAGTAGATATATCAGCAATTTGGACTTATTTTCTGAGGCCGTCCGGCATATCTAATTTCCCCGTTTATTTAAAAATGAGAAAAGTATCTTTGCAATAAAATTTTGGAAAGCTGTAAACTTTAAGTAAAGGCTGTTCACGATAAAGTGAGCACTTTTGAAATCAATGTTAAGAAAAAGTCTCTACTCCTCTCTGCATATATTTTAACGGGCGCTCTGAATGACATGCGCCCAGCAAAGTTGGTTATGATGGTGTGGGAAAATAGTTCCATATCTTAACGTCAAATAAAAAGTGTTAGGTAACGATTAGTTAAAAATTAAATAATTTCCTCCTATCTGTTTTTTAATGCATCGAAGTGTGAAAATTAACAAATTTGCAACATATTTACTTTTCTAATAATTCCACAGTTTCACCTGACTGACGCATGAATAAAGTGATGAGGCCCATGGCAATGTTAATTTTATATAAGGCGGAGGAATACACAGAGTGCATGCAAATAGATCTTAAGCAGGGTTTTCAAAAGTACTAATTTTACCTTGAATAGCTTATACCTAGAATTTACCCCTTAGGCTTCTAAATGTATGTTTCTATTTCCACGACGTCTAGAGTTTATCTTAATACCTCGGTATTTAAGATTTGACAATTTCCGGAAAGTATAAATTCCACACAGACATGATACTCAACTCATACTTATTAGGCGAGAACCAGTACTTGACGAGATTCACAAGTTAGTAAAGCTTGTAAAATCAAAGCTCTTAGTGTACAACGAGTTGAAAACATGAACAATATATTTTTACGTACTATTTATTCTTTTCTGTTTGCAAAATCGCTTTACGCCATTTTCAGTTGGACAACATTACGATATTTGTATGGTTATTACTGTATGTCTGGGGTAATTCCTTCATCTTTCCTGTTGTTGATGTTGAGGGGATACGAGAGAGAGAGAGAGAGAGAGCACAGGCCATCAACCTTGCAGTGATAAATTCTCCAGTTTCACGACTTTTTTTTTTTTTTTACGTTCATAGCGGTAACATATTTGTGGTTTATATTGTAGGTTAGCTCGTTTACAAAACTACTTGCGTAAAAATAGCAGCTAATTTATCGCAGCCAAGTTATATTAAAGCGCAGATTTGTTGGGAAAATAAACGCAGACGCTCACGTTATAGTTTAACGACGTATTTTGAAATTTCTGCCAACTACTAGCTGGCCGTTGTCACGAAATTGTGCAGAAGACGGAAATCAGCCTTGATCGTATTTAGTCTGGGTTTGCTATGCTTTCGCGTTTAAAAAAATGCATTATCGTTCATTGGCGACGCAGCTGCTGTTAGAATAGCTGGCTGCTCGGATTGTCGATGGAGGAATGGTTGAGGCCCACAGGATGGGGCCCATTACGCACCATATCAACACCACTTCCGGGCAAGAATAGCACAACAGCCACTGAAACCGCTCTGTCATTGCAGACAGCAGTGATTTTTCCATAGTTCTGAGGCGCTATAAACTAATTCGTAACTAACCCGTAGTACAATAATAAACAGTTGGAGCGGTTGTGTCTAACGCATTTTAAACTGGCGTTGTAGACCTATAATTGAGCCCTGCAAATTCAGATATTTCTCATTATCTTAAAATGTAGTGCTTAGTTTATTTTCGTCTGATATTTTCGATATTAGCATCTTTTTCAGACTGACGCTGTTTACTTAAACTCCGCAGACTTTACATAAAACTCTCAGGTAATAAACAAATTCCAGGCATACCCATGCAGAAAATCGAATTTCGCAAATATGGCGAAAACATTACTTTCGAATCAAACACCTCGACAGAGGATAGGATATAAAACATGAATGCACGCGGATGTCTAGTTTAAAGTACGTTTATTAAGCGGCAGTTTACTAGGGTTGTACAGTACAGCAAATAAAAATGTGAAATGTGTACTACGCATGCACAATTAATTCTATACTGACTACTTATACTGTATTAACGCTGCACTTAGCTGTTAATTCTCTCGGGATAAAATTTGTAAGATTTGTCAACTTTACATGCAACGAAAGGATACAATACTGCGCATAAGTACAAGTAGATATTAGGTAGGGCTTTCTAAAGTTCTGTGTTTATCGTGAACAGGCTTATTTCTACGTTTAATAACATTTAGATGTCACGAACAACCCCATCCATAAATTAGTTAGTGGCCTTTTGAGGTTCATGAGCACAGAAACTTGGTTCCTATGGCCGTATAAGTGATATAGGCTGTTCATGGTAAAATGGCCACTTTTTAAGGCCCTTCTAAATTTTTTCCTTTCACCCAATTTCTGTCTTCCCGCCGTTTTTTAATGTAAACAGTGCAATGTGAGTAGTAAACATAGTGTGTGCATTTCACCACTCTAAAACGTTAACGTTTTGGGCTGCGATAAAATGCATTAAATGGTTAGTGCCTGTTGGGAGGGCCTTAAAAAGTACTCGCTTTACAGTGAATAGCATATAGTCCCGTGCCGTAACCAGCGATGTGCATGTCGCCAAGAAGGACCGTAGTCTCCGTAGGTGCATCGCTTTCCCGAAGCGTTCGGTCCTGGAGGACCGGTTCCTTCCTAGTTCCCGCAACCCGCCCCAAGGACGACGGGATGTTGGCTGCAGAAGGAAAAAAACACGCAGAGTGTTGGTGGAGTGGCGTCCAGACTTATCTATTACAACGGAGGGGGGGGGGGGGCAGAGGAAGGGACACGCGGTAGTTACTGTTCGATCTTATCATCCGGCCAGCTGCACTGCGCACGCGCTGCAACCTCGCAAAGGACGAAGCTAATTATTATTGTGCGCGCGCTAATTATTATTGTGCGCGCGCGTACTTCAGGCAGCAAATTTAACCTTTCCAAAAAAATAAATAAATAACCTACCCATAACAAACGTACGCATTGTACAATTCTAGTTATAATCTAAGCCGTGGTTACATGGGTTGGAGAACTACTTCACTAAAACAAGTTGCAGCTATTGAAGAGGTTACATTACCTTCGAACGAGTTCCGCACGCAGTTGTGTTTATCGTAGTTTTCATGAGTCGTTTCGATTGACTTCTCTTCTCTGCTGCGCTCCTATTGGCTGCTTCGAAGTAAACAAACAGTGTAATAAATATTGCTGAATTTGGTGGGAATTCCTACACTTGTTGAATTAACTTAAGTTTAAGGTTGAATGTAATGATACCCACCCATTATTCCATTACAGTCAAAGTATGTGTCATAAGCATTAAAAAGATCAATAGTAATAAATGTTGTAGGCTATTATAATTCAATATCATACATTTTAAGTTCCATGTTTGTTGAGGTTAGAATTGCCATTGATTTCATTCTGCTTTGGGTGTGTAACCGCGAAAACACGTTCTGTTTTTAAACTTGTTCAGACATGGCTACCGAATGTATTTATCTGAATGTGTTTAACAGCACTCGTGTAACCACGGCCATATTCGCGGTTTCTTCACACTTTTTGAATCAAACTTGTGAAAAATCACCCCATGTTTGACGTGTTTGGTTGTTTCCTGATTTAGTTATTTAGTAAAAGCGTTTTATACTTTTGTTAATTTTAAAGAACATAAAAAGTATTTCATTTTTAGTTCAAATTAAAATCTTATTTATATATTGTTTATATATTACAATACTTCTTATATAATTGATATGAGCAAAAGTAGTGAGAAAACAGGTTGTTGGTAATGCCTAGTAAAAAATAGTTCTTATGCAAAATATTATTACACTGAGTGCGTACGAATGTGGTGCGTTGCCACTTTGGTGTAATTATCTAGACTCGGTTAAGCTTTGTTTGAATCAGGCGGAGGAATATCCTGGAAGTAGAACTCTTGCAGAGCTTTAGAAAAATTGGAAGTAACATTTCAGTCCCTTGCGAATTTAACAAATTCAGAGTTATTAATAAGCCAGAAAGTCCAAACTAGAATTTTTAGTGGCAATTTTTAAGACGCAGCATAATGTTATATTTAAAATATGAATTTAGTTTAGGCATCGTAAACTGCAGGACTGAAGGGATTCAAATCTAATAAATAAAAACAGTGAGGTTAGAAAAGGTTTTTATTGTAATTGGCGAACAATACACGCAGAGGAATAATAAAATATTAAAAATTAAAATTGTATTATTGCGGAGGGAGGAAATTGTAGTTGGAATTAAAAGCCTCACACTATCGGGTAGTACATAAATATAACCTTCCTTTGTATGCGATGTATAATGATATAATTCCCTCACTGGCAATTGACACGTCCAGTAGTAGTTAAATGTTGTGGGTTGTTCTTGAGGTGAAGAACGAAAACATACATACATCTTTTGAGGTTTTAAAGGCTGTTCGCGATAAAGTGACCACAATTAGAATCAACCTTAGAAGAAATTCACTGCCCCTGCCTACATATATTTTAACGGACGCACCGAGTGACATGCGCCCAGTAAAATAGGTAATTATGGCTGGAAAGTAGTTCCACATCTTAAAGTCGAATAAAATGTGATAAGTAACCATTTGTGATGTATTAAATAATTTCTTTCGCTTTCTGTTTTTCAATGCACGGAAGTGTAAAAATTACCAGTTTTGTATAATAATTACACAGTTGTGCTTGACCGACACATGAATAAGGGACATTTGTCCGTGAACAGCCTGTACATTTGTGAAAGTCACTTATACCGCGAACTTCAGGCGCACATGTCAGAAATGGTGACACTGTCCAGCAAGATGGCGGAGTGCTGTTTGCCCATCAACGCGTGGTAACCTACTCGCAGGTCTGCAGCTCGATCACTAGGGGACCTTTTGCAGTATACGGAAGTCAATCAAATGCAAGGCCCGTTCTCAGAGCCTTGCACAGCCAATCAGATAATGGGCAGACTTACATCAAAGAAATTGCCACATCAGTTTGTCTGTGCACGTGTCTATATACTGCCCCTCCCCCTTTATCTCCCCCGCTTACTATACATCCCTCCCCCCTACCCCTCTTACTTAGCCAACTCTGGTGAAAGGAGTTTTGTAAAGTAGTGCATAAATATGTTGTTATAGGCTGTTCGTTGTAAAATGAGCACTTTTGAAAGCCCTACTGAAGAGCTACTTGTATTTACGTTGTGTGTTCTTGTGCCTTATGTAAAACTGCCATTGTAATTGGCATCATTACTTTATTCATGCATCGGTCAAGTGAAACTGCGAAATTATTATGCAAGTAAATATTTTACAAATGTGCTCATTTTTACACTCCGTTGCACTTAAAAAACAGAAAGCGGAAAAGAAGTAATTTAACTGATCACAAATGGTTACCTAACATTTTTTATTCGATGTTAAAATATGGAATTCTTTCGCCCCTACTTTACTGTGTGAATGTCTCTGTGCTCCCGTTAAAATATACGCATACAAGGGCAGTGACTTTTCTGTAAGGTTGATTTCAAAAAGGGCTCACTTTATCGTGAATAGCCTTTAGTCGTAGTTAGTGGCACTATAGAAAGCATAGTATGCAGAATTAGAATCACCTTTATGTGTGGGGAACGGTGGTGGATGGCAGTTCAACCGCACCACTTCCATACTCCGAGCACCAAGAGCAACCACTGGAGTAAACTACATAGAAGTGACAACCCAGTTACGTGGTGAGATGCATGTAATAAATTTAAATAATAATAATGTGACCCGACAACAGGAAGCCATAGGCCAAAATAAAATATAAGGACAATCATTAAAATAAAAGGATAACATATACCCCTGCATTTCCCAGAAATGGCGCAGTTGTAGGGTGAAAATTCACGCATGCGTGGTTCAACCTACAGCTGGCCACAAAAAAAGAACTTATTTTGTAGTGTTATAGTGCGTTTTGCAACTTCATGGCGCGGTGGCGTCTTGAATACAACGCCCTATGGAGGGGAAAGCCACTGGCGTCTCGGCGTAAAATACACTTATTGTTTGTGAAACCTGCATACCCAGAAAGAATGGCCTGAATGAATCAAAACCCGGAGGATGTTTAGAACAGTGTAACAGCAATAAGTGATTACGATTGCAGAGATATGGCGTACACGTAAGCCCAGCAGCGCCCTCTCTTGTGTGATCGGAAAGGTCAGTGTTACGCCAATCTCGGTAAATAGTGAAGAGTCGTCAAAGAAAGCGCAAGCAGGTGCCAGTATGCCCCGCCTACGTCAAAGGGCGCCATGTCAGCGTATGAGTGAGTTCGAACGGGGCAGAATGATCGGTCTCCGGGAAACGGGTTTGTCACACCGTGACATTTTGGCTCGTACATGGCATGCTGCTACGACAGTGATGTGTGTGGGGCGCCAGTGGATAGAAAAGTGTCGTACACAGCAACGAGCGGGTACTGAACCACGCAATGTGACAACAGCACGGGATGACCGCCATCTTGTCCGCATGGCCGTAACGGACCGTACAGCCTCGTCGACACTGGAGCACTGCAACGGGTGTGGACCTGTCTGTGTCGACGGTCTCGACGTCGTCTTCTGCGGGCTGGACTGTTGGCACGTATGTCATTGCGTCGGCGCCCGTTGTCCAAAAACCACAGACGCCTCAGACTGCAATGGGCTCGTGGACGCCGTCGCCGTGCTGAGCGGCAAAATGTAGTGTTTTCGGACAAGTCCCGCTTCAACCTGCCCTACAGTGAAGGCCGCATACGTGTTAGACGCTACCGTGGTGGACGCAATCTGGCAGCCTGCATTGTGGAGCGGCATAGCGGACAAACGCCAAGTGTGATGGAGTGGGGCGCTATTGGATACAAACTGCGGTCTCTACTCCTGCGTATTGATGGAAATATGAACAGCAACCGCTACATCCGGGAGGTTTCAGAGCCCGAGGTACTGCCCCTCCTTCAGGCGACTCCACATGCCATATTTCAGTAGCACAATGCCCGGACTCGTGTGTGGCGAGAAATGTGCAAGTCTTCATCACTGAACGACGGTTACCAGTACTTCCCTGGCCGGCACGTTCGCCTGACACGTCACCCATTGATGATGACTGGGATGTGGTTGTTCAGCGACTTGTTCGTCACGGACCTCCAGCAGCCACTGTTGATGCTTTGTGAACCCACGTACAAACGCGTTGAGGGAGATTCCCCAGGAACGTATCCAGGTCCTCTTTGATTCCATGCCACGACATTTAGGGGCTCCGAGTACAACACGTGGGGGCTTTAAATCATATTGATTTCTCAAGGACAGAGATCGTGTACCTAATATGTTGTATAAAATTCATTTCAATTACATGTATCCTTCTTGGTGTTGCATTTTTCACAAATGTTAGTGAATTTATATTGGTTATTTATAAAAGCATCTCATTGCCCAACGATATATTTAAAGAAAAATATGGAATTTCGGTACATCAAAATTAGACATTTTATGTATTAAATAACTTGACAAAAGTAAAATTCCTTGGTATATTGCATAGTGAGGACTCGAGTTTGTGCAGATATATTTGGCGTTAGTTTTTGACGCATGTTGCCAAAGTAAAAATAGTAATTTTCTAATTTAAATCTTTGTATACAAAACAGACCTTATTAAAAAAGGATTTTTAAAATATTTATTTTCTGATACCTGGATAAAAATATTGATTTCGATTAAATATCGTCGAAACATATCAACGATTTATATCGTTATATCGATGTGATATCGTCATTTTGATATAACGATATTTTTTCAACAGCCCTAGGTCGAACAATGCCCCGCAGCGGCCGCCGCCAGTGGTCGCTCCCATGTGAACGGTGCTCATCCTCACTCGGATGCAGCTGAATAGCAGCCGCCAGCCACCCACACACCCACCCACCGACAGGTAGCCGCCATTGAAACGACGTGCGTGCGCTGGCGAACGTGATTTCGGTTTAGTGCCGCCGCCTTTCAGCCTGGCCGCAACGACGTTCCACGACGTAGCAGCTTTCTCGCCTATCTCATCTCTCTTCGCTTCTCCTAGGCCAATACTCCATCCTTAAGGCCACAGTCCTTCACTTATACAGCTTTTGCGAGAATTAATTTTTTTTACCCAAGCGGCAGCCCATATCGTAAATTCCTCTTGCGATTTTGTTACAAATAATTTTTATTATGTAGTCTTAATTTTTTCAACAAAAAAAAAAGTGCATGCTTGTATCGAATTAACGAAAATTTTGTTTCTTATAATTAGTTAAAGTTATGCAGTTTTTTGTGTTGAAAAAATTATTCTACATAACAAAAACAATTTGTAACAAAATTTTAAGAGGATTTTACAATATCGGCTCCCGTTTGGGTACAAAAAATTAATTCTCACAAAAGCTGTAGAAATAAAGGACCGTGGCCTTAAGGGGGCTGCCTACTAGGCGCTAGAAATGTGTTGCAGTGTATTGGGAAATCCGCTTTTTTTACGAAACTATTCCATGTGTGCCCAATGTGTTAATTTAAGAAAAGAAATCAAACTTCAGGCGATGACGGAATGTCGCTTTCATGACACTACGCATGTTAGATCCACTATATCCAAGCCCTCCAACATAGCTAAAAACTGCATTTTCAGACTGCCGTATGTTGAAATGTGCTGACGTGAAACACAGATAAAATCTAGCATTGAACTTTGCATTAGGCTATGGTCACCGCTTAGTCCCATAGAAAAAACGGTTCGACGAAAAGCTTGCGTGCTAGTTTAGTGCTTCGCGCATAGTGGCGATGCGGCACTAGATGCGCGTGCCAGTGTCGCCCTTAGCGTTCGCTCGCTCCTGTGCCATGTCGCGTCAGGTAGGCGGCCCCCTTAAGCCGCGCCGTCAGTCTCATTTTTCTCGAGCTACAGGAGTACGTTGCATTGCATTGTCTTACTTCACAGTTCAACTCCAACTATAGTCTGTTCACGGTTTCATCACACTTTTTGAAACAAACTTTAGGAAAATTACTCCATCTATGACGTACTTGGTTATTTCCTAACAATATCGTGTATCAGAAGCGTGAAGAGATTTGGGCGGTTCTTAACATCGACGTCTTGAGAGGAAGATTGAGGTGAGTATGGAGCAGCGCCGGAATGAGAGGCGGGGGAATCGGAAGATCCCCGAGAAAACCTGCCGACCAACGGCATCGTCGGGCACGATTCCCACATGCGAAAATCCTGAGTGACCCGGCCGGGGATTGAACCCGGATCGCCTTGGGGGGAGGTGAGCAGCCTAACCGCTCAGCCACCGTAGCCCCTGTATCAGAAGCGTTTTATACTTCTGTTAACATAAAAGTACATTTTCTTTGGTTAAATTGAACTTTTGCGTATGTTTTATTTGTAAAGTGTATTACATTTATGTCTATAACTAAAACATGGAGAAAAATTGTTTTGGTAATGTCTTAGCAAGAAATAGTTCTTGTGGAAAATGTTATTTCACTGTGTGCGTACAAATGCAGTGCGCTGTCCATTTGGTGTAATTTCCCAGACTCATTTAAGCTTTGTTTGCATGAGGAGGATTAATTTTCTGGAAATAGAACGTTAGCAGGGCTTCGAAAAAGTACTAAGTAACAGTGGATGGACTATATGCTCCCAGTCCCTTTCACACGCATTCAAAAAATGGGCATCGACCAGTCAGATCACATGGAATAATTTCTGTACTGCAAACATGACAAGTTAGAACTATTAAGTTCCCCCCCCCCCCCCCCAGTAGGTATGAGGTTGGCTTTCAGGACAGTTTGACCAGATGCGTTCGTAGGTATTCCCAAAAATGCGCTGTGTAATAAAATTTGTTTATTTTTTCCGTAAGAGAAAGCAGCGAGGATAACCAGAATTTCCTTAAATGTGTGGACACAGGAAGTGATTTTGGGCGACCCTCATGGCTGAAGGAAGCGAAATCGTCGACAGACCATGAGGTTCAGGGTTTAAATCCATATTAAACCGTAGATGTTCGTGTCGTTTTAGATTCACGTTTAGGTTAATGTAGTTTGTAGCCAGTCGCCATTTAAAGTGGGAACGATGCAAAGCTAAAATAAAAATTTCCTAGTTCGGTGCGAGTGTTTTTGGTAGGGACGTGTAAGCTGTGTTTCGTTATGAGTCAGCACGTGAATTCGTCTTTCCTCCACCTCCAGAGCTACCACTGGATCCTGAAGTGAACGAATTTTCCGATTCATCCTTGCGGTGATGCTCCTTTCATTTAAAAGTCAGCCCTGTTTAATCACTGCGCTGCTGTTATCATTAGCCTCCCAGTGAAGTATGAATGGCAATTTTATTTTGTGTTACTGTATTTGACTATAGGCCGCTCACGGTAAAATAAGCACTTTTGAAACCCCTGCGTATAATCTATGTGTGCACGCTGTGTATTCCTCCAACACATGTAAAATTAACATTGCCATGGGCCACATCACGTTATTCATGCGTCGGTAAAATGAAACTGTGAAATTATTATGAAAGTGAATACTTTACAAATCTGTGCATTTTTACATTTTGATCCATTAAAAATAACTGAATGCGCAAGAAATAATTTAAATGATCAGAAATTTTACGTAACACTTTTTATTCGACATTAATATACGGAACTGTTTTCCATCCATAGTTACCAACTTTACTGGGCGAATGTCACTCAGTGAGCCCGTTAAAATGTATGCCATGTAGGGATAGTGACTTTTTTGTAAGGTTGATTTCAAAAGTGTATAATTTAACGTGGACAATCTTTAGTTATATTGCCAGGCTAGATAACTAGTTGTGGCAACTAGAAGAAATGAAAAGTCAGGACGTACTATCTATTTCAGATCACACAACAAAGACGTGGATAAAATTTAAATTAGATATTCTAGATACACACTTAGAAAAACTTTAAGGCGGTCGCCAGCTGGGAGTTATTTTTGGCGTTTGAGGTTCAGAATCGCGGCAACGATAAGGACGACACTGCCACGTGTTTCATGTGCACCATCGTCGTTATGCGCACGGTTCTTAACTGGCGTGTAGTGTTCTCGGCCTGCTGAGCGTTCCTACGGAACTCTCCGCGGTTAACCTTTCATTTAATAGGAGGCTGCTATAGTAGTTTTGTTTGTGTCAGGGTAGTGCAAATCTTAACACGTACAGCACTCTGAAGAAGCATTTTTTTTTAAACGATGTTGGCGGATCTAAAGTAACATTCATAGCATGCGTGATTCTTGAAAGTAGCATTGCGTACTCGTCTGGGGGCATGTTGGCACGCATGTATACATATCTGAAGCATGTTTAACAGTTTCTGAACTCCCAAGTCTCCTCGGACAACACTTACCGACAAAACCTTGACACTCCTTGAATGGTAATATGGTCATCACTTTGGTTGTTTATACTTTTTAAGCGCTCTTAAATTTTCTAAATAAAAAAAGCGATATAAAAAATTACGTACAACAAATTCATATGCCGAACTATTTACAGGCTGCAATTATATCTTGCATAAAAAATAATTGGTCCTACATAAATGCGAAACTTCTCGAACATCACAGCTATTAAATCTACGCGTTGACAGATATTATCGAACATGGCCCAGTGTCTTGTAAAATAGGTAATTTTCCACAGCAGACATGTGGACGAGTAGGTCGTGCCCATTCGACTCACTCCACAGGCTACTGCAGCTGCTCTCTCGACGGCGATGCACCGTCCTCGTAGTTGACAGCCATCTTGGCTTGTATCCTCGGATCACCGGGAGGGAATGGTAGACTGGAGGCGCAGTACTCAGCTCAGGGCGGGGGCCGCGGTGGCTGAGCGGCTAGCCTGCTCGCCTCCCACCTAGACGAACCGGGCTCAATACCCGGCCTGGCCGCTCAAGGAATTTCGCATGTATGAATCGTGCTGGACAATGCCGCTGGTCGGGGGGTTTACTCGGGGATCTCCCGTTTCCCCCTCTTTCATTCCAGCGCTGCTCCATATTCACCTCAATGACCCTCATTGGCTCTCAAGAGGTCGCTGTTAGAGCCACCCAAATCTTTTCGCTTGCTGTCACTGACTCACTTGACTCAGGGCACACCATGTCTCATCGAACTATATTACAGGTATAGGCTGTTCACGGTAAAGTGAGCACCTTTTAAGGCCATTCCAGCAGGAACTAACCGCTAATAAGTATGTTTTATTGCAACCTCAGGCATGAAATTTTAAAGGTGGTGAAATGTATACACTGTGTTTATTGGTCACATTGCAATGTTTATTTTAAAGAGTAGCAGGAAGGTGGAAATTGAATCAATGGAAAATTTTGAAGGGCCTTAAAAAGTGCTCACTTTACCGTGAACAGCCTATAATTTACTTTCGCCTTGTCTGTCAATTTTCCTTATAGTTTGTAGGTATTTCGCTTACCACGCGTTGATCCCGTTTCTTTCCGTTACGAATAACTGATTATTTTCACATTTTTTGAACTTGAAACCCGTTGCTTTGATTAATCTTCAGAGAAATTCCCTGCTATCTCTGAAATTTAATTTTTTTTTTTTTGCCAACACTGCCTGTAAATTTTTTAGGATGGGTATAATATTTTATCACATAAAACTCGTGCACTTTTCTTCACACCACTCCAGCATCAAATGCCGTGTGTGTGATATATATATATATATATATATATATATATATATCACATACAGTGGCGGTAAGGCGGGTAAATGAGCATGACACAAAACTGGATGGAAACCAACACAAGTAGCCCCAACAGTTAACGCCACTTTACAACAGACGTGACTGCGCACAGGTTGCAGATGAAGCCGCTTGCTCGCTACTGGCTCGAAGGAGACGAAACAAACGGTCGGGTAGGGAGGGGTGGCGTGTTTGTGAGAAAGGAGAATGTTAGTTCACATTGTTTCCGGGGCTTTACTAAAGTTTGTCGAGCTGTACCATTCGGGCTTCGTATGGGGTATGTTTTCTTTTCGTAGGTAAATAGTATATTAGCGGTGTATTTTACAGACTCGCAATAAAAAAAAAAAAAAAGTAGGTTTGGCGTGCAATGCTCTTGTCGTGCTGCGTGTAGGTATATACGAGACTTAAAGCGGCGAGTCTGTCATTTTATTGACGGAAGGTCTGTAGCAAAGTTCTGTGTATGCCCTTCCAGTACTTCTGTAAGTATAAGTGTAACGCGTATATTTTGAAATATAGCGTTTTACTATGTTGGAGTTCTATGAAATGGCGTTTCTAACGTGCGCGGTGTATTGAAAGTAATAGGTAGGCATAGCCTGAAGTGTATGTTCTTTTCGTAGTTCGGCACATTGTGCACATGATTAATAGTTTAGTAGAAATTGGGTTTGGCTGTGTTGGGAACACGTCCGTTTATTTTGCGTGAATACGTTTACGTTGACGCGCTCGGATGCCTTGGTGTCTTTTTTTTTTTTACGTTCCCGGCACCTCTTCACTCGATCATATGGGGTTTTATAGTTATCACTGAATAGCTTTTGAAATGCTCTTCCAAACCGTATACGATTCCTGTATTTCGACTTGGCTTTTTGACGAGTATAGGCCGACATTGTGTTGGCAAGTTTTCTTAGTTTTTCTACATTAAACTCACACAATTCCACCATAACCACGCCACACAAATGTTTTTATACACGCAATCGATTGATCTTGACGAGAGGTATCGATTGAAACTTAAACGAGTGTCGCAGCTTCTCCTAGTCGAAAGTTATACTACGCGGAAGTTGAGACGCTGCGAAACGAACTTAAAATCGCCCCCCCCCCTTTTTTTTTCTCCTCCAAACTTCACTCAACGTAACATATTCTTTGTTCCTTTGGCATTCGAATTGCATTTTGAATGTAGACGATAAAGTCGGAGCTGAATGCCAAACTGTAACTGTATGCCCCGATTTTATTAGCATCGGATTTTCTGGATTGCCTCCCACTATGACTGCAAATTTAAAGACGTATTCGCGTAAAAAAAAAAAACCTGGTTTTCAAACACACTGTAACGCAGGTTCAAGCACCAAGAGGGCGGCCGGCCGGCTTGAGAAACTCGCGAGAGTTTGCTTCCTACGCGGCCAGTATCTGCCGCTTGCCCGAGGGAGGCTGGTTTGAATCCCTTGTTAAACGTCCCCACTCGCCCGGTGCGTGACGTGCCTAGCGTGCCTGAAACACACGCGCTTTTCAACACGAATTACCAAACGTAATAACTAGCCATTCTTTTTTCTCAGGAAAAACAAGGAACCACCGCAGCACTCGTGGATAGAACAATTCAGGTTTCTTATTACAAAAATTACTTTATTTATTCATTGTTTGTCCAGTACCGTCAACATGTATTCAAAACAAGTGATGACATTTTCTTCCAGGTATGTCGTTGTTCGCACTGTTTGAATCCTACATCAGCCTCTAACAACAGTAGTTTAACTGACGTCACGCCACGTGTGTAATGGGCGCCTATTAGTGTTTGCTTGCAAGTGATTATAAAACTTCCAGTATCTTCCCGGCTTACCTTTGGCTAAACCGGAAAAAAAATAAATGGCGATTGAAATAATGTTGTTGGCCAAAATAAATATTTTGTCATAAAGCCCCCACAAAAGATTTTGTGGCACCAACAATAATTTTTTTCTCATTTCAGTATTTAGTGGCAACTACGAAAGGACTTTTTTTTGTATGCCATTAAATTGAGAGTGTTGGTAGGCAATAATACGTACGTTATAGTCGCAGAAAATAGGTTAGGAGTGGTTAAAAGTTTTGTTCACAGCGGTATCGGGGAAAGAATCAGCCAAAGCCTTTACTAAGGAACGTTCGAAGTTGTTAACCATCGAAAACCTAAATCCCAATGGCCCAACCAGTAGTCGAATCCGGATCTTCTCGAATTTGAAACCAGTATTACCTCGCCGCCATCTCGCTTGGTATCTGTGGCTTCGAGTTGATCGTGTACATACCGCAGATCAAAGAAGTGGCACAAACGCCGACATGGAAATTTTATTTCCTGGAATAACTTATGTGTAATATTTACTCATTTGGAATAAAGGGGTCATGTCAGTCATCCCGAATCTCTTGAGAATATCCCACACGAATTCGTTCGCAAGCAGATGTAAGGGGACGAACACGGATAGATACAGTGTTGTGGCCAGACCAGAAGATGGACACTTCTTGTACGCCAGCGCGCATGCGTTGTGTATAACCGATGTATTTCAGTAGTTGCAACAACACATGTTTTATTCTGAAAGAGACAAATGCTATTGCAGCCAACCAAACATTTTTTTGTGAAAGCCAATAAATATATTTTCAATAAATACATGTTAGTGAGCATCACTGTAATCTTTTCTTTCGGTGCACTGGTTCCTACTGCGTGCACTGACAGTGTACAGTTGTGTGCAAGCACCAGCATAGATCGCGATAGTCCAACAGCCGCCACTGCTACGTAGTGTGTTAGACGTGTTGTAAGGAACGTGCTTTACCAGTGTATGCCTTCTCCGCGTTGTAGAGGGACTGCGCGCCAATCACATGCATGCCTACCATTTGCATGCGAGAAACCACGCGTCGGCGCTGAAAAGTACTCACAAAACTGACAGCGCCGGAAGCACAGTCGGTTGTCTTCTGCAACATCGCCGTCAGCGCGTCCTCCTACAACAACGCCGCCATGCTGTACACAGTAGTCTAGCGCACGATTTTGGCGTGGGAACATCCAGTGGTGCAGGTTCATCGCCTTAATTAATAAAGCGAGGTTCTGAGTCCCTTACCCCCTCTTCCCCCGAAAGGAATCTTTAAAGGATTACGGGGACCACTGTGTCTGAGCGGTTAGCCTACTCGCCTCCCACCAAGGCGATCCGGGTTCAATCCCCAGCCGGGTCACTCCGGATTTTTGCACGTGGTAATGGTGCCGGACGATGCCGTTGGTCGGCGGGTTTTCTCGGGGATCTCCCATTTACCCCGCCGCCGTCCAAATCTCTAAACTTAACTTCACTTTAACGGATTACTTACCGTTTAATAATTGTTATATTCAGAGTGAGTCAATATATGCTAACCCGGTGTGAGCTGAATCCTTAGGACAAATAAATGGGGATGTGTGTGTGTATATATATATATGCACACACACAAACACACACGACATAGGGCCTAAAGAGATTCCTTAGGGTGGTAGAAGCCCTGAAACGTTGCGATTGGAAATGCGTTATGCAACGATAAATTGGAAACCACTTGTGACTAAGCAAACGAAAAATAACACACATGTAAAAGTTTACAGGGCAAATTACCACACAAAATGATATTACGGAGAGTACACCCCTTCATGCATTAAATGGGGGTTGGCGTCATCCACTTGCTTAGAATTTTGTAACCCTGCCCTTGAAGCAATTTTTCATTACATGTTAGTAACAACCTGCTTTATGTTTTTTTTCCTAATGCAGGTAAATGACCCCTTAGTAAATGGTGGTAGTGTGGGGCTGTCAAAAAACACTAACACCGGTTCCGAGTATCAGTGATTTATTTCCAATGCGAAGAGTTTGCATGGTTACAGCAAATGATCGAAGTGCGAGCCACCCATTCTCCATACATGAACGAATGGGATCCTCATATGACTGGCGCACATGCTGCAGCATTCCGGGATTAGCATGCATCTTGAATACATTGCCAGAGATCCTGCACATTGTCCACGTCAGTTGCATACATTTGTCACTTCAGGTGATTCCAGAAGTATAAGTCGACTGGGTATATATTCGGTAATCTGGATGACCAACCCACCGGCCCACCTCGCCCAATCTAACGCGCTGAGTACCGCTCAACTATGTAGGTACTGCCCTACTGTGCTGGTACACCATCGTGCAGGTACCACATGTCTTCTCTCGTAGATTCAGTGGTACATCTTCAAGATGATGTGGCAGGTCGTTGTCCAAACGCCGATGAACTGAAGTGAATTCACGTCCGACTGGTAAATGTCCAGCTGGAAACTTTTTGGCGTATTGACGACTCGCAGCTGCTGCATTACACTTCATTTCACCACACGTGAGATGCATGTCCTTCAGTCCCTCATTACTACACTCCATCGCACACGTGAACAACTGTCTGCTGTGTAAACTACCAACGCAGTGCCAGCAGGCAGGCAACCTCGTCGCCAGTTGGTACGACTCCAGGAACCAATACAATGGTCCACTTTCCCGCAGTAACTTATCAGCCGTCAACAATCTAATAAACCTGTTGCCCTAGGAAAGGGACATTAGCCAGGGTATTGGTTTACACGTCATGCACGACAGAGTACATGCTGCCTACCTCCCAGGCAAACATTAATCTTCTTTCCTACCGAACATGTTTTTTCTCAGGAAACGGTAGGGATTAGTGAATACTACCAAGGCGACCTTTTTGTTGTTTTTTTAAATGCTGATCATTAACATGTCGTGTAAAATTGCTTCAAGTGCAGGGTTACAAAGTTCTAAGCAAATTTAGGTTGCTGACCCCCTTTTAATGTATGAAGGGCTGTACTCTCCATAATGCCATTTTTTGTGATAATCTTCCTTGTAAACTTTAGCCTGTATGCCAATTTTCGTTGCATAACACATTTTCATTCGCAATGTTCTAGGGCGTCTGCCATCCTAAGAAATCACTTTAGGCCGTATGTCGTATATATGTTTCACTATTTATTTGTCCTAAGGATTCTGCTCATGTTGGGTTAGCATACCTTGACTCATCCTGTATGTATGTACTGCCGGCTGTTTGAGCGCGTATACAGACATTATGGGACATTACCCTGGTGTGTTTAGAGTTTATTATTGTAAATCATCTCCAGACATCGCAAAAACAGGAGGGGCCGCGGGGCTGTAGTGGTTAGACTACTCGCCCCTCCACCTAGTTGAACTGGTTTCAATCCCGGTGGGGTCGCATGTGGGAATCATGCCAGACGATGCCGCTGGTCGGCGGGTTTTCTCGGGGATCTCCCGTTTCCATCGCAATTTCATTCCGGCGCTGCTCCACTCTTATCTCGCTTCATCCACATCGGCTTTCAAGACCTCGAGTTTAAGAGCCGCCCAAATCTCTTCACTCACTCACTATCACTCTTCGCCCGTCTGAACGGGCGTCTCACTTGGGATCGGAATCTAGAGAGGCACGACGAATAGAGAAGGGAAGAATCGCCCTCTGCATTGTGGCTTTCTCTTAAAACATGTAGATTCATTTTTAAAAAAAAATTTTACTTTTCCTTACAGGGAACGCTAGTCTGATCGTCTTATGGCGCTACGCCACTGGCTCTACTTCACAAGGGTTTGCACGCGATGAAAGTTAAATGTCGCAGAGGTTTTGTGGATTGTGCACCAAAAATTTTTGCGTTGTACGCTTTGAACAATGAGCAAAATTATGTAGCGAAATCATCGTTACCAGTAGGTTATATGTGTAACTCCTATCTGTGCCAATGAACAGCTGCTGGACATTTAATTATATCCTGCGCTCTGTTTTCACCATATATTTAGTTTACTTATAAAACATTCTAAACCTGAAATAGTTCAAAGTCTTGACAATTTATTTTAGTACCGGAATTTTACTGGTGTACTGATATGATTGCTTGCGCTGAATTTGAACGAACCTCAGACACTCGGACACTGATTTTCAGTTCATACGACTGATTCGCCGACTGGTGTAAGCTTAGTAACTGAATCTCGGTACGAAGCGTTAGACTTAATGCTGTTATTGATTTAGGTTTACCGCTCAACTTGTTACGGATAACAACCGCAAAATAAAACATACGCAGAGCTCTTCACAATATTCTTTACAATCACGTGGGATGCAAGTTCCGGTTTTGTGCGGAACCACCATACCAAGGACTACAGATTGATAAAGCTCGTGAATACGCATTCGTACTGTAAGTATAGAAGGAAAACAATAGTTTATTATGGAACAGAAGATTCGTGGTTATCATTGCGTGGAAAATGTTTCCCAGGCGCAACGTTTTTGAAGGACTGAAAGCTCTCGTTTTTTTTTTTTCTTCCCCTCTCCCAGACGGAAGGCGTAATAAAGCAAGGGAAGGGAAAGCTGCGAAACAATACGCGAACAACGTATTTTATCTTTTATTATGCCATTCCAGCACGCATCATCCGAGCTCCTGGATAAATCTGTTGTTTGCCTACTCAACTGCTCCGGTCTCTCGCTGCTCGGCTGCGAAGTATTCCACTTTTCCCTCCCCTCCCTCCTGACCTAACATCGGCTTCGCGCGAACTCACGACCCGCTCAGGAGTGCCTCCTGAAACAACGGCTGCAGGGGCAAATATCTTTTCAGAGCGGATTTATCACAATTATTTGAGTGTTTCTTTGAACTCTTTGACAAGAGTAATTTATGCCCAGGGGGCCACGTTGGCTGAGCGTTTAGTCTGCTCGGCTCCCACTAAGGTTTTGTAATTTTTAAAGGCTTTTTAATGTCCCTCGGTTTTATGCTTTGAAAGCTTAGCAGGGGACGGACATGCAGACTAACTTGTAACCTAACTTAAATTAACACCCATGCCTTACCCGGGGTTCGAACCCAGAGCCTCCCGCATCCCAGTTCGGTGGCGCACCAACCGACTGCGCCACGGGAGGTCGACTTCCACCAAGGTGAACCGGGTTCAATCCCTGGCCGGGTCACCGGATTTTCGCGTGTGGGAATCGTGCCGGACGATGCCGCTGGTCGGCGGGTCTTCCCGGGGATCTCCCGTTTCCCCGCCCTTTCATTCCGGCGCTGCTCCATTCTCACCTCAATAGCCGTTATCGACTCTCAAGACCTCGCTGTAGAGAGCCGCACAAATATCTTCACTCTCACTAATTTATGCCCAGTTTTTATATGAGCATTATTTAACGCTGGAAGCTGTTTTACGTACTGTTGAATAGCCAACGAGAGAAATTTTCTATAATGTGTCTCACTCTTAGATTGCAGTGGGTAGCTAATCAAACAGTTTTATGTCTATAAACTGCTATACAATTTAACAATTTTTTGTTAGACATTCTTGTACGTATGAACTTATTCTGTCAACACAGTATAACTTCTTGGCTGGTGATAATTGCTAACCATCTGGAAACAACGCGTGGCATGCACATTACTTGCAATCCAAGAGTGAGACGCTATAGTTATAATTAAAGCTACAGCTATGGCTATAGTCTATAGTTATAGTCTACTACAAACCCTCTGTTTGCTCACTGAATTAGTAAATCTGTCGACTCCAAGCCCCTAGAACCCTTAAATTTTTTACACGGTCTTTGCTTTTGCGAGTTGCAGTTACCCACTTTGACTCATTTGGCGTGAAGTTGGGGTTTCGTGAGGGTGCTCCAATTTCCTCATTTTATTTTATTCCGCCGATCCTCCACCCGTGTTGCTCGTCTTTTCATAAGCTGTCCAAAAAAGGGGAAACAATCTGAGAGCATACCTTGCCTTGATGAAGGTACGGCTCAACCCATTCGTGTTGACCCTCGGACGTGAAACAACATACTTATTTCAATTGAGATACATCATCAGTACTAGTTATTTCAGTTGTGGAGCATACTGCAAAGCAGAATAACACGCAGCCAAGCGGTCACCCTCATACCGACTCCAGCCGTTACCACGGAAACTCCAAGGCTTTACAGCCTAATCTCTCGTTTAGCGCTCAGATGACAGTACGGATTAAAATCGCTAAATGACTTGACTACTTACAAATTTGAGTTTGCGGTCAAACTGAGGACAAGATTTGTAGGTATTTCTTTCTTCCGGAAAATATGTTTTATTAAAATAGGGTGTTAGAATAAGCCCTTATTTAAATATGTATCCATTGTAGTTTTTCTGCTGGTGCCGAGTTGAAATGGCCATTTTTTAATTGTTAGCTTTGGAGCACTAGCTTATTTCATGTAGTGCTTCTTAATATTTTTTTTTAAATAAATGGTATGGCGAGGCGCAGAAGAAAAATATGGGAGTATTACAGGAATCCCATATAGTAGCGCCGCATGGAAATGAAACGAGAGGCTTGGGCGAACTGTGGTAACAGAGTATTTTACAAGTTAGGCGAAGTTAGTATAAGCCGTCCCCTCTGATTTCCTTCCAAGTAAATGGCACCCCAAGTTTCTCCGCATAGCAAGAGGGGATAAGGGGATAAAGGAAAAGGAACAAAGAGTTTGAACAATGTTTGGCTGAACTTCTGCAGTACATTCTTTGTCAGACTAGAAGAAAAACTGACGACGTATGTGTGTCCAGAAATACTTCGTTTTTTCCCATAGAGTTGGTCCAAAAGTTATTTTCTTGTCTTAGTAGAAACTCGCTGATAATATTTGTTATTTTAGGTATATACCAAGTCATTCTATCGTAAATAATAATAAAATGTATAATAATTAATTCCAGGTAATATGTTGCGTCAAATATTAATTTTATATCTATAATTTTTTTTTAAATCTAAGTTCCCGATTGATTGACTGACTCACTCCATCATTCATCAACGCACATCCAAAACCGCTGGACGCAAAAGCATGCACATTTAGGGATGGCTTCCATTAGGCTTGCAGGCACGCACCTAGAAAGGATTTTTCGAAATTCGAAAAAGGGGTCAAATGTTTTTTCTCGACCTCCTCATTAACTCATTAACCTGATGAGATATCGCTGTGCTCTTATCTTCGTAATATTGCCTGTGCAAATGCCTAAGTTTCATATAGTTTGATTCCCCAACATTTTGAGGCATTTTATGCTTGTGCCTGGGTTGCCTTTAGCGATTCCGCTCTTATGTATATTTCCATTCCGCGCGACCATGGCAGCGGCCCTAGGTTTCTGGGCCGCTGCCGCGCAGCAACATCTGAAGTCCCATTTATACCATATATGCCATGTGTTTCTTGAACACTTAGACATTGTAGCTGTCTGACCTGTGATAACCTTATGTGGGATAGTGTGTATTGAGAGCTTATCTGTCGAACCCTGTACTGTGAACTCTGCAACATTGCATCTCTGATAAGACATTCATAAATGAAGGCTTTCACATACCACTGGCCAGTGTTGTATCAGTCGTGGAAGATATCATATGTCTATGTGTAATTAAATAGGTAGGTACAACTTTCTCAAGTAACATTTCGGTTCTGAGTTATTATCTTTATACCAGCATCAATATTTTCCAGCTGGTGAGGCCCGGAGGGCGATCTCCACTCTATTGCAAACCAAGGTATAGTGAGTTCCAGCATAGCCATGTGGTGTACGCAAAAACACTTATTGCTTACTACACTGATTCATACAACAATACTTACTGCATCTATTGACAGTGAACATTTATCCCCTGCATTTGTTGTACGATAGAGGTTCGCCTGTCTTCTGAAGCTCTTCAGGAAGTCAAGTCATCTGTGTTGCGTGGCTCAAGAAACACATTAATACACTCCTGAAGAGTATCGCAGCATTGATATCGTGTCGGGAAGATGCAGTGTTACCAAACTGGTCTTAGCAAGCAAGTCGGCTATGTGTGTTTGGAAATACGTCTACTAATAAAGAAAAGTAGCTACTCTGCATAATACAATACTAATATGCCAATACTCGTAACTCATTTATAAATTACTTAATCAGGAATTAATTAGACAACCAGAACATACTCAGAACATTAAGAACATATGTTGCTATGCTGTGAGAACCTTCTTCCTTAGAAATAGAGATGTTTTAAGATGAATATTTGGAGTGTTAGGGATGTCTTATTGCGAAAAAGAGAAAATAAATGCAATACACTAGTACGTAAGTTACAGAAAAAATGGTCACTAGATCGAACTTCGGTTTGGCTACATTTTGTCATTCGGCTACACCCATTATGCTGTGATTAGGGACAAGGTTTTATGGGTTTCATTTTTAGCTCAATCACATTTTTAAAAAAATTAAGATTAGGGTGACATTATTTTTATTCTTGTAAATGCTCTGTATAGATAACAAAATGCATATTTGAACATGTAAATAAAATATATAATACATAGCATTTAAATAACTATATAATCAAGAGTAAGCTGTTTACTTAAAATATAACAAATTTATAATATTATTTTATGTATTAATATATTTTCTGAAACAAACGTTGAAGTTTCTCAACAATGTGCACTCACTTTGGTCAGTAACTTGCAAACATTTTCTAATATAATTTGTTGGAAAAAATAATTAAAGTTTAACTGGTAAAATAGGGTATTGAGCTAAAACAAAATGAGTAACATGTCTTAACACAAATTTCTCTGTTATGCGTTATATTAACATGCATTTCGGTGTTATAACTGTTTAATCGCCATTCACCATATAATCCTGCCTGTACAGCTATAATCTATACGACTTGACATCAGGTTGCATGTAGATTCCTTCGGCTACGGTTGGGAACACTGAGACGACGCCAAGTTGATAATTTCGCAGGCCTTGTGTTGGCTAGCCTGGGACGCGCCAGGCGGGGAGAGCGTCTCATAACTCCGCCGACTGCCGCGGCGCGCGCTGGAGTTCCTCGGGAAGGAAAAGCTAGCGGGATTCGTGCTTATGTTTTTGACGTGCCGCGGGAACTGCAGGCGGCGTCCGGCAAAGGGGGGCTTGCGCAATTATGAAACTTGGAAGCTGCGTTAACGCGTCAACATACGAGGCACGCATCCGTGGGCGCGCTCGCGAAACTCTTCTCTCACCGCTCCTTTCGGACTAGTATTCCTTTCTCCCTCCTGCTATAGACCACGTGCCACGCGTCTCTTTCACTCCATCATGCGTAAGTTCTGGATGGAAAATACGACAAAGGAATATTGCTATTCGTTTCAAGGTGTTGGTGCAATATTTCCCCCCTCGTTCACCAAGCACTGAAGTTGTGGTAGGTAAAGGCTGTTCACGATAAAGTGAGCACTTAAGAAATGAACCTTAGAAAAAGTCACTGCTCCTGCATGCATATATTTTAATGGGCTCACTGAGTGACATTCGTCCAGTAAAGTTGGTAACGATGGATGGGAAGTAGTTCCGTATCTTAACGTCGAATAAAAAGTGTTAGGTGTATGTGATAACTTAAATTCTTTTTTTCGCTTTTTTTTTAATGCACCGGAGCGTGTAAAATAATAGATTTGTAAATATTTACTTATCTTATAATTTTACGTGACGGACGCATGAATAAAGTTATGAGGCCCCGTCAATTTTACATAGGGTGGAAGAATACATAACGAGCTTACAAGTAGATCTTAAGCAGGGCTTCCAAAAGTGCTCATTTTTACCGTGAACAGCCTATAAGTAGTTGGGCTTAACGTGTCGTCAACAGCGAGGTCATTAGAGACGGTGTAAGTTTCACATGGAAGAGGGATTGGGGGAGAATTGGGAAGGAATCAGCCATGGCCTGTTTGTTAGGAACCCATCCCAACATTCGCCTGGAGTGATTTCGGAAGAAAAAAAACATAGAAAACCGAAATCAGGATGGCTGGACCGGGAATCGAACCCGGGTCCTCCTGAATACTAGTCCAGTGAGTTACCACTGCTTCACGTCGCTCGGTCATGCTGAAGTTGATCGGCACGCTTGGCGTGGTCTTAAAGTTAGATGACAGGGCTAATCGTAACTATTTTCTAACATCGCCGTATCGACATCACACTTCCCTAATCATATTTCTGTCCACCAGAATAGATAGAAACATTCTGTGATGGCATTGGATGATTAAGACAAAACTGACTTACCAACGTGGAAGGATGGTGTTTTGTTTAGAGTGGGATGGACCCCCGTGTGTAACCCAGCGTGTTCAAGGTCAAGAAGCGAGGGAGCGATACGGGCGACACTAACACGCATGCCTAGTGCCTCATCGCTCCTACGCGCAAGGCGTGCAGTGCTTCCGTCGTAACTTTGTACTGTGAAAATTAGATCTGTAACAGTGGGGTTTTATTATGCGCGATGAAACCCCGCCCGTATCGTACTTTTCTCTTGCCGCCTAAGGAAACCGCATAGGCAAGCTTAAAAATTGCGGTATTTGACTATTTTCACGATTTTTTTCCTCCAAGAATAAACTTAGTATAAAAATATATAGTATAGATATTTTTTTTTCTTTTCTGACAAAAAGTTTTATTTGCAGAACATTTATTTACCGAGGTTCGCGTATTCGCGCAAACGACTATTTCACAAAAAAAGCGGGGGTCCATCCCACTCTTAAGTAGTGAAATGGATTGGCTCTGAATGAAGATGTTTTCCCGGGTAAGCCGTTGGCCGAAAAAATCTGCAGAATCCCAAAAAATGTGAATGGCTAAAGAATTAAAGTAGTGCTCCCAGTGTACCCAATTTGGGTTCGGTACTGAGAGGATATGGTGGTGAGGCCAGGGCCAGATTATGCCGGTTAACATTGTCTACGTCAGTCGGAAAATAAGATAAGCTTTCTCTGCAGAGCCCGGTGGGACTTGACTCGATCGTGTTTCCAGGTTGTGTGGTAGAAGTCTAAGGTAATAGGCTGTCCCTCTCCTCAAGTGTTCGGTTACGTATTCTCTGCTGGCATGGGCAGCTGGATAGAACGAGCCACTGTCCTGTAATAGGTGCAAGGCTTATGCAGACACGATACAACATTAAACACGTGTTATTGTTTACACTCGTGTAAGTTTAAGTACGATGTTGAGAAGATAATATGATCCTGATTAGCTTCTTTGCATTAAGAGTAAATTAAGAATATTCTTCACTCCAGAGGATATGTTGCCAGAGCTAATGATGCCCGTTACTATAGACACAAACAAAAAGTGTTTGTGGAGGAAAATGGGGCCAACGGGAAGACATGGCTAAATCAAAGACATGCTCTGGGTTGATTTGACTATCATCGCGAAATTATTTTCTTGCGCTTTAAGATGTTGTAGTTCAATTTATTAACTTCATCTTACTTACAAGTGGGCAAGACCTGCGCTGAAATATCCAGATTCTTTGATCACGTTTTTTTTCCCCGTAAATCTCTGAGTTAGATCAGATGCTACTGTGATATACAAGTACCTTCAATTATTGTTTTAGTTGGTTTGGGTCTTCAGTTAAGATTTTAAATAATGGAATATAGTATTGGTAAATTGGGAGTTAAATTGGAACAGGATTTGAACCATGGAACAGGCATTCCGTTATACGCGCTCTACCAACTTCGAGTTTTCTTGAATAATTTCAGTTGCTAGTTCGTTTCCGTGTTTCCCACTTCAGCTATCACGTCATGTTTAAAAGTTATCATCTGTAAAATATTGCTGAAGTGCATAGTTCTTTCGGAGGATTTCAGAAAGTCTCCAATGAATCCCAGGTTAAACCAGTATCCTCTGTCATTCTGTTACGGTATGGAAAGCTACACAAGTGTAACAAAAAAAGATCTAAGTTATAAACTAGTTGAACCACAAAGTGTAATCATAAAGTTTAGTATTTGCCGCCAAAAATTACAGGTATCCCTTTGTTTTTCAACTTTTGCTCCAAAATTACATTTGTGGTTCCTGAAAATTATATTTCACTGGAAAGAAAATTTTGCAAAAAATATTACAGTCCTTTGCATGGTTGCACCTTGGTGAGAAAAATTTAAAAACACGTGTAGGGCTGTGTACATTATTCACTGACACAAATTTTCTGGAAATTTCAGAAATATTATTTTGTATTTTGCACTTTGTACATATTAACGTGTTTAACACAGCCTACCTTTCATTATATAGTTCAGTAGTTTAGTTAATAAAAAAATATTCGCGCAAAAATAAACTAACTTTTAAAAAGTAATCTACGTGACCGAACGAAACTAAAAGTCCCACTACTCGCAATCTATAATTTTATCGTTTAAATTTCCATACTGTAGAAATTGCTTTACCTTCCAAATTTCTTTTGTTCACTGAAGGAGTGAGTATATAGTTGAGTCGCACACGCGTTATATAAACTGTTCACGGTAAAGTGAGCACTTTGGAGGACCTATTTACTTTTTACAGCCCTTTTTTTTTTTATCCTGCAACCACCTTTAAAAATAAATATTTCCATGTAAGAAACACAGTGTGTGTATTCCGCCACACTCGGAAATTAACGACTAAGGCTAAAATAAAATATATTTATTGACTATTGTTTCAAATGAGAGGCCTTTCAAAAGTACTCACTATACCGTGAATAGCCTACAAGTATAAGTAAACTGCGTTCAGTACGCTTCTTTAATTATGCTGACTAGCGTTTGATTTATGTACTCGTCAGATTATAAAGTGTTTACGTCTATTTTAAGGAAGGCCGTTTGGCTGGAGGTATTGTGTGTAATCCAGGTCTAGAAGTTTGGAAGTGCTAAGGGAGATCTACTCACGCTCATCGAATGTCCGGTCACCTTTACGTGCAAGGCACTTAACTGGTGCGCAGTCTTTCTATTCTTACCCGCTTCTATACGACTTTCATTAGTGATCCTACCATTTTATGACGTAATAATAGACATAGGTGTCCTTCATTTACCTATGCTACCTAAGATGATTAATCTGAACCGGACGTTTGATATATAAACGAGTGCGAGACTCGCGTATTAACACTTTTTGTAAATTTACTTGCCGTGGAGAGAAAATACACGAATGTTGCAGTTTATTTTCTGCAACATAGTAATTTTACACAATTCTATGTAAAGTAAGTTTTACACAGCATGTGTTATTTTACTTATTTGTAGGATAAATTTACTTGGATGCAGAGTAAAAAAATTGACATGTAGGTGTAAAATTACACTGATGTCCGTTGAGATACCGCTGCCACATACATTTAGTGTAAATTCACACAATTATTTTATACAGTGATTCCAAAAAGTGCTCACTTTACCGTGAATAGCCTATGTGCGACTGAACCATTGTGCTCTGTGAGGCGCGGGCAGAATGCGCCCATAATGACTCATTCGCCAGCACAACGAACTCACTCCATTAGAATATCTGTTTTTTAGGAATATCGTGCAGAAACTAGTAATTTAGCGTGAATGCATGAAGAGAGAGTTTTGTAGAGTCGGGGGACGGAATTTTCCCAGAATTTCTCACTTTTTCAAGTGTGTGACAAGAATGCCAAGTGCCGCGTCAAGTCATGATACTTTTCTCTCTTGTCGTCTCTGATCCACTTTTCGGAGTCTTTCATGGTCGAATGTATGAACCTATCATGACTTCTTATTATCCAGCTCCAAGAAAATAAAGTAAGCCAACGCCACGCTAGAATAAATTAAATCATCTTAGATTAGACTGCTCAAGAAAATAGGAACTACAAGCGGTAGGAAGATAATGCAGCTTATTTTGCTGGTTATGCATATTTGAATAACGTTTCATTTAAACCAAAAAGTTTTAAATTTTTGCCTTACAGGCTTTACAATAAATTCTTAGCATTTCTTTATTATAACCTGCAATTCCTGACGGCAAACTCCATATTTATGGCAGACCTTTAAAGAAACAATTAAGCAGTTAGGAGCCTTAAGAGGCAGCCTTCATGCCTGCATCAAGAAAAGAATGAAATGGAAAAAAAAATAGAAACAGTTCGTTTGCTTGGAAAATATTTATGGTATATTCACACACGATGAAAAAATCCCCGGAAATCAGGAAAACATTTTTTAGTCACAAAAATTGACATTCTGGCGGCTTTTGCTGATACTTCCAGCTTTTACTTTGAAAATACTGTAAGCAAAGAATTGTCGGCATTACCCAGAATATACTGTATATTCTTTCGCCTTAATTATAGCGAAACTGTAGCACCACTCTGACGGCTTACACAGTTAAGACGGCGGGTAATTAGAGAAGGGGTTGCCACATCAGGATTAAAGAGCGGTAGGCTGTTTTTTTTTTATCTCCATCAAGGAAAAAACAAATCGGCTCAGAGAAAACTGGTGAATGAAAACCAGGAATCTGGTATCAAAGCTTTTCGGTAATACCCCGCCGGCAGGTTTTCACGGCACCGCACGCGTCCGTTCCCAAACCAAAGCCAGCTTTTGTACGTCAGACCGGCCCATTTCATTGACGAGGCCGTCGAAACTTTTTCGGACTAGAGAGAGAGAGAGAGAGTGTGTGTGTGTGTGTGTGTGTGTGTATCGGCGGCCCTAGGGTTGTGGCGCCTGGCTCTGTTCCCACGGTGTTTCCTTCGCTGCTCGGTACAGCCCCCGGGCTTCTAGTGATGTGCCAGCGAGCGCCGTTCTCACCACGCCAGCCACACTCGCCCCTTACTCCGTGACGTAGGCTGCAGACAGACATCGGGCATCTGCGCAGCAAGGTAAAATCTGGCACTAATCAGAGCGTGCGTAATAAGAACTGAGGTAAGCTGCCATGTGTTATGAATAACAAGGCTAGTTTTGACGTGAATATGTCTTTAAATTTGCGACCATAGTGGGAAGCAATACAGAAAATCCGGTGATAAAATCGGGGGATACAGTTTGGCATTGCAGCTCCGAATATACCGTCTACATTCAAAATACAATTACACCACTCGATTGCCAAAGGATCAAAGAATATGTTACGGTGAGTGAGGACTGCGAAGCATCACACGCGCTGGGACGGGGGAGTGAGTGCAATTTTGAGTTCGTTTCGCTGCGTCCCATAACTTCCGCGTAGTATAACTTTCGACTAGGAGAAGCTGCGACACTCGTTTAAGTTTCAATCGATACCTCTCGTCAAGATCAATCGATTGCGTGTATAAAAACGTTTGTGTGGCGTGGTTATGGTGGAATTGCATGAGTTAAATGTAAACAATTAAGAAAACTTGACACAATGTCAGCCTATACTCGTCAAAAAGCCAAGTCGAAATACAGAAATCGAATACGGTTGGAAAGAACATCTCGAAATAAATCCAGTGATACCCATAAAATACCATATAATCAAGTAAGTGGTGCCGGGAACGTAAAAAAAAAAAAAAAAAAAAAACACCAAGGCGTCCGAGCGCGTCAACGTAGACGTATTCACGCAAAACAAACGACCGTGTCCCCAACACAGCCAAACCCAATTTTTACAATATTTCCCTCTTTAATTAAATGAAAGCATAACTCTCTTAACGTGTAATACTCGTTGCTGGAAACATGACACCAGAGTACACCAAATGACTGTTTAATATTTTTAATGTTTTTTATTAGACAAGTAGGCTATACAAAGTCAAAGTTTGAAGTGGAATGGAGAGATTAACATCGTAACATCGAGGTCTCAAGAGCCGATGTTGGTGAAGTGAGGTATGTAGCAGCGCTGAAATGCAAGGGCGGAGAAAAAAGAAGATCCCTGAGAAAACCCGCCAACCAGCTGCGTCGTCCGGCGTGGTTCCTACGTGCGAGAATCCGGGAGCGGCCCCGCTGGGAATCGAACCAGGACCGCGTAGGTGGGAGGCAAGTAGTATAACCACTACACCACTACGGCCCCTTCGAAGTTCGGATTCTTTCGCCGTACAGTTATGCATAGAGGCTGAAGACTTCGGGGACTTCTGATTGCTTCAACTACTCTTGCACCAAGCTCGATCATAGATCTTTGATTTTTGCCGGGGGTTTGGGTTGAAAAATTTCGAACCGACCCCCTCGCCATATCAGAGCTGGCCATGAAAAAAAAAACAATTAATATATGTCCGAAATACCTTTCAACTTGTGGTAATACCTACTCTTTCCTCGCATTAAAAACATATATCATATTTTTTGTATCGTAGGATGTCATAACTCCATCTTAGTGTTTTTTTTTAAATAAAAATAAATTAATCGAAAATATTTGCAGAAAATTTAACAAAGGGACTGAAATATCACGTCTTAATTAAGTTTAGTTGTTCTTAGAAAAATTTATTTTACAAAAAATTTTGAGAGTAATACAAATAATTCGATGTTTTTTATTTCAAGCAATTTTTAAATACTGCGAAAACATTTCACTGTGTGAATCTAAAGATTTCGTGAAGTATCTCATTGCATCTTATATGAGTGTGAATTATTTCGTTTCGGTGATATTTTTATTATCTGTATATCCCAGAAACACTGAAATTGTGATTGACATGACATCATGCAAAATAAAAAAGTTCTAAATTGTGTTCTAGTAAGCAATGTTTACAAGTAAACAGTATTTCGTACAAACATAAAGTAATGCATTTTTTGGTGACGAGTACCTTTAACGATTATGATCGCCGAATACCCTTCTTTTATATGCAGAGCTCCTTGATCCTGATATACCAATTTTTTTCTATGTGAACAGTATTTACATTCTCTATAACTGATACATGTAATTGGCGCTCGTTTTAATTCCTTAAAACCGTGTGATATTTTGTCAAGATTCCGATGTCGCTACTTAGAAAGTCCAGCAGATCCAACTTGCGAAACGGGCTGCTGGACATAGCAGTGATGCTGCAATGGAAGCTGTTGCGTTCTATTTTCGCCAGAAATTCACACATCGCTGAATAGTTTACTTTTTGTACATCGAATAACACAAAGTCTTGAAAGGGGTTACCTACTTCTCATCTCGTTGAAGCACTGAAACATAATTGTTCATTGTATTGCTCTAAATAAGTTGCAGTACATTTTTCTTCGTGCCGGCGACTTTTCAGTATTTGCCATTCTCTTATTAAGCCATAATGTTTCTTTCTATTTTTTGTAGTTTACTTGTCCAGAATTTTATTTTTCTGTTGCCTAAACCAATGTCATTTTCAAATTTCACCATTCCTCTTCTAATGTGATGGGTTCGTACTTCGGAACCCTCAGGCTTATTTCCTGAAATTCCTCCATATATCTCTCATCAACAAGTAGCTCTCATATTTGAATAAGCGTCCCTTTGTAATTAATTCTTGGTGTTTAGTTGTTTTTTGCATCTTTACTCCTAAACTTATCTTGAGTAGTTTATTTCCACTCCTTTCTCTGCTTACTGCCTCTGACAGTATTACTTCTGGCATCTATGGCATTCCTCCATAATTCCTTGCCTTTTTGCATGTTATAGTCCACAGCTTATTTCCGTGGCCAATCCTTACTGTGCCAGGTAATCTTGCAGGCTTTTTTTTTTTTGTCTTAACTCAGGCGTTTTCTGCCATAATTCCATTCCTTTTACAAAAGGTCAGGATTTTCTCGCTCCAAAGTTTTCTGTTATTACTGTATATCTGCACCTAGCATTTCTTCTTACCTTATTCCCTTCTTCTTTGTTTCTATTTACATGTATAGCAGCAATAAAATGTAGTCATTTTGTAATTTCTCTCAAAAAAATTTTTTGTTCTAGTTTCTCTCGCTTCCTTATGTATATACGCGTTTTTTGTTTTCTCGTTTCACATTTAACATCCTTTATTTCCTCCTCTCTTAGCCATTCTCACACGACAATACAGGTTGAATACATTCTTCCCTCCTAATTTTCACTCTGATATTCATGGAAACCCGTCCATGGTTCCTTCATCCCTTCTCTTTAAATCGTCTCTTTGTCAGTAATAAAGAATCAACTTTATTCTTTGCATTAGGTTTGTAATCTGCTTAACATTTCCTGTAAGAACTTTTATGCTAGATCAGTTATTCCGTCTAGCTGTCCTTTTTGTTTGCCAGGTCTATATTATGTTGGCCCGTCTTTTCTGAGCCTTGCTTATTTCTTGAAATGGGATTTACTAGACATCACTGACATAATTATTTATTTATCTGTACTTATTAACTTTATCAGCTTTTATACCGGATGGATAATCCCAGGGCGGCATGCATACGCAGCATACTTAAAAATCACTAAAATTCCTCATACACATTCGTATAGACTTTTTAATTTTGCTTTTTAATTCTGTGGCATGTTAGGTGTCACGGAAGTATATGTTAATTTCACATATGTTATTGGACTTTCGCTCGTCACATGCCCTGGAGTAGTTTAAACCAGTCGTAAATATTCATGGAGCGGGGTGGCTGAATTCCTTGTGGGCGAACTGAACAGGGAACGAGCTCTGCCTAGGGCAGTAACCAGCGAGCAAATGATATATATGATATATTCCATTCACGGTTTCTTTCGATGTATTGAAACAAACCTTTGAAAAATCACCCTACGAGAAACATTTTAACTTGTTTTTTTTAATGACTTGTATACCGCAAATCACAGCGATTAACTTTAAAGAATTACATATTTGAATAAATGAGACTATAATTTATTTTCTTCTTTAACTTGGAATATTTATTTCGTATTCAATACAAATCAAAAACGGTGAGAGCAGCGATGTTCTGGAAACGGCTAGTAAGAAATAGTTTACAGTTAAAATATTCTATTTACCATTTTTGTGCTATTTGTTTGTTAATTGAATATTGCATATTGAAATATTAATTTTTAGGAAGCACTAATGGAAACATTTTTCATTGTTACATTTAAAATTATCAGCACAAGTTACGGTGCTTAGGCCCTAGTGACGTGTTTTTTTTTCGTCCGAGTAAAAAACTTGAATAGGCAATTTTAGCATATTTCATATTATTACAACAAAAATTACGATTGTTTAGTTTAAAAATTTGCAAGTGAAACAATTACAAATCCGAAGATGACAGAAGTGCGGCGACATAACAAGGTGTGTTCCTTGTTCCTGAACGAAGTGTTTTTTTTTTCCTGCGAAAAATACTTCAAATTTGCCACACCAAGTTTGTACACTTGTGCTCTTTAAGCCTACCTAGGCAAATCACGATGTTGTGATAAATCTGTTTTCCACGGCAGGAATAAATTTACTTAAACACGCGTCTTGTCCGCTGCGCGTGAAAGGGCATTATTGTGTCCGCGTCTCAGTCGTTACATTGCACTGTAAGAAATTATTCGTAAAATTACCTTATGAATATATACGAGTAGTGAGGAAGTGCTAATAGTAAACTATTTAGGTATACATCCATGGCAGTGTTCCTACATTCGCTCACGAAACTGTCAAATGCGTAGGGAAGCCCCCAACCTTGTACAGTAACGTCAATCAACTCCCATGTCTCTGTAGTCTGGCAAGTGGTATTGTTCCTATACAATCTATTGGTCATAAACTTCCATTACAGTTTAGAAAGTTTACCAGAAATAAATTATACAGTATGTGCCAGTGTGTGTGTGCGCACGATTACGAATATTTGACTCGCGAAATTTATACGTTTTAACCTTTAACTGCTTTTATGACTAAATTAATTATTTGAAAGTCACCTCCGTTTATTTATCACAGTTTTATAGCTTTGCCCTGGGTGTTTGAAACACAATTGTGTAATGTGCTTACGTTTTGACTTGAATGTTTGCCACAATCCCAACAAATTACTAGGTGCAGCCAAAAATTTTTTTAAATAATTACCTAAATCTAGTAAAAACTTAAGTATCTGTGAAAAAAAATACTACCGGAATAAAAGTTACGGTAGGTTTATTTGTGTGCATGTTCACCACTATATTTTAAGATTGTCGCTGCTATGTACAAAAAATAAGCGACACAAGTTGCGTGCTTGAATTCACTGTATTTTTCGTTGTACTAGTTGCTCCTTAGTTTTAATATTTATTCCAACAGAGGTTGCCGTTTTAACGAAATAACCCAACGCATATCAATAACAAGAGGTTAAATAAAACAGTTCTTTCCCCACAGTTGTAACAGGGTAAAACGCAGTTGCGGTAAAATATTAACGTGTATTACGTCTAATGTAATGTGTTTAACACGAATATGTTAACAATACTTAAAAAATAATAACTGTTAGAACTATCGTCAATACAGACATTGTTCAAATGTCATATAGTAGAACTAGATATGGCGTTAGGGCTAAATTGTGAACATTCGTACGTAATGGTTTTTGAAGTATGACAGAATTATTTTAACAGCTGTACACTAAACAAATGATTTGACAGTTAAGACGTAGAAGTCACATGGTAATGTATATGTTAACATATAACGGTAGGATACGTAATTGTCAAACAAAAATAGAACTTAGCAGGGCTTCAGAAAAGCGTGAAGTAACCGTGAATATACTATATGAAGAGTATTGTAAAGTCTAGCCTGATGCCGTTTTACGTGGTGAAGTCAGTTACGTACTTAGACTGCTGTAGTGCGTGACTGCCTAGATTCAAGGCGCCAGTCCATATTGAACATCGCTGTGATGAGCTGTTGTCTACACTCAAGGCGCCAATCGGTCTGTGGACTAATTATGGTAGAATAATGGGAAATTATTATAAGTCCTCTAGTTATCCAGGATTTCAATGTGGACCTCTTTACATAAAGCCATCTTCATAACCGGAGTCACGGGCGTCGACTGCGTACAAGATACAGGAATAGTACAAAAAATATGGAGTGGAGAGATTTGGGCGACTCTTAACAACGGAGTCTTAAGAGAGCCGATGAGGGTGAAGATGTGCGGGTCGAGCAGCACCGGAATGTAAGGACAGGAGGAAACGGGAGATCCCCGAGAAAACCTATCGACCGGTAATATCGTCCGGCGCGATTCTCATGTTCGAAAAACCCGGGGACTACCCGCCGGGAATCAATGCCGGTTCGTCTTGGTGTTAGACGAGCGTTCTACTACCCGATGTGCGACCGCGGTTCCAAAACCAAAATGATTATGGCGTCTATAAACTACACTATCATAAGTAGAGCCTTTTGTAGTATGATTTCACGTTCTGCATGGCCACCTTCAATGCGACGGACATGTTCAATTCGACCGATTAATAGGTAAAGCATATGAGAGAACTGTCCAGATGTGATATCACCGATCACTGCCTTCTGTACTCGCGCGAAGCTATTATTGTCCATTCACGGTTACTTCCAACTTCTCTGAAGTCCTGCTTAAGTTCTACTTCCAAGATATCCCCCCCGCCTCTTATAAACACAGAATAACCGAGTCTAGAAAAGTATACCAGAGAGGCAGCGCACCGCATTCGTGGGCACTCAGTGTAAATATATTTTGCGTAAGAACTATTTCTTATAGGCTGTCGACAGTAAAGTGAGTACTTTTGAGGCCCCACTTACTTTTTCCTTTCAGGCACCTTTTATCCTTTAACCACCTTTTAAAATAAGTATTGCCACGAAGAAATAAACGTACTGTGTGCACTCCAACGCACTCGGAAGTTAACGTCTAAGGATAAAATAAAATTGACTATTATTTCAGATGAGAGGGCTTTCTAAAATGCTCTCTTTACCGTGAGTAGCCTATACGAGGCATTGCCACGCTTATTTCTCCCTGTTTCATTGATATCGACTGTAACTTTAATATTATACTATATATAATATGTAGTAGTACAATTTAATAAAAATTAAGGTTTTTTATATTAACAGATATATAAAACGTTTGTGATACGTGACATGTTTAAGACAATCACACGTCGTAGGGGTGGTCATTTTTCAAAGGTATGATTCAAAACGTGTGAAGACACTGCAAATAGACCGTATAAATTCCATGGATTTGGCGTGAAACATTTTTATAAAGGCTGTTCATGGTAAATTATGCACTTTTGAAAGCCCTGTTTAAGATTACTTGTGTGCACGTTGTGTATTCTTACGTCATATGTAAGATTAACGTTGACGTGGGCCTCATCACGTCAACTCATGCGTCGATAGAATGAAACTGCCAAATTATTAGAAAAGAAAATATTTTACAGATTTTCTTATTAGAACACTTAACGTGCTTTAAAAAAGCCAGAAAGTAAAATTAATTATTTACTTTTTTACAGACGCTTACCTAACACTTATAATGCCACGTTGAAGCATGCAACATTTTCCCCTCCATTACCAACTTAACTGGGAATGTCGCTGCCGGTGTGTCCGTTTAGATATGTGCAGTTAGGGGCAGTGAGATTATTCAAAGGTTTATTTCAAAAGTGCTCCGATAACCGTGAACAGGTATACTAACATTCCCCACTTGAGAGAATCGCGTATCGTGAGGTCTTGACTTCTAGGTGGATATGGGAAGTCAGGACCCGTTGACATTAGTCGATGTGAGTGTCTTAATGCGAGGTGGCTCCGTTTTGATGTAAAACTGATCAAAATCCAAATGATTAAGAATGGTATGGACCCCCGTGGGACCCCCAGCTTCCTAGTTCAAGAAGCGAAGGAGCTATACGGGCGACACTAACACGCACGCCTAGTGCCTCATCGCTCCTACGCGCAAGGCGTGCAGTGTTTCCGTCGTAACGTTGTACTGTGCAAATTATATTTTTAACAGTGGGGTTTTATTACACGCGATGAAAGGCCAAAGATTAAACTACACTCGTATATTTGTACTTTTCTCTTGCCTGTTAAGGAAACTGCATAAGCAAGCTTTAGAAATACGACATTTTACCATTTTCGCGATTTTTTTCTCTCTGAAAATACACTTAATATGACAAAAGTAGAAAAAATAGGGGCATAGGTGAGTGTCTTTTATCTTTTCTGACAAAACAACTATCTCACAAAAAAAATGTGGGGGTCCATCCGACTGCTAACGTCTCAGGACGTCTGTAGGTCTGTTTGAAACCGGCATAACTTCTTTCCTGTGTACCTATAAGTATTCATGTTCGTTGCGTTGCCTTGTTCGTCTCTAATGAAGTGAGGCCAGTAACGAAATGTTTTGAAGCTGCTGTTCACACTGTCACCTTCTCAGAGCCAAGTGATCTATGAGCGTACTCGCCTGGCGTTTCTCAACTTGCGAAACGCATATTTTGTTCGTTTACATGTCCGCTGATTATAAAATGACAGTAATCCGTAAATCACCAATCAACAATGTAATTGGGGCTCTTCACAAAGATTCGCAACCACACGCACGTAAATACTGCAGGTGAACACGACCATCCTGAAGATCTTGTGTCCGATATAGGCTATTCACTGTAAGGTGAGCACTTTTTGATCCCCCTCATTTGGAATAATAGTCAATAAATGTATTTTATTGTAGTCTTGAATGTTAAACTTCAAGTCCTGTGAAAAATTGGCCAATATTCTGTTAATTCCTTACACATTATATTTATTTTAAAAAGTGGTTGGAAGGATAAAAAATTACTGATTGGTTAAAACATAACTAGGTTCTTAAAAGAGTTCACTTTACCGTGAACAACCTATAGCAATATAGGGTAACTGGTTCTTCCGTTCGGTATTTTGTTGCGACTTGCCCCGTATGCTTTTCTTTGGAGACTCACGAACTTTTTACCGGTGCTTCGTGGTGGTCCAGATCGTCCTTGGCTATGATTCCTGACAGAACCAATTGTTCTGAACACTCTACCAATTGTATTGTGGTTTACTTTGGTGGTGCTTATAATATCGAAATGTTCAATGGAACAACTTGCAATGTTCTGCCCCATAGCGTGTAAAATAATGTTCCACGCTCCACGTGCGTTGTTCTACAGCATATTGCCCCGTGATCAGCGAACATCATGAGAATAAAAGGCAAAAAAAAAAAAAACTTTGTGTAAAATATATACGTTTGTTAAAGGCTGGTATAAACTAAGCACAATTGAAAACCCTGCTTAAGATCTACTTGTATGTATGTTGCTGTGACTTGTTCTGTAGTCGAATTTTATTACAAATACTAGATCTACTACAAGAAGTACATAAAGCTCTTGGCCATTACAACAATGTTACTCGTCTCGTAAAATGACTTCATTACCAGACCAAGTTACGGCAGTTAAACCTTTACAATAACAACAGCTAGAGTGTGCTCTTGGCTGGATGAGCCTTAATTATTTAATCCGAGGACCCTAATCCGGCAAGACCTAAGACGCCCTACTGGGATTATAATTACCCTTCTAATCTTGTAGGCTTCGTCGTGCCGAGACCCCTCCCGACATTAGCAGAGTGAAGAGTGGACTTGGTGACCACGGCCCTGTGGTCCACAGCGATGGCGTCTCGGTGGTCCCTCCGGAGCAAGATGGCCGCCGTCCCCACCTTATATACTACCCCGCCTAGCCTAATGACCTTTCTCGGCGGGGAGAGTGTTTCTTAAACAGAGGGGCTGGCTCGTCGTGGCTGCACCGTTCCAAGTGCCGAGCCCCAGCTAAGATGGCTTGCACCAGTGTGTAGGTATTTTTCCATCATATGTAAAATTATCATTGCCATGGGCATCAGCACTTTAGTCATGCGCCAGTCAGGTAAAACTGAGGAATTAGTAGAAAAATTATTATTTTACATATTTCCTAATCGTTGCACTATAATAGTTTCATTCTTCGCAAAAGTTTACCTGGCACTTTACTTTCCCTCCGTCATTACCAACTTAACTGGGCGCGTGACAATGTACCCGTTAAAATACATGCAGGTAGGGGCAGTGACATTTTCCAAAGGTTAGTTGCAAAAATTCTCAAAAAACCAACAGCATATACAAAAATTTTCAGATACAAGCACTATATTTACAGCATGTTTTGGCGTTTTGATTAGTTTTCCTTTTGCACCGTCTTGTAATTAACGAATTCTAATTGAAATTTGTTTAATAAGAGTTGAAAATATTATTTGCACAGTTATAGACCAAACTTTTTACTTTCGCAATTTCAGCGAGGGACGACCCAAGTCGTTGCGGCAGCTCCAAGACGTATGCAAGTTTTAAAAAGACGCGATCAGAAGGATGAAAGTTTCCCTTCCCCGGGGAAAGTTGTGAGAGGGCGAGAAGTACGAGCGAGCATTTCGCTCTTATGACGTGGTTAGATGGTTTCCCGCTATGGAGCGCTACATCGCCGCGAAACGCAGAGTTACCTGCAGTTCCTCCCTTCCGCCCTCCGACACGCTCATATTTCCTGTTAAGTTTTTTCTTCTGACGTCTCTACCTCCCTCCTACTTTTCCATCACTGACTCCTCCGCCGCTTGCGCGCAAAGTTTTCGCACTAGAAAAAATAAATGGGGTAGTCTTCTTTTCGTGACACCTGCGTGTTTCCTGCCCAAGTTATTTATTCATACGCGTGATATAACTCCCAATTTAACTTATTTTGCTAAACGTGAATTTTACCAATTCAGTGCTTATAATAGATTGAATATTTTTTGTGTTCACATTTTATCCAAGATAACTTTCCGTGATATATAAACTACAATACAAAGTGCTTCTTTTCTCTTTTAATTACCGTACATTTTTTCAAATTTTCCGGAAATTTTCTCCTTTTGCAAATATTTTATCATCCGCTCTGCACAGAATAAATGGAGGGAACAGTTTGAGGGTTATCGGACACTTCGGAGAAAAGGAATTTAGCTGGAGATAACAGAAATGGAAGGACGTAGGGTGGAGATAACCTCCATTATACCATCTTTGTAGTTTGCGTGGTTATCTAACGCCTACTAAACGTTTTTATACAACACACATTACTCTGTACCACACATAGTATAAAGTGCATGGCTGCTAACGGCTAACGAATCTCGCCTTTATAGGTCTTTATTTAAAGACTGTTCACAATAAAGTGAGCACTTATATCAACCTTAGAAAAAAGTCACTGCCCCTACCAGCATATATTTTAATAGGCTCAGTGAGTGATACGTGTCCAGTAAAGTTGGTAACGATGGAGGGGAAAGTAATTCTATATCTTTTCGTCGAATAAAAAGTGTTACGTAACCATTTCTGATAACTTAAATTATTTCTTTAGCTTTCTGTTTTAAATTTCCATGCTTTTGAATCGTAAAAATGACCAGAGTTGAAAAATATTAATTTTCCTAATAACTTCAGAGTTTCACTTTACTGACGTATGAATAAAATGATGAGGCCCGTGGCAATCTTAATTTTACGTAAGGCGCAGTAATACGCAACGTGCATACAAGTAGATCTTAAGCAGGGCTTTCAAAAGTGCTCATTTTACCATGGACAGCCTCTACACATATATGATTCTATGATAGTAACGAGGAATATGAACTCACCGTGGTGTCAGAGATTTTGCCTGTAAACCTTTTTTTTCTACTCTTTATTTCTTTCTAAATTGATTGAAGATGCTTTGTAGTAAAGGATCAACTGCTTATTACACACATACGCCACAATTATTATTTTTTAAAATGAAATTACGTGGTGAGGAATCAGTAATCCATACACGCTCATTATTTACAAAGGTCGGAAGAATTATTTTCTTTTATTTACACCAGAATTTTATATTAACGCTCTCTATCTCTTCACTGACGCAAACGTATCAACTAGGCAAACTCTTTTATTTATTTCCTGTTTTTTTTTGGGGGAGGGGGGGGGGGGATGAAATTAAACCAAATCTTCTCCCAACAGTTCAAACTTGCCGGAAGGTCAACACTGTCAAAGGCGATGAGGTCATTAGATGAAGTCTCACTCTTGTTGCGCCCCACGGCCGTCAATTTCGTGTGTGCAAATTTGCACACGTGCGCCCTATCTTGTCGGACGCTCTTGTAATGACATTGCATTCTCCAGTACGCTGCTAAGAAGTTGGTTTCTTTCTCCGGAGTCGTAGCAGTTCCTTTTGCCGTGTATCTGCCCTACGTGAACACAAACATAATGCCAAAGAAATAATTTAAATAATTATAAATAGTTAACTAACACTTTTCATTCACCTTTAAGATATGTAACTACTTCCCCTCCATCGTTACCAACTTTACTAGGCACATGTCACTCAGTGCGCCCTTAAAATAGGTTGATTTCAAAAGTATTCATTTTATCGTCGACAGCCTTTCTATGGGAGTGAAATGAAAGTAACGAAATCGATACTTTGCTTTTATGGCCTAAATCGATAGATCTGGGCTAGGTCTTTACTTTGGCATCAAAAGCAGCGCGCTAGCACATCGCGGTCACGAGATATGCTGCCCAGAAATTCTCACCCACGCCCGAAAAATTTACACGAGTCACCGCCTGCCCCCTCCCCCCCCCAATCACACACCCCCTCTTCTTGTTCACGCGCGGTGCTAACTCAAGGTCATTCTCGCGTCGTGGTAGAATACCCGTTCGAACAAGAGCTCATTTATTTCAATAGAGGTATTATAGGCTGTTCACGGTAAAGTGAGCAATTTTTAAAGCCCTTTCAACCGACAACTACTAATAAATATATTTTATTGCAGCTCCACACTTTAACTTTTGTTAGTGGTGAAATGTATACACTGTGTTTATTAGTTTGATGGCAATGTTTATATTAACAAGTGACAGGGATATAGAAATTTAATGAAAAGAAAATTCAGCGGGTCCTTAAAAAGTGCTCACTTTACCTTAAATTCATATAGTCACGAAGTTATAGAGTCGGAACTGACCAACGTGCAAACGTTACATTGCCATTTCCGTTCTGGGTCCCCAAGGGTCAATCTGATTTTAAAGACGCATTCCCATCAACATTCTATATGTGTTTTGAATGTGGGATGCTTCGTGATAGAACATGGATGAAACGTCAGTTTCCGAAGGGAAGTGTGTGTATGGTCTTGTTTCCGCAGGAGGAGCAAGTATGAATACTTATTATACCAAAGTTCATTTTAATTTTATTTATCTCTATCCCGCTTAGTGTGAACATCTTGCTTCTAAAAACGTTTAATAAAGTAACAATAACTGAAATGTTTCTTTTTGGTCATGTAAATACACACAAAGAAAATATATTATTTATTTTTAAAAATGAGGCAAGCGATTTAACATACGTGTAAATACTTACTATAGTGAATTCACGCTTACTTCGGACTTTTCTGAAGCCCTGCTGAAGTTCTACTTCCAGGATATTCCACCGCCTTATGCTAACAAAGCTGAACCGAGCCTACAAAACCACCGAAGGGACTACACACCGCATTCGTGCGCACTTAGTGTAATAATATTTTGCATAAGAACTATTTATTACTAGGCATTACCGACACACCTGCTTTCTCACTATGTCTATTCATGATAATTATAAATGAAATATTATAATTTATATATAAATATAAGTAAAATATACGTAAAAGTTAGACTTAACCAAAAATAACTTATTTTTAGGTTAACAGAAATTTAAAACGCTTGTGGTACATGATACACTTTGGGAAATACCCAAACACGTCATACGTGGGGATATTTTTCAAAGGTTATATTTAAAAAGTATGAAGAAGCCGTGGCTATACAATTTGAAGCAGATACACCGACCACTCTTGCCAACGCAGGAGGAAGAGACGCCCCTCCTGGCTGCATAGTAGAGGGGCTGCGGCCCCCTCCACCCCGCTGTATCACGCGTCTGTATATGTACAGGGGCCGCGGTGATGTAGACAGACTACTCGCCTCCCACCAAGGCGAACAGAGTTCGATTCCCGGTGGGGTCGCCCCGCCGATTTTCGCACGAGGGAATCGTGCCGAACGATGCCGCTGGTTAGCGGGTTTTCTCGTGGACTTTCCATACCCTCCACCATTGCAATCCCATGCGGCTCCATTTTCACTTCGCTTCATCCTCATTGGGCTCTCAAGACCCCGATGTTAAAAGCCGCCCAAATCTCTTCACTCACTCGCTCGCGTATGTGTACGGTTTTAGCGAACGTAGCATGTACTATTATAGGTTATTCACGGTAATGTGAGCACTTTCGAGATCCCAGTTAATTTTCCATTACAGGCCTTTATTTTATCCTAAAACCACATTTTTAAGCAAACATTGTCACGTAAGTAATAATTAAAGTGTGTATATGCCACGTCACTCGGGAGTTAACGTCTAAGGCTAAAACAAAATGTATTTATTGACTGTATTTCCTAATGGGAGGGTTTTCAGAAGTGCTCACTTTACCGTGAATAGCCTATACGAAACTGAACGTCGACACAGTTGGTTCGGGCGGCGATCTACTGTGCGTCGCGCGTGTGTAACAGGAGGTCGTGAGCATCATCTTAATGACAGATGGATCAAGAGGATTAAAGTGATGACCTGGAGGACGACACTCCCAGCTGACGGAGTGACAGCGGTCGACTGCCGCCGAGCTGTCGCTGCACAAAGCGATAATTGCCAACGGACGTGCACATCACAAATTCATCCCGTCAGAGGCGCGCTTTGACAGAATAACTGATGCTTGCGGAAGTGGGGACTCGCAGTCAGCGAAGTATGTTTATACGCCTCTCTCTTTGTTCTGCAGGCCTGTCGCACGCCAGCTAAATACTGTTTACAGTCTATTCGCGGTTTCTTCACAACTTTTGAATCTAAAATTTGAAAAATCAACGTTTTTGGTTGTTTCCTAAATACATCACGTAGTTGAAGCATTTTATGTATGTGTTAGCAAAAAGTGCTTTATTTTGTAGTTAAATTGAACTTTTACTCATATTCTATCTATAAATTTTAATACTCCATCTATAATATGAATGAAAACAGAGAAAATAGTTATCTTGGTAACCTCTAGTGAGAAATAGTTCTTACGCAAAATAATACTGCATCAAGTGCGCACGAATCCAGTGTGTTGTCCCTTTTGGTGTAATTTTTAGACTTTGTCTGTGTAGATGAGGCGCAGAAATATCTTGGAAGTAAAATTTAACTTCGGCCAGAAAAGTTGAACATTACCGTGAATACTCTCTCCATGACGTGTACACTGGAAAAGTATATATATTTAAGTAATTATTATCAACCTTATGTAACACATGAAATATTATGCGAGTGCCTATGGGAAAAAAAATCCTGTAGGAACACCTAACACTCGTCGTTGTCAATTTCCCGGTCCGTTTTCTGTAGCTTGTGAACGCCTTTTTACCGATTGTTAAGCACTGCTAGCACTTTTCGTCTCGATAACTTGTTACCGAATCGTGAGATTCTTTTTTATCCACCTAAATAAAGTCCCTAAAATCCCCACGAAGGGGATAACTGTTCACTGTCAATGGTCACAGCAAGTATGCAGTAAGTATTTTTGAATGTATCAGTATAATAAGCAATAAGTATTTTTGCGTGCGCCACATGGCTATGCTCGGTTGCAGCTCGTTGCGACCCTCTTCAGCTGGTAAATATTGATGCTGGTATAACTATAACTGAGAATCCAAATATAATTGAGAAAGTTAGCACCAACTATTAAATTACACAATGTAATCTAATATCCTTCAAGTCAGATATAACACTGGCCAGTGGTTGTGAATACATGTCTGTATATATTCTATTATCAGAGATGCAACGTTGCAGAGTACAAAGTACACAGTTCAAGAGATAAGGTCTCCACTCAAATTATCTCATATGAGGTTATCACAGTTCACATGCTACAAAGTCTAAGTGTTTGAGAACAACATGAAATATATGGCTGAAATGGCCAAATTGAATTCTAATCCTGGCAGCGGCCCATAAATCTAGTGCCGGTGCTGCGAGGCTTCGGTATGTTATATTTAATGAAACTCCATGTATATGGAAAAACCCTTTATTATAAAGGAAATCTCATATGATAATATATATAACATAGTGAATACATATCAAGAATTATAAACCAGTTCTTCATAACATAATATATTAACACATGTACCTGTTAGCTTCCTATACATATAAATTTGATTACAGTGAGCCATGATAGTTTTAGCTTGTATTAAAATTCACACGGAAAGCCTCGAGCTTGGAAATTATATCTTAAAACTTTTTTCAGTAAATAATGTGTGCGTCGGTTTGCTTAACCTCTGTTACTCTTCTAATAAGAGACTGCAAAATTTATGGTTAGCTTTGTGAATTTTACCATCGTTAGATTTTTTAAGTGCAAATCATTTCTTAAATTAATACAAAATATCTACGATAATTTACTTTTATAAATTTCTGCAGTAACATCACTGTAACTCGACTGAATGGTAATATCAACCTCTTTTTAATTCAATATTAAATTCCCGCTAATCTGTTAGTCTAAAGGATTGGTTTGGAAAACACTACTGTACATGCTTACAATTTATAATTCATGATGTAAAAATCATGTATCCGTAATGAACGACACCTTGACCGTCTAAAACATATGTTATATATAACTGCTCAGCCACCGCGGCCCCCAGCTCTATTAGATAACTTCGCATGTTTTATGGTGATGTGTTATCCGTAACAGTCGAGAAGACTGCGTTGTTCAGTTTTAAGGAGAGCAAAATATACAAGTCTGATGGAGATTATTTCATAATGGCATTTATTCAGTTTGACTCTTTCGCTCCTGAGTATGCACACTACGCGACGAAAACTGAACTAAGCAGCATTCTGCGTAAACGTTTCATAATCATCTCTTGGTGAAATGTAGTTGTTATAATTTGTACATGTTGGCATCCTAGTAGAAGCGTAGGAATTGTTTAAGAAGTTAATGGCTTACACAAAAAAAAAAGCAATAATTTTTTCCAGAACGAGCGTTTTTTTATACGAGGAGATACTGGGCTCACTTTTGAAACACACGTGATGAAGTTAAGCAGGTTTTCGCCACATGAGAACTTCCATTTGGGGCAACGCAAAATTTAGAACTATTGTTTGTGTATTCACAGCTGTTACTTTCATACATTTCTAAGTGAAGATTCATTTTTAACACATGGAATTTCACTTAAAAATTCATGTATTTGATTTGTTATTTGTTAATTAAAACCAATTAAAAATTAAGTTGCTTCTGTTAGTGATTATTTTGTTGTTTACATCTCAGTTTTCGTAATTATGCACATACTTGCAACATACTTGGCGTGATAATTTTGTGATCGAGTTGAATGTTTTAAAAAATTACGGTTCACATAACACACACACACACACACACACACAGATATATAAATACATACGCATAGACATACATAACATACTAAAGAATAAAAATTATTTTTAAATTACAATTACACTTGCACATTGCCTAACTCCGATCAGTATACCTGTAAGCCATGCAGACATGTCGAGCCATAATCTGAGTGCACTCTCGAAAAAGACATGCTTGTTTCTGATATCAGCGAATATATTCCTTACAGTTTTTCCCCCACAGTCATGAGCAACAAGCATAGCAAACTATCGTAACGGAACTAGGAACTATCTAATTGAGCCCATGACCTGCTGTCAGTAGTGCTGCAGTGTATATCGCAATTTATAGTCGACGTGCAGGTTACAGCCACTACATATTTGTATTTATTATAATACATGGCGTACTATATTTATATAACATAGGTTGCCTTTGTTTCTCTATCATATGATATGGATTTAATTATGTTTTGTTATTTAAATACTTGTTATAATTTTGTGCACATGAATACAATGGAGTTACGGATAACAGGATCGTGGGAAACGAGGTTTGTCTCTCTGAAGAGTCAATAGCTATGTAGAATACTTCTATGCCTGATTATACTATTCGGCGTGTCAGCGACTGTATAATAACTTCAACCACAAGTCTCCTGTTGAATTTTAATGTACTGTTAATTTAACAGGCGAGTATCGAGAAATGGTAGCGTTACTAGATAAAGCGTACCTGTTTGTGATAAGACATTTATCGTGATTAAAGTGGGATAAAATACACTTTTGAACAACTCGGTATTCATAAATTGACCGGAAGCTGACACGAACTATCATCACGTGTCCACGATCTTCTCTTTGAAAGCATAACGGTGTAGCGAGCACTGCAACCACAACAAAAAATGTGAAATAACAAAAAATAGGATTCTTAACAAGCGATGGAGTGAATGTACGTTTGGCTCAAAACTGAATATCCGGGTAACTTAGAGGAATTTAATGTTCGCCATTACCCATTTATTTTTCGTTGAACGTATGAACCTCACATCACCTGGATTGAATTTTCCAGCAGAATTTAAAATCTCAGCATTGATTTTTCTCATGCGACTTCTCGTGCGGTAGCGATCAATAATCCTGTATTCTACAATGAGATTGTAATGACTTCGGTAGATTAACATGTTCCTGGCAGAGTTTAAAGGAAAATAATGCCTGTAGCAATTTTCGAAAGCTATACTTGTTATGGATGTCCACATTAAAATGGAAAATAAGGAACTCGCTCTCTCATATATACAATAAGGCCTATATTATATTGTAGTAGGAACAGAGTTCTCTATTAAAGGCGTAAATATACTGATGTACGAAAACACCAGTTGTGCTATATTTTTAAAATTGCGCATGTATAGTTAGGCTGAATAAAAACCGTTCTTAGTAATGCGTAGAACTTACAGATTTAGTTGTAGAAATATATAGTAAACTTTTAATTTATTTCGGTTTTATTACTAATTATTTGGGTCTAAGATTTTCAGGATTGGTTCCTGTGTATGAATTTACAACGTAGGTGCACCGTGTTTTATTTGTTTTCGTATATTTATAAGGTTTTTTATAAAAAAAAAAGATACGTTTTATGTTCTGCGTTCTGTTTGCATTGTAAAACACTAAACTATGTTGACTTTATACACAGTTTTTTGGATATCTTTAAAAAAAATATGTGAATCGGTTTGTAGGTTTACATGTAATATTTGCATGATGCATAAAATAACTTTATTTACAAAAGTAAAACACACTTGACATTAAAATCACGTTTTTCTGAACGGGACAGTAAAATGGCGCATAATTTTATGTTCTGGGATTCATTCAAGTCCTGCACCCATAACGATCACAGATTTTATGATGCTATATAATACTGCAAAAAGTTCATGTCTGCCATATAAAATAGATTTTTATCGCTTTCGAAGAAAGCAACGATCAGTTTACGAGCATGATTTAAGAAGCATGGTTCAAGTTATCGTAAATAAACCGATATTTTTCTCCTCATTTAAATTGGCCGCTTTATTGTAAATGAAAAGTTATAGCTTTACAAGTTTAACTTTTGCATTTTCTGTAATTAAATTGGATGAATTAAATGTGTGTAGTGTACGCTTGCGTGCAAAATTTCAAAACTTCACCGTAGTAAGAGGAAAGAACTAGGCCCACCTCCGCATCTCATATTTTTCCGTCGGTCAGGGCGAGCATTAATTTCGAGAAAGCGAAAATAAAGAACTGTTTCTCCCACGTAATTTAACAGTGATAAAAATCTGCGAAAATCCTTCTCCCCTGCAGGCGTATACATTAACTGATCCATACACATGGATTTCAGCGTCAACAAACGGACTGTCGTGACTCGTGAATGCAGCACCAGGAAATTCACGTATACTTGAGAACTGACGTAAAAATGTTCACGTGGAATAATGACGCTATTTACCTGAGAACTCAATTTTTCTGTTTTTTTTTTTTGACGTGAATGCGTCTTTAAATTTGCTACCATATTGTGAGGCAATCCAGAAAATCCGATGATAAAATCGGAGGATACAGTTTGGTATTGCCGCTCCGAATCTATCGTCTACATTCAAAATTAAATTATACCACTCGATTGCCAAAGGATCAAAGAATATGTTACGTTGAGTGGTGGCTGCGAAACATCAAGAAAAAAAAAGGGGGGGGGGCAATTTTGAGTTCGTTTCGCCGCGTCTCGTAACTTCTTCTTAATAGGCATTTCTAACACGCCTATTTTCTACCTGTTTTTATTCATGTTAATTATATTCGAAATATTATAATTGATAGATAAATATATAAAAGTTCAACCTAACCAGAAATGAGATACTTTTGTGTTAACACCAGTATAAAACGCTTGTGATACACGACTTAACGCGTCATACATGGGGTGATTTTTCAAAGGTTTGACAAAAAAAGTGTGAAGAAACCACGAATAGACTATATAATGAATTTGACTCACTGAACTGTGTGGTGTAGTTCCTTGCACCAGCTTTGTACTAAGGTGCACAATACGTCACGAGTCAGGCTAAGAGGACGGAGAAAACAGTTACCATAACCATCATTGAACACGTTGACAAACATTCTTAAACTAAGTATATTACCATCAGGTGTATTAATTTTGAGGTTATTGATTTTAACCAATTATTACGCCTATTGCATATGTAATTGTACCTCAGGTAAAATATTGAAACACTAAGAACTTAATAGAATTCCATAGATTATACATGATATATCATTTGACTGTAGGTCTATACTACAACGCCTTGAAAAAGTTGAATCCAGTCACATATATTCACTCATTATCAATCGTTCTTTTCAGTCACAGCATACAAATCAAAATGATGCTTTCAAGTAACCTAAACGATCCAAGCCGAAACGAAGTTTCAAAAGGAATTATTGAACCCTTAACTGCAGGCTTGGTGTCGTATTGCCACCAGTCAGTTTATATTGTGACGGTGTTTGCCAACACACACAGGATGAGGACTTTGTCTCGGTGCTTCCTTAATGCAGGTGTTTAAGTTGGAAACATCTGAGAGCCCCCCAATGGTGTCAAAAAAGGGATTTGGGTTGGTTCCAGTGAAAAGGTTAGAATTATTCGTTGCCGTTACTTTTATATTATAAATGAATAATTTCCAAAGCTCCCCCCCCCCCATATCACAAAAAAATAGGTATCAAAAATATATAAATCTGTATAAAAACTTTCCCCACAATTACATTTTACAAAATATAAAATTCTTTCCAGCTATATGCAAGTTACATTAAATATTTTTCTCTTACATAATACTCAACTTAAAATGGCAGCAAGTGCCCCTCCCCCCTTTTTAAATGTTAACGGGATAGCAGTTCTTGCCTAAGTGAATACCCTGTGCTGTCTCCCCGAACCTGGGCGAGACATCTCTGTTTATTTTTATTGAAAACCATCGAGAACATTACAAAATGATCTTCACTGCGTCGATATCCGGAAGTCCTGGAAGAGCACCCTGGTGGTACGTGACTGACTGGCTGGCTGGCGTCACGTGGTCAAGGTAACGTACAGGGGAGAGGAAGGCAGCCAAAGATTTCGCGGTTCATGAAAATATGTCGTGACTAGATGTACTTCAGAACTCCAGTATTTCGTTTAGCATTTGAGGTTGGTTGGTTTTTTTTTTCTTCATACGTAGTAACTGTGTACATGCCAATCATGAAAGTTCTGTACAACGGAGTCCTGAGTGGCCAAATCAGATAAGAAGATTGCTTCTCGTTATCACAGCAGGCAGCAACAACAGAAACATTACAAGTGTATTAGTAGTCAGAGTATAAGTAACCATTAAGCACTCAGATTATTTCCCATTGGCTTTAAACATAATATAAAACTGATTCGGGAATTCATCTTACAAAGTAGAGGCGTATGAACGTCCCATAATTTTATTTGTAAACATATAAAAAGCTGCATTAAGTGTTTAAAGTTCCTTGATAAATCTGTTCTTCGACGTGAAATGTGTTCCTCCGGGGTTTAATTTACATCACTGCACCATTACGTTAAGGTAGGAAACAGTAAGTGTTTACATCTAGCCCTGTTTTTGTTTAGATTGCATACTTCTCTCCACTATGGACTATTCACGGTAAAGTGAGCAATTTTTATAGCCCTACCATTTGGAATAAAAGTCAATAAGTATATTTTACTGTATCCAACTTCAGAGTGCAGTGGAATTTACGCACTGTGTTTATTACTTACACGGTAATATTTATAAAAAAAAAAAAAGTTGTTAAAGTATAAAAATGGCTGAAAGAAAAAAGTAACTAGGGCCTCCCTCAAAAGTGCTCACATTACCGTGAACAGTCTATACTAACAACAATGTGGGTGGGCCAGCTATATTCCATTCACGGTTTCTTCAATGTTTTGAAACGAACCTTTGAAAAATCACCCTAGGAGTAACATGTCAACCTGTTTTTCAATAACTTGTATACCACAAATATAATTATAACACTGCGATTAACTCTAAAGTGCTGTATTCTGAATACATGAAAATTTATCTCAGTATCTTCTATAACTCGTAAAATGTATTTCGTATTCAATACGAATTAAAAACAGCGAGAGCATCTATGTTTTGTCTACGACTAGCAAGAAATAGTTCACACTTAGATTATTGTTTTAACCGAGTTTATGGTATTGTATTTTTAAATTAAACGTTACCTATTGAAATATTGAGTTAGCCCTGATGGAAACATATTCCATTGTTTCCGGTTAAAAAAATTCAGTCCAAAATACGGTGTGTAGGTGCACGGTGTTTGTTTTCCTACTGAGGAAGAAACTTAAAATAGGCTGTCGACAGAGCGGAGCTTGTCGCGCCCCCTCTCCCTCAGGGAGTTTCGCACCGCTAGCCGTAGCAGAAATAATTATAAATTTTTTCAATTTTAGCATTTTTCATACTTATTACAGCAAAAATAATGATTTTTTAATTTGTAATTTACAACTGAAAAGAGATATTAATGTTTAATGTAATGGCGAGAGGGTTACAAATCCGAAGTTGGCAAAAGTGGCATCTAGCGAGTGGCGACTTGACATGGCGAGTTGCTGTTCAACGAAGCGTTAATTTTTCTTGCTCCGAAAAATACTTCAAATTACCACATCAAGTTCGTGCACGCTGTGTTTGTTAAACCTACCTGGGCAAGTTACGATGTTATGATAAATCAGTGTTTCCATAGCAATAATAAATATACCGTAACGGGAGTCGTGATCGCTGCGTGTGAAAGGGCGTGGCTGCGTCGTGGTTACGTTGGCCCGGTGTGTGTGTGTGTGTGTGATTGCAAATATTGGACGTGCGAAATTTATACATTTTAACCCTGAACTGTTTTTATGACGAAGTTAATTATTTAAATTTACGTCTGTTAATTTATCACAACCTCGTAACATTGCCTTAGGTGTTTGAAACACAGTAGTGTAAAAGTGCTTCTATTTCTGTGATTTGGATGTTTGTCACAATCCCAAAAAATTACTACGCCCAGCCAGAAAATTTCTAATAAATAATTAAATAAACCTAGCTGCGCAAAGAATATGAGCGGAATGGAAGGTACGGTAGGCCTATTTGTGTGCAAGTTATTCGTTGTCTTTTACGTTTGTCGCTGCTATGAACAATAACTAAGCGGCACGAGTTGCAAGTTTGAATTTACTGATTTTTTTTTTTTCCCCGTTGGACTGGTTGCTCCTTACTTTTAATATTTGTTCCAACTGAGGCTGTTATTTTAACGAAATACCCCAACACATCAATAACAAGAGGTCAAATACTATAGTTATTTCCCCCCATAGTTGTAACAGACATAAACACAGTCGTGTATCTTATATAACAAATATGTTAATAATGTAAAATAACAACCGCAAGAACTATTGCCAATACCTACATCGTTGAGGAGTACTTAAAGTTGACCTAAATATGGTTGGACGCGTGACGTTCCCGGCTGTCAGACTGCCCCCCCCCCCCTAGGTAACTTGTGCGACGCTAGGCGAGTCGGTCTAATCTACTTTATTCGGTTCGGGGCGCAGGTGCCCGCCCGGTATGCAGTACGGGCCTCGTGGATCGACGGCTGGGCACGAAGTCAGGCCCTACGACCTTGACCTCCCTACGAGGTACCGGCTTGGGTAGTGACGTAGCAATTCGACGAGGTGGCGCGGGGTTGGTGGGTACCCGTGTACTCGCACTGACTGATGTTTCGCTTGACTGGGGTGAGATCTGCTCCGGTACGGGTGCTTCTGGCTGTGGTTCGGGTTCATCTGGCTGTCTGATGCCAAAGAGTTCCTCCTGCACTACCGGGTGGACAGTCGGCGTGTCAGTGTTTAACAGTGTGCGGGTGTCCTGTATGAGTAGACTTCTCTGCACCAGACTGCAACCCTCTCGGCACCACTAGGGGAGCGATGAGAGTTGGGCACCCGGTTGGCAATCCAATCCCCGGGAGCGTACCTAATCTCGTGGCTCTACCATTCCTTCCACGTGGTGCAAGGGATGGGTGGCCTTCCAATGGTGGTGTGGTGAGGGTCCCGTGGTCACTGGTTTCCCCGAACTCAAAGAAGAACCTCTCCTCGGTACCACAGAGGGAGCGTTGAGGAAGGGGCGACTTCGAGCTGACATGTCAATTTCCACAGAACGGCATCCTAATGTCGTGGCTCTATGGTTCCTCCTACGGTGTACAAGGAACGAGTAGCGTTCCAAGGACGTACTTGTTCTGTTGTGCAGTGTGCGTTCGGCAGTATCAAAATCCGCTCTCCTGCCAAGTCCTGCAGCCCTGGTGTGACACAAGGAGCTTGGAGTGAAAGCTGAGATGACTGGTAAGAACGGTGTTTATTTACCGAAGTGAAATACACTGATAGCAGAAGTGCTAACTCCTAATTCCCCCATGGAGTATACGGAAGGTTAAACACCCTATTATTAAACAGAGGAAGGCGCCCTGTGTAAAGCTGGGTGGATTACTTAATGCGTGTTTCCTCGAGGCGAGCTCTACTTCTTGACGTCCGCTGGGTCTTCCTTAGGATTCCGCTGGAGAGGAACTTCAGCCCTACGAAGAGAGCGATAAAGCCTAGGAGAGGTTGGAGCTTCAGCACCGGTAACTGGGGCGGTGAGAGCTCAGGAAGCGATTGAGTACTGAGTAGAATTGGCGATCAGGAGGCTTGGCTTTTATACTTCTGGGCCATCCCTTCTTCTGCTGGCATAGTGCGTTTGGGAAGGGGGCACAGCAGGTGTGAGCCCGGCATCTGGATCCTCCGAGTGGGCGGCGTAGTGAAGAGCGCTAGGGTCTAAGTCTCTTGTCTGTGGCGGCATCTAGCAGTGCACTGCTGTACTTGCCACGGACCTCTTGCATAGTCTTGGTGGCTCACTGGGTGAAATAATAATTATCACTGGGACGCCTGTCCCTGCCCAATAGGTAATACAGTCTTGCAGACGTCGGGGGCAGCGACATGACTCGTGGACGAGCTGTCAGGGGGGTAGTTGACTGATGAGTAGCAGTCGTTTATTATGATAGCGAAGACGTCATGCGTTAGATTATAGGCTTAAATTGTAAACATTCGTACGGAATGGTTTTTGAAATATGATAGAAATCTTTGAACAACTGTAAATATTAAACAAAGCATTTGACAGTTAAAATGTAGAAATCACATAGCAGTTTTTATGTCTACACCAGCGATCCGGCCCGGCGCGCTGGCGGAAATTTTTTTCCCCGACTTGTCACAAATACCGTTCATGCTCAGCTCCTATAAGTGCTAGAACAATTTTTAATACAGGCAAACCTTCATCGATAAATGCAGATCATATCAGTAAAAACCGCATCCAAATCCGTTCAGTGGTTCTCGAGATTAACGCAACCATGCAGGCAAACAGACGGGCGCCAGGGACTTCCTTTTATAATATGTAGTGATGTAGCGGGAGGATACGTAATCGGTAATCAAAAGTAGAAATTTAGCAGCACTTCAGAAAAAATGTAAAGTAACCTTGAAAGGGCTTTCACACGGACATTGCACTTCAAGTTAATTTTACGGCCGCGGTGGCTGAGCGGCCAGGGCGGTCGCCTCCCACAAAGGCGGGGCCGCTCCCGATTTCGCAGGTGGGAATTGTGCCGGACGAGGCCTCTGGTCCGCGGGTTTTCTCGGGGATCTCCTGTTCCTCCTCGCCCTTGCACTCCGGCGCTGCTTCATACTCGCCTCACTTATGCCAGGCGATGCCACAAGCCCTGACCTCTCGTGGCACTACACATCCTTTATGCTACAACCTGAGCTCGAAGGATGAAACCTGCGGTACGTGGACTACGAGGCGGTAAAGGTTGTTCACGATAAAGTGAGCACTTTTGAAATGAACCTTAAAAAATGTCACTGCCCTTGAACTCGTATATTTTAAAGGGTGCACTGAGTTACATTTTCCCAGTAAAGCTGGTAACGATGGATGGAACATAGTTCGATATCTTAACGTCGAATAAAAAATGTTAGGTAACCATTTGTGATAGCTTAAATTATTTCTTTCGCTTTCTGGTTTTTTAATGTACCGAAGTGTGAAAATGAGCAGATTTGTGTAATATTTACTATCCTATAAATTTCAATTTTACTTTCCCGACACATGAATATAGTGATGAGGCCCATAGCAATGTTAATTTTACATAAGACGGAAGAATATATAAAATGCATGCAAGTAGATTTTAGGCAGGGCTTTCAAAAGTGCTCGTTTTACCGTGAACAGCCTACAGTAGCTACTACACGTGACAGGTGACTTTAGTTTGGTTCTGTAGTATCACACACATAATGGTCGCGAGTTTTTTTATTTTTATTTTCAGAGACCTGCTTATGAAATCAAGGTGCATTTTTGTGGCGAACTACGAAAATTCAAACTTCATCCTCACTTTTATTTTATCCTGCTTGCACATACAAACGTACACAAAGGAGTGAATGAGGAATAGGAATTATCTGTCAATTGTCAGCCTCTTAAGCGCGAATCCGTGTATCCTCCGGGTAGTCTCTAGATTTGGGGGGGGGGGGGGGGGATTTCTTCCCAATGAACAAAGTTTCATCCACAAAAAAGGTCGCTCAATATCGACTGTGGTCGTGTTTATGTCCCACCACATCCCCGTCATCTTCTCGTCGACAGTCCAAAAATAATTGAGCTGATGCGCTTACTTCAACTAAACTTAGCAGACTTACACTCTGTCGCTAAAAGGCGTATCAGACAACTTTTGATGACAATTTTTTTATAGTAAAGAATGTCATATCTTGGATTTAGTATGGTATTTCGGCTTACAATACACAGGGCTGTACACTTAAACCATTTAGCTAGGTTGACTAATGTTCTAGATAGGCACTTTAAGTTCCCGGCAACCATTTCACTCGATATTTTGGAAATTGACGATTTTTCGTGATCAGAGCAACTTTACTTTCAGTACCCGTCCGTAAGACGCAAGCTAATAGTTCAGATTTTGACAGAACGAGATGGCGCAGTGGTTTAATTTTGGGCTAGCATTCGGGAGGACCCGGGTTCGAATCCCGGTCCAACCATCCTGATTTATGTTTCCCATGGTTTCCTGAAGTCACTCGAGGTGTATGCTGAGATGGTTCTTTACTATACAGGACATTGCCGATTCGTTCCCTGTTCCTCATTCTCTGAGCAACTTGCTTCGTCTCTAATGACCTCGCTGTCGACGAGACATTCAGCCCTACTATAGACTGTTCACGGTATAAAGAGCACTTTTGAAATCCTTGTTTAAGGTCTACTTGTATACACATTGTGTACTCTTCGGCTTTATGTAAAATTTAACATTGCAATGGGCCTCATAACTTTATTCATGCGTCGGTCAAGTCAAACTGTGAAATTATTAGAAAATTAAATATTGTACAAATTGGCTTATTTTTAACACTTCGATGCATTAAAACAAACATAAAGCGAGAGAAATAATTTAATTTACCACAAGTGGTTGCCTAACACGTTTTATTCGACGTAAATATATGGAACTAATCTCCCCTCCATCGTTACCAACTTTACTGGACACATGCCATGCATTGCGCGTGTTCATATATATGCGGTTAGGGCCAGTGAATTTTTTGTAAGGTTGATTTCGAAACTGTTTACTTTATAGTGAATAGGCTTTACCAAATTCCAAGATTTTGGCTGGAGCTATTTTCTACAACTGAGGCGGAAAAAGGAAATTGTTAGGTTGGCAATGCCGTGCGGGCCAAGTGCGCTACGCTTTGAAATGGTGCGCAATGTTCTTTTCATGATGCGTGTACGTACGGGAAATCAAGCTGTGATCCCATTATTTTATTCGTGGGAAGTCTGTACTAAAGTCCAGTGCAGAGTCCTCGGAACAGTGATAAATGTATTGCGTACGACAGGCTTACGTGAGGTGAGTATGAAGCAGCGACGGAGTGCAAGGGCGAAGAGAAACAGGAGATCCCCGAGAAAACCCGTGGACCAGCGGCATCGTCCGGCACAATTCCCACCTGCGAAATCGGGAGCGGCCCCACCTTCGTGGGAGGCGAACGCTCTAGCCGCTAAGCCACCGCGACCCCAAGCTTTGAAAAATACGTTTTTAGCGACGTTGGCGTGCTATAGAATTGTGTTTCTAATGTGCGTGATGTATTGATTCAACAGACTCCGTTTAAAGGGTATGTTATTTTCATACATCAGCACTTTGGGTGCACGTTTAACAGTTTTGCATTAAGAAAAATAACGTTTATTTCCAACACTTTTCAACACAGCCGCAAGTTAAGTGTAGCTTACGTAGCTAAAAAATAAGTGTGGTTGTTTGTAGAAAAATGTATCATCGCCCGATTTGTAATGGTCAACATAATGTGGCCGCTGGTTCAGATCTAATCATTACCACAGGTATGTATTTGTTTTAATTTTGTTTAGGTTATATGCCTTCCATCCAGTACCTACATGGTGTGTTACATTACACGAGACGACGAGAGATAACATAATACCAATTCTACCATACTAATTATGATAATAACTTAAATATACTAAAGCAAATATTTTTAAAACCTAATACTAATTTATATAGCCTACAGTACATACAAAATTCATGCCAAATTTAAATTAGAGGATGAAAGTGGCATATCTTAATATATTTGCAAAAATATCCATTCGTCAACCTGTACGCGCTATCTAACTGGCAATGTATATTAACCTTACCAAGCAATGAAAATTCTATGGCATTTTTTATATGTTACGAACATGATATATGTCTTTTAACTTTGTCTCCCAAATGTTTTAAATCTTTTACCCCATTGACAGTCCACGCAAGAGCATTAGGTTTCATTAGCAAAACAAATTAAACTAAACAACACATTTCCAACTTCACACCCGCATAGCCAGTCCGCGAAATTGTATGTACTTACGTCGAATTTTCTCGTATACAAAACATTTACTACATTGGCTTTGTTGTTCAATTATATTTAACTGTGGCCTTGCTGGTCCCAGATTCTGTAGTTCTAGTTTATTCTCGTAATTGAAAATCTTTGTCGTAATAAGATTTAAAATGTTACTCGCCAAATTAACAATCATTTACAAGTTTACACAATATCAAATTAACAATAATTCAACCCTGCTTTCTGACCGATGCTCATAGTTCATCATTAATTAACAAACTTATTCAGAGTATTACACACTATATTTGAAGCTTACGCGAGTTTTAACGATATCTATAAATAAAAATATTCGAAATAAATACAAGCATTGTTAAGAAATGTGTTTAACAACTGCAAAAGAGTGGAGCGCGAAAGTGTGCTTACAAAACATGTAGTTTTGGTAGCTTTATCAATCTCCAGGAAACCATTTTTTTGTTTGTGCAGGGGCGCGCCCAGCTCTCTCGCTCTCTCTCTATATCTATATATCTATCTCTATCCTCTCTATCTATATATCTCTATATCTCTATCTCTCTCTCTATATCTCTATCTCTCTCTCTATCTATCTCTCTACCTCTCTATCTCTCTCTCTATATTTATATATATCTATCCCTATATCTCTATCTATCTATCTCTATATCTCTATCTATCTCTATATCTCTATCTATCTCTATATCTCTATATATCTATCTCTATATCTCTAACTATCTATCTCTGATTTACAGCATGCGATTGGCTGAAAAGGGCCGAGCCCCTGAAGTCTTCCCTCCCTCCCGCAGCACCTCTAGTCCTATGTTACGGTCATCTCTCTCTACTAGCTCTACCCACTTCGGGGCGAAGAATCTGTCGCCCCCCAACTCGACATATCCAAAAATATTTCTCTCGTGGCAAGAGTCTCGTCCATCTTAAAAACATTGGCTGCGAAATAACCTCCGTATTCGTACGCAATATTATTTACTAAGTAGCAAATTAGTAGAGGTATGCGTTCTGAGATTTTATTAGGAGGGCTGCTCCCCGCAGCCCTACCTCAGCAGCCGCCACTGATCGACACATAATGTAGCTACACTGTATTCAAGTTGGGTCAATTATGTTATTCACGCAAAATGGTGTAAAAGTCAAATGTAAACAAACTCGTTTGTCACTGTGGACCATGTGACTTTGACAGTTGTATTGGCGATGCCGCGAGTCAATGTTGGGATCATGCACAGAAGAAGAGAATAGGTCTACCTCCTCTTTAGTCTGCGGAATTTATTTGGTAAAATCCACTCACGGTTACTTTCAACTTTTCTGAAGCCCTGCTTAAGTTCTACTTCCATAATATTCCTCCGCCTCGTGCAAACAAAGCTTTGACCGAGTCTAGAATATTACACCAAAAAGACAACCCACCGCATTCGTGTCCACTCTGTGTAATAATACTTTGCATAAGAACTATTTCTTACTAGGTATTGACAATACACCTATTTTTATTCGTATTGATTGTTAACTCTATATTATAATTTATAGATTAATTGTAAGTAAATGTTCAATTTTACTAAAATAATAATAATAATAATAAGGTGCTTTTACGTTAACACAGAAGTATAAAACGTTTGTGATACACCTGGCGAATTTACAAAATAACTGAACACAGTATACATGGGGAAATTTTTCTAATGTTTTATTCAAAAAGTGTGAAGAAGCCGCAAAGAGAATACAGCAGCGAACTTAAATATTTCGTCTGCTACCAACTAAGTCCCGGTTGCACAATCGTGGTTCGATACTCGATCTGAAATCGTGTCTAAGATCGACACAGAAAACTGTTGCACCATTCAAGTTCAGAGCTGGACTGGAGATTGAGATGAAGTTAATTTCGAACCGCCGAAATTGGTGGTTCGAAATCTCGATACGAAATCAGCAGCCATCGTCGACAAATGTAGTTTCAAAATACGCCAACAGATAGAACAATGTTCGATTGTTTTCTTGGGAAATTAAAACATTATACGTTCTTGAACATTATTCAGTAAAATTCGTACAACAATAATTCACTTAAAACAGATAAAACGTCGCACATCTAGTTCTATATATTATGAAAAATACGCCTAATTCCATGACGTCATACATCACGAACTAATAGCAAAATTTCTCATACTTAATATCGATTTCTCACTTTGGAACCTGGATCGACGAATTCGGAGATTCAGAATCATGAAATTTCGTTGGTGCAACAGTTATACATTGGAACCAAGATCAAACTGGTTCCTGGTTCGGAACTGGGATCATTTGGTCTCGTATCGGGGAAGATGTTGGTGCAACCGGGCATAAAGGTTGTTCAGTTTCGCGGAGCCAGCGGCGCCGCTCGTCTGTGCGGCGGCCGACAGAGCAGGCAGCGTTTTTCATAGAGGCACAATGTGGCGGTTTGAGGAACGACGCTGTCCTGGCTCAGTTATCAAGAGAATGTATGCGTGGGCTCATCCTTCACCTCAGCCCGCCTCCGCACCGGGTACCAGCGCTGCGCCCGCGGCGAGAAGGAAGACTTCCCCGCTCTTCAGTGTTGTATATAGCCTATTCGCGGATTCTTCACACTTTACGAATCGAACCTTTGGGAAATCGCGCTATGTATTACATGTTTGGCTGTATCCTATACATGTCGTGTATAACAATCGTTTTACACTTGTGTTAACGTAAAAGTATCTTATTTTTGGTTAAATGGAAGTTCTACGTATATTTTCTCTATAAATTATAATACTAAATTTATAATTAATATGAATAAAAACTGAGAGGAAATAGATGTGTTGGTAATGCCTAGTAATAAGTAGTTCTAATAATAATAATAAATGCGTATGGGGGTGGACCTAGGGCGAGGCAACACCTTCCGAGTGGCGGGCTTTCCAGCTGGGACCCGTAGGTGCCCGTCTTCCCTGAACATGACATGAAATGAGACCCTAGGATGGAGCGGCTCTGGTATGCAAGGGCGGGGGAAACGGGAGTACCCCGGGAAAACCTGCAAGCGGCATCGTCCAGCACGTCCAGCGAAAATCCGGGAGCGAACCCGCCGGGGATCAAACCCGGATCGCCTTGGTGGGAGGCGAGTGCGCTAGCCACTGCGCCACCGCTGCCCCTAATGAAAATTATTAATACAATGAGTGCGCACGAATGCTGTGCGTTTATCCCTTCGGGGTTATTTTCTATACTCGGTTAAGCTTTGTTTGCATGAGGCGGAGGAATATCATGGAAGTAGAACTTAAGCAGGGCTTAAGAAAAGTTGGAGGTTGCCATGAATGGACTACCCTCGTGCGGCAAGTGCTAGCGAAGGTGTTTCTTCTGACGTGAACACATCTTCAAAATCAGACACACATGGCGGTGCCATGACGGAAATGTTTGCAGGATTATCCATTCGGAAACTATAACCTGACTAATTACATGGTTGAAATAAATGTACTCTCATTCAACAGGGTATAACGCGACTAGGAGGGGGCCGCGGTGGCTGGGCGGTTAGCCTGCTCACCGCCCACCTAGGCGAACCAGGTGAAATCCCCGGCCGGGTATAGGCTGTTCACGGTAAAGTGAGCACTTTTGAAAGCCCAGCTTAAGATATACTTCTATGCACGCTGTGTTATCTTCCGCCTGATGTAAGATTAACATTGTTGTCGGCCTCGTCACTTTATTCATGCGTCGGTCACCTGAAACTGCGAAATTATTAGAAAAGCAATTATTTAATAAGTCTGCTCATTTCTACACTTTGATGCATTAAAAAAAAAGTCAGCGAAAGAAATAACTTATGTTATCACAAATGGTTACCTAACACTTTTTATTCGATGTTAAGATACGGAGCTACTCCCCATCCATCGTTACCAACTTTACTGGGTGTTTGTCACTCAGGATGTCCATTAAAATATACGCAGGCAAGGGCAATGATTTTTTTTAATGTTCATTTTTAAAGTGCTTATTTTAATGTGAACAGCCTTGAACCGGATTTTCGCAGTAAGAATCGTGCTGGACGATGCCGTTGGTTGGCGGGTTTTCTCGGGATTCTCCCGTATCCCCCGTCCTTTCATTGCGGCGCCGCTCCACACTCACCCCAATCACCCCCATCGGCTCTCAAGACCTCGCTGTTAAGAGCCGCCCAAATCTCGCCACTCACTATACGACCACGATGCATGACCTTTAGTTGACGCCGTGGGTGAGGGCCAGTGTTGACTGGGGGAAAGGTTGGGCGTGGGCGCAAATTTCCGTGATGTATATATCTCGCGACTCCAACGTGCGAGCGGGCTGATTTTCACACCAAACGAAATATCTAGTCCATTTATGTCCGTCTCGGTCGTGACAGTAATGTATTAGCGTCCTTGCTTTCATTTCACTCTCACATCGCAAAGAAAACATTACCCGCTAACGCAGACGTATTCACCTAGTGAGCCCGACACAGCCACACCTCGATATTTTGTCGTTAAAAGTGAACCGTCGAGGGCCGAAAACTGTTTACGAAACTGTAACTTTGGAAGTCATGGTTCATATTAACTCAGGGAAAAAGTAACTGTGGCAGCTGCAGAATATTTTGTGGATACTCAGTCGGCCGGAATATAGGGTACATTTTTATGAACACAAAGTTGTTTCGTGGTGGTCACCAAATTGTTTGTCAGTAATCACAGAAATTGTGCTTATTTTGAAAAACACTAGCTGTGTTTTTTTTTTAATCTCCTTCGAAAATATATTTTTGTTCACTACAAAGTAACTCGGAAAAGTAAATATCATAATTACGCTGGCGGTGTGAATTTTCTGGTTTCGAATCCCGAATGGTGCTTAAGCGTCCTTTGGCACTATCTCTGACAGAGGTTTTGATGCATTCAGCTAGGAACTGTGAAATGAAGTAACAGTAAATAGCTTTGACAATAGCTCTTTAAGTAATAAACATGAATTAGTATTTAAAAAAGTTGTGCAATTAAAAAAAATCGTGCATAACATTTAGGGACATATCCTTGTTCAAATAGTTCGGAGCATTAAAAATGAAAGGATAACTAAGAAAAATTGTCTAAGATTTAATTATAGAAGAATCTGAATTTAGTCTGCGTTGTGTAAGCGTTTAAATTCGTGTTTTCAGACACGTGAACGGGCTTCGGAAAACAAAGAATACATTGTTTTTTTTTTTTTTTTTAAGCCTTTTTTTAATTTGTAGACGTTTCACGCTATGGCTCTTAATTTGTTTTAAGTGGGAGAATTGCAACTATTCAATTTTTTGGAACATATAATAAATTAGCAAAAGTTTTCCCATTTGTAGAAATCAGTAAAGTTAGACCTAAATAGAAAATTCCCATGAACTATCTCTGGAAATGGTTTTGTATCAAAGAGAGAACTGTTTTTATTACTTTTAATGAGTTAAGGAAATAATAATTTAAAGTTTTCTATTTCATTTTTTATATGAATTTGTTTATTCCGTACGCGTGTTCCAAAAAGAGTACTTATTTGCTTAAAATCGTATGCAAGTTGTGCAGTTTGTAATACAAATAAATAATTTTTTTTGCCGGCCATAATATGTGCTTACCACAGCAGCTTAATACTATTGTCGGTATCAAACCACAACTTTATACACGTACACCAATTTTCTTTTGTGGTTTTACAGAAAATTATTAGAAAACTAGAGCAAATTATACAAAACGTTATGTTAAAAAGGTGAAAAAATAAATTATAATTTCAATAAAAAAAAGTGTTTTCTACTGTGTAGTGTCCTGCTTTAAGGATTATGGGTCCCCGCCATCTTGGATTTATGGAATTTTCGCCCCAGCTTGCAGTTCATCTTTCGTTGTATGTTTTAAGGCCCTACAAAGCAAAAATAAAATAAAATTCAATTTTACTTTTTCCAGAGCAGTTATTGCTTGACTGCTGTAGTATTATTTATATTACATTCATAGTTACTTCCAACTTTTCTGAAGCCCTGCTAAGTTCTACTTCCAGATTATTCCTCCGCCTCATACAAAGCGTAGCCAAGTGTACAAATTTACGCCAAATGGACAACACACCTTTCGTGCTCACTCAATTTAACAATATTTTGCAGGAGAACTATATCTTACTAGGCATTACCAACACATATATTCCCTTCCTTTTTTTATTCATATTAATTATGAACGAAATATTTTAATTCATAAATAAAATATATGTACAAGCCTAATTCAAACAAAAATTAGAAAGTTTTTTGTTAACAGAAGTATGAGACGCTCATGATACACGACACATTTAGGAAACAACCAAACACGTCATACATGGGGTGGTTATTCTAAGGTTTGATTCGAAATGTGTGAACATAAGGCGAATTGTGTGTGTGTGTATATATATATATATATATATATATATATATATATATATATATATATATATATATATATATATATATTCGCCGCAAGGAGTAATCACTTATTTCTTCTCGACTGTCACCAGTTAAAAAATAAATAAAGCAGAGGAGCTGCAGAAATTTGGTCGGGTTCTGGAATCTGTTATTTGTGATCAGTCGTGTTAAAAAATCTAGCCAGAACTTCTTTTTCTATAACTTGCGCAGGAAAATTGATAAATTCAAGATGGCTGGGGTTGATTCATCTTAAGGGTTGATTCATCCACCGCCATCTTGAATCCCTGGTTTTTCCAGCTTGTTCATGTTTATTTATTTTTTTGTAGAAAGGAAATTCCGAAAGCACCCATATACACAATTATAGCTTGTTAGCCGCTTCTTCACATTTTTGGAATCAGCGTCTTAAACTTCTGTTAACATAAAGGTCCCTTATTTTTTGTTATTTTGAACTTTTACTTATATTTTATCTATAAATTCTAATATCTCTTATATTATTAATATGAATAGGTACGATGGAAAATAGGTGTATTGGAATGCCTAGTAAGAAATAGTTCTCATACGAAATTTTTTTACAATGAGTGCACACGAATGCAGTGCGTTGTCACTTTGGTGTAATTTTGTAGACTCGGATATCCTGAAAGTATAACCATAGCAGGACTTCAGAAAAGTTCGAAGTAACTGTGAATGGATTATAGCTATTGACCTTACACTTCAGCACAGGCAAGACAAGTGAACTAGGAACTCGTAATTACGCCACAATATTAATTCTGCCAGAATTTCACAAAATCAATATTGTGATGTAAATATGGGTTCGTAATTCAGTCGTGGATACAAGGGTAGTTTTGGGATTTTCTTTTTTGAAAACATAAGGAAGATGGAAAAACTGAGGATCCAATATGGTAGGGGAAGGTTCCCCTTAAAGCATGGTCGCCTTGGGAGAGGTACAGAATGTTCGTGTGAGTTGGGCAAAAATCGATGAAGCACTACTGACGACGCCGACCGGCGTATGTAAAGGGGCGTGTGGTGAACTGCTGCAAGGTAAGTTGGTGTTATCTCTGTGCTGTACCCTGTTGCTTGCTAGTTTACACTTCCACCAGTAAACCGTAGCTCGGCAGTTAACCCCACAGGATACGTGTAGTGGGTCCCATACTGCGCGCGGGTGCCACGGAGGATGTAGAGATGATGGTTTATCGCGGAAAAAGTGGACTGTTTGCTAGGGCTCAACGTAGTGTACACATGACCGACAGTTTTCTTTCCTTATTGGCTGTCATGCATGTATGAAGCTGCTACCCCATTTCACTGGGCCAATGAGGATTCTGTTACGTTAAGGCAGAACGTTCGTGATTGGTCTGCAAACAACTTGGCATAGTCAAAACCTTGTTTATCCTATCACGAAAGAATAACTAGTTAGTGTTATAGAAGATATGTTGGCTCAAAAAATTTCCACGATTTTCCATCTCTATGGATGAGTGATTAGCCTGCTCGCCTCCCACCAAGGCGAACCGGGTTCAATCCCCGGTCGGGCCACCGGATTTTCGCAAGGGGGAATCGTGCTGGATGATGCCGTTCGTCGGGGGGTTTTCTCGGGGATCTCCCGTTTCCCCGCCACTTCATTCCGGCGCCGCTCCATATTCACTTCGATCACCCTAATCGGTTCTCAAGACCTCGTTGTTAAGAGCCGCTCAAATCTCTTCTCTTCCCTTCACTTATTGCTCGCTTGCGAGTGGTCGGATTAAATTTTATTTCCTTAGGCAGCACGGTGATTACTGGTTCCTGCTGCGTGCACCGAGAATGTACAGCAATGAGCAAGCACGAGCTTACCTTGCAACACTTCCACTGCACGCCACTAGGACTCCAATTCATGCCTCTATTGTAGATTACACGTGTTAGGTTCGCATGTTTCGACATATATCAGTATGATAAAGCTGTTTTTTTTACCTACGTTGGAGATTGTGAAAATAATTTTTCCAGTTTCTATGGTGTGTTGAAAGCACCATTCCGTCATCGTTTGTAATATGCTTTCTTTACGTAGGTAAACATATTGGTTTAATAGTATTACAAAATAGGCTTTTTTCCCCCTTCAAACGCGTACTACGCACGCCTAAGTACCAATAAGGTGAACGCCATAAGGCTCGGGGCTTCTCATTTTGCAGAAATTCTTCGTTTTCGTGTCATCATTTGGGATTCGCGGCAATAACTGACAATGTACGATTATAGAAAATTCACATTTCAACGGTTGTCTAACATTCTTGTGTTTAATTTTAATTGTGTGTCATCTGCTAATTTGTAAAAGTGGGAAACACAATTATATTTCATCACTACGTGTCTGCGTTTTTGTAAGCAGGAAATAACACTCAGTGAAAATTAGATACAAAAGTATTAAACAACTAGAATGGCAAATTTTTATGCAATTATGCATTCCCAATAATACCTCTGAAACTGAAGAAAGCGGACTCAAAAACGCAAGCGAAACAATCCGACGACTCAGGATGAATTTTAACCATTCTACAATACGGAAGAAACGTACAGTCTTACAACTTAACGAAGTCAAAAATACTCATCTGTTGCAAATTACTGATATAGGTTTAATAATATACACATTTCATTTTGTATAGTTTTAACAGTGTTTAAAAATACGTAAATACTACTGCCAAAGCACGTGTACTTATTTATTAAAACAAGATGATAATGGCCATTGCAAATCGAAGCACTTGTTGCCGTTTATACCACAATGGACACGAAAATGAATATCAACAAACCAAATACTCGATTCCTATTGGCTGCACGGACACGGAAGACTTGGGAGACGCCCAGCTTTCTCACGTGTATCCTTACGTTATCTCCGTCCGCATGCGTCTCATTGTGGGTTGAAACGGAATATGTTACAAGTCCGCTTCCGTGATCTATATCTGCGTGCGTGTCATTGTAGAGCACGCCACATGGATGACGCTGAAGTGTGTGTGGTGTGTGTACAGTGGCCGGCAGGTTATCTGGGCGCGTGAGCTCACAAGTCTTGAGGTATGTCACCCTTTCCCCTTTTCCAACGTTTTTCCCCTTTCTCCGGCGACCCCGTTGCCCCACGCTGAGACGCGCCAAGATAACTGCCGGGGATTATAGATAAGCCGCGCTCGTAAGGACGAACAGTGCAGTTCACCGCGCGCTGCACGCGGCCACCCAGAAGGGGCGTGTTATTACCTGTCGTAGCAGAAAAACGTGCGCGGACCGAACAAATTGCCCCGCCTCCGTGCTCGGCACGCTGCCATCGCCAACGGAGCTGCCGTTAATTAAGTAGAGCGAGCTGCGCGCCTGATTAGCAGACGAGATGTGTGTTAGACGTGCGCCCAAGCCACTCCGTCAATTATTCACTAAAAAATTTTTGACCTGTTTGTTTTAATTCTCTCTCGCCATCCCCTTCCCACTTTACAACGTTGTTCACTGGTCAGGGAAACCATTCAAATTAAGTGCCCATGTTGATACATTGCGAGTGAATTTTACTTCCCACTATTTTTTTTTTTTTTTTTTTTTTTTTTTTACAATAGGTTTGTTGGGGAAAATATTTATTTTAAATAGATTGTGCCTGTTTGTGTTTCCGTGGTTCTTTTGGGCTTCCGACAATTCTTCTACCTTTTGAACTCTACAGACACTTGATAAAATGCAACGCATCATTGGTAGAGGCAAATAAATATATGTTTGTATAGGTTAAACACAAACAAAATTTTGGTTTATTGTGACGTCTGGTTATGTGACACATCTGATTTACATATAATTAATTAACTTGAAGCGATGCGTAAATTTCGAGTACACGCATACTTATTCTGCAAAATATTATTAAGATGTGTCATTAAGATGTGTCCTAGCATATAAGGAACTATCTAATATTTTTATTTTATTTCATATGTTTGTATAGGATACACGCAACTAGCTTAGGTTTAAAAAATATGTTTATTATCATGTATTTTTATGTTAAGTTTTCGAATATCATGCTAATGAGTTTAAGGTGGCAATATCAGCTAATATCATTTAGTTTATACACTTAAGGAATGCACCCGTAGTAATTTCATATGCCTGTACGTTAAATTTGAATTTGTAACTGACAATGAATTGGAATGGCGCTCGAAGATTACGTTCTCCATCTTGTCTCTGTTGGGTCCTTATAGTAGCCGGCCAGGAGGTACTGAGCTCCACCTTAAAAGGCGAATTTTAAGTGTGTAAAGTGAATTGACCCTAACGGAAATGTTACGTTCAGTGGTTTTGAACGTAGGCGTGTGTGTGTTAATAAAGGTGGCCCAGTACAATTTCAGCTAATATACGGCATCTGAATCAGGTATTCTACATCGTCACCTACACTGACATTTATGCAGCGGTGATGTGGAAGTGAAGGCAAAATATAGCTGCACTCAACTAAAAATACTTCCCTAGCTTGTCGCGCATACCTTGAGAACTGTGTTTACTTTTGCTCTACTGACTGATATACAGCTAGCCAGGGTAATATGAGTGGAGTAATCAGAGAAAGATAGCTGAGTTAGTAATCGACTGAAGTGTGAGAGCAAGTGTTAATTTGTGTTGAATACTATATATATCTTACACTGCTAGGCATTTTATTGTTGAATACGTACGTAAGGCACATAAGAGACTATGTTTTCAGTTACCACACGTAACTCACATGATTGTTATTTTTAACAGCATAAGCTAAGTGTATTCATTTCAATTTTATTGATCAGCTGCTGCGTGTATATTTCCCCATGTTTGTCATACACAGCTTTAAGGTGAAGGTCTGGCGTGTTATATGAATGAAATATTTTATTACATTAAATTTGACACTTCACCTTTATCTTGGTCTTCTGATGTAAATGCTACACAAGTAGTTAGATCCTTTGCGCCTCTGTAGTGTTTTATTGAAAGTAACGTGTGTATAGCTGGTTTCTGGAGCTGAATGCTGACCAGAACAGGTTTCCTGGCATACGTCTGCTGCATAGTCTGTTATGTATATGCAATTCTGGTAAGTTCAATAAGCTTACAAGTTGATTGACAATGTGCCTTTGGTTGTTGCCATTTTGCATGCAGTTTGTTGGGACCACAAGTTGTATGCAGAAATAATAAGTAATGCATTGTGCACACTTGCCATATCGGCCGTGTGTGAGCCACACTCCAGGATAGGGGAGTTGTGGAGGATCGGCATGGCTACAGTCCGACCTACGACAGAAGGATGAAGACTATGCATATATAGGGCCGCTGGACGGGCGCTCACCCCCCCCCCCACTCTCAGACGCTATGGGCATTTGTCGGCGTGTGTGAAGCCGATCACGAAGAAGCATTCAGAGGTGCCATCGACGCGAGCCGTCGCTGGTCCAGGTTCCAGTCCAGGCCGCAGTCTTCCCACGCCAGGTGACGTACTTGCACCATCACCACATCTCCACTGCTAGACTTCAACAGGACACGGTGGAGCTTCGATCGATTCCGAACTGAGTCAGTGGTAGGTGTACATTCAGTAGGGTGCAAGGTTGAGTCGATAGGGAAGCTACGCGGTTGGAGAAATAATATAATTTAAGGTTAATTCAAACATTGCAGGACAACGAAGTGTCTAAAAAGAAATAGTAATTAATAATTTGTTGTTTAGAATTCGTTGTGTTCATATTTACATAGGCTGTTCCCTGTAAAGTGAGCACTTTTTAAGGCCCTCCCAACAGGCATTAACCACTAATAAATATATCTTATTGCATACTCAAGCTTTAAATTTTGAGGGTGGTGGAATGTTTTCACTGTTTATTGGTCACATTGCTATGTTTATATTAAAAAGTAGCAGGAAGATGGAAATTAGATGAAAGAAAAAATTTAGAAGGGCCTTAAAAAGTGCTCACTTTACCGTGAACAGCCTATAGTACTATTAGGACACGAGAGTGTCAGGAGAAGAGTTAATTAGTAAGTGGTGGTTTCTATAGTTTAATCTGGGACTAGTTGGTGGCCTTATGCCAGCCAGGCTTGGTGTAGTCGTCAGCCTTAGAGTTCAGTTTACCCAGCTATACTTCGAAAGCAGTAATAAGTGTTAGAGGTGATTAGGCGCACGCAACAAGTTGCAGTGTGTACTGTGTTGGCCTATGCTAGTCCAAGACCCTATGTGCAAATGTATGAATTTGTTTTCACGCACTTCTACACACATTTACTAGTCTACTATAAGCTGCTGTTAGCTCAAGGAGCTGAAGCCTGAAGCGTCACATTGTTCTTGATATTAATGGCAAGTATAAACTTGAGTTTTCGGTGCGATAGTTCAGCAGTGTTATTTATTGTAGTCAGTTACTGGTATTTTGAAAGCTGAAACCTAAAAATTTGTTATTTGGTAACGTAGCAATTAGTATGTTTCTTTACGTACCAAAAACAACGATATACGAACGACAAATTTTAATATAGCTTAAGAATTCCCTTTGGCATATAGTAAGATTTCTTTACTGTAGAAGATACACGTTCAAATAAATGTTTCCTTATTTGCTATAAAGAAAGGTGGCATTGCCACAAAAGAAACGCGTATAAAGAAGGAAATTTGTAACAGCAAACCCAAGTTTCTTTATCCTTCCGTTTGAATTAAAACAAGACTTTGTTACTGTCAACAAAACAGTTTAAAAAAAATGATTTTTTTTGCACTATAGAGAAATATTTGCACGTATTTTTATAGTGGCGGTCGGACGTCCAAAGAAAAAATGATTCCAAGCTATGAAGACGGAACATACAAATTACGTCATTAAATTCTTGATGACGACGGCGATTCTTGTGAAAGAAATGGCATGCTTAGACTGCATTTGCTCAGCATCTATCAAGCACTACTTCTGATTTTCAAATTGAAACTAAACTGATATAATTTAGTTTCATATCGTAGTTCTATAAAAAGTTTCTTTATAAGGGCGGGTGCTGTCCTTTAAATAGTATATCGTTACATATATTTATATATAATGCAAGTCATATATAGAAATACATACATACATAACACACACACTCTACTTGTGAACCAATTATGTGTGACAAATTCCATCTTTAGCGAATGCGTGCGCACGCGCGCGGCAAGTTGTGATTGGCACGTGGAATGAAAGAGGAAGTAGAAACATGTGGCGTTTGTATGATGGATAATTATCTCACTTGTGAACTCTGGTGAAGAGTCAAAATCATTGTTAGCACATGCAGCTGCAGGACTTATTAACAGCTTGTTTGTACGCACGCGTGCGCTCGCACGATGCCGCAAATCAATTTCCGGTCGAATACAATACAGAACGAATGGACAGCTACAATAATTGAGTCAAATGCCAATTAGCAGTTCTTAGTTTGGCGCAAATAAGATTTAATTAGCTTCACGGACTCGAGCGAATGAAATCAAATTACTACCCAGATGATAATTTGAAACTAATAAACTAAATAGAAATCAAAACCCAGCACTTATAAGCCAATGGCATTACGTTTTATGCATGAAAGTGGAATTTGTCGCTACCCAGCGCATTGCCCTGCGTGGGGCACAAGACTCAAGCGATCGTACTTTGTGGGAGAACGAGGCTGTTGTGCTCCTTCGGCTTTATTGCCCTTGATTGCCAACGTAAACACTTGGAAGTGTCACCCAGATGACGCGGTACAGAACGTGTTCCTCTTAAGACTCTGCGTGCAGGAGCGGGGGAGAAGAATTAGAAGAAGAAATACTAGCCAACCAGCGAATACACTGGTACAACGTGTAATAAAATTCGCGCCTACTTCGTGAGTACTGAAGGAAAATGGAGATAAAGTGTGGAAAAAAAAAAACTTCATTAGTTTGTAATTTTACTAAGCAATAACAACTAGCTCAGTGGCTACTTCTCCCCTTCCGCTGTATGGGTCACGAGTTATATCCCAATGTACATAATATATTATAGCCTGATAATATAATAATAGATCTTCTTCACCCCTCTTGGATCTTACTTACCAGGCAGTTTTTTAAATTTGTGGTTTCTTCTCATGTTGTTGCTATCTTAACCACTGCCGAGGGTTAGTTAAAAAAACTAACTTTAATTAAGAACACAAAAAAATAGGCGAGAGGTGAATAGCTAGTTGCCTATGAATATCTTGCATTTGTGGATTCCCCGTGGGTTACTTCTTCAGTTAGAATAACTAGTAAAACTACAAAATCCTACAAGACATCCACAGCCCACGGGGAGCCATTTGATTCTCATATAAGGAGTATGGCAGAGACTGCAATTTTGTGGGCTGTGTACTTCGGTATTCTTCCCCCGTCTTCATCCCTCCACTTCACCACCCCATATCACCCTGGCTCTTTCATTCTTCACGCTGGACGGTACGGCAGGCGGGTTCCTCGGATAGGACAGTCGGCTGCATTTAGCGCCGGTCTTTCCCATTCTCGTGAGACGGCGACCACATGCATATTTATTTGTCTGGCATGTAAAGAGTCTCTGGAATGAAAATATGTAAATTATTGGTGGAGTAAACGAGAATGTCCTAGGAAAGCCCATCGAACTTTGGTAGAATCTGCCACGTTTCCCACAAACGATATCCCGGAATCGAGCGCGGTGAAGTACGCAAATACAAAAAAAAAAAAGAAGAAAGGAACAAGCAGATATTTTATCGTATCATAAAATAATCCACTGGTACTCTTGTATCGGTTCAATAATCCCAGTGCAATAGTCATTTATACATTTTTTTACAATATTTACTTAAAAAAGTAATTAAAATAAGCCTTATATGCAGTTTTTTATCTGCTTTATACTGTGCAGATTACTATATTTCGTGGCGTAGTTCGTAGCATGCAGACGTGTTTTGAAACGCCTGGACTGTCCTTCTGACAAGGCACCTATAGAACCTATCAAAAGCTCGGTTAAACTGCGTCCAAATGAAGCAATTATATTATGTATATACAACTATCTCATATTTCACGCGATTTATGAGGTTTTACAATAACTCATGCCGGAATGTATGAACTGAACGAAAATAAACAAAATACCTTACGGACAGTTCGTAGATCTTGGAGAAAATAGTAAGCAAATCTGTTAAGGCCAGAGAAAAAGTACAATAGTATTTGAATCCGGAACAGATATAGTATGTTTGAGGTAACTTCACATTTTCTAAATCCAGCATTTGAAAACCACATGTATAGCATGTCTGGTTGTGTTAGTCGTGTATTATAGGCTATTCACAGTAAAATGAGCACTTTTGAAAGCCCTGCTTAAGATCAACTTGTTTGCACGTTGTGTATTCTTCCGCCCTATGTAAGATTAACATTGCCACGGGACTCGTCACTTTATTCATGCGTCGGTCAAGTGATACTGTGAAAATGTTAGACGAGTAAATATTGTACGAATATGTTCATTTTTATACATCGATGTATTAAAAAAAACAGAAAGCTAAAGAAATTACTTAAGTTATTAGAAATAGTTAACTAACACTTTTTATTCGACGTTAAAATATGGAACTACTTTTCCACCCATCTTTACCAACTTTACTGGGCGCATATCACAGCGCGCCCATTAAAATATATGCAGGTATGAGCAGTGACTTTTTTCTAAGGTTAATTTCGAAAGTGCTCACTTTATCGTGAACAACCTTTACAAGTGTGTTATATTTGAGTTAACATTTAAGTGCCTTCTTTTTGGGTTAGCAACATTTTCACTTAAATGGTTTTTAAAATTATAACACGTATTTCAAAGTCAAAGGTAGCCTGTGTTGTTTTAACTAATATAATATCGTTCTTATGGAAAGTATTATTATAACGAGTATTTTTTTCATTATTAGTAAGTAAAGTTTTTTACTTATGAAAACCATTGTTATGTCTAATATATTATTTTGATTTCCTGTCCAGTGCACAAATACAGTGCGTTGTCTCATCTTAACTTTTATTTTTGAACTCGTTTAAAATGTATTATGTGGCGTGGGCATATTTAGTGAGTAGTCCGGAAGTAGAACTTAAACAAGACTTCAGAAAAATGGGAGTATCCATGAATAGACTATATATCGTATCTTGCAATCTATTCGTATGTGATACTATAGGTCAGGTTGAAATGTATGAAATCAAGGAATAGATTTAAAGAGCCTTGCAACTAACATGGACAGCACAAGAGAAATAAATAAATATTTAACAAGGTATTTGAACCCAGAAAACATACATAAAAAGTATAACACTTAAGTGAATTTGTCTCCGCAAATTTTGAATTTGGTATTTTTCGCTACAGACTGGCATCACAGTTTTACCAACTAAAAGGGCGCAAGGAACCGTTTAATTACATTTTACGAAGTTGGTATGGTTTTAATGCTATTGATATTATCACCTTTGTAGTTTTCCACACAAAATAATCATTTCCTTCTTGTTGGCATTCAGAACTTGGAAAATAACGAAGTTAACGAATGTCGAAAAGTTCTATCGTTTATGCTCTGTCATGATAAATGTTCTATACTTATTCTGAAATAAATGTTGTGGTAAAAAAAAATTGTTTAAATCAAAACGTGTTGGATATACCCCGCTACAATCATGTGACGCATGGTGTTATGAGTGTTACTGAAGTTTTGCGTGCATATCACCCATCCTCTGTACAGTGGCCATAATTCTCAGGCGGAATGTGAAAGGATGTGATACTGTTCCCACTTCCGTCCAAGATTAACGTTGTTGTAAGTTAGTCGTGGAAATTCCGTGACATTACTTATATTGTAAACGTTGTACTTAGTTGGGGCAGCTGGCGATCCACGGTGGACGGTAAACTAAGCGAAGTGTTTGCACATGCCTGAGAGCACAAACAGTCGTTTTAGAGTGCACTAGCGGATGAACGAGAATTAACGCCTGAATGCTCATTCTCTCCAGTGCACGCGTGCATTAGCGGGGATCACCATGACCTGTAAACTTTACGGTTAGTACACAGGATTAAATGAGTTGTCGAGTAAGCTGTCTTCTTGCCTGCACGAGGTATTAAGCACGAATATCAAACTACCGACATCGTTAAAAATATATAAGCTTGGAAATTACAGATATATTATACAGTTTTGATTGCAGTGTTATTTTTTTAAAACTTTAACTTATTAATAAACGCACTTTATTCTATTCATCGGGGGTCGGTTTTCAAACTATATTGAACATAAATTTTCATTTAAAAGCCACAATAAGCTCCTACCTTTCCCGAGATTTAAGTGCTAAATATTCCCGCACATTAAAACAAGATTACAACCAATTATAGCATGGAGGTCGACTTTATGGAGTCATGTTACACTCAATGAAATGACAAATCTCAGGAAGTTGGCTAATCTTTTCTTTTATTTTCTGGTCAAAATTACAACTATGATAGTTTACAGTTCATCACAAAATATATTTATTAGGTACAGATTATTTCTTTTTGGTTTATAAAAACTAATAAAATTCACAAGATATTTTAAAATATCCCTTTTCTTTGGCATAAGGTTTTAAGTGCAACCCAAAAATGATGAAGCATAGAATATTGCACATTTCAAAGAAAGCAGAGGCACAAAATTACGTGTACTCAATTTTCCACACAACCAATTCATGCGAGGCATTATTAAGAGGTTATATTGATATTTACCAACAGGTATTATCTGAAAATTTACCCATGTAATTTGGAAACACGTGTAAGAACAACCCTTCTTAATTTTACTCTAGCTAAACACTCATATGTACAAGATTATGTAGATTCGACCGACACAACTTCGGCTGTAGGCTAACCACTATAAAAGAAGGCGAAAACATACGTACTACCTATGGTCTAGAGAGAATCCTAAGGACGGTACATATTTGAAGTTGGGCCCGTAGCATTAGTTTACTAAAACTGCGGGTGATTGAACATTAGTGTGTGGATGTGTAAAGTTAATTGTGACATGCGGGTTAGTAATCCATATTTTAAATCCCAGGTATGCTACAGCGTTATGAAGATTACTTCTCAGACTGTAAGTCGTAAGTATATTTTCACTGCTTTTCTCCCCTGAATAACCTGGAGCCGAAGTTTGTCGCTGTAATACAGATACTCTGTATATACCTCAGTTAACCTGACCGACAGCAAGGAAGTGTATTTTCCAAATCAAGGAGTGGAATCCAAGCAGCCTGGCAGTTTCTGAAGTACTATTACTATATGTAGTGTCTCACACGCATGGTCATTCTACACGTCCCTTAATGCAGTCGTCTACTCGACGCAAAAAACCGTGTTGCAGCATGTTAAAAAATTTTTTAAAGAAACTATTTAACATACCTCCAATATTTTTACCTACGAAAAAGTAACATACCCTATGCATCTTGAAATATACTACCCGGACGTAGCAAAAATACGATATGAGCCTACGTTGAAACTTGCTGAAGTCTGTTCATGTTAAAGTGAGCACTTTTGAAATCAACCTTAGGAAAAAGTCACTGCTCCTACCTGCATAAATGTTAACGGGCGAACTGGGTGACATGCGCCCACTGTACAGTTGGTAACGATGACTGGAAAGTAGTTCCATATATTAACGTCGTATGAAAGGTGTTAGGTAACCATTTGTGATAACTTGTATTATTTCTATCGATTTATATATTTTTAATACGTCAAAGTGTAACAATGAGCAAATTTGTAAACTGTTTACTTCTCTAATAATTTCATGGTTTGACTTGACCAACGCATGAATAAAGTGATGAAGCCCATGACAATGATAATTTTACATAGGGCGAAAGAATACACAATGTACATACAAGTAGATCTTAAGCGGGTCTTTTGAAAGTGCTTATATTACCGTGAACAGCCAATACACAGCTTCCATAGGTACACGCAATAGAGGAGAACACTGCACGCCAGTTGGCAACCTTGCGCGTAATGGCAAAGGGACACTTGATGCGCGTGGTAGTGTCCCCCTTATCGCTCTCGCTCTTCTAAGGCTTTAGTCAGGCAACTGCCTTAAATCGGGCTTCTTCTGGATTCTTCGGTCGACTGCCTTCCGAAATGATTGAGATCTGCCGACCTGTGCTTCTTTAACTAGTCCGTATGCTGCACCTGCGACCGTTCCATTCTCGCTAAAATTAATTTAATGAAAGGGTTTGGTGGCATGCTGATCAGAAAATGGGAATTTACGGTGTAGTAGTTATTCTACTGTGAAACGACTAGTTTCAAAAATGTTTTGACTTGTAGAATATAAAGCAGATAAAAGATGTGCAAGGAAAATATTGAATCGTTATTAAATAAAGTTTGTAAAATAACTATTTTTGTACTTCGAATTTTGAACCGATACAAGAGCCTCAGTAAAATGTTTTATAATTCTTTCAGAAATATACTTGTTCCGCTGTAAATACAGTTGCCTAGGAAAGGCAGGCATGAAACATTTGGTGCTCTGCTCATTATGAAAGTTTAAATCTTGGTGTCAAGCGATTCCGAACTACATGACCTGTAGGTTGGAAACACATTCTTCAAGTAGTTTCGATATATTCCCTTCATAAAGTGATTATAATGCGTAAAGCGGGCGGATCAAAAAATGGGGTGTGGCTGTGTTGGGTACACGGCCGTTTGTTTTTACGTGAATGCGTCTACGTTCACGTGCGCGGACGCCTTGATTATTATTTTACGGTCCCGACACCGCTTCACTCGATAATATGGGGTTTTATGTTTATCACTGGATTGCTAGGCCGAAATTGTGTTAAGGTTTTCTTAATTTTTTTTCACTAAACTCGTACAATCTCACCATAACCACGGCACACACATTATTTTATACACGCGATCGATTTATTTTTACAAGAGCTGTCGATTGAAACCTAAACGAGCGTCGTCGTTTCTTCTAGCCAAAAGTTATACTACGCGAAGTTATGAGACGCGGTGAAACGAACTCAAAATTGTGCTCCCTCCCCCCTCCCCCCGCGAAATGTTTCGCATTCGTCACTCAACGTAACATATTCTTTGATACCTTTGCAATCGAGTGTGATGTAATTGAATTTTGAATGTGGACGATATACGCGGAGCTGCAATGCCAAACTGTTCCTCAGATTTTGTTATCATCGGATTTTCTGGATTGCCTCCCACTATGGTCGCAAATTTAAATACGTATTCACGTCAAAAATATTTGAAGGCAGGGCTTCAGTGGTCGTGCCATCACGGCGAACCGGGTGTTATCTCTGCTTATCGGAGTGTGGGCCTTCGCGTTTGGTTAACGCACTAGACGTCAGAGGTCGGCGCACCTCACAAGGATACTCCAGTTTTTTTACATTATTGTATTCCGTCACTTATAGATCCCAGCGTTTCATTTCATTACGGAATACAAGAGTATCGATGCCTACTAACCTCACTTCAAACCACAATGTTTTCAGTTATCTCCCGTATAAACGCACATCCTCCGAACGGTTCTCTTATTTTTACGTCTGAAGCTACTGCCAAAAAATTTCACACAGTGATCAGCTGGCTATAAGATACGTTTCAACGAGTGCAAGTAAATTTCCAACACATGTTGCCGAAGTACGTGGCGTGGCGTAGTTCGTCGGTTGCGAACAGGACCCTCGACTTGAATCCCTGTCAAGGCGCGTATATCAGGAGCATACAGCAGCCGAGATTCGCGGAACACTGATTGCGCTGCGATGTGTAGTGTATTCACAGTTTCTTCACACTTTTTGATACAAACCTTTGAAAAATCACCCCATGTGTGACACGTTTAGAGATTTGCTAAATACGCCATTTATCACAACCGTTGTATACCTCTGCTAACATAAGAGTATATTATTATTCGTTAAATTAAAGTTTCAATTTTGCATTATTTATAAATTATGATATTTCATTTTTAATAAGTATGAATAAAAACAGCGAGAAAATGTGTGTTGGTGGCGTCTAGTAAGAAATAGTTCTCATGCAAAATATTATTACAACTGAGTGCGCACGAATTCGGTGCGTTATCCTTTGGTGTAGCTTTCTAGAAATAGTTGAGATTAGTTCGTACGAGGCTGAGGAATATCCTGGAAGTATAACTTTACCAGGGATAATAGTGGCAATCACAGCTTCCATATGTAAAGACTGTCGCTGTGGTCGAGTAGGTAGCGCACCGGCCTTACACCAACGCAATTCGGGTTTGAGTCGCGGAGGGTCGTCCCCGTTTTTGTTTTGCAAAAGTGGGAAACGTGGTGTGAACGTGTCCGCTCGGTTGCCGGCGGGTTTTCTCGGGGATGTTCCTGTTTCTCCCCGACCTTGCGTTCCGTCGCTGCCGCATCTTCAGGTCAGCTTCGCCCCGCCCCGGGATGCACCATCCGTATAGGCTGTTCACTGTAAAATGAGCACTTTTGAAAGCCCTGCTTTAGATCTACTTGTATACACGTTGCGTGTTCTTCCGCCTTATGTAAAATTAACATTGCCATGGGCCTCCTCACTTTATCCATGCGTCGGTCAAGTGAAATAGTGAAATTATTAGAAAAATTAATATTGCATAAATCCGCTAATTTTTTCACTTCAATGCATTGCAAAATACAGAAAGCGAGAGAAATAATTTAAGTTATAAGAAATTGTCACCTAACACTTTTTGTTCGACGTTAAGATATGGAACTACTTTCCCTCCATCGTGACCAACTTTACTGGACTCATATCACTCTGTGCGTCCGTTAAAACATATGCAGGTAGGGGCAGTTACTTTTTTCTAAGGTTCATTTCTAAAGTGCTCACTTCATCGTGAATATCCTTTATCATGATTTAACAGTAAGATGAATTTATCCCCGAGGATCTACTAGACAAAAGATCGTACCCTTATCTGAACTATTAATTTTGGTATACCTACGCGTGGAATCTATGTTTAAATTAATGGTTCAGTTAATGACTCGCCCCTCCCCTCTCACCAAAAAGAAAAATCATTTTAACATGTGTAACTCATGCAGACCCAGAGTATAGTCTATTCGCTGTTTCTTCACGCTTTTTGAATCAAACTTTTGAAAAATCACCCTACGTATAACGTGTTTAGCTATTTCCTATATATGTAATGTATGACAAACGTTTTATACCTCTGTTAAATAAAAGTATCTTATATTTTGTAAAATTGAAAATTTGACACATATTAAATTTATTAATAATAATAATGATAATATTTCATGCATAATAAGTATGAATAAAATCAGTGTTGGTAGCGCCTAGTAAGAAATAGTTCTCATGCAACATATCATTACAACTGAGTGCGCACGAATTCGGTGCGTTGTCCTTTGGTGTCATTACTTGGTTAAGCTTAGTTTGCACGAGGCGGAGGAATATCCTGGAAGCAGAACTTTAGCAGGGCTTCAGAAAAGTGTGAAGTAATCGTGAATGGATTATAAACAATTGTGTAAATAACGTACAGAAAGTATATTTTTGTTCGGTATTAAGTTACCCTGCGCGGCGCAGTGCTTAATGACCTCTCTGTGGGTAAGTGATTATTATAGGCTGTTCACGGTAAAGTGAGCACTTTTGAAGCCCTAGTTACTTTTTCCTTTCAACAATTTTTTTTATCATTTAACCACATTTAAAATAAATATTGACATGTAAGTAATAAACAGTGTGTATATTCCACCGCACCCGGGAGTTAACTTATAATGCTAAAATTAATTATATTAACTATTATTACAAAAGAGAGGGCTTTCAAAAGTGCTTATACTATCGTGAATAGCCTATACACCGTGCTACTGTTCCTAGTTATGGACGTATCATATCATTATAGCCGAACACGAAGCCTACGACTCATTGGTCCTGATAAAGAAACTAGTGGTTGCGACTTAAGTAATCGTGCAGGGTGCACAAAATACGCACTCACCTTGTCGCAACATTGAACTTCTTATCTGCCAATACGACTTTATAAACTACGTGGATATAATTCGAAGTTTGAGTACTGTCTATGTAAAAAAAAAAAAATAGTGCTTTGAAATGTTTGTATACTTTATCTAACCAGTTTGTAAGGCATTTTTATTATTAAAATTGGGGAAGTAGTTTATTCATATAAAAATGATTGTCTTTTGAAAATTAAGATATAAGTAAACGCGTTAATTATTGCTGACCATATGACGTCGGCAGTTGCATGGTGTGGGGTAGGTCAGTGTTGAGTTCATGCGCAGAAGACTAAAAATCAGTCTACCTCATTTTCGGTCTGTGAAGGTTGGTGGTTGCACTGTCCACGGGGTTTTTTTCCGCCAGAAAAAGAACCTTAATAAATTTGCAATCCCTCGTACTGTGGACGAATACACACTTTCTTGTCGAACCTCGAAAACGAGTCCTGCATTTCTTTCTCACGCCAGATGCGCTGCAGCTGAACGCGTCCCAGTGGCTGCTTGCTCCCAGCGCAGCGCACGCAGCGCGCGCAGCGCCGCAGCCATTACCCCTTTCACTCTCGATTATTGTCGTCACAGTTCGCCTCGGAGCCCTTAGCCGCCCGAGCACGGCAGCTTGTTAGTGGAGTGACACCTGCGAGTACCCCGCGAGTGAATTTCTCTATCCCGGACGCTTAATTAAGCGTGCTGCGCGCTGTCGCTTGGGAATTGCGCATCTGGTGGTTCCCTCCTCCCCCTCTTCACATTTCCCCAATGCATTTAATTCACCTGCCTCTCGACTCTGCCTTTGCGCCAGGAATTTTTTTTTCTACGCTCAATCGTTTAAAAGCGTTGCCTCGTACTAACTGCGGTGGTACCCGAAATACTCGGAAAAAAAATCGCCGAACGCCCACTGAAGTTTGATGTAGACGGCTGTGTTCCATTTATTCGCTGTAACATTACCATGGTGTCGATGCAGACGTTAGGTGTGCTTTGTTGTGTTACTTTACAGTTACCAATTCCAGATTTCATCAATGCCAGTTAAGGACACACCACCTAAGTCATCCTAACACGCTGGTGTAGTAACTTAACCCTTTAATTAAATAAAATTACAGATCAAACAAATCTTTTGTTGCGCACTGTACTGATATCCAGACGACTCTTTGTCTTCCATCGGGACCAATAGAAATCGATCTGTGCTTTATGTTACTGGTAGTCGTGGTTTATGAGGCTGCGGTACATAGATTCAGCAGCGAATGTCGTCTTCCACATGTAGGAAAACTTTCCCATTGGACGGTATGTTCTGCAATGTACAGTGCAGGCAATTCAAGCCACTTCATATGCAACGTCCCAGATGGAGTCTTAAGACAGGTATAGATATAGTGTTTATATTATCCACTGATCACCATTAATAAACAATCATTGTCTATACTGGATATACGTGTATTATACGTTACTCGATCGCAATTAGGGCTTCTACTCTTGTTGGTTCCGCGTACTAGTGTATACAGCACGTTAACAGAGGCAGACTGTACCGGAGTGGAACGTAGGTCAGTAGTGGTTTCTAGAAGTGACGACGGCCAATCACAGTGATGATGCTGCATATACTAATTGCAAGATCAAGTTTCCAGTTCATGGCATATTTTGCTGAGCATCTACGTGTAACCCAATCGCTGTCTGAAATGCCATGAAGTTAATTTTTTATGTTAAATATATTTTACGTGTATGATATACCGTGATGTGTATTGCTGCGGAAATGTGTGTGTATACAGTATATATTCATGTACTGTACGTTACTACCTGGACATCATCTAGTACCAAAAAACTGAACTTCGGATAAGAATTCAGTATAATATTCTCTACAAATTCAGAAATATAAATGTATTTAAAGTTCAACGTCTTATTTGTGAAGCTTTCTTTGATTGCCCATTATACATTGTAGTGGTACTACAGGATATTTACTAAAGTAAGGACTATTGTTTTATTTACCTATTAATTTTAAGGTATCGTTTATAATATTCTAAATTAATTTATTATTTTTTTATTTCCCTTGAGTTTAGTTTATAATCATTAGTACCATCTTCCAGGTATTTAAACATTATTTTTTACCTTTGTTTATATTAACATTTGGTTTCACTCTTATAAAAACTTCATAGATTTGGATTCTCATAATATTTCTCCCTGTACGAAATTTTAATCACGGCCTAAGAGGTTTTAATTTTGAACTCTATTTTTCACTGAATTGGCATGTTAATTACTGACTTTATCTGAAATCTCCGGATGATTTTTTTGACTTTTGGAAGCTTTATAGCTAACAAAGGGACACTCTCCTACTGGATTTCAGAATGGGCAGACGCTTTTTGTTAGGGCGTAGCGGAATTTAGTTTAATTATGAGAAAGTACTACCGCATCATAATGTTAGGCACGTTGGAGAGGCTTGAAGTGATTAAATGTGCGCGGGCGATATAAGAAGAGGAGTGTAAGAAGTATCATTCTTTGAGTGTTAAATTCTTAATACGCCAACGATGACAGAGATGACGCCAATGCTGACTCCAAGCAGCAAGCCCTTAAAAAGGGAATATAATGTGTTTTCTTGAATCTATTTAATCATTTTGGAATTTTTTTTAAAGAGTAAAATAGTACAAATACTACGAATGTTCGTTATTTTTTCTCTTCGGACAATTGACAGTGTCCTGAATATAGAACTCTCAATTTGTTCTTTGCTGACCTGGATTACTGTTTCAGAAAAAAATGTCATCTATTTCGTTACTACGCAACAAGAATTGTTTCTAAAATGAATTGATTTATTTTCTTATATTTTGTGAGGGATTTGGTATGAAAAGAAATTTTCTGCTAAATAATCTGAATGTAAAGGAGTGTTTTAATGTACAGATTTATGTTGTTTGTGTTTGTTTCATGTCTACTGTCTCAATATCTGCGACACCTGTTTTAATTAATTCCACCACTTATTGCATCTTTCAAAATGAAACCATACTTATTCACTGATTTAGAACAGTTTTGTTTTTGTGTCTTGTTAGTTTTAAGCTCCTTCTAAGTGCCCTACTGACGGTTGCATTGATGTTTGAAAACTTGGCAATTTACAAAGGATTCTTTCATGAATTTCATACAGTGGTATAACTGTTTATTCCATCAGTATTTATATGATTCTCTATAGAATTATTTGGAAACTCTTCGTGAAGAATGTAGTTGACTGATGTTCATACATATCAGTCAATTATAGTTGTAATATTTTGCTGCAAAAATGTTTTAAACTTCATCCTCGGTAGCAAGAATCGAGTGATAATTGTCTTTTTTTATGAGAAGATGAATTGAAGAATAAAATTGGTAAAAAGAATTTCGGCTTGCTAATTCCACATAATCTCTTCACATCATATTCTACTGAAATGCCACATACTGTATCTTATTTCCCTTATTGTTTGTATGTTATATGTTTCTTTTCTCCCTGGATTGTGTTGTATTAATAGGTTCCTCACTGATGTAAATATTAAATATTTAGTGGGAGTTTTGTGTAAAGAAAACGTACGCCTTATGCATTTTCAGTCGGTTTGACCTGGTGACCTATATTTGTCACGGTATCGGATCACACCTACACAGCATTGTAATCATCTACACATAATATCTACACACGCATCGCATTAAAAAATCCCTCTAAACTACATTCTCGAGTTTTATAGAAAAACAATACAGTATGTTACATAATCATTAGTTACGGTTTTAGAAATACAAAATATCTGCAACCAGACATCGTTCCTTGACTAAAGTAATATCTATGTATTTTACAATAGTATATTTTGGATTAATTTTTCCCATTTATGAGGGGTTGCAAATTTTTTAAACATTTACTTTTCAAGTATGGTTTGTGAAGGTACACATTTTCCGCATAGTTTGAGGTATAGATTTTTTACAAGATAATTTTGTGATCTTGAGCTTGAGTCATATCTGCTACATTGAATTATTGTATTACGTGTTAATTTAAGCTTTTAAGAATATGAAAAAAGTACCTCCATAGTAATTAAGGTATTTGGCTTATCCTTTAAGAGAGCCTATTCATACCAACTTGATGTACAATTAAAAATATATATTTATAATACGTCAATTGTAAATAAGTAAAGGACTGCAAAGCATTTTCTAAACGTTTCTTCTAAAGTGTGATACCTAGCAAACAATATTAAACCACATTTATGGTTACGCTACAAAATACTGACTTCCATTTCTGTACTGAAAAAAATATTTGTACTGAAATATTCTGTAGTTTTTTTATTACAATATACATAATTGCTTACAGTGAGACCTAGGACATCTAGGGAGGCCCTGAAAAGCTTGAAACAACAAGGAATGAATAAAAAAAATAGCCATGCTTGCTAGTGGAGCCGAGAATTAACGGTTCCGCATGTTCATTCGTTTAAATCGCATCGTGGATGTATGGTTGTGGTTCAATATCTCGTCTGCAGCGACGTCATTAGAGACGGAAACAATGTATCTATAGGTTGTTAACGGTAAAATGAGCACTCTCGAAACCCTGGCTAAGAACTACTTGTATGCACGCTGTGTATTCTTCCTCCTTATATAAAATTAACATTGCCATGGGCCTCATCACTTTATTCATGCGTCAGTCAAGTGAAATTGTGATGTTATTATAAATGTAAATATTTTACAAATTTTCTAATTTTAATACTTCGATGCATTAAAAATAAACAGAAAGCAAAGAAAATAATTCAAGTCGTCGCAAATGGTTACTTAACACTTTTTATTCGATGTTAAGATATGGAACTACTTTCTCTCAATCGTTGCCAACTTTCCTCTGCGCATGTCACTCAGTGCGCCCTTTAAAATACATCCAGGTAGGGGCAGTGATTTTTTTCTAAGATTGATTTCAAATCGTGAACAGTCTTTAACGGAAAGAGCCGTGGCCTGTTGTAAGGAACCACCTCAACATCTTCTGGAAATTATAAGAAAACGAAATCAGGATGGCAGGACGAGAATCCACCCTCCGCCCTCCCGAATGCGAGTCCGTTGTGCTACCACTCTGCCGCGTTGCCAGGTTGGAGTTCTGTTATGTTCACGATTTCACTTCACTATCTGGCAGCACCCTGAAATTCGGCGTCCTGTACATAATCAAGTTATGACTTTCGGCCGGTTTTTATTGGCTTCCGCAGCAGTGAGTATCCGTTTTACTTTCTGGCCACGGTGGTGCAGTAGCCTGACTACTCGCCTCCCACCTAGGCGAAAAGGGTTCGATTTCCGGAGGGGTCGCTCCCGATTTTCGCACGTGGGAATCGTACAGGACGATGCCGTTGGTTGGTGGGTTTCCTCGGGAGTGTCCCGTTTTTCCCGCCCTTGCGTTCCGGCGCCGTTACATACCTCGTCGCCCTCATCGGTTCTCAAGACTTCGTCGCTAAAATCTCTACTCTACCTGGTTTTGGCGTGACTGGGCCATCCTGTCGTCAGGTGTTTTCTGTTGGCTCAGAGTTTTCAAGGAAGTCCCGAAATATAAAAAAAATGGGGTTTGGCTGTGTTGCGGACACGGCCGTATGTTTTGCGTGAATGCGTCTAAGTTGACGCGCTCGGACACCTTCATGGTTTTTTATGTTCCCGGCACCGCTTCACTCGATCATATGGGCTTTCATGGGTACCACTGGATTGCTTTAGAGATGTTTTTTTCCAACCGTATACGATTTCTGTATTTCGACTAGGCTTTTTGAGGAGTATAGGCCGACATTTTTTACATTGAACTCGTACAATTTCACCATAACCACGCCACACAAATGTTTTTTAAAAACGCAATCGATTGAGTTTCGATCGACAGCTCTCGTCAATATCAAACGAGCGTCGTAGCTTTTCCTAGTCAAAAGTTATACTATGCGGAAGTCATGAGGCGCGGCGAACGTAACGTATTCTTTGAACCTTTGGCAATCGAGTAGTGTAATTGAATTTTGAAAATAGACGATAAAATCGGAGCTGCAATACCAAACTGTATCCCCCGATTTTGTTAACATGAGATTTTCTGGATTGCCTCCCACTATGATCGCAAATGTATAGCCGTATTCACGTCCAAAAAAAAAACTAGCCCAATAGCGAGAGCAATGAGAACACCCATGTGTTTAAAGCGCATTCTGTCTTACAATAAAAAAGGCAAGTTTTGCTCATAAGTAAGTTGACTCTCGCGAGGATCCGAACCCTGCTCGCCTCGGGTTGCCTGGCGTGACCGATCGACGGAGGAGAGAGGCAGCCTGGTCGGAGGGAAGCAGTCGTCGAGACGTCTCTGCTGGGCGTATCGGGTACGAATCTCTAGAGAAGTGTTGATGGCAGGGGAAGCTGTCACGGGAGCTCGATACCAACCCCCTCATCCACCACCCCAGTAACCACAGAGTGTCGTCGCTTTGTATCGCTTCTCACCCCCCCCCCTCCCTTTTCCAGTCTTGGCCGACGTCGTATCACCCGCAAGCCGTTGAAAACAACGGCTGTCAAGTGTAACGAGCGGGACGGCGTCTGTCAGCGCCGCTGTTATAGAGGCAGCTCCTCTTGGAGCGCCGTCTCTCCCAAGTCGGCGCTCCTGCGGTGGGAGCGGCTGACGAGTTTGGCAGATGCTAACGCGCTCTCCGGAGACGCCTCTGTGAACCTGCTTCAGTCGCCTATTCACGCTGAAGTCAAGGGTACAATGCCTACCGGCTGGCAGCTGCGAAATGTAAATAGGACATCCCATGTTAAGAGTGAGATGAACCCCCGCTTTTTTTGTGAAATAGTTGTTTGTGCGAATACGCGTATCTCGGTAAATAAATGTTCTGCAAATACGGCTTTTTGTCAGAAAAGATAAAAAAAAAAAAAAAAAAAAAACCTTATCTACCCCCCCACCCCCATATTGTCTTACTTTCGTTATATTGAATGTGTTACTAGAGAGAAAAAAAAAGTGGAAATGGTCAAATATCGCATTTTTAAAGCTTGCCTATGCAGTTTCCTTAAGCGACAAGAGAAAAGTACAAAGATACAAACGTAGTTTAATCTGGGGCTTTCATCGTGTATAATAAAACCCCACTGTTACAGATCTAATTTGCACAGTACAGCGTCACGACGGAACACACTGCACCCTTTGCGCGTAGGAGCGATGAGGCACTAGGCGTGCGTGTTAGTGTCGCCCGTATCGCTCCCTCGCTTCTTTATTGAACGCGTGGTTCTTACGGGGGTCCATCCCACTCGTAAGGAAATTTCGCCTCAGTGCGTTAATTTTAAGGATAGGGTTTTCAAACAAAATGTGATCTTCACAAATATTTCCATAACATATTTAGCCTGTTTGGGAGGAATGTTTTTAAAATTTATGTTTTCCAAAAAATTATACATATATTGTCTATCTATATTTGAAATATACGCTCGTAGGAATCTTCGCCTGAAAATCAGTGAAGTATAAATTTAGTTTTAAACGCCTATCTGTAAAATTAACGTACTCGGGGTGACATTTCCTTAAAATTATCGCAGCTGCCAGCCTGTAGACAGTCCCCGTAAGATTTTCACCACGACACCCGTATACCATATGGGCACCTATTTATTATTACTATTACCTTAGTTTTGAAAAACTTGTACACCTGCGTATAGACTGTTCACGGTCAACGCAGAACTTTTGAAATCAACTTTTGAAAAATGTCACTGCCCCTACCTGCATGTATTTTGACGGACACACTTAAGTGACCCCCCAGTTTGGTTGGCTGTTATGGAAGGAACGTCATTCCATGACTTAGCTTTGCATTGAAAGTGTTACGTAACCATTTGTTGATATTAAACTATTAATTTCGTTTTCTGTTTTTTTTTTTTGTGCATACGCTTGTACGAATAAGCAGATTTGAAAACATTTACATTTCTCATAACTTCACAGTTTCGTTTGACCGACGCATGCATATAGTAGGCCCTTGGCATTGTTAGTTTTACACATGGCGGAAGAATACACAACGTGCGTACAAGTACATCTTAAGCAGGGCATTCAAAAATGCTCAGTTTACAGTGAATAGCTGAAACTAAATTTCATTCTTTAGTTTGGTAAGCAACGAGTATGTAATGAAATATTTATTGTTTCATAGTATATCTTTCTGCTGTAAAAAACCACTCAATTTTTAAATACTTCGCTGAGCATGACGAACATGTAAACACTAGCCACAAATATGATTAGTGCCATAGGCCTACAGGCTCCGTACGGTAAAATGAGCACTTTTGAAAGCCCTATTTGCATACATGTTGTGTATTCTTCCGCCTTACGTAAAATTCACATTGTCATAGGCATCATCACTTTATTCATGCGTCGGTCAAGTGAAACTGTGAAATTATTAAAAATTAAATATTTTACAAATCCCCTCATTTTTTTAGGCCTGTGCCATTTTTCTAGGGTTGATTTCAGAAGTGCTCACTTTATCGTGAACAGCCTTTAGGCACATGTGAAGCTGGCCGCACTTCCTAACACAGCGGGCAATTAACATACGTTCTTCGGTGCTGCTGGTGAGTTCTGAGTGGACGGGCGAGAAAAGTGAAGACGTTATAAGTAGCAAAAGGCAGAAACCATTGGAAAGGTTCGCTTCTTCACGCTGCGTAAAATTACATCAAATTTATTACTTTAATGTTCGAACAAGTACTGGTTACGAAATGTAATCTACGTATAATAAAACATAGTAATAATCACAGAAGTAAATTCTGACTTAGCAAACGAAAAGTTGGTTTTTTTGCGATAGCTTTTGGATTACGGAAATACCATCCGATGCGCGTAATATTTCAATGCTAGCAACAGAGCAAGTAATAAAAAGACAAAGAAGGAAACGTTTGCTTGGTATCTGTTCATCGCGGTAGCATTGGTACGGGCCTGATAACTTTATTTCAAGTGTGATGGAAGTAAAACTACAGAATTGTTACACTGTAAAAGTATTACATATATGCATATTCATAACATAAGGCGAATAAAACCAAAAGCACTTACTTTAAAGGCCATAAATTTAAACATTTTACTCGCAATACTACCTGGTGTTGAAAAACGACTTGTGTTAATTCATTTACAACGTAACTGTATTCCTATATACCAGTATGTACTTCCGAGCAGTGATTTTTTTTTCCAAATGTTTGTTTTAAAAGTTATTACTTTACCGTGAATAGCATTTACTGTGCTGTCTTATGCGTAGTGAAGTGGATTCAATGGGAAATCGATATTTCGTTCGTAGTAACTTAATATATACATTAAAAATTATTATTTTTTAACTATACGAGACGGTGTTTGTTAACTTGTGTGTATTTTTTATTAAATAAATTTTCTTAGTGAGGACATAAAATAGGGTTGAAACAATGAATTGTACACTTTCGCAATACAACTTATTTGCTTTTACAAATAGAAAAGCGTCTGAAATAAATGTTAAATAATAAGCATTTTTCTTTCATAAATGCTTAAAAAGAGCGAGGGCATCGCCTTGAGGAAGAAGAAGAAGAATGTGTAATACACTGGAAAAAGAAAAACCTGCAGGCTGCGGATTACCGGTTACACAAGCCACTTAATATTCACCTTTCGATCAAATTTCCCTTATGTGTCATGGGTGGGCTGTGACAGTGATGCTGTTCACTAAACAATGAGCCAGCATCATCGAGTGCCTCAAACTCTACTTACAACGTGTTTACACATCTTAGTTAAAACGTTTGTAATAATCCCATAATGTTGTCATTTTTTGATCGCATTCCATCTGAATACCTTTTCAAAGGCACACCAAAAATTATTGTTAATGGCGGGGGAAGAGGGGATTGATTTCGGTAATGAATATCGGCACTATTTGTTTATAGACTGTTAACGGTAAAATGAGCACTTTTGGAAGCCCTGCTAAAGATTTACTTGTATGCACGTTGTGTGTGTTATTCCGCCATATTTAAAATTAATATTGCACTTTATTCATCTGTCGGTCAAGTGAAACTGTGAAATTATTAGGAAAGTAAATATTTTACAAATCTGCACAATTTTACATTTCGACGTATTAAAAAAAAAAAAAAAAAGCAGCGAAAGAAATAATTTAAGTTACCACAAATGATTACCTAACACTTATTATTCGACGTTAAGATATGGAACTACTTTACCTTCATCGTTACCAACTTTGCTGGGCGAATGTCACTCGGTGCGCCCATTAAAATATATGCAGGCAGGGGAAGTACCTTTTTCCTAAGGTTAGTTTCAAAAGTGATCACTTTTTCGTGATCAGTCTTCACCCGGGATTGTTCCTTTACAAGTTAAAAAGAATACTTAGTGTTTGTGAAACGTCCCAAATTTGGCACGTATACCATTTCAATATCCTGAAAATATAGCAGTATTAAAATTAATTGATTTATTTTTTCCACTTCTCACCATACGGATAACTTCCTGACCTATATAACGGTATCTCTCTAAACAAAGAATTGCGATTTATAGGGTGTCTAGAAGTCTGCTTGGGATTTAAAGATTCTTACGGGAAAACTGATTGAGCCAGTTACCTGCTGTTTTAGCACATTAAAATAAAACTCTGGCAGTAATTTGCTGTCTTTAGTGGACATCAATGTGGGCTCTCTCGATAGTATGGAGAACGTCAAAACGATTTTCCACGTCTTACCACGGGTCTTAAGGTCAAGTCCATTAGCTAGCGTTCGGAACACACACAACATTGGGGCTATGTCTGGCCAATCCATCTTCCTGGGAATGGGCTGTATATGTAAGCGCGTATCTACATACGCAACATGTTCACGAATCTATTCCTGTTTATTGACTGCATTGGGAAAAAGAAGGGTCCTACAACATGGTCATGCATTACACCACATATCACATTAACATTCGGGCTGTCGCGTAGCTGCTCCCTATAATCATGTGGATTTTCGGCGTACCATGTGTAGATAGTATGCCCGTGAACTTGAGCTTATACATGAAATTATGTATGGTCCAATTTTTTTTTCAAGACTTACCATTGAGGTCAAAACGCGTCTAGTATTTCTTCTGCTAATTGTAGACGTGCATGCGATGTGGTCACCTGTTCTCAACTCTTGCATAACAGGACTTGTATACTGTTACGAAGTATATTACGAGTATATACAATATATATAAAGTATATATGATCTGTTACGAAGTATATATAAGTATATATACAGAAATATACTATACTCCGCATAAGAAAGGGCTAGGGCATAGCTGAATGACAAAATATGATATGGCAGAGCAGTACTGTGTATGAGGGGGTTTAAACACGGTTCCGGAGGCTGTTCTAGTCGATCAGTTAGCGGCGATCGGACACATCCATTCTGCGATCTTCCCTTGGTGATGGCCCGACAAGGAAAGACGACGCGCGCAGCCTTTGTGCTGGCCTATATCGGCTCGTTGTTTAGACATACTCTTCTCCTATCGCCGAGCTATATCGGTTCGTTGTGTAGACATAACTCTTACGCGATCGCTGGCCGGTGGAGAGCATTTCTGCTGTTGACTTTTTTTTGCGATTGTTGAAATTCCTGGCGTCCTGGTTTCATATGAAGGTGTGAGGCCGCGTTCAGGTGGGCCGTCGCGCGAAGGCTCGCCCACACCATCATAACAATGCACACAAGCCAAATGTCTTTATGTAGCACTCTGTACATGGCATCAGGAAGAACTGCCAATTCTCGGGAAGCTCAGGCCGTGTCCGAATCGGCAAATTTTGTAGACAAAATGATGACGTGGCCCGATTTTGTATACAAGAATGGTGACGCATTTGGTATTTCGTATTTTGTGTTCAGCGGATGTTAGCAAAAATACAAAATGACAAAATCAGAGAAATGTTTGTTTTTACCCTAAAAACACTTGCGCGAATGCGTAAATAAAATTACTTAAAAATAAATGTACATGAAATACACGGCATGTTTTAAAAAGCAAGTAAAAGTTGTGCTTTATATATATATATATATATATATATATATATATATATATATAATGTGTGTTTTTATTTGTGTGCTTATGTGTGCGTGAATAGTTTTTAAAGTCGTTATTGCATAATTTATTATTTTTATTAACGTATTTCTAGTATTCCAGTGATTGCAGAAATATTACGTCTGTTTTAAGCATAAAATTTTGATAAAAATATTTTGCACCGTTAGTGTTACCGCGAGTGCTGAATAAGTGACTGTCTCTGTGTGTGTGTGGATTTTTTTTAGGGCATCGTGCAAACATCTCGCGGATTATTTCGACATATACTTACATCACTTGCACTCGGTCGTCCACTTACCGTTGCGATCATGAACGCTGTGAGTTTGTAAGAAACGCCGTTGACAGTTTTCACTCGGCGGTTACATATTAAACTTTGTGCTGCAATTTCGTCAAATCTGGATAACTTATAAAAAAAAAGGCCATGTCACAACGCGCAATATATTATCATTTACGTTAGTTGGCCGCTTATGCCATATGCCGTAGGCAAAAAAATCTTCAAGAGTGTCATTCAATAGCTAGCTCAGTTAGTTTTCCCGCCAGAATTTTTCAAATCCCCTAGAAGACTTTGTAAAGAGTCACGTAGATGATCTCTATAATCGACGGTGAACCTGGAGGTATTGGTAGCGTGAAATGAGTTTTAAAAATTATGAAACGGCAATATTTGAAATACATCAAATTGCCTTCTCTTTCCGCTGGGATTAATTTGTATATAATGTCCACGGAAAATGAGCACTTTTGAAAGCCCTGCTTAGTGTCTACTTGTATACACGTCGTGTATTCTTACACCTTATGTAAAATTAACATAGCCATGGGCTTCATCGCTATAGTCAAGTGCCGGTCAAGTGAAACTCTGAAATTATTAGGAAAGTAAATCATGTATAAATCTGCAAATTTTTACACGCTGGGGCGTTAAAAAAACCAACAGAAAGCGAAAGATGTAATTTAAATCATCACAAATGGTTACCTAACACTTTTTATTCGACGTTAACATATGGAACTACTTTCCATCCATCGTTACCAACATTACTGGGCGCATGTCACTCAGTGCGCCCGTTAAATTATATGCAGGCAGGGACAATGACATTTATCTAAGGTTGATTTCAAAAGTGCTCAATTTATCGTGAACAGCCTTTAGTGTGTATCTTGAGGCTACGACCGGGGAGTTTAGGGGAGACAAGAAGAGGAACGATATATGACACAGCGGGGTCGTTTTAAGAAACTGTCTCTCCGCGCAGCATGCAAAGTACCTAGCGTGGTTTACGTCATGGCGGGGAAGGGACATGCCCGCGCTCTCGTGGAGCTTCAGGCCATGGGTTGGGGGGGGAGGGGGGGTGTGATACATGAAATATGCATAAATGATACCTCCGGCCGCAAGAATACGTGCGGCAACCGGCTTCTAGTGCGGTCTGGACCAAGCCCGGGCCTGCAGAGGGGGCCAGCCCGCACACGTGTGTCGATGTTCGACCGCCATCGTAATACCGCAACTTCCACGCTCGCATTTATCATATATGGAGAGTGCCGCTCCGCTTAAACCACACATGCTCTCGTGTTGCTGCCATTTCGATATACGCTGTTCACGGTAAAATGAGCTCTTTTGAAAGTCTTGCTTACGATCTACTTGTATGCACGTTCTCTTCTTCCGCCTTATGTGAAATTTGCATTGCCACGGGACTCTACACTGTTCATGCGTCGGTCAAGTGAAAAGGTAAAATCATTAGGAAAGTAAATATTTAAAAAATGCTAATTTTTACACTTCGAGGCATTAAAAAAACAAAAAGCAATAGAAATAATTCAAGTTATCACATATGCTCACCTAACACTTTTTATTCGATGGTAAAATATGGAACTACTTTCCATCCATACCTGGAGAATGTTTGACCCCTCCCTCCTCAATCTATAGCTCAATATTCGTCTTAATTGTTATTAAAGTCTTCTAGTGCACCGATTTCTTTACCTGTTGCCATTATGAGCAAATAGCGTTAGTATATCAAACTGGACCTGATAATGCCAACAATTTCGATTATTTTATTCTGAGAGTAGTCTTCCACAATATAGTTTAATAAGTATATATATTTAGTACTCATAAAATACGTATATCTGCTTTGATATGGTGGCATTACAAAATTCCCTTCCATTACCTTACAATGCATGTCATATCATTGATTTCTTGAAATAATCTGTTCGTCGAGGGGCACTCCAAGAAAGAGTTCGCTAATTTACCACATCATTGTATATGCGTACTGAGAAGGCACAAACTGACATTTTTTTCCTTCATAAATCCATGTTATAGTCTGCAATATTCGCACTTTTCGAAGTAAACTTTCGAAAAACAAAAACACTCTCTATATGACGTATTTGGATGTTTCCTAAATATGCCATGTAACACAAGTTGCTGTCAAAATACATAAATGAAAATCGGTTTTGGCTGTGTTGGGGACACGGCCGTTTGTTTTGCTTGAATACGTCTACGTTGACGCGCTCGGAAGCCTTGCATTTTTTACGTTCCCGGCACCGCCTCACTCGATCATATGGGGTTTTATGGGTATCACTGGATTGCTTTTGAGATGTTCTTTCCAAACGTATAAGATTTCTGTATTCCGACTTGGCTTTTTGACAGTGTAGGCCGACATTTGTGTTAAGTTTTCTTAATTTTTTTTCCTTAGACGCATACGATTTCACCAAAACCACGCCACACAAACATTTTTAAACACGCAATCTATTGATGTTGACGAGAGCTGTCGATTGAAACTTAAACGAGCGCCGTAGTTTCTAGTCAAAAGTTATACTACGCGGTCCCACTCAACGTAACATATTCTTTGATCTTTTGGCAATCGAGCGTTGTAATTGAATTTTGAATGTAGACGACAGATTCGGAGCTGCAATGCCAAACTGTATCCCCCGATTTTGTTACCATCGGATTTTCTGGATTGCTTCCACTATGATCGCAAATTTAAAAACGTAATGACTTCAAAACTTAATATAAATCCCACAAGGAATTTTGCCAGATACATAAAATCATAGGAAACAAAAACAAAATTTTAGAACGAATTGTCAAACGAAACACTGAAAAGATAGCACAGAGGGACACTAGACGAAGACAAAATCTCTTGCAAGGCTGGAAGACACAACAATAAAGACACAGAATAACAGAGTAGGCTTTCTTAAAAAATTGACAACATACTGTACACATTTTATGGGCTACTGTAGAATGCACACGTAAAATGATAGTATTTGTACTTCTCGAAAATTCCGCTTCCGTAATTGTAGCCAGCTAAATCGACGTAAAAATAAGTAGTATAGTTTGAAAGTATTTAATGCATCATAAATTATATATTTTTTTGTAATTATCACGGTGTTGGTGCTAAAATTGGCTATCAGATTTTTATCCATTACCGATAATTGTAAGTATTTTTTGCTTAATTTTTTTTTTACATGAGACCTGATATTTGAAATTCCTTTGTGCCCCAATGATATAATAGGCGTAAACATAGTCGAGTCCTCATTAGGCCCTAAGTCCCTTTGTGAACAAGAAATGTAAAGTTCTTTGAGGTAGCTAATAATAATAATAAAACACGAAACACTTCATGAAAGTGCACGCTATATTTAGCTGTATTGGTTATAGACTAAGTAATAATTTTGTAACACCTATCTAATGATTTATATTGTAATAATTGTCATTAGTTAATCTTATAGTGTACAGAAAAGGAAAATTTATATTCGGCCAATTCCTGTTGTAAGATTTCTGGCATACCTTGGTGCAGCTTTCTGGATTAGAATATGCGTTCGTATCCAAGTTCATATCAACAGAGGTTCGTGTTAAAATTTATTTTACAGTTAAGTGTATTTTCACAACTGTTTTATTTCGAATCGTACAGTTTATTTGGTAAAAAGGGGGGGGGGGGTGGTCCAGATATTTGGTATTGTTAACTGTTTTCAATGTTACAGGGGTAAAATGGTTTTATATATATATATATATATATATTATATTTATTTATTTTATTTATTTATTTATTAAACTCTGGGAGTCTGTTAACAAACAACACGTTAATTTCGCGTGACAAACCCAGGTCATTTGTATCACATTCATTATTCACTGTTGAGAGAACGCCTAAAAGCTGTACATCATTTACCAGTCATCAGTATTTTTTTTAGTAAGCGATCATCTCTGTGGTAAAGCGATGAGCAATTTTCTATGATTTCTGACGAAATACGTATTTGCACTGTGAATTCGATTAGCAGCAAAAATAACCAATAAAAATTTTTCCATTAAATGACAGTGTTCTTAGTACTCTGTCATATTCTCGCAACTACGACTGTGAATTCGCTACCCTACAGAAATAGGAACACTGAATTCTAACGGTACATCACGTGACAAATGTTCAGTCGATCATTGACCCCAAAAATTATTAACGTTAAATAACTTAACTTTTTGCAGCCCCGCCCAAGTTTTCTGAAATACGCACGTTTAATTATTTTATTTCTCAGGAAGATGGACTATTATAGTGCCATGCACACTTATTAACGTTTCAATGGAGAAAGTAGTGTGGCTGATTGTAAGAACTTTTTTTGTTACTATACAAGTAACCAACCAAACAAAGCTCCTTTGTAATCACACAGGAATCCAGTTGTGGGTAATTGTTTATTTTCAAATGCATGGAATTCCCAGTAGTTGGCGAGAAAGTTGAAGTTTGGATTTTTACGTTGCGCAGTTTTGCTGGAATGATAACGGGGGAACTCTGTGATCAGTAAGCCACGGACCTTTCGTTCCAACTCCCTTCCATTAGTTCACGTTCAGCAGCATGCCATTTAGGGGCATTCTGTCTACATTTTCACTATGTTAAGAATAGTATTGTGCAACTCATTTTATATATAAATTTTTAATTAAAATGTTTAATGAGACTTATATTGAGTAAAAACCATTAGATTGGAAATTAGTGTTAAATATGTATTTTACGGAAGTAAAATGAATCAAAAATTATTTTTTATGATTGTACTGTCATTAGTATTCTTATAAGAGTCACATTCTTATCATCTTCGTATTTTCTCCAACTCCATTTAATAACTTGTTTTTGTTTCTTTGGGGAAAAAATTATTTCGGTGAATAATTTATATCACAATATTTGTTGATTTCAGGTTAGAGAGATCTTTTTGTAAGTACTAAAACACACAATTTTGAAATGCACTCTTTTTTAAATATAAAAATCGACCAGTGAGTAATGGTAGACAAAATCAAGTTGGCGTGACGGAATTTAACTTGCCACAGGTAAGATATATTTTTACGAAAGTGGGATAACGTCGTGTGTTTATTTTCCCCTTTTCACAAGCTTACATTCTTCATCGGTGAACCAGAAAACGGAATGTTTCCTGGCACGCTTTTTTTTCCTTCTATCTTTGCTTTTGTTGCCAAGAAAACATCAAGGCAAACAGTTTGCAAGCAAAGTCACTTCCCCAAAAGAATTATTCTTTCCGCAAAAGGGACCATCATGCCACCTCGCATTTCCCCATTCGCCTTTCCGCTACCAAGTTTTCCATTTCCCCCCGCAAACACGGGTAACAGAGGTGACTCGCAGACTTTTCCTTTCTCCCTCTGCTTTCTTTTTTTTTTTTTTCTAAGTTGTCTCACGTTTCCTAATCGGATTCGTTCCCTTTTCGCTCCACCTCGTCCCCCCCCCCCCGACACCTTGGGGCTCACCTGGTCCATTTTCTCGTCTCCCACTTGGAGGGCTACGGCCTACCCGACCCAGGGAACAATATTCAGAGTTCCACGGCGGCTAACTTTACTTAGCAGTTGCTGGACGGCACGAGCCATTGGAAAGAGCGAGTTTATTCTGGGGGAAATCGGGTTGGCGGGGGCGGAGGTTGCATGGAACGGGGAAACTAACAACTTCAGCCTGAAGATGAAACACCTGACCCCACGAGCATCCGTTGCAGAACATCCTACGTCTACGTGCGGATTCAAACTCGAGTCTGCAACGCCTCTGTGCAGCGCTGTAGCGATATAGGATGTTCGTGATAAACTGAGCACTTCTGAAATGAATCTCTGAAAAAAAATGTCACTGCCTCCTCAAATTGCATGTATTTTAACAGGCACGCTGACTGGCGTGCGCCCAGTTAAGTTGGTATCGACGGAGGGGAAGTATAGGGTGTTCACGGTAAAATGAGCGCTTTTGAAAGCTCTGCCTTAGATCTACTTGTATGCACGTTGTGTATTCTTTCGCCTTATGTAAAGTTAACACTGCCATGGGCCTCATCACTTTATTCATGCGTCGGTCAAGTGAAACTGTGAAATTGTTGAGAAAATAATTATTTCAGTAATCTGCTCATTTTTAAACTGATGCATTAAATAAAACAGAAAGCGAAAGAAATAATTTAAGTTATATAAAATGGTTACTTAACACTTTTATTCAACGTTGATATATGAAACTACTTTCCATACATTGTTACCAATTTTTACTGGGCGCATGTCACTAAGTGCACCCGTTAAAATATATGCAGGTAAAGTCGGTAACTTTTTTCTGAGCTTGATTTCAAAAGTGCTCACTTTATTGTGAACAGCCCTTTGGTTAAATGTCGTAATGTTGAATTAAGTGTCAGGTAAACATTTATGAATATTGCAATTATTTCCAGTCTCTTTGTGTTTTTTCAAATACTCTTTTTAAGTGCAATTATTAGAAATATTGTGGAATGTTTACGTTTCTAATAATTTCGCAGGTTCACTTGACCTCATTAATAAAGTGATGAGATCCATGGCAGTGCTAATTTTACATATGGCGGAATAATACAGTCTGAATACAAGACGATCTTGAGCAGGCCTTTCAAAAGTGCTAAGTTTATCGTGATCAACCTTTAGTTGCTAAAGTGGGCATGAGTTTAGGAGGCTGTACTTACCCACTAGCAGCAATACGGTAGTGGAAAAATACTTGCGGTCGCTACTAATTATTTTCATGAAATAGATCCGGCCAAATGTTTTATGGTGAATACAAAATAAAATTTCTACTACGGCCTTAAAATGGCTGGTTAGTAATTTTTAACAATTAAACGTTTCTTCAAGTTTACCAACAAATAATTTTGTTAACAGTTTATTTTGGTTCACAAAATTAACATCTTTTTGTACTTCCTAGCAAACAGTTTTATAAAAAGGTGACAAATAAAAAATATCCCTTTTGTATTGTTAGAAAACGTTTGTCATACGTACGGAAAAAGAACACTAATCACAGAAATGCGGTGGACTAAGGCTACAAGTGAATATTGATGCTTAACACTGGACTGAAAATTCACAAGTGCTTCGCACAAAAACGACACCGTGTTATTCGAAGGACTGCGGTTGGCGTAGTGGATACAGTGCTTGCCTCCCACCAAGGTGAAAAGGGCTCGATTCCAGATGGGTCTGCTCCCAGATTTTCGCATGTGGTCGGTACAAAATAGTGCTATGGTCTACTTGCGGTTTATCCGCACTTTTTTAATCAAACATTTAGAAAATCACCGTACGTATGGCGTGCTAGGTTGTTCCCTACATATTTCATGTATCGCAAGCGTTATATAACTCTGTCAGGACAATACCACCTTATGTTTAATTATATTGAAATTTTACTGATATCTTATTAACTGTAAATGTGTGTTGGTAATTACTAGTAAAAATAGTTCTTATGTTAGTTGTTATTAAGCTGAGTGCTCGTGAATGCCGTGCGCTGTCCCTTTGGCGTAATTTTATACACTCGGTTAATTGTTTGCATGAGGTGGAAGAATATCCTGGAAGTAGAACTTTAGCAGGGCTTCAGAAAAGTTGGGAGTGGCCGTGAATGCACAATATATTCAGTTCCTAGGGTCCGTTTTAACAAAACGATTTTTAGTAACCACGAACATTTTTCTTCACCTTAGGATTCTGAAATATTTTCAAAGTGATATCAAGATACTTCTTATCTGTGTGTGTTTGTAAATTTCTGTCTTTCTTCATAACCTGGTTTGTCGGAGCTGCGGTTTTCCAAAAACTTGTTTAAAACTTTTCGAAAATTCAAACTGTCTAAACAAATCTACGTAGGCTTTCTTGAATCGCATTTCCTATTATCAACAGAAATGATACCTTTCAAGTCATTGTGAAGTTATTTTCGAAAATGGTGCCCTCCTTCGTTACGTTTCTGAAATCAGTGAACCTATTTAGCCCTTGCTAAAATTGAACATTAATTATCATAATTTCTGATATTTCCCCACCATTCTAGAAGTCAACACGTTTAATATTCAATAATGGTTACGAACTATGTCATTACCGAATCAGTCCAGACAGTAAAAATGCCGGACAAAAATACTTCGAAATCGAGATCTATCAAATATCAGGTCAACTTGTCACATGAAACTAGTGGAATTACTTGACCCATAACTGTTATACAGTATCTTGCGAAGACTTACGATACCTTTTTTTTTCTGTAATTATAAATAAGATAGGCTCATATATTTTTCCACCATAAGTTCTAGTTCAGGAAATACTCTATTGACTGCTGCCAAAATTATTATGTGATATATTTAGTGTACCTATTATGAATACTCCAGAATTTTGAAAAATTCTGTTTATTTTTTCAAGTAAAGAGAGGTAGGCACGCATGTTGCGCTTGTGAGAAGTAACATTTTCAAGCTTTTGACTTGTTTCTGTAATATGCACTCTTCAAGTTTGCCACCACTGGTACGTTTGAGATAGCCGAGTCGATTCTCAACACCTTGAATTTTTTAAGGGGCAAGTTATCAATTTAGATAATGGGGTCGGTAAGCGTGGTTTTTGACACATGTTTTTGTTAATTTATGAACAACTTTAGGTACACAGAAGTTTTTCATTGTGTGCCCAACCATTGGTGGCGTAGTTTTTATTACGTTTGTGTACTCGGTAACAAAATTAGATATCAATATATTCAACAAATTTAGCGTCTAGGCGAAATGAGCGTGATTTCTCTATTTTCCCTAAATAATAATGTATAACTTAAAAAATACGATAGAATGCATTTGCACATGTAATAGTTTCTTAGAGTGTTAAAATTGTTCAGTAGATACCGCTGTAAACATTTGTAACGGCGAGATACAGAAAACATTTTCGATAACAGAATGAAAATACACAAACGGTCGAACCATATTTTATCCCGGAAGATACCTCTTTTTATATTAAATCAAAGAGTATTCTGAACACGAAGGTACACGTGTCTCGTGGGATGACAGGGGAATGTGCGACGGAAAATAGAATTTACACGAGCAAAAAAAAAACGAGTTTCTTCTTGTTACGTCGAAAATTTTTATTTTTTCTCAGATCGGCACGGTTATTTGTTTCCGAGAAACGCGTGAACTGGTGTCATATTTCTGTTTAACGACTTCGAACAGTAGAACGGCAAGAGAGGCGCCGGCAGAGAAAAAAAAAAGACTCCCTTCGCGTCTAAAATAAAATCGATCAACATCCATTTTCTTCTATGGCCCATCCATAATAATAAGTACGGCTTTTAGGACCAGTCGAGAAGAGAAATAAATGTAGGGCTACTTGTTCCCTATGATGAACGACACCGATTTGTACTCATTCTTCAGTTTCTTGCTTTTTTTTTGTGTGTGTGAACAGCATCCTTGGGAGGAGACGTAAGGTACGAATCCTGAAATTCGTTATGTGTGTAGTACATGTATATATATTACATTTCTTTCGAGGAGCTACATCGAGGAGGATGAAGAATTACATTTTGTACAAATATGGGCGAGAAGGCGATGGGAAGAGATACTAGAGGAAAAGTAACAAGAGAGGCGAGAGGGGAAAATGAACGAGGGTAACGCGTGATGGAAAAAAGACACGCGCGAAAGAAAACTCGTAGTCGCCTTTTCATTCTCGCGCCTTCTCTCCCAGCACAGACGGAATGCCGTGGAAGGGAGGAACCCACCTACTTTGATCTGGCTTTAATATCAAATTCTTGGAAATGAAACTTTCTTCATTTCCTAAGAGTTGCAGACTTTATATTAGCGGAGAGCTAGAATGAGTTGTTATTTGCCGTTCTGTATCAAGAATTCTCCTCTCTCTTCCCTTCTCCTCTCTCTCTCTCTCTCTCTCCTCTCTCTCTCCTCCTCTCTCTCCCTCTCCCTCCCTCCCCTCTCCCTCCCTCCCCCCCTCCCTCTCCCTCCCCCCTCCCTCCCTCCCTCCTCTCCCTCCCTCTCTCCTCTCTCCCTCTCTCCCCCTCCCTCCTCCCTCCCTCCCTCCCTCCCGTCGCCTTGTTCTCCTACCGAGCTGTGCAACAGCAATTCACTGCTGCCCGACTCTAGCTTCGTACCGTAATAGACCACAGAGTTCCAGGCGATAATAAAAAGCTGGATAATAATCGTACGAAGTGAAGTGTATCTACGTCAAAAAAATGAATCGCGTTAGTAAAAATTATTGCGACAGTAAGACAAGCTTATTACTTCTACTGTTGATTCACTATGATTATAATATGCTTTAAAATAAGACTCCAAATAATATAGTTCATGATGCCTTATGATATCGCATTTCTATATTAAAGCTAGGATGTTTTCGCAAATATGGCCTGCTATATATATATATATATATATAATATATATATATATATATATATATATATAATAAAGTAAAAGCTGCTAATACAAGCTTTTTGAATTAATATTAGTAAGGTTTTGAGAGCTGCACTGAGTGAACCGGCTGTAAAATGATGCCGTAAATCGTATACGAACCCATTCTTCATGCAATTTGGGAAAAATTAACTTTTAAATGAATGATATTTCAGTAGATGCTACCTTTAGAATGTTGGTGTATTTCATGGGACATAGCCATGCGTATAACCTATCACAGTAGTAAATTAAGTTCTAACAAAAATAGCGAGTCTATGCTAACGCAGTGCGTTCGTGTTAATAACACCCAGAAGTTTGAAAACTTAGCTCAATGACAGTTACATGTGGCAAACGAAAATACGCCATATACACAGCATATAGTCCATTCATGGTTTCTCCTGATATTTTGAAACGCGCCTTTAAAAAATCACCACAGGATTGACATGTAAACGTGTTTTTTCAATAACTTGTATAACATATATGTATATATAACACTGTGATCAACTTTAAATCATTGTATCCTTTATTAAATGAAACTAACTCATTATATATCATAACTTGTAATATTAATTTCGTTATAAATACGAATAAAAAACAGTGAGAGCAGCGATGTGTTGGCAACTGCTAGTAAGAAATAGTTCTACCGCTTTGCATTTTATCTCCAAGTGCGTATTCGAGTATACGGAATGTCGTCACACATTCGGAAATTTGTCAAGCATTCGGAATGTTGTAAGGCATTCGGATAGACGTAATGTGCCCTCCGATTGGTTGAAGATCACGTGACCACCTGACGGACGGGCGACAGACGGATGCGACGGATGGTTGTGGCTTGAGCTTTAGAGGAAGCTGCATACTGGCGAAGTCTGATGAAGACACGATTGCTCCATGCGCTGCCTCCACTAACTGGTACAGTGTGCATTTTTACAATTTACTTCTGAAATTGAAAATTATATTAAAACATTAAAATTATATTTAAAAAATTAAACGTCCATAAATAAATGTCAGATATTGTAGAGCAGCTGGATAAACCCTTTTCCAGCAAGAATATTCAGAAGAAATACATTTCATATCTTTCCAGAAAATGTTTAATTTTCAGGAATTTTCGAGTATGTGTTTAACTGGAGAATACTACAAATACCTTGGTGCTAACGGCGGGTCTTTGCGACATTTAAAAGTATACGAGTCAGTCAGAGATTCATTAACAGTCAAAACATGTCTAGGCTTTTTCTATGTCAACATAACATGGTAACGATCACCGACGTATTTATGTGTAGAATATTAATATTTTTAATATTGCTGTTTGCGAAAAATTCTTTACTGCTCTTCACGCCTATGCCGGAACGGATTTGAAATACATCACATTCATTTGGGACCGATTGTGTTTGTTTTAATTTCATTTCATGCTCCGAGACTAAACTAAGTCGTAAAACTAATGGGCGAGGAACTAGGACGATTTGTTAATATTAAGAAATAGTAACGGTTTTCTTCCATAATGAGATAGAATAGAAGACAGCTTGGGGAGAAAACATTCCTCTGTACAACCACCCGGGGCTGAAATTACCACCTCCCAAACATGAGTTCCTCACGTTGAAGTGAGCGCTTTCGAAATATATATTGACGGGCGCTCTGAGTGACATGCGCCCAGTTAAGTTGATAACGATGGATGGGAAAGTAGTTCCGTATCTTAACATCGAATAAAAAGTGTTAGGTAACCATTTATGCCAACTTAAATAATTTCTTTCGGTTAATGTTGGGGGTTTTTTTTTTTTTTAATGCGTCGAAGTGTAAAAATGAGCACTTACTTTCATAAAAATTTAACATTTTCACTTGACCGACGCAAGAATAAAGTAATGAGGCCCATTACAATGTTTATTTTACATAAGACGGAAGATAGCACAACGTGCATACAAGTAGACACTAAGCAGGGCTTTCAAAAAGGCTCAATTTACTGTGAATAGCCTATAAATACGTCACTGCATGACAAAACGTGTCCGGTTTCAGTTGAGTCTCGGGGAGCCGATGGAGTTCATAAAACATCATCATCGCTGAGGATACCTTTATAATATCGTCTGTCGAGTTCGACTGTTGTTACATTTCTCGAAGGTTCGGCGATGATATCTGACCACGGCATTTCTTTTCAGCGCCGCCGGTATTCGAGGAAGTCGAACGCTTCGATCGAACTGCAGACGGCGTGCGTATTGTCCGAGGCGTTATCTAGACTCGCCCTCGACCACGACAATCTAGACAACTGCCAGTGGCAGGACATTCCCCGACGTTGACTGAATTGGCCGCCCGATTACCGCGACAGATTTCCGGGAACATCTCGCCCAGAGCTAGTATTGTCTGCAGAGATCCTGGAGAGGTCCTAGCACGGGCTCTGAAGCTTTCGTCCTTTGTCCGCGCCACTGTGGATGGAGAAATCCACGGGCGGGGGAGGGGGATAGAACTAAGGAAATCATTGAAGAACAGCGGCGAACGTTTGGATACTGCCCTCTGATCTTACTCGCGTAACGCATAAAACCGCTTTGATGATTCGTGACTTACCACATTGCACAAAGCTATAAACATCGTATTTTTGAATGATAGGAATAACCGCTACTGGCGCGATCTCACTTTAATCAGATTAAATTACAACTACACAGAAATTCAGTAATCGTGGCTGAGCCTCTGTGACGTGTGAAAAGAGAGTAACACATAACATCACTGAGATATGGAAATTAATTATCACAACAAAAAAAAAAATTCAAGCGCAGGAAATATTTCTTAAAAAGCGATCTGAGTTCCTGTAGTATCAACAAATTTTTCGCAAAGTTTTAATTTTTAGTGTTAAGCTACAATTTTGACCATTTTGATTTCTTCTGTCCGATACAGTGCTGTGGTGATATTAAAGTGATTGCGATTTTAATTTCTATTTTGAGTCACAGTATTATTACAATTTTTATTTTTGTGGGAAGTAACACATTTGAAGCCAGTTCAGAGTTTAGCTTTGCTTGTCAGCCTAGCTCGGTTTCCAGCAGATACTTTCAGCCCGTCGTTCAGAGTTTAGCTTTGTTTGTCAGCCTAGCTCGGTTTCCAGCAGATACTTTCAGCCCGTCGCCACGTACAGAGGTCAGAGGATGTGCAGTGCGATATAAGAACACTTTCAGGAATTTGGGCGTGACAAACCACGCAGGTCAAAGTACGCATAACTCAGGCAAAGTTCCTGACTCCAGCTAGTTTTTTTTTTTTAAGTACATGTACATCTACATGTGATTATAGGCTGTTCACGGTAAAATAAGCAATTTTGAAAACCCTGTTTAAGATCTACTTGTGTACACGTTGTGTGTTCTTCCGCCTTATGCAAAATTAACATTGCCATGGGCCTCATCACTTTATTCATGCATCGGTCAAGTGAAACTGTGAAATTGTTCTGTACAAATAGCTAACTTTTACACTCCAAGGCATTAAAAAAAAGCAAGACAAATAATTTAAGTTAACATAAATAGTTACGTAATACTTTTTATTCGACTTTAACGTATGGAACTACTTTCCCCTCCAACATTACCAACTTTACTAGGAAAATATCACTCTGCGCCCGTTAAAATACACGCAGGTAGAGGCAGAGACTTTTTTCTAAAGTTTATTTCAAAAGTGCTCACTTTATCGTGAACGGTCTTTACGTTCCTCTTCTATTCGTGATCAATCGCTGTACAGTTTGGTACTTCTCTCGCATCCTAATAGCGATTTCAGAAAAAATCTTTTATTTTCCCCCGTTGTTTAGCTCTTTGGTACCTTTTCTCACATGACTTTTGCCGCTGCCTTCAAGACGCAGTGACGTGTTTTGCGTGTGCTCTTGATATTTTTTTGTTAAATTTTGTGATATGCAGATGTATAAAAATTTCATACGTTAATAGAGGGATAAATTAGTCTTATTCTATACTACATTGAAACTTAATCGTTAACCTTTGGAGGTGAATACGTACCGTTTCGATGTACCGCGTTCCTCTATTTTCGTAATCGTACTCTGATTAATAATTTTCGTGTTCCGTTATGTTTTATTGAATGTCTTTATTCCGCTATTTTTTGTTTAAGTTTCCTGTCCTACCTTAGAGGTTACTACGCGACTTCCATTTGCTATTTTTAAGTTCCAGAGATATTTTAATTTGGTGAGGATTCAACCAAAGTGCCGACGAAAAACAAATTTCAAAACATTTCGACATGCTCATGATTAAAAATAATTCTTTACTCTAGCCACTTAAAAAAACCGTGTTCATAACATCTGAAATGTTGTTTTAGCTGTCATATGTTAAGTACGTTATTTGTATTCACTTAAACGTAGCGAGTCTGTAACTACTGCGCTTTCGAGCCGTACGGTCTTTGTTTCTGAATGGTATTCGCAATGCATCTATTTATTTCAAGCAATTAATACCAGTCTTTATGTAGTAGTTTTGATGTGTATAAAATTAAAAAATAAATTACGGGTTTTTTTTTCAGAAGCCGCACGTTTTACTGTTTTCATGTATACAAATTACTAGTGTAATAGTTTTTCCTCTAGTGTATATCATTATTTCAATTATATGGAATGCCTAAATTATTTATTTGTTGTGGGGTACATTACTTGAGTCGATATAATGTAAAATTGCAGTATTTCTTTCAAAATTTAGATATTTAACTTGTCTAGCATGGTACCTAGTTTATGCAGCATAATTTTAAATTATAATTATGTTTTTGGTGACACTAGTGTCCTAGTTATATGCAGATAACGCGTAGGCCATCCTTTATTTAATTTAAATTGCTTAGACATATGTTTATTTTATGTTATTTTTTGAGGATACTAAACTTTACTCAGGCGAAGTAACCAGGCGCAATCAAATATAATTAGTCATAGCACAGCAATATCGCAAAGTGGTATTCCAAGAGTGGTTATAAATATTGAAGTTCTCCCACCTACATTGTGGTAGCAGACCTAGCGCTTCCCTGCTAAATTCCGAATTCTCTTAGAAACACCTACCATGTCCTCTACGTTACACCCCGTGTCCTTACCTGGCTCGAGTGGAATGTCAATGGAAAAAATTATTTGTTATGTGCACTCCAACAGCTAAATGTTTTTACAGGTCAGCACAAGGCAGTGAACGTGAAGGGAGTACATGCAAGAACTGCATCGACATTCACCTGGAGTGGGGGTGGGAAAACCACTTTGGAAAAACCACCTCAGTGCAGCCGGCCGGGATCGAACCCACCACCTCCCGAGCTTATCGCTGCAATCAGTAATCCGTAAACCCGCTGCACAGCCTCCCACAATGCACGGAGATCGGTCGGAGCAAGATACACGACAATCATGTCCCTCTCGACAGTATCCCAGATGTGGTCGATAGCATTGAGGTCGCGTGACCCAGAGGGCCAGGCAGGCAAACTTCAAGTTCGTGGAGTGTTCACCCAAACATTCTGTCGCGGACGCAGCTTGAGCAGCGAGGTGTGCCGAGCTGAGCAGAGCGGCGGCCCAGTTGCGGTAGGCGGTGTTTGGGGGATCAGAGTAAACAGGAGGTGGCATGAAAAATGAGGCCAGTCGGCGGGAGCCCCTGTCGACCGCTGAATAAGTCGATACTAACACAACAATACAGTGCTGAGCATAACCTTCCATAGGCGCTAGGTGGACACGTCTAAGGACAGTCAGGCATAGTTAAAGTTCTTGAGCAGCCAATAGCCAGGTTAGCGTATTAGCCTATTGCAGAGTCAAGCAAGAAGATAGAGCCTTCAGCACGCATCTTTGCATTAGTGATTGACGACACTTAAATTATAATTGTGTATAATTTGAGTTTAATAAACTGACTTGCTGTTTGTAGAGAATCCGTGCTCTTCTCATTCATGCCACACATTCCCAATAACTTGTACGGTTTCAGCCTTATGATGTATAGTGAATAGGACAGTAATACAGGCAAAAGGTGAAATCGTAGAAACTGTCACAATTCGGGAGCAGTGGGCCGGTGCATTATCGTGCTGTAAATACATATATCCTGCAGGGAGCTGTAGGCGCAGAAGTGGGTGCACATGATCTGCCGGCAGGTACCTGTACCGTTCCCCGCTGAGAGACGATAGCACATGTCCCGTACGAGGACCACCACCGGCCTGAACTGTACCCAGCTGACACGAGGGATCCATTGGCGACATCTATAGGTTGTTCACAGTAAAATGAGCACTTTTGAAAGTCCTGCTTATAATCTATAGTATGCACGTGTTTTGTATTCTTCCGCCTTATGTAAAATTAACATTGCCATGGGCCTCATCACTTTATTCATGTGCCAGTCAAACGAAACTGTGAAATTATTAAGAAAGTGAATACTTTACTAATATGCTCATTTTTACACTTCGATGTATAAAAAAAAACAGAAAGCGAAACAAATAATTTTTAAGCTATAACAAATGGTTACCCTAAAATTTTTTATTCGACTTTAAAATATGGAATAACTTTCCATCCATCGTTACCAACTTTACTGGCCGAATGTCACTCAGTGAGACCATTAAAATACATGCATGTATGGACAGTGAATTTTTTTTAAGGTTAATTTCTAAAGTTTTCACTGTATTGTGAACTGCCTTTACTAACATGTATCTCGGCTCATCTGTCCAGGTGGTATTTATCCATGCGTCGAGGGTCCAATGGCGGCGTTCCCGCGCCCACGTTAATCGCCGAACCTTATGAGGCGCGATGAGCGGAAGTACCCTAGTGGGGCGGTGGCTTCTTTAACCAATAGGGGACAGTTCTGTGCGGTATGGCTACTCGCAGTTTATGTTCCAGCAATGAATTGGCTAGATATCTACAGTACTGTGGCCTGTCTGTGCGGTTTTAAGAACCGAGCTGGTCGACGTATATCCGGGTCGTTGATACATTGTACTCCAAGGCAGTTGTGCCTGGCGGGGGTGTTTTGACTCACAACACACTCTTAACACGGTGGTCCGTGGAAATCCCAGTACCTGGTACGACTTAGGCGATTGTGTGCCCCATGCGTCTGGACCCAACGATCAACCAATCCCGAGAAAAACCTTCAAATACCATTGAAAGCAAGAAGTAGTGCGGTCGATACGATTGGTCCCACCGGATGTTCTCTCAAATGACCGGCCCACTGACGCTGGACTCGTAGTGGTGTATGCTTCCGAAATAATTGGTCAACGCGTTGAGCAGTAAAACAGCTCCGGTGATGTACTGGAGGGACGTCAGATGCTGTTGGACATCACCCCGGCCAGACCACGTGTGTACCGAGTACAAGAATCTCGGTACTTGTAAAAGAATGTCTCATTTTTCACTGTAATATCAAAATGGAGCATCGATTTTGGTAAACAACGGCGTGAGAACTGATACAGCTGCGTTTACAGGACGCTATATGAGGGACGTCCGAGGCTCGGAAGGTCTTAAGACGCCAAGAGCGCCGCGTTAAAACAACAGAAGCCCGGCCTGTGACTGTGAAATGATGTATCTATCGTCATTTGTATTCAGTGGTAATACTGGCTCGAAAGCACGCTCGGTCTTTCCTGCCGACTACACAGCGTCCAGGAGTTAACTGCGGACAGCTGCTGCCTTTCGGGTCGAACTGTCGTGGAGAAGGGTAGCCAAGTTACCGTTGTCCTTCCGACGACTGCACAACAAGGCTCATGAAGCTTGTCCGCGACCGACGACCAGCCAGCCTGATGGCGAAATATGGGGACGAAACGAACTTACTTGTTCCTCTTTTTCCGTAACGTGTCTGTCGTTTACCACCAGCAGTTCAAAAATAGCCAACTAACAGTTTTAGGGTCACATGCATAGTTGTACTTAGTCAACTCGAACTGATATTGAAACTCAAGTACAAACTACTTTAACAGTTTTAGATACAAAAAAAGTACACAATGTTGCTCTGCCCGTAAAAGATTATCCAAGAAGTCAGTATTTTAGGCAAGAGGCATACTCCAAATCCAATATAAATCAAATATGTACGTGGCTCATAATTTGCGAAAAACTTCACTGCATTGCGCCTTATTACATTATTTCCGAACTCCGTTTCGTATTGTTTTCACGAATCATAATATAGAAAACTGTACCCGTGTTAAAAGTTTATGGTTTATTTTGAAAATTCAAGGAAGATTCATTTAACTTTTGAGGTATTACGAATGGATATGTGGACATGCTGAAGAGATCTGTATCGTTAATATTTATTAATTAATTTACTACGCATGATTTTTGAGTATCTCACGTTTTCTTAAATCAAACAGCTTGTTTCCAACAGTTTATAACCAACTTCATCAGCTCGTATACCGAGATGAGAGGCAAGAAAATTTTTTAAAATGTCTCCAAGCCATGCGTAAATTTCTTGTTACTCCTAGACTGGTTCTTGAAAACGAGCGGGTCATGATTGTGATGTTTTGCGTTGCTCTAATCTGTGCTTACTGATGCTGTACAGTATTCTTTTGCTTCAACGGTATCATCAGCACCAACTGCAAGTTATTTCATGTCGTGCCGTCCACGTATTTGTAAGTAGGCATTACTCACCATGAGCGGGAGAAAGACATACGCCCGACTAGGATAACGGCAAAAAATATGTCTTCCATTTTAAGAAATTTTTTCCTGTTACAGAATTTTCCGTGGTGAAAAAATTGTTTAGCTCTTAACATGATAAATGATAGCATTTGTCTACTAACTATTTTAACTGTATTAGGTTTTGTGCAACAAAACTTGTAGCAGTTTTGTCAATATTCACTTTGTTTCTTGTAAATAATGTTTATATTTTATTCGATATATCATGCAAATTATGTTCGCTACTTCTGTTTTCAAGGTTTCATTTAGATTTTTTTTATATTACAATGTGTGTGTGTTAAAAATGTTTCGTTGTTTAGAACAACTGTTTACAAACAAGTTTATTTTCCCGGTACTTAGGCTTCACATTTTATGTTAACTCAGAATGTAAATATTTTATGTTATTAGCGTAATTATTGTTTTGGGAATTGTTTGCTTGAAGTACTAATGAATTCATATGACATTTTTTAAAATTATTAACTACATGCGAAAAAATTTAATACGTGGTTATCAAGTACAAATAATTTTCGGCGCAAATGAACTAACATTGCCCCCTCCCCTTTTTTTAACGTCCTCCTTTTGAAATACCTGTCATTTTTTATAGTAACTCCTTATTTATCGTCCTGTAACCCCACGCCCGAACAACGCTATAAATCTACAGCTAACCCACACTAGTTGACAAGACAATGAGGCTCCAACCTGGTGCTGTTCGGTGCTTTTCGAAAAACTCCCACCTCGTACAGATCGACGTGTACAAACGTAACGTCCCGAGTCCAATTACATGTACAGACTGTAGCCCATAACCGCACTTCAACACTTGGTGGAGTTAAAATACGTCAAACATGACTCCACATTTATCTCCCCAATATACAATACTGTTCATTAGGAACGCAGGGGCGCGGACAATGAACTCTGTACCACATTCATCACTAGGGTTAGAATTTCTTTTTTGTGTTTTCGCAATGTTATACACGAAAATAAACTAGGTGGTACCTCCTGATAATATTGATGGAACTGTTCCACCGACACAAAGCTCATAAACCGGGTTCAATCCCCGGCCGGGTCATTCCCGGATTTCCGCAAGTGGGAATCGTGCCGGACGAATGCCGCTGGCCGGCGGATTTTCTCGGGGATTTCCCTTTTCCCCGCCCCTTTCATTCCGGCGCCCCTCCATTCCCACTTCGCTTCACCCTCATCGGCTCTCAAGACGACGTTAAGAGCCAAATCTCTTCACTCACTCAACTCCACTCAACTGTACTACCATTTTGCTTCGTAAGAAAAAAACAGGTGGTGGTAGCGGTCTACTCAATCTCCCGTACAATTCTGTACTGTCTTATTATTACTATAAAATTAATAAATGAAAATTTGGACCTGGAAAACGTCTTTAAATTTGCAACCATGGTGGGAGGCAATCCAGAAAATCCGATAACAAAATCGGGGGATACCGTTTGGCATTGCAGCTCCGAATCTATCGTCTACATTCAAAATTCAATTACACCACTCGATTGCCAAAGGATCAAAGGATACGATACGTTGAGTGAGGACTGCGAAGTATCGCGGGTGGAGAGGGGGGAGGAGGGCGCAATTTTGAGTTCGTTTCGCTGTGTCTTATAAATTCCGCGGAGTTTAACTTTCGACTAGGAGAATCTACGACGTTTATTTAAGTTTCAATCTACAGCTCTCATCAAGAGCAATCGATTGCGTGTATAAAAACATTTGTGTGGCGTGGTAATGGTGAAATTGCATGCGTTTAACGTAAAATATTAAGAAAACTTAACTCAGTTCCAGCCTATACTCCTCAAAAAGCCAAGTCGAAATACATAAATCGTATACAGTTGGAAAGAGCACCTCAAAAGTAATCCAGCGACACCCATAAAACCGCATATGATCGAGTGAAGCAGTGCCGGGAACGTACCCAAGGCGTCCGAGCGCGTCAACGTAGACGTATTCACGCAAAACAACACGGCAAAAACCAATTTTTTTGCGGGTAACCTAAGAAATAAAGTTGAATTATTTAAGCAAAATTCATATAAAGCCTGTAGTGGAAGGCGTGCGAACACACGAGACGTTAGACTGACGTCCACAACTGTCATAAAATGTTGGAATCACAGCGAGCGAACTGTAAAAAATGTTTGTGGTTTGAGAAGGGGTGTTGTGGAGGAGGGTGGGAGTGGCTCGTTTGTTCGGGTAGAGTGGCTGCTGGAGAAGTGCTGCACGCGATTGCCTTAGTTAACCAGCGCCACGCGTGGTGGCTGTCCCTCGTTTGCACTCACTCTCCACTGCTTCGTCGTGACGGGCGAGTCGAGGATGTACAGTAGCCCAGCCCCACATCGCGCCGGCCGCTGGAGCCGGGGCTCACACCTCCCTACATACGTTCTCTCATGCCCGGGTGCACCATCGTGGTTCGAAACTCGATCCGAGATCGCATTTAAGATCGACACAGAAAACTGTTGCACCGTTTCGAGTTCAGAGCTGGACTGGAGTTAGAGATGAAGTTCATTTCGAACCGCTCGATCCAAGATCAGCGGCCATTGTCGACAGATATAGTTTGTTTGAAAAGACGCCAACAGATTGAACTACGTTCTTTTGTTTTCTTGGGAAATTAAAACAACATTATACGCACTTGATTATTCAGTAAGTTTCGTACAATAATAATTCACTTAAAACAGATCAACATCTCACATCAAGTTCTAGCTATATTGAAAAATACGCCTACTTCCATGACGTCATATATTACGAACCAATAGGATAATTTCTCATACTTAATCTCGATCTCTCACTTTGGATCTAAGAATGACGAATCGAAGATCCAGAATCGTGAAATTTCGTTGGTGCAACACTTTTACATTGGAACCAAGATCAAATTGGTCTCTGGTTCGGAACTAGGTTCATTCGATCTCGGATTGGGGAAGATGTTGGTGCAACTGGGCATCAGGCCACCTGGTCTAAGATGCTCGACATTGCTGCTGACACGGAGGAGCCGTGCTGCATAGCATTATGAGTGCTTGCGACATGTGTCAAGGCTATCACGATTAATTGAGCGATTTTGAAATCAACTTTTTGAAAAAAATGTCACTGCCCCTACCTGCTTGTCCAGCAAAGTTGTTAACCTCGAAGTGAAAATAGTTCCATACCTCAAAGTTGAATTAAAGGCGTCTGTTCACGGTAAATGAGCACATTTAAAAGCCCTGCTTACAATCTACTTGTATGCACTTTGTACATTCATATGCCTTACGTAAATTTAACATTGCCATGGGCCTCATCACTTTATTCATACGTCGGTTAAGTGAAATTGTGAAATTATCAGGAGAGTAAATATTTTACAAACCGGCTCATTTTTACACTTCGAGGCATTAAAAAAACACAGAAAGCCAAAGAAATAAAGTTATTACAAATGGTTGCCTAAGACTTTTTATTAGACGTTAAGATAGGGAACTGCTTTCCATCCATCGTTACCAACTTTACTGGGCAAATGCCACTCGGTGCGCCCACTAAAGTATATACAGGCAGGGGCAGCGACTATTTTCTAAGGTTAATTTCAAAAGTGCTCACATTATCGTGCATAGCCTTTAGGTGAACATTTGTAGACATTGATATTAATTTTTTTGCTTCTTGGTTTTTAATGCATTTATAAGTCTAAGGACTGGAAAATTGGTTAAATATTTACTTTTGTAATAATTCCACAGTTTCACTTGACCGATGCATGAAAAAGTAATCAGGCGTATGGCAATGTTAATTCTACGTATGGTGGAAGAATACAGAATGTGCATACAAGTATGTCTCGAGCAGGACTTTCCAAAGTGCTTAGTACCGTGGACAGCCTATACAGAAATTAATAGCGTTCCAGAAGTTTGTGGATGCTAATATAGAAAAACGAGTAAAGGACAACACTACACGACTGTTTTCACCGACTTCATCAGCTAATATTGTACCAGAGTGATGTGTTTCTGCCGAGGTCTTTCTATCGCTTTAAATCTTAACATGTCAATGCAGCGCAAGATATCATGCAAAATTAATGCATCAGTCTGGTAAAAAAATTTGCTCATAAAGCTTGTGCTTTCACCCTATTGGTTTAGTTATGTCGGCGTCCAAAAACCTGTGTACATCACTTAACGTATTTCTAGTTGATGTGACGTATGTTCCTCGCTATCTTTAACATTAGAGTGGCTTCTGTAAGAGAACATCAGTTGAAGTCATCAGACGTTATTCCTATTAAGAGGGCGGATGGTAAAATATTAATAATTTAATGACGGCAGGCTCATATACCGTCCATTTCGCAGAAACACCGTCCAACTCGCAGACTGTATTCATCACGTGTAAAACTGCCGCTTACAGCTTCAATATTATTTGTGTAATCACACAGTAAAAAGTTTCTGTAATTCGTTTTAACTTTCAACTGTAACGACATTTCTGTATATTTCTATTCGTTGCTATACTTTATTATTTTTGTAAAAAAAACTTTTACTACAGACACCTTAAAATAAACTAAGCAAATGATTTTCAGCCCTGTTTTATTTTTGTGAAGGTTTGGTTTTAGGTATATGTTCTTAAAACAATCGAATGTTTATTTTTCTGCGTTTTATGTTGAAAAAAAAACAACATATTAATATTTGGTAGCAGGAAAATGGCATTTAATGCTAGGCCTGCAGGCTGAAAAATATTTGGCACAAAAAGAAAATAACGAACATTCTGGCCTACGAACGCCCTTAGTTCATGGTAAACAAGTTTTACAAAATTTCATTACATAAACACTATGTATATATGTTGTGGATAGGGGGTTCGTACAATTGCTGAAACTAGCAAGTAGTACGAAGCGGCATCAGTGATGGAAACAACTACACAGTTAAATCAGTGTCGAAACCGATCCGAACTTATTGGGAATATTATTTAGTAATACTATACGGAATGTTGCAAAATTGCATGTCATTACTTCGGGGAAACATTCCTCACTACTGGAGGTTGAATGAATGTTTTATGAACATAGGTCCGCAACCGCTTAGTTTCTTTACTACAGCCCGTAATACATAACGTAAAGTGTATGGCCCAGGGGCTGGATCATGTTAGTGTGGAATGCCATCGCAGCTGTAATTGGCAGCCCCATACCAGCCCCCGAGGAGCCCTGATTTGAATCCACTATACTTTTATTTGTGGGGACATTTAAATGCACTTCTGTATGCAACCCCATTGCACAATGTGGGAACCCTCCGTAACCGTATTGTGGGAGTGTTGCGAAACAGTCAGGAATTTTCCAAGCTTCATCCACGCATCCGGGTGTCCTTGCAAAGGCGGGTTTATGTATGTGTTAGTGCTTATGGAGGGCATTTCTAACATTTACTTTAGTGCCGATGATAAGCTTTCACACATGTGTAACGAATTCTTGTCCTTTTCCTACTGTTTTAGGTGTGGTGTCGTAGTGTGAGGTATCGTGTATCACGCAAACGAACGCTGCGATGGCACTCCACAGTAACATGATCCAGCCGGCGGGCCATACACCGTATGTTATGTATTACGGGCTGTAGTGAAGAAACGAAGCTTTTGCGGACCTATGTTCATACATCATTTTTTCATCCTCCAGATGAGAGAAATTTTTCCCCAAAGTATTGACGTGCAATTTTGCAACAGCCTGTATACACATAAACATCAGACCTTAATAAAATAACAGTCCTTGTTAACGGATGCAGTACCAATAAAATGACTAAGGATTATTTTATTCGTAATGTTTCAGAGCATAATATGGTACATTAAGGACAGGATTTGTACATGTATTATTGGCCGTCTAGACTCGATGATTAAAATGGAGTTGTTGACCTAAATGGCTTTAATGTGAAGGCACGTAGTAAGATAATGCAACAGCTTTCGCCTGCAATGAGGCTGAACAGGCACTTGAAATTAAGTTAGAGTAGCCAGCCAAGATTGAACCCGAAAACTGATTTGCAACTTAGTAGAATTTCCTACCTTCATTCAATAATAGTTTACAGTAAATTTACAAAATAATCCTTCTAAAGTCTTCCGGTTTTTATACCTTCTTGCCCTCTTCGCTAAACATTTATTCCTTCGCAGAAGGGGCCGTTGTGGCCTAGCGGTTAGCTCGCTCGCCTCCCACCAAAGCGAACCGGGCTCAATACCTGGCCGGGTCACCGTATTTTCGCAAGTGGGAACCGTGCCGGACGATGCCGTTTGTCGGCGGGTTTTCTCGGACATCTATGGTTTTCCCCGCCCCTTCATTCCGGCGCTGCTCCATACTCGCCTCAATCAACCTGATCGGCTCTCAACACCTCGCTGTTAAGAGCCGCCCAAATCTCTTCACTCACTCCTTCGCAGAACTCACATAACGTATGTGGGTGCGAACTTTCAAGCTCGAATTAGGAAAAATGTTGTCTAACAGACTCTCTCACAGGAAGACTTCACATTGAGGAGAGTAAGCGAGTGCCTGCCCGTGCGTTTCGTTGAGTGGTTTTTAATTATTTTGCAGTTGATATTTATATTTTCATCTGTCGTTTATAGCATACTACGGAGAAGAATTTTACTGCCTCCTCACGAAGACATATTGTAGGTGTACAGAACACAATTAAAGAAGATAGCTATTCAGCTATGTTGAGGGCTTCTCGTAGTTTTTTCCATGATTAACGCCTCTTCGAAAGCGAGATCATTGACAATTGAACCATGTGCTCTGAAAATCTGAAGTGCATAAGGAATCGGGTATGGCCTGTGTTAAGGATCAACTTGGAATTCGCGCTGAGTGATCCCGGAAAACCGTGAAACACTGAAATCAGGATGGCCGGACTGTAGATCGAGTGTGGGGGTTCCAGAGTGCTTCTCCAATCTGTTAGAGGCTGTTCGCGGTTAACTGAGCACCAGGGGGCGGGCCCCAAGGATTCCGCGGGCTGAGCCACCGTCGGCGAAGCAGGTGACCGTACAAAATAGTAGTTATTGTGCAGTGTTGCCTGAAAACTCCTATATTCCTCCCTCGCACATCTCGACCTGCAGTTGCAATGGGAATATTGTATTTATGGTACAGTGTTGTATGGTAACGCCGGCACGTGCTCAATCGCGCCTAACGGCGCTCGTTCACACCTACCGAATCTCCTTAAGACTTGATACTTAAGCCTTAAGGGTACGCGACAAATGGGTATATGAACTTGTGTACGATAATTATGGTACATCGTAAACCAACTTTACACGAACCTTAATCTTGGGGTATTTAACCCCTCCAGAAGTGGGGGGGGGGGGGGAGGGTCGGAAACTGTAACTTGGCCCCTTCGCCATGGGGCACTATCGATCCTCCCTATGCCCGTTATCCCACCCCCACCCCCAGCCCCTGGACCTCCACCCATAGCGTTTGGGCGTAAAGTATTAGACGCCGCAAACTTCCGTTCTTGATTAATAGTATATAGACTCTTAAAATCAACCTTTAAAAAATGTGACGGCCCTATCCTGCATTCTTATAACGGGCACACTGATTGGCGTGCACTCTGTAAAGTTGGTAACGACGGAAGGGAAATTAGTTTCATGTCTTGATGTTGAATTAAAAGTGTTAGGTAAACATTTGTGAATACTGAATTGGTTTGTTTTGCTGTCTGTATTTTTAAATAGAAAATATGTAAAACGTGTACTATTCTAATAATTTCACATTTTCACTTGACCGATGCACGAATGAAGTGATCAGGTTCATGGCAATGTTAATTTTACATATGGTGAAAGAATACACAATGTGCATTCAAGTAGATCCTAAGCAGGGCTTTCAAAAGTACTTCGTTTACCATGAACAGCCTATATCACTGTGCGGTGATATAGGCTGTTACACTGTTACACACGCTCAGACTGGAAAATATTTTCGAATAGATATTCCAAGCTGTTACAAAAAACATGCACTATTTATATGGTCTCAATTTTTTCGTCACGTTAGTCAATAATTTGCCTATTACAAACACAGATTATTGGCTTGAGTGTAAACATTTTCCCGTTTATATAATATATATATATTAATATATATATATATATTGTGAATTGGGTGGGGGAATTGGGTGTGTTTCTATGTTTTCAGGTCTCTCATGGTTGTTTATTTATGTTTTTTTTATTAATGTTATTGTCAATTTACCTTAACAAATTATCTCTGCATTATACCAGAATTGTATCGCAACTACTTGCTTAAAGTACAATTAGATATCAGTTTGAAATTAGATGTAGATCGAAAAATCAATTTTTCAATGAGCCAGTATAGCAAAAAAAAATCAATATTAAGTATTAAGATAGTTTCCCCTTTTAAATGTTATAAAATTTGTGGATTACATCGTGGCGATATACGAGCTGCTTAAATCTTTCTGTAAGCTTAAATGGATCTTCACGGGATCGATGTCATGATGGCAGAACATTAAGCCCCGCGCTAGAATCATTTGACTAGTGATGAACTGTGGCATTTCCATAGGAACACTCGCTGCTCTGCCAAGTACGCCGTGCACAGTTGGAATTATTAATACAAGTGTCTGTTCTGGATTACGCCACTGAGGAGCCACCTACTGGAATAGATTTCCGTGCTGAAAGGAAGTGAGAAACGCGAAGCTGTTAGGAGAGAGGGCGTGTACATTCCCCCTTAAGATGATGCAGAACTTGGGGGGGGGGGGAAAGAAACCTAGTCCTCTTTGAAATGCTGCCAGAAGTGAAGACTGTTAAGTGTTCTTTTGCGCAGGAAAAATATCTTCCATACGTGCACTATGTAAAGCGAAGCAAGTACTTTTCTTTAGGATGTTCCGACGCGTATGTAATGGAGCGACTGTGTTACTCGTTAACTCCGTCACATTATATCGGCAGCGTTATTTCGTTGCGAGAATCCTCTATACTTTTGCCTTAGTTTTTCCAGACATGTACATACTGTAGGTGTTGTAATGTCGTTGTAATGCAATGCCATTCGGTCACTCTCTCGTTAGTGTCGTCTATTTACGCCAACCTCGATGCCGCGCAATGGTAACCCATCATACTCTCGAATCCCGTTCCGGACATACTGAGTGAGGCTTTTGTTGTAAATTTAAGACATTCTTATTTTATGTTTTATATTTATATAACATGGCTCAAATTTATACTTATTTGGGGTAATTGTAACCGACGATTTAGAGGTACTCTATAATTAAATTAAAGGCACATTCCTTTCCTGGTTTGACATGTTATTATTCAGATATGAAATTAGCATAAATTACAATATCATAGAACACTTCGGAGGAGCTGACTAATTAAGAGTTAAATTGATATATTATTGAAGCCGCTGTAAATTTTTTATATCTAGATCGATCTTTCCCACCTTGTATGATGCCGAAGGTTGATTATGTAGGCGGACTCCGGCGGGCGGCACGTAGACATCCTTCTGGTCCTCTGGAACATCTTCTCTGGTTGGTGTCGAGGCGAGAACAGACGTACTTGCCTTCGTCACGCTTGCTTATATTCGCGTGCCTTCGCACCACTACACCCTCGTTCTTCTTCCGGCAGGGGGAGTTCCTGCTAACGTTGGGTTTGGGCAATCGCGCGTCCTGATTGCAGAAATCCGCTGCCCAATGGCCTTGTTGCATTTACATGCGGGATGGCGGGTTCAGGCGGGCTGTATAATTAAGGCATACCCACGGCATCATAACGTTTTCCAAGTTTTCCAGAAATCACTCCAGGTGAATGATGAGATGATTTCTTACTGCATGCCACGGGCAATTCCTCTCCATTTCCCGATTCCCAGTGCTTGCTTCTTCGTTTATTCTTCTCTGAGCATCTTGCTATGTATCTAATGATATCGCTGTCAACGAGACGTTAAGGCCTACCTACCTAAAGACTGTTCACGATAAAGTGAGCACTTTTGAAACCAACCTTAGAAAAAAGTCACTGCTCCTACCTGCATATATTTTAACGGGCGCACTGAGTGACATGCGCCTAGTAAAGTTGGTAACGGTAGAGGGAAAGTAGTTCCACGACTTTACGTCGTATAAAAAGTATTAGGTAACAATTTGTGATAACTTAAATTATTTCTTTCGCTTTCTTTTTTTTTATTGCATAGACGTGTAAAAATTACCAGATTTGTAAAATATTTCCTTTCTAATAATTCCACTGTTTCACTTGACCGACACATTAATAAAGTGACGAAGCCCATGGCAATGCTAATTTTACGCAAGGCGGAGGACTACACAACGTGCATACAACTAGATCTTAAGCAGGGCTTTCAAAAATGCTCACTTCACCGTGAACAGCCTATACCTACATATACACATACCCAATCACCCAGCCCCTCGTGCGTGATGTGACAATTTTGCAAACACGGCTATATTGATCCATTTCATAATTTAGAAAAAAATAATACCTACATGATGGAAGTGAAAGAGCGTCCAAGAAAAGCCTTCCCAGGGTGTTTCCACTGATTATGTCTTGCTGATATTACATGCCTGAAACATTATCAACACTTATTTAATTCGGCGAATTTTCACTTGGTAAATTAAACGAAATTTCTTTTGAGATATTCAGCTAAGGGACTGCGTATATAGCCCAGTAACCAAATCCAATTGGGGAGTGAGGATATGACTTTAGAAATTATTGAGTTTAAAATCGAAACAAACAAAATTAAATAAGTTTTCTCCTAGACTTAAACGTGTCATAATACCTTTGGTATTTTATGTATAAGCATTTTGGATAATATTCTTGTATAATCTAAAGTCAATGAATAAACTTACAGAACGTTCTGGCTGCAAAAATGCACAGACTCTATTGGTGGAACTAATAAGAGTAAAGAATGGCACTAGTAACTAGTACGATGTCTTGAAATAGCTGTTGCGCAGTCACGCATTCAAACGACGAGAAATCGCTGTGAAACGACAACGGGGTCCATTTTGCCACTGCGCTATAAATACGAGGAATCACGGGAAGAAGTTTGAGCGGCGTTTCAGGAAGAAAACTTTGCTCTCTTCCGCGGTGAGGCCGTTCGCTTTTAAGAGGGCGGGGAGCTTTTCGTAATTGAAAGTCGTCGGAGGCCTCCCGAAGTGGTCCGATAGGACCCTGATGTCGGATTCATAGTGCCGCGCGCAGATTTCCAACGAATTCGTCAAGGGCTGGCTCACTCGCGGCGCCCAGCGCGCCAAATTGGAAAACTTGGGTAGGGCGAGCTGTCGTGCGACTTATCTCGAGATCCTTTTGGCCATCAATAGGGTGGGTGGAGGTTTGAGAGAGAGAGAGAGAGAGAGAGGACAAAGTGTAGAGGAGTTAGCTGGCCGGGTGGGATGCCGAAAGGAGGGTCGCTCTCCACCCGAGTTTTATTCGAACGTGTGCTGCTCCCTGATGAAATAATCGCCGATCGAAAGGACCCCCCGACGACAAAAGAGTTCTACAGCACAATTATCCTAGGTTTCTTCAGCCGCTCGAAGAGCGGGGGAAATGAGCAAGCAGCCTTCCGCAGGGACGCGAAAACAAGGAACTCTCTCGTCTTCCAAATGCTCCTTTCATTCAGATTTCCCTGTCGTTACTTCGAATTCTTTAGCTTTGACCACGACTGGACGAATTTCACAGAATTGCTCGATTTGTAATTTTAAGGGAATATGATGTGAGTGAACATGCAATATACTGTACGTGTCCCATAATTGAACTGCTCTTTTCACCTCTATAATTGTTAAAATTACGTGACCTCAAGGATGGTTAGCTTATGCTTTCGTAAATAAATGTTTTGTTAGGTCTTGTTAAGGTTAGGTGGGAAACAAATATTTGAAATGCAAATCACAAATGTTTGGGTTATTTTGCCATATAATGTAACCAGCAGATATAATTACAAAAAAACGACGCAACATACATTGACATTTTGTTACATATCCGTTATAACAAACTATACAATCTCTTTCGAATTGGCTTTTTTTTTTGTAAAATATTCTGAGTCCACCATCAAACCTAACAATCGCATTTCCAGACCAAGTTGCACTACAGTTCAAAGTTGTTTGGCGCAACTATTGCCACATCAAGACAGAATGTCCGAAGGCCAATCTTCGAAATAACTCTTCCTCAGCCAACACGTTATTCTTAAACAAAATTGGAGTTAAGAATGTAGGTTTGTTTCAAAAGTAAAACTGAAGCAACACTTTATTATTATGGTGAAGTTATATCGACGTGGTCGTTTGCATTAAGAGACTATTACGTACAGGTGGAAAGGACGAAAAACAATATACCTCAACTTCAACTGCCACGGCGCATCTCACATAATTTATAATTAAATTATTTTGTTATAGTTTTCCTGCAGAAGCAGAATTTTTTTCGCAACGGCACGCAGGCCGAGGTTTGGCAGATTTTGGGTGATCCTTGACGATTGTTACTGTCATTAAATATGTTAATGCGATTGGGAAGTACTTCAGCATCCCTTAACCTGGCTAAATATTATTAAACTATCGGTAATAGCCAAACTCTTTACAGCGTGTCACGGCAAATAAAATAACTGCAATATCTATAATCTAAATCAAGAGGGGGAGGGAACATCTAATTCATGATCATGTCAAATGGGCAACGTTAAATCAGAGCGTTTTCGGTCGGAATCTTCTGACATAGTTGGTGCTGAGAGATCGAATTTATCTATACAAGATAAGTTAGACCTTGTGGAATTTACCGTGTACGTGTGTTTCGTTTCTCTCTCTTTCCACAATTCTAAATCAAATTTCTTATCGCTTTTCCCGCTCAGCAATGCCAGATATCCTAATGAACGGACGCTGATACCATTGCATTAATTAACGCGGAAGGGAATTACCACAAAGTTGCAAATAAAACTGACCGTATTGTCGCCCTTAAGAGTTATAAGTATTTCTTCGTATTATGGAATGCTTACTGAGGCAGCTTACTACCTAAACTAGTTGGAAATGAGTCTCTTTACGGTGTCTTTGCTTTTTTTAAAATAAAATATTTGGAAAATCACCCCATATTTGGTATGCTTGGTTGCTTTCTAAATATGTCATCAGAATCCTATTTTACTTCTGTTAACATAAAAGTATATTTATTTTCATTAAACTGACCTGCTTATATTTTATCTGTAAAGTATATTGTTTCACTTATAATTGAAATGAGAGAGAAAATACGCGTGTTTATAATTCATGGCAAAGGCTGTTCACGATAAAGTGAGCACTTTTGAAATCAACCTTGGAAAAAAGTCACTGCCCCTGCCTGTAAATATTTTAGCGGGCACACTGAATAACACGAGCCCAGTAAAGTTGGTTACGAAGGATGGAAAGTAGTTCCATATCTTATCGTCGAATAGAAAGTGTTATATAGCCGTTTAGGTTAACTTAAATTATCTCGTGTAAAGATGAGCAGATTTGTAAAATAATTTACTTTTTTAATTATTTCGCAGTTTCCCTTGACTGACGCATTAATAGTGACGAAGCCCATGACAGTGTTAGTTTTACATAAGGAGGAAGAATAAGACACGACGCGCTTACAAAAAATCTTCAGCAGGGCTTTCCAAAGTGCTCATTTTACCGTGAACAGCTTATAAGAAATAGTTCTCATGGGAAAAATTATTAAACAGTGTGCGTGCAAATTTGGCGCGTCGCCCCTTTCGTGTAATCTTCTAAACTTAGTTTAGTTTTGTTTGCATGAGGCGAAGGAATACCCTGAAAATAGAACTTTAGCAGAGCTTTAGGAAAATTATAATTTACCATGAATGGACTATATCACTTTTCCCCTCATAATGGTGCATTTATTTTTCATAACAATTTGCGCCGCGGTAACCTAGGCTATAAATGATAAAAGAAGTCATTCGATAAAAACACATCACTCTGGTAAAATATTTGCTCGCAAAGTTAGTAAAAAAACTCATGAATGATTGCCATTTCTTGTTTTGTTAGAATATTGGCTTCCATAAATTTGTGGAATACGCGCAGTTTCACGTAAGTCTATCCAGAATTGCATGAATACAATACCGAAAAATATATCGCTGGCGTCTTCTAAATGTAATCAATTGACTAAATCATTAGTGAAAATTATGTCGCGGATAGTTTCTGAAATGATACGTATTCACAAAAGTAAACTTTTTTTTTTTCACACGTAGTAATTTCCTCTGTAGGTGTGCCATAATAAGTGAACTTAGCGCGTGCATCGAGTCGAGCGAAGGCTGTTTAAATGCTGTAATTAAAATTTCACACCTTGACGATGTTAATGCGATCGTGCAATAGCAAACTTGGGAGTTTGTCACAGTCCCTCCCACCTTCAGATAGGATCAGCAACATGGATGAGAGGAGACTGGAGATAACTGGAGCTGGAAGATCCGTGGTTCCGCAGACAATTACGATGACATAGCACCGGAACAGGGCGGAATGAATACGAGGGAATGAACCGGAGTACACAGAGTAACCCCCTCCCCCCTCCACCAAAAAAAAAAAAAAAAACAACAGTATCCACCACGTTCACCACTTGAGAATACTTTGAGAAATTCCAACTGCGGGGCCTGGTGGTTTCGTTATTTGTAGGTCACTGATGAGTAACCCAATACGGGTATTTAAAAATAGTTTATTATTGAGCAATCTTAGAAGTGAGAAATCTTTTCAGTCATTATAGTTTTTTTAAGTTCTTTTTTGTTACTTCCATGGAATACAATAGTAGAAGTTTATGAGTATTAAAACACGTATTCTTGTCGTTTTATCGTATTGCAGGTATAGTTAATCATAAAAATTATTAATTATTTAATTACTATGGGGTAGATCTGGAAATATCAGTGAAGCAACTGATCGAAAACGATAGCGGGCCGTTCTTTTCATTTAAGTAACTGAGAATAATGTAATGACGAAATTTAACTTGACTTACTTGGACTGTATAGCTCAGGAAACTGTTTATAACCTTATATATACACTTTATATATATATATATATATATATATATATATATATATATATATATATATATATATTTATAAAACAAAGTTCAGCCTTTGCCGGGACAAAACCTGTGCATATAGAAAATCCAGACATTGTAACCATGTTTATTATCCTAAGGCACAGTGGATTATCCTGATTTATTTACAAAGAAACCCATTAAATGTCTTTTGAAGCTCGCAGCGTGAAGCAAAAAATTTGCAGTTCGTGATTTTTATCTCGGTCCTCCCCGCTTCTGCTCAAGGCAACAATAAAAGCGTTATTTACACACTCGTTGTTATTCTTCATTCAGTGAGTAATAAATATTGCATTGTTTACGGCAGACATACATTCTCGACGTTAAGAATTTCTGCGTGGAGAAACGACTTATGGAACACGAACTTTCGATTGTTAATCTTCCCGTGACAGTAATGCGTGAGTGGCAATCTGTGTTCCATAGTTGAGAGACCCAAGAGCGTATAGATGCTATGCCGTTTCCCTTTCGTGTATGGAGTATCTGCTTCAGTTCTTGATCATTCAGAATTCTGACACGTCTTTTATGCGACTTAAACGCTTGCAACTACACGTGTTTTAAGAAAGACTCCGCCTTACTTCACCGGCTTTTGCATCTGATATCACGAAGGCCCTTTATTTTTCAGGCTGGCTAAGAACGACATATTTGTATCTCGAGCAGGATTAGGCACTTTATTTTGATGGCAGCTGTAAGTGATTATATTACGGCTACAGCCTAACGTGCTACTGTATTTTACGTAGAATAATTTCTTAGTTTCTTGTTTTACACTATGTTTTCCCGTGATGTTTCAGACATTTGGGATTGAGTTATTGGTATTTTGGGTAGTTTTTTTTTTTTACGTTGCAATCAATCCACCGTAACTTTCAGCTTCGAAAATATCTTAAGTACTTAAAATGTAAACCTCTTTTACTGGGAAATCTGCAGTTTCCCAGTACTTCTAGTGCTTTCCTTAAAATATGATGAGCAAATTACATTTTACCAGTGTTATATTTTTCCGTTACATGCATAATGAGTATTTTATTGTTCTTAGAAATAAAACGTACACATGCACGCAAACATGGAGGCATATGAAGTAAAACATGTGTGTGTACGAATAAAATATTTGGGAACTTTTTAACTAATGCAAACAATTCTTTGAAATCTTCTCGTTTTTAAACGTGGGAATGGGATAGTAGGCTATCACTGAAACCACTGCACGAGCACAAGAACTGCCTGCGTAATTGCAACCCTAGCGTGGTAAAGATCACAAAAAAAAAAAAAAACTATATTCAGAATCAAAGCATCAGACATACGTGATGTCAAACCGTGCAACACATTATGACAGGGTTTCTGCACAGCCAAAGAAGAATTTTCAAAAGTTGTTTTAAAGTCACCATTATTCCGATAATTTATCGCTGCGGCATATTTAATTTTTTTTTCAGAGGTCGTATGCTTATGTTTTGATAAAGTTCTTACAATCGTTTTACCCTCTTGAAAAAAAGGTATTGTAAATTCTAGCAACCGGAAATCTTGAATAACTCGCGGAAATTTCTGCTGGAATAATTCTTCGCCCGGGCACTTCCCGAAAAATATTTTGTTCAGCCTCACGACAAATTAAAATTTTAACACGTTCGGTCCGTATTTCAACGACTGAAAGCGTATTTCTCTTGAAGCATGCTTACTATTGGTATAGGTTTTTCACGGTAAAGTGAGCACTTTTGAAAGCTCTGCTTGAGATCTACATGTATGCACTTTGTGTATTTTTCAGCCTTATGTAAAATTAACATTGCCATGGTCCTAATCATTTTATTCGCGCGTCGGTCAGGTGACACTGTGGAATTATTGGAAAGATAAATGTTATAAATCTGGTCAATTTTACACTTAAAAAAAAAAAGAACAGGAAACGAAAGAAATAATTTGAGTTATCACAAATGGTTTCCTCGCACTTTTTATTCGACGTTTATACAAGATGCTCTGGAATTCCCCTTTAAAACTCCTAGGACTTGTAGAGGGGACTGAGTAGATGATCTTTTGAACAGGAACCCATATCCGGAAACATACCGTTTCCGTGCTACAGCCATTTTAAATCAGGTATTTTACACGTGACAGTCCAAAATACCTGCCCACACATTGATAGAAAACCTGTGCTGTAATCCCTGGGCATGCTTGGTATTAGGGTTTTTCGTCTGCCCAGACATGTCTGTTTCGAGAATCGAGAACACTGTTCCTAGTGAATTTACATTCATCTGTGAACAGAAAGCGACCTGGGAACTGGCTCGTCGGTGTAGCGGTGCGGGAACCACGTGCAGAAGTCAACACGTAGTACAAAATCGGCTGGACCCAAAGACCGTGCCCTTTGGAGGAGTTAAAGATGTATTTGTTGCTAATACAGAACCTCCCAGACTATGCTGGGAGCAACACCCACTGCACGCGCAGTTGTTTGCGCACTCGCTGACGGGCTCCGTTCAACGTGATGCAGTACAGCATCTTCCAATTCGGGAGTGCGGCGTCTCTTTGCAGCATCACAGTCGTTCCTGTCGGCTTGTTCTCGGAGCCGTTACGTAACTGTGGTTTTTACTTCTAAAAAATTTTTATCAAATAATGTTGAATGTGTTCGAAAATGGTCACACTGTTTTTTTTTTTTGGGGGGGGGGGGGATTTAATTTGGAATATTATTTAAAAATTATTTTCATACTGAGATATTGCTTTTGTTTTTCCATGCAGTCCATTTTAGGAAGAAATGTTAGGTAATATTGTAATTTATTTCCGTTTCTTTACTAAATTAAAATTTTACTTTTAAGATATTTTTCCTGCACAATGAAATTAATGCCTCAGAGTTCGCTATATTATGTGCAATATTCGCTTAATAGAATCGCATTCATGCCCAGACAGCTTCCACATAAATTAATTATTTTCATAACCTGCTTCGTTTCCCGCAATTGTTCGTTATTTTAAGTTTCTTGGCGTCCATTTTTTGTCGTGCACGATTCTGATTGGCTGAGACCCTCAAACATCAAATAAATTTTAGAACTGGTCCAATTTTCAAATGTTTTATGGAAACTGAAGCCATCCAACTTTCTCAGACAAAAATGGCGGCGTTTATGACGTTCAGATGACGTCTAACTATACAACTTTATTTGACCAAACTTATTGGAAGCAGGTTAAAGGAAAAATTTAACAGCGTGACAGGGGTTTAAGGTTGTTCGTCCATTGGTTTCTGCCACAGTCAAACTTTTTCCTGTTTTACACTCGCTCTCTCGGAATTGAGCCCCTTGAGTTTAGTGCTAGAGTTTTACTACTGTTGCAGAACGTGTTGGATGAGTAGAAGGGGCCAGGGATTCTAGACACACCAGTGAAACTGACGTTAAGGCTACTCTCATGACAGCTAGCGTATTATTGAATTCAAACGTAATTGTTTTAAGGGGCTCAGGCAATTATTTTCAAAATGACGGCGCTGTAAGTATTTCAGGTTAGTAAACGATATCATTATAAACATTAGACTGATTACGTCCGAAGTTGGTGCTCCGAATCCGACCTCCATAATGCAGTTGATTGCACGCCACTCTTTTTTTTTTACAAGAAAAATCCTTCGAAACCCATTTGCCAAGAAACTCCTTCAGAAAACTAAATAGTTTTCTTGCAAAATCTGCAAAACAGTTATTTGTAATACTACAAATGATAAACTTGTATTACAATTGGCATTATTAAGAAGTGTGCATTAAATTATTTTTTCTTCTAGAAAACCAATGTGATAGATTAATAACAGAGAATAACTTAACAAAAAAATTCAGAATATAATTTACGAATAATAAATACGCTTTGCCAGGACGGGGACTAGCGTCCACACCCCTTTAACCACAAGACCAATTTGACTTACGAAGTTAAAATATATCATGACAATAAATATAACTGCAAGTACTTACAACATATTACTGAAGTTGTTTGGTTAAGAAGAATAGGTACATTTATTTCAGTTTAAGAGCTTTGTTGTTGAGTTTAGAGATTTGGACGGCTCTTCACAACGAGGTATCGAGAGCCGATTTAAGAGTTCTATGGTAGCTAGGAAACATGAACAATTAATGAATAATACGGTCACGTTTCATTATTGAGCTGTTTTAAGTGTTTTACGTTATTCGTACTTGTAATACATTTCTTTTTATATGCAGCTACATATTACATCACCCATTTTTTGCACAAACAGCTATGTACGGTTTTATGTTATTGAAGCTCGTGGAATCGGGTCAGTATAGTATACATATTTCGTAAGGTATTTTACAAACACGGAGCTTGTAGTTTTACAAGAGAAATATTTGTAGTGTTACAAGCATTCGTAAAATTACATACAATTTCTCAATAAAAATTACAAGATTTTTTTAACGTGTAGCTTACGGCAGTACGTTTACTGTGTTCGAGTTCTGGGCAAGGCACGTTTGTATTTGTAATTATCTCACTACTGTTGCGTATGTGTCTGGTGTCATCTCTAATGATCTTGTTGTCAACGAGACGTCAAGGCCTGCGAACAAGCTAAGCTTTCAAGAACTAATTAAAAATTATTTGCACCCATGTAGAGGAAAATTGGCTCATTAGTTGCATCAGTAACGTCTCGTTTCTCTTCGAATAAACGTAATATGATAAAAACTAAATCCCTACGGGCTTAGATAATTGGTTTCTATTTCTTCTGGCAAAAAGTCGTACTTCCGGGATATTTATTTGCCGAGGTAAACCTAAACGCTGTAACATTACATAACCTAGGCCGCCGCGTTGTGATATCAAGAATTTTATGTTATGCACCACATGACAAAATATAAAATTGTGTATGATGTTGGCAATATTTATGATTCAGTTAGTGAGTAAAAGAAATAATACTGTCCCAAAGAAATGTGTTTGCTCGGCTATACTCAGTTCAGGACCCAGTATTTAAGATGCGTAGTAACTGACCTTCGACAACACCTCACTCGTTACAGGCAAACAAGTATTTGCCACGCCAGCTGTGAAACTTATTATACATAACTACACACATACCAAGGCACTTGTGTAATCATTTTTAACTGAAAATATCTTGAGGGATAGGACAAAACGTTCATACTCATAAAAGGTGTCAGATGTGTCAAGTCCAGCTAAAAATTATTTATTCAAAAATACTCTAAAATGTTCAAATTCAAAATATCTTTTTTTTTTTTTTTAAGTTGGAAAAATAATTCAAATAATCAAATATCCCTGAATGGCAATGGGTAAAGAAAAAAAATAGTGTTCAAACTAGGCTGCCGTTAGGAAGTGGTCGTAGTTAACGGTCATTTTCAAATACCCTTACGTGTGACACGTATTTAACAGTCTGACTTAAGCACTTTAAATAAACGTAGTCTTCTCAAAAATGAAACATCCTGAATTTAGTTCAGAAAAATGTAACTTGACCGTCTCAATAAGTAACACACTTGACTTCTCTCTCGGGTAAAATTATGGTTAAAGTTTGCTGGAGCTAATATATGCACATATCCAACATGGCTTCGTGTAGAATGTTCTACGCCAACGGCGTAACGTAGCAAAGTCAAATATGAAATAAATTTTAAGACTCGGTGAAAAACAGTTCTCGTAGTGAAATAACCAGGTTGTAGGCGAAGGCAGGACGCAGTAGCTTGTAGGAAGAACGGAGGTAGGAATTGCAGGTCTGGGTGCGGTGCTACTTTACGTGGCTCACGGCTCACTGACGTTACAGGTCTAGCTAGCTACCTTAAACTCCTAGACAGCTGCTGAAATAAAACTGCGGAGTGCTCATTCTCTCAACTCGGCGTAAAAACACAAATAAAAACTACAGCAAGCTGTAAGAGCTAAAACACCCTAACTTATAATTTAAATTCCTCCGCTAAGTCCAACTGTAGGACGAAAGTCCTAGACTTCAGTCTCGTGCAGAGAGGTGGCAGAGAGGGCGAACTTTCAAACGGCCCGCGCGGCCTAACCCTATGGTGAGCTCTCCAGCCAATCGGAGTACAGGATTTGAACCTGTTAGCCAATCGCAATGCTTCCTGACTAACGATCTAAAATGACACACTTCAAACGGCCTTAATCCGTGTTCTATAGAGTTCCGGGTCTCGTATAAGTTAATCAAAAAAATATACAAAATAAATTCCCTGAAACATTCACAATAAAGGTGAGACTAAATATGCAAACTATTAATTATTAATTAGAATATAAACAAAAGCAAATCTAGCTATATATTTCAATGAAACATTAATTATTGCCATTCGTACATCAAAGTTTAAATATTCTAATCATATGAAAAATGAAAAAAAATAAAAATTACGAAAAATAAAACGTACGTGAAACACAGGTAAATTACAAGTATTATGCATGACAGTGTCCAGTGTGTGAAACAAACATTAATTATGAAAAATAGGTGCAGATAGTGATGAATATTTCGTTAAAACGCGAAAATAATGAATGTAATTATAATTATCAGTTACGTGGCACTTATTACCGGTGGAGGTTTTTTTTCGCCTTTTTTCATTGATTCGTTCCATTTTAATTATTTCAAGTTTATGGAAAGTGGACTTAATATTGAGTTTCAGCATTAGTTGAGATCTTCATAAAACCGCAATGGAAGTTAAAGTTTAATATTATCTGTGCGTGTTTCATTAATGAACGAATATACGATTATTTTGGAAAACTCTAACCTTAATATCTGCGGGTGCAAATCGGTATAAATTTAAATGACAGCTCAGGGTAATACTGGAACGTAGATGCAAATTTTAAAAATATTATGACAGTGGTTCGTATGTGTATTTACTGTAAGTTAAGTATACAAACATAACGCACACAACACTAGTATTTTATAGGTCCCAGATAGAGAATACGTAGTAGAATTACGTCACAAATTAAATACGATGTATTCTTAACTGCAGTGTGACCACAACTACGATTGTGCAAAAGAGAATGGACGTATAATTAACACAACAGTTAACATAACGTACTCATAGTTGCTTCAACTTGACACAGCCTTTAGTTAGAAAAATAATGGCCAAAGTCAAGTTATTCAGCTTGCAGCACGAAGGTGCCACGGGCAGACGGAGGCGGTTCCAGCGTCACCTTGTGCCTTGCCAGCAAACTTACTCCAGGAACACGAGACCTTAACTTATATTATAAAAATAAAACATCATATACGGAAACTTGTATAAGAGGACATCTATTTTTTGGGATTGACAATTACGGTGATAATTTAATACTAATGCTATGCAACATGTTGGACTCTGTCATTCTTTATCGCAATGAAATTTGCCATCTGTGTTTATTGTTTTGAGCGGGACGTCTCAAAATAATAGTACATAAAATACCAATCTTAACAATTTTACTGATTAGCACGCGTGCATTGGTTAATTTCGTTAAATAAATTTACAATATACAAAGACACATTCTAAGTGACTTAGCTTGCTCCGTCATATCGAACAATGTTAAACTTTGCGCCCGAGCGCTCGCTACACACTGTTTACATCAGCTGTTAGTTCCCACTCCTAAACCATATCGACACAGGAAAATACACTTACTGCCGCGAGGGTTTTTATAGTAAACGTTACGTTCCCCACCACAAGGCGCCTTCTTCGTTGAAGCTATTATTGATTATGTCAAGCACTGATATTTTGGGAAGTAAATCAAAGATGATAGTGGAGAAACTCGGGTACAATATAATTCTTCGTCAGTCTGAATTTGAAGCATATACATAAATTACCATACGACCACGAATCACAGAACATTACTGTAAAAAAACATTTGCTCCAAATACAGTGTTGTATCGTTTGTGGACATATTGACAATGGCATGAAACAGTAAATAACACTTAGCTTTTCTAATTTAAAACTGTTTTATACGTATTACTATTTCTGACTAAAATCATTTGTTTACGTGTAAATCTTCATAATTTCGTTGTTCTTTGTGAGATGATCTGGTATATTTTTCTTTGGTTTTCTACAGTTAAGTCGACATTCTCGGTGATTCCTCTTAAATACCGTATGGTATGTCGATCGATGAAGTATGAGAATATTCGTTTTTTTTTTTTTTTTTGTAACAGTCAAATGCTTGGACTGTGTAGATAAATTATCCTATTACAAAAATTGGATTATTATTTTTTTAAGCTTATAGATAATGAGTACGTAGGTACACATGCATGTTCTTTTGAAGAAATAGTTAAGAACATGATGTATCATTAATTAAAATGATCGCAAATCATTGTCTATACGAACATAGTACTAAAAATAACCATGTTTTGCAGAAGAAGCGACGAAGTTTGAAAAAATAACTTTTTTCACAATTGATACACACATTGTAAGTTAACTCTTGATTGTAATATTTTTCTACTGCAAAAACAAGATGCCACACAACTGCTAAGCATAATAATCCAGCTCTCCCAACAGTGATACCATTTTTCATGTTTCTTTCAGGGTAGATGATGTTTTTATGCATCTCAGATAAGAATAAAATCAAATAGCTATTTACTGAAAGCGTTAAAGCCAAACGGGCCGTACAAAATAACGTCATTGTCTGGCATTAGTAACTTAAATACAAATTGAAATAATAAAGAAAATAAATTCGTACTTTTTGCTACGTTGGACATAGTAAAAGTAGTCCTTTATTCTGTGAAAGAAAATTATATTTATAATTTAATCATTATACAAGTAAATATCAGTATATTCGCAAGTGGGACGGAACGTTTGCAAATGTATCTTAATTGGCAATGCGATAGCATTAAACCCGAATTTGCTGACTTGGACGTAATTAAGATGGAAAACAATAAGTCTTGTAATACAATATAGTTGCAACGGTTTCTGCAATATAAAACAAATTTAGGTACATTAATTCCTAACACAAAAATGCACTTTTAAACGAGCAATAAAGCTATTTCGGCTTTAACTTGCCATACAAATTTAATTAAAAAACAGCTACTTGTTATCGCTAACATTAATTTATATTCTGCCCCAACTTTCCTAATACGGGCATTAAACTTTCACATTCCAAAACAACCAGTTATTGAGACATCACAGATGTCGACCATCTGGCCAAAATTAAGAGGCTGGCAATAAAGTAGGTGTAGAATAGTTTCGTGTTAAGAACCACCCAACCGGAAATAGAGAGAATGCCGCAATTAATTAAACATGCTATCGCCCCTATTGTAATAGTTTTGGCCGTAGCTTCACTGGTTTCGAGATATATCCAAGTGGAACCAACATAAGAAGGACAGAATTCTCTCATAGTGAATAGTTAAAATAGTTGAAATCCGGAGCGGATGTATAAGAAGTGTTTTTAGTTAATATCCTAACCGTGGCACGAGGAAATGTAGATCAGGATAATTATGTGCTTTACGAAGAATTTGTTTCGCTATTTGGTTCCAACACGATTTGCCTCTAAATATCTGGCAGTATTGTGTTAACATCGTGTTCTGAGAATACAGGTCTGTCGTTTCGTCCGTCCGTTTCCAGGTATTACCTGATCATTTTTAGGAGATTTCTCTTGGTACGAAAATATTATCTACTTTATTGTCGACATTTTTAATTTTGTCCAGATGGTAATATGAACGTGTACTTAATCAACACGACGTTATTGTCTCTCCATCTAGTGCAGACAACCTTCACGAAAAATGGGGTGGGATGTGTCGTCTACACGGCCGTACTTATTTTTACGTGACAACGTCTGTGTATGGTGGGAGGAAACAAAATGATAGACTTTGTGGGTTTGTTTAAATTAATTTATTTGTTATTAGCACTCATCTTGTCACGTGATGTGGCATGTGATGACAACGCAACCGCCACGTTCGCATTTCACTTCTGCGTAGAATTGTCAACTTCTTCGTCATATAACTCCCGAATGGATTGAGGTAGCGGAGTCATTATTTCAGTATTAGATTTGTCTTGTCGAGCACTATTCGCATTGTTAATATCATTAGTGTCCTTTTCGCCTAACTTCATGATTTCTTTAACTATTTTTGTTTGTAATCTGCAAAGTAAATGATTATTGGTTAGAAAGTCACTGTGTGTGTGTGTGTGCATTATTTATGATTCTCGGTTATGTTTTTAGGTACTATTTTTTTTAACGCACAGACTGACACCAAACTTCTCCGATCGGATGAGCCGTTAGGTCGCTGCAGCGATCTGAAGCATACTAAACAGAGGTTCGCAGCGCGGCTCCCGCCGCGGCCTGATGACGTCAGAACGATACGTTTGTGTGTGAACCATGAAGCAAAAGGACCGTCCTATACTACAGTGCATTTACATTTAACGCACTGCTCATTCTCAACTAGTAATCGCCACGGACCTGAGAGCAAAATTTCGTGACGCTCACTTTCTGAACATATAGAGCGGAGTTGTAAGACGTTTGCACGTCAAAAAGTCCAAACTCACGCACGCACGCTGCCTTAAACTCCGTGTCTAACGTTTGTTATGGCGGTGGGGAGGGGAGGGGGGACATCACACCATGCGACCAGCAATCTTCGCCCGCCCACTTCCTTCATCGCGGCTTCTTCGTCTCGTCCCACCGTACATTTCGTAGCACGCGAACGCCGCCCAGCCGTCCTGGAGATGTCGCGAGGAAGGTGAATGTTCGCCATCGTGTTGTTTCAATACGCACGGCCGTTAAAGCGTCAGTAATGCTGAATATTTTTATTCCATTCCTTGGCCACAGCTTTATCTCAGTACCTACTGCTTCTCGTTTTAGTTTCTGACTGATCAAGCATTGATTTATACTGATTCCTAGTGAATCGCACTGGTCTGGCATTGATGCCTTACACTGACTCGCCAGTATATAACAAACTGAAGGTTCAGTAAAATAATTCATCTGATTAAGATCACTGATTCATATTTAAAGCGTAGACTTTTTCGGAACACTACGTTTTGTTAGAGAAGGCAAAAACCACTTATCTGAGTCTGTATTATTTTATTTTCATTGTATTAAATATATTCAAAGAGTAAGTCATTAAAATGGTAGAAAATCGCATTTTTTTAGAGCTTGACTGAGCAGTTTCCTTAAGAAACGTGAGAAAAATAAAACCTGTGGGCTTTCGTCAAGTGTAACAACGTTCCAATATGAAATATCTAATTTACGTAGGGCCTAAAGACTGTTCACGATAAAGTGAGCACTTTTGAAATCAACTTAAGAAAAAAGTCGCTATTTCTGCCTGCATATATTTTAACAGGCGCGCTGGGTAACGTGAGCCCAGTAAAATTGGTAATGATGGACGTAAATTAGTTACATGTATTGACGCGAACATAAAGTGTTAACAAACTATTAGAGAAGTATGATTTGGTATGTTTGGGCACAAGGGATTGGGGAATCTGAGCCGTAGCCGCCCGGCAGCCATCTTGTTACGTCACCCGTTCCCCATCTTTCCCCCCTTTTTCTCCTCAAAATTCCCCTTTTCCCCTCGGAATTTCCCTTTTTCCCTAAAAAAAATTCCACTTAAATTTAATTTAAAAAACTTAGATTTCCGAAGGTCCCCCCAGCACCGCCATTAGTCATATTCGTTCCATCACTTGAAAGACGACTGACTCCCTCGCCTCCACTCCCCTCACTTTTACTCATTCCGCCATTTAGATTTTTTCATTAGTCATTTATTTACATAATACTAGAGGCAGCCATCTTTGTTTATGTTACTGGAGACCCCATATTTGTTTTTTCGTTCATTTGTTTATACGTTACTGGAGACCGCCATCTTGGTAGGCGATCACCATCTTCGTAGGCATCTCCCATCCGCCATATTGGAAATTAATGTTCATGACCTTGAATGACCTTGAAAATAAAATCTTGAGAAAAAATACATATAAGTCAACAAGCATAACACATTACAGACTACTGCCGCCGTGTTAGATGCAGACTACTTCAACCTTATCCCCATAACCTCGAATTACCTTGGAAATTAAAAAAAAAACAAGTAAAATAAATTATAAAAATTCCCAAAATTTTTTAAAAAGTCGCACAAAAATGATTATAAAAATTATTTTGTTAAAAATTAATTAAGAACTTATAATTTAAATAAAATACGTACATTTATTAAGGTCCCCTCAGCACCACAATTAGTTTCATTCCATCAATTACTCACTTTAGTTCTACTCCCTCCATTTTGGATTCTATTGTCAACACATGTAGTATCGATTATGCCACCTGCCAGATGCAATCATGTGACAACTTGATGATTACCTGGTCGGTGATTGGCTGAATGGTGTTCGCAATACGATTGGTTCAAGGGTAATATGGCGTCATTGGTCTTGCATACTCGTATATAAGCAGCAGAGCGTTAATCTGAGAATCTTAGTTTGACAGCAGCTCCCGTGAAAGTTGGATCGTCTTGGCTAGTTTGTGCCTCTTCACGTCAATGTCTTATCCTGCATCTGCGATGTTTTCGGGTACTCCATAGCTAATAGTAGCTACGGTAATGTCATCGACTTCTTTCGGGAGTGGTACCAGCCTTGCCGTCGAATTCTTCAGGCATTACCCCTACAGCACCAGCGACTTCTTCGGGTGGGGCACCTACATGAGTGCAGCCATCAGCATCGCGACCCAAGACAACAGTGTCAAGACTTTGATGCATGTACTGTGATGAAGCCTTTGCTACTAGCAGCAATGTTAGACGACACGAGAGCATAAATGTAAGATGAACACGCTCCTCATGGCATGCAAGTGTGAGAAGTGCCTTCGCTTGTTTGCTCGTACTGACAAACTAAACCAGCATTCCAAAATATGTAAAGGACTTGTCCCTCTGCCAGCACAACAAAAATACCTATAGTCGCCACCACAAACCTGTGATGGACTTGAAAGTACTGCTTGTGCAATGGTGATGTAAACATGTCATCGCTACCTTGTGCAGTAAGTGAGGATGTGCATGTGGATGGTACGGACAATTCGCTGTCGCTATCTGGTCTATCTCACCGTTACTGTGGTAAGACGTGCAGTAAAAGCTGTCATGCGTGTAGGCAGTCGAGCGAAGACGAGAATCAATCTCCAGTAGCATGTAAACAAATGACAAAACAAAATCTCAAAATGGCGGAATTAGTATAGGTGAGGGGGGGGGGTAGAGGTGAGGGTGTCAGTCGTCTACTGGGAGTCGTACTAAAGTAATTTATGGAATTAATTAATCTAATTATGGTGGTGGGGGACCTTAAGAAATATAAGTATCTCTAAAAAATTATAAGTTTTATTATTAATTTTTAATAATCATTTTTGGGGACTTTTTGGAATTTTTAAAATAAATCGATTTTAAATAACTTTTCTTATACATTTTTTAATATTTATTTTTTTGTGATTTTTGGATTTTTTATTATTTGAGTCAAGGTCAAAGGTCATAGGTACTGATCCCTGTCACCTGGGTCTGACCCTGGTCACTGATCCCTGTCACCTGGGTCGCTGATCCCTGACCCTGGGGCCACTAATCCCTCTCGCCTACTCCAGGAAAAATGGGACTTTTTTAGGGGGAAAAAGGAAAAATCGAAGGAAAACGGAAATTTTTAGGGTATTCTGGTTGATCTGAGGAAGAAAAGGGAAATTTTGAGGGAAAAAAGGGAAAAATGGCAAACGAGTGACAACAAGATGGCTGCCGGGCGGCTACGGCTCAGATTCACCAATCCTTTGTTCCCAAACATACCAAATCATACTACTTATAACTTAAATCATTCCTTTCGATTTCTGTTTTTTTTTATTTTAATTCATCGAAGTATAAATATTAACCAGATTTGCAACATATTTACTTTTCTAATAATTCCACAGTTTCACCTGACCGGACCGACGCATGAATAAAGTAATGAGGCCCACAGCAATGTTAGTTTTATATAAGGCTGAAGAACACACAAAGTGCATACAAGTAGATCTTAAGCAGGGCTTTCAAAAGTGCTTATTTTATCGTGAACAGCCTATATATAGTAAGGGAATACTGCATACTTTGCGTGTAGAGCGATGGGGCGCTAAACGCGCGCGTTAGTGTTGCCCGTATATCTTCCTTACTTCTGTACCTTCAATGCGTAAAGTTAAGCTCCCGGGACCACGTACTCTTTAACGTCCGTACAACGGATACGAGGTAGAGTGCGCATGCCCGCTTCGAGTCTTAATTCTGCTCTTTTACATCTGGAACTGTCAAAACCACGAGGGGTTCGACGTAAGGTTAGATCGTTTACATAAATACATGTTTTCAGATGGTAGTGCACTTAATCTGACCATGCAACTAAAATTGATCAAATGTGGCTAAATACTAATTTATTTTGTGTTAATGTAATATGATTATGTTGAAAAACATTCGTGTCGCTGTTTCAGCACGTGGTTTTAACAGGTCTGTATCAAAATCGGGAGCCAACCTCGGAAACGTCTGATAGACGGGAATCGTTTTACATTATCTTGGCAAGCAAAATATTTCGGGTAGTCAAAACATCGTGGATTTCCAAATTCGGAGCCAGATATACAGATGTTAATTGAGAAGCATGTCTCACCTGATTAAATTTATGCGCGTTCTTGCTCAATTGTTTGCAAAATAGGAAACATGATTTTATATTTACTGCGATGCACAGAAGAACGAATATTTTAAATTCTTAAAATATTTCAAGTGTATTTATTCATTAACTGAAAACTTAACTAGTACCCATTTTTTCTGCCATTGGTAGAGTTGTCGAAATAACGAATTCCCTTCTTTTCGAATTCCGCTCCTGTTCCCCTCAATACTAATAAAGGAAACGATACCTGTATTATTACAGCACATTGTTTCAGTAAGACTTCCACTTTTTTATTGCAATTTCTTTCCCATAGCATGAATGCGAAACACTTCTGTCGAAAACTCTGCTCCTCTAAACAAACACGTGCAAGCCAAAAGATAAAGCTCGCGAGGAATGTCTACAAGCTAACGAGGAACTTCTGATAACCTAGGCACACTTGTCGTTGAGATTTTTTATTAATTACTTTTTAAATCTCATATTTTGACGTTAAAATAAAGAAATATAATAAATTCGTCTGAAAATTGGTTTTGCACCAGTTACTGCAATCAGTAACCCGATTTAAAGAATGTTTCCTACTTTACATGTCAGATTTACAACTTTATTTTGTGTCCTACCAACGGTTTTGTTCCCCCCCCCCTTTTTTCCGTTGACCGAAACAAATAGAAACATAGTACAAGAATTTTGGGAGTTTATGGTTTCCGTATACGGCTCCCAAAATCGCGTAGGTCTATGAACATTCGCATGGCATTGCTCGCTTCAGGCCAGGTAATTTCCGGCGAGTTTCACTGGAGATATTTTTTTTTTCGAAATGTTTTACTTACTTATTTAAGGTAAATTCTAGTAAAATTACTTAATACCTACATTTACAGTTCTCCCAAATAACATTCTCCATTTGCTTTTATTTGTTTTCAACATCACCGCATTATGCCAGGAGAATAATCTAGGTACGTAGTAAATTATATATAGCCTTCATGCTATCTTCACACTTTCTGAATTTAACCTTTGAAAAATTACCCCATGTATGGAATTTCGTCGTTTGCTAGATAAATTGTGGATCACAAGCAATACGTAACCAAGAGCCTTCCTGGGGGGGGGGGGTTGAAAGCCCCTTAGCCCTATCGTGAACACAACAAGAAAAAGTATTTGAAGTCCGCACTCCCATCTTATGAAGACGCGATGCTTTTGGAACTCTTTGTGATAGGTCTTGCTGGAATGAAAACGCCAATAGCGACGCGGCTTACATGATATAGTTTTGCATGCGGTGTTAACCCGCATACCGGCACAGTGTGTAGAAAGAGACTATATAGTCTGGTCAGGGTAAAGTTATCTCTTCTATAAACCCTGCTTGAGATCTTCTTTATGCACGTTGTGTATTCTTCCACCATATATAAAATTAACATTGCTATGGACCTGCTCACTTTATTTATGCGCCTGTCAGAGAAACTGTAAAATGTATAGAAAAGTTAATATATTTCAAGTTGGCCAATTCTTACACTTATATGTACTAAAAATAAAATATAAATAAATAATTTCAGTTAGCACAAATTTCCACGTAACGTTTTGGATTCAACGTTAAGACACGGAACTAATTTCCTTCCGTTGTTACCAACTTTAACTTGGCAGGTGCCAGTCAATGCTCCCGTTAAAATACATGCATATATGGGGCAAAGACATTTTTCAAAGGTTGATTTCAAAATAATCTTCAGATAACCGTGAACGCCCTATACTCTAAATGGCGTGCCTGCTGCAAAATGTTCCCTATTGACTAGGTTGCCTGCTGGAGAATAGTTTACCAGGCGCTGATTGGTGGAGTTCCGTCATTTTGCTGGCCGGTGTGTCTGGAGTTAGCTATACAAGCGGCTGTTTCACTTCTATTCTGCAACATTGACTAGCCGCTGCTAACCGAGCACTTTTGGGAAGCCCTGCATAGAATCTGTATTTTCGTTTCACTTTTTCATTCTTCCACCCAACCATATCTAAAATTAACATTGCTATAGGCTGTTTACACGGTAAAATGAGCACTTTTTAAGGCCCTTGTACATTTTTCCTTTCATCCAATTTCCGTCTTCCTGCTGCTTTTTAATATAAACATTGCAATGTGACCAATAAACACATTGTATTCATTTAACTACCGCCAAAATTGAATGCTTTAGACTGCAATAATATATATTTAATAGATGTTAATCTCTGTTGGGAGGGCCTTAAAAAGTGCTCACTTTATCGTGAACAGCCTATACGGGTCTGATCACTCTATAGTTAGAGACCTGCAAAATTCGCGTTATTATTTGGCATCAAACTAAAATTCACAGTGCTGCAGATTCCCAAGCCAACGTGGTTTCTCCATTGGCTGCTCTATAGCTCTGGAGTCACTCCCTTTCTGACTGAAGTGCACGTGATTCGACTACACATTGCGAAGTGTTAATTTATTGGCGCAGAGTTATCCAGGGCGTGTCAAATAAAGCGTAGTCCAATGACAAACTTATTGCAAAAGTAGGCATACAGGTGTTTGAAGTCTAACGCTAATTCCGTAGATCTCTAATCTATAGTCCATTCAGTGATTTACGTATTTAGTTATATCGTAAATATGCCAAGTATCAAGCGTTTTTATACGTCTGTAAACACAGGTGTATCTTATTTTTCGTTAAATTGAAGTTTAACCTATATTCCATTTATACGTTTTAAAATCTCTCTTATAATAAACACGAATAGAAACAGCGAGAAAAAATTAGTGTTGGTAGCGCCTAGTAATAAATAGTTCTCATGTAAAATCATATTACAACTGAGTGCGCAGGAACTCGGTGCGTTGGCTCTCTGGTGCAATTTTCCAGACTTAGTTAAGCTTACGTTGCGCGAGGCGGAGGAATATCCTGGAAGTAGAACTTTAGCAGGGCTTCAGAAAAGTATGAAGTATCCGCTAATAGATTATATTCATGCGCCTTCAAAGTGTAACAGTAACAAATGTAGGTGTGTTACTACTATAGAAATTTGTTCTCTAATTCGTGTAAAACAAGAAACACTAACATCAACTGTTTTTATTAATTCGTTGCTAACTGAAGTGGGAGTGTGCATACCAACGTGTACGATACATGTGTTATTTAACACGTGATCAGTTAAAGGGCAGTCACTTCTGCGCCTGCCTCCTTTCTGCGGAGTTTAAGAGTTCCCTTTGGTTGTTCTTTATGTCCCTCTTTCTGTTTGGTCTTCAGCTTTCTCTCTGACCACGAAATTTTTCATTTTTCTTTTGCCTGTTTTCAGACAGTCACTTTATAATCGCGTATATGTAGTTATGAGCAGTGTCTTTTCTCCAAAGGTTGGTTAAAAAACTTTTTAAACGTTATTCACGGTCAAATTACCACTTTTTAAGGCCCTCTCAACAGGAAATTATCGCAAATAAATATACTTTGTTGCAACCTCAGGTGATAATTTTTGATAGAGGCTGGTCACAAGTGAGCACTTTCGAAATGAACCTTAGAAAAAAGTCACTGGCCCTTCATCCATTTATTTTCATTGGCGCACTGAGTGATACTTACCCAGTAAAGTTGGTAACGGTGGATAGAAAGTAGTTCTATATCTTAACGTTGAATACAAAGTGTTAGGTAACCATTTGTGATAACTTAAAATTATTTCTTTCGCTTTCTGTTTTATTCAATCCATGCAAGTGTAATAATGAGCGGATCCGTAAAGTATTTACTTTCTTAATGATTTCACAGTTTCATTTGACCGACACATGAATAAAGTGATGAGGCACATGGCAATGTTAATTTTACATAGGGCGGAGAAATATACAACGTGTTTACAAGTAGGTCTTAAAACAGGGCTTTCAAAAGTGCTCATTTAACCGTGAACAGCATATAGTGGTGAAACCTATGCACTGTTTTAATAGTCAATATCAGTGTTTATATTAAAAATTCTGAGAAAGATAGAAGTTGGATGGAAGAAAATAATTATCAAAACCTTAACGGGCCAGCCGGCAGCCGCGAACCTCAAATGGGGAATCAATGTTAAACGAAATTCCTTCTCATTGTGCCAATTACAAAGATAACTATTTCAAACAAAAATTATTATACGTGAGATTTCTTAAGGAATGATGCTACGTTAAAATATTTCGCCAATTTTTATAAAATGTAAATATTGAAACTTACATATAACAACAAAAAAAAAAAAAAAGATGGGTAAATAATTTTTTCCACAAAAACAATTTTATGTAGCAGCATTCTCTGAGAAAATCGCATCAACGTGTTTGTTGTTTGAAATAGTTATTTTTAAAATTGACGCAATGCGAAGGAATTTCGTTTAACATACGATTCCCCATCTGAAGTTCGCTTGGTAGGCAGGGCCGTTAAAAAGTGCTCACTACCGTGAATACCCTATACTTTAAGGGGACTATGTATCTTTGCGTTCAAGGTCAAGAAGCGAGGAAGCGATACGGGCGGTAGTTACACGCACGCCTAGCGCCTCATCGCCCTTACGCGCACGGCGTGTAGTGTTTCCGTCGTAACGCTGTACTGTGCGAAATACATCTGTAACGTAGGGGTTTTATTACACGCGATGAAAGCCCACAGGTTAAACTACGTCCGTATCTTTGTACTTTTCTCTTGCCGCTCAAGGTAACTGCATAGGCAAGTTTTAAAAATGCTATATTTGTCCTTTTTCACCAATATGTTTTTCTCTAAGAGTACACTTAATGACAAAAGTATATATATATACATTTTAATTAAATTTTTAATAATATTTTTCATAAATTTTCAAATTGAGTTTTAAACTTTTTAACGATTTGTAATTAAATTTTACGTTATAAATTTTTTTAGATTTTTTCCCAATTTTTTTGGGCCAGAGGTCACCGGGGTCGAGGTCAAGGTCACGGTTAAAATGTTAAGGTCAATGATATACAAGAGGGGGTGAGAGGCCAGCCGGCTCCAGCTCCGGTGCCAGACACCATTGCGCTTCAACATACTATTCTATACTACTCACTTAAGAAGTAATTTTAAAAACTGATAATCCTTATAAAATTGCCTAAATTAAATAGACACTTTCAAGGCTGTAAAGCCATCAAACTGTATACTTATTTTAGGCTCATTCTGTATAACTGACAGGTATTGTTCCACTGTACAGTGTTGCCAGACAGAGCGAGTAAACTAACGTATAAAAAATTTTGTCATATATATATATATATATGGCCATAGATTATTGTTTTTTTTTTTTTTCCTGACAAAATTCCCATAAATTTTATTTACCGAGACAAGCGTTTACGCGCAGACAACTATTTCCCATAAAACGTTTCAGTACAGATGACCCTTAACGTGAACACGAATATCGGCGTAGTCGCGCCTTCGGTCGTCCTCGTGCTGTCCGCCGTACGTCGCCGTCGAGTCCGCCCTGCCTAGTGCCGCGACCCCCAAAGGCGCTTACGAAAACCTCTTCGCGCTAACCCGGTTAGGGTAAAACTTCCCTCCGCTCGTTTCGGAAACTTGATCCACGAGGCTTTGCCCGCGCCCGGGAACATGATCGAACCAGAATCCTCTCCAACCCCAATATCTCCGACAACACAGGATAAGCCGGGAGAAGAAAACGACACACGCCGGGGCACACTACAAAGAAAAAAATTTTGTCGCGGGGTACGTAGTTTGTTTACTGGATGGGAAGAGTAGCGAAGTTGCGCAGTTTACTTAGTCGGTAGCGGATATTGAAGTGGAGAGTTATGAAACTGATATTTTGTAAGGAGCTTGTATGCTGGTGGATCTTGGCGCATTATTCACAGCCCCGCCATTTTTAAAACTACGGTAACTTACTCTTCAGCATTTTAAAAAACTTTCCGTGGAATATATACCGATAAGGAAAACCTAGTTACCGAGCGTCTTGCATTAAAAAATAATAGCACGCCGAGGAGTGAGATTACGAAGTAAATCGTATAAATGCAGGGAGTAGAGTTCTACCCACCATTTTGGGAAATTATTTGAGCATTGCCCCACGTTGTTTAATTTGATGCAGATGCAAGACAGACTTGAAATACCCTACCTAAGATGGATTTTCGTGGCCTACTTAATGATATCGAAGTTTTCGTCGGTCTTCATGCCCTTTTTGCACAATGCTGATCAGGAACTTACTATAAAGATACTATAATGGGCTGTTAAAAGGTAAGGAGTACATTGCATGCGTTAGGGACTACATAGACGTAAGGTTACATTGTAAAAAAAATTCTGTTGAACTTACTAAAATGTAATGGAAGTTTTTAACATATGCAGTACATGGAATTTATACTATAAGTCAAACTGAATATACGGGAATGTTTAGCATTGCTACTATACAAAGTTGAGAACTTACCTACGCATTTGACTCTTTGCTAAGCAACTGTTGGAACATTACTATGCATGTATGGATAAATAATATACCATTCGCGCTTTATCTCTGTACGTATAGGCCCTACACTTATTTGGTAAATTTACAAATAATTTCTTAGTGACGGAATAGGGTTGAAAATTCTAGTGGAAAAATTCGCCTCGAGTGCTGTTTGGCGGGGTCGAACTCAATTAGCAGCAATGCTGCTACTTGATAAAACACGCCGGAGCTCTCTGATAATGATTCACGCCTAATTTTTTTCCTTTCGGGGAATGTACTGTATGTAAGTCTGAGCGTCTCGTCGATTGTTAGATTATTATAAAGACTGAACAAATCGTTCTGAGAAGCAGGAATGGAGAAAATATCAATCATGGCCAGAACTGACTAAGGCCTAGACGCAGTTGAAAACTTTAACATGTGACTTTACATTCCCCTCCTCTTTACGAAGTCACTGACACATGTGAAACAGGAAGGGAAGTATATTGTGCACAAGAAAAAATAAAACCTCTAATTTATGGTTCATGTATTTTTATTTATTTCCACATAACCCTCGTTTGCTTTGTTTTTAACAAGCTTGACTCAATATGCCGAAATGTGCAAACAAATTACCCTATTCTTCCACTTAACCTCCAACTGGATATTGGCAAAATGGCAGTTTGACTTGGAATTCCAGATTCGAATTTTTGAAATCGTAATGTCAAGAGCATTTGACTAACTTTGCGAACTTCATTGTGCGCTCTGTAAAAAACATGTTTATGCCAAACTTAATTAAAAGTGAAAAATATGTGTCAATTGCGAGTCCGCAAATATTTTAGTGCGAACAGGTACCACGGGGTTGGGACGATATATACCTTAAAAATTGAATAAAGATTTATAAAAGTGAAATAATTGGAGGAAGCACAAAAGGATTCAAAATTGACCTTAACCATACCAACATTCGTCTGGAGTTATTATTTCAGAAAACCATGGAAACCGATATTATTATTGGCAGACTGGGAATCGAACCAGGTTTCTTCTTAATTCGAGTTGAACGGTTTTACAACTCCTGCGCTTTGCTTGGTTTTCACCTACGGTCCTCTGCTTAAGATTACCTTAGTAACTTTATTTTATCCTAAACTATTCAGCGCAAAGCGTAACCCAAATCCTAAAACTGGACGAGTGAAAATTGTCCCAATAAGTGAAATCAAGAAAAATAGCTCAACTGAATTATTTTCAGATTGTTAGAGATGTTGCTTTTATTTTTATTATTTAATGGTTTCAAACATTTGGGAATCCCAGTAATTAACATGGTGGTAGCACCTTCTAAACGCTATTCTCACTCTCCACAACAGAATCTTTGTGTCTTGCCGACTGTACTATCGGAAATGTAGCAATAATTGGCTAGGTATCTATCTTACCCTGCAGTGCAGGCATAACATTGGAACTATTAACGAATAATTACGTGATGATCAACATAAAAAAAAGTTTGTTTTTAATTTAACTCTACGTTAATTGTAACTTTACGAATTATCGGTTCTTGTACCTCGTGTCTGTATACTGCAGGATAAGTAAGGTAAACAACTTAGGGATTGTAAACACATTTGAGATTTTTTTTCACAAAGCATTGTATCCGATAAGCCGAGTGATTCGTGTTCCAGTGACATGGTGTCGCTTATTCGGGTTTACGGTACCCTTAGCATATGTGTAACTATGATCTCCTAAACGGGTGGGCTCTCTTCAATTTTTTCGCAGTAACAGAACTGTAAAAATTGTTTTCCTGACTATAATAATGAAGTCAACCGGGAGCTGCTGAATACAACTAATTTTAATTCCCAATTTTCAGTGCCGTGTCTCTACCTCTTAATAATCACGTTAGGTCATGTCGTGTTGTATTTTCTACTTCATTTCCTAAAACTAATACTCTCAAAATAATTCTACCTGGACTTCAGGATAATACTACATACTCCTTGTATACAATGTTTAGAGACACCAGAAAATTGTAGAAATAGTTTGAGGCAACATGTCTTAAAAATAATCTGTAGCGTCATGATCCTTTCATGACTGGACGGTGCATTTGTTTTACTGTACTTTGCGTTTTTTAGACCAATCATAAATGTTCGTTCTTAAAGTGTCAGGATTCTCATTAGCGCAGAGTTGAGAGATTTGGGCGGCTCTTGACGAAGTCTTGAGAGCCGATGCGGGTGAAATGAGCTGAGAATGGAGCAGCGCCGGACTGTAATGGCAGGCGAAACGGGAGATCCCCGAGAGAAAACCCGCCGACTAGCGGCATCGTCCGGCACGATTCCGACTCGAGAAAATCCGGGAGCGGCCCGGCCGGGGTTCGCCTTTGGTGGAAGGCGAGCAGTCTAACCGCTCATCCACCGTGGCCACATAAGCACAGAGAATTGGGACAGTAGTTATGTACATACACTACAGCCAATAATTAGTGACACCCGAATATCGTGAAAAGATTTCCGCACTTGCTAGATTTGAATACCCTACGAGTTTACCATTACTTTCCTGTTGCTTATTGGCGGCGTTTGTTAGAAGGCATTTCCTTAGTTGGCTGGCCAATAATAATCAAGTTACTCCGATACCGTGCGTCTCTGATTCGTGGGCAGACACTTAATATAATAAAACGCGTAACATCTAGATAACCCAATCACAAGAGTGGATCTGAGTTTGTGTTATAAAATACTAGTCGTGAAATTCGGGTGTCCCTACTAATAATGAAATAAAATTTTCTGTCGTGTGCACAGTGCTTTGAAACCTAGCAAACAGTCAACTTCTCCCGCAGTTAACCACCGTCTCTTGTAATGCTGTCGAGCGGATACTACACGATACCTGCAGCCGTACTTGGTTCTTGTACAAGCTTCTATAATCCCTGGTGTACGAGCCAGTATACCAGCGGCCATGGAAGATTCATATTACACGACAGCAGTTCGCGTACTGGCATTTGGCACCCTCGGTGGGTGCGCAGTGTGTTTGTAGTAAATATGAACCTCATTCGTAGAACTGCTACCAGTTAGTCACTTGCGTAGGCCTGTAAAAATACTAGCTATCACATCTTAATATTTGCTATATTACTATTCGCGTTTTACATAAACTGTTTGCTTATTAGTATAGTTTCAGTCATTTTCTTGAAAATGACGTGCAGTCACTAGAGTACGAGTGTGTTATTTTTAATTTTGACGAAAATTACTGACCGGTTGCAAAATATAGTTTTTCTATATGCACCGGAATATTATCCGCATGTAAAATTTGATGGTAAAAAAAATTGGGTCCGACGGAGTTTCGAACTCATGCCCAACAATACCACTGTAACCCCAGTTCATACACCAGATATTGAGTTTATATACTGTAAATAACATACATTTTTTAATTAATTTTTTCGTGAAGAATGTAATGTTTTAAGTATTTAGAACGGTTTTAATCGGTAACTAAAAGTTGTCATCGCCAATATTATTCGCGTTGTCGTATTTTAAATCTATTTGACAGAGATTCAACCTCACATGTGTAAATTCGAGATGGAAGCGTCCTTTCGGCCTCTACATCAACTCGTTTCAAGTAGTAGCCACGGGAGAGCCCTACGCTCTGAAACTGCAATGTGATTGGCCAGGTACGAGCCGGCATGGAACCTGCCACGAAAAATACGTGTCCAATTGCCAATCCCGATACGAAATCTGCCCGTGCAAGGCGGGAAATGTCGTGACGGGTGCCACACTATTCGGTATACCGGCCGCTATGGCGGACCTTGCACAAGGGAGGACTCGTGGTGCTGTGTGGTCGGATATGGCGACCGTGTCGCCTGGCGGAGGCCCGATCCGCTTCTTGCGGCTGTGGGACCGGTGTCTTGGCGGCCCGCCCCCGCCGGTGTGCTGGTTTTGCCGCGGGTGGTCTCCCGAGGGGGCGGGCCAGCCTGTTGCGGCGAGGGGGCTTGTGGTATGGGGGAGGGAGGAACGTAACTCACGATTGATCGTCCGCGCGTTTTTGTAGTGGGCGGCCGCTGGCTGGCCTCTGGCGGCCTCTGGCGGTGGCGAGAGGCCGCATGCAGCCGATACCACCACACGAGCGGCGAGATCTAGCTAGAGTGCGCTTGAAATGGTTTTCAAAAATATTTTATATATAATGTGTGTGTGTGTGTGTGTTGAAATAAAAATAAAACTTATGTACTACACCTGTTATCATTGTTTTATGCAATTATAAGTATTTTTCAATAAAAAACCCAAAAGATTGAACAAAATAAAAATAAAGTAGTTCGAACTAAGTAATTCTGGTCCATAATGTTTCGCGGCTACCCACTATAGTTTTTTCGAGGTTATTGCAAACTTTTCGAATCAAATATTTGAAGAGCCGCCTCATGTACGACGTATTAGTTGTTTCCTTAACGTTCCACGTGGCTTAAGCGTTTTATGGTTGTGTTCATAAGAGTAACTTTTCTTTGGTTAGATTGAAATGTAATTAATAATTTGTTTATGACTTATATTATTTTAAGACAGTGAAAAAAAACATGTGTGTTGGAACGCTTAGTAAGAACTAGTCCTCATGCAAAATATTATTGCAAGTTAGTGCACACGAATGTGGTGCGTTGTCCTTTGGTGTAATTTTCGAGGCTTAGTTAAGCCTAGTTTGCACGATTTGGAGGGATATCCTTGAACCAGAACTTTAACAGGGCTTCAGAAAAGTTGGAAGTAACCATGAATGGATTATAGTATTAACAACGGTGGGTACAAATACATACGAAAAACTGAGAAGTTACAGTGAAAACCTTTTATATATTTATGTGTGTATGCATGCTTGTATATTGTATATATTATCTATTTATGTAATGACATTTATAGTAATACAATTAAAATACACAGAGGGAAAATAATTAATTCTGCATAAAAAATTAGTATTTTTAATGATTTCTACTGTAAATTTTGCACCAAGCAAATTGAGGAAAATCAATTAAAATAAAAAGGTTTTTACTATCTTTAGGCTTAAATTCTATATTTTGTAAATGTTTATATTATTGTATAACTTGTAACGAATCTTGCAGGTGAACAAGAAAAATAATTTTCTAAGTTAATTTCTTTGCAGCTTTCACATGTAATCAAAACTGCCTTGAGCTGTAGCAAAATATATTTGTGTGTGGCATTTTGAAATTTGTCTGGCATAAAGTACTTAGTAAAATTCTCGTAACTACATTAATTTTCCCTACTTTTATTTGCTTTTTAATTGGACCTATGTTCGAAACTAGAATCACCAAAATGTAAAATAATACATATTTATAGGAAACCAGCTTTTAGCCGTAGCTTCGCGCGCGTGTTTATAGGGATAAATAATGAAGTTTTGTGACACTAAGCCTCGTCGCGTTACATAATCACGCTGCATCTAAATTTCGCATAAGCATGAACTGAACGCCTAATTTTAATTGGCGCTTATGTGAGGGCACACCTGACAACTGTAGAGAATTCAGGAACTCTACAGGATATGTATTGCTCTGTTCTTTATCCATGACTGTGTCTACTGACAAATACTCCGTTATTTCTTCTTTTACATCTTTTAAAATGTCAGAATTAATTTTGTTAACCATGCAATGTAGCCCATGCCATTTCCCAGCCCACCAACTAACTATGTGCAAAAATTACGATTTGTTGCTCTGTTGTCACCTTGTAATGTAATTCCGTCTGTATACTTTTTCAAATTACAATAAAAATTTTCCTGAAAGAATGAGAATTTTCCCTGGTATAGAAAGTAGCCTAGGTCACTTTCCGGTCCTCTAACTATCTCTGTGCAAAAAATCACGTCGATCCGTTGCTCCGTTTTGACGAGAAAGAAGTACACACACACACCTTCCCATTTATTATGTTAATAGGGATAGCTTTGGACACTTGAATAATCTCAAAGGGAAAGCTATAGAAAACTTTGATATTTGCCTTTTAATTTATTTTAACCGTGTTGTTTATTACAATGAAGCTCGCAAAGTTCAAGTCAAACTCTCTTGACATTACGATATTTTTTGACCGAGGTGATTTAGTGGTTAGACTACTCGCCACCCACCTAGGCAAATCGGGTCAGATTCCCGGCGAGGTCGCTCCCGGATTTTCGCGTGTGGGAATCGTGCCAGACGGGGATTTCCCGTTTCCCCTGCACTTGTATTCCGGTGCGGCTCCATTCTCACCTCGCTTCACCCTCATAGGCTCACGACCTCGTTGTTCAGAGCCTTTCAAATTTCTTCACTCACGAATTCTATTTTCGTTCTCGAATTCCGTCGCCGCTTACCGCCACCTATTTTCCCTCCAAAACGCGCTAAAAGCCGAAGTTGTTAACATAACATCTCTAATTTATGTATTTTCCCCTCATGTCGTTTTTCAATATGTGTACAAATTTTTTTCACGAGACAACACAAATAATTACTCCCAGAAATTTTCTTACGTAGTTATCGATACATTATCTTTATTATTTTCTAAATGATAAGTGTCGGTAAGGAATAAGTAATTATTTTGTATGGCTACCACAGGGGTGGTAACAGCAACGACCGACAAAGAAATGCACTAAGCATAACTTAAGTCCTTTACGTAAACTTAACATGACGTCTTTGTCATATGTTCATTACAGATGTAATTTGGCGAATTTGAGTCTGTGAGGGCATTGAAAATATTCTAGTAGATTTTTGAAACCTGTTCTTATTAAATTGCTGGTATTGGTATTACGTATCCTATAAAGGACTTAAAAAGAGTCTCACTTACAACAAGTTAAGGTGGTAATGTTACAAAAGTTAGCTGCAATGGTTTTTATATCACGCATTTCACCGAATTACGCCCAACGGTTTAACAAGACAAAGATGAATGACGTAGGAGGTACGTTGATGAGCGTACAGCCATCTTGCGCATATTGCACATTTGAGAGGTAATGGAATTCTTCAAAACATATGCGATCCGTTCTCAGAAAAGGTATCTTAGGGTGAAAAACCAATTTTGGGTTTGGCCTTTTTTTTGTACACAATTCTACGAGGAATTAAATGAAACAAGTCACACCCTTGTCGTATTTATACTCTCAGCAAGTTCCTTTCATATCTCGAAAACGATAATTTTCGCAGTTTCAACTTTTTTTTGGCCTTCTGCTAAACTTAAGTTTTCACTCTATGGTACTTTATTCTGAGAACGCGTCACATATGTTCCATTGTGCAATGCCAGAGGCTATGGGGAAAGAGAAGCAGTTATTACTACAGTGGGTTCATTGATTCGCCACACGATGGCATCACGAGTAATTCGATTTGTTTTAGTCACCTTGTGTTGGGCCTGGGTACTATCTCAAAATCGCTCACAAACTCTCTTTCCCCCCCCCCCCCCCTGGTGGCCTCGCCTTTTCCATAGTAGTGTTTAACATATCCTGGCTTCAAAACTTAAATTGAAAAACTGTGGTGCACTTATACTACCGCCCATTAATTATTACTCTGTGTTATTAGTTGGTAAATAAAACACAGTAGCACAGACTTTAAAATCTGTGAAATTTGGCTGAATATGAATAACAGATACAAATTTCACTTTAGCAATCAACTCAAAAATATTCAGCATCTTGAATTGTTGACTTATCTGTTCATTAAACTTATTGAACAGTCGTTAAATAATAGATATAGTACTAGGTACAAACACAATCTTCAGATACCAAAGCACCATAGGACCGTGTTCGAAAAGTTTTAGCTGCCAGGCATGCAAACATCCGAATGGCACGCCAGACAAGTCAGCAGTGCAGATCAATTGAAGTATTTCAAACACACTATCGCACACCGACGCACAGACAACAGGTAGCAAATACACAGTTGCATAGATTGTAACTGCGAGCTCAATTGTGCATTTTTTCCAGCCATTCGTATAGTTTATTACTTTGTTGTATTAATATTCCGGGAATAGTATTTATTGGAGTTGTATACGCTAGCAGCTGGAAACTAATATAAATACAGACTTTAAAATGGTATTTCTTCATTTTTGAAAACATATGAGCAAGGTTTAACGTGTTAATTTTTTGTTGGGGTATTTATGTATTTTTTTTGAAATCTTTCAAAACTGTGCACAATGCAAAATATTACATGGGAGATTGCAATCCGGCCTAGTGCTATATTTTGTATGTGTCAAAATAAATAAGTAAGAAATTAAATTATAATATTGCTTTTACTAGCAGGACGAATACTGGGCGTGGGAGTAGAGCTGTAGAACGCGCTGTCAAGGACTAAGCCGTAGTGCGAGGGAATTTGAATGGGACTTGAGCACGTGCTAGTGCGTCATTTCAGAAGGGCTTGAGTGCGTACTAGAAGTGGTGATGTGGAGTGCGAGGAAAGAGGTGATAAGTGCTGGGGATGACAGCTCGCACCCTCCTTCTCAGTTTTCCTTTTTTCTTAGCCGTAAACTTTTTCGAAAACCTATCGATACGGAACCCGAGAGACTATTCGTAGCATGGTCCCATGACACGATTTATTTTTCTGACTAGAACTAGGTACAGGTAGGATGATGCGGGGCTCTAATGCAAGTTTGTCTGCAAGGAATCTCTCTTTCAGTCCTTCCAATGCACCAACTACCGATGCACCAACTAAAAGGGCCTTGTGAATTAAATTAATATAATCTGAACGAAGTATGACGACAGAATGCTAATCTAATCTTAACACTGAATACTGCACTCCATCGTTTATCCGGAACTCGAACTCAGAAATTCGTAGCCCGAAGGTATTACTTAGCAAGTGGATTTATCCACGGAGGTCACAAAGGCGTAGAGAATTGAAAAAAAAAAATCGTGAATTCGGCAACTTGTTTGCATATTTAAATCTTCTGTACGCTCAAGTAGACGTCTACTGCTCATTAGCTACTTGCTGCCGCAATGGGACGTCATGATTGGGCCCACATTTCGTTGAATGTTGATGAAGAACAAATGTCCTCGATGAGAGCATACTAGCACTAGAGTGAAGAAATTTGTGAGCTTCGTGCATATTCTCAACAACTGAGACACCGCATCGATGAGCTGATGCTGCAATCTGCACACTTCACAAAGCAGTTGAAAAATGCACATGAACTGCGAGTGCTGTCTGGAAGCCCTGTGCACACTGTACCATATCACAGTGAAAGGAGCACATGGCATGGAGCGAATGATGTGATGTCCCCCCTCAGCAGTGGCTCTGAGGATAGTAGTCCCACGAAGGAAGTGGTTCGGGGGACAAAGAACCAGTTGCGTGAACTCAAGAAAGGGAGTGAGTAGTCGAAAGGAGCTACCAGTCCTACAGTGTGCATCGGACGAGGATCCAACCACAACCTGCAGCATCCACTGCAAGACAAAGCACTTTTCAGATTGGCAGACATGGTCCAAAGATGATGCATAGGGAAATTCTCGAGTTACTTCTTCTTTTACAGTGAAAGGATTGGTCCTTCTGTAAGACACAAACGACCATGTAGTGACAGGATGAAGACCCGGTATGAGAGGAGAATGTCGGTCAAGGTATTTCAAGGACAACTGGTATGACTGTACAACCTACAGATACGAAAATGGTAATCGAATCTACAGAAAAGTTGGGAAGGCCCCTACAGGATTCTGAATAATTTCAATGGTATTGCCTTTCTATTCTGTTGTCACGGCTCTCGGGCGAAGCCGAAGGTTGCCCACATCGACCGACTGGCACTCTACGATGGTCCAGATGTTGCAGTGTCTGTTCGGGACGAACAGATTTGAGGAGGGGGCAGTGTTACTTGCTCGCTGCTTCTAATCCTGCGGCGGCAGCAACTAAAATGAGTGTTTTGAATAAACAGGCGAGCGATAGGCCGGGGGCCGCGTATCTGTAACAAAAAGCGAGCCGACACGATAATCCCTTTTTCGGCGAATGCTGCTGACCCTGGTTGTATTGATTTCTGCGTTTATCTTAAGAATTCTCTGGATTACTGACCTCGTACTCTCAACGCGACTCGGGGTGTGTTGAACATTCCAGATGGTCGGGGCGAACTGTATAAATATTGCGACAGGCTTCCGGACCGCGAATTGAGTTGAAGTTGTTGAGTGAATGAGTGGCTAAGTTCGGAGCGATAGGAGACGTGCAGAGAGAGGTGACCAGCGGAAGGGAAATCTGCGACTGCGAGTATCAAGCAGTGAAGAGTGCAACTGGCAGGCTGGACCATTGGACTATATGCGTGAGTAAGACATTACAAATTGTGTCAATGTATAGACTGAACACGTGCTAATAATGAGTATGAATTAATTGACTGTAACCAAACAGACAAGGACGTTAATTAGAGTTGAAAGAGACATTAAACATTACGCTCACTGTTAAATAAAAAGAGTAGCAGTGGAGACCGATAATTTAATACTGTAAATAATAGCTGTGTGAATAAATTAGAAATCAAATTTATTTCTTTTATTTTTATTAGTACCTCCATCCCTCATGAACTCAGATACGCCCTTCAGGCGGCCCATGTAACACTGTCATAGTCGCTTATATAAGTGTGTGTACGCTGTGTCACGCTAGCTGTTGTGCTTACCGTTCTCACAACGCCAAGTTCAGTGTAACAACTCGTGATAGAGGAGTGGTGAGAGACTTTAAAAAACTAAGAAATGGCGCATGTCTACGTTTACGAATACACGCGCGAGCGTCGCTACTTATTCGTGGTTTACGAATATTAGCTAGCTGTAAAGCATCGTATTCTATTGCACACTTTCGGAAATCCCGTTTTCGAAGAAGAATTGTTGGTACGTGTGTTTGTAATTATTTTTTATGTGATTAATAGGAATTTTAGTACACATTTACCATTTCACAGGCGAATTACGAGATTTAACTCGGTAAGTTTGAGTTGAGACAGTACTCTCAGCGTATATCTGGGCTCTTATCCTTGGTAAGATGTAGTATTCTTCACGTTTATATATTAAAGGGCTATAGGCTGTTCTAGATAAAGTGAGCACTTTTGAGGACCTAGTTACTTTTTCCTTGCAGCCATTTTTTTATCCTTCAACAACCCTTTTTTAATAAATATTGCAATGTAAGAATTTATAATCAAAATTACACAGTAATACTGTAGTTATTATTTAAAATTTCAGAGTACATTTTAGGGTATTCTTATGCCCTGAAGTGGCCTTCGATTTCATTATGGAACCCGAAGGGTGCTATGTGACCCGAAGGATATTAGATTCATACGTCTTGGAATATTCCTCTTGGAAATCACTCCTTGGAAGATTCAGATTCACGCAAGAAAAAAAACGGTACAAAAAATTCGAATCCAGTGATGTTATGCTTGCGTGGCGAAATTTATGCGGAAAATAGGGAATAGGATGTAAGAGCGTGTGTTACCACTCCCGATGTGATTTCCTCATCTGAAAGCGACAGCTCAATTTGAAATAAATCACTTGTCGTATTTTATGTAGCGTGACTTTACTTGAAGCTTTTCGAAAATTCCCCCTTCGCTCGCCTCCCTCCTCATCTCGCCGGTAGCATATAGAATATAGATGAAATTTACTATGGGATGAAGGAAAATTAAATTTAGTACATGGCGACGGTCGAGTCCGGATGAGCGGGTAACAGGTTTCTGAAGGGTTCGAGGGCAGGATATTCCGTTTAAACCTGCGCGTTGCGCGTCCCCTATCTCTCGTTTTCACCCCCCCCCCCCGGATCACCGTTTTTAGATTCTACCGGGTCGTAATGCAATCTAGTGTTAACGGTGCGTGGTATGTGGTGTGATGGATGCAGTGGGGAGAGAAGGGGTGTGCCGGCTCTACGGGGGTGAAAACTCAACATTTCGTGTGTCTAAAGAATATTGGTCACTACATGCTGGCAAGATTACGTGGCATTATGCTCGTAAAGCAGCCTACAGGTTTTTTTTTTTATATATTTGATAGTAAATAATTACTTCGAATTCCAGGAATAAAGGTCCTAGGTGGGAAACGGTACATAAAATACGTGAATATATATAGTACTCGCTCTTTTTTCTTGCGTAGTTCTGTAACTTTGCTGCAAATAACACACACAGCGAATTGAGCCAAACCAGGGGAAACCAGTGAGGATTGAGCTACTGATAATCAGTGCCAAATAACTAATTAATAATGATGGCTGAATTTCACTCCTTTATTTGTGATTCCCACTGAACGTCGAGAATTCCCCCGCAATAAGGCAAGATTTACAATAGCCTGCCGCTTCCGTCCGTCATTCGTACGTCCGTCATACATTCGTCCGTATCCCAGTCAAGCGATTTTCAACTAAACTTCTTACGTCTGTCGTAAGTTCATTGCTGCAAAAAAAATAAAAACAAAACTGTTTACAAATAGGAAGGTTCTCCATAAATGCAAAAATATTTGGCGGTACTGTGTTGTTGAGTACCAAAAACTCGCATATGTTGGTTCTTTTTTAATCACAAACTGAATTTACCGTTTTCATTGCTCTGCTGTTAAGAGTAAAAACGGACCCTGCCATTTGTTTGAAAAAAAGTTATTTGCATGCTTGTACGTGCAGAAAATGTAATTCCGATGCACGTTTCTCTGGTTGAAAACTTTATTATACACTTTGGGAAGTTGTTCAAATAAATTATGAGGTAATCACTGTTAAGAAATTTCGGCTTCCCCATTTGGACAGAGATGATGCGAACTATGAAGTTTTGTCTTTTTGCAAAAATAAATCTCTAACTACGAAAATGTCTTCGTTGATTCCTCACTCACTTCCATTTTGTCATAATCTGGAAGATTTCTGCTGGGTGCCCACAACGAACGCAAAGGTGAAGTTCAGCTGAAGAGTTTGTTGCCCTTACGTACGACCGGCGCGTGTGTTAACCCGGAACGACGTGGATTCAGCGCACAGCAGGCCTCCCCAAGGCCAACTGAGCAGCGAAAGTCGGCTCCCACCTGATGTTACCTGGCGCATGTGCGCTCGCCAAATTCTCCCGGCAGTTTGGCGCGTGGCTCGTCGCTGCTCCGTGGGCGGCCGACTCCCAGGTGCTCTGCGATTCTGCGAGCACCCACGACTCCAGGAGGCGTGGTGGGAAGAAATCGTTTATTGGAGGCACCCCCGGATTTGACCCCACAATGGAGATTCTGTGTACTGGTGGTGTCTATTGGAGGCTCATGGTAATGACAGTTCCTATTGGCCGAGCCCTGTGTGTTACAATTTTGGTGACTTTTATATAAATACTTGTCCAGGAGAGCCATTGGAGGGAGATGGTTCCTCCGCTGTGATCAGACGGCCTCGTCAGTTAAGTACTTTGAGAACATTTATTGAACATTTGAACTTTAAGCCTTTCGGGCATGAGGGTCGTATTGGACTAGATGGGAGCTCATAGTAGGAGCTTTGTCGAGATAGTAATTTTGCTTCCAATAATCAGGAAAGCATTTTCGTAAAAAAATGTTAAGAGATTTTTGGAGAAACTAATAATAATTTGTTGTAATTTTATGAAGTTTTAAAATGATGGCCTTACGAAAATATTTTGTCATCTTTCTCCTGTTAAGCCACCATCACTATTGTTATTAAGCATAAGGTTTCAAATTGTAGTAAATGTAAACATGCTCCTGTTAAAGTTTTTAAAAAGGGCTTAAAATCCAAGATTGTAATGGAATATTTTAAGGACCAGTTAGTAATTTATATGAAAATTGGCCTCTCTGCATTTGTGGCTATGGCCAGTTTTAAATATTTGCTTGCGTAACACTAAATTATTCGCATATTCCAGTATTTTGTTTGATTTGCATCTAACGGCATTTAGCATTGTGGTTATGGCCAAGTAATGAAAATATTGCTTGTATAATCAATAAATATAGTATTTGTTTGCTGGTCTTTAAGTTATGACCCTATATATAGTTTCTCATAATTACATATATATGTATATATACATATATATGTATATGTACACATATATGTATATATACACACACAATCTGTTACAATTTACCAGTGTAATTTTTTTGCAATGACAGTGGGAACTGTCCAGTTCATAGGCAAGAACTGCCTTGTTGAAGAATTTTGCCATGGGCAATAAACAAATAAGTACTTAATTTTTACATTTTTATGATATTTAGAGATCTATGTGTAAATTTAAAGAAACGAATTTATATTCTACCTTGTAATTGAATGCTGTGATGTTTACAGTTCAGTACATGTGTGGAAGACGTTGCAGTATGCATAATAAAAGTATATTTAATACTGTTTTCTGATTGCGGTTATTTAAAGGAGGTTGCTTTGGCTTTTTCAGCTTGTGGTAATGTCTGAATATAACTCAGATATATACGTGAATTTTTAATATGAAAAACCAATGATAAGTAAGATAAAATGTTCAATATTATCTACAGTATAAATGTTAACCAGAATACCAACTGATTAATATTTTCCAATCACAGTTCAGGCTCATTGCTATAGTTAATCTTTGCATGGGTGCTTCTTTGCTATTTCTCTGCACCGCTCACTTCAGAGCAACTTAGGGCTTTTGGATAGCCACCTTGTTGCATCCTCTGGACATAGAGGGCGCCACAAATCGCATCTTCTGCTGCAGATGAATGACGCACAGCTAAAGTCGAAGTCTTGAAGCTCTGGTACAATATTTATCACCAACAGACTCTGGTTTTGTATAGCTACAGTCCAGACACATATATTTGACAGCACCATGTAATTCTATCTCATCGATAAGTTGGTTTATTATATTAGGGCCCATACATGTCAGGAAAGAGCAAACATTGTGCAATGTAGTTGACAAATTTGGAGCAACAAAATATTTACAAAGCCCCCTGAATGCCGGTTGCTTCAGAAAAAACCATTAACATTAGTCTTCGGAGATGCTGAATAACCTTGAGGTTGTTCATCAGTGGTCTTTCCTTTACAAAGTTTCAAATGTCTAATTAAATCATCATATACATACCTTCGTCGACCCGTATCACATCGATATGCAATATGAATGGTGTTCCTCACACAAGTACTTTTTTCGTGTCTCCTTGCAGCATATGCACTTGTAAATGTCTTGTCACAATAGTTGCATGGATGTTTTGGTACGAGCAAAGAACTACTCTCAACAATTGTAGATGAACCCACATGTTTATTTGCTAATCTTCGCCTGGCAGGCTGTGCAAGGAGACCCTTACACATTGCAAGATGTCTTCTCAAGTTACCAGATCGGACAAACTGCAATTCACAATTTTCACATGCAAACACAGTAAGCTCTATATTCTGATGGCAACCAGTTTCATGTTGTCTGAAGCTGGTTATTGTATAAAAGGTATTCGTACAGTAGTGGCACAAATAACTTTCCTGAATATTTTCCATCATCAAATAAGAGCATGTTATCCACAGCCGATATTCACTCTACAGTTGAGAACGAATTCACTTAGACCATTTCGCAATTAGGTGCATACCATACTACAGAGAGAATTAAAACATAGCTTCGTCTTCGACCAGCAGAATGGAGGTCTATATTACTGAGGAAAGCAAATGTGCAAAAGGACTGACATCCAGATATGGTATGTGTGGTGCGGCATTTGTGATAATCTAAACATACACTGGTATACTAGGTTCAACAAAGCCTGCCAAATGGGCTAACAAGTTATTATTAAGTCATTGTGTGTGCGGCTGGGGGAGTTAACAAATTGCGATACTGGAAGAGGGAGCACCACCTGAGAAATTTAACTATTACCGTATATAAACTAGCCTACTGTCTGTCATTGATTCATCTCGTCTAGCCAGCAAGTGTATACGAACTCTCTCAGCTCCTGCTCGCCAGCCAGTGTGCACCGATTCTCAGTATGCACTGCGCCTGCCTATCTGCCTGCCTGCATATCGTCGTACTTTGCTACATCATGTGTTGTAAGCAATATTACATTAAAATCATGTTGATGCATTCTTGGTGACTGGTCGCGGTTCTAAGTAGTTTTTCTGCCACTCAATATATGTAAGATCGAATTTCGTTGCTGAGTGTAGAAGGGGTTTCACCTGCTTAAGATTTACGTTTATGCACACTGTGTTGTCTTTAGCCTTATGTAAAATTAACAATAGCATGGGCCTCATCACTTTATTCGCGAGTTGAGTAAATGAAACTATAAAAGTAAATATAATACAACATCTGGTCTCTCTTACATTCCAATTCATTAAAAAGAGATAGCAAAATAAATAACGTATGTGTCACACATGGTTACCTAACACGTTATTTTCGTAGTTGAGATATTGGTTGGCCTGAATGGGCAATGCCAACTTTCATCTCATTGTGCATTACCTCTGTTACTAAAAAGTATTTCCACAATAGCAATTTTGATACCTTAATGCTGATGGTGGTGGTGATACAGCTGGTACGCCTTCAACCATTGTAGCAGAGTACACGATCGTGGTAGGTGAATGTAGTCGTAACGATCTGCTTTTTACTCACCGACGAAATGGCATTCATGTTTACCATGATAGGTCGGCTACACTCGTTCATCTTTCTGTGTCGGAGGTGTCTCTTGGTTTGCTGCTCGCACCCATTGCGTCTTACACCAGCTCCTGGCGTGTGACTGTAACGGTAGCACTACCTTGACAGGAAGACGTTTGTAGATGGATTTTATTTCGTGTCATGCAAAAAGGTATTCTTTAGGCCGGCTATCATTATGGGTGAACATGATGTCGTGAATTACAGCATTTTCTACAGGTATTTACATACTGGTGGCGTTGATACCGTACTGCTTGTCAGGGCCCCTTCTTAACTATGACAATTTTTGTTGGATCATTGCATGAAGTGCTCGAGATATATATATATGTATGACACACAGCCATTTTGTTTTTTACTATCTTCGTTTCATATAATCTATTATCCGACTGGAGAAACTCTGATGGTGAGAGCAAGCGGCTGTCTTTAGGGACCCGAGTTTGATACTTGTTGCAGGTTATCACTATGGGTAAACATACCATCGCAGTTATTATAGTAGAACAGCTGAACATGAAATGCTGTTTGCATGGTGCGCAGTTGCTGGGTGGAAACTGCCTGTGAGTACGTGCATTGAAGGTTCGAGCGCAGGTCAGAGACAGAGTATGACTACCTGTAATTTCAAAGGCTCGTTACACGAGAGCAGGTCGGAGAAATAGTATGACTGTCTTTAATTATTGACACACAGCATGCTAGTTTGTGTTGACTTTCTCCGGCTGCCTCGTCGACTGCTAACAAAGTAAGTACATTTTGTCAAGGAATGGTGGTGCAGTACTTGCAGGTGGCGAGTTGCTTTCTTGGTCGATAATATATATATATATTATATATATATATATAATGTGTGTGTGTGTGTTGCGATACCGCCTTACTCCTCGTGAGTAATTCGTTTCGTAATGATCTTACAATTCTAGCATTATAAATACCATCCCTCTCGCATGACTAATGTATGTTTTTTGCGCATGTGCTTACGGTTCTGACACTCTGTACCGAGTTCTTCTCGCAAAGGACACACACTCGACTGGTCTGCCACCCTGGCATCTCTAGACTAGTGTTATGTGTTATCCTTAGATTTGCTGGTGGCTGGTTTCCTTCCACTCATCCCGTACGGAAGCCTTTCTGCTCAGTACGTTCTTATGCTATGGAGGACCAGAGTGGGACGCAATTGAAGGCTTGGTTCACGAGCGTGGGCTAGGCCATCCGTGGACGGGCTACTGCGGTCTTGTGCTGTTGAGAATTAGAATGGGGGGCCAATTGTGACATGTACAGGCTGCCTGGAGCGTTTATGATGGCTTGGTACACAAGTGCAGGTCAGAGACGGAGTATGACTGCGTGTCACAGCCGGGTCGGCTGCTGCTAGTGTTGCGAGTGATGGCTGATAATTTTCGTTTTGTCAGGAGGTCGTTTTGGTAAAGGGGTGGTGGCCTAGTCTTGTCTAGCATCGTACAGTAGCCTGCACTTGTGTAATAGTGCTGGTTAGTAAGTACATATTCTTTTACATTATTTTTTCTGCTTGCATCGCTGTGTGGCAGTGTTGTCTGTATTGTTACCACCTGTCGAATGCATAATGGCTTAGGCGGGTAGAGGAGATACCGCGATGCCTCGCGATGACAAATCTGGTGGGTATATAGCCCTGTGGGTGTGTGGGTTTTTCTTCGCCAATATTGTAGGTGCACCTCTCGAAGGAGAACACCTTGCCAATTCGCGACAGTGTCTGGCTAGTTTGTAGGCCAAAGCAGGGATTTATTTCCTCTAACCATACAATATATGTCGATTGCATAGGCCGATTCACACATATGTACACTATTTCTTCTCCTCTCACATCTCGTGCAATGGTGGTTGTGTGGTCAAGGTATCGGACTGGTAACCCAAGGGAAGCCGGAACTATCCCCCGCACCTCCTCTTGTATTTATTGGTGAGTGCATAGGCCCATGCAAGTATTTATTATTCTGGCATGCAATGTCTGTCGAGGACGTCAATGACTTAGGTGAGTCCAGCGGTCGTCTCTTTTCATTGTCTGAGGTGATGCCTGAATTTGGCAATTGTGTCTCAAACGATTCCGATTCTTGTGTGCAAATTTCTGCCGAGGGCATTATTGCCTTAGGTGAATAATACAGAGGTCGTGTCTTTTTGTTGTTTAGGGTAATGCATATATTATGAATTTGGTAACTGAGTGATGCAGTGCTAACTGTGGTGCTGCAAATCTAACTGCGATGCTAATTGCAATGCTAACTGCGATGCTAACTGCAGAGCTAACTGCTGCTTACTATGCTCATAAGGTATGGTTGACTCCATGACCCTTATCATTGTTGTGGGTGATGCCTATGTTATGAATTTGATAGTTGTATCACAAAAGGTTCGAGTATTACAGGCATCTACGCTTATATTTACTCTTAGGTCTTACTTGGCCCTTCAGTACTTCTTGTCATCTGGAATGATGCCTATATTTTGACTTTTAGTAGTTGTATCTCAAACAGTTCGGTAATTGCAATAAACTAGGCTTATAAGTGGATATAAGCCATACTTGACATTGTGAGCCTTCTTGTCATCCTGGGTAATTAATGCCTATGTTATGTATTTGACAACTATCTTAAATGGTTCGGAAATTACAGTAAACTATGTTTATAAGTAGATGTAGGGTTTAATTGGGTCTGCGAATTTTCTTATAGTCATGAGTATTATGTAAGTTATGAATTTTACATTTGTATTCTTTATGCTTCCAAAATTATGGCTAACTATGCTTATAAGTAGACACAGTCTACTGGGGCTTGCAACTCTTCTCATCGTCGGGGTTGATGTCTATGTTATGTATTTGGTAATTATATCTCAAACAGTTAGGAACTTCTAGCCAAGTATGCTTATATGTGATTTTAGGACACACTTGACCTAAAACTGGCAGGGAACCTTGAACTGTGGTCTCCCTTTTCATGTGGATTGCATGAGCACGAAGTGTGCACTTTTGGTAGGACAGAAAACATAGCGGTTGGGAGTACCCAGAGAACATCGACTGGAATGCAAGATCATGAAGTTCTGTCCGGGTGACTCCATGTCTCTTACTATGTGTACAGAGAGAGAGAGGTAAACACTACATTGATACATCATCGGCAGAAATTGACCAGAATGCAATAGCATGAAGTCGGGAATTTAGTATGGCCATCATACTAGCTAATAAACATAACCAAAATTCAAATGCAAGAAGTTTGGTAGGATAGAAGCATATAGAGAGAGGCTGGTGTTGTGGCAGGGATCGGGGCTCGCATCGTGTTTGCAGAGCCAGGGTGGAATGCAAGAGCATGATGTTAAGACTTTCGGTAGGATAGAAACATGCAGAAAAAATACATATAATGGAAGCATCCAAAAAAACACAATGTAGAAAAATTGCACACTTTCAGTAGGACCAGAATGCAAGAGCATGAAGACTAGAATTCAAGATGGCTGTCATTCTGGCTAACACAACCGGATAGAAGCATAAAGTGACTGACATTGTGGTAGAGATCGGGTCTGGCATCGTAGCTGCAGAGCCAGGAGTCAGGTTGGAATGCCAGAGCATGAAGTTGAGACATTCGGTGGGATAGAAGCATCCAGAGAAAATGGCCATCGCAGTATGGGACAGAGGCATTCAGATAAAACAGAATCATCCAGAATGCAAATGCAGGAAGTTTGCAGATGTACTGGCCGACAAAATGGCCACCGTCTGCACATACTGGCTGACGAAATGGCAATCTCGCATCTCTCATGAGTTAAATACCACAATGAGGATTTGGGGTAAGACCGCCTGCATGCTGGCTGACAAAATGGCCGCCAGCTCCAATTTCGGACGAATTGGGGAGGGGGTAATCTATCGGTTTTGGACGTTTTTGAAGGAAATCGGGAAACTTTTTCGACCAAAGAGGGCATTTATTTTACAAAAAAGCTAAATCCAAGATGGCCGCCAGGAATCCCCCGATACCCAGCCAGGAGCGAGTTGTGCTGGAACCATCTTTTATTTACTACTCGCGACGGGTTGTTGTAAACTCTGCCTAAATCACTTGTTCCCAATTCATATGTTTTAATTTGATTTTTCAGTGAGCAATATCTTATCAACAGATATTCAAATGTTATTTCGCTGATTAATGCCACTGATTCCGGCCTAGAGTATTCAGAGTACAGTATAACTTGAGTGTGTTTCAAGGCAATCAGCAACACGATCTACTTGTTAACTTAACCTTAATAAAATATTTAGCTGGCATTCTCACGCTTCAGATGATAGGCCTATTAGAATCAATCTCAGCTCGTCATTGTACCGAGAAACTATTGGACAGGAAATTGGAGCGTAATTTGACATACGGATAGTTTGGTCCACTGGTATAGAAAGCGAAAAAAATAACTCGAAAAATATTATGTGCAAAATGTCATCTTTCGACTTTTATAAATCAGACGCTTTCATTGAAACGGCAAATTGTGTTATTCTTCACGAAGTCCGCTAGTTGCCATATAATATGGGACTATCACGATTAGAAAGTCTTCACAAACGTTGGATTTCTGCTATTTGCCATTCATAATGGCGTCGAATCCTGTGGAGTTTGGCATGTAATCGTGAACCTGTCTGTAGACAAGCATTTATTGTAAACCACTGCAGCAGAGTCGCACATTCTTTGTGTCAGCAGCAGGAGTATGCTTAAATAATAATGTATTATATGAATTTTGGAGAAATTCATTAAAACGTTTTCGTAATAACATAAAAAGCTTCATTCTTCCAGAAACAGGAACTGGTCATTTATTGACTTGAATCATCACAATAGGTTGCGGGGAATTCAACCATAATGTAAGTTATGATACCTTTTCCTTGAGTTATCAACAGATAAATAATACCCATGTTGAACAGAGGTGTGTAGGTTTTGGTCTGTGATTCAAAATATTTTTTTACAGTACGGAATAAAATGCATTTGTGACTAGCTCTCATTGATAAAATTTCCGTTTTCAGAAGCCTATTTATTTATATTTTTGAAGATCTGCACTAGGAACATGAGTGGAAAGAGACTCTATAGATTTAACTATGATATTGAAAGTTAGTAATTATAATTTACAATTAAAACATGTTTCCTGCTTTAACGCTAATTTTGTGTCTCTCGAGTGGTTAAAAAAATTCACGTACATTCAAAAGATTTGTAGATTCGTCTCGTGATGCTCTTTATATATATGTGTGTGTGAGAAAGAGGGGGAGAGAATAAGTTTCATAGTAACACTCGGTACATGGTACACCATCGGCTTAGCTACCGAAACAACTTCTTCAGAAACCGGTGTACACAATCATGCCCTACCTATAGCATGTGAATGAAAGCAATATTTGGCCGTTACTGTAAACTGCGAAGCTCAGTAACCAGTTATCTTCCCTGAGGATAACTGGTACGTACATCGTGCTACAGCTCTTAACTGTGACTGCCGGTCCGTATCACATTATTCTAACGCAAACCCTACAGTTGTGATAATGAAACAAGTATTATATAATTTCAAATACAGCAATAAACCCAATGTATATATATCACATAAAATTATGAAATTATTCGCTAAACTAGGTTTGAAAAGGATAAGCTGGTAAAGGCTGTTGTCGATAAAGTGAGCACTTTAGAAATGAAGCTTAGAAAAAAGTTACTCCCTCTGCATGTATATATTGTAATGGAGGCACTGAGTGACATTCGTCCAATAAAGGTAGTAACGATGGATAAAAAGTAGTTATATATCTTAACGTTGAACTGAAAGTGTTAGATAACCATCTGTGATAACTTGAAATTATTATTATTTTTTTTCGCTTTGTGTTTTTTTATGCACAGAAAGTTAAAATTAACAGATTTGTAAAGTAGTTAATTTTCTAATAATTTTAAAGTGATGAGGCCCGTGGCAATATTAATTTTACATATGGCGGAGTAATACACAACGTGAATACAAGTAGATCTTAATCAGGGCTTTCAAAAGTGCTCATTTTACCGTGAACAGCCTATAGCTTACAAGTAATAACAGTGAATGATCACGTGGTGTCGTGTGGAATCATTGCGTTTGCCCGTCGTTTGGCATCTTCGATACAGTCGACCAAGAACGGTTTCATTGCTGCTGAGAAACCCGTCTGACCGAGAGCGGAAAATAAGTTTTTTTTTATTTTTTTATGAAAACGACGCTAGAGACGACAGAAAAATAAATAAAAGAAAACTGTTATCTTCTGAAGATGCGAAGTGAAACCTCGAAAACTTCAGGGCCTGGCGCTTCTTATCCATGCTGCGGCATAAATTCATCTCTCTGGAATCGTGGGGTACCTGTTTGGCACAGTCTTGCGGTACATGGTGAGGCAGGTCTTAATTAAGAGTCCCGAGAAGGTCTGGGAAAGACTTGGAGCTTCACAAAAACGACTTGATAGAGCGATAGAAGGGGAAGGAAGGAGCCATTTAAAGGGAACTGTTACGCTTCCGCAAAAAGCAGGTATTCGTAAGCATGGGGTGGCGCATTCAAACAACTCGGTTCAACGTGGCATGGCCAGCTATCTAACTAGAGAACTTTCGACTTTCTCCTTTGAAGTGAGCAGAATTCATAACTAGAACTCCTCCGTACAGTTAAAATGATACAAAGACGGATGGATTATTAAAAGTTTTTTTTTATTAAATTTTTTACGGTTATCAAATTTTTGTTCATGGGTAAACGCGCTTTCATTTCTCCTGTGGGCTAACTAGTTTGGGTATTTTTTTAAAGGATGCATAAGCTGTACGCGGTAAAATGAGCACTTTTAAAAGCCCTGCTTAAGATCTACTTGTATGCTCGTGTATTCTTCTGCCATATGTAAAATAAAGATTGCCATGGACCTCATCACTTTATTCATGCGTCGATCAGGTGAAACTGTGAAATTTTTACTAAAGTAAATATTTTACAAATCTTCTTACTTTTACACTTTGATGCAATAAAAAAACAGTGACAAATAATTTGTTATCACAAATGGGTACCTAAAACCTTTTATTCGACGTTAATATATAAACTACTTACCCATCAAACGTTACCAACATGACTGAGAGCGTGTTACCTCGTGCGCCCGTTAAAATGTATGCATGTAGGTGCAGTGACTTTTTTCTAGGATTGATTTCAAAAGTGCTCACTTTATCATGAACAGCCTTTAACAGGAGGGTACTGCTGTGTAGTTTGTAGTGGTTAGTTTATGCCTGTTTTTCTGGGCGGTGTAGAATTTTAACCTCCTCCAAATGTAGTTTTGAAGCCGAAAATAATTTAAAATATATAATTGAGTTCAGCTGTGGAGCCCAACATCAGTTCGAACCAAGTGACTGCAATAAAGAGCCTAATATTTAACTCGAGTTGGGGAACACATGTAGGTTGAGTGAGAGCGTGAGATTTGGGCAGTTCTTAACAATGAGGTTTTCAGAGAACATATAAAGATGTGATGAGATGCGGGTGGAATAATGGCGGAATGCAGTGGTGGTGGAACGGCAGTACACCAAGATACCTCACCGCCTAACTACTACGTCCGCCAGTTTTCTCATTTAGGGACCGCGGTGGCTGAGCGGTTTGCCTGCTCGCCTTCCACCAATGCGAACCGGGTTCAATACCCGGCCGGGTCACAGGTTTTTAGCAAGTGGGAATCGTGCCGGACGATGACGTTGGTCTGCGGGTCTTCTCGGGGATCTCCCGTTTCGCCCATCCTTTCATTCCAGCGCCGCTCCGTACTTACCTCAATCGCCCCCATCGGCTCTCAAGACCTCGCTGTTAAGAGCCGCCCAAATCCCTTCACTTATCTCATATGCCGGGAACGTAGAGGTGTATGAAGGGAAAATTGCGCAAGGAACCGCTCTCCGTTTTCCTACAATAGATTTTTTTTTTTTACGATAGCAATGTCAGAACAGACGTGTATATAGTTTGAGATTAGAAAATTGTTTATGTAAGTTATTGCTTTGAAACATTTTTGCACTTCCTCTGACCGATACTCATTCTCGGTTAATTCCAACTTTTCTGAAGCCCTGCTAAGGTTTTGATTTCAGGATATTCATCCGACTCATGCAGAGAAAGCTTAGAATATGACACCAGGGCCGACGCAACGCATTTATGCGCACTCAGTATAATAATATTTTGGGTAAAAACTCTTTCTTACTAGGCATTAATAAAACATTTTTTTCTCTATCTTTATATATATGTTATAAATTAAATGCAATTTATAGATATAAGTAAAAGTTCAATTTAACCAAAGATAATGCACTTTTATGTTAACATTAGTATAAAACGCTTGTGATAAATCATTCTTGACGTATTTAGGAAACAACCAAACACGTCATACATGGGGTATTTTTTCAAAGGTTTGATTCGAAAATTGTGAAGAAACCGCGAATATACTATAGTTTTAATGCAAATATAGAATATACTGATGCCAGTCGAAATTTGTTATCCAAATAAAAGGGCGTGTCTGTTGAAAAATCAAACAAAAATCCGTTCATTACTATTACCTATGTGATTTTGACAGTGCTGTTGGCGACAGGCAAATCAATGTGGGGGGGCATGCGCAGAAGACGATAAACCGGTCCACCTCGTAGTGTAGTCTATGGCCGGGAGCAGAAACCGGTTCGTCATGGAAGAAAACACTTTAACGATGTACACAGTCTAATAAACAGTAACATGTAATCGTGCAGTGACAAACACACACCTGCGGCCGATGCGGCACGAAAGCTTCCTCGGTGTTTTTAAATTTCTGTTTATTTGCGCATTAATTTTGTGCTGGTAGGCGAAGAGGTGAGGATAAACCGCCTACGCAATGAAAGTAATTCTTAAAATGTCCGTAATGTACTTTTCCAGGTGGGTTTTGCTTCTGAAGTCTTTCCCGAGATACTGTATCTTCGGACACTGAAGAAATAATTGCACAGAGTATATATTTTTCAGCGCCATGCCTCTTCTTTATATAGCACGAAGGAGAACACTATTCATTCACTTCCCACAGGGGCGGCGGTTAAAATATTGCCACTTGGTTCACCCCAGGATCGGTCCTGCGATCTGGTTCCTCCGCGTAGTACCATTATCCTCTTTGTCTTCCCCACCCCCTCATCGCCTCCTTTATCTTCGTCTTTCTGCCGGCCTATTTCCCGCCGAACCGCCGTGTCTTGCCGTCCAAGTTAGGCGCTCCCCCGACTACAAATCGCGCCCGAGCGCTCCATCCACCTGATTTGCTGGGAAAAACAAGGCACCAGACAGACGCGTGTTATTGGCTCCCGTGAGTTTAGGCCCGTGGAGAGGAAGCAACTACAGCATTATTCCCAATACAACAGTAACGGAGTTGATTTTCGAGACATGCGACACTCATTGGCTTTGTAAAATGTGAATTCATCGTTTTAGATATAATTTTGTCTTTATTTGTTGACACCCACGGAATTACTTAAACGACTACAGGCTGCTCACGGTAAAGCGAGCACTTTTTATGGCCCTTCTAAATTTTTACTTTCACCCAGTTTGTATCTTTCTGCTGCTTTTTAATATAAATATTGCACTGTGGCCAATAAACACAGTGTATACATTTCGCAACTCACAAAAGTTAACGCCTAAGGCTGCAATAAAATATATTTATTAGTAGTTAGTGCCTGTTTGGGAGGGACTTAAAAATTGCTCACTTTACCGTGAATAGCCTATAGCATAGAGTATTGCGTTAACCTTTATTCCTTTTACAAACAGGATGTACCTTCAGCTTTGATAAAAACGTAGCGTGATAACCAAAAAGTCTCCAAGAGTCCCAGAATTATGTTTTGACCTACACTATATATATCACACACACACACACACACGCACGCATATATCCTATAGAGATTTGATCAGAGAACAGATATCAAACTTTCCAAAAAAATTGTGGTTTAATTTTTTGTTGTGCATTGAAGAGACATTTGTGTGAGTGGTAAGGCCGGGTCTGTGCCTGGCGTTTCGCAAGCGAGACGTGGTTTAATATTCTGATATTACTTGGGAGAATACACGCTTTGATTCTGGTGTTCATTGACTTTGCAGTTACTGGGAAGCTGGCTGCACAACTACACAAATACTATTCATAAGGCCTTAAGTTGCAGCTTGTAAATGCGAAGTTAATATTTGTTTTCGCATGCTATGATTAACGATAGTCGTTGACAATTGGAGGTTTCCGGCGCTACGGCTATTGATTAATGTGCTTTTATACGGCTTTTATACGGCTTATCACTTCTCGTTTAGCACCTAAATATGATACTAGTTTTGACATCGACCGGAATGGTATTGTGTTCGGAATAGCAGTTATTTGGACAATTTTTAAATAATACTTGATTATTTTCGGCTGGGTTCGGTCTCGTCTCCTAGTTCAGGTCTGGCGAGCACTTGTGTTTCTCTCGACTTGCTCGTTATTACATTCCCACAACATATTGCACACATCGTATCATCAGTTTTAATCGTTCGCCGGCTATTGTATTTACCTCCTTTAGAGAAAAATATTTTGTATGATTTAATATATTGTTGGACTAAGAATACATATTACCAATTAAAAATACCTTACCACTGTCAATTTTGACTGGGTATCAATAGAATAAGATAGCGCTGTCCATTTTTTAAAGCTGAGCTGCATCGTTGATTGAGGATCGGATATTTACTATTGAGTATCGAAATGTATTGACTTCGCGTACACGGTAATGAATGGTCAATATATTGAAATGTAATTATTTATAGTTTCTAGAAGTGCAGGTTATAGATAACTTTGAAGTGTTGAAGGAAATTAGTTCGGCGTTGGAAAGAACTGGGATGCATATATACGATAGACTTTTCACGGTAAAGTGAGCACTTTTGGAAGCCCTGCTAAGTTTCTACTACCAGCCCGTTGATTGCGTATTTTCCCGCATATCAAAATAAACACCGTCATGTGACTTTCAACTCGCTTTTACACCAGCTTGCTCATATGTCCACCGCATACTCGTTAAATAAAAAGCAAACAGTAGTAAATATTGTAATCAATACTATGAACACGTAGGTCTACACGTTAATTTCAGTAAATAATATTGGTTTGTGAATATTCATGCTCACAATTCTTTTTTCTTTGATTAGATATAAAAAAACAACGCCAAGCCATTTCGAACGTTGGCCTTTAAAAAATGTGAATCGCTGAAACGCTCTGGCCGTATAAACACTGTGCTCATAAGAAAGTCATGCTTTTATAAATTACGGCGGATTTACTCCTTCATACATAAGACAACGTGTATTAAACAATCCTTAAACTACCAAATAATTTCTTCGAATACATTTACGAGTAGAATGAAGATAGGAGGTTTGTTAGTTGAAATGCTTTGAAGTGAAGTGCGTTCGTATTTTGTTTTTTTAGTAGAATATTATAAAATCTCATGTTCACTTGGTATTCGTTGAGATTGTCATCATATCTGCAGACGTATTGCAATTCCTACTGGAATAGCCTACGACTCATTGCATAAATATATTGCAAATAAATATCTGAATACAAAACTACGCACAAACAAATGGCGAGCGTTGCTATTACATTACGAGTAACGAAAATAATTGTCATGAAACACACTTGCTGAACTAATCCAGATTTCTACAGCATACTTCCACAGTAATAATTATTACGCGATGAAAGTTTCGTGAAAATTTGTTCAGCCACGCAGTTACTAAAGTTCGTTACACTAACTTTTGCTTAAGCCTACTGCTTTTCTTGGGAAATAAACACAGTCCTAGCCGACGAAAATGTATTTCGTGAAACTTGTTTCCATGAAACTGTTTAATGCTTAATCAAACTTGCTTGCTTCTAATCCATACTGTCTGCTTTGAAGTTTAACCGTTGAAGATAGTAATGGACTGTTTTAATATGACCCATATCGGTTAATACAAATTAAACCGTTCGATATGAATTGCCACTCAAGATTCACGTGTAATAAAACTTTTTTGTGACGTTACTGTTTAAAAATAAGTGACGTATATGCCGGTGTATAACTTGTAAATTGGTATCTGTAAAATCACGCAAATACAAAATAACACACGCATTAGAGCTCTCATAATTGCAACACATATCGCACATATAACAACACACACTCATTTCAAGTTTCTTCAAGTTTATCCAAAGTGTAAAATTTATACAGACTTCAATTGCATGACGCATCGTATTTTCCAAGTTGGCATATTATGTGCAATTCTAAGAATTTACGAGACACGGTACAGCAGAAAGCAATAACAAACATTGACATTTTACTCTTAACGTGTGTAAAAATGTTTGATTTATTTCGTTAATAAATACGTACTTTACATTAGGAATAATGAGCTGGCAAATAAACGGTGGTCATGAACTGTCGTTTTGTTGATACGAGCCCTGACAGAAACAAAACTTACACAAGAATGGACCAGGTAACTTAAACGATGCATCAGTTAGGCGATGACGTGAAACAGTTGGAAATTTAAATGAGTTACAATCACGCCAATTTTTTTTTCTTATTTGCTTACAACCAAACAAAACTGAGTTGCAGATGACAAAATATTTTAACTTTGCGACTAGTAAGCACGGAACTATCGAACTATTTCTCGTAGTTCGCTGAGTATTGCGGTCATTTCTTATGTTAAAACAAATGCAGTTACGTACGATTATTTCTTTGGAAATGTTGATTTCAAAATAGCCATTTTATCGCGAATCGCCTATATCACTTAAATAAAACTGTATTTAAATTATATTTCCGTCTGTATAACAAGGTACTACCAATAGATACCTACCTTTCTGTCTTTTACAGTCCAGCTTAATTCTACCTAAATTATATTTTTTTCATTCCATGTTTATAAAATTACAATTAAAGTTGAGATTAATTACAATATAAATCTGTTTGGTTTCAGTCGTAGTTCAGGCATGACTACAAAAATGAAGATTGCAAAAGTTCCCCCGAGAAAACAGTATTACTTAAAAAATCTCCCGAAAATTACGTAATTAATTATAATTTTTAATTTACACAATGTTATTTACTAAACAAATAAATGCGTGTTTATTCTTATGAGACTGAAAATATATTTTAATCACCATAACAAAGAAATTTCCAAAAATAGCAATTCATTTATTGACCATGTCAAAATGTACGTTGTCACATTTGCTAACTTTCATATTTAATGCTAATCTGCTTTATTTACATTTAACGTGTTATTATTTGTCTTAATATAAACATACATTTTCTACACTCGTCACATGTAGTATTTTTCATATAATTGGCATATGTAGTTAATTGAATATTTATTTTTCTACTGTTTTCTTTATTACACATTTTTTTTTTTTAGGATATTTTCTCTTATATTTACATGGCAATTCAATAATGTAAAAAAAAATAGTTAATTAGCTAGACTTCATTTTTATGTATTTCTTATGCTAATAATTTATATTTAATTTAATGGTCTCATATTTTGTGAATATTTCATGTTTGTTTATTTTGTATGCTTACGTATGAGACCCAGTGTTCTGTGCGTTTTCTTAGCAGTTAGGACGTGGGAGTTGGTACGTAAGGGGACTGTAGGTATTTAGTATTCTCCTATTGGTCCCAGGTACGAATCCTGGCCCCCTATTGGCTGGAACGTTACGTCCCTTTAAGCCGTGTCCAGCCAACAGAGCTGAACTCTCTTTTCAACGAACCTCAGCTTCCGTCAGACGTAAGAATAGGGATCCTACCTGAACGTAGGTGACGAGTAGTTAGGTTTTTTAGAATGAAGGGTGTTTTAGCTTCCTTCCATTTTATTATATTATTAAGTGTTGTTCCAGCAAGTGTGAGTGCAATTTAAACCCCTTCCTATGTTAATTTAAAAGTTTAGAAGGTCGCCCATGTCTGTGTAAGAGTGTACGTATTTCTCTACGACATCGAGGCCCAGATATATGTAATCCTACGTCTACCTGTCCTGACGACATTATTTATTTTGAGAGGTCGTTCTACTTCACTACGGAACAGTGAGAGCATCTAGATTTCTGTAAGACAAGTTTTCATTGCAATATATTTTACGTGTGCCGGTTGTCAGCTTTAAATTGTTCTAGAAGCTTACGAATTTACAAGCGACGCCACGTTGAATCTTAACGTGCTAACGAACCAGTTTTTGCAAATTTGCCCATGAATAACCCGAGCAGAGTACGTGTTCGCTAGAGATAGGCACACAAAATTTAAGTGATTATTTTTTTTTCTGAACATTTTCATTTTTGAAAGTGATTCCAACAATAACTGTTTCTACGTATGTATGTACGTAACATAGGGACAACATAGGTACGGCCACTCCCACATCTTTGTTTTAGTTTTGTGTCACCTTATATATTTTCTTATTACCACAAGGGTTTTTCATTCTCTTAACAGTCCAGAAAATTGACTATTAAAATAAGGAGGTTGAAATATTTCATCAATAAATCTGGACGTGAAAAGCATTTTCCCCAGTGGTCGCCTACATGATTCGCTACAGTTGCTCCTATGCCTTCCTATATTTGCAAAGTATTCTCTTATCATTATTATTAGTTGCTGGTAATATGTTTCCTGAAAGTGTTGGTACTCAAATCGTGTACGTAGTCGTCTTCCAGCTGGATGTATGGTGGTTCATGGTAAGTTCGTCTCTGCCAGCCAGCACGCCCACTGACCGGGTCTGTGAAACTCATGGACTTGTTTAACACGCAAGTCTAAATATAAAATTATTTCAAGTCAGCTTAGTAAATATTTTTGTTTAAAAATATACAGATCGGCACCCTACCCGATGATGTTTTAGAACAGATCTGGCGCACTTAAACGCTGAAGCCAATACAACAGGTACCCTATTGCATATCACATTGTCTACTGTGTTACATATCTCAGATTTGGCTTACCTGAACGTGGAGGCTAACTATAAACTCACATTTAAGGGTAGATCAGATTGGCTATCATAACGTCGTGGGGCCGAGCTTGGCTTGTATATCCCTAGCTGCAATATACACTGTTTAACCTGCTTGGTCGTAAACAGATTGACGTCCCAACGCAAGGGCGTCGTTGTAGACAACCTATATCACTTAGTTTTTTTTCAATTACTTAGAAATACTTTAATATAGTTGGGCCTAAAATTATACCAAAATAGCAGTACAAATGGTTATTTATTAATTGTGCTTCAACGTGATATTACAAACGAATATATAAAAGTTCCTCATACGAGCATAACAGAACATATGGCAACTACGTAATATACAAAGTGATACGGCTTCTCCAAAATATGTATGGCCCATTAAATAATTTAATGATTTACAATAAAATGCAATAAAACAGGCAATCATGTCTATAAAATTTTCCTAATTAAATCCTAACACAAAATATGGAGTGACAAATGCCCATATTATCATTTACCAGAAGGGCTCCTTAATACAATACTAATCTTAAATGCATTATGATGCATACGGGAGCTAAATACTCCGAGACGGCCCCAGTCTGGACATTTTATACACCAGAAGTCTACACCCCCTCCCTTCCGGGGAAGAAATATCGCAACATTGCGATTTTAATAATCAGTTAGCTTATGGCGTAATATCCAATCTTAAACTCTTTATTTAAATTGACGTATGCGCAGGAACAAAAAACAGTTTTATTTGTTTCTTGTCCTCGTTATAGTAGGATAAAGTTACCTAATTTGGTGTCATTTTCTGAATATTTTTTATTTAAATACTCAAACATTATTGTTTTCTGCTGATTTACTAAGGGATATGTACACCCTTTTATTGCCAAAATATCATAACAAAAGAAATGCATTACTTAAAGTTACGGGGGAGGGAGGGTGGATTATGTAAAACCTTCACATACCTACCTAATTTGGTGATATGGGTACCATAATTTGGTGACATTTCATTAATGGGGAAAAATGTTCAATTTTCGCAGCTTTATCACATAAAATGTATCCTACGAAAACAACAGACGACTCCTGACTTTCAATGCTGCTTATGCGTATGTATTTACAAAATTTTAAAGAAATTTAGAGGTAACTAATTATGAAAATAATCTTTGGCCTGATGACGTCTTTCATCACATTACAATAGAAAAATTAGAAACAATTTGACTAGGAGACTTTTCAAAAGTCTTCATTTTGACAATATGTTTTACCATATTATAATAGCAACAATTAGAAAAAACTAGGAATCTTTACAAAAAGTAATCATCGTGATGTCTTTCGTCTCGTTACAATAGGAAAGATCAAGGAAATACCAGGGAATCCGTACCGAAGTGATCATCTCGATGTTTTTCCACTCATAACAATAACAAAAATTAGGAAAATATTAATTAGGAGTATTTATAAAAACTTTCTCAAGAGAGTAGCCTAACAGTCATTCACACATTAACTTCATCCTTAACTGCAAAAATCGCACATGTAAACAAGGCTACTGACGGGCTCACTCTGGCACAGTTCGTGGTAGGGAGTAAGACAGAAAGAACACTGCAGCCACTTCTTCCCATTTTTAACTTTTTTTGTCTTTGGAAAAAGTTCATTGCAAATACCACATGTCCTGTCGTCATCAAGCACTGTAGGCCAGCACTAGAAACACACATTTGTCTTCTTTTTTGTAGCCTTCCCTCGATGCTGGACTCCAGAAGGTCCAGGAGCTGCATGATGAACCTCCACTTTCTGCCGTTTCTGGAAACGTTGATTATTCACAGTTTGGTGAACTGTTGTTGGGCCCTCGGTGATGAGTTTTGCTTTAGGGTTAGGCTTAACTCGTCCACGTGTAGGCTCTTTTCGGGGATCAGCTGTTGGGAGCTTCGGAATATTGTCAACTGGATATGGCGGAAACTGAACGCCGGGAGTTGTCTCTGCAGTCGTCGGTCTTGGTTAGCATCACTAGGAACAACTTCCTCTGGAACAGGACGTTCAGTGAGTAACGATGGAACCATTTTTTCTTTGGGAATTACGGTTTTGTCAGAAGAAACAATTCCACATGTTCTGAATGCATTCTTTGTTTTGTCAGAAATGGCTTTTATAAATGGCACCTTGAAAATAGGATGAAAAACTTGCTTGTTTGGCTTGTCTGTTGGGTGTTCAGCCATGTAATCATTGAGTTCCTTCTGCCACACAGATTTTATTGCCTTCTAAACACCGACGTCGAGCGATTGCAGCATGAGGGTCATGAGTGATGGGAAAGTGAGTATATAGACGTGAGGCGTGATGTGCGCCCCACGTGAATCCATGAGCAGGAGCATGGGTTTGGGTGAACCATCAGTGCAGTCAAAGAAGAACTGAAACCACATTAGTAACAGTTCCTTCGTTATCCAGCCTCGATCAGACAGGTGGACTTGGGTGTTAGGTAGACAGCCTTTCTTGTGGCTTCATTCCACCAACGAGAACCTCTGAAAATGATGAAGGGTGGAATCCAAGTTCCAGTAGCACATATACAGCGTACTAAGGTCCTTGATTATCCACGTTCTGTGTACGTCCTGCTGTATATACATTTCTTCCCGATTTCTGCCGCCACTTTGTTTGGTTTCACTACATACATGAGACCAGTCTCGTAAACATTCCATATGTGATCCTTCAGATTGTCCTGAATTTTGAGTTTCTTCATAGTTTGTGTGTTTGTCAAAATAATCATCGATCATGACAGCACTACCCATTGAAGCTCTATACGCAGAAAGATTTTCTTGTACTCTTAAGGTCAATCCATACTTCTCTTTGAAATTACTCCACCATTTCTTGCTTGCACGCATTTTTTGCTTATTAAAAAAATGCCCACGGCCAGATGCCTCACTTGCTCCACAGTCAGCCCAAATCCTAATTATTGCATGCTTATGTCGTAATTGAACACTTTCTGTTCCATTTCCGGTTCCAATGCAAATGGACGACCTAATTTTTTTAAGCCCATGGCTGAATTAACATTTGGGTTTTCTGTTACATAACATTTCAAAGAAGACCATGGATCGCTTTCTCCTTAGCTGCCGTATATACACTAACATGATCTTCTTGGACCATTCTTGCCGCTTATATTATTTAGGGACAACTATATTTCCTGTAAGTGCCACCTCCATCTGGCATGAGTTTTATTCTATCATGCTGATCCATTTTGTTGTGCCTAAATACAAAAAGAAAGCAGTGTGTCGGAACGTTAATTTATGAAGTAACAAATTAAATCATACTCGTTTTTATATTTTCAAAATACAGGAATATTCTAATTCCAAGGTAGGGGCCTTATTTGGTAAGGCGATGACCTTATTTGGCGACAGTACCTAATTTGGTGAAAGCTTGTAGGACACAATGGAGGTCATTAAATATATGTTATACAATTGGTTTTCTGTATTTGCATTATCAGAGAATCCGAATCATAGGTTTAAACATTTAATTTTAGTTTTTTAAATTATGCGTGCAGTGGCCCTTAAAAAACCTTGAACATAAAGCTTAATTTTTGGCTAGCTTCGTAAGGGTTTACAAAAATGTTATTACAAAATAAATTTAAACCGCCATTGCCAACAGATTCTCCAGTATCTTAAGAGCAGAATTCAATATACTGAATACTACTTACTCCAAGCACACAATTCAAACGAATTATATTAATTTATATGCGCGCACACTAACAAGTTTCATGAAAAATTGAACACGCATTGTTTCTGTTGGCACAATTCATAAACTAAAGAACATGGCGTCACCACTTGAGTAGTAAGAAACCATACAGCCTGCGCTATCTCTCGGCCCGATTTGAAACCTTTTCGTGGTAACCTACGGCGGTGAGAGAAGAAATGAATTGTATCAACAACCTAGGTATGTCACCAAATTAGGTAACTCTGCCATACGTCCTGCAACTCCGCGTGACCTGCCGGCGGCGCTAGGGGCGACACTCGTATTAATGTTGACTTGCACGAAGACAGTCGACTGCTGGAAGGCAGGCCCATTTGTCGGCTTTCGTGGTCGGTTTATCGGCAACGATTGAGACGTTCACAAGCCAGCAGGCGAAACTTCAAAAATTAATTTAAGGTAAAGGAACGCCATAATATCCCCTTTCCAGGCTGCGCGTAATTATTTCTGCTGGGATGCGGAAATTTTTCGGTCGGGGCTCGTAAGTTGCTTAAGCGAGACGTTCGTGTGTCTCAACTTGACGTCATATGTGGCTGAGACCGCGAAAGCGTCCAAATTGCAAATTAATTAAGAAAATAATACCTTTACACAAAACTACTTTCTGGCAACGCGGTTCTTATAAAATTATTCACAAACTCAAGTTTTTGAAAGGTTCACTTATAACTAGACATGCAAAATTCGCGTCATTATTTGGCATCAGGTTAAACTTCTCGGTACTGGAGCTGGTGTCGTTTCTCCATTGGCTGCTGCATAGATAAGAAGCCACGCCCTTTCCGACTGATTTGTACGTGATTGGGGCACACAATTGTGAAGTGTTCTTTTATTGGCACAGCGTTACCCAATACGTGTCAGATACATTATGCTCTAATCATAAACCCATTGTAAAGGTACACGCGTATTAAGTTTAACGTGTCCCCAAATAATAATGCGAATTTTGCAGGTCTGTACTTATAACACTGAACCTGATAAAAAAAAAAAAGTTCTATCCTGGACGTCCTGATACCAATTTCGATAAAATGCTGACGAGTTTCCGGCAATGTTATCAACAGAAATGTTGCAAATCGCCGCCAGTTTTCCTCGTCGAACACAGCGCGCGGCGAAATGGATGTTGGCCGCGCGAAACGTGTGTTCGTATTCGCGGCCTGCGTTCGTTCGCATGCGAGCTTTCCGTTGCGTCGATGCGTATAAATTCTCTTCTCTGCGAAGGGGAGAATTGGGTTACGGGATTTTCGCATTCATGCCGCTGACTTCCAATCATGCGTTTGGAATAGATTGGCGATGACGTCACGCACAGCTGCCTCTGCAGTATTTTGTATCGAAACGGAAATCTCAGTCGGCTGGCTGCTAGCTGTGTTGCGAGGTGTTCTGCCAGTATGCGAAACCGAATTGAAATACAGGTGGACTGTATTTTCAGTTTATATTTTACTCAACGAATAAATACTCTCTACTATTTGGCTTGTTAGTAAAAAATAATCCTGTAAAGGGCAGAGCATTTTGTAAATATCAAGTTATTTGATTTGAGACTCGTTTACACGGCGATAGTTCCTATCGCGATAGCTACTTTCGCTGTACTATCGCCGTGTAAACTGCACGATTGTTACTGTCGCACCGTCGCGATATCAGCTAGATAGTTGATAGTTACATGTTCTGTGACGACAGTTACTATCATAGTTTAAACCGGTGTAGCATCACTATCGCGATAGTGCGGGTCATGAATTTGTACATGTGTTCACTTTGATAGTAAAATTGCGGAATTATTTTGATTTCTGTTAATATCTGTCGCGGTTTTTACACTATGTAGCGGTATGACAGGACGTATATTATCATATAGGTATGACACGGCAGTATTGACAGCATATTTACTATCATATAGGTATGACACGGCAGTATTGACAGCATATTTACTATCATATAATAAACCACGGGAACATGATATGTTTACATATCTTTAATTTCCAATAACGATACTTAACTACCCCAACAGATATCAAACTCTTTACAAAAGCATATAAATGTAGGGCCTATCAAAGTATTTACACAATTGTTGTCGGACATGTTCCTTATGAGGTTAACTCTCACAGAATGTTTAGATCGTGTGTGTAAACAGGACCTATCGTGGCAGTTACTGTCACGCACTTTTGTGATAGCTACCGTCGTGATAGTACTTTAACCGTGTAAACGCGCCTTTACTGTAGCATACTTACGTGATACTTTCGCACCACTCGTACACGGCATAGTATACAGTTAAAAATTACAAGAAATATCTTGCATATCTGCTTGTAACCATTTTATGTTTTTTTTTTTCCCAGCGAAAATTAAATTGGGACTTCAGGTCTGAACAAAGCAATTCCATAAACGGAAAATATTGCCAAGAAAGGAATGATCTTTTATAAGTTACAAGCAAGTTCTCGGCGTAAATCAAAGCAAAGATGTTGAAGAACTAAGCAGTGATGTTACTGGTTCACAGAAAATTTTTAATATCAATTAATATCTTAATAATTTATTACTGCGTCATCCACGGTGATATTCATGGTTGAGTTCGGTAAGTATTGGCTGTTCAGGGTAAAGTGAATACTTTTTAAGACCCCGCAACAGGGTTTAACTACTAATATATTTTTATTGTAACCTCAGATGTTAACTTTTGAGAATGGTGAAATGTTCACACTGCGTTTATTAGTCGCATAGTAATGCTTGTATTAAAAAGAGGCGGAAAGATAGAAATTGGTTGAAAGGGAAAATTTAGCAGGGCGTTAAAAAGTGCTCACTTTACCATGGATAGCATGTAGTAAACATCTGACTGCAAGGGTCCGAGGTATTCGAATCGTTTTTACGTTTGACCTCAAGTTTAGCCATTTAACCTCCCTCTCTCCCTCCCTCGTTTGCCTGCCAGTGTAAGGTGAGGCGTTAAGGTTGAAGTAATGCAACTGCCTATGGGGCACTGCACGTACTGTACAATGTGAAAAGCTCGTAAAAATTAGTACAGACACCATAAAAATGGTCAGAAAAATGTGATTTATGCTGTACGTGAAAGAATAATGTGTATATTTCGCAACATTATAAAATTCTTTAAAAGTATATTTTAGTAAATATAAAAAAATAATCTATCGATAGTCCGCATTTTTAATAAAATTTAAGTGCATTTCCGTTTTGGATGCCTCGAAAAGCAGAATTTACAAGAAAATCTTCAAGAAATCTGGTCATAATATTTTCTGTGATCATGTGTTATGAAATAATAGCAATAATGTATTATATAAATTTTATAATTAACTTTATTCACGTCAGTTTCAGCCATAAATGTTTGTAACTAATGGGCACACACAAAATCAATTTTAAAAGTTATTTCCTACATTGTAATAATAATCTTCTTGCACACAATCATAGTAAACATTACGAAGATCTTTCTTGAAGAGGATTTTCTTGTAAATTCTGGTTTGCGAAGCTTCCAAAACGGAAATGCACTTAAATTTTGTTTAAAATGCGGACTCTCTCCATCGATTATTTTATTACATTAAAACAGTATATTTTAGTTAAATATTTTATAATGTTGCAAAACGTATGCACTCTTCTTTCATATACAGCATAAATCGCACTTTTCTGAAAATATTTATTCTGTGTGTACTCTTCTTTTTGACGAGTTCTTCACGTTGTGTAGTCGGGTGCAGTGCTCCATAGGGAGTTGCTTTACTTCAGCCTTAATGAACAACAGATAAAAACTTCCTCGTAGATCTCCGCCTCTTACTATGCTAAGAATATCTCGGAATACTCGAGGAATTGCAGGCCCAAATGTAAACATGGTCGCCTTTGAATCTGCCACGGTCAAGTGCCTCTGCCCTCCAGCGTGTTGACCCTGTTGATGTGTAATGGCGGAAGCCACCAAGCACACGCTCGGGGGAGGCAGAGTTTCATACAGAAATAGCACCACCAGCCGAACCCGTGTGCCGAACTCTGCCGAATTTTGCCGAAGTGGACGAGCCTAATTATTTTGATTTAAAGCCGCTGTCACACTCAAATTTTTGCCTTCAACTGTACATATTTGGTAATAAAATTTGAGGACAAAATACGGCCATCAAATTTATCCTTCCAACAAATTTTATTAACTTATCTTGAATGTGTTTGAAAAGGTGTCCAGTGTCAAATTGTTTTATTAGGAAAATGCAATTTGAATTATTATTTAAAAAATATTTTCATAGTGAGATATTGTTTTTGTTATTCCATGCGTCCATTGCTGGAAGATATGTAAGCAGTATTGTAGTTTATTTTCGTTCCTTTACTAAATAAAAATATTATTAATTAGGTATGTTTCCTGCGTATTGAAATTAATGGCTCTGAGTTCACAATAGTATGTGCAATATTCACTTAAAATAACATTCATGCCCAGACATCTTCTACATGAATTAATTATCTTCATAAGTTATTTAGTTTCCAGCAATTGTTCGTTATTTTAAGTTTATTGGCTTCCATTTTTGTCGTGAACGATCCTGATTGTTGAGACCGTCAAAATTCAAATAAATTTTATAGCCGGTTCAATTTTCAAAAGTTTAATGGAAACTGAAGCCATCCAACTTTTTCAGACAAAAATGGCGGCGTTTATGAGGTTTCGATGACGTCATAACTGCCCAACTTTATTTGCCCAAACTTATTGGAAGCAGTTTGACGGAAAAATTTGACAGCGTGACAGGGGCTTAAGAGAAGAGATTTAAAACTTATTGATATTGAACCTATATAAACCACCTGATTCGCAGCATAAGTTAAGTCCGTATTGCACGATAAAATTTTCCATACAGTCTCGGGCAGAAGCTTCCACGAGACCTGCTACCCGAGCCTGCATGCAAGCAGTTTTGGAAGTTTCTTTGGAATAACCTATCCAACGATACTTGTTGTCGCGCAAGTAAAGACGAGTGCATTTTATGATTTACTTCTGCAACTGTGGCTCAGACACAATATTTACTCAAGACTTCAGCATTGTATGTTCCTGCGAAGTTTTTTTGTTATTATTATAACTGCTACTTTTATGTTAAATAAACACGAATGTTTACCTCAATTTCCACACAATAGAGTAAGTAGACATTTCCATTGTTTTTATTCATTATTTATTCATGTGTATTCTTTATTAAAAGAACTAGATGCAAACAAACGTCAAGCGAATTTTTTATTACGCGATTTTGACATCGTAAACCAACGTTGTGAACATGTTCCTGAAACTAAAATAGTTATACGTGAATTAAGTTCACAGGCTTTTGTGGTCGTTGTCTGCACACTCTTAGCTCGTGGGCTGTAGCTGCGACATTGTCGTATTTCGTCCCAACCTTTCGGAATACATTGCATTCTGATGAGCCTTTTGAGGCAGGTAGCAGCTACTTTTGCTGCTCTTGCGACTTTCGCAATGCCTTCCGAAACGTCGGGGCAAAATAAAACTGTGACGTGGCTACAACCCAGAAGCCAAGAACATGCATAGCCTAATTTTAGAAACTCGGAAATCTCGCGGATTCACCCGGCAACTTGCTAGATTCCACAACCACTTGTGCAGTCTGCCAGCATGTTTTCCAAACACTCTGTCTCGTGTAGCATCATATAAAAATTAAATTAAATTTGATGCATGCATTAACTTTCGAGATTCTTACTTCGCTGTCGCAAGGGTTTTTACGTCTCTTGGCGGCTTTTCCCATGCTCTTCATAGTTAAGACTAGCTCTGGCCCCAAAGTGCAGGCCATGGCTGCCCAATCCCCTTTGCCGCGATGCATGTCTCCTTGCATGATTTTCCTTCCTAGTAGGCGTAAGGGGTTAGTCCTGAGACGCCATAAAATCCCGTCCTACCTTCAGGCCGTAACTTCACATAACACTAGAATAAGGTAGTTTCGAAAAATAAAGTGTAGTCTGTCCTTGGTTGTTCGTTGGCTGATGCTCCAGTTTTACTTCAGACTGGGTCGCACGCATTTGATCCTTTTCTTCCTTACAGGTTGCTGTGGCGGTAGCTTGTCCACACATGGGACAGGTAAATCCGTCTCTACTTCATCCAGTGTAAAAATTATCCCAAAAAGCAGAAACGCTCCCCGTGAGATGGCAGGAATCCACCTAATTGGGTTTACAAAATCAGATGGTAATAGTTTTAGTTTTCCGTGTATATTTGGGGTCCAGGATATGTTGATTATTTTTTTAAAAATTGCCTCATTAATATCAAAATACATAGTAATAGACCAAACATGGTTACCTACCAACAATTATAAATTGAAAACCTATAGAACATATTTACAAGAAAATACCTCAGTTATACATACAATCACTACTGCGTAACACAAATTTGAACTCTGAAATTACACAAAAGTATTCAAAGGAACCCTGTAGGGAAAGTTTACACATGTTGGTTTTCTGTAACACATTTAAGCACTACCCCCCCCCCCTCCCAAGTGTAACAGAGTTCCGTCCTACCTGAGTACCTCTCGGCTTCTCGTTTTTCGAGAGAGGAACAAAGTTTCGCTCTGGAACATTTTTCCATGCTAATGAAGTGTAGAAAGCGCCCCAAGGCAACGTCACATGTTGCACGCACAACTCCGTAAGTTCTTGAAGACAGCAGGGCCGAGGAGGAGAAGCGTGGTGGGAGGGACCCGTCGAGGAAGCCTGCAATCCGGCCCGCATTGTGTGTTCCACCAGCTCGCACGCCGGCAGCGGCATGAGAGAGCACAACGGGACACTCACGTCCTAGTAAAGGCTGTCCACGGTAAAGTGAGCACTTTTGAGTCCCTAGTTACTTTTTCTTTCAGCTTTTTTCGATCCTTTAGCCCCTTTTTAAAATAAATATTACCATGTGAGTAATAAACACAGTATATATATATATATTCCACCGCACTCGGAAGTTAAAGTTTAAGGCTACAATAAAATATATTTATTGACCACTATTCCAAACGAGAGGGCTATCAAAAGTTCTCACTTTACCGTGAACAGGCCATAAGGCTCCGTGTCCACGACGCGACGTCAGCAGGCAATCCACGTCGTTTTCTAGTAGCAACAACAAACATAAACGGGTTTTCTTGAAACGGGTGCGCTTGTATATGTAACACAGTCAAATTATTTATTGACTCAAATTCTGTGCAGGTCTGGGCTTACAAAGTGCTATCGAATTGAAAAAGAACGTTAGAGCCTAACTTGTCCTCGAATTAATTCGTAAGATTTCTTAGATTCTAATGAATATACGTGATTCCTAGCGTGTGTGGATTTCTGCACGTTTGCATCTCGGCAAAGCCTGCGCATGCGCCGAGACCGAAAGGATATCGCGGAGTGATGTGCGGCCAGACCCGCGGGTCGAAGCGGCCACGGAAATGAGGCTCGGGCCAGGGGGAAGGGCCCGCCATTTCTCGCCGCCGCGCCGGAACGGAGAAAACGAACATGGCGGAAATCTATCTCGGGGATTTCGCACCCCCCGAGCGGGAGGATGGAGGGGGGCTGGTAACATCCCTCTTCCCCGATGTCGGCGAGGAGGAACTCGTATAAACTCTCCATCGTGCCATACTTCCAGGCCATTGTCTTATTTCTTCGCGCTGCGAGTCGAACTTTCGCAATTCTTCAAACACACACAAACACGCGCGCGCCCTCTTGCGTTGAGGAGCAGTGCAATTTTCAGCGTAGTTCCTTCCCCTTTACCATGACAACAACGCGTTACCGCCACTGTGCTCCACCCTGTACATTGCGTGACATTTGTCATGTGACCCAGCTCTGCGTAATGCCCCTTAGCCGAAATGGAAAACACCCCTTACTCATCTCGTTCAGACCCAGTGTCAACATTGTGCACTTAACACAAAGGAAAGTTTATTTTTGGCAGGTACTGTCCACTGCGAAGTTAAATGGCCAATGATCTTCCCTGTGGGGCACTAATTCTTAATCCATGATACTGCTCTACATTATGAATGGTTCGTATTGCCATAAACGAACCTAAAGTCTGCAGGTCTTTGGTTGTGATAACGAAACAACAGCGGTGTCCGTTCAAGTGCAACACTCATAAACACCTATTTCTTAATTTGCTACACCTAAAACCATAACTTTAGCGCGCAGCCTTTTTTTTTTTATAGCGCTTTTGAGGTTTAGGTTGTGTCCAAATTGACCTGAAGTACATACTTACGACGTCATTTCCCGGGACAGGTACGCTTAAGTGCTGCCCGAACTGTAAAATTGATTTCGGACATAATTATTGGATTTAAAGTTAATATGGCAACATTACTACTTCGTAGACGTAGAATTTTGAGCTGAGTAATTAATTATCGCAAGTTCACCTTAAAGGTCTCGGCAATAAATTCCAATTAGGCCTATGTTCTTAATCTACAGAAGCTAAGATAAAAAAAAAACCGCAGTCCAAACTGCACTTACATGCAATAATGCAAGACAATAAATGTTAATGTAAATCAACTGGCTAATAACTGAAACCAAAGTCAACAAGATTGTCTGTACGAATTAATTAAGTTTGGTGCCAATGGTAAGTGAAGTGTGCAAGACTGCAAGTACTCAAGTATATACCTGAATTCGGACACGGCCTTAATTTGAAGCAGGCGAGCGATAAGAAGCACAAGAATCATGTACACGAAGAAATTTCTGTCTGACTGAACTGTAAATAAATATAAGGAATAAATTCGATAGTGGACAAGCGAGACTGAAGAAGTTTCAGAAGTCATCCTGAACAGATTGTCTCTCGTCCTGTGTAGGCAGGTTGGATGTATTTTGCAATCGCGTAAGAGAGACGGCACATCCCCGACACCTACAGAAAAAATAGTCTAGCTACTAGCTACATTAGTCATGGGCGATGAAAATTCTAGTAGGTTTCGAACTGTTGGCATTCAACACACGCTTATGTCACAGGCAGCAATGTTTCTCCTCTAAACAACAGTTTTATAGTTAGCTCAGGTCGATTGCTGGAAGTCGAAATACTGATCTTTTCTTGTGGGCTATGTCACATAGTAGCCAAGTGCATAGTTCAAGTTACTGGTTTGTGTTTACTGGTGAACATGTTTCAAGCAATAGAGAAATGCGCGCGAGCGTGTGTGTGTGTGTGCTGTATGTCTTGAATTTGAGTATAGTTGGCTTTTAATTTTATGTTCGCTATGTGCAATATGATTATAACCTTTATCTTATTACCGCTTCACCTACTCCCCAAGACAAAAATCTCTCAACTAAACCCTACCTATAGTCATCGTGTTGATTAATTAGCCTCAGTCTCGTTGTTTATAATCAAATGAAGGTTTCTGTTATGTTATGCACAGTAGGTAATTATGATCCTGATCTGATCAATTAAGTACTGAAATATTTATTTTAAGACAGTGAATTCTCTAGAAATAAGAATAAAAAATCTCGTGGGAATCACAACCTCCCTTCTACCCCCTCCTTCCTCTTGGAGTAGCCACCCTAGATCAACTCCACGACTTACGGAAGGCTAGTAAACGTTAGCCGTCACAAAACATGTCCATTTTTCTAATATAGTCATTAGAGGTGCAGTGTCTCGTGATAGTTACCTTCCTCCCTGTACAATGATGCTTTGAGCATACAGGCACGATCAAAATGTTGCCTAGTGTCAGACCAAGGAACTATCATCAAATATGTGGAGAAAATTTGCAATGGATTTGCTCCTCTTATAGCGAAAGGGGCGGGGGGGGGGGGGGTAGTGGTTATCCGCTCGGCTCCTGACGGAAACCGCGGATGGTTCTACGACGGCGAGAGTACAGGTTTAACGGCCCGAAGACCGGCACAGCCTCCATCCTCCCGCACCACAACTGTAGTCGGATGAGTAAGTCAGCGCACGGCACTATCTCCTCTTCTGTATTAGTGCCTTGTGCCTTCTTTCTTGGTCTCACACGGCTTTCTGTCTGTTTTCTCAGTTAAACCTGCCTCCTCGCCAATCTGTTATGCCCTGACTTTAAAATTAAAGCCTTTACCCGAGCACTCCCTCGTGGGTCATCGGAATGCTCCAGTTGCCACCTGCCAAACTCCTTAAGCCTTTTCCCAACTGTTGTTGCAAATCTGTTCCACAACTTGTGGAGCTCCTGATTTTCCATTACTCTTCTCATTTCCAACTGCAATCCTCTTTGTTCTGCCACTCCTTGCAACCAGTCTCTTAGATCTTCAGTTTTAGGGCAGTCCGTCGATATATGTTGTACCGTATCACCCACACCACATACCTCACATAGTGAGGATGTCACTAGCCCGAGACTGTGCAGCTTCGTTTTAAAGTTGCCATGACCGGCGTGCAACTGAGCACTATAATGGTTCATCATGATCTATTTATTTTTCATTCTCTGCTCCACTCTTGAAAAGATCTCATTGCAAGAGAGTACAAGTACCCAGGTACCAAATGGCGTCACGGTTCCTGTGATGTGGGCTTACCTATTCTCTAATTGGTTGCGCGAGGCTCTGCGTACGGACCTTGTGCATGACTGCAGTGTACTGCACGAATCCTTACGGCCGGGCTACTGGCTGGGGAGTAGGTTGCCAGGCGCTGATTGGCGAATGACGGTCCAACATTTTGGCCGCCAGTGCCGCCAATTTGTTGGCGTGTGCGGTTGGCGGGTAGGTAGATGGGCTTAACGTCTCGTGGATAGCGAGCTTATTAGGGACGGTGTAAGTTGCACAGGGAAGATTGTATTGTATTGTAAAGGGATTTTTAACGTTTCCCGGTTTTATGCTTGCAAGCTTAGCAGGGGACGGCTTACAGACTAACTTACAACCTAACTTAAATTAACACCGAGAGTCTTCCGCACCCCAAATCGATGGCGCACCAACCGACTGCTCCACAGGAGGTCGACACAGGGAAGAGGAATTTGGGAAGGAACGGAAAGGAATCGGCCATGACCTTTGTTAGGATCCATCAAAGCATTCACCTAGAGTGATTTCGGGAAACTATGGAAAACTGAAATCGAGGTGACCGGACCGGGAATCGAAACCGGGTTTTGCCGAATACGAGTCGTGCGAGTTACCACTGCGCCACCTCGCTCGGTATGTGCGGTTGAAGTTCGCGGTATAAGCTGCTTTTTCATCTCTGTATACTTCAGTACTCTGTTGCACTAACATGGACGTGAGCTAGACCAACCACACAAATGAATAATTCCAAAGGTTACTGTCTTTGGGGATCGAGCGCATAGACTGATTATGAGGAAGGCCGATCTCTCTGGCTGCGCACAACCTATCTCCGTATCCAAACACGGAACAGCTTTTCTGCTAATACGACTAGCAAAAATGGCGCAGATTGGATCTGAGGTTAGAACACAGTTCGGTAAAAGAGTGCTTTTAGATATTTGCATATTTCCTCTAACCAATTTGGGGGCCACGGTGGCTGACGCGTTGCCTGCTTGCCTCCCACCAAGGCGATCCGAGTTCATTAACCGGCTAGGTCACTCCGGATTTTCGCATCTGGGAATCGATGATGCCGTTGGTCGGCGGGTTTTCTCGGGGATCTCCCGTTTCTTCCACCCTTTCATTCCGGCGCTGCTCCATACTCACCTCAATCACCCTCATCGGCTCTCAAGACCTCGATGTTAAGAGCTGTCCAAATCTCTGCACTCACTCTAACCAATTTGGAATGTATTCGAATTGGTGAAAGTATTTTATTCATATAACAATTCTTGTCTTGTGAAAATTAAGATACAAACATGCGCGTTCATCACTGTTAACAATGTGATTGACGGCTGTGTGCTTTGAAGTAGGTCAATGTTGGGTTAATGCTCAGAGCACGAATAAGCGGTCTATAGGCTGTTCAATGTAAAGTGAGCATTTAGTGGCCCTAGTTTATTTATTTTTTTTAGCCATTCTTCTCCCTTTAAATAGCTTTTAAAAGAAATATTGCAGTGTAAGTAATAAACATAGTGTGGATATTTCACCGCACTTGGAAGTTAACGTCTAAGACTAATATAAAATACATTTATCGACTATTATTCCAAATCAGACCAGCCTTCAAAAGTGCCCACTTTACCGTGGACATCGTATACCTCGTATACCGATGGGAAGCAACAACGCCAGCCACTGCACGACGGAAGTATCGAGCTTCCTGTAGTGGGCGACATTGACCTGGAGCCACGTCACGAGGAAGTCGCTGCAGTTAATCGGGGATCGTGATCGGCGGCGCGTGCCCAACACCCGCCGACCCGGCCAGACTACAGTGCCCGCGTGTTCGCGCTGCCACAGACCCGGCGCGCCGCGCCGCGCTAATCGAGTTTATCGCCGGGTGTTGATCAGCCGCGGGGTTCCGACTGTCCGGCGCGGCGCGAGGCGTAAATCACGCGACGCCTGCCCTGCAGTTAAAACCGTGGCGCCACCCTCCTCCCCCCTCGTGATGCAGCCAGAGCGCCAGATACATCGCGTTGCGCCGCGAACAAAAAAAAAAAACAGCGACGACTGCTAAAGTTAATGGAAGGTGTCGGCTGGTTCATACTATGTTCACACACACAGTAATAACTACTTTGCTGGGGAAAGGCTTGACATTCCGACCACGAGTGACCAACGTGGTCTTGAGAGCCGGTGAGGGTGATCGAGGTGAGTACGGATCGGCGGGGGAAACGGGTGATTCCAGAGAAAACCTGCCGACCAACGGCATCGCCCGGCACAATTCCCACATGCGAAAATCCGGTGACACGGCCGGGAATTGAACCCAGATCGCTTTGGTGGGAGGCGAGCAGGGTAACCGCTCAGACCACCGCGGCCCCTCCCACCACGAGGCTTCGTATTCGAATCCCGTTAAGTCGTATACAGTAAGTCACTTTTCTATTGGTACATAACGGAAGCCATTATAAAATAGTCTATTTTTCCATTCGGTTATTGATATTACTATATTTACGTGTATATTAGAGATAAGAGACAAATGTTCAAACTTAGTGCACATAAGAGGGCCGATTCAGAAGGCATGCCAACTATTCTTTATCTGCCGAAAATGATGCAACACAGAAAATGTACTGTGTACAGGTGAATATCAGCATGTACGTTTTAAATGTAACACCTCATGGAATACGGATGTCGGAATGTCCGGCAAGGAGCAAAGACAAACATGGCCGCTTGAAATCACCGTTTAATTTACTTACTCTCGTACATACTTTACACGCTCATTAGAATGGGTACGTATCGTACGTTTACAAGCTGTTTAATATCCGTCAAAGAAGTCTCGGAGGTTGTCCACGTTTCTTCAATGTGTGCTGCCCGACGTCGAACTGCAGTTGCCTTCAGATGCGATATGAGTTCATCCGTCCTGGTATGAACACGTTCCCAATGGCAGTTGTCGGATGACAGCGGTGCGAAATGGACGTAACCAAAGTCTAACAGCGTGCGTACATCAATATAGCCGTACGCTGCGGCTGTCATGCAGAGCTGCGGGAAGCATTGGACAATCGCGCAATACCCTATCGTAGAGTGGCCCGGTGGGTAGAGGCCTTCAAACAGGGAAGAGAGTCAACAGTTGATCTACCTCGTAGTGGACGTGCTGTCAGCTGACCACGACGTACGAGTCGCTGTGGTTGATCAGTGCGTAATGGACGACACTCGCCGGACTGTTGAGGAACTAGCCCAGTATACAGGTATTCCTGCGTCGTCAGTGCGCGGCGAATGCTACGGCGGGACGTAAATTCACGGAAGATTTGTGCCAGGTGGGTGCCACATAAATTAGCTGAGGTAGATTAGTGGACCCGATATGAGGACTGTCGTATCAATCTGGAACGCTTTCGCCGTGAAGGCAATGGCATGCGGAACCGCATCGTTGCAGTTGAGCGTACGAACCCAAATTGAAGCGACAGTTCAATGAATGGTGTCATCCTGGATCACCACGGAGACACTGGGCACGATAAAACCCGTCATCCGCAAAACTGATGATAATTATGGCATATTGAGAGTCGAGTTATTCTCGTGTGTCATCCAGTTCGTGAGGACTGTACTGTAAAGCACAGTACTACCTGTCGTGCAGTTTGAGACAAACATTCTGAACTGTTAGGCTACGCTTTAATCTTATGACAACCTCGTACAGCAGTTAGCGTTACACGCTGGTTACGGCGTCGGGGATGGGTGGTGTTGCCGTTACACCCTTACACCCTCCCTATTCACCCGAGCTTAGTCCTTGTGACTACGAGCTTATTCCCAAAGTGAAGAGGCTATTGCGTGGTAAACGCTTTGCCAACGAACAAGACACTGTCACAGCATTTCGAAGAGAGGTAACGTACGTTGCGGGTCTTGTACAGCCGATGGTATGTCCCGTCTGCTTCATCGCTGGCTAAGAACCGTGGACAACCTTGGAAACTTCTTAGAAGGATGTTAAACAGCTCAAGCACGTACACGTACGATATGCACCCGTTCAAATTAGTTTATACAGAATGTACGAGAATAAATCAATTAAACGGGGTGATTTCAAGCGACCATTTTGTCTTTGTTCCTTGCCGGAAATTCCTGCATCCATACCCCTTGTGGTGTCACCTTTAAAACGTACTAGTCGTACACTTTCACAACTTTCACGTGTACATAGTACATTTCGTGTGTTATATCATTTTCGGGAGATAAACAATAGTTGCCACAGCTTCTGAATCAGCCCTCAAAATATTTCCTTTCAAACGCTACCCCTGAGAAGAAAAAGGAAATCTATTTTTTGTAACGCCAAACGAAGGTTACTTTGTTATCCATACATTAGCGCACACATTTAGTCATATGGCCTTGAGCCTGTGTAATGTGTTCGCGTGTAGTCTGTTGTTACGAGCTGAAACAGACAATTTGTAATTTTAACGTTTAGGGAATAGTCGTTAAGAAAAATAGGACAAATCGGGAATAGAAGTTACACAACAATTTATTATGCTATAAATAAATTTAAATATCAAGGATCAGTTAGGAACATACCAAGAGAACCTAAACAGAAACTCGGAGTCCCCATGATAAACGACTAATGTTGCGGCTAATAAAATACACTTCCCGTATAAGCGCTCGTAAATGATGTACACGTCGAATTGGAAATTGCTACCGGGTAACAAAACGTGTCCTGAAAAAGTTCGCCGGGTGAAAAGTAGGCACGGTTATGATGTCAGGATAACGAGTAAGAGGCTCTACTTTACCAAATGGCGCTTAAATAAGAACCAGGAGTTTTGAAACAAATGACATTGGAATCAAATCTTTAGATCGGTAAGTGTTCACAGGTCATGGAGGAAAGCGAATACTGCAGATCTTACCTATACGCTTCCCACAATTAAACACACGAGGTTCAGCTGTGGTTTGCGGGTGTATGTCTGCCAAATAGGTCGGGAGTATGTAATTTGTTGATGATACAATGGATCAGTTTGTTTATAAGGCTGTAAAGAGTAATGACTGACGAATGGTAAAAGGCGTGAGAGACTATAGACTATTCACGAAAAGCGAGTACTTTTGAAATTCCCCTCATCTGGAGCAATAGTCAATAAATACTTTTTATTTTAGCGTTAGACGTTAACTTCCGAGTGCGGTGGAATATGTACACTGTATTAATTACTTGCATATCAACATTTATTTTAAAAGTTGGTTAAATTATAAGGAATGGCTGAAAGGAAAAAGTAAGTAGGGCGCCAAAAGTGCTGACTTTATCGTGAACAGCCTATAGCGCATGTACCACGCAGTCACCAAAGCCAAGACTCCACAAGACATTAGAACTTCTGTTTTGTGGGTTTCAATCATTAATTGTTTCGACTGTATAAAAAATAAGAATGTGACATAAAGAATTACAACTTCCTTAGTTGTGTATTTTGTTACATTTTTGTAGAAACATTATAGAAATGCTCCATATTTTGTTTCTTAAACGAGACACAAAAAATTTAATTAACAGAAACATGCATATATTGTCATAAAATCGAAGTGTGTGAAAAAATAATTTGACCTACTATACGTTACGCCGGTTTTTAAAAAAATCAAGAAAAATGTCTCTTATTGTAATAAGGCATCCTACCCCCAAATCATCATCTTACATAAAAATGCCGTAAATAACTAGCATTAAATTATTAATAGGCGTAAATTTTGATAATCGTGATTATTTCACACTGCTGTTTCGAATATGTTTTTTCTTTTCACTCCGTGGCAGAATTTCCATCTATTATCTTCACCACGAAACCCTATAAATTTCCTACACTTGCTGAAGGTATTTCCAGCTGGAACTTCGTAAGAAAGATGGATGTACGGTAAAAGGAAGATAAACCTCGTTGAGAGCGGTATCAAGAACTATTTCTTCGTCGTATTTTTAACATCTAAAAAATATTTTATTTAAATAATTACTTTTTAAAAAGTATTTTGTGCCTGATTAATGAAATTGATTATAATTAGCACTATCTTTATAACGGAATCACATCTTAAAGTAAGACAACTATTGTTTTAGTAATATGGCTGAATGACTGCAGAACTGAAAGTAAATTTTCACAAAATTTGAAAATTTATGGCAAATCGATACACGTTTCTCTTCGCCTGATGTGATGTTGAGTTCATGGAGGCTTCAGCATCTAGAATTTAAAATGCTGTTCAATTTTTAGTACCATTCGTAGTTATAATAAATACATTGTCGAATGAAACAGTTATAGATTTGAACCATGCAGCACTAAGACACTTTGCATCGCCTTTATGTTCACTATAATAGTCATTAGTATAACAGGCACCTGTATAAGTTTCGCAGACAATGTTTCGAAGAAAGGCCCGTGATGAGCCATTTTTAGCTAGGGTTCCCTAATGTGCGTGACTTTTTGAATACCCGTTGCACCTCAACTCTAAAGCGCGCGTTCTTTTTGAAGCTCAGCGATCTAATAAAATCTTTCAACAGTTTCGTGTAAAAAAAAAAACATAAGTTTTAAACAGCTAGGAACATGGTTCAAGAAATTTGTTGGTGAGTCTCTAAGCCGGAAGGTATAGTATTTTGAACAATTCATCCCCCCCCCCCCCAACTGTGTTTCTTGCCGCATAACAGCATGGGTAAGTAGACCATACGCATTTTGCACTATTCGTGTACTCTTCTTATTATAAGGGAACGCAACGTCAAGCTTTCCTTTCATCTCGGTGCACAGAACGAGAACGTAATGGGTCTCGCATGAAGTATGTCGTTATGAGAAATATTGCACAATAGAGGACATGTTTGGCAACTTCGTCCTCGTTTTTCCGTCTCGCCATATAGCTTTATCGGCGATATTTATGAAACGTTATGTTTCTGGCTGGACCCATTTAATTTCCCGTCCCATACCCCCCCCCCCCCCCCCCATCCACTTCGTGCCACGAAACATAACTTGAGATTGCTTCCGGCCGGCGACCGTCTGTTTGTCCACCAGATACCGTTTATTTTACGGGGAATGGCCCGGCTCTGGTTCGCGGAGTTGGGCGCGCTACCAGAAACAAACGGCAGCAAAGATATCCGATATATACGTGTATATATATCTCGTGTGTGTGTGTGTATATATATATACACACACACACACCTTTTTTCCTTTTTTTTTATCTCGCAAGTTTCGCGCTCGACTTGTCCGGCGTCTAGAGGTTCCCCCATTTCACCGCGAAGCTGCGCGACTGTCGGTTATTGGACCCTTGTACCCACCCTCGTCACGCGACCTGGAAATGTGTTCCGAAACTCGTAAACCTGTCGTCGAGGGCGAAGACAGTCGTTCCGCTCTTCTCTGGGCGCCTCTCGGATAACTTAAATATGAAGCGAGAACATCGAGATGGTTTGCTGTTTCGATGACGATCGATTTAAGACTCTGTCGATATCAAAAATTCTGCGTAACGCTTAATTGAATTTGAATAAAGATTAAATTGAATGTTAATACTTTAAAAAATATTGTTTTGACACCCCTACTATATGCCGGGAACCTAACTGGCAGATGATTTACATACTGAGATAACCTAGACAATAATCTTAAAACATTGCAAACATGGGTTGTATTGCCTACCCGGAAACGAAAACAGAAGCTCGTGTCTAAAAGTGTCTAAACGACATTAACCATAGAGGTTATCTGAATAATACCCTCATTGAAACGTTCGCTTGCCAGTAAAGTTTCCCCCATATTAACGTGGAAATTATTTTTTCTATCTTAGGCCTAAATATATTTTCCGTATTAAATATTCACTCAAGGTTTTTTTTTTTGCCCAGAATGCTTACATAGTACTTGGAGAGACAAAGTTAAGAGCTAAGGGACTGTCACACACACACACAACTCTACGCCTAACAATGTTATGATTTTTAGCTGTCGTTATTATTTAAAGGTTATACATTAACCACATTGATTTAATTTTGAAAACTGTCCTAGAATGTTGTGAGGAAGGTGCCAAAATAATAAAAGCGGGCATGATATTCGGCGTGTCCATGTCATGGTAAGATGAAATTTTTTTACAACGTTTGTGTGATACGTGAACGGTGAAAATCACCGATTCTCTCCGTGACAGGTTATACGTAAGACATATGTATGCCTAGATTTTTTCGTGTTTTTACCCCTGGAAAAATCTGAAGCAGTAATTCACACACTACAATGAAGGATAAAATAGTATATATTCTAGACCACAGAAGAAAGTCTCGAAAAAATTGTTGCAAATGTACCATCGAGGGAATCATGACTTTTGCCAACTACCCTCTAAGGAATCTTCCACACATTTCCCACATAATTGTATACACGTGCAATGAAAGCACGAATAGTACAGTTTTACCCATAAAAAACATGGTAACTTTGCTACATTTGTTCAGAAAAGTCAGATGCGTGGTGAATTCCCCAAATGTGTATTGTAGTATTTATATATTTTGCAGTCTGAAATATTGCAAATTTTACACTTTATGTATAGATTAAAAACTTCCATTCCATTTTAGGAAGTTTACTGATAAAATTTTTTTACAGTGTATTCACTGAGCTTGTAAATTTTGTTCAACAATAATATCACTTTTTGGTATTAAACTTTACTAATATCGAAACAAGAAAATATTTGCTGCTTAATCGCATCACTTTTAGATAGTTTCTACTCGCAAGATAGTATCACCTTAACTGCAAATGTATTTAATGCTTATTGCTATGGCTATCGTAAAGCTTTCGATCGTAACTAATTCCGTCATTTAAATACAGACGTTTGTTAAAATTTAATTACGTTTGACAGGAGTTAACTCTGATCTGCGTCACTCTTAGAACGTAGATGCGCCACCCTCCATGACTCGAGAGCCACTAGCAGCGTGACGTAGAATTTAAGCATCTAGTTGGTCACAATTGGTTTGGGGGCCATGGTGCACTGTCGGCTGTGCCTATCTGACAATGCAATATAATCCATTCACGGATACTTCACACTTTTCTGAAGCCCTGCTAAAGTTCTACTTCCAGGATATTCCTTCCTTCGTGCAAACTAAGATGAAGTAAGTCTGGAAAATTACACCAGCCCAAACCCCCTAAAACTTCCATAACCATTAAAAAAGCATTATTAGGGTGGGGAAATAATATATAAGTAATATTTAACAATATAAATTAAATATACATGTAATATAATGTAAATATTGAATGACCTACTGGACTTGCCGGAGAAAATTATTTTTAACCATGGTAAAGAGAGAATCTTGCATGAGAACTATTTCTTACTAGGTGTTACCTACACACGTATTTTTTCACTGTTTTAAATTCATATTGAGTATAAATAAAATATTATAATTTACAGATAAAACCTAAATAACAATTCAATGTAACAAAAAAAAAAGTTGCTTTATGTTAACATAAGTATATGACGCTTGTGACACGAGGCATATTTAGGAAATAGCTAAACGTGTCGTACGTAGGGGATTAAAAAAAAAATGATTTTAAAAAAAGTGCAAAGAAACCGCGAATACGCTATACCAAACACAACATGAGCAGAACTCCCGCCCAGGAAATAAAATTGCCAGAAACCGAGTGAGGTGGCGCTGTGGCAAACTTTCGGACTCGCGCTCGAGATTTCGTGTGTTCGATTGTCTGTCCCGCCATCCTGTTTTCGGTTTAACGAAATCACTCGAGGTGAATGCTGGGATGAACCATTGCTACATGCGTTGGCTGATTCCCTTCCCGCCCCTGCTTGGGCGAGCAGCTTGCTCAGACTGTGATGAGCTCGTTTGTCGACGAGACGTTAAGCCCTACGTACCTACCTACTGTCATAAATCTTTCAGTAAAGAAACATTAAATAAAGGCTTTCGACTATAAAGTGAGTCCTTTCATTCCGGTTTATCGAGATTTTCTGCTTTTTACGTTTCTATATATTCACTGCCTTCATTATTCTCGCAGCAATGATGGAAGAAAATAAATTTTTTTTTCTTACCTTCGATCAGTTCTCCGGGAATAACGAACGCGCTGAATACTTCACAACGTAAGAATTTGTTCAAAACTGTCATTTACGTCTTGTCGAGCCAAAAATTTCGAAATATCCTCATTGAAGCAGGTTGTGCCAACAATTATGTAAACATGCGGTTTTCGTGCACCATTCATCTTGAGAGCCGCCCAAATCATTCACTCACTTGTGGTTCGTACGTAACGACCGGGCAACTTGCGCGGTGGATGTCATTTTGCTTTCCCCGACGAGCGCGTGAGTGCGAGAGTTAAATGCGTGGAAGTGTGTAGTTTTAAAGAGGACGTGAGGATGGAGTTGGGGAAGTGTGGTGGACGGCATAAAGAATGAGGACGAATGGCCTGCGTCAGCGAGCGTGTTTGCTCGGGCCTGCGCCGTATCGCACCAGGAAGTTCCTCCAGACGGCGTCGATGGCGTGAAGGTGGGCGGTCCTCGCTCAGCGGCAGAGGCGCCACTCGCTCTCGACGACGTGTCTGATAAGCGCGGGTGATGGCAGCGGATTAATTGCGCCCGAGGGGAACGGCAAAAAAAAAAAAAAAAAAGCCTTCAGCCCAACTCTTCCCAGGGAGAGGAATGTTTTCTGCGGCCACCGCGCGCATTTTCGGAGGCTCGCTTCGCCGGGTTTCCGCAGTCGGCGACCTCGAGGAAACGTGGATTTATTTCTCTGGAGTGACGGACGATCGCCAGCTTAGCACACTGGCGTCTTGGCAAGGCTCTTGCAGGTTCACGTCTTGACGTAGTCGCTCGAGTAATTTCGGCCGTGGGAAACGTGACATATAGGTCGAGCGGATAGACTGAAAGTGAGGAAGGCCGATCTCTCTTGCTGCACACAACCTATCTCCGTGTCCAAACACGGAACTGCTTTTCTGCTAATACGACTAGCAAAAATGGCGCAGATTGGTTTTGAGGTTAGAACACAGTTTTGTAAAAGAGTGCTTTCAGATATTTACATATTTCCTCTAACCAATTTGGGTGCCACGCTGGCTGAGCGGTTAGCCTACTCGCCTCCCACCAAGGCGATCCGGATTTTCGCATCTGGGAATTGTGCCGGACGATGCCGTTGGTCGACGGATTTTCTCGGGGATCTCCCGTTTCTCCCACCCCTTAATTCCGGCGCTGCTCCATACTCACCTCAACCCCCCACATCGGCTCTCAAGACCTCAATGTTAAGAGCTGTCCAAATCTCTGCACTCACTCTAACCAATTTGGAATGTATTCGAATTGGTGAAAGTATTTTATTCATATAACAATTCTTGTCTTGTGAAAATTAAGATACAAACATGCGCGTCCATCACTGTTAACAATGTGATTGACGGCTGTGTTGCTTTGAAGTAGGTCAATGTTGGGTTCATTCTCAGAGCACGAATAAGCGGTCTATAGACTGTTCACTGTAAAGTGGGCACTTTTGAAGCGCTAGTTACTTTTTTCTTTCAGCCAATATATATATCCTTCCACCACTTGTTAGTGTAAACCCTGTTATGTGAGTAATAAACATAGTGCATACATTCACCATACCGAAAACCAAAAGTCCGAGGCACAATGAAATGTATTTATTGGTTATTATGTCTGATGAAAAGTGCCCACTTTACCGTGAAAAGCCTATAGTGTATGTTGCAGCTGGCTGGCTGTAATCTTACGGTTTCATTCCATGTCGCCCTTTCTTTAAAAGTAGCGTGCACGTACGGGTCTTACTCTGCTCGTAAATCGCTTTAAACTGCAACCTTAATACGCATCGTCATCGTCAGTCATCACCACCACCACCACCACCACCAATGTCATCATCATCATCGTCATAATTTTCGTGAGGCAGGCACCAGTGATCACGAGCTTGATCATTTAGGGAGGGTGTCCCGTTATAAAGTTTTTGGACGAGGGATTGTTGAAGGTTAATTTTTTTGGAACTGCGCCAGAGCTGGCCCTGCCGTGGGAATGGAAAAATATTTTGCGGGGTAAAAAAAAAAAGTTCCCAGTTCATTTAATCGCGAAGGAACCCACGACCTTGCGTTTGCGATATAGACTGTACATCCAAGCACGTTTTTTTTTTTTTTTTTTTCCGATGCCTTCGTGCACTCTAAGAAATTATTCGGAAATTTACCATACCAGTGTATGTGCTTAGTGAGAAAGCAGGAAGGGAATTTTTTTTCCCCCTATACATTCATTGTATCGTTCCTACATTTTCTCAGGAAACAGCCAACAGCATAGGGACGTTCCCAACTTTATATAGTAGCTCTGCTAAACATTACTTTATCTGCAGCTAATGGTGTGGTATTATTACCATACAGCGTATAGCTTAAAAATTTATATTACAGTTTAGGAAGTTTACTTGAAATTTTTTGCAATTTAGTGCTAAGGATTGTAAGGGCGTTGAAGGCGCACGGCTGGATTGGTCGCTCGATTCCTATCATCCGTCGTGTTAGTCGCGCTGAGTTCACCTATTTTAGCCCCACGAACAGTTGGCTGGAATGATGCGACAACCCACGAGCTATTGGACGCGAGTCAGGCGGGCTAGCTGACGCGCTCGATAATCAAACGTACGTCTGTAGATCTCTCGCCGTACTGACATCTAAACGCGCAATAATCGTAAGAAAACTACCGAGTCTTAGCTTGTCGCTGATTTTATTAGCTCCATTAAAAAACTGAAAATGTGGTCAAAATGGGTGAATCTCCGTTCAGAGATGAGGTTTGTCTCCCTTGCGTGAATACCTGGCAAAATATTATGATGGCAGCCACGGAAATTTCACGTGTTACAGACGCCGACATGTTGGCTTAGTTTGAATGTAAGTGAGCAGGTTGTGCCCTGTTCCTAAGACCATAACCAGGTATTCTCGGTGATTATGATAGGCGTATGGTGAACAGCTTCATCTGGCTGTGTTTCGACATCCGACCGCGACACGACTCAGAATTAGAGTGCTGAGACGGTGCTGAGTGTTCATGAACATAGCTTACATTAATTAGGAGGCTCCATTGCTTCTAGCCTTTCTGTTCATAGCCGTAGGTCAATGAAGTAAAAATCCAATGCAGTAAAACAACGTTTATAGCTACAAAGATGATCAAATGCACGGTCTGAAGTAATAGTGCTACTCTTTTAACAAAAGAGATAGGCAATAGAATGAAACTGTACGAAAGGAAGTTTGAACAGAGTTATTATTATGAAACAATGTACTATTCATTATTTGGTAAAAATGCAAGTGACGACAAATCGATAAAATGAAATTGCCGCAAGTTTCAATAGACGGTGGAGAAATAAAAGAACGCATACTTTTTTTTATGTGGGCGTATTTTTGCTTCGTATTGTGATAAATGAAAACATCGCTGCCTTACTTGCCATTCAGCTGGTATACACTTAATTTTGGTCAGTAGCAATAGATATATATTTTTTATTTTTGGTATTGTTTTAAATACAAAAAAAAATTAACTTCCTAAACTGAGTTGGAAGTTTTTAACCCATACATCGTACGGAAATAATACTACGCATCTGACAACAAATATGGAATGTTTAGCGTCGCTACTATACAAAGTCGGGAATTTTCCTGCGCTTTTGATTGTTTCCTGGGTAAATGTAGGAGCGCTTGCATAAATGTATTGGAAGTAACTTCACCATTCGCGCTTTCTCACTCTACTTATACACCCATACAGAGGATTTGGAATAATTTCTTTAAAGTGTATGTATTCTGTAATTTTCCTTTTGTTTTATTTTGCTTTGAAAATGAATGTGGCGGTTAGGTTAGAAAGTTACCCCTTCAGTCGTAAGGGATTGCATTCATTGGAATAAAGAAATGGTGCCACTTATAGAATAATGGGCGTAAAACGGGCTAGGACGACACAAAAGTAATTGAATTTGTTTTCTCTGTACATTACGTCGACTGTTAGACAATATACATTTTATTTTAGGGTGAAGAGTGAGTGAGTGAGAGAGTGAATGAAGAGATATGGGTGGCTCTTTAACATCAAGGTCTTGAGAGCCGGTGAGGGTGAAGCGAGGTGAGCATGTAGCAGCGTCGGAATGCAAGGGTGGGAAAAACGGGAGCTCTACGAGAAAACCCGATGGCAAGCGACATCGTCCGGGCACGAAAATCTGGGGGCGACCCCGCCGTGAATTAAATCCAGTTCGCCTTGGTGGGAGGCGAGTAGTCTAACCACTATACCACAGTGGGGGGGAGCTTTGGGCCTGCCAGTGTCATGACGGCATAGCTGGTTATAATTATAAGCTACTTTATTATTACGTTTTAGAAATTAGAATATGAATTATGGTTATTGTTGTCTATTTAGTTTCACTACCCTCATCACGGATGTGGGTGGTGTGAGATTATTTGTGACAGAATTCTAGACGAATCCCCAGCGGGACTTACTATTCATGAGAACCGAGTCCGTGAATAAAAGACGCGGAACCCACTGGAATCAGATGTCGCATTGTTTGTCCTTTGTGTACGTGCCGGTGCGACGTCCAATCAAAACTTGGGGAATTTCAAACTTTGGTTTTCCAAGGTTCAGACCGGAGTGGAGCTCAACAAGGAGCTAGATTTTGGCTTGAAATGTGGTGACAATTTGCCGAGTGAATTTCTTTTTCTTCCCCATTTCATTTGATCGGTCCGTCACCTCGGGAGCTCCTCTCCTCTCTTCTTCACTAGACAGACTCGGCCCTTTGGGGTGGCGGGGGCTGTCACTAGACGTCGCCTCGAGTTTTCTGACGACGTTTCATCCCCATCCTCCCCCCTGAGCCAAAAAGTTCACTCCCACCCCATCCCCCGCACACAGTATCACTCAGTTTACTCTGATGGCACAGAGGGGCGCAGTGTTGCAGATTTACGCTCCGTACCAGAAATCGTTGAAAATTCGCTGAATCATACCCCAATCGCAACAACACATCGATGAAAATGGCTCCACCTATAGAAGTAAAATGGGGCGGACTGCATGGCGGAAATGCGTATAGGCTGTTCACGGTAAAATGAGCACTATTGAAAGCCCTGTGTAAGATCTACTTGTATGAACGTTGTGTGTCTCCCCGCCTTATGTAAAAACATTACAATGGGCCTCGTTACTTTATTCATGCGTCGGTCAAATGAAACTCTGAAATTATTAAGAAAGTAAATACTTTACAAATATGCTCATTTTTACAATTCGGTGCATTAAAAAAAAAACTGAAAGTAAAAGTAATAATTTTAAGTTATCAGAAATGGTTACCCAACACTTTTTATTCGACTTTGATATATGGCACTACTTTCCACCCATTGTTACCAACGTTACTGGGCGAATGCCACTCAGTGCGCCTATTGAAATATATGCAAGCAGGGGCAGTGACGTTTTTCTAAGGTTCATTTCTAAAGTGCTCACTTTATCGTGAACAGCCTTTAGTAGTTGTTTTTAATGTCTCAATATTGGACTGCTTGGATAGGATAGTCTATTAGCGGTTTCTTCACACTTTTAAATTTGAATCACACCTTTGAAAAATCACACTATGTACGACGTGTTTGGTTATTTACTAAATACGCCATATATGAAAAGCGTCGTATACTTGTGTTCACACAAAAGTACCTTATTTTTGATCAAATTTGTATTCAATCTTTAAATTAGCACAAAAGCAGAGTGCGAACAGCCTTTCTGACCTTGCTGCGTCCTAAAACTAAGGGCGTGGCAAGGCAGGTTTTGCATAAGCCCTAGCAAAAACCAATCGGAACACAAGAATGGCAAAAGCCATGCAGAAGCCATTTTTCTGTACAGTGTGAAGGGAATTTAAATGTTTACAACGATCTGTAATAGAAATAAAGAAGCGTGGTCATGTTTTTTTTTTTTTTTTTTTAATATTTCCCTCAATTTTTTCTTCTCATTAACATTTCTTTTCCAAATATTGCACATGGAATACTTTCTTGGTTATCTTACATTTCATTTTGAAAGGGTAACAGTATAATTTTCCTTTCCAATATATAACAAATCTATATTTAAAAACATTTACATAACCCAGGTTGCCCAAAATATCGATAAAATGCAACCAAATTCAGGTACCAATACTTCGCTGATTTTCAACTAATACTTCAAGTTTTATTTACTGGCCATGTTAATCAGTTAATACAAATTGCAAAAGGCCATCACAAAATATATTGAGCAGGGGACTCCAATTTACCATAGTTACAAATAGCTGTTATTTTTCTACATTTACTATTGACATTATAACATGTTTAATTCCTACACTAGGAAAGACCCCATTTTGGTAACACAATAGAAGTTTTAATTTACTCGCAATCCCAAGTGGATGGGAGCAACTGCTACGCAACGCCAGCCTTAACTCCGCGAGTAATGTGGATTTTTGAACAAGCCCCAAACTTCGTAAAGTTTCTTTTAAAAAGTCATAAAATCTATTAGTTTCGCATATCTCCACCTTAATACAAGAGGTTGAGACCATAATCAACAATTATTGGCAAGTGTTTACAAATGTTAACCAAAGTTTACAATAGTTTACAGATGTTCGAAAAATATTTACAAGTGGCCGCAAAAGTTTACTCACGGTTCCTAGTGGTTACAACCACTTTGCGTCTTGGTGACGACATAGCCACTAAAACTAGATTACAAAAATAACAGTATTGGATTTTGGCTAAAAGGCCAACATTTCGAAAAAAAAAAAAAAAAAAGAAAAAAAAAACGGTAAATTATTTTACGACCATCATGGCCCCTGCCCAACGTCAAAGTGGCGTAAGTGACCTGTTTGCTTTAGGAGTCTACATTGGTGATTGCAAATAAAGTAATACTTCTCATGATAGAAGCTTGCCCCCTCGAGGTCTCTGAACTGACCTAGAGAGCAGCGCGGGTCGGCATTAAATACACCGTACCGCCTACTTGCGCTACCAATCAATTTAATCCTCCCCTTAAAAAAAGCCGTTTTTTCTAAGAAATCGATGGCTGTTCAATTACTCCTTGGAGGGTACAAGCCATGCGCAGCCAATGGCTGTTGATTTTTACCAATTACCATTTATGGTGATCGACGCAGCGAACACCAGTTTCCCTTAGGGGATTTGACACAATGAATTCTTAAAACACCCAATAAGATTATAGTGCGCTCTCCACTTCCGTCCTCTTGATAAAGATGCCGGAAGTAACGTAACGAAGACGTCACGTTTTTGTTAGCGCACGCATCGTCCCAAGCTGTTTACCAAAGCGGTCTCCGACTTCGCTGCGCTCGCACGACGAACCACTGAAACATGAGTCCGGTGCACACTCCTTCGCCAGGCCTCGATGTTGCTGCACGTGAAAATTAGGCACGGACATATTCTCAGTTATTTTCCGGTACCTCGGATATTTTTTAAAGTGTTTCGTAGTGACGTGGAGCAGACAGAAACACCACAGTTCATTTTTATTAGCGTTTTAAACTACATCGAAAAGTTTTACACCTCAGAACTACGTGTGTGAATGTTCGTGTGTAACGGGTTGTACGCTGCACAATTCAACAGGTTGCCAAGCAGACACAGCAAGTACTTTTTTCTGAGGAAAATGACGACGTGATCCGATCCACCAATTTATTTTTAGTGTGTTTTTACTTATTTGCAAGGTGTAAATTATTCACAGACGTGCGGTGACGGGATTTACGTCACATCTTTTATAATTAATTACAATAAAAACAGAAAGAAGATGTGCGTGTTGGTAATGGCTAGTAGTGTAATTTTCTAGACTTGTTTAAGATTTCTTAGCACGAGGTAGAGGAACATCCTGGAAGTAGAAAATCAGGCCTTCAGAAAGTTGGAAGTAACCATGAATTGACGATAGAGCACTGAATTTAATACTGCAGGAAGTACACAAACATCTCGGAAGTACTTGTTTACACAAACTGTTAGACGTATTTTCTTCGTATAAAAGGGACTGTCTTTTGAAAATTAATATATAAAAAAAAACGCTTTCATCACTGTTTACGATGTGACCTTGCCAGTCATATTGGTGTGTGGTAGGTGGGTGTTGTGTTCGTACGCACAAGACTCAAGTCGGACTACCTCATCTAAAATAACTGGTTATTTCTGGTAAGCAATCTCACTGATCGAGTGTCACAGCCTACTGAATGCGGCAACGTAAATATTGCTGTATTAATTTAGTTGAATTATTACGAGAAATAAACACATTTCTGACAGTCACCGTTGATGGGCAATTTAATGAAGATTATGTAAATCAAAGAAATATTTTCTGAAATGGGATTTGAACCCGATGTATTTTGCTGCCAGGTTGGCATCTTACCAACTCTGCGACCAAGATAACCGGATTTATAAAAGTATATTTTATTTTTTTAATTCGTGTACGCTACTCTTAATAATACAACAATAATTAATTTATTAATGTAAACCTTTAATGCCCTTTTATAAATTACGTAGTCACGCATTTTTAACTAAACACTTCAAATAAAAAATTCAAATCATTTTCATATTGTTGTGTTACTATGAGAACCTTTTTCCTGAATAATAAACATAGTGATAACATTTTAATGTGACGTATTGGAGTTACAGCGGTGTTTTATTGGAAGATAAGGGGAAATGAGTGTAATGCAGGAGTAATACGAAAGTAAAAACTGTCAGTATATAAACCTCAGTATGGATACATTTTTTACATCCGGCTACACTCGTTCAGCTACAAAGTATTATTACGACCCAGCTATAGGCTACAGGCCAAGAGCGGACCTAGACTTTCGGTTGGCTTGGTGGAAGTGAGGTAGTGGAGTGGGTAGATTTCCTATTGTACATGCGCAGCACTAGACTTTCGATTCGATTTAGGTAGTGAGCACTGTCTCGTCATTATGTTAGTAAACAATATAAAATTAATAGCATGAAATTAAAATCGGTGTTTTAAAAAGAATTGTTATATTTCATTTCAGTTTTGAAACATTAATGGAACAGTGTCGTGTCAATGTTATTTTTTGGGGGGAGGGCGTTTGTCACCTGTGGAACCCCCCCCCCCCCCCCCCACTCACTTTTGTGGTGGATCCGCTCCTGGGCTACGCGTAGTCGAATTCGGTTACAGTTGGCAGCACTAGTTACAGCGGCTGCCCTCTTACCACCCTACCCAGAGGCGTCGGGGCGCTCTGTTTATGAACTCTTCCCCTGCGGCTGACAGCTTGAAGTATCGGGGTCATCGAGGGGTTGACGCGTCTTTTACTTGCCCGGGCGGGAGGCGGTTGCCCCCCTCCTTCGTCCCACCCACGGCCCCAGAATCTCTTGAATTCCTTCCAAGGCGGTGTAGCGCGCTACCTGGAACGGAAACACAGGATGAATTACGGCGCGAGTGTCCCACACCTCCCCTCCTTCCACCCTGTCTAGTCGTCCGCAGATTGCGGCTTCGTTGGAAGAAACTGTGCGTCTTCCACGTCCAACCAGACGGAAGCAGGCGCCGGTTTCAAATCCTCTTAGTATTTTTTTTTGTGTAGTGCATGTATAGACTATTCACGGTAAAATGAGCACTTTCGAGAGCCCTGCATAAGATCTACTTGCATGCGCATTGTTTATTCTTCCGCCTTATGTAAAATTAAAAATGCACATAGACATCATCACTTTATTCGTGCGTCGGTCAAATGAAAATGTGAAATTACCACAAAAGTAAATATTTTATAAATCTTCTCTTTTTTACACTTCGATACGTCAAAAAATATCACACAAAGCGAAAGAAATCATTTCAGTCATCACAAATGGTTACCTAACACTTTTAATTCGATGTTAATATATGGAACTATTTTCCGTCCATCGTTACTAACTTTAATGGGCGCGCGTCACTCAGTGCTCCCGTTAAAATATGTGCATGTAAGAGCAGTGATTTTTATCTAAGGTTGATCTCAAAAGTGCTCACTTTTTCGTGAACAGCCTTTAAACTTATTTCTTTGAGCATCAAAAAGTAGAATTAGAGACCTGTAACGGTAAGCGATACGTAAAACTCTGGAACATTTGTAGACACTGAAAAAGTTACATGTGCTACATTCATAAAAAAAATGGCTTCTTTGTACCTTAAATTGTCACAATAGTGTCAGGTGAATTGTAAGAGTAATTTACAGGTTCCAAAACGTTTGATCCAAGTTACATTCACGCTATGGAAAAAAATCAAGTAGTTTAAAATTTCTTTTTGGTACTCAGTGCAACACTCACATTGCGAAAACTAAATAATTTTTACAGAGCCTTTTTTTTTTTTTAAGTAGGAAATACAGGAAAAGTAACTAGCAAATTTATGGAGAGGTTTCATGAATTCATGGAAACTTCTGAGAAATTCACGAGGAGTCCACTATCGTAAAAGCAATGTATCCATAATCTTACGGAGTTCTGGTGAAATTTTTATACCAGCACTTTTCCATAAAATTACGGAAATTTTTTAAGCTGTGGATGTACGCCACTTTGTTTTTAATTCATATAGTTAAAAAAAAATAATTGTAATTTCGTGTCCTGTTTCTGTTTCTTCGAAAAGTGTCTGCAAGATATTGAAATCTCGTTGCACTTGCATGCCTGCACGTTAAAAAAACACTACTAAAGGCTGTTCACTATAATGTGAGTATTTTTTAAATAAACCTTAGAAAAAAGTCACTGCTCCTACCTGCATATATTTTAACGTGAGCACTGTGACATGCGCCCAGTAAAGTTGGTAACGATGGAGGCAAAGTAGTTCCATATCTTACGTCGAATAAAGTGTTGTGTAACCATTTGTGATAACTTAAATTTATTTCTTTCGTTTTCTTATTTTCTAATGCATCTAAGTGTTAAAATTGCCACATTTGTAACATATTTACTTTTATAATAATTCCACATTTTCACCTGACCGACGCACGAACAAAGTGATGAGGCCATTGGCAATATTAATTTTACATAAAGCGGAAGAATATACAAAGTGCATACAAGTAGAACTTAAGCAGGGCTTTCAAAAGTGCTCATTTTACCGTGAACCGCTTATATTTGTGGAGAACTGCACGACGTATGACCACTAGAATATTATTCAGTCGTATAAGCTGTACATTTTTCGATGCCTTCTGGACCTGGACACAAAGAAAAGTGCAGCATAGGAAAAAAACATAATGCACTTAGTTGAGAGGAAATTGTAGACCGCACATGTTACCACATGTTACTTTCCACCAATACTTCCCCCACGAAATAGCCCTTCCTTCCCATTAAGGTTGAGCGGATAGTGTTATTTATTGACGTTAATTGGAAGTGACGCCGTGAACGGACAAAGAATAAAACGAATTTCATGTCCCATTATAAAGACCCTTTTGCTTTCAACGAAACACAAACTCCCTTGATAATAGAGGTTTGTTCAGACGCCATTGCGGCATAAATTATCCGCCCTAGTCTTTGAGTGCACGGCTAACCCCATTCAGTTGGTAAGTTTAGACTCCATTATATTTGCACGGCATTTTTTTTTCTTCCAATTTATTCAAAAAAAATATTTCAGCCAACCCTTCTTCTTTCTCTCTTCTGCCTCATACCCGTTTTCTTCCCCGGGGAGCGCTCGACCCCGCCATCTGGTCACGCACGGATGCTGGGGTCCAGAGCATGATAAACATCACCCTTCGGCAACTGGGTCCCCTCATGTACAATTTATAGTATGTTGCACGGTACAAGTTGGGAGCAAGGAAACGTTGCAGAGTGCTACGTTTGTTCGATCAACCTATACTCTCTTCCCGTGCAACTGAAGCACTTTTGAAATCAACTTTTGAAAAAAGTCACTCTCCCATCTCGCATGCATTTTAGGGCACAATGACTGCAATGCGCCCAGTAAAGTTGGTAATGTCGGAGTGTAAGTAGTTCCATAGCTCAACGCTGAATTAAAAGTGCTTGGTAAACATTTGTAAACACCGACATGATTAATTTTGCTTTCCGGTTTTTTAACGCATGCAAGTGTAAAAATGAGCAGATTTGTAAAATATTTTCTTTTCAAACGATTTCACAGTTTCGTTCGACCGACGCATGAATAAAGTAATCAGGTCCATGTCAGTGTTAACTTTACGTTCGGGGGAAACAATATATAATCTGAGTACAGTTATAACTTAAGCGGATTTCGAAAAAAATGCGCATTTTACCGTGAACAGCCTATACAAGCATCGTTGTACTGCTTTGCCTGTGCCCTTGGCGTCGTGTTTGCTTTGCAGGGTGTACAAACACAAAAGTGTAGTTCGGCGGGAATAAAGGGCGATCACAATGGGACAACCGGCGACGCATAAACAACTTAATGCGGCAATCGATTGGACAAGCTAGTTATCGCATGCAGCCGTGGTTAATCGAGTTTGCGTAGGCAGGAAATAAGTAGTTACGGCGTGCCTATTGTACGCGTGATGAAACACATTCGGTAACTACACGCTGCTATATATTATGCTACTACATAAAAAAGTATTCACTGACGATTGGTATTAAAACTAGAGCGCAGTAAAAACTTTAATTTTTTATGAAACAGCGGGAATTAAACTGTATGTTACGTACATTTTTTCAAGGAAGTGTTATGTAATCACGTTTTGGCTTTTCAGCTTATCTTTTTTTTTCTGAAACATTTTTATACAGATAGATTTACAAAGCTCCTGGTGGATCATTTTGTACTATAGTAATGTCCATTAAATTTTATCTGTCGGGGTCTGTTTTAAATTCAATAAGGGTTACGTGTGTGAAATATACGGTACATTTTCGGGAGCCAAGAGCTAGTTACAGTATGTATGATTGAGCAATAATATCAAACGATACTAATGATAGTTGACTGCAATCATTTTGTTGATTGCTGGTCTTGGTAATAAGAGGAAAATGTCCTTGTCGTGGCGGTTACGTGGAACTGTCGCACTCGGGAACTTTCCATTGCTAAAGTTCGTAGTTATTAGGTACGTCTAAACTCGAGTTGTATACATGAGGATATACTGTAAATACATCTACACGCACGTAAACATATACATATATTGTAACACCAAATTTAATATAATTTTCATACATTTTCAGGCTAACGGTGTCACTTTCCTATGAAGACACTGTTGTGGTTTGAGAGGCAGGTATTTCCGACACTTAGTTGGGACTTAAATGAGTTACAGTCAAGGCTTCTGCAAGCGCGTATACTGCTTGCGCATTGAGGTTTTGATCTGTGTCCCAAAAGACGTGTAAGGTGGCCGAAGTGGTGGATCGACCGTCCAAACCCTCTATGCCGTGGGTAACGTAAGACTTGACTACGCATATCTTGTTGGATACACTTGGACGTATTTTGTGTGCGTGGTCACTTTGTAGTATTGCATCAAGTAAATTAATCAAACTTTCATATCTTATCGGATTTAAATTACATGTTAAGAATACAATACATCGGATAGTCTAAAGAAATGTCAAATGACTACGCGGTTCCAAATTTTGTTCTAAATTCAGGTTATCTATTTGACACAACGCCCTTGGATTACACAGGATTCAAACCCGGAGCGTTATAATTTGAATGCGCCTTAGCGCCCTCGCTCCCGCAAGTTGCTGTCAGATTTTCAAATTCAGTGAATAGTTTCCCAGACCGCGCAATTCTCGTTGTGGCTAGACATGGATCTACTCGTCGAAGTGAATCGATTCGTTGGTAATATACTAGAAGGGTATGTGGAACCATCTTTCAGTCGGGCCTCTGTGGCTGAGCGGTTAGCCTGCTCACCTCCCAAGGTGAACCGGTTTCAATCTCCGGTCGGGACGTGGGAATCGTGCTGAACGATGCCGCTGGTCAGCGAGTTTTCTCGGGATCTCCCGTTTTGCCCGCCCTTTCATTCCGGCGCTGCGCCATTCTCATCTTATCTCATTTCATTCTCATCGGTTCTGAAGACACCTTTTTGTCAAGAGCCACCTAAATCTCTCAACTTAATTCAGCTCTTCTTTCTGTGCGCAATGTTTCATGCTGGGTGGAAAAGGTTTGTATTTTGATTTCCAACAAAACTTGCGTTTTTATTCACTACATAAAAATTTGACGTAACTTGAAAATATTCTGTACCCTAACAACTAAAAGCGCCCAGAAGACCAAAATTACTTTATAGAAACTTGATTGTGTACAAAAGGGTAGAAATGGTGTATATACATGTGGGCACAATTTTAAAAATTCATGATGCAATCAGTTGCCTTGAGGAGCTCTTAAACGGTATCCGCCTTTGTGACCTATCGCCACACAAGCTTCTACTCAAGTTTTGGGGGCTCAATGACACCGCCAGAACGCAGCAATAGCACCAGGCTCCAAGCGAATAAGCGGCAAAGTATGTAATCTTCACTGGATACACGTACACTGGCAAAGAGTGGGAAGGGGGGGGGACAAGTTTTCGTAACGCGCATACCACTCATTACACGCGAGTACCCTTCCGAAGTCAAGAGACTGCAATCATCCCTCAAGCTTTGTTTTGCTAAGACTAATAAAGGTCAAGGTACAGTCGCATTAGGTGGCACAGAGAGATAGGGAGAGATGAGGGCTGACTGTTTCTCACATGAACAACTGTATGTGGCCTGCTGCAGAGTATTTATTTATTTTGTGCATCCAGTAGATTCAGGTGGTGAACATTTAGTTCTCCGAATATAGGATTTTCAACTTTAGATGTTACAAATGCAGCTATATAGATTATGTTTAAAACAAATACTATTACATTACAATAAATTTTAATTAAAATAATACATTAGATAATACAATGCTACTGAAATAATATAATACATTGAGGTAATCAAAGTTATTGCTTGGCCACAGCACCATATAGTAATTACAATAAAATAAGTATAATTACGCTGTTTTAATGAGTGATTTCTTTATACAACCACTTCCGAGGCTCAGTATAGATATCGTCTTATATTTATTTTGTGCTATAGAAACATTGGCTGTCAAAAATGTTATGAATTTTTTTGTTAAAAATGTTAGTAAATTTTTCAGAGGTTACTTCTTTTGGTAACATAATCCAGTGATATAAAGACCTTTCTCAAATATAACACTTTTATGCTGCATAACTCGTAGTTTATACGAGTTTATTGTTGATTAGTGATGTATATTTTCACTTTTCAAATAATTATATATATATATATATATATTCTGTTTTACAAATTTAAGTACATGTATAGCATGTTCAATATATAAGGATTTTATATTATGAACTAAGGAAAAGTTTTGCAGGAATTTCTGTTTTTTATATTGAATGTTATGAGCAAAGCCTTCTTCTGTACTAAAAATATTTTATTTATTGTGGCTTGAGTTTCCCCACAATTCGGTTCCATATGCCATTAGTGAATGGAAATAAGCGAAGTATATGGTTCGTAGGGTTTTTATATCTATCATTGACTTAAGGGCTCCTCACCTAGCAACTTGAAGAGTCGGTGATGTGTTTGGGAAAAAAGAAGGTAGAAGGGGGCGTGGCTCTTTATTGTCCTAACTTCACTCGGTAGGTTTTTTTTTCTAGAACCCAATGAAAGGCTGGAACTTGTGCGAAGAGTTCAGAAGCCGTTTAAAGGGGCATTAGAGCTACTATAGTGTGCGTGTTCTATCCGACAGGCTGGCTTCCCTTTTTTATTTTGCCTCCGGAATACAAAAGTAGGCTAACGAGTTTCACGCAAATCGCGGGAGCTACCCGACGTCGACGGGGTCCTATCAACGACCGTCCGTTAGAGGGGGATGCGTGTGGTTATCCCTTCCGGCTTGGGCAACAGAGTTAATCAGCTAATCCCCCCCCCCCCCCCCCATGGCTCAATGTGCGCCTGTGTACCGGCGCGAAAAGTAGCGAAATCAATTACGCGCAGGTATAGAGGTGCGTTAAACACGGGCGCGGATCAAGGAGAGATCCTCGCGGTAACGCGGCCGGGCTGTGTCCTGGCTGCCATCCCTCTGCCGCAGACCTGCAAGCACCCGGCCGGCCCTGCTCCCTAATGCAATAATCACGTACAATCCATTTTGCCCGGCGCGGCGGCCCCATTACGTCAACGCCCCGCTTTACCGTCTCGACTGGCCGCGATGCGACAGATTCGCTGCTTTACGAGATGCCCGTCCCGTCCCATAGAACATATAATACCGGCAAGGTGTTAACGTCAGAGCCCTCGCTGCTCTAATGGTGGCAGCCCGTATAATTTGCGTGGGCGGGATGGATATATTCTATAAGTTGACCTTAATATCATCTTATAAACATTTAGAAAAGGGGAAGATAGTACAATTTAGCTTCACTATTCTTTTTATTTGCCATAATCCTTCCTAAGTTATTTTACTGTATAAAAGATAAGCATTACAACGTCATTGTAATTAACTGACTTGCCAACAAGAGATGGAAGGAGGAGGGTATTTGGCAAGTTTAGGAAATGGATAGAAGCATAGAAGGAATAGCACTCGCCATTGCCTCGCCCCGGGACTCGCCGCCCCGACCTTCTGGTTGGAACCCCAGCTGGCTGCTCCGGTGACCTTTCGTCGACTGCACCCTTGTCTGGCTCCACGACTCCCTTCACACTTCTCGCCCTACCCCACGTGCTCGTTTTCGAAATGTCTTCCTATTGGTTCCCGCTGTGCACCAAAGGCGGAGTTTCCCAGTAGTTTGTTAGTGTTTAGATGGAATTTCATGAGGTTTGCTGGACCCACATTTTCTATCTAACCTCGCACATTTCTTAGTTAGTTTCCAGATTGCCGAAGTGGCTCGTTGCTTTGACTATGTGTTTTATAAACCTCCTTGTAGCCTGCTTTTACAACTTTGTTGTCTAAACAGTAGCGTGCACAGCGCGTTGCTACCGTAACACACTGCATCTCGCTATCAAGACGCTCTGACGACCCGTTCTCTTACGGCTGGCACCTATAGCCTGTAATTTAACATTGACGTAGAACTATAGTATATTCGGCGGTTTTTTTACACTTCTTGGATCAAACCGTTGAAAAATCACACCCTGCATGACGCGCTCGGTAGTTTCTTAAATATGTTATGTGTTATAGGCTGTTCACGTTAAAATGAGCACTTTTGAAGTCCCTGCTTAAGATTTACTTGTATACACGTTGTGTTTTTTTCCGCCTTATGTAAAATTATCAATGCCATGGGCCTCGTCACTTTATTCATGCGTCGGTCAAGTGGAACTGTGAAATTATTATAAAGGTAAATATATTGTACAAATATGCTCATTATTACACTTTGGTGCATTAAAAAATACGGAAAGCAAGAGAAATAATTTAATTTATCACAAATGGTTACCTAACACTTTTTGTTCGACGTTAATATATGGAACTACTTTCCCCTCCGTCACAATCTTTACTGGGCACATGTCGCTCATTGCGCCCGTTAAAATATATCCAGGTAGAGGCAGTGCCTTTTTTCTAAGGTTGATTTCAAAAGTGCTCGCTTTATCGTATACAGACTTTACAACCTTTTTATGCGTATGTTAACATAAATGTACCTTATTTTTTTTATAAATCTAACTTATTTATATTTAATTTCGAAATTACATTAAATTTGTTATTAATATGAATGAAAACAGGGCGATAGTAGCTGTGTTGGTAATACCTAGTAAGAAATAGTTTTCATTAAAAATGTTATTACACCGTGTGTGCACGAATTCGGTGCACTGTCCCGTTGGTGTAATTTTCTAGACACGGTTAAACTATGTTTGCAAGAAGGGGATGAATATCCTGGCAATAGAACTTCAGAAGGGCTTCGGAATAGTTGGTAGTAATCGTGAATTGACTATAAGATCAATCCTCATTTAGTACTCGCCCTTAATGATACGTTATGTTTACGCCGTGTACAACTTCCGACCTGATTTTTAAACTTTTTAAAATTAATGAAATGTGAATACTTCGCTAAAAGTTGACCGTGTTTGGAGTCTATAGTTGTCTTAATTCATCCCACCGTGAATCCTTCGTCGCTTGTAAAACTATATATATATATATATATATATATATATATATATTCTCTCTCTCTCTCTCTCTCTCTCTCTCATGGGCCTAATACTAGTTCTATTACTTTAGTCGTTGGACGCTATGAAATTTGCAATATGTGCTTCTACGATGCTATTTCTTAATATTTAATTTTCGTAAAATAAACGGAAAAAAAATCCAGTGCAGCTTCGAAATTAGTTGCTCAGCAAGAAGTTGGAATGCAGATAAAACTATATTAATTTCTGAAAAGGGATATATATCTTAATAATATTATAAATGCGAGTTTGTATGTTTGTTACTCAGTCACGTCGTAACGGCTCGACGTATTTGGATGAAATTTGGTACAGGGGTGGATTATATTCTGGATTAGCACATAGGGTACTTTTCATCTCGGAAAAACGAACAGTTCCTTAGAAATATGCCACCAACCATTAAGATAGAGCACTTGGTCATTATAATTACGGTTATAATTTTGCACGCGGATGAAGCCGCGGGTAACAGCTAGTACGTGTGTGTGTGTGTGTGTGTATATATATATATATATATATATATATATATATATATATATATATATATATATAATCTATTTAAAAGTGCTTAGAGGTTTGAGCACTAGCTAATACAAAGTAACCATTACAAACACCCGCAGAAATTTTGTTTGTAAAAAATTACTGACACTTTAAAGTGGATTGAAGCCGACAACTTCGAAAATAACGGAAATCGAACCCATGCCATTGTAAATTGATGTAATCATTTGTATTAACCGTTAAATTCAAAACGAAAGTATGTAGTCAAATGTATTATTCGCATTTTTTTTTAAACTTTACAGATAGCGAAGAGTGCTTACGGCAGGCGAAGTTGTTTAAAAGTTAGCACCTTAGCAACAGGTTTCTCGATGTTCGAATTCTTATCAATCCGAGGATATATGTGTCTTTTAAATGTACGTTAGGGTTCTTATGTAACCAGCACCCTGTTTATCCTTCGGGTATAAAATCGAGGGGATTATAAACCCAATCAAATTCTGAGTTTTTATAAAGAATGGTAAAACAGTTTTTCATGGAGCACAGATAACAAAATGTGTAACCAGAGTGCTGCAGTGATAGTGGTGTGAACTTCTGTAGCAGAGATTAGTGATCACCCTAAGCCATACAATTCATATTTATTTTGAAAGTGCGGTGGGTTACTAAGGCAGAACTGGAAATTGTTTAGTTGTAAATTTTCGTTGTATCAGTATTATCAGATAGAATGCTTATTCGCAATGACAAGCCTAACACCTGTATTCACAGATTTTTTATATTAGCGGTTGTTAAATGTCACTGGAATAAATAAGTCTCTATGTAGGTAGATATTTTGTGTAGGTCGGTTACTGAAGTGTTTTTAATATTCATATTCGAAAAGCTGGCGCACTTAGGTGACCCAGATCTGTGTAACTCTTTCACTTGTACAGGAATTCTAATCAAAGCAAGATACTATTCCCTGACTACTATAAGGGAAATATATTATAAGATTTTGGCAGATCACTCAGAAATTTTTATAGGTCCAGTTCCACTGTTTTTCCGAAGTTAAAAATTTAGTTAAAGTTTAGTCCCAATAAAAAAAAAAATTAAATGTTGTGTGCCAACAGTGAAATTATATTTGGAAACTCATATCTGAAACTTGAAAGTGTTTTCACATAATTTTCCTTGCAGTAATGTTGTGATAATTTCTGTTTTTACAGCGTTTCTTACGATAAGGTAATATGTTAGGCATTGCCTCGGCTGAGATTTTTTCCGTTAACTCGAGCTTTCTTGAAAATATCTGAACATCATACATCGTTCCTTCCGAATTCGTGTTCTTACTTTCGAAGATGTTAGCGTTTGGTTTATGCTTGTACTCACTGTTGTTGAAAGCTTATATTGACACAGAAGGGCAAAGACGTTTTAAAATAACCATGGAAGCATATACGAAACAAGGTAGGTTTCACTTGTGCAAAATACTGGGAATCTAAATGCGCCAGTTTGGCGATCGCAGTTGTTGAAGTTGTTAGAGGGTCGGTGAAGTTTCTTAATGAGCAGTGTATATTTACTGCTACTTGGTTTTATTGATGTAGGTAGTCAGATAAAGATGTAGTGCTCTTGCAAAAAGGCAACTCAACTGGGGAAAAATTCGCGATACTGCTAATTTTTATGACATTAATGCTTTAAACATAATGTTTTTACACGATAATAACAGCGCGTCGATGGGTGTTCATTTTTCAATTTTGTTTTCGTCTCCATTACAGTCTTCAAAGCTTTTTATAATATTAACCTACAAAAAATGTAAAAATGGCGTTGGAATGTTTAGATGTCAAAAAAATAGTGTATGTTGTGAAGTTTCTTGTACTATGTGAGAATATCTAGAAAATATAATAGGAACTTTAAAACCGATGTTCATAGAGGAACTACCAGAAAAATATTCTAACTCGTATGATTACTATGGAATGTTTCAACAGATGAATAATGAGCGCTAAAAGAATCTGAGAAAAAAATCCTATTTTTTTTTCACGACGTTAACCCATAGTGAATAAACATTTAAAAGGCACAAATGGCATCGCAGTACATTTGACCCGTCGTCAGTACAATCGTAAGCCATGGAGCGTCAATTTTAAAGGTACGCAAAAATAAATTAATTTGCGATTTGAGCAAATCTACAAATTTCATGCATACTTGCTCAAACAGCTAGAGCAATGAATGTAACATAGTAACCAGTGACACTAATGAGTACTTTTGAGTAAATGACTCGATATTTACAGATTGACTTTAATTTATGAATCCATCGTAATGATAAACGTTTGCAGCGTGCTCTGTGAGAGTGAGATTAAACAGTCTTAACATTGACCAACAGCTTTATGGGAGTATAAATTTGTGGCCAGTGAAGTTAGCGTTTTTGACGTGAACCGTCTTTAAAATCAGACCGAAACATACGCGGGGGGGGGGGGTACCAGGATATAAATTAGGACCCGTAACGGAAACGTCTACATCGTCTCGCCTTAATAACGCCCCAACTATTTACCTCAGAGAAGCAAGTGGGGTGTCTTTTTGTAGCATATATGATCAGCTCGTTATTACGACCTTGAGTTTGCGTCGCTGGTGAATCGGTGGAGGGGGGGTGGGGGGTACAGTGCTAACTGATCAAATCCGGTGCTCTCTCGCTTCTGTCCGTTCAGTGTAACTCACGACCCAGACATGGTAGCGCAGTTATTCTGATGTTTGTGTGCAGAGGTTGTCGAGATATATCGATTTAAGTAATAAATATTGTACATTTATATATAACCGACATAAAGTAAGTGTGGAAAAAAACTATAAAAATTCAATATGTCGGCCTCAGCCCGTGCAAGAACCAACCGAAATTATAGATCACTTATATCGTTAGAAAGAGGAGGCTCTGTGCTACGCTCAGGCACCTCACTGTCCGGCGCCGAGCAAACGAGACGGTTTCGGGAGCGTAGCGCTCGGTGAACGACGGCGCGAGCAGCTCTACCTCCGCTGTACCCGACCCGATGGACATAGCGAGTGCAGATAGTACCCATACATCTGTCCAAGACGTCTCCAAGCGGATGGATATCAACATCAGTCGAATAGAAGCGATGCAGGACTACTGGCGTGCAGCAGACGACGTCATATAACCTAAGACATATTCTGGATCAAGACGAATCCAACGACACCTCATTTGTTGAAATCGGTTCTGTAGTTTAGGCTGTACGAAGTAACAAACTAACTCACAAGCATGCATAGACTGTGAGATTCACGACCCTTCCTTTTCGCTTTGTCGTAGTTGGGTAGAAAGTGACTCGCTGTCATAGACTTTTCACGTTAAACCAACGGCCGTGCGCTTTTGTAAGCTCGTCCGATTTTTTGTTTTATTTACGTTACGAATTTGTATATTCCCACATTATCAACACATGTGCTTTCAACAGTTCCACAGTTTCGCTTTGGAAGACACACGAACAAAGCGATCAGTCCCATGGCAATGTTAATTTTACTTATGGCGGAAAGATACAAACTGAGGTGAAAAGTAAATCTTAACCAGGGCTTTCAAAAGTGTTGAGTTATCCGAGAACAGCATATACGTAGTGAGTGTAGAGATTTGGGCGACTGTTTTACATTGAGGTCTTGAGAGCCGATGAGGGTGGAGTGAGGTGAGAATGTAGCGGCGCAGGAATGCAAGGGGGGGGGGGAAACGTGAGATCTTAGAGAAAACTCACCGACTAGCGGCATCTTCAGGTGCGATTCCTACATGCGAAAATCCGGGGAGTGACCCCGCCAGAAGTAGAACCCGGTTCGCTTTGGTAGGAGGCGAGTAGTCTGACCACTACACCACTGCGGCCCCATATACCTAATGATTATGATTAGTATAGGCTGTTAATGATAAAATGAGTACGTTGGGAAGCCCTGCTTAAGATCTACTTGTATGCACGTTGTATATTCTTCGACCACATGTAAAATTAACATTGCCATGGGCCTCGCTCGTCACTTCATTCAAGTGTCGGTCAAATGAAACTGTGAAACTATTAAGTAAGTAAATTCTTTTCAAAACTGGTTATTTTTCACTTCAGTGCATTAAAAATAAACAGAAAGCGAAAGAAATAATAAGTTATCACAAATGGTTACCTAACAATTTTTATTCGCTGTTACGATATGGAACTACTTTTCATCCATCGTTACCAACTTTACTGGACGAATTTCACTCAGCGTGCCAATTAAAATATATGCATGCAGGGGCAGTGACATTTTTCTAAGGTTCTTTTCTAAAGTGCTCACTTTATCGTGAACAGCGTTTAGTAAATAAAATAGTAATTGCCAGTTACGCTCTGTAGGACGTTCTGTCCTTCGCTACTTCTCGTCTCGTTTCAACGAAACCTGCGGTCGTCATTGCGCGCCGACACGAAAATGGCGGGTCCGTGTCCACGGACGGTGAATCGACTCGCGGTTCCAGCGATGGAAAATAGGGGAAGGGAAGCGTTCGGCCAACCCCCTAGCCTTTTGTCCTTGCGGGTGCCACACAGGCAACCGGGGCTCACTTCCGCGGTGGGCGGGATCGCATAACTGCCAGGAGGTCTCAATGAAACAACAACGCTGAACGGCGCCCATCATCGCCGCCCATCACAAAGGGCTTAGGGAGCGGAGCACGCCGTGTCCTGTTATGTCCTGCGCCCGCTGGATGGATGACTGGGCGGATGAAGGTGCGTAGAGATGGGGCAGGGCTGAAGGCAGGGCGAGTTAACGAGTTCAGCTGTAAACAAAACACCTGAAGCGGCCTGCCTCGTCGACGAGAGTAATTAAAGCGCGTGGCCTCCCGGCTGCTGAGAGGAGGTCTCCTGTCTTTGTCCTCGCGCTGAACGCAAAGTGTCGGCTAAGTACCGCCTCGGGTTAGGAGAATGGTCCAACTCGACGTTTCATCCATCACAGTTATGTACACCACAGTTACGAGGAGACTTTTCCCGGAAACAAAATCCACACTTCTCTTGGTATCACACCCATTCCTATAGGCTGTTGACGGTGAAATGAGCACTTTTGAAAGCCCTGCTTAAAATCTACATCTGTGCACATTGTGTATTCTTTCGCCGTATGTAAGATTAACATTGTCGTGGGCGTCATCACTTTATTCTTGCGTGGGTCAATTGAAACTGTGAAATTATTTGAAAAATTACATATATAACAAATCTGCTCATTTTTACACTTAGATGCTTTGAAAAATAAATAGAGGGCGAAATAAATAATTGAAGTCAGAAATGGTTGCCTAATACTTTTTATTAGACGTTAAGAAACGGAACTATTTCCCATCCACCATTACCGACTTAACTGGGCACTTGTCAATCAAGGGCGCCCGTTGAAATATATGCAGGTAGAAGCAGTGACTTTTCTCCACTGTTGATTTCAAAAGTGCTCACTTTATCGTGAACAGCCTATATAGGCGGGTGGTCCTCGAACTCTGCTTTACCACACACTACTAGGTTCAGAATTTCTATCAAACACTGGCAACCTGACTTGACATTTTTTCATTGTATCAAAAATGTAAGAATATTAGTTTAAAAACACACTAAAATACATTATCGTTAAAACTTGTGTATTTATACTATTTTACTGTCGGAAAGATAAAATTAATTTAAAAAATCACTCATCACAGTGACGTATGGTTTAGGTGTTTCAAAGTAAACTGGTGCTTGTTCAGTGCTGTACACACTTGGCACACGCAGCAGGAATGTACTGCGGCCACCTACAAAAGAGGGGCGAGGAACACATTACACACGTGCTTTAACATTAAATGCATTACTACGTTTAAGAGGCCTGCGTGTAGACTAGCAAACGATAAGGTATAGCACAGAGCAAAAGACAACTTACCTTGCAACAGTTCACCACACGCCGCTGTGTTAGGTATAATATAACACTTCAAAACACAAAAGATAATAACAAGTAACTGAACGCAACATTACACAAAATTAAATAAACCGATTTATCTCAATTTAGAGCTAGGCACCTCATTAGATAAAATCAAATGTTCAGCATAATCATGAAATTTCGTGGACCTTATAGGAAGTCACCACTGGCCGCCAGTGGTTCCCGGACCATAGTTTCAGAACCGCTATAGTTTTTTTCAGGTTTCAGGACAAAGATGCCATTTCTTTAATCTTGAAGACATAACCGTCCCGTTATCTGCATAAACGCTGCCTCGCACACTGGCGTGCAAGCTGCCAGAGTTGAGTTGTCAGAGAATCTACTAAAATAGTTCTACGTTGTATTGTGTGTGTTATTTTTAAATTGACTATAGGCTGTTCACGGTACTGTGAGCTCTTTCCAAACCAACCTTTGAAAAATGTCACTGCCTGTACCTGTATGTGTTTTAATGTGCACACTGATGGGCATGCGCCAAATAAAGTTGGCAACGACGGTTGGGAAGTAGTTCCATATTTTGGTATTGAATTAAAAATTGCTAGGTAAACTTTTGCGGCTGTTAAAATGGTTTATTTTATTTTATTTTTTTAAATAGATGTAAGTATAACAATTAAAACATTTTTAACAAATTTACTTTTCTATTTATTTTATAATTTCACTTTACGGAAGAATGAATGAATTGACCAGGCCTATGCCAATGTTAATTCACATGTGCTGGAAGACTACACAACATGCATACAAGTAGATCTTAAGCAGGGACTTCAAAACTGTTCAGTTTACCGTGAACACCAATCAAGTATATACTTAAGTGACTTATACGTGTTAGTTCAAGAATGTGAGTGTTAAAAACACATTTATTTTCCTAACTCTTTCATGTTTTTACTCGATTGGCGCATGAATAGTGTAATTAGGTCCATGGCAATGTAAATTTTACGTGTAGTTGACGAATAAAAACTAAGGAAAAAAGTAGATCTCAAGCAAGGCTCTCAAAAGTGTTCAATTAATTCTGAACAGCTATACATACAACTTTATTTTGCCAGTGCTTAGCTGCTTAAATCCATGACTAGGTAGGAAGAGTGTATTGTGTGGAAATATAGACTATCCTTGTGGTTATTTCTCTTATATTCAAAAGGATAGTGAGGGATTGGTCTAATCGGTAAGGGACTAGATAGAAATACTAAACAAAAGCTCTGTTGCTTTTCTAGAATGAGAAACTTGGGGAAAACCTCGCTCATTGAATTTGGTTGGTACTTAACCCACTATTTTCAGAATGTGAATCAGGCATACTGGCACTCACCTAACAAGCATATTAAGTATATTGTGTGTAAAAATAACATGTGTTTAGGATTACGAAATTTGGTGTAGTTAAGGTTAATCTTACGTATGTTTCGATTCACATTTGTTTCTTTATTTTCTAGTCATGCTTAATAAAATGCATTGATGTCGTTGGATGCTATCCAGTACATGCCTAATTATATATAATATTTATAATATATAATATATATGATTATATATAATATATGTGCATGTATGTGATGTACCTCTATCTTTCAGAATAATATAACCTACATAAATAATTAGGCATGTACTGGATAGCATCCAACGACATCAATGCATTTTCCTAAGCATAACTGTAAAATAAAGAAACAAATGTGAATCGAAACATACGTAAGATTAACCTTAACTGCACCAAGTTCCGTAATCCTAAACACATGTTTATATATATATATATATATATATATATATATATATATATATATATATATATATATATATATATATATATAATATCGTCCCCTTAGAAAAGCATTTTTATTAATACGATTTTTAATATATTTCAACTTAAACAATGTGATGTACAAAAATAGATATTTGTTATTATACATACTTAATCAGTTTTATAAATTTTAAATTAATTTGAACGTGGAGAGATTGTATTCCAATTTGGAGCTGGAGTAGTTTAATTCTCTTGAAGCTAAACAGGCGTCGTTGTTTTATTTGTGTTTGGTGATGAAATAACTTGCAGTTGTTGTTTGTGAGAATTTAAACGTAAAAAGTGACTCCTTTCTTCACTGCCGCGAGGTGTCGCTGTATTCTTCAATGTGGTAGGATGTAAATGTTAGCATGCGCGAAGTCTTAAAGGTTTCGAAAAGGAAACAACATCGAAAAATATTTTTTTTTTATTCGCAGTTTGGACGGAGAAATGGAATGGGGTACTTGTAAGTTATGAACAGAAACTGCATTTATTGGAGAGCGAATATTAAACCACTTTGGTAAAAGTGGTCCTAGTATATCCGATATGGATTCAACTAGACACCTCGAAATTGCGATTATGCATGATCTCAAATTCTCTATAAGCAGTCTTTGGCTGATGTGGCTTATACCAGTGTTATAAATATAATCCAATGGTTTGTAAAATAATGGCGATTTGTTTGCTTTGTAAAGATTTTACTTTACTAATTTTATGTTTGCAAGTTAGTATGTGCTCAGAATTGTGTGCAAATTATGCAGCCATTTATTATAGCTGTTGGAGGAAGAATTTATAAGATCGTGTCAAAATATAGCTCTCAGTAAGACAAAACGTTCCTACAAGCGCGTCGCGGAAAATTAAAATTCCGTTCAGTTTTGTATTTTTACGGCCAATCGTGAATCATTTGTGCAGCACGGTACGAACAGCCAGTCTTTCCAGAACAGTTACTGCAAGGCCGTCAGCAGTCGACTTAATGTCAGCTTCGAACAAGAATAGAGCGGAAATTAAAGGAAGACAAGGCTCACTCGTTCGTCCAAGACTTCCATCAAAAGTTTTTAAAGCAACCCTGAGAAACGTCTATAATCAAATCTTGAACAAAGACTTTTTTTTTTCCTTCCTCCTTTTTATTTTCAGATCCTTTTCTCGTTCCTCCATTCTTTTCCCTCCAGCACTGTGCTATCACAGCGAAATGAGGCTGCCTTGGAGGACAGATTTTTTTCCCTTCTCAGAAAATACTGCTCCTGAGCTCGAAGCGATTCATTGCCGAGCACTCGATTAACTCCGAAGGGAAATTGAATTAGGTCCACGAATTCCTATTTGCCATGTCGCCATGCAGTTCAGAGCAGCGGCCCGAACAGTGCGCGACTTTGCCACTTCTTGGCAGGTCGGTGGGAAGAGATCGGCAATATTTGTGGCGGGCCTCATGTGGGGCATTCCATTCGTGACATTCAACAGCTGTAGGCTATTCGTGATTACTTCTCATTTTTCTGAAGCCCTGTTAAAGTTAAACGTAGCAAGTGGGGAAGAAAAAAACCAAGGATAAATCAACGCACCGTATTTTTGTGGTAGACAGACAGTCAAAAGAAAATATTTTTTGACATAATTGTATTCCAAAAAAATTTTCGCATTGGAAAACGTTTCCTGTACATGTAACACTAAAAAAATCGATTGAATATTATTATACGTGCACTTATTCCTAGCCATTACCAACATAACCGTTCTCTTCGTTTCTTTATGCATAAAGACATTGAAATAAATGTTATGTGTTTTAAACACAAATTTTCATTTCACCAGAAAGGAAGTTGTTTCCATGTTAAAGGATGTGCGCTCATTATAATCGTATTATTTATGTATTTATTTATGAAACAATTTAACTCTTATAGATGGTGTTGTTTCTCAAATATTTTGACAAAGCGCGCGTAAAGATGCCGTACCGAGTTGTATAATTTACTACTGTGTGTAAGAAACAGCCATCGAGCAGCTTGCGAAATAGACGAGAAATTTCGCATTAAGGGAGAACGTAAATACTTCTCTCTAATTTTTTGCTTCACTGGTACGAAATGTAATTCTCTGGTCCTTAATCTTTACCGCTCTTCGTGAACTAACTGTTCTGTTTTATGGTAAATGTAGAAAAATTTTGTTTACAGGAACTCTTTTAACTTTATTTATTCCCAGACATACGTCGGCATTCGAATTTGAAAAATAACAACACAAATTGCGCTCCACCAGTAAACTGGGACATTATAAAAGGAAGTGTCTTCGTCCCTTGAGAGAATGAAAATTACTTTCTTGGGAAAAGTAAGAGCTCACCAGAGAAATTATGACAGTTGGAACAGCAATAATGCTCGTGTGGTAGTTTCTCCCAGAGAAGTACCTGCCCTACCTTGAGCCCTGCTTTTATATACCAGGATAAAACTATGAAAAACAGTCTTCGCCATATTTCCTTATAATTTTTTAACATGTGCAAAGTATGGAAATTTGCATCGTACTTATATCAGGCTGCAAATGTAGAAATGTTGAGCGTCGTTAGTGTACAAAGTTAGGAACTTCACTATGCATATGGCTCTTTCGTGAATGAGCAAATGTAGTGAAGCTTGGACGTGTAGAAAATAAAAACTTTAACATCGTGATTCTTCATACGCAAATACAGTGCTGGTAAATTTGTGAACGATATCTTGGAGTAAGTTTTTACTTTAGATTTACTTTCTTATCTGTTGGTGGACTGAGTTAAGGAATCCATATACTAGTCAGGTGGCATGATTTCGATATCCCACTGTAGCAGACATTTTTGAGATTCTTCCAAACGGTTCTGTTAAATTAAGTTTCGCAAGTAAGTAAGGGATTATTAGATAGACCATCAAGTTGTAGCTTTCGAAACATCAATATAAAGTTCTGTATAAATTACTGAAAGTGTTACAGCATGCTTGACTTTTGTTCTAGAGGTCGTATATTCAGTCTCAGCAGAATGTACTCCCTTACCAGCATCTGTACTCGAAAGAATAAAATATTGATACTGTTTATAACACACGGTAAAATTAATTATTTACAAATAGAATCCAAAAATATCATGGTGTTACGAAAGCATCCCGCTTTACACGCCACGGTTTGTACAACAAAGTTGGAAAAGCAGGCAACAAGAAGGTTTATAAAAAACAGAGTAAAAAAAACGAGCCGCTTTGGCACTAAGAAACGCGCAAAGTTAAACAGAAAATGTGGGTCCAGCAAACCTCATGAAATTCCTTCTAAACACTAACAATCTACTGGGAAACTCCGCCTTTGGTGTACAGCGGGAACCAATAGGAAGATGAGCACGTGGGGTGGGGCGAGAAGTTGAAGGGAGCCATGGAGCCAGCCAAGGGCGACACGTCACCGGAGCTGCCAGCTGGGGTTCTAACTTAATTTACGCCGTTATTCCAACATAAGAATTTACCTAGCTCTAATTCTTACATATTGAGATATATAGCCTTTCAACACCCATAATTTTAACACTTCAGCTGTAACCAAACGTTAATACATGTAATTACTTTCAATGAATCGCTGCGAACATTAACTTAGAAGACAATGTTTAACGGTTTGCAGCAGCGTACAGGGATAATTATTTATCAAAGAGTGATTTCAAAATAACTGAAACTGCGAACAACTTACATATAAACCAAACAAATTTATTCGACGAATATTTGTTTGCACTGAACAATATTTTGCTCACTCAACTAATATGATCTTGATCCAAACATCTTCATTCATTCCCTCGAACCAAATAGAGCGTTAAAAATAATTTGCTGAGCTGAATTTTTTTTTATTCCGACACCATTTAAGTGCATTTAGTAAATACAAACAATTGACGCGCTTGTTCAGATAGTTAACTTGGTTGCCGTAAACATTATGAATATCATGCTAGAATCAAATGAATATTTATTTCCGAGTGAATAAAAATTCGTTTGGCTGGAACATTCTGATATGTTTATTATTACATAATTTGCAGCTGCAGCACACTCAGTCCGGTCATTTGATTCCCTTCGTTCGAATTTGTGTTACAATTAGGATTTAAAAAAAAGTGTTTGTTAATAAAACAGTTTCAACAGAAAGCAAAAACGGAAATATATGACAGTTGAAAATTTTGACGAAAATGTCGTGTATTAGGTACTATATGGAAAGAAAAAATATACATTTTTCGAAAACTGTCACCGTGGTCGGGTATCGCTAAGGAATAGCATTAAAGCAGGTTCGAACCTAAGTCATCGTGTCATTATTTGCAACAACTGAAATCTAATATATGTGCGTACAGATATACGTATCTTTCGTAGCAGTAACAAAATATTACACGGTTAGGTAGGTAGGTAAGTGGGATAATGTCTCGTTGACAGCGAGGTCATTAGAGACGAAGCAAGTTGTACAGGGAAGAGGGATTGGGGAAGGAGTCGGCCATGACCTTTCTTTGGGACCCATCCCAGAATTCGCCCGGAGTGATTTCGGAGAACCATTATTACACGTTTAGGGCACCCAAATAAGAACAAAAATAATCTGACTTCAGCGACAGTATATTTAATTGCGCCAAACAAATTTTTTTTAAATTCAACAAATTCTTGTTCTCGGTGTAGGAATGTATAGGAGGAGGTACCAAATCCTTGTTCTCGGTGTAGGAATGTATAGGAGGAGGTACCAAATCCTTGTTCTCGGTGTAGGAATGTATAGGAGGAGGTACCAAATTTGTAGGGCAATGCCCCCACTTTCGCTCGTGTGTGTGAAGCTGGCCTTTGAAATTGGCCCGGGGAGGTGTAGCCGGCGACGTGTCGTGGACCGTGCTAGAGGCGACGCCACATGCCCTCGCACCCTGACGTCTTTCTTGAGCGGTAGGCTCCGCACGCACGCAGTCCTCACACTAATGTGACCACCCCTCCCTCCCCCCTTTCAACAATGACCGGAGCCAGCCGAGAGACAAGGGCCGCAGCTGCTCGGCGACATCCCAGTCGATACTTCCGGAGCGGCTCTGTGTCTGGCCCAGAAACACCCTGCTCCCTCTACTTTCCTCCGTGCTCTGCAATACAAATCTCCATCTTCCACGCGTCCGGCCGAGTCGCTCACCGCCCTTACCCCCGACAACTTCAGCTGTATAAATGCGTTGTCGTGCGGCGATTCTGAATAGCTTCTTCAGCCACTTGATAAATGCGCGTCGTAAAACAATTTTCTATTACTTTCTCCCCCGAGATAAACTGCTTGTAGCTATGGGTGTAGTAATGCATTTGCCGAGTCTTGATTTGTTTCTTACAGACCGCAGGCTGCTCTACTGAAATACTTGCAACAACGATATATTATATTTATTGCCAACAGTTGACAATAGTTTATTTTTCATGTTGTTGGCTCAGGTGATTCTTTCCTAACTTGGATCTCCGTATCCAGGATTGTTGAGGCTTCGCCTCTCAATAGCGATGTTATGGGTTCAAATCAAACCCTGGCTGTACCATGGGTGTGTAGTGTTATTATAGGGGCAAGATTTTGTATTGTCATTTTAAAGCTAAATTTCGTTTTGAAAAATGCCTGATTTCGGCGTTATCGGCTTTATTATGAAAGTCTTAGAAATTGAAACGTAATGACTAAAATTGTGCATTATTAGAGCCAACATTGTACTGTGTTAATTTAATGCAAGTTTTACTATTAAAAATGTTTGATAATTTATTCTTATATGCATATTTCCATTTAAATTTTCCAGTGTTTATGCAATTGCATAAACAGCAAACAATTTATGTGAACAAAGACAACGCAGAGCATTAGCATAGGTTAGTAAAAAATCACTTTTTAAAGTTTCTGTTGCTTCGTAACTTGTATTATTTTCGTTAGTATTATTTTTTTCCCCATCATGTGAAAACTTATCGCTCAGTTCATCCATTTTTGGATACAGATTGTTGGTCGTAGTTTCACAGATAAAAATAATATATTTTGGTTAAATTTTATTTATTTTATGTTTTAAACAAAAAATTTCGGTGTTAGGCGGCGTATAACTCGCATTTCGGTGTTTGGTGGTGTAGTAACTTGCATTTCGTTATTATTATTTCGGTTTTATCGCTATTCACCGTATAAACTTGTCTCTAGTTATTAGATTTAAGTTAAGGTTTGTTTATCCACCTCCAGATTAAACTGTAGCAAAAATAGTATGACGTGAAACGTGCTGTTTATACAAGTTCCTCGGAAAACATCTTCCATTGACTTGCTGCTATCCAGTGCGTCCTGCCTGCTCCAAGACAGTCGCTCCTTTCGCGCGCACACACACCGCAAGACACGGTCCTGCCTCACCACGTGGGTTTTTGACCCTGTGGTGCGTGATCGGTTCTTCAGTAGCCTCCGTCAATGACGGTCCGCATTTCTAGGCTGGGCGTTGTGAGTGCGACCGCGTTTTTTTTTCTTCCTTTTCTTTCTTTCTTTCTTTCATTTCTTGGTTTCAGATTTTTAGAATTTTGCAGATGTGTTGTTCGTTAGTAATCGTTGCTATTGGCCGTGAGTATATTAGCTGTTGTCAATTATAACCTCCCTCCCCCCCCCCCCAAAAAAAAAAATCAAATTGAACACACTGAGACTATGCGGGTATAGGCTATTCATGGTAAAGAGAGCACTTTTGACAGCTCTCGCGTCTCCAATATTAGTCAATAAATATATTTTATTGTAACCTTAGACAGTAAATTTCGAGTCCCGTGAAATATATACACTGTATTTATTATTTACATAGCAGCATTTATTTAAAAACGTGGTGGAATGATAAAAATTGGTCGCTAGGAAAATAGTAACTAGAGCTTCAAAAGTGCTCGATTTACCGCAAACAGCCTATAGTAAAATATTAGCTGAAAGTGTTGGTGGCGGGCAATAACACCTCCTAGCTATACTTCCAGCTGGACACCCTTCCAGAGATGCTGTGCTATTAAACCCTTGCCAGTCGGCTAGTTCTCTGACGCCCGGACAATACTTCGACTCTCGTTCGTGGCACTCGACCGTTTAAGTCCCAGCCTCACTGGTCGATCTAACAATCGTACTGGCGTTATAGTACCGCTCGCGATACACACGAGTGCACCTACACACGCTCACCTACACACACGCGCGCACACTCACTTGCGCGCTCATTCTCTCTATCTATATCTCTCTCTCCTGCCTCCTGCGCGTCTTCGGGTCACTGCTGGCTGTGGCTGCTAAGACGTCACGTTCGTGTGTTGAGAGGGCTGGATCGCTGGCCGGAAAGAATTTTTTTTATATTTTAAAGTGCTTTTTAACGTCCCCCGGATTTATGCTGCAAAGATTAGCTGGGGACGGCTTACAGTCTAACTCATCTAACTTTAATTAGCACCCATGCCTTACCCGGAATTCGAACCCAGAGCCTCTCACACCCCAGATCGGTGGCGCATCAACCGACTGCGCCACGGGAGGTCGGCCAAAAAGATACCACACACGAAACAAATGGCAAACGGAAACAAGATGGGCTTGGCCAAAAATCAAGGTAAAGTTTATTTTAATCTAGTTGGCAAGCTCAATGCTAATAATTTGGCAACCAAAAATTTCCGCTTCTGAGTAGCATTGTTGTCGCACGTGTATTAATTTTCATAAAAATAAATATAATTGTGTTGAATCTTCCTGTTTATAATTTGTCGGAACTTAACGTAAAAAAATAAAGTTTGTTCTTCGCACTAAGAGTGAAAATTTAACTAACCTTGTCCACGCGTTGTTTAATATTCGGTAGTAAACGTATACCAAAACTGGATCCAGTAAAACGCTGGCTTATACAATTACTTGTGACAACTAAATGGAAATTTTTTTTTTGGTGACAAATAATGTATCTCACTCTTAAATTCGTTTCATTTCTTCACTATAATTATGCCTATTTATGAACGGTTGGTGCTGAACTGTGTACTTTTGTTGTTTACTCTTGCAATCGCCATTGTTTGAAAAAAAAAAAAAAAAAAAGGGGGGGGGGAGCGTCTATAGGAATTACAGAATAGTTAACTCTTAATATTTTGGCTGGGGCAAGTCTATATCGCAATTAGGGCCATATAGGAGGGCAATCCCATAATTGTATCTACTAACTTCGTGCGCAAATTTTTTCGCGAAGTGATGTGACCCTATTGAGCTATTTATTGCGTCATAAATTTGTACATCATCTCACTGGCGCAAGGTATTGTGCAGAATCAAAGCGTCAATATGGCACATCAGCTGACAAAGTTTGCTTATACAGTTTTCTGTAGTTCATTTATGGTTATTTCCAACTTTTGTGAAGCTCTGCTTGAGTTCTACTTCCGGGATATTCCTCCGCCTGATGCAAATAAAGCTAAACCGAATTCGTGCGTACTCAGATAAATAATTTTTGCGTGAGAACTGTTTCTTACTAGACATAATAAACGTTCCTATTGTGTCTGTTTTAATTAATTATAAATTAAATATTATATTAAGTATAAGATCAGTTGAACCTAAAATAAATGATTTTTATGTTAACATAAATTTAAAACGCTTGTGATACATCTCACATTTATGAAACAACCAATACATCATACATGGGGTGATGTTTTAAAGGTTTGATCCAAAAAGTGTGAAGAAACCGCGAATATACAATGGGATTATATTTTATTAGTTTTTCTACGTTGACTTTCAAAAACGTGCGGATTTCTATCAACGTATCTAACGTTAATCTATGTCCCACACACTCTTAACCCCTTGCCCTCGCAACCCTTCCCACGGCAGATTCCTGGTTACGCCACTGCCTGAGAGGCTCACGAGACAGGACCATTTGTTTCCGTCGCCCGTCTAGTTTCCGCCTGGGAAACTGACAGTTGGAGGGTGTCCTGCGGGGATGTCCTGCTTTACGCCTCTCCCCCTTTGTCTGGTCCTTCCTTCGTCAACCGACTCCTGGGTACCGCCTGGATGCCACAATCTTCCCGAGTAAAGGCTGTTCACGATTAAGTGCGCACTTTTGAAATCAACCTTAGAAAAAAGTCCCTGCCCATGCCTGCATATATTTCAACGGGTGCACCAAGTGACATGCACCCGGTAAAGTTGGCAACGATATATGGAAACTAATTCCATATGTTAACGTTGAATAGAAAGTGTTAGGTAACAATTTGTGATAATTTAAATTATTTTTTGCCTTTCTGTTTTTTTTTATGCATCAGTATTTAAAAATTAGCAGTCTATAAAATGTTTACTTTTTAAAAAAATCCGCAGTTTCACTTGACCGACGCATGAATAAAGTGATGAGGCCTATGGCAGTGTTAATTTTACATAAGGTGGAAGAATACACAACGCGCATACAAGTATATGTTAAGCAGAGCTTTCAAAAGTGCTCATTTTACCGTGAACAGCTTATAGCAGCTATGCTCAACAGTGGGATGGACCCCCGCATTTTGTGTGAAATAGTTGTTTGCGAGAATACGCGTATCTCTGTGAATAAATGTTCTTCAAAGACTACTTTTGTCAGAAAAGATTTAAAAATAAAATAAAAAAAAGGTCATCTATGCCCCCTCCTTTTTTTTTTTTTTTTGTCATATTAAGTGCTTTCTTGGAGAAAAAATTCGTGAAAATGGATGGACAAACATCGCATTCTTAAAGCTTGCCTATGCAGTTTAATTAAAATGCAAGAGAAAAGTACAAAGATACGGTCGTAGTTTAATATGTGGTCTTGCATCGCGTGTAATAAAACCTCACTGTTGCAGATCAAATTTTCACAGAACAGCGTTACGGCAGGAACACTGCACGCCTTGCGCGTAGGAGCGATGAGTCACTAGCCGTGCGTGTTAGTGTCGCCCGTATCGCTCCCTCGCTTCTTGACCATGGACGCGGGGTTCCCACGAAGACCCATCCCTACTATGGTCCATCCCAGTCGTAACGCAGGGGAAGCGGTTTGGCTTCGCGCCTTACGAACGTACTTCACGACTGTTGGTCTGTGGCCACTGTTGTAATGGAAAATTGAGGGTCGAAGGCAGAGAAACCAGGTTCAACAAATTACACATGTATCGGACTACAAGTGAAAAAAAAAATTGTGTCAAGCCAGCTCCTATCGTTTTTTCGTAGTGATTTTTGTACACGGCAAGTAAGCGAACTAAATAAACGCCTGTACCTAACCCGCAAAACATTCAGTGGAAAAAAAAAATTCTCGCTTCAGCGACCACGATGAAACTAGTTCGATTCCCGGCGGGGTGACTCGAATTTTCACATGTGGGAAACATAACGGATGTTGACGTTGGCCTGCCGATTTTCTCAGGGCTCTCCCGTTTCCCTCGCACTTGCAGTCCACCGTTGTTCCATCTTCACCTTAGTATGCTCGCATTGGCACCCAATATTTCGCTGTAAAACTCCGATCAAAATCAGCTTTGGTCTTGTTAGTGACTGCGTGAGACGCGTCGTATTTTATAACCACTCGAAGGAAGAATGAAAGCATGGTGCGGAAGGTATTTTGTATTTTAAAGAGCCCAAAAACCCCAAATGGATGAATTTGGTCGTATTCTAATTTCACCATAGTTACTCTAGCAAATTTATCAGGATAACTTCACTGTAAAAAAAATATTCTGGTAAACTTCCCAAATCGTAACGGAAGATTTTAAGCTATTCATTTTAAGGGGAAAATACTGCATGTCAGTACGCAGGTATAGGAATGTTGATCATAACTACTACACAACGTTGGGAACTTCCCTATGCATTTGGCTGTTTTCTGAACAAACATAGGAACGCTACCATGGATATACAGGGAAAAATCTCTATAGTCTGGTGAATTTGCGAATAATTTCTTAGTGTGTTAGCGAGGAATTACTTTAAAGAGTTTTACTGTAATTGAATTCACTGTGTGGGCCTTAAGTGCCGTGTATTGTCCTGATAGCAGTAACTCACTCATAATTCGTGTCGTAGAGTGGGTTTACAATTAAAAAAATTATGAATTGAGAATTGTGTAGTAACTGCAGTTCTTGCTCATGAAACAGATTCACAGATCGCAGATTCTTTTATTTAAGATTCACAATTCACATAATTGTTTTAAGTCCAGCCAGTGAAAACTTACGAAATGCCTCCCCTGTTTAACTTTGGTTGATAACTATTCCTAACGTAATCTCGTATAACACAACGATATATAAGAAGATCATTCTTCAAAGCATACTTTTCTGGCAGAGAAGCTTATTATAACTTAATCTACAAATATAACAAAAATGCACATACACTCGCCTTTTTACATTTTATTTCATGCTTCAAGTAACAGTTTCCCGCTAACACCGACTGCTCTATTCTGATTGGTCACACTCACACAGAAAAAAAAATGCTTAAGTAAAACCTATACATGCACAAGACCTGCTAATTTATAATTCTAACAAAAAAAAACATACGCTAAGTTGTTCTGTAAACGTTATACTTTTTAAGTTAACGATTATTTTCAATTGTGAACCCAGCTTTAGTGTCCCTTCACCTTCTTGTTGTATGCTGCCCGTTCGTCCCCCTTGGTCACTATTACTAACAGTAGAATGGCATTCCTAACGGGGTCCTTCAAGGCTTGACATTTACAAGTGGAGTCCCTCTGGTGTCGGCTCTTCAAAGCTTCACGTTTACAAGTGGACTCCCTCTGGTGTCGGACCCACAAAAGATCAAGCTCAACTATCGCTCTGACGCCGGTGAAGCTGACCGCATTGGGATGGGCTTCCTATTAACGCCAAGGGTATAAGGCCGCATCAGGTGCTTCGGAGTACCATAACACCCGGCGTTTCAGTAACCCATCACGCTCTCTCTCTTTCTCTCCCCTCGCTCTCTCCTCTCTCTCTCTCTCTCTCTCTCTCTATCTCTCTGCCTTCTCTCTCGCGCTCTATCTCTCTCACGCGCTCTCTCTCTCTCGCGCGCTCTCTCTCTCTCTCGCGCGCTCTCTCTCTCTCTCGCGCGCTCTCTCTCTCTCTCTCGCGCGCTCTCTCTCTCTCTCGCGCGCTCTCTCTCTCCGCGCTCTCTCTCGCTGATCGTGGGTGAACACACACGTGCGGGGATTTCAGGAAATGAGGCACCCAGTAAATACGCAGCGGAGTGGGTAAGCGTAGTCGAGCCGCAAAGTACCAAGGGTCCTGTCTGCCTAGCTCGTCAACTTCGTTGCAGAGTGTTTGCAATCCTGTTTTTTTTTACGGTACTACAAAACGTACCCGCTGTATGTTTACCCACTAAAAGACATCATAGCCCAGACGGATAACGAAATGGTACTTGAAAGAGTGAAGAGACTTGGGCGGCTCGTAACAGCGAGGTCTTGAGAGCCGATGGGGGTGATTGAAGTAAATATGGGGCGGGGGAAACGGGAGATCCCCGAGAAAACCCGCCGACAAACGGCATCGTCCGGCGCGATTCCCATTTGCGAAAATCCGGTGACCCGGCCGGGGACTGAAACCGGTTCGCCTTGGTGGAAGGCGAGCGTGCTAACCGCTCAGCCACCGTGGCCCCTGGTACTTTAAAAGTTACCACGCATGTTGTAAATATTATTTTGGGGCCGTTCAATACAGTTAAAAACGGCTCTATCAGACTGCCGTATCTTATAACTTACTAACCGGACACGAGTCGAACCACGATAGGGGCCTTTTCGTCAATGAAAGGATAGTCACAGATGGAAACCCCATGGTACACGCAGTACTATGAGAACACTGCACCGTAGCCGTAGATTTAGGCCTGCATGATGGGGACTTGTTTTACTTCACTTGCGAATAATTGAGTGTAATGTTGAAATAAATGTTTTTTGAAAGAATAAAATGTTCATTTTAAGCTATCTTCTGTACCCACTTCAGTTTCGTTAGCAATAAAGAATTTAATTTCATTTTTATTTCTCAGGTACAGTTGTGTTACGAATTAGAAACTTCTTAACGCCATCGTGACTGTCAGGTGTAAAACAAATACAGGTGCAAAATGGAGAAAATAATACTCATTTTGATTGACATATCATTCCTATCATACACTCTTCATACTACCAAACACTCAGGTTTTTTTTTGTTTGTCACCTGCCAACGGGTAAGTACGTACTTCGGTACTTGTTTTAGAAATGGCGTCTAAACCATTTTCTCGCTCCGCAACCATTCACAAGTGCGTCGTTCACAAATAACGAAGTTCAAGCTTATACAAAAGTGTTACACCGTGTAATTTCCGGCCCTCGGGCGATTCGTATGTCACATCGCCCGCCGAGCGATTTGAACACACCACCTGTTACAAGTTTCAAGCCCGTGCGGCATCCACACCGGCAAGTTTTAATAAACAATAATAAATCAAGTCGAAGCGGTAACTCTGAATTATTTTTCCGCGATGTTGCTGCGAGAGATTTCGATGTATAAAAACACTCGCCCGCACTCGAACAGATGAATTTTTTTTTTCCATCGACAGTAAACCACAATTCAGCGTTTAGAAGTGACATTGGTTGAGGGGGGGGGGGCTGGAAAAAAAGGGGGAGGGGATAAAATACACACTGACCGCGCGCGCTGAAATATCCTGACAATATGGCGGCTTTTGCCATCTCTCTCCCGCCCACACGAGTGGCTCGCAGTGTGGTTTTTTTTTTTTTTTTTCCGGTTCGAACTTTGAAGGGGAGCGAAGATCTGGAAGTGTGCAGAGGCCAGCTCCGCGCGATATTGTGAGCGAGTGTTGGGTCTACTGCTCTCTGCCCCCGGGAAATGCACATTTGACGGCAGTTTCTCTCGTTTCAGCACTGCTCCGCCAATGTTCGTCACGGAATAAAGCTACACTCTTCCCTCCTTTCCATCCTCTATATGATCCACGATTTTATCTCCCCCCCCCCCCCCCCCGCTGTCGCATCCTGATAGTTCTTGTTTTCTGTTTGTGGTCTCATTCAAGCCTCGGCCCAGATTGACTTCTCCCCCCCCCCCCCCCTTTTCACGACACTCTTTGTCAATATTGCTTCGCCCCGCTGACGTATTGGCGCTAACTTGGCGACAAGTTGAAATGCGGTGTCACGATACCCGCCCTGAAACTACCCTCGATATACCGCAATTAAAAGAAAATTCATGTGCGAGTGTGAAGCCAGTCGTAGCAGATTACTGTGGCAGCTGAATACTTTAAAGATGATTGCATTTTTTATACGATACAGACTGTGACTGTTGTAGTTTATTCGCAGTTTCTTCACACTTTTTTAATCATCCTAAGTATGATGTGTTTGAATGTTTCCTAATTATGCAAGAGTTTTATAATTAACATAGTAAAATTACATTATTTTTGGTTGAATTGAAATTTTGATTATATTTTAGCAATAGATTATAGTGTTACAATTATAAGTAATATGAATAAAACACTGAGAACCTAGTAATAAATAATTCTTATGCAAAATGTTATTACACTGAGTGCGCACGAATGCGGTCTGTTGTCTCTTTCGTGTAATTTTCTAGATCGGTTAAGCTTTGTTTGCATAAGGTGGATGAATGTCTAGAAAGTAACCATGAATGGACATAGCATAAATGTTAGGGTCCAGAGAAGTCAAGACTGTTCGCGGTGAAGTGAGCACTTTTGAAAACCAAGTTTTGAAAAAAAATCACCGACTTCAGTATCCATTAGAGATACTTTAGTGTTACGCGTATTCTTGCGACACAACTGATTCATGTTTTCACACTGACTCTTAATTCAGGCAAAGAAATTCGTGTAGTTTTTACAAAAAAAAAAAAAAAACAAAAAAAAAAAAAACAAAAAAAAAACACAAATGTGATAACGGCATGGAAAGATAAGAAAAATAATTAAAATTTCACATGTGTGTGCGTACTTTATTAAAGTATTACGTGGTATGATTTTTTATGTTATATTTAGTTTAATTCCACATTAGTTATGGCTGGTATTTATTTATTAATTCGGTTTAACCCCTTTATGTTAATAGAATATTATCAACTTTTTTTATTATTTATTTCATTAATTACTATATTTATGTCTGGTTTTTGCGCTAATTTTGAATTTGATTTAAAGAGGATTATTGCTTTATCTACCTTATCTTACTTTATCTAGTCATTTGGGTTTAATAATATTTATTCTTTCTTTTGGTTTTGTATATTTGGCTTATTTTCATTTATTAACTCATGCATTATTTAAAGCCTTATTATTTATATGTTCAGGGTTTGTTACAAAAAAGCAGGGCCTATTTTGTGTATTTTTCTTACTTACACTACTAGAATTTAAATATCGGATGGATATTTCACTCAAAATAAAAAATATGCAGACTACTAAAAGAAGAAATGGGAGGGATAAATAACTGCAAAGTGCGATAACTGCCGAATAATTTTCGAGATGTTATGCTATTTATCAGCTGTTGTAAATAATTGAAAATGTTCACAGTCCTGTGTCTTGGTAAGTGGTGTAGTGTGCTATCTATGCGCATGATAGTTGTGATGGCATTTCAAACAAATAATCCAGCTAGTAGTAGTATAATACAGACAGTTGGTGGAAGGTGAACACTAAGACAGAAACGAAGCTTTTATAAACCTGTGCTCATTCAACATATATTAATCCTCAGAATGTGAGAATTATACCCTCATAGCTTTGATCTGATTATGCTACAGTAGGTCTATTTATGTATTTGTGTTATAATTTCCCTCTACATATTATTTCTTCAAATTTCCACCAACCCGCTTTTGATGAAACGTAATAAATAGCATTTCAGATTCATTAAAACCTCTTTACTCTCCGGGAATTACGGCTCTCTTTCAAGCTGCATTAAGCGGAGTTGTATTTGAAACAATAGGAATGCTTCGGATTTAAGTCTGAAATTCACGCTCATTTGTAGTACGGTCTATTTCTGTTCTACAAGAACGTGAGGTGCACCATAAAATTGAAACAGTTTAAACTGCTCGAAATCATCGAATTGACTGTAGATCTGTTGAAACTATTACACTCGAATCAGTGTAACTATACAGATAGTTCTAGTTTCTGGTATTTACTGATTAACAAGTGATTTTTACTAAATGTTTTTCACGATGAAGTGAGCACTTTTGAAATCAACCTTAGTAAAATGTCACTTCCCCTGCCTGCATATATTTCAACGGGCTCTGGGTGACATGCGCTCAAAAAAGTTGGTAACAATGGATGGAGTTCCATATTTAACGTCAGCTAAAAAGATGTTAGGTATCCATTTGTGAATATTTCTTTCGCTTTCTGGTTTTTTAATGAATCGGAAGTGTAAAGATAACCAGATTTGTGAAATATGTAGCCTACTTTTCTAATAATTTCGCAGCTTCACTTGACCGACGTATGAATAAAGTTATTAGGTCCACGGCAATGTTAATTTTACATAAGGTGGAAGAATACACAATGTACATACAAGTAGATCTCAAGGCTTTCAAAAGTTTCAATTTTACAGTGAACAACCTATAATTCCTAGCGGATTGCATGGGCGTGGCAGTAAAACCTCATCCAACAGAATCGCCAGTATATAACATCTCATTAAATAAAGATCCGGTAAAATGATTCTACTGATTGAAATCATTGATTCAGATTTAGTATGTAATATGTGAATGACTCGAAGTGCAACAGTTCTAAAAATGATAAATTTACGGTATGATTGAAAATCAAGGGGAAAAAAATGTATTAATTATCTAGAGCAAATTATGCAGAGTACTCGTTAGACAGTAGTGGATTTGTCGAAAGCCCAGTACCTTTAGCAGTAAGTTGGCTTATTTTTCTGTTATTTATATTTCACCTGACACAATAGGATGTCGGAGTTTTCAGACGTTGAAATTAGCCATTACTTTGAAAATATTTCGAAACTTGGTGCTGCAAATGCCACCGACTTCCAATGTAGGTTAAATAAATGCATGTTTGTTCGGGAATAAAGAAACTGTGGCCCTATTTCAAGCTATTGTTGAATAAGCTTTAAGATAGTTGAAGATAGAATAGCTATATTCATTAATAAAATGTTGTCGGTCAGTTACAACCGTTTTCGAGAGTAATAAGAAAATTTCCGTGGGGATACGGAAAATAAATAACAGGTTTACACTGCAGCGATGAAGTGATGCTGTTGGCTTCTGATCAACTTCGAGCTTGAAAAGATCACCTCCCTGATGGGAAAATTCAGTTCTGTTCTTGAATCGCTATGAGTAGTTCACGGTAAATTGAGCACTTTTGAGGCTCTAGTTATTTTTACCTTTCAGCCATTTTTTTTAACCTTTGACCACCTTTTAAAATAAATATTGCCATGTAAGTATTAAACACAGTGTGTAAATTCGATAGCACTCGGAAGTTAACTTCTAAAGCTAAAATAAAATATATTTATTCACCAGTATTCCAAATGAGAGGACTTCCAAAAGTGCTCACTTTACCGTGAATAGCCTATACCAAGACGGAAGCGGCGATGTAACATTTGCAGTGTGATTAACTCCGACACTATAACTTCAACATGATTGTGCAATGATCGTGTATTACGTGATCTCATTCTATCGGGTGTAAGACTGCGATGCGAGCATGCCTATCGGCACCGCGCATGCGCGGGACGCGGGTGGGGGCCCGCGGCGACTGGCGGCATTTTCGGGCGCGGGCGAACATTTACGGGCGGAATATCTCACGACTCCGATGTACCAGCGCACTGGTTTCTGCGCCATAGTAAAGATCTTGTCTGGTTACGTCAATTTAAAGCCTTTAAAGCAATGTAACAATCTCGATACTTTCGTTTAATTCCCACAGTATCCCAAAGAAAATGTTACCCACCAACTTAGATATTCACGCAAAACCCGCGGCCGTGTCCTCGATACAGCCACACCCAGATTTTTTCTGACATCACATTGTTTGTAGAAAGAATAACTTTAAGTTTTGGTTATTGTTTACTTGATTTTGCTGTTGGCAGCAGTGAGAGCGTTCCTGTTTGTAGAACTAATCCGTATGCATGATATCTGAGGACCGTATATAAATATATATAAATATATATAATATATAAGTCCAGCCCTAGGTTGGGTGGGCCAAGTGTTCGTGACATTATTCCGCATCTTCAACTGTGCTTCTGGGAGATGTAAGGGTATTAGTTATCATTTACTTTTATTGATTTATTGATGTCCCTTGTGCTTTAATTGTCGGACTGATTTGTTATATTTTTCACCCATTTATTAAGTAATTTATTACATGCACTTCACCACTTAAGTTGATTGTCATTTCTATCTCTTTGTACCATAGAAATGTTGAACTTGGTGCCCGTAGTATGGAAGTGGCGTAGTTGACCTGCTGTCTACCCCCGTTTCTCACACATCGAGGGGATTATAATTCTATATACTATGCCTACTATAGCGGCACTTACTACTAGTAGCAGTAGTAATAATACATGTGTGCACTAGATTAAAACTCCTTTCATCAGTGTTGGCTAAGTATTCGGAGACTGGGGCATAGACTGCCTTACCTGATACCCCCTCCCCCCTGATTGTTCCGTTCGGAGTCATGTCCTTATGTCTCAAATACCGTTTTGGCGCAGAGTTATTTTTAACAAGGTTCGTTTCTCTTAGTCAATTGATATTTCTGTATTAGTTTGTTTCTTTTCCCGTGTCCATTTATCCAGGTCCGTTATCCACAAGAGTGGTTAGATATACACAGGTGCCTAATGTTCTAATGGTTACTTTGATGTGGGTGTGCCCGTTTTCAGATCGGCTGACAGTCTGACTGGTTACTGCATGCAGCGAAAGGTTCCCTAATGTCTTGGCAGGCAAACAAGCCAACCAGGCGTCGATTGGCGAACGGCGTTACAGCATTTCGCTGATCAATATCGCCATTCTGCTATAATTGGCGTGTGTGAGCAGGATGTTTCGCATCTGCGCGTTAGCCTGCTGTGTGTCCGTACAGCTTGGTTAGTGGACTCTAGCGCGGGCGATAAAGCTTCTCCACCCTTCCTCCTCCACACCAAGCTGCGGCGGGTCATTCGGAAACCTCCGGCGAACAAATGTGCTCGGATTAAGTGGAGCGGATTGTTTGAAGAGCGAGCGACGGGCAGTCCTTCTGGGCCGGAGCTCCAGTGACCGGGGCAAACAAGAGGCGCGAATGAGGCTGCGGGCAGTTCTCGACTCCGGAACAAAACGCGACGAGATGACGTGGGTTTTTTTGGGAGAAGGAAAGGCGGGGCGAGGATTGGACTAAGAGGACGAGAGAAGGGAAGGACGCAGAGGAGGAACAAAATGCCGGGAATTCGCTCCTGACAGATGCGTCTGTACTCGGGAGGACCGTGATGTTTTGGCGCCCCCAGACGCCACCACGGCATCTCTCTCTCTCTCTCTCTGTCGCTTTCTCTCTGTGAATAAGTGCGCGAGTGGTTTTCACAGCACACACTAATCACCCTGCAAACATCTACCCCCTAACCCCTCACGCAAAACTGACTGGAGAAATTCGCGTCAATATTTGGCGATAACGCCTGGGCGCTTGTATTCCATTTGCCACAGAAGCACAGTTTATTTTCCACTGTCTTGAGAGCCTGAGCTGACACAAACTATACACCATGGCCCGCGGTGGTGTGGTGGTCAGATCACTAGCCCCCCCTTCCCCCCTCACACAGCGAACTGGATTCGATTCCTTGCGGGTTCGCACCCGGATTTCCGCACATGCTGGGAATCGTGCGGGACGATGCCGCTGATAGACGGGTTTTCTCGGGGATCTCCCGTCTCCCCCCGCATTTGCATATCTCGCTCGCTCTCAAAACATTGTTGTTAAAAGCCGTCCAATCACTGGCTCCGGTATAGAGGGGACTGTAGAAACTTCGTTCCCTTGAGAAATGACACGAATTTTTAGGTCACTATCCACAGACAACACGAGAAATATTTTATAAGGACGTGAGGATTCTGTGCTAGAACAAACCAAATCGAATCGAGCACACACAGGACCGTAGAGAGACTACCGGGGTTCTAGGACAACCCATAAGCCACAGCTTTTCAGGGCGTTTGTTCAGTGCACAGCGGGTCTACCACTTTCCCGTGTACATTCAGCCAAACTCCCTCACCCTTTCGGCCGTATTGTACTGCCATCCAATCAACTGCGCCAGACCTGCTTTAAAGTGTTCTTTAGGTAGGGGTTGGTGTATTAGAACATTACTCTTAATCCCTCCAACCCTTCTTCCTGGAATTCTAAACTATAGTCTCTGTTCCTTCACAATTTTTGAATCAAATCTTTGAATAATCGCCTCACTTATGACTTGTTTGGTTGAATTCTAAACATGCCATGTAACGCAAGCGTTTTACACTTGCGTTAATATAAAAGTACGTTAATTTTGATTGAAATGTACATTAATTTATATTTAATATATAATTGTTACAAATAAAGACATCCAGAAAATCGGTGTGTTAGTAATGCCTATAGACTGTTCACGATAAGTTGAGCACTTTCGAAAGCCCTGCTTAAGATATACTCGTATGCACGTTATGTATTCTTCCGCTGTATGTAAAACTAACATTGCCATGTGCTTCAGCACTTTATTCATGCGTTGGTGAGGTGAAACTGTGAAATTATTAGAAAAGTAAATATTTTACAAATCTGGTAAATTTTTCACTCCGGTGCATTAAAAACAACAGAAAGCGAAAAAAAAAATAATAATTTCAGTTATCAGAAATGGACACCTAACACTTTTTATCTGACGTTAAGATATGGAACTACTTTCCCTCCATCGTTACCAAATTTACTGGACGAATGTCACTCAGTGTGCCCGTTGAAAAATTTATAGGTAGGGGCAGTGACGTTTTTCTAAGGTTGGTTTCAAAAGTGCTGACTTTATCGTGGGCAGTTTATACTAATAGATTTAAAGCAGGGCTTCCGAAAGTGCTCATTTTACCTTGAACAGCATATAGCGCTTTTCAGTCGTCGCTCTGGCCCAGAGGTGGAACAACATTCACACAGAGTGAGTTCCGACCGCACACATCCTCAACATGACTTCATTGGCCGGTATCATATCTGCAAAAACCGCTCGCCAGGCAGCACCTTGTAACTCGGTTGCCAGCAGGCAACCCAGCCAATAGGGAACATTTCGCAACACTCGGCAGCCAATGAGAACAAGAGTCTTCTCCAGAGACTTAACACTGCCAATCATAGAATGTGTTTGCCTACATGAAAAGAACCATCACCCCATTTCGCTAGTTATTTATACATTACTGCCGCGGCGCTCTGGTGTGCTAAGTATTAAATGGGGCACCGCGGTGGGTATATTTTTGATATATGTATATTTCATTATGTGCATATTTTCTTAGTGTACGTTTTACTAATTTGTTCAAGCTTTTTTCGTATTGCATTTAAAATAAATTATTAAATATTACATTTTTAATACCTGTTTCGAAATTTTTATTTTAAAAAAAGCCTTTAAGTTAGATGAAAATACTATTATTTGTAATCTGATACTCCGTAGAGGAGCTTTGGAAAATGTTTAATTGTACAGGGGAGCAACTGATACTCAAAAAAAAAGTTAAAAGCAACTTCTTTATAGTAAGCGTCAGACATCGAGATATGATTGCCCCCTTCGGTGTTTCTATTGCAAAGACGTTGCTGTTGACTATTCTGCACTTAAATAAGCAATTCATAAATCAACCTTTCGAGAGAGAAAAATCCTGGCAGTAAACACGTTTGGAGACATGGTCTGTCTTGCTATCAATTAAGTTGGCGGCGATGAAGATTAATTTGTTGTATTCATTAAAGTCGTACTGAAATTCTGATGTTTAATATTTTCGACATTTAAGTTATTTCTTTTGGTTTGTTTTTGCAGAAAGGAGTGAGTACTGAAATATCGGTTGTAATATTTATGTTCTTGACAATTTCAAAGTTTCCTCGAATGACCCTCGAATAATGATATGTCTACGGTGCTGATAATGTTACGGATACAAAACTTATAGAAAAGTGGTTACTTGGAAAGGCTTTCAAATGTGCTCTGTCGTGTGAACAGCATATATGTAAGTGTTACTTAATCGTGTGTAATTTACACTCAGAAATTTGCTGATTCATCATGAACAAATGCCCCGTATCATTGCGCTTTGTTAGGCATTGATTTATTTTGAAAATTGGACTCGCTCTAGCCACTCATTTGGGATCGCTGTAGCCACTGGGTCATTGCGGCCCCACTTGATATATTTATATCTAATGAGCCTCTGGGGCCCCACTTGGAATCGCTCTAGCCATTGGGCCTCTACCGCCCCACTTGGGATCGCTCCACCCACTGGTCCTCTGCGGCTCCACTTGATATATGTCTATAGCTATATGGAAGAATGATGGCAATCGGCCCTGCAGTTTTACTAGATGATGCTTATAAAGCAGCAAAATAGCTCATTTTTCCCAGCTTGATTCACTAATACCGTTAATGCTCAGCTCCCATACGTGCTAGGGTAATTTTTAACACACGCAAACCTTCCTCTATAAATGCAGATCATAACAATAAAAACCGCATCCAAATCCGTTCACTGGTTCTCGAGGTTAGCGCAGTCATACAGACAGATGCGCGCCATGGACTTCCTTTTATACTGCGTAGTGATATTTTACTTGTTACAATTTTCCTCCGATGCGTTGTGTATTTGTAGCAGACTAGACAGCAGAAACGTAAGTCGCTTGCTGTAGAGAAGTCTTGAGATATCGGGGAGACGTTTCTGCTGGATGTTGTGCATCGGCAAGTCGCCCCCACGGTAACTTGCTAGAATCTTTACGAGAAGTAAATTCAAATGCGTTGAAGTTAAGTTTTGCAGCAGAGCACTCATGATATTGGCACGCGAAAAGTTTCAGTCCAGTACACACGCCATCGTCTTCGACTCTTACCTTTCCTGGCTGATTGAAAGAGAGGTTGTAGTGCGAGTTGGTTGTTCGGAAATTGATAATGAAAACTAATAACAATTCCAAGGACGAGATCTCTTGTGACTGCTCTGCGCGATGCTACTTTAGTTCTCTTACCACATACGGTCGGTTCACATTTTAATTTTGGGCTGTAGTGTCGTCGTAACGATGAAAAAAAAAGATGCTTCATGTTAGTTAATATGTAACCTGCTTCGCGTAGCTGCCTTAAGGTCGAAGCACTGCACCTGACTATGCAACGCGAAGAACTCATAAAAAAGTAGTACAGACACCATGATTGACAGAAAAGTGCGATTTATGCTGTATATGAAAGAAGAATGAATGTATGTTTTGCAACATTAGAAAACACTTCACTAATGTATACTTTTTAAATGTAAAAAAAAATAGATCATAGGCTTAGTAGTCTGCATTTCTAACAAAATTTAAGCGCGTTTCAATTCTGGATACTTCGAAAAGCATAATTTACAATAAAACATTCTTCAAGAAAGTTCGTCATAGTATTTACTATGATTGCATGTAAAAAATTTTTTGTAATATAGTATCATAGCAGTGTTACAATTAACTTTATTTACGTCAGTTTCAGCCATTAATGTTTGCGACAAATGGACGCACATAAAATAAATTACAAACATTATATCCTACATTATTGTTACAATTTTCTTGCGTATAATCATAATAAATATTATGACGTTCGTTCTCGAAGAAGATTTTATTGTAAATTCTGCTTTCCGAAGAATCCAGAATGGAAATGCGCTTAAATTTGGTTAAAAATGTGGACTATTTTAATAGATTATGATTACATTTTAAAAGTACACTTTAGTAAAGTACTTTATAATGTTGCAAAAAATATACTTTCTTCTTTCATATAGACCATAAATCTCACTTTTATGACAATTTGCATGGTGTCTGCACTACATTTTTAATGAGTGATTCACGTTGTATAATTTGGTGCTCCATAGGCAGAGGTTTTACTTCACCCTTAAGCACACACAGAAGTTCTCATAACTTTCTCAAATGATGAGTACTAGTTCTATAATTTTGTGTATTGTTTTGCTAACCGATCGCCGGTTTCCATACCCATATTACCTTCAAAATGGTACGCAAAGTACTGACTTGTCCGGGATTTGTGCTTGGAACCTTGCGATAGGGATATACAGTCCATTAACAGTTACTTCCAACTTTTCTGAAGTCCTGCTCAAGTTCTAATTTCAGAATATTCCTCCGCCTCTTGCAAACAAAGCTCAAGTAAGTCTAGAAAACTACACCGAAGAGCAGAGCACCGCATTCGCGCGTAGTCATTTTAATACTATTTTGCATAAGAACTATTTATTACTAGGTGTTACCAACTCCCCTTTCCCCCCTCTGTTTCTATTCATATAAAATATATATAATAATCAATAGGTAAAATATAGCTTAGTATTCAAGTTAATCAAAATAGCGATATTTTTGCGTTAACAAAATTATAAAACGATTATGGTACATGGAATATTTAGGAAAGAACCTAACACATCATACGTGGGATGATTTTTCAAAGGTTTGATTAAAAACGTTCGAAGAAACCGCAAATAGACTATATCGCCTTAGCTCCTTCGGCAATCGAGTGTTCTGCAGAGTCGCCGCTTTTGCCGCAAGTCTGCGAAGTCTGTGCGTTCGTGGAAGCCACGCGCGCGCGGAGTGATGTTTTTTGCGCGTCCTTCCCGCTGAAAGCAAGTGACATACGCGGCGGGGGTCTTGTCGAGTGTGTGCGCGAGAGTAGGAAAGGAGGAGGGTTGTGGTGGCGGGTAGTTGGGTGGGGAAGGAGGCCCTCGCTCCTTCTCCTCTGGCTGGTCCCCCCGGGGACACACGCCTCGACCTCAAGTGTCGTCTTCGCGGGAGGAGCTGAGGGACTCTCGCTGCGCCGACATCTGTCTTTGTTAACTGCGCGGTCGCTGCTCCGAGGAGAGCGGTTACTCTTCCAGTTGTTGCCCCGGGCCACTGCGCTCGCCCACCCCCGGCTCCTGCAAGACACGCCTCCCTGGTTAGTGTGCTGGGCTCGGCCCTGCCTGTATGGCACTGACGGCACTAACTTCAGTCACAGAAAATGTCCTCCACGCGGATTCTCACGTGGGGAGATTGGCAAACACTGCTGCGTCATGGTTTTCAGAATGGCCTCATGTCTCCTTCCCTCTGTCATAATAGTCCGCCGATGATACAGGTAGGTATAGACTATTCACGATAAAATGAACACTTTTGAAAGTCCTACTTAAGATCTACTTGTATGAACGTTGTGTATTTTTCCACCTTATGTAAAATTAACATTGCCATGGGCCTCATCACTTTATTCATGGGTCGGTCAAGTGAAACTGTGAAATTATTAGAAAAGTAAATATTTTACAAATATGCTATTTATATACTTCGAACATAAATTTAAGTTAACAGCGATGGTTACGTAACATTTTTTATTCGACGATAAGATACGGAACTACTTTCCCCATCCATCGTTACCAACTTAACTGGGTGCATGTCACTCAGGGCGCCCGTTAAAACATATGAATGCAGGAGCAGTAACGTTTTTGTAAGGTAAGTGAACTTAACGTCACGTCGACAGCGAGGTCATTAGAGACGGTATTAGTTGCACAGGGAAGAGGGATTGGAGAAGGATTGGGAAGGAATCGGCCATGGCGTGTGTTGGGGGGACCCATCCCAGCATTCGCCGGGAGTGATTTCGGAAAACCATTGAAAACCGAAATCAGGAAGGCAGGACCGTGAATCGAACCCGGGTCCTCCCAAATACGAGTCCAGCGAGTTAGCACTGCGCCATCTAGCTCGGTACCGCTGATACACCCCCTCGTCAAATATTTCACTTCAGGATTTCCCATACAGACTGCTCGCGGTGTCAGAAAGTCGGAAGTAACCGTGAATGGACTGTAGTCATTAGCTTGAGTGTACAAATGTGTTTAACGTCAAACACAAACGTTGAATTTCGGTGTACAGTTATTGTCAGCATATAAGGGAAGGGGTTGAGCTGCCGCATAATAAAAAGCAGTGTTGGGTGAGGGCCTCTTACCAGAATACAATCTATAATAATGAAACAATTTGTTTCCATGTCCGGTGTTTTCTGCTGTCGGCTCCACCTTTCTGCGCGCTGAGAACCACAGCAATTATTTAAGAGAGCAACTCAGGCTGCACTAATCCGAACCTGGACGTAACAAATATTATTAAAATACTGCGGTATTAAACATATATTTGTGCCTGGTTACACCGACCTAGAAGTTAGTCAGCGGTGTTGTAGAGATCGGTGAGGTATCCCAAGTTTGCAGACCGTACTATGTAGTGACACGTTTATTCCTTATGATCAGACGTCCTGGTAGAATCGTCATCTTTTCCGCACGAAATTCCCACGTTCGGAACTCCAAACGCACATATTGGGTCTGCGTCGTGGCAACTCAATTCCTTTTACCGTTTGTCGTTCGCGCAGTGCACTTTTGTGATACTTATATCCATAGCACTTCTCAGGGTGGTCCTGAGTAACAAAACCTTACAAACCACAACCTTGTAATTACGAAGATGGTGCGAAATCAGCGTGCGCGCCATTTCCATTGCCACCCGATCATCCTAAATGGACAGACTTAAGTCTTCTCTTTGTCGTTCACGGGACACCAAATTACACCTCGATCGACTGTCGGGGAGTGGTTTTTACGCTCGAGGGGCCACGGTGGTTGAGCGGTTAGCCTACTCGCCTCCCACCAAGGCGATCCGGGCTCAATCCCCGGCCGGTTCACTCCAGGTTTTCGTATGTGGGAATCGTGCCGGACGATGCCGTTGGTCAGCAGGTTTTCTCGCGGATCTCCCGTTTCCTCCGCCCTTTCATTCCGGCGCTGCTCCATACCTCGATCACCCTCATTGACTCTCAAGACCTCGATGTTAAGAGCCGCCCAAATCTCTCCACTCACTTTTTACGCTCGTGCATGGCAGTTGGGCAGGCGTCAAAATGTTTAAACACAACGCTAATGAGCAGAAAAGCATTCCAAAGATGGTACGCAGCGTCACAAATTACATTCGCTATACATGCGGAAGGTTTTAAATGAAAATATTTTAAATTGATGTTTATGAACACACAAGTTTGCGGACGTACTAAAGGAAGTATGAGATTATTGACTTATCAATTTTTATAATTTTATGTACATCATAACAGTATGTTCGCTCGGATACATTCTCATGATGTTGCCATCTTTCATTGCATTTATAACATATTTAATTTTTATTTATTGCATTTATGTAATCAATATCTTGCATTGTACCTTCGTGTAAACGTTAATATGATGAAAATGGCACATGTGATTGTGCGAACATCTGATACCGTTCCACGCCAGCTAATGGCTATGTTAGTCTACCAAGTCTCGTGAGATCGCCTTCTGTAGTAGAGCTCGGCTCGTGTTGGGGGGAGGATATGGGAGTCACGAAAGTTAGTCCTAGTAACAGTTTGCGTGTAGCAGGATACCCCAGACGAGCAGTCTGTGTCGTGAGTGGACCTCGCTCGAAGACGCGCGTAACCCTCAGAACACAGTCGTATCGCTAGGAAATACCACAGCTATCAGCAGGACCAATAAAGCCCAATTGGTCTCTGTGGGGTCGTTAGGGGGCGTGTGTGTGCTTCAAAAGGGAGGGAGGTACCCGTTACATGTTTTGGAGGAAGGGATGAGTGCTTCCAACAAGAAATGACTAACTTGCGTCTCTGTGGTCACAGTTACGAGATCAACGAACTGGAGCTACGACGTTGCGAGCGAGCTGGAAGGACCAAAAGCTTTGCGACGAAGTGGGTAAACTATAGTTGATTCACGATAACTTCGGCCTTTTCTGAAGCCCTGCTAAATTTCTACTTTGGTTACTGATTACGTATCCTTCTGCTACACGTAAACATAAACACTGACATGTGACTTCTACTTTTATAACTGTCAAATGCGTTGGTTGCTGTTTACAATTGTTCAAAGAATTATGTCATATTGCAGAAACAATTTCCTACGAATATTCAGAATTTAGGCCTATTACAATATTTAGGTCAGGTTTATAACTATTTGTTACACACGATATAGCACGTTACACATAATACACTTTAATGTTTTGCCACGACGATGTTTGTTACAATTGTGGCGGAAAAAAACAGTAGTATTTAACCTGTTGTTATTAATATGTGTTTGGAATAAAAATCAAAACAAAGGGACAACAGTACAATGAAACGACACAGTATATTCGAAGCACGCAACTCGTGTCACTTATTTATTGTACGCAGCATCGACAAACACATACAAAGACATAGGCCTACCGTAACATTTATTCTGCTAATATTTACATGCATTGGTACTTACTGGTTTGTATGACTATTTTATTATTTATTAAAATTTATCTGGTTGGGCTTAGTATTTTTTTGGGATTGTTGCAGGCGTTCAAATCACAGAAATGTAAACTCGTTACACAGCTGTTTTTCAAACACCTAGCGCAAATGTACAACATTGTGACAGACAGACTTGAATGTAAATAATTAACTTCGTCATAACATCAGTTCATATTTAAAACGTATAAATTTTGCACATATTTGAAATCCACACACACCTGGCCTACCTAACGTTTACAACGCAGCCACCACGCCCTTTCACGCGCAACGATCACAACACATTTCACTCTGCCGTGGAACACACATATTTATCACAACATTGTAACTTTCCTAGGATGTTTAAAAAACACTAGTACGAACTTGACTATTTGTTACGAAACATGTCGTGTCATTGACATGTCGCCACATCACTGCCAGTCATAAGGCCATATAAAAACTGGGTATAATCGCCCGCCATTTTGGGACAAGCACGTGGATGGTGATAAAATTCTATATTTTCCCTTCCACACCACATCTACCAACCTGCTGGATTTTTAAGCTTCGCGCTATCGCATCGCATCTAAATAACATGTAATATGTGTTTAAACAATAAAATCTCGTTTGTTGTAAATTACAATTTCAAACATCATTTGTTGCTGTAATTAGTATGAAATGTGCTGAAATTAGAAATAACCAAATTTATACCTTTTTGCTACACAGATAGTACGAACTTCCGAGAGAAAGAGAGAAAAGGAGAGAGAGCGAAACGCTCCGCTTCGCTTATTGAACGGAACCTTTCTCCCAGACGAAAAAAAAAAAAAAAAAAAAAACACCCTGTCACTAGAGCCTAGGCACGGTAATTTGCGCAGATATTTTAAACTGCAGCAATGAAATGTGTTCCCGTCTGTGCTACCTAACAATACAAATATATCAATTTGTAACGTTTAATTTACAAATAGCTATAAATAAAACAATTATAAAAATATTGTTACTGTGAACTATTTCTTACCAGTCGTTGCCAGCACGTCGCTGTTCTCGCTGTTGTTAATTCGTATTTAATACGAAATTAATATTACATGTTATAGAAGATACCAAGTACGTTAATCTATTCAAGAACACAGTACTTTAACGTTAATCACAGGGTTATATAATTCTGGAATACAAGTGATTGAACACAACAGGTTGACATGTTACGCCTAGGGTAATTTTTCAAAGGTTCGATTCCAAAAGGCCGAAGAAAGCGTGAATGGACTATATGCAAATTTACGTTTACTTGATGTTTATATTTTTAGTTCAAGAGATGTTCTTCACTCTTTCTCACAACACAGCTTCGTGAATGTAACAGCCAAGGACTGAGCATATTTACAGTAATATAGATTGCAGTATCCTTGGAAGAATGTCGAAAAGAAATCGCAGAATTGTTAATATCAGGCACTGTCAGTAGCTCAGTAGTTTAATGGCGACCTCCGAGGTCTAGGGTTCAAGGTCGCCTTCGAACCACGAACTACCGAGTTCGTTTCGGGTAAGCTACGGCTCGTTATCACGTCTTCAGTTATGTATTTTGTTTAACGAAGCATGTAAGCTGTACCAAGATTGGCTTTCTGTCATAAAGAAGGGACGTAAAGAACAACATTAAATATTAAGCAGTTTATTAATTTCAGATGATGTTGATACTAATTAATTAGATTAGCCATAATTATTGTCTGTTGTACTGATCCACATAATAAAAACAAAGGTTTAAGTTATTTGTAAAATGAAGTTAAGGCATGGTACTTGTGAAATATCTTAAGTCACACTAAGTTTTACAGAAAACATAATTATCTCTTCCAAGAATATCAAACGATATCGAGGAAATACTACGACATTGTACAAACTATTCAATAATGTTCAATTTTTGCTGATCATGGAAATGTTGGATATATTTTAAGCACTACAGATGTAAGGAAAGATCTATGACGAGAGTGTATACATTCGACTACAGACCATTAAGTGTTTGATATAAGGGACATACCGAGTATACAACTCCCATCATGGCATATGTAACATATTTTTCCGAAAACAAAACAGCAATAAATTACAATATCAATGCAATCCCAACGTTAAAAGAAGAAATCTTCGGAGCAATGAATGAAGCTCTGGATGAGAAGTGCTAAAGGTGCTCTGCAAATCTTTCTGATGAAGATATTTTGGAATATAAATCGTCGACACAATTAACTTGTATTCCGGAAGTGCTAAAATAAATAAGAAGTTCTTAATAGAAAGTCGTGATTTTGGAAGCAATAGGAAGAGTACATACAAAATGTTCAACTTCAGGAAATAAAAAAGTACAGAGCTTATGATTTTGGATATTGAGGACGACAGCGATCTGCATATTTCTTCGCTCTATCGTGGCGCAAGGGTAGGGGCATTCTTTTTCAAACTCAGATGGTGCTTCGTGGATTGAGAAGATGTGAGGTATGATACAGTTGGATATTTCGTCTTTACTGGCGTGGTTAACACCATACGGAAGTGAGTGTTGAAATGAATAGGCCTGAAAGTGCTGAAATTATTTGCAATGCTCACAAATATGTCTTATCCTCCATTTTACGTGAAAGGCCAAATAACTTGAATAGGTCATTGTCGGTAAATCTGCATCGTTTGGTCAACAAAACATCCTTTTTTCCTGTTAGAATTAAGAATGACACTCGCTGCAGTTGCAAAGTGTCTCTTCTCCTGAAACTTTATACAAAATGGCGGCTGAAGAATGTATCCCTTAGTTCATAAACCAAACTACCTCTTTGCTGATATTGCTTCTGTGTTTCTTTAGCCCTCCACTTCTATAATGTTTGTACAACATTTACTATTCCAAAGTGTCTATTTTCTTTAGCATATATTTCCAAAATGCCTCTTCTCCTATGTAATGTTACAGATCGTTCCTTGTTTAACATGCTATACCTTTTAAGCAAATTATTACTATCTTGATAGATAGAGTTCATTCAATATCTATGATCTAATCCTATATAATAAGTAGACGATCTGTTTGTCTGTCCGTCTTTAATACCGCTCAGTCCCTTGAAACTCAACAGAAGTTCGTTCTTCAAATTTTGCAGAGCGAATCCCCAGGGTAAAATACAGGTCAAGTTCGAATTTCAGCAAGATCATATTACGCAATCATTACCTTTTACTCTAAGAACTAATTTTTTAATTAATTTTTTCCCCTATGAAAAGTTTTGCATTAATGCATAGAGAATATTGCATAGAGATATGAAGGTAATGAAATATCATTTTTGTTTTCTTTAAATGTCTCGCTTCAATGTTGAGTTAATTAAGTGCGGCCTTAGTGGCTCAGTGAAAAGAGCGATTCCAAGTGAGGCCGCAGTGGCTCAGTGGATAGAACTATATCAAGTGGGGCCTTAGTGGCTCAGTTGAGAGCGATTACAAGTGGAGCCTTAGTGGCTCAGTGGATAGAACTATGTTGAGTGGGGCCGCAGTGGCCAAGTGAATAGAGAAATATTAAATGAGACCGGAGTTGCTTCAATGTTGAGTTAATTACACATAATTTAATTATTACCTACATATATAACTATGCAATATTTTTTTAGTCTTTGTGTGATAGCAAAACTTTCAACATGGTAACTGTTCTAGCCCCTTGAAAAGGGGGGGGGGGGGAATCACGGGCTGTGTCCCCTAGTAACTAATACTCATGCGAGAATGGATTTAAAAGGCATTTAGGTTGTAATGTATTCTTTCATATGTTTTTCTTTTACTATCCACAAGTTTTGCTAAATAGACAAAAGACGTTTCGAAATTGGCCATCACTCTGATATTTTATATGACTGGGGTCACAATGAGGAATCGTAACTCATAAACCTTTCGTAGGTAAGTAATGGGTCTTAATTTTCGAGGAAATATTCGTGCATTTCTTTCAGCATGCGTTCGACCTTTCTATCGAGTAACGTCATTTTCGCACGAAGCTGACGTTCATGCATGAAATGAGAACATAGCTGAATCAAGTGGAGCCAACTGCCCTACCAGAGGGCCAGATCTGTCTATCCTGCCAATATGGTTAATGGGTGTTGGCGTGTACTGGAAATACCTCAACTCCATGGTATAGTGTCTGCTACACCATCCCTTTTCCCATTTTTCACTTGGGAACGGGGATAAAACTATAGATATCAGCCGGCATGGCTCTTGGGTTGATAAAAGGGTTGGAGGGGGTGGGGATTGTGACCAACTGTCGAACCAGCTCGCGGAAGGACACTCGGTTATGTGCATAAATGCAAAATAAACTCAAAGAGACCCAACGCCCGGACGTGCCCATTTGCAGGTTTGCACTTGGGGCGCGGATCGGGCGGCAGTGGGCTGCCGGTTGCGGATCGGAAGAACCAATTTGCCGTTTAGCGCGTCCGTGAGCAGACCCCGTGTGGAATTAACGTCGGCAAACAAGGCGGGTGTGCTCGCGCGTGCGATGGCAACGGCTCCAACCATCCACCCACTCACAGCACTGTCCGCCGGCCCCGCTGACAGCCTGACACCCAAGGGAAGGCAGACTCCCTGCTCCGCCGCCCGACCGGCCATATCTGGCGAGCCATTGTTGTCGTGGACCCGCGGCGCCGCGGTAACGAGATAGCGCCGCCCGGCGTGGACGGAAGCGTCGAACAAACCCCCCTCGCACCTCGTCGCTCAATCAGCCACGGTTACCCTCGGCGGCAACCAGAGGAACTAACGAGCCCTCTAGCGCCGCGTACGACCCATCACCAGCGACTCGCTAAAGTGGTATTCCCCTCTTTCCACCTCCGGCGTCGAACAAATCCCGATATCGGTGATGAAACAGCGTTAACGAAGTATAATTCCAATCGGATACTATTTCTCTCTTTCTTGTTTCCATGTACGATCATCGAGCAGAAAAAAAATATAATACCGGAGGCAAAAATAATTACGTTCTTTGTGGAATTTTGATACGATGGTAGGGAAATTGAAAAATTCATAACGGATTATAGATACGTTATCAACTAGGGATATGCAATCCTCTGCCTACTTACATTTTCTATTCCACACGACTAAGCAAAATTCTGCTTCATATTCCGAAAGCACTTCGCTATAATTCAAATTTCTCAGTCGTGTGAATTTTTTTTTAAAATATAGTTACAATTTTCTCCAAAGTCAGTAGGCCAAACCAGATTCGTTAAAGGACGGAATCTTAATTTAAAAAAAAAAATTGTAGTTTCATAAGTTTATTTACAATTACTAAAAACAAAATTCTTTCGACCCAAATTCTCACAATAAATTTATATCACTTGCTGTTTCCTAATTAATCCAATCAAAACAATTTACAATTACCTCAAAGACAGCAAAGTAAATTAATAGTTAAACATTAGTCCCAATTATACGTTCATTCAGTCCCACCTCAATTTAGTCCATGTCCTGCCAGTCCGCAATGTTCTAGACTTCTCCGAGCACCCTCGCCCACAGTAGCCTTCACTCGTCGGGTCTCACGCCCTGTTTCCATTTTCACCACGAACACATCGTCCGCCGTCGTCCCGCAATCTCCTGTCGTCCGTTTCTCACCGTACCTAACTTCGCTCCCGCACTCAGCCAGATTGCCTTCGCCAAAGACTGCCGACAGTCCAGCTGTAGCTTGTATTTGTAGGGTCGTAGGACATCACCCAGAAATCTCTCTAAATTCCGCGCTGCTCCTATGGTCCTAGAATATTCTTGCGCATTCTTTACACTTGTCGGCGTCTTCAGCAAGTGGGAGGAGAGGTTGTGACGCTGGGTGGCGTGACCGGGCGGACCACCTGAGGGAAGACGAGGCTCGAGGTGGGTCACCCTCATAGAGCCGGACCGCGTGTATCGGAAACTAGCGCCCGTGCGAGCTACAGCGCGTATTGGCTGTACACAGTAAAATGAGCACTTCTGATAGCCCTGCTTAAGATCTACTTGCATGCCTGTTGTGTGTTCTTCCGCCTTACGTAAAATTAACATTGTAATGGGCCTTATCAATTTATTCATGCGTCAGTCGAGTGAAACTGCGAAATTTTTAGAAAAGTATATATTATACAAATCTTCTAATTTTTACAACTTCGCTACAAAAAAAAAACAGAAAACAAAAGAAATAATTTAAGTTATTACAAATGGTTGCCTAGCACCTTTTATTTGACGTTAAGATATGGAACTATTTCCCTCCAACGTTACCAACTTTACTGGACGCATGTCACACAGTGCGCCCGTTAAAATAAATGAAGGCAATGACAGTGACGTTTTTCTAAGGTTGATTTCAATAATGCTCACTTTATCGTGAACAGCCTTAAATATATGTAACCGGTCTAAATAAAATGCCCAAAATAGTCAAAAATCAAAAATTTTATTGGTGTTTAGAATGCAGTTAATAGAAAGATACTTCATAATACGATGTGAGGGCTATGTTTAGAAACTTCATTTACTTTAAGGTTTCAATTACCAAAGCTCTTCATGACCTTGAGAGCCGACTTTCAGTGAACCAGTCGGTCGGTGCGCCACCGATCTGGGGTACGGGAGGCTCTGGATTCGAATCCCGGGTAAGACATGGGTGGTAATTTAAGTTAGGTTATAAGTTAGTCTGTAAGCCGTTCCCTGCTAAACTTTCCAGCTTAAAACCGGGGGACGTTAAAAAACCCTTTACAATTACGAAATAATTCATGAGCTTGAGCCAGAGGCTTGCAAAACATATATACAGGATGTGTTTGAAGAACAGCGACAAACTCCTGCTGTAAACGAAGTTAAATTAAGTTATAATTCTCGCAACATTGTTTTGAGTTATCAGGATCATTAAACCTAAGAGCAAACTCTCGTGGATAGGTACCCCCGGCCTTAAAATAACACGAGTGGCCAAAATCTTACTGCAGGCAAATTTTTTACCATCGTATGAACGATTATTGCTGCTATACTAATTATGGTTTATTCGCAGTTTCTTCATACTTCACATAATGTAGCCTATGACGTGTTTGGTTATTTCCTAAATGAGCTATGTATCGCAAGAGTATTATATTTCTCTTAATACATAATTACCTTATTTTTTTTGGCTAAATTGAACTTTTGGTTCAATTTCATTTATAAATTATAATGTTTAATTTATGATTTACACGAACAAAAACAGTGAGAAAACAGGTGTGTAGTAGCGCCTAGAAAGAAATATTTCTCAGTGCGCACGAATGCGTTGCGTCGTCTCTTCGGTGTATTTTTCTAGACTTTGCTAAGCTTTGTTTCCACGAGGCGGAGCAATATCCTGGAAGTAGAACTTTAGCAGGACTTTAGAAAACTTGTAAGTAATCGTGAATGAACAGTAAAAAAAAAAAAAAATGGCCCGCATGTTGCAACTGCCCAGGATGCACAGTTTTCGCGCAGAACGCACGCAAAGCTCCGGGTGCAGCGGTGTTCACGAAGTTAGCACAAAATTATGTAACGAACTGCGTTTGTAATGAATTAAGTACGGAATTGTGACATTGTTTTGAAAAAAAAAAAAACATCTTTAACTTGTTGTTTAAAACGAGAACAGGGAATCGGCGAAAACTTTGTCGAAAAGCCTCGCCGTGGAAAAACTTCATATAGAAATTACGTTGGGCAGTGTATTCTCCCCGTTATGAATTCCAGTCGTGGACCGTAAAAGCTCACGTCTGAAGTTGTGCCGGCGCGAGATAATATTACAGGAATATCGCGAGGGAAATCCCTCCCCCCCCCCCCAATTCCTCTTCGCAAGGAGTTCGTGTTCCGGTGAAAATGACATAACCCCTCCCTGCCAAGCCCCCTTGGCTCGTTACTCCCCTCACCCCAGCGTAGTTCTCAACCGTATTTCGGGAAGTTTTCTCCGTGCTCGGAGTTACCTTTCTCGTTCCGTGTTTTATTATTAACCCCCGTTTCATTAGTCCGTGTGTCAAGACTTCCCGCGCACCTGTAGCTTCCATGCCGATTAGCCCTGCGGTTGAACTGTAAGGGTGGCTTTCATTTCCTTTCCCCCTCAGAGTACCCTACCCTTCTTTTTACATGCGCTCGTTCCACCCTCGTCGATTCAGACCGCGCCATCCCTTTCCTTTCCCCTGCGTTTTCCTCCCCCTCAGCAGTTGATCCGGCAATGAAGAAAAAAAAAAGTGGCCAGGGGGTGAGGGTTAAGCGGGGGAAATGAATTTGCACCAGACCGCGTGCGACCAATAAAAAAAAAAAAACTTCCTTAACTAAGCGGGACGCTTTCAAAGTCCTTTTACTATAGAGGCAAGAGAATGGTCGACGCAATGGCGCGAAGACGACGGTATCTCCTCGACTTACATCATATGAAGATAGAGAGAAAAGGGCGTGAGGGGATTTTACTGTCGTTTTTATTCCCGCCTAATTCCTCATATCGGGACTGCAGGCACTTTGTTCCCCACCAGCGGTTTTAATTGCTATGGAAGAGCGGGAGGGGAAACTACGATCGGACGGTCGAGCGCATGGCCGCGTCAGCTATATTGTAGCAATAAAAGCTGCCGCCACACGTGAGACCAGCGTCATAAAAACTGGGGGGGGGGGGGGGGGAGGAGTTTTTTTTAAGGGCGTTCTTTGGCGTTACCCCGTCTCCGCGTGCCACTCTGTTGCAGTAACGACTGGATCCGCACGCTCTGGCAGACGAGGTTGCGGTCGCGACTTTGACAATAAATCCGGCGTCCAGTTGGAATGCACCCCTCTCGATTCGTGGCGGCTTCATTTGCACGAGGAACCTCATATGTTGTCGCTCGCTATGCATTTGTTTCAAGGACGTTCACAAGTATAAATTTTTCTATATCGTCTGGGTATATTCAACGTTTTGGGGTCACGGTGGCTGGGCGTTTAGACTTTTTTTTTTTTTTTTTTTTTTTTCATTTATTTCATTGTAACCCTACTTAGCAGTACAGCCATACAGGATGTTCAGTGCTACCATCACTACTACAATTGAACAAACAGTATATTAGTTATATAGATTCACAATATATTTTTGTGGGGGGGGGGGTGGAGGGGGAATTTACAGGGGACATGACCCCCCTCCCTAAATATAAACCCACACATTTTAAAACCTGAAATGGAATAACAACACAATTGTTTGAAACACTGATTTCATTTTATTAACTAAATATTCACCCTAAAACTGTGATGAAACAGTATACCCCTCCCCACTTCACATTCATTTTCTTCTCCCTCGTATAGAAAGTGTAGAAATTCACATGCAAAATGGGAAAATTATCGCCCCCCCCCCCCTTTTCCCCACCCCCTTGGGGCGCTGTGTCTGAGCGATTATCACGCTCGCCTCCCACCAGGGCGAACCGGATTCAATCCCCGGCCGGGTCACCGGACGTTTTCGCAAGTGGGAATCGTGCCGGACGATGCCGTTGGTCGGCGGATTTTCTTGCCTATCTCCAGTTTCCTCCGCCCCTTCATTCCGACGCCGCTCCATATTCACTTCAATAACCTCATCGGCTCTCAAGACCTCGCTGTTAAGACCTCGCTGTTAAGAGCCGCCCAAATCTCTTCACTCCCCACCCCCTGCCTCAAAAACTGGAAATGTAGTGTAGTCCTAGCTAGCAGCACCCTACCGTAAGAGAAAATATGGCGTATACTGCGCATACGAGATGCAGAGTAGCAATTCTCCATATTTCAACATACGGATTATTTTCTGCGCATAACAATGTCACAGTTTACGTGTATTAAATTTCGTAAGGGCGTTGAGATGGTTGTTTACTTCTTCTAACTTAGTTGTATATTGAAGTTGTTAAAAGTATTTTCTTCATGTAAAAGGGCGAGTATGCCGAAAATTAAGAATGTAAACAAACACGTTTATCAGATTCATCAGATTCTTGGTTTATGGGTTGTATGTAGCAGCGCCACAGTCGTGTTTCTCGACGTAACATCTACTGCTGCTAACACGCACGCCTAGCGCCTCATCGCTCCTACGCGCCAGGCGTGCAGTGTTTCCGGCGTAACGCTGTGCTGCGAATATTGGATCTGTAACGGTGGGATTTTATTACACGCGACGAAAGACCACATAGGCTAGCATAGGCAAGCTTTAAAAATGCGATATTTGACAATGTTTTCGAATTCTTTTCTCCAAGGATACACTTAATACAAGTAAAAAAAAAAAATGAGGGCATAAATATTTTTTTTTGCCATTTCTGACTAAAAGTTGCATTTGCAGAACATTTATTTACCGATATACGCGTATTCGCGCGAACAACTATTTCACAGAAAATGCGGGAGTTCATACCACTCTTAATGACTGGGTCTTGAGAACTGACGCGGGTGAAGCGAGGTGAGTATGGAGCCGAGCTCGAATGCAAAGGTGCGGGGAACAGGAGATCTCTGAGGAAACCCTTAGCCCAGCACCCAGCACGACCACCACGTACGAAAACACACGATCCTCCGCCGGGAATCGAACCCAGTACAGAATGAGCGCGCTAGGCTTTTGAATGCGCGCAGTTATAGGCTATTTACGGTAAAGTGAGCACTTTTTATGACCCTGCTAAATTTTTTCTTTCAAATTTCAACCTTTCCGCCACTTTTTAAAGTAAACAAGTATACGTTTTAAAGTAAATTTGACTAGAGACCTGCATATTTCGCGTTATTATATTGATACAAGCTAGACGTCATTGCCCTATAAGTTTCTGAGCACGACCCGTGATTTCGTTGGCTGATGGCTTCTATAAGAGGTCATGTGCCTGTGTAACTGTGTTACTGGCGATTGGCCACTCTGACATTGAACTGTTACTATTGGTTAAGAGTCTTTCACGTCGTGCTACAAATGCTCTCAGCCATTGAGGAACTTCAGTAGCACGCATAACACCTTGGAGTTTAGTCTGCTTCAGAAAAATTAAACGCGAATTTTGCAGGTCTCTAAATATGACTAATAAACACAGTATACACATTTCATCACTCGAAAAGTTAACGTCTCAGACTGCAATAAAAAATATTTGTTAAGGGCTAATGCCTTTTGGGAGGGTCTTCAATAGTGCTCCCTTTACCGTGAGCAGCCTATAACAGTGAGCCGTGTATAGGAGAGAGGATGCTTAGCGTGGGTGGAGGGAGGGGTATTAGGGACGCCGCGCCGACGTGGCGTACAGGTGGCGCAGTCAGGCGCCGCGGCAGATGGTCCCTCTACCTCGGGGCCGCGAGCCGATGTGCTATCACCGCCAACCGGCGCCCTAGAACCTATCACGCCGCGCCAAATCCAATTTGATGTCTCAACGTGCGACTGGCAGCCGGCAAATTGGAGTAAAGCGAACTCTTTGAAATTATATTTCAGTTTCCAGGCGCTCTCCGCGGGTCGCGCTGCAAGATGCGAGGTGCCAGTGTGGGACGACGAGGCTGAGTGGTGCAGAGAGAGAGAGAGAGAGAGAGAGTGAGAGAGGAGGGGAGGGGGTTGAAAATCCTCGGAGGCAGCTCTCGAAACATTGCCACTCTAACATCCCCTTGGTAATGAGATTGTCGAGAGGGGGTGTTGGGGACGAAGGGGATGCGCCAGTTCCCGAGGCAAGTAGAGCGTGGTTCGTGACCTTTTATTTTTCTCGCGCCTCGGGAGATGGGTTTTTGCTCCTGGAACTAGATGGCCACCGGAAAACACACGTCTTGGCGCAAACGACAGGTTTCATTCTGAATCCGGCACAACTTGTGCTTCTCTGAAAACTCCGTACCACTGCTGATACTTTGGTGACCTACCTTCCTGCTTCCATACGGATAGCGTTGATTTGACGGGAGACATTACGCATAGGTCACGTCATACACGATCGTAGAATAAAGATGAGGTAGACCGATCTCGCTAGCTGCGCACAACCAAACTCCGTGTCCCAACCTTGAACTGCTTTTCTGCCAACACATCTAGCGAAAATGGCGTGATAAGGATTTGAGGTTAGAAAATTGGTTTGTAAATAAATGGTTTGCGATGTTTGTTTACTTCCTCTAACAAATTTGTATTGCAGTTTGATTAAATTCAAACTGTTAAAAAGTACTTTATTCAGATAATAGTGCTTGTCATTTTAAAATTAAGATGTCAACAAACACTTTTATCACTGTTGACCATGTGACTTTGATATTTGTGCAGGATTGGGGTAGGTCAATGTTGGATACGTGCGCAGAAGACGAATAAGCGGTCTACCTCATCTTTAATCTATGTCCACGATGACGTGACCCGAGTACAACACATTACGTCAAATAAACGTAGAAGCAGAGTGGCGCATTCCCTTGAATATCCCTACTTTAAATACATCTTCATAATTTACAGTTTCTCTGTGACCATCATAAATCATAAAATGCCTTTATAGGCTGTTCACTATAAAGTGGGCACTTAAGGCCCTCCCAACAGGCATTAACCACTAATAAATATGTTTTATTGCAGCCTCAGACATTAAGTTTTGAGTTTGGTGAAAGTATACACCGTATTTATTAGTCATATGACAATGCTGATATTAATAAATGGCTTAAAAGAAAAATTTGAAAGGGCCTTAAAAAGTGTTCACTTTACCGTGAACGGCCTATACACAGAAGTGCCTGGAAAATTTCTTGTGCCTGTGTATGTCAGAAAGTCGTGTTTTACTGCAGAGGAATATAAGAAGTTCTGCGGAAATGTATATTTGCAAGGGCAGTATTATTTTCATGGAGGATTACAAATTTCCCCAATAGCCTTTCTATTTTATTTATTTCGTGCCAGCCAAGACTGGTTTTATTCCCTAATGCAAATAGGTATTCAGGACAAAATGCAAAAATCTAGATATTTATGATGGAATTCACAAGAGTCATTCGAAAGTCCTTTTGCTATATGCTTTGTATACAAATTCAAGAACGCTGCCCCGTAAAGTAATAAAACTTATGTAAGTCAATTATATTTTTAATTTTGCACATGTTTATTTGCGTGGAGAAAAAACCACGTGGCTAAAATAGTTCCATATCACAGCAAATATAAAAAAAGTAGAAATTATTTTGTGTTCTGAAAAAAAAATTGAAAATTTTAGTAGAATAGTGTTGTGCGCAACTATGTAAACAACAATGATTAAATTTTACTCTCCAGTAGCATTAATTAAGTTCGTTAAGGGGCTAGTTGGTCTCTAAGAAGAACCGCGTGTTCGTTCTGCTGTAGGAACTAGGTGTATGCAGCAGGTTGAATAATAATCATGACAGTTTTGGTGATAGTGCTGCATAAGTTTACAATATTTAAATTGCACAAACAACTCATTTGATTGTCAACAGTGATTTTATGGGCACAGCGTTTCGTTCCTTCAGCCATATTTTAGTTTTTTTTTTTTCTCGGAGTTCATAAACTCTACATTTTTTTTCAGACAACAAAGTTTTTTCTCTGCCCAGCATTTGAAGATTGCTATAAATCGGAGGAAGTTTTGGCTATTACAATATTTATTTTTGACCAATACAAAAAGGAATTGAAGCTTATGGAAAAGTAGAAACAGGAGAAGAGTAGAAATAATACCACTACAGCCAACTAAAAAACATTGAAATATTCACTGAACATTTAATTTTACACACTGAGATATATAAACTTCTAAAAACCATAATCTGTTAATAAAAACATCTTTCTGGCTTAAGAGGCTGTTTTCATACTGTTCTACTTTGATTTATATTGTGATCAAACCGTACTTGTTAAGCTTGGGATGGTCTCATGATGGTAGAGCAAGTCGGGTAGATTAATATAAAGAGCTATTGGTTACTGTATGCTTATATAATTAAACATCTGGATATTACAAAAAAATACTGAATGGTCGGGGGAGCATTGTTAAGTTAACTTCATCAGCTACCTTACGAAGAGCCACGTTAGTCTATTGCACTGTCCCACCTTGAGAAGTAGCTGAAGGCTGTTAAAATATGACTGGTCACGGCGGTCGGCATAGCAGGCGTCTTGAGACGTCCATCTCGACCGGCGTCACATTGAGAGAGACGCCTGCCACCGCTCTGCATTGCCTTCGTATCAGCGTCGCAGAACTCAACATGACACGTGATTCCCTGGCTGATTACAGCTCGCGTGTGATTGAGTGTCCAGGCAGGCCGTCGAATTATGGTCTGTTCACTTCGTAACAATACGAAATGCAACCAGGTTATTTTGAATCCCGAGTATCTCTTTGCGTGATTCTTAAAATATCACTGATTTGACCATCAAGTCTAGCGATCAGGGCTGTCGTATGACCATGGATCTATAAGAGGAATAGTCACGATGAAAGGATGTCTTTGTATTCACATATCGTTTAACTCAAATATTGTCTATAGCTCATACTGAATGAAAAAAAAACAGAGGTAAACAACACCACAAAAATTAGGAAAACCATGCAAAACATGCGGGAATTCTTTACTTTTTTGCCTCGTTTCTAGACAAGCTGTCGTTGTTTCGTCTTGTTCCCTTTCTGACTGGATCGTAATTACATGATCCTGATATTTATGGGTTACTAGTTTTGTTTTCTTTATTATTTTTGTGTTGATAAGGTTTTTCCCCGTGTACCTTTGACTTGTGGCATGCCGAACATCAGGGCGGTTGGAATTCGGCTTCCTGATGTATATTTATTTCATTTTCACTTAATTTTTTTTTTTTTAATATTTTGATATCATTAGGTTTTGGTTGATTTATGACTGTTGAGTTAATAATATTCGAGTTTCTATTCGATCACTGCCTTCAAGTAGAGGATTTAATTTATAATATTTCGTGTTCATACGGAATTATTTGATTAGTTAAAAATATATTCTCCGTATGTCGTGTAATATTTCATTTGGCTCTGTTGTGTTAGTCACCATAGGAAACAAACATAGTCCATAAAATATAAATTTAATATTATTACAGCATTGCTATTAAAGTTGAAAACTTCAAATGCCTTTCCTACCTCGATTTGTTTTCTACATTTCCAAACGCAAGATGAAAATATCAATTTTAAAGTATCCTGATGTCTTGAGTTCTTCAACTTAGATGCCATATTCCTTGGAAATTATAAATTCAAATTTCTTTAAAATGATTTTCAGCCTCATAAACAGTGACGTTCATCTTATGGTTTTTAATGTTATTTGATTAGACTGTTTCGTGTTAAGAGGCGAGAAAGCTGAAGGGAATTATTGGTAGGTTTTCGAATAGATTAACGGCCAAAACGAATCTTGTTCCGCAGTTCTATGAATATTTCCATCGAACATATGAAACTTAACGTAGAATTTAGTGCACGGCAATCGTACACCACTAATGCGAAATCGAATCCGTGATCGGTGCCATTAGGGTTTATCACTGAGTTCATTTTAGATCGTTCTGATACTCTTTGTGAGTTGAAATACCGATAGAGCAAAAGTTTGTTCACAGTGTAAGACGTGCCTGCCAATTTAAATGTAATTATGTATTATTATTTTTGTCCGCACAAATTTCGGATCATTTGTATAGCTCAAAACAACGCCTTGGTGATCTCAACGGGACGCAGTTGGTAAATAGATCTACTGCAGCATATGAAAAGATGTAGAATCTGAAGAAATAGGCCGTCTGAAATATTATCCTATAGATGCGTAAATAATGAATTAAATATGTTTACAATTTACATTTCCGGTGGGAAAGTTTACTTCGAAAGGCTGGGTTCCCGTACGAACAGATTTCTCGGCAGCACCATATGTTTGAAGTCATTTTACGTTTAGTTGGAGTGAAGAGAAGAGATTTGGCGGCTCTTAACAGCGAAGTCTTGAGAGCCGATGAAGGTGATTGAAGTGAATATGGAGCGGCGCCGAAATGAAGTGGCGAGGGAAACGGGAATCACCGAGAAAATCGTCCGGCACAATTCCCCCGGGGATTGAGCCCGATTCCCCTTGGTGGGAGACGAGCATGCTAATCGCTCAGCCACCGTGGCCACCGTTTAGTTGGATATTTGAAGCCAGCTGAAATAGTTGGATAGTATTTCAAATTATTTTTTTGACCTGTGTTTAGTAAAGGGGTACGACTACAAAAATTTTGTAAGAGGGGTTAGCTCTAGGGTTCGTTGCCAGCTCGCACGCATTAAAACCTGTTTACAGGCTTTGTTCGGATAGCAGTTTTATACGCAGCTACACGCCGTATACAGCCGAGCTCACACGATGTTCATCGCCCCCGTTAGCTTTTACGCCTCTGTGGGGGGGTCTCGTATCAGTCGTGTTGGAATGGGTTATACGAGGGAGATAGCCTTTTAGTAGGCTATGATGATGTAACAGCCCCGCTTCTATTAACTGGCGAAATAAAATTCTCTCTTTTGCAATTTGAAAGGTTTCTTTTATTTGATCGTACCCCGTACGGCCCTGCTCATTAAAACGAACAGAAAAAATAACAGTGATTGGTAGCGGATCGTATACCAGATAGCGATCCTGCTATTATTTTTCCCAATGCTTTGCGTGTGTTATTGCCGTGTTTCGTTCGTATTTTGCTATTGCGGTAATATTAAAGCGCTACGATTGCGTTTTCTTGAAGCTATAGCCTGAGTTTGCGGTTGGAAAAGTAGTGCCCTCCACAAAAATATACGACTTAATAAATGGTTAATAATGCGTTTTTTTTTCTCTCTCATTGTGCGTGGTAACGGCAGGGTTAACGCGTTTTAGCAACGAGCGAAGCTAACCTGTCTGGTCCCTCCGGCAGGCATTTATAATTCATTTCCCTAAGGAAATTGATCACGCGTCGACAAGCTACCTTCCGGGCATCTAAGCCGGATACGCTGTCCGGGATGATCTGCACACATCATGAAACGCCTATCTCTTGTGGTAACAATTGTCCATGTAGATTAATATGTATGAAGTGAATTTAGCTCTAAAGACGTATATATACAATTAATGACGAAGACTAGCTGGAGGTATTTATTATGTAGGCTACTCAGGCCTAGTTCGTGAACCTTGACCCAGACACGAGGATCAAATGCCTCATCATATCTGTTATATGCCCAAGAAATTTAATTGTGGGCAGTATTATCATACAAAACATCCATCTGCGAGACCTCCAGCTGTGATACTATCATTTCATGGCACAGTGTTAAAACCCAAGTTATACAGTGCGTTCCTACCATACGTTAATGAAACTGCCGCAATTAGAGATATAGTCGTAATTTACAAATTGAACAATTTACGTTCTTTTTGGAAAACATTCGATGAACCCACGGTGGCATGGGGTGGCACAACTCTCAAATTGGAAATTACACATGATGTTTATATAACTTACCCATTGAGCTGGGAAGGTATACGCATCTGGAAATTAATACTGATAATGAGATACCCAAGAACTGTGACAAAGAACCTAATATGATATTAACCCACAAATATCTAGTTTTCTGCAGAAATAAGAAATCGGCAACCTCCGAAAATGATTATACGGATTGGAATCCACCTGAAGTGGGTCGCTGTACACTTAGTGATCTCTTTAGTAATTAACTCAACTTTCGTGACTTGGTTATTGTAAACGAAGTAATAGTTTGCTACTTTGCAAGAATATGTAGTGGCAAAGGAGAGGAAACAATATATTATTTATAATGTTTATCACGATTTAAAAATAAAATGGTACAAAAATGACAACGTGAATGCAGAAACGTCCGCTGACCTAACCTAGGCAATATTACTTCAGTTAAAAAGATGCCTCACAAAAAAAACAAGAAAACGGCAATTCTACACAACATGTTTGCAACAAAAAACACATACCCCTGACAATTTAACTCGATTATAGTACGTGCAGTCTTCATGTGCCTTTGATAGCACATCTTGAAGTATTCTGGCCCTGATATCTCATGTAGACTGTGTTTAGGACACTCGGGGACCAATTTAAGAAGTTGTTAGGATATTTTTATACATTATTTACGTATGAGTAATGCTTGCGCAGGAATGGCGTTTATGAGAAGTTTTACTCCAGCGGGCGATTTCGTTTTCTCTGTTCCACTCGAAATTGTTACAGTTGTTTCGAAAAAATTATATTCAATTTATTCAATCCTAATTTCGGGCATCAGTATTATATTTTCATGCTGTATTTGTAGTTGCGTGTGTTACATATGAAGGCGATGTGATCGTTGACTGTTTGAGAATCTCATCTCTACCTCGTCTGTGATAAATCTATCGACCATCCGTAGTAACTTCGAGACTTCGAGCAATGCCCGGTTGCACCATTGTGTCCCGAGATCGGATCTAAGATCGACACAGAAAACTGTTGCACCATTCGAGTTCAGAACGGGACTGGAGATCGAGATGTGAAGGTCATTTCGAACCGCCGAAATTGGCAATTAGAAATCTCGATCCCAGATCAGAAGCCATCGTCAACAAATGTAGTTTGAAATTACGCAAACAGAACTACGTTCGATTGTTTTCTTGGGAAATTAAAACAACAATATACGTACTTGAATACTATTCGGTAAAATTCGTACAAAAATTATTCACTTAAACCAGATAAAAGATCACACATCTAGTTCTATCTATTATGAAAAATACGCCTAATTCCACGACGTCATATATTACGAACGAGTAGGAAAATTTGCCTCATACTTAATCTCGATCTCTCACTTTGGAACCAAGATCGAAGAATCTGAGATCCAGAATCATGAAATTTCGTTGGTGCAACACTTCTACATTAGAACCAAGATCAAAATGTATCCTAGTTCGGAACTAGGATCATTTGATCTCGGATCGGGGAAGATGTTGGTGCAACCGCGCATAAGTGGAGTCCTTTAGCGATGGAAATGTTCCAGACATTCTTCAGGTAGGATTATACATTTTTCAGCACGACTTTAATAAATCACTGTTAAATAATATGTATGGCCAATTTGGGGATAGAGAAGATTTGTTTTTATTGAAGCTGTTACGTCTGCGATTGCCCTGGCGGTAGCATAGCGTTGTAGCGCGGACCCTGAATTCACGCTATATATTCGAATGCAATGACACAGCTACCCTCGTGCTAGCCGACTCCACGCCAGTCGGACTATCTGTTGATTGAATTTTCAAATGTAATTGCTGCGCACCTAATTTGATTGAGTTTTTGCGCAGTCGTTCGCGAGATTAATCTGAAACGCCAGGAAGCGCGGGCAGGAAATTGCAATTCACCCTGTTCCCCTGCAACAGTTCTTCCTTTTTTGTATTTTGCTTTTTCACTGAGAGTGCCGTAAACTTGATTTTTTTTTTTTTTTTGCAATGAGAAAGAAGTGGACGTGTGAAATATTGATTGAAAATTTCCTCGCGGTAGTCAATGAAATTAAATTCTGACAAGCATTCGTTGATAACTTTGCGTATTTGCAATATTTCGCGTAGAGACGAAAACATGGAGAGATATAATTATATTACTAGCAAAACAAGTATTGAGTAAAATGTGTTCGGGGCTGTAGCTGATGAAATTATGCGAGTTGAGGCATCGGCTAAGTACATAGTTACAAACGCACAGAGTGAATTTCTGTATAATATAGTGCATCTGCAGCTACTTCTTTGTGTTCATAGGCTGTTCACGGTAAAGAGAACACTTCTGAAATTAACCTAAGAAAAAATTCACTGCTCCTAACTCCATACATTTTAACGGGCACACTGAGTGACATGCGCCCAGTACAGTTGGCAAGGATTGAGGAAAAGTAGTTTCATATCTTAACATCGAACAAAGAGTGTTAGGTAACCATTTGGGACAACTGAAATTATTTCTTTCGCTTTCTGTTTTTCTTTTTTTTAATACATCGAAGTGTAAAAATGAGCACATCTGTGATATATTTACTTTACTAATAATTTAACAGTTCCACGTGTCCGACGAATTAATAAAGCAATGAGGCCCCTGGCAACGTTAATTTTACGTAAGGCGGAAGACTACACAACGTATATATTATGCAGGACTTTCAAAAGTGCTCATTTTACCGTGGACAGCACATACGCTACTTGTTATTTTGCACGTCGGTTTTCGAAATTCCCCAAAAACACTAAAAAAAATTCAAACTCTGTCAGAGACACTTAAGTTCAGTTTTTGAAAAACCGCGTAGTCCCGCTATTTTGCTTAGGACAACAACGATAACAATGCAGTTATGATAGGTTTTTGAGTTTTTTTTAAATCGTATGCCTATCATTATTCTTAAAGTGCCGGACATCATGCCGAACACATTGTACCAGCCTCTTTAAATATCTGATTAGATCGCTGTGAGTTGGGGACACATCCCATCACACACTAATATGCTAGATTCGTTACATTACATTCGCTCACGAGGAAAACTTTAATGCTAGTAATTAAATGCAACACAAAGGCGGATCTCACAATTCATACTGGTGCTATTTAATGTTCTTGTGGTGTCTGTTCAAGTGATGTCTACTTACGCCGGAGTACGACACTGTTAAACAAAACAAGATTAGAGGCGATATTGTGTAGCGCTGTAACAAGCGGAACAAAACGGAGCGGGTATAATGTGCGTTACGGACGTAAAATTTGCGTGCATTCGTCGACGGCAGTGGTTGAAATTACTAAAGGCTGTTCACGATAAAGTGAGCACTTTTGAAATTAACCTAAAAAAAAATCACTGCCCCTGCCTGCATATATGTTAACGGGCGCAGCGGGTGACATTCGTCCAGTCAAGTTCGTACCGATGGCTGGAAAGTAGTTACATATCTTAACGTCAGATAAAAAGTGGTAGGTAACATTCTCTTTCTGTTTTTTTTTATGCATCGATGTGTAAAAGGTAGCACATTAGTAAAATATTCACTTTCATAATAATCTCGTAGTTTTACTCGACCGGCGTGTGAAGAATAAAGTGATGAGTCCCATGGCAATGTTACTTTAAGACGGAAGAATACACAATGTACATAGAAATTTGGAAATGCTCATTTTACCGGGAATAGCCTTTACTCGTCACTTACCAATCACTTACGACCTGCTTTGGACAAAGTTCGTATAAATATTGTATTTGAAGAAATGTGCCACGTTTAACATTTTCAGTTTCTAGAAACGTTTGAGGGCTTTAAGTGTTGCTAGCAGTTACAGTTGCCTGATGTTATTGTTTAATGTTCGAAGGAATAAGTTTAAAGCCCCTGTCACACTTTCAAACTTTCGCCTTCAACTGTATTATACAATAAAATTCGAAGACGAAAATACGGCTATCAAATTTTTCCTTCCAGCAAATTTTATCAAATCTATAATGCGTTTGAAAATATCACTCTGTCAATTTTTTTTACTGGGAGAATCTAATTTGAAATACAATTTAAAAATGATTTTCATAGTGAGATACTGCTTTAGTTTTTCCATGCAGTTCATTACAGGAAGAAATGTGAACAATGTTGTATTTTATTTTAGATTCTTTACTAAATTCAAATTGTATTTATCAGAGAAGTTTCCTGCACAAAGAAATTTAATGCCTCCGAATTCGTTATATTATGTGCACTATTCACTTAAAATAGCATTCTTGCCCAGACAGTTTTTACATAAATTAATTATCTCAATAACCTATTTTGTTTCCAGCAGTTGTTCGTTATTTTAATGTTTATCGATTTCCATTTTTGTCGTGCACGATCCTAATTAACAGAAACCATCAAACATCGAAGAAATTTTAGAACTGGCCCAATTTTCAAATGTTTGATGGAAACTGAAGCCATCCAATTTTTCACGCAAATATAGCGGCGTTTACGACGTTTCAGTAACGTCATAACTGTCCAACTTTATTTGGCCAAATGTATTGAAAGCAGTCTGATGGAAAACATTCGACAGTGTGACAGGGGCCTTAGTCATATGGATAACACAGTTGCGAAGAAAGCTTCGGGCATTCTACCGTGAAACCCGAAACTGTATGAAATACGAGACGTTCGCGTATTTCGTGTTTACGGAGCTCCGCCCCGTTTTTCGTCACTACGGATTTTCTTTTCCTCGTGGCATGTGTGCATTTCAGTACAATGTCCGTAAATACACGGACACTTTCAACAATGGTTTTACAATCTCGTCAGCATGGGAGTCCGTCTTGCTGCTGTCGCGGTGCAGGGTAGCTACACGTCATATTAACTCTTAACCTCACTACCTCGCGTCGGAAGTAAGGCATGGGTCACTGTGGACATCATCATGTGGTTTGTTATCGCAAGACTGACTGCCCGAGTGCAGAGTAGACAAACGCATGTTTTGAATAGCTGAGATCGTTTTGTTGAACTAATCTGGTGCAGTTTGTTGCTTCATGTAGATGGAAATGCGCTAACATGACTCACAATTTCTTCTCATGAGCGGAGTATGTGATTACCTATAAGCTATAAAAATTCACGTGTTAAATATTATGCATACATAAGATTTACTGCTTTCATAAAAGTTTTCGAGAAACTGTTGTTCTGACTCACTACCTTACGTATGAGAGAACTGATTAGTTTTTTTCCCCACTCTAACGTCAACCGCCTATGAATTTAACTTTTGTTGACCATAGTCTAAAAGATTTCCTAATGTGTAGTTTCCGTGCGCTAAAGTTTACTCAAGTAAGCTCGAGAATGATAATATACACAGGTCTTTACTCCTGATAAGCTGCTATAATGTAAATAATCGCACATCGAGAGTGGCACGATCCTTCGTCCCTACTAAGCCTGCAGCCTGTAAATCTTGATGTGGAATATCAATTTTTAATAATTACTTCTCAGTGGCTCAGATTTCAAAACCACGATGTTACTAGCCGCCCAAATCTCTCTACTATCTCGTTCTAAATGCAACAGTTTTAAAACTAAACTTTTAAACAAAAACTATTCTACATTACATTTCTTAAGGAAAGCCGGTAAGTCAGAAAATCTTAAAAACTTCTCTGTTCGATATTTTCACTCTAAAATTGAACATTAGAATTTAAATTTAAAAAAAATTTAAATATGAATACTTTTTTATGGAAAAAATTTTATCATGGCAATATTTTCAGCGAAAGTCAAGTTGAATAATTGTTTTTTAAAACAGTTATCTTTGAAATCGATGCATTGAGAAGGAATTTCTATAACTTGGATTGCTCGTTTATTACCCGGTGACTACAGGCTTAAAGACTGTCCACAATAAAGTGAGCACTTTTGAAATCAAGCTTAGAAAAAAGTCACTATTACTACCTGCATTCATTTTAGCGGCACGCTGAGTGGCATGCTCCCAGTAAAGTTGGTAATGAATGATTGAAAGTAGTTCCATATCTTAACGTCGAGTAAAAGTGTTAGGTAGCCATTTGTGATGATTTAAATTATTTCTTTCCCTTTCCGTTATTTTAATGCATAGAAGTGTGAAAATGGGTATATTTTGAAAATATTTCCTTTTGCAATAATTTTACAGTTTCACTTGACCGGCGCATGAGTAAAGTGCTGAGGCCCGTGGCATTGTTAATATTACATAAGGCGGAAGAACACACAACGTGAATACAAGTAGATCTTAAGCAGGGTTTTCAAAAGTGCTCGTTTTACCGTAAACAGCCTATAGTAGGCAAGACACGTTGTTAAGCAACACGTTTGACTGAAGAATGAAGTGATTGCTCCAGTGGCTGTTGGTCGGACGATCGTTATCGGATCACGCGGTGCGAACTGCGGCAGATGAGTACGGGGTGATGAAAGGTTGACCTTTGCATGCGGGTCGCAGGGCACTTTGACCTCTGTGACCACGTCGTTCGTGGAGTGACAGAGGCGAGCGAGCTCGCAGTGGTTTTCCGCTGGGCTGCGTTCAGTTCAGGCCAGGCCGCCGGCACGCCGGGGTAGATAAAATCGCACCGAATCGTATAGCTTTCCGCGTGGCGCCTTTGTTTGCCTCGGCTCCACAATCGACAGACAGGGGAGAGAGAGAGAGAGAGAGAGAGAGAGAGAGAGAGAGAGAGAGAGAGAGAGAGAGAGAGGAGAGAAAAAAGAAACGTTGGACGACTGGACATCCAGCGCGACGAAACAGTATCGTTTACCCATACCGTGGTTTACTGGGGTTGAGACGGAACAATATTAATTCCGTATGCAACTAATATAACTTGTATGTGTTCTTCAGCACTCAGAATCGCGATACAAGAGTTTGTTCTTGCTGTGAACAAAGTACAGTGCGTTACATCTAAACATCACTGAGAATTCACGTTGAAAGAATTAAGAAAATTATGTTTATCCACCAGAATGTGAACAAAGCTAACAACATGCATAATTTTCTGGCAGAACTCTGAATTTTCCGTCTAATGGAATACGTATGATATTGAACATAAATGTTGTTACGGATATGACTTGAGGTCACATCCGCACACAATGAGAATGCTACTCCTTTACTTGTTAAATAATTCCTGCATGCATTAAGGGGCTGTAGCAATCCAAATTAGGTACCTTTAAAGAATGATTCAACCAACCGTATATGAGAGGGTTTACCACACCATCAATGATTTACACCACCTACAAAATATCTCTATTACTTTTTAGCCTCTTACAAAAACTGACCAACTAATCCTGATTCTTTACAATATATTTCTTTAATGAAGTCTCATAATAGGGATACGGTCATCATTGCCGAATTATTTGCCGAGCTCTTATGTTCGCGGAGGTAATTGTTCTCGGATAGTCCCAGCTATCAAAAACCGACCTACCACTGGAATATTTCAGTGCGATATCGTTGAGCCCACACCGCGGAGAATGCTACCCTGGACTCCCTCTCGGAGATGGTCCCTTTAGGATGCTGGCTCCAGGAAGCGGTCCTCGCCAAGACCCACGTCCCTGGTCCTCGAAGTCTGTCAGCGCAGCGACGCCCTGCGCCTGCGGTGACCCAGTGCGGAAGGTGGCAGGAACAGCAGCGACCCCTGCCTTACATCCTGGCCTCCTTTAATATCTCTCTAGGTCGGCCCCCTCCCTCTCTGCCTCTCCTGTCACGGTGCCCTCGTGACGCCGGTATGGTGCCCGTCCCACATATTGGCCAAGCGGCACCATAACAATGTAGTTCGTTCTACTACATGTGATAGACGACACAGCAATTTCTCTTTTCAAAAAACAATCGCTGAGCCTGCTAATGGAAAAGCTCAGGCACATCTTGTAAACAGACTTATCTAGAGAAATAAGTCACTAAATTTCAAATGGCTTCCCAGCAACAGTGTCGATTAATTTATATTGAATATTTTTTTGGATTTCGTTCAACATATCTAAAAACTGTCTTTTTATTATAATTGTTCAAAACGACTTACCGATGCTTGTTAAGATCAGGAAAATTCATTTAATACCCATACAACTTATGGTGGAAGAATTGTCTTACCTGTGTATACGCAGACCGATGTTTGTACATCGTGCAGAAGAAACTGATGTGAGGTTAACGCACTCTGCAGACATTGGTCTGAACTGAGTAAGTTAAAGTAATAATGATTAGATTGTAATAAGTGATGATTTTATTAGCAGTTAATCTATGACCCGCGCCCTCTTAACGCGGCTGTCCATTGCCGTGTGAAAATGTATGCTATGACATTCTAAAATGATTGTAGGGGAATCTCGGCCGTCTTTCACGTTACCGCTTTGAAACAAATACACTCTGCCCATCTTCGCCTAAGCCATATTTCTATTACTTTCCTGTAAACATTTTAATGTGATGAAAATTGCTGGTAAATTAAAATGCATAGTCTCAACAATGCCGCAAAATCTTATTTATCTACTGCTGCTTTTACTTTTGTAGCATAGCTGTTCTCTTCAAAGGGCACACTCTTGTTTGTATTCTGTAATTTGACTTGTCTAATATCCTTGCACAACTATGCATTGGAAAAAAAATATCTTACGGACGCAATAAAGCAAACAAACAAACAAAGTGATATCGTGAAAGGTAGCTAACAAATGAATTAAAACATTCAACATATAAACCATATATTTCCTTCCGCCGATGCAGCACTGAAACAAAATATGCAGAGTACAGCTGCGGCGAGATTTTAAATAATGGCGGCTAGACGTTGTTAAGGTTATACTTACAGGATGAATCGCCCGCGCCGATTTCTCAGTATCCGTGCAACCCCCACACAAAGTTACCCATCTAACAAAACATTGCTCGTGGTAGAACACCGCGTGCGCGTTGATTAGTTGTCTGTGCAGCAAGTGGTGAACGGATTGTGTCATATCAGCAATGCGTTGGGAAGCAGTCACTTTTCAAAGAATGCGCGTCTGTTTATCGTGTTGAAACAGATTATTGCGATGTTTACTGGATACGTTGGTACGTGGCGATGGCGTCTTTAGTAACACACATTTGCCTCGCTTAGAGTCGTTGTGTTTCTTCGTGTGACGTAAAAATACAGCCGCCGCTAACTGTATTGACGAAACGTAGTCAACGCGCACGTGCTGTTTCGTAGTGAATCTTTATTTGCGCGCCGCTGATTGGTGCAGGCAGACAACGGCGTCGAATGTTCAGCTAACAGACGAGGCGCCGTAACGAGTACGTACCCGGCACGAGACTCTGCTACACAAGAGACAATTATTTTACAGCGGAGGAGATGTTTTGTTAGATTGGTAGTACTGTGTATGGGTTGCATAAATGCGGAAAAATTGGCGCAGGCGACACATCCGGTATATAAATATACTAACTGATCCCGGCGAACGGTGTTCCGCCTCTTTCACGTTCTATTTTTCTTTCTCAATGCGTCCTCTCTATTACGTCTGATACGTCGACCGATGTTTGACCGTGGTATCGCTGGCATTTTTCTCTTTTAGATCAGCAAACATTTCCTGCAAGTATGAGCAAAATCGGCCCATAAATATAGAAGTTAGACTCCAGCGCCACCTGTCGGAATTAAATATAAACAAAAACCTTGCTCGCCATCTCAATAACATATGGTGTGAATATGGTCTCAATTGGTCCAGTGGTTTGTCAGTGGTGATGCGGTTTAGTCACGCACAATGGATTTTATATATAAAGATTTGGGAAGATCAAAGTTAAAACGTTTGGCCACCAGGTAAGCGTTAGTGTCGGTAATTTACGTGCCAGATTTTCTCTATTTTATATATTAGAAAACAGGATAATTGTAATAATAATAATAATAATAATAAGATATAAAATAACTTGGCAACTAAGTAAAATATTTCTCTTTTATAATTCCAATAGTTACCTTTTAGAACACTGCGCATGTAGCGACGGAAGATTTCCCTATGCCGAACTCTCTCGTAATCACTTTCCGTTCCGAGCCTGTAGTGTAAATAACCTTAAGGGTCTTATGTACCTGCGCGTTGAAGGTCAAGAAGCGAGGGAGCGATACGGGCGACACTAATACGCACGCCTAGCGCCTCATCGCTCCTACGCGCAAGGCGTGCAGTGTTTCCGTCGTAACGCTTTACTGCGTAAACTAGAGCTGTAACTGTGGAGTTTTATTACACGCGATGAAAGTACACAGATCAAACTCCCTGCGTGTATCGTACTTTTTTCTCTTGCCGCATAAAGAAACTTCATAGGCAAGCTTTAAAAATGCGATATTTGACCACTATCAGGTTTTTTCTCCATTAATACAGTTAATATGATAAAAGTAAAAAGATGGCGATGCAGACAATAGTTTTTTTAATCCTCTCCGGCAAAACTTGGTATTTCCAGAACATTTCTTTACCGAGACGACGATATCCCAGAAAACTTTTCAGTACAGGTCCCCTAACGTAGTGGGGGCGATGACCTCGTGGCAGGGGCTTCCATATTTGGGGCTGGTCTGGCCGTGTCACGAGCGGGCCTGGCTTCAGCCGCCCACTCATAGCCACGTTCTCCTCCTGCTGTACCGCTCTTCGAGCGATTCTCGCAAGGATAACTGCCCCTCGCGCACGCAACATTCACACTCTAAATCTGAATCGGTGATAATTTCACTGCATCAATCTTTCAAAAGTAACTTAGAGATTCAATAGTCGCTTCAGTGAATTTAACCGACGAATCGGTGAAAAAATGCCAGATTTCCTTCACTTATTCAGTGACATTTTCCACTGATTAGTCTTTTTTTCCCCCCTGTGGTTATTTTTGACTGATGGAGCAGTTAAACAGCGTGTTAAAATGGCCGTCAAACAACTTTTAAAAAGGGCCGTGGAACAAACTTTGTATCGAGTGAAATAGCAACGAATAAACTAATAAAACCAATACAAAATACTTTCTAAAATGTGTTTCGTCTTTCAAAACAGCATTTTACGAGGTAACATGAACATTCAGCCTTTCATTCCGTTCTTACTTCTTTTATTTCGTTTTCATCTAATCACCACAGCGCTCTGTTTGAAGGATTAGACTGCATATAATCTGGTAAAGAGAGTGTACTCATATATGCTATTCGTTTTAACAATCCTAACGGTACCGATTAGAAAAACGAAAAGTAAGGCCATACAATTTAAATTTTCACGATTTCGTTAATAAATACGACATATATTTTACTCTTAATGTTTCAACTTGTCTTGGTAGCGCACATGGTGAAGTAATCGGCTTCAAATCGAAAAGGGGAGGGTATGCGAGTTCAGTCCCGGCCAACTCCGAAAGCTTGTTTCGTTTTTTAAATTACGGCTAATTGTGCAATATAAATAGTAAACTATCGTGAATATATTTATTTCACGTAATTATTTGGCTGAATTCAATAAAAAACAATACTAAATTCGCCACTGCGGTCGGGCGTCACTTATTAAATCAGTGAGATTTTTCACTTATTCGAGTAGTTGAATTTCACTGCGAATCAGTGCTTTTATACTGATTCGAATGTAGAGCGCACATGATACGAGCACGCAGATAAGAGCAGCTAGGCAAGTAGGTATAGGCTATTCGCGGTTTCTTCACACTTGTTGAATCAAACCTTTGAAAAATCACCCCATGTACGACATGCTTGGGTCCTTACCTAAATTTAATATTCCATAATCGTCTAATACTTCTGTTAACTCGAAAGTATTTTATTTTTGGTTAAAATGTATATATACGTAAATTTCACGTATAAATTTTGTATTTAAACACGTATTCATTTTGTATTTAATAGAAATGACTAAAAACCGGGAGAAAATAAGTGTTGGTAATGCATAGTAAGAAATAGTTCTCACGTAGAATATGATTAAAATGACTGCTCACGAATGCAGTGCGATTCCTTGCAGTGTAATATTGTGGACTTAGTTGATTTTTGTTTGCTCGAGGCGGAGGAATATTCTGAAAGTAGAGCTTAAGCAGGGCTTCAGAAAAGCTGGATGTAGCCGTGAATGGACTATATGTAGTATGTAAGGCAGAAAGTAAGGTGGCTTAGAATAAAGCACTGCACTCGACAGTACTGTAAAACGCGTTAGGAAATAGTGCACACACTATAGGCTATTCACGGTAAAGTTAGCACTTTTTAAAACCCCCTCATTTGAAATATTAGTCAATAAACATACTTTATTTTAGCCTTACACGTTAACATCGGGGTGTGGTGGAATATACACACCGTGTTCATTACGTACATGGCAATATTAATTGGTAAAGGTGGTTAAAGGATAAGAAATAGCTGAAACGTAAAAGTAACTAGGACCTCAAAAGTGCTCACTTTACCGTGAACAGCATATACCAAAAATCGTCCACTATTTATCGGCAAGCTTGCCGATCCGGACTCGCGAGCCAAGCTTTAAGGCCATATTTCCGATAACTTTTTATCATTCATCATTCACAATTTTATTCGTCAAAGAGAAACTAATAAAGTTTAATATTATTTTATATCGGACGATTAAAAATGTATTGGCTAAACCATCAGTAACTATTTAAAATATATTCAGGATGCCAGTACCCGAGTACTGATTGCTAAATAATAGCCTTGATCATTAATTAATATATTGTCTATATGATGTAGATCTCATGACATGTGATATAGTTGGCAAAGTTAATTAGGAGCATAGAAACTATATACTGTTACATTTTCTCTCTTCAGTGGGCTAAACCAAGTTCATTAAAGAATGGAGGTCTTAATTAAATAAAAGTTAATTATTTCCTAATTTTATTTACATTGACTACAAACAAAATTATCTCGACTCAACATCTCACAGTGAATTTATATCACATACTGTTCACAATTAATGACTTCATTTAGTATCTAACATTTATAATTACCTCAAATAAATCAAATAATTTAAACAATTATAAGCTAATCGCAATAGGCAGTGTATCAAAACATACCCGATTAGTTTATAAATTATGTGTCCATATTTACAAGTTCCAATATTTACAGTAAAATCTGTAATACATCTCCTTTCAGTCGCACCTTAGTTCAGTCCATGTCCCGCCAGTCCTCAATGTTCTAGAGTCATCCTCGCGCCCTCACTCACAGTAGGCTTCACTCTCCGGGTTTCACGCCCTCTCGTCCATTTCACCCCAAGAACACCTCGTCCGCAGTCGTACCGCATTTCACTTTGCGCGCGCACTCAGCTAGATTGCTTTCGCCAAAGACAGCTGGCCGCTGGACCGCGGCAGTATACACAGTGTCGTAGGCCGTCAACCAAAATTTTCTCTAACACGCGCGCTGCGCTGAACGTCCTGTCGTAATTCCCAGAATTTCCTTGCCCCGCCTGTCGGCTTCTTCAACGAGGTGGGGGACGGGCTGTGACGCAAGCAAGTTTCGCCGCTGTCAGTCATTAACGGGTTTCCTTGATGGAATGCAACAGGGTAGCGAGCGCGTAGTTCTTACAAGAGGGGAGGTTCGTGGTATGTCCCCCCCCCCCCCCCCAATAGCGCCGGACAGCCTCCCCGGCGCCAGCTGCAGCGCGTAACAATACGATATACAAATCTGGCTCCAGACTCACCGCTCACGTACGAGCCAATAACGAGTCGGCAGCTAGCCGAGCCATGTCAGGCTCGAACTCGTCGGACCCTGAGCCCGGCTCGTCATATCCCCCCCCCCCCCACACTCACACACTCTCACACACTCTCACACACTCTCACACACTCTCACACACTCTCACACACTCTCTCACTCTCACTCTCTCACACTCTCTCTCACACTCTCTCTCACACTCTCTCTCACACTCTCTCTCACACTCTCTCTCACTCTCTCTCTCACTCTCTCTCTCTCTCTCTCTCTCTCTCTCTCTCTCTCCACACTCTCTCTCACACACACACTCTCAAAGAGTTTTGACTGTTGGAACACGAGCCGAGCCAGAATCGTACGTTTATAAAAACACTCTAATAAATTATTTGTAAATTTACCATATGAGTGCAATGACAAAGCGCGAATGGTAAAGTATTTTCCAGTAAAGTACGTTCCTACATTTATTCAGGAAAGAGTCAAATGCGTAGGGAAGTCCCCAACTTTGTAAAGTAGCAATGCTAAACACCCCCATATTTTCAGCATAACGCGTAGTACTATTTACATATAAAGTATAGGTTAAATACTTCCATTAGGCCTTCTGTTTAGAAAGTTTACTAGAAATTTTTTCAGTGTCGGTTGCTAAAGTCGTTATGACCGTACTCATTTACCTCCACAGTGTACACTATTCGCAACGAAGTTGTTCAGTTATCTTGTTGCTGGCACATTAGTGTAGCCTACCTCCTGCATCATTCCACTTCCGCCCAAACTTGCGCATCAACTGCACGAGGTCTGGGACACGAATTCATAATGCGCTGACGTCACGTTGCTGCGAGTTAACTGCTGGAATGTGACGCAGGTTAGATTAGGATGCAGAAAGATCTAAAGGCATTTTTGTGGATTCTCAAAAAATGCATACTTGTGCGTACCTGTCTCCGGAAGCGACATCACCATGTATATACTAGCGCTGTCCGAATTCTCAGTATAGTACCCACAGGCTCTATACTTGGCAAGTAATTGAAATTGTGTACTTGCTGGACATACTTATGTGCTTACGAGAGTCGCCATGTTGTCTTTCAGGTGTGAAAATTAACGTCTACATTTTGTGGTTATAAAGCTTGCAAGTTTTAAAAGTATTTACAAAATGTCGTTCTGTCGTATGTGTAAATAATTGTCAGTTTAATAAATGCACTTCCAATTACGAATAAAATTCTGACAGTTGTATAGACGTCTGCAGCATATTTCCCAGTTGTAAGCATGAAAATATTTCATTTGCAATCCGCATTTTCAAATTTACAAACCCCATCGAACTGTATTTCTCTTTCTTTTCTTATAAATGTGAATATTTCAAACACATGGTAAGGTACGTATCGAGGGACGAGGAAGGAATGCCAGTTTCTGTGCAATACCCTTTTACAAACGATAACTAAAGGCAACAAATCCCATAACAACTGCCCTAATTTGTTTACAATCTTCCACTGACGTGATATAGCAATATCCCAAGGCTATTGGTGTGGTATGAATACTTGTGAAATCGAGACAAGCTGAACAGATAAACATAACCTCAGGATACCGAGCTACAAGAATTTTTATATTCCTACAGTTTGTTTTTCTGCTGTACAACGACCAAAAACAGACATTATATTGGCATAGTTATGTGTATTAGTTTTCGTTAAAAACAACACACACCTGTTGTCATGCTACTCAGCCAAGCAACCAATGTACAACAATTACACGCCCACTAATGCTCCTATTAATTCCTCATTCCCGGCTAAAGCCATGTTTCAGCGCTTAAACTCGTAAGATGCCAAGGTACAAAACCATTACACAAAAATAAATAACACATGTTTATAATGTTATGTGTGTCTTCTTAATGCATAACCATAGAAGTTGTATATATAACACCTTGCACCAGATTTCTGCTATTGTCATTTAGTTTCTTATATTTCCGCCAAAATATGCGACCAGTCTAACATGAAGCGGCGATGACCTGTCTGAATAGTTTCAACAAGTACACGAGAAGTACACATCACTGCTAGTACGCACATGTACGTACTTACACGTATATATTGACAATCCGGAAACAGCCTAAATAGTGCGTGTTTTGTAGTTTGCAGTATGGTCAAGCTCGTTGCGTACAGTAACATTAAATTACTTGAACTGAGGTTATGTTATGCCAAGTTTGTTTACACTCCGGAAGTCTCCATCATTGTTTTCAACCTTCATGGCAGTACAAGTGCACGGGAGTCTGTGCATCGACGAATAATAAACTAAATATGGCAAAAGTAAAAAAATAGGAGCATAGCTAATGGTTTGTTAATCTTTGCTAACAAAATGTCGTACTTGCAGAACATTTATTTACCGAGATACGCGTATTCGCGCAAACAACTCTATTTCACAAAAACAAAAGCGGGGGTCCATCCCACTCATAATGTTTGGAAAGGTGTGCAAATGCTTCATTGGCCTGCCCGAGCTCTGGACCTCACGCCAATTGGGAATCTGCAAATCACGACTGGATGTCCGTTGTATAACTTCCCACCCGTACGAAACGAAAATTAACTGTAGTCTCGAATCAACAACGCGCATGGTCTACGATAGCTCACTTATTAAATCAATACCAATTCCGAGTTCAGCAATGTATCGCCCGACATGTAGATCCCACTATTTAGTAATCGCTCTGTATTGTAGGCCACTGTAGGCTTGCCTGTTTGAGGAAAGTAAATAATTTGTTCTGCGCCTGTTTGGCTATCCATGCGTGCAATCTGGTCTGTTTTTTTTTTTTTTTTTTTTTTTTTTTTGAATCCCGTCAATGTGTGTGTGTGTGTGTTGTTTACTCTGTCAAGCAGTGTATATTCATGAACATTTGATCTCACATCGAACCCGGTCCACATTATGATAGCACGGTTGGCGATAAAACAGTCTGATGTTGGCAAATACGAAAACTGGTTATCGCGCAGGCTGCCTGAGATATCAACGTTTGGAAAATGCCACTGTCCCTACCGACATATGATTTCACTGGTAAGTTGACTGGTATGCGGCCAGTAAAGTTGGTAACGACGTAGAGAATGTAATTCTACCCCCGAGCGTTGCAATAAAAGAGTTCGGTAAACCTTTATGAACGCTGAAATGATGTATTTTGCTTTCTATATTTTTTAATTATTATAAGGGTTACGATCAGGGAAATTTCTGAAATACTTACTTTCTTAATGATTTGACAGTTTCACTTGGCCGACGCGTGAATAAAGTGATGTGGCCCGTGGCAATATTAATTTTACGTACTTTGGAAGAATACACAATGTGCATATAGGCTTTTCACGGTAAAATTAGCACTTTTGAAAGCCCTGCTTAAAATTTACTTGTATGGACGTTATGTACTCTTCCGCCTTATGTAAGATTAACATGCCATGGGCCTCATCACTTTACTCATGCGTCGGTCAAGTAAAACTGTGAAATTTTTAGGAAAGTAAATATTATACAAATCTGCTCATATTTCACACTTCGATGCATTAAAAAAAAAAAAACAGAAAACTAAAGAAATAATTTAAGTTATCACGAATAGTTTCCTAACACATTTTACTCGACGTTAAGATATGGAACTATTTTCCAACCATCATTATCAACTTACTGGGCAAATGTCACTCAGTGCGCCAATTAAAATATATGGGTTCAGAGGCAGTGCATTTTTTCTAATGTTCATTTCAAAAGTGCTCACTTTATCGTGAACAGCCTTTACAATGAAATCTTCAGCAGGGCTATTAAATATGCTCTGTTTACCGTGAACAGCCTCCAGCTCATATTCTCGGTAGGTTTGACATATGCCCCAGGTGGGTCTCGAGTTGCCGTGACACCTGGCCACAAGGGCGTGGCGCCTCGGCGATGTGTGTCGCCGAGGACCCGGGGATACGAGCGCGGTAACAGATGCGCGGCAGTGACGCAACGATCCTCGACTGGAACCTGTTCCCGGCGATGCGCACGCGGGACAGCCACGTTCTTCTCGGCTTCGTCCTGCCCGCGGTTGCCAGATTTCTTTTTATGAAGTCGCCTAAATGGCCAATCTTTTGTCGCCCAATTGGATTACACTATATATTAAATGCATTAAAAAATATATATTAAAATTTTCATATGATATTTTATATGTATGAAACACGAATTGTTTTAAAATTTGAAAATGATATAGGCCTACACAAAATATTTTAAAAAAATGTCAAATGCATAAATAATCGTGAGAGGTTCGGTTCGCCTATTCATTATCCGCAGCTAGTAACAAGAGTCTGAATAAGAGACCCTCTTCTATTGTATCCACAGTGGTTGCCGTTTAATTAACTGATCATACTTATGAGAATTAATTATCTTGTTCACTCTAAAGAAATATACCAATACTAAGTAACTAATTCCAAGTAGTCCAAATATCGCAAATTCCTTACAAAAATCGCCCAAATTGCGATAGTAGCATTTTCGTAATTTTTGATCGCAAATTTTTCCCAAACGGTGACAAATCGCCCAACCTGGCAACGTTGGTTCTGCCAGAGCGTCGCGTGGGAAGTCCTGCGAAGGTCACACACATCTCTGACACAGATCAGACGAGTGTACTGCATGTGACGAGGCGGCCTCGCCCTTTGATGCCCGAGCGGGTGTGTGTGTCTTATGGCGGGGATAACACTCAGCAGGGGACGTGCCGTCTGGCTGGAGGTTAGCGTGTCCGAGACCTAGAAGCGTGGGAGTACTAAGGATGACGTTCGTACGCGTATCGAATATCTGGTGGTCTCTATGTGCAAGTTAGTGAACTGGCATAATCTTTGCCTTGTCATCTCGCCTTTAGGACTTTCTGTGGTGACCCCATCATTTTCATTGTCTTGTTAATAAAGGCAAATGTGTGCTGCTTTGTCCCTGAGCCAAAGTTTCATACCTAAAAATTATAGTGAAACTCCCGTATTAGCCCTTTTTCATTTTAAAAATATACTCCTAAGCATAGACCTGCATATTTCGCGTTTTTATATTGATACAAGCTAGACGTCATTGCCCTATAAGTTTCTGAGCACGACCCGTGATTTCGTTGGCTGGTGGTTTCTATACGAGGTCATGTGCCTGTGCAACTGTGTTACTGGCGATTGGCCACTCTGACATTGAACTGTTACTATTGGTTAAGAGTCTTTCACGTCGTGCTACAAATGCTCTCAGCCATTGAGGGACGTCAGTAGCACGCATAACACCTTGGAGTTTAGTCTGATTCAGAAAAATAACGCGAAGTTTGCATGTCTCTACTCATAAGACACGGAATTAGAAAACTACAACTGCCATCCGGACGTGAAAATTTCTGAAATACTATTCGTAAACAGACGCCGCTCAAAAAATATTGAACGTATTTTAAATGAGAACTGGACGAGTGATGCTCTGCGTTCGGTTTAGGAGTTTGGTCACATGACGTCTTTAAGGCGCGACATGGAAATACTTCGAATACACGAGTGACTAATACTGCACAGCTCTGTTGAAACGACACAGACGAATGTTGTATGAAAAACATCATTTTGGTAAGAGGTGTTACTAATATTACGTATAAAAATATAACATTATGATATATCGTTATTATTTGTCGATGTGAATTTTTCTTTTTAAATTCATTGGGCGTATTGGGAAATAGTTCTCGTCCTTAAAAATTTTGCTAAAGAATTTTCATGCTGAAATCCATTACTCTGGTGTTGTAATATTTATAGCAATGAAATGTACAACTACACGGTGATGTGGCCAGAGTACGTGGAACTCACAGGATCCAAGCATGGGCAAGATTTAAAGTGCGTTGGCCACGATAAATATAATTTGCTTTATATTTAAAACTAGTAGACATTACCTGCGACAAATATTCCTCACATGGAATTTTCTAATATCCCATGGTTTTGGCAAAATGACATGCCAGAATATTTTTTTTCTAACGTACAACAATTTAAAGGCATCTACAAATAAAACATACGATATAAGTTTCTTATTTTCAGCACTTTTGTGAAATTGCGAAAAATTTTCTTTCGTACGATTTTATAGATGTCTCGGAGTAGATATTAGCATATTTTTTCAGTGCCCATGAGCTTATTTCTGTAAGTATGTTAGTCATTATATGTAAATTTCTAAAACAATGAAATTGTGATTTTGACATGCACTTATGTGAAAATTAGGCATTATTTTTTTTGTGAGGAAAGAGTAACACTAATGTCTAAAAGTTGAACAGTGTGTGGTGTAAATACAAAATAAAAAAATGTTCTTGACTATTTCGCTTACGGCATATAAAAATATTTTCTTAAGGGTTCTTAAATTTTACATTAGACATGCCAATTTATATGGAGTAATGCATTACTTCGAAAATGAGCTCCATCTTATGAGGAAAAGGAGAAATAGTTTTTTTTTTTTTTTCGAGCTGACGCCGATTCTGCTTATACTAATTAGGCATGAAAGAGAGTACTTAGTCTTCAGTAAGCGAAGCTATACTTAGTTATGTAGATATTTTCACACGGAGGACTGCTCCTGCCAGATGATGCAGTGTGTCTTAAGTCAGATCACTATTTATGAAAATAATACATGCATTTTAATTCTAATAATTGTGCCGCGGTGGTGTAGTGGTCAGACTACACGCCTCTCACCCAGGCGAACCGGGTTCGACTTCGGGCGGGGTCGATCCCGGATCTTAGGTAGCGGGAATCGTGCCGGACTGTGCCGCTGGTCGGCGTGTTTTCTCGGGGTTCTTCCTTCACCCCGCCCTTGCATTCCGGCGCTGCTTCATACTCAGTTCACTTCACTCTCATTGGCTCTCACCACGATGGTCTCCTCGCTCTTTCTAACAAACAAATATACCTGTATGATAAACTTCTTGAGGTGAATGTAGCACTATCCTCTTTCTGAGATTTCTGAGATGCTGCGTCTTTGGAGCTGCTCTCTGTTAACTGATGGTGACAGTCCTGCCCATTTTTCTCATGGAAATATGCAAGCTGGTGGATGTTGTTCTCTAGTTTAATTGCTGGCACTCTTAAGGTTGAAGTAAAGTAACTACCTATGGAGCACTGCACCCGACTATAAAACGTGAATAATTCATTAAAAAAAGTAGTACAGACACCATAAAAACTGTCAGAAAAGTGCGATTTATGCTGCATATCAAAGAAGAATTTATATATTTTACAACATTATAAAATATTTTACTAAAGTATACTTTCTAAATATAAACATATAATCGATTGAAATTATTTCAATTTTTAACAATATTGAAACGCATTTCCATTCGGGATGCTTCAGAAAGCAGAATTTGCAAGAAAATATTTTTCAAGAAAGATTGTCATATTTTCTGTGATCACGTGAAATGAAATTATATTAATAATGTATCATATCAATTTTATAATTAAACTTTATTTTACGTCAGAAGTAAAATTTACTTCCTATGTTGCTATATATTATATATATATATTATATATATATATATATATATATATATATATATATATTTTATATATTACACACACACACACTGTCGTGTACAGCGAAAATCATACTTTTCTGACAATTTTTATGGCGTCTGTAATACTTTTTTTTACGAGTTCTTCACATTGTACAGTCGGGTGCAGTGCCCCATAGGCAGTTGCTTTACTTCAACCTTAAGATGAAGCGACGACAGAATGCAATAGAGGGACGAACAGGAGCATCCCTCAGGAAATTCCATTTGGTCAGCGACAACGTCTAACACGGTTCCCACATGCAAAAACTCGTTTGTGACTCCGACGGGGATAGGAACTGAATCGCCGTGATGCGCCAGCTACCTCGGAGAGTGCAGTCACAACTCGGTTGCCGATCCACACCTCAGCGCTCTTCGTATTTGCAGATCGTCTGAAGGGTTTACCATTTCCTGTAAGGTTTCCTATTAACTAGGTTTTGTTGGTGTCGACTGATAGGTTCTCTTGCGCAATATTTCGAAGGTGTCAGGATGCGGAACTCGCACAGATTTTTCACTTGTGTAATCACTTATTTTTTGGCTAGGTGGCGTGGATTTCCTCCGCATTAAAAACTAGGACCTCAAACTTAGTGTGTAAGGAGTTGAGAAGTTTCGTGTTAAGGATCTGCATCAGCCCTAGACTGGAAAACCAGCGTAGGTACTGTCCATCGATGCAGCCTGCCGGGACGGATTTTACACAGGACTTCCAGAATGTGAATCACGCTAGCTATCTCCGTCGGCTTGGTGCCCTCATGAACAAAACTTTATAGCTCACTCGCGGTTACTTCACACTTTTCTGAAGCACTGCTAAAGTTCTGCTTTTAGGATATTCCTCCGCCTTGTGCAAACAAAGCTTAGCCGAGTCTGGAGAATTACACCAAAGGGACAACGCAACGCATTCATGCGCACTCAGTGTAATAATATTTTCTATAAGAACTATTTATTACTAGGCATTACCAACACACCTATTTTCTCACTGTTCTTACGCATATAAATTATAAATGAAATACTACAATTTATAAAGGAAATATCAATAAAAGTTCAATTTAACCAACAATAGGTTACTTTTATAAAACGCAAATGTAAAACACGTGTGAAAAATTTGTGTGTTTATTCAAACACGTCATACGTGGGGTGATTTTTCAAATATTTTGTTCAAAAAGTGTGAAGAAACCGCGAATAGACTATAAATATTCGGTTCATATTTATTTATTCGTACTCATAGAAGTATTCATGTTCACATATCTTGTTAAAATTTTTCTAAATACATCGCATAATACTGTTGAGTGGAATAATATATATAATTATTAATCGGCTTGTGAACAAAAAGGAAACTACCATTGTAACTGATATTCATTGCTCTCGTAATTTCATCCTTATCCTCCTCCCTCCAGAAGAATGATGCTAAAAATAGGCATGATAACAAATGCTGCAATGCCTTTGACTGATGAATAAGAATGACTTATCGAATGAGTCGAGTTGAGAGATTTGGGCGGCTCTTGACAACGAGGCCTTGAGAGCCTAGGAGGGTGAAATGAGGTGAGAATGCTGGAATGCATAAGCGCGGGAAACGGGAGATCCCCGAGAAAACCCGCCGACCAGCGACATCATCCGGCACTGTTCCCACTTACGAAAATCCGGGAGTGACTCGGCTGGGGATTGAACCCGGTTTCACCTTGGAGGGAGGAAAGCAGTGTAACCGCTTAAGCACCGCGGCCCCATGGCTTATCGAAGTGTGTTAGTTTTGCGTATTTATATATTATAGTACACGGGCACTGTGTACGTGAATTTAGTGTGTATGATCATTTGTGTTGTTCTTTTTTTTACAGATCCACCGCGGTCGGTCAGTCGGCGGGGTGAGTGCATTCTGCAGGAGGGTCTGGAGTTACATCTGAGGCAAGTACTTGATGTGAAAAACTTTACCCGGTCTCATTATAGGTTATTCACGGTAAAGTGAGCAATTTTTAAGGCCCTCCCAACATGCATTAACCACTAATAAATATATCTTACTGCAGCCTCAGGGATTTACTTTAGAGAGTGGTGAAATGTATACCCTCTGTTTATTGGTCACATTTGCAATGTTAATATATAAAAAAAACAGCAGGAAGATAGAAACTGGGCGAAAGAAAAATTTTTGAAGGGCCTTAAAAAGTGCTCACTTTACCGTGAACAGCCTATAGTAGTACTGCATGTAGGCTGTTCGCGAATAATTGATAAACACAGCTTCGGATCTACTCCTCTGCTTCTTTCGTATCACTCCGCTGCGTGTAAAATTAACACTGTCGTTGGCCAATTAAATTCCTTCATTTGCCAGCTCTTAATCTTATGTACGAAAGTTAAAGCAGAAATAAAATTAAATAAGTTGAATGTTCGCAAATTTTAACATTGCACTGTTAAGACAATGTTAAGGCGTGGAACATCTTTTCTTGTATCGTTGCCAACTATAGGCCTACCATTAATTTTTTTTTAAAATTAGTACTTACGTTCAAATCTGTGCAGTTGTGGAAAGTGAGTGGTTTAATTGGTTGATTTCAAAAGTGTTTAATTACCCGCGAACGGCCTGTGTATAGAGAGCCACCGAAGTAACAATGCTTCAAGAGAAGTCCTTCACATTTTTGGAGCTAGTTTACCTGAGCTTACGTAGGACCCAACTTCCTGTAACACCGTAAAGAATTTTTTTCCGTCAAACTGCTTTAAAGAAAGTTGGTCGAAGGAAGCTGGAAGGTTGTGACGTCACCGACACGTCACGAACACCGACATACGTCCCTGAAAAAGTTGGATGGCTCGAGTTCCCGCCAAACAGTCTTTATACTGAAACAGTTCTAAATTTTATTTTGATAATTGACGAGTTCAACCAGTCAGAATCCTGCACTTCGAAAACGGGTTTTCTGACCCCACAAAACTTTGAAATGAACGTTGTTAGAAATGCACATCTGAGCAATAGTAGTAACTTATCAACGGCTGTAAATGTCCTCACGCTGCGAATACCTATGATGAATTAATTATTAAAAGTTTAATTTAGAAAAGGAAAATAAATTACCAAGCACTTATATCGTTTCTTTTAATGAGCTGCGTGTTAACACAGAAACAGTATCCCGCTTCGGAAATTGTTTAAATTAAAATATTACATTCGTCAAATAAAAGACTTTGGCAGTGTGACAGATTTTCAAACATTTTCAAGATTATTTGACTAGTTTAGTTTTGCGGAAGAATCTATGGCCGTAACTGATTCCGTCTTAAAATGTTATTGTCAAATTTAGTTGACAGCGTGATAGATTCTTTAAATAGGGAAGGAAATATACTCGGTGTTAAGTTACTGGGCTTTGCTCACGATGGAGTGACAGTCACGCGTAAGCGATTATAGAACTATATTTTGTCGGGACAGGGAACTAGTCCATAAACGGAGAGACTAACTCGTTTGTCTTTGTTTATTCTATAGTTCCATCACATTGGCGGAGTGTTGAACGCAATCGTGGATCTGAAAGACAATTTATTATCATCGAATAAGCTTTATTATATGCGACCTATCACGAAGCGCTGTTATATTTTTCCTGTGGCCAGAGGACGTGGAAACGCCGCTTGCTTGCGCAGTCGACCGAGAACGCGGGAACACTGCTTCCTTGCACCCCTTTACGCCTTCAGGGGCCACGATGGCTCAGTGGTTTGCGTGCTCGCCTCCCACCACGGCCAACCGGGCTCGATCCCCGGTCAGGTCACCGGATTTTCGCAAGTGGGAATCGTGCCGGACGATGCCGTTGGTCGGCGGGCCTTCTCGGAGGATCTCCCGCCTCCCCCGCCCCCACATTCCGGCGCCGCTCCATACTAACCTCGGTCACCCTCATCGGCTCTCAAGACCTCGATGTTAAGAGCCGGCCAATATCGCTTCACACAGTCACTTTACACCTTCACGTGTGTGCGAGAAGAACTATAAAAGACTTGTGTTTTCTCTTACGGGCCATCTTTCGTTTATACTTTTTCTTCCAGGGCAACATATTTATTCTTTTATGAGCTGAAATAGAAAAAAGTTAAAATTCGACTTTGACGTCGCACGGTTTGTGTACAGAAAAGCGTAAATAGACAGGTCCTTGATAACTGTACAGAACACCGAACTACTGGGAACACATTTAATGTCTAAATATCACTTTTTTTTAATATTTGTGCATATTTGTTTCGCACTAATGGGCAAATTGCCAATATTCTGTTAAATGTCCACTCCCACTTGATGCTATTAAACTTAAGACCGAGTGTATGTGGGGTGGTTCGGAGCCCACAGTAATCAGAAGGGCCAACCTCCTTTAGTATTTCTGTTTTACAGTCGCCTAATATTATTCCAAACTAAAAAAAAATGTTCTGTTTAACAACTACCCACGAGCTTGCAAATACTGCAAAACCTTTTGCATTCGTGATATTATTTCATATAAATAATTGGGATGGCCAACCTGATGTTGCATCGGATTTTATAAAGTGCGACGCAATTAATTTCGCCATGGCGGATCACTGATCAGCATATCGGAGAGAATGCGCATTCGTAGTTAGTTGCTGTTATTCAATTACACCTGGCATTTTTCTGTCGTTTTCCAACAATTCTGCCTTTCAGGCGCGTAGTCCGCACCTAAAACTGAAACATTAGGTACAAATTTTTCTATCCAACTTTGAACTGCATACTACAGGGTAGCGTGAAATGTGCCACATCAGGTAACTTACTTTCCGTAACTACATTTCTACTAAACAGAAGCGTTCGAATTTCTTTTCGGATGGCAATAAGGTGACAGAGATAAGGTTATGTGCGTTTATTGGCACTGTTTATATTACAGTGTGCATATCTTGGATAATATTTATTTGAAGGTTTTTAAAATATATTAATAACCTTTTTCGAATATGATGTACTTGGAAAATCGTTTTATAAAAAGTTAAATTTCATTTAAGGACATTTTCTGTGTCTTTTTCAGCTGAATTTGGCATTGTGTAATCATATTCTCTACCTACTCTTTTAAGTTCTGAAATGATAAAAACTCATACGTATTTTGTGGTTTGAGTATTTGTATCTTTGATTGGTAACTGGTATAAATATGTAATTTTAACTATCGCGGTGCCTTTTCCAATAGTTTTGTATAACACGTTTAGAGTTATTTATTAACAGTTTTATCTACAGTTTTATTTATCACCGTGCAGCTCGCCTTAGCCAGGTAGCTGACCCGCTGACAGGTATGTATGGACGCAGGTGGATGGTCCGAGCTAGAAGTTAATAGAGAACTCAGCGCCGCTATTAGTAATTAGACAGGATCATATTGTGTACCGCTTGGAAGATTTTGCTATCCAAGCTGACCTGGTTTCTCGCGCAGGCAGAGAGAGAGCGAGAGCGAGAGTGAGAGAGAGAATGAGAGTGAGAGAGAATGAGAGTGAGAGAGAGAATGAGTGTGAGAGAGAGAATGAGTGTGAGAGAATATGAGGGTGGGTGGGAGAGGAAAAAAAAAGGGGGGGGGATGTAGCACCAGATGCTTTCAGAGATAACTGTCATCCATAGCAAATTTTTATTATGGGAATTTTTTTTCGAAACTGTCTGCTCTGGGAATTTAATATAAAGGCAAAATAAATCCTTTAAGCTGTAGCGACGAATGTTTTCAATTTTATTTTGCCGTTACCGGTGCAGATTGTGTTAAAAACGTAGAAATAATTTTTTTGTAAAAATTAAACTTGCTAATGCTATCTATCCTCGACTAAACAGCTTCTGTTTATGTTATGACAAAATTTACTCATTTCGAGGCGTTATGAAACTAACTCGTACGTTACAAATCCGCAGTATTTAGATGAGGACATGTATAAATCATTCCATCGAGCAGGTTGTTTTACGCTATGCATATGCTCTCACCCTCATGTTATACGTCTGTCGTACCGTGTCATTGACACCTGCTGTTCATATGGAGCGTGCAGAAGCCTGCAAGCCAACGTTATATGCCCATGCTGTTTGTTTACCAGAGCAGTATTTTCCTGAGAGGCAGAAGCGAAACACAGCGGGAGCAAGACGCGAAATAAGGTAGGCGGACCGGATCGCCCACTACAGGCTATTCACGGTAAAGTGAGCACTTTTTAAGGCGCTCCCAGCAGGCTTTAACCACTAATAAATATAATTTATTATACCCTCAGATGATATATTTTGAGAGTGGTGAAATGTTAAAACCACGTATATTAGTCACATGGCAATATTTGTATGGGATAGGGGAGGAAAAATATAAATTGGCCGAAAGAAAAAATTTAGCAAGGCCTTTAAAAGTGCTGACTTTACCGTGAATGGCCTATAGGAACGCTTCGCATTCATCGGCCACTAGAAAGCGACTTCTTTCTCGTGTTAACCTCGGTCGTTTAAGACGTTAAGTACCCCGTAACAGGCCTGATCCCCAGTTGAGACAACGCGCTCTCTTGGTTCTAACACAGTGGCACTACGATCCTCTAGACTGATGGCCCGTTTCTCCGTCGCGGCTTCTTTGATCTCGTGCTGCACACGTAACGCGTTCTCTACAGGGCAACGCTGCAGGGGAAATACATATTCATGACATAGTTGCAGGCAGTACTTGAGCGTCCACAGTCCTCCCGCGATAACGCGTTACGGCTACCGGTAGTTTCGGCGTTTACCGTGTGTGCGCGCGCACACACACACACACACACACACACACACACAAATACTTCTGCAATTAAATAGTTTGTGTGGGATGCGCGTTAAGCAGTCATATTTGAAACCCGTCGGTTATTGCACGCCCGGGAGACGAGACATATACATCATTTTCTGCGACTGCCGTGGCGATACGCGCTGGGTACCCCGGAGTACGTGATGTGTGTGTACGTCCCACGTGTCTCGCACTTTTTTTTATAACCGGCTGTCGCGACTCCATTACGTCCCAGTTCTTTATGGAGATCCGCCACACTTTTTTATCTTCCATATTTTTAAAACATATTACTGTACAATAAAAGTTGGGCGAGTTCGGAACCCCGTATTGAGCGCGACAATATACTGTTAGATCAGATTAAATGTTTGAACGTTGAAGGTTGATTTTAAATAATGAAATAAATTCACATCAGCGAACAGAAAACGTATACTATTTCTGATGCAGTGAGACTCGTTTATAAGTACACATCAGCCGCCTCCTAAAGAAACTGAAATAATCGTGAGGCATTACTTCAATTTTTAGGAGAAAGTAAATTAATCGAGAACAACACTCATTTGATACTACAATAATTAAGCGCATTGTGCTTGCCCCGGTGTATGAAAACATTTTCGATATTCATTTTATTCCCCATTTATTTTCGTACGCAAATTTTTTCATGTTCCTTTTTTTTTTTTTCTCCAAATGTGAGGTTACGGTCTGATCATTGTTTATTAATTTTACGTTCAAAACCGTACGTGTGTATAAGATGAATTGTAACCGCTCAAGTAATATTAATTTACTTGAAACAAGAAAAAAATCGTAATTTTTTCGAGAGTATGTAATGGTATAAAAATAAGGTAATTTGCAAGCATTTATAGGTCACTTCACATGTGTAAGGCAATCTTGGGCCATTAACATCTTTTTTACAGCTCCACAAAGCGTTTCGTCCAACATCAGAGGCTTATCTGCCGCCTTGACGCTACTAACGCAGCCATAATACCAGGTTTATCGCCTGCATACGCGAGTAGCCTAATTGACGTAGGTGTTATTTCAACGCATTATCCACTTAGAGCTACAACTTATAAACACATGTGCTCCTATATGAGGAGCTTATTTTTCATATTTATGCTGACAGCCAGATAACAACTGATTATTACTGCATCTCTTACGTTATTTTGTTTCCATCTCAGTTTCCAGGTATAAGTAATCACGGAGGCTGGTTTGGGTGATATTTTCCAAGGCAGACATTTTCATTACGAGCACGATTTCAAATTCACGAGGTTTCTGAATTACGTTGTCCACGTGTGTATTATTGCGTAGTTTAGTACCCACCTTGACTGAGAATATGAGCGCTCTAGAAGAAGCTCAATAAAGAAACTGACGTCCAGTATAATTGCTGAAGGTAAAATGGGTTAAAGGCTGTTCACGATAAAGTGAGCACTTTTGAAATGAACCTTAGAAAAAAGTCACTTTCCCTGCAAGCATATATTTTAATGGGCGAACTGAGTGGCATGCGCCCAGTAAAGTTCGTAACGATGGAGGGAAAGTAGTTCGATATCTTAACGTCGAATAACAAGTGTTAGGTAACCTTTTGTGATAAGTCATCGTATTTCTTTCGCTTTCTGTTTTTTTTTAATGCATCTAAATGTAAAAATTAACAGATTATTAAATATTTACTTTTCTAATGATTTCAGTTTCACTTGACCGACGCATGAATAAAGTGATGAGGCCCATTGCAGTGTTCATTTTACATAAGGCGGAAGAATACACGGCATATATACAAGTAAACCTTAAGCAGGACTTTTCAAAAGTTCCCAGTTTACCGTGAACAGCCTATAGAAACGTGGCATGAAGAAAAAATTCACAATGTTAATTTTTTACCAAGCAAATGTATATGTGCACATATTCAGGGTGAAAAAATTTCTAGCCATTGCATTTTCTTCCTGTTTTATAGTCTCTCTTACGAAAATGAAACGAATCTGAAAATTAAATTGTTACTTTTTAAAAATTAGTAATACTTTTTATTATGCTTCTTTTTAATATGTTACGAACGTATTTCCTATATATTTATGAATAAATTTGGCCACTTGAACAGCAGTGGTAGATGTATTGCGCCGAAAGAGCAGTGTGTGGACTAGCCGAAACTTGGGCCTCATGAGCGAGCCGGCGCTCGACAGAAAGTAGGTTGCACACAGGTGGCTGGTGACTCGACAACACAGCATATACAGCCTCTTCGCATCTAGATTCAAACCTTTGGAACATCACCCCGTGTATGACGTTCTTTTGTGGTTTTCTAAATATGCCGTGTATTACAAGAGTTTTATTCTTGTTCGAACATAAAAGTAACTTATTTTTGGTAAAATTAAAATTTTGTCATATTTTGTCTATAAAATATAATTATTTATTTATAATTAATTTTAATAAAACATAATACTTATGAAAGATATTATTACACTGAGTACGCACGAATGCAGTGAATTGTTGTCCCTTTGGTGTAATTTTGTAAACTTGTTTAAGCTTTGTTGGCATGACGCAGAGGCAGTGGCGTGTGGCGAACTGTTGCAGGGTAAGCAGACAACTTGCAGTCTACGGAAAACTTTCCTACCTCTCACAAGCGAACAACAAGGGACCTATTACACGCATCTTGTGACGTCGTGCAACGGTGTCACAGCACAGAGATAACGCCAGCTTACCCAGGCAAGAGTTCACCACACGCCACTGGATGGAGGAATATCCCGGAAGCAGAACTTTAGAAGGGCTTCGGAGAAGTTTTTAAGTGTAACCCTGAACGCAATGTAGCGACGAAGACATTGCGAGGTCGACACCGCACTGGCAGTCGCAGTCGGCCCCGCCGGCGGACGTCAACGATCCGTCTTGCCGGAGGAGCCTGCTGTAGCTGTCTCTGCACGTAGCTCTCCCCCACCACTGTCGCGGCCAGCCCACGCGCACGACTGATGTACCGTCCAGCGAGCACGTGCCACTCTGTCATCTGCAGGCGGGGACACAATAAAGCCCCGTCGCCAGTTGCGACCTCCAGGTGACACCGGAAAAATGATCGGCCTACGTGACGCTGTGACCCAAGGCTTGGTTGGCAGTCCGTCGGCAAATCATCTTTTCAAACTTTCACGAACCTTTATATTATATCTGGCTTAGCAATACCATAGCGTCGACGAATAATATAGTCGAATGATTTTGACTTTATTCGGTACCAACTCTAATTCATTATTATCGAATAAGCTTTATTATATGCGACCTATCACGAAGCATTGTTTTTTTTTTCCTGTGGTCAGAGGGCGTCAAAACGCCGCTTGCTTCTGCAGTCGACAGAGAACGAGAGAACACTACTGCCTTACAACCCTTTACGCCTTCAGAGGTCCCGGTGGATAAGCGGTTAGCCTACTCGCCTCCCCCCTCCCGAGAAGCGATCCGGGTCCAATCCCCGGCCGAGTCACTCCGGATTTTTGCATATGGGAATCAGCGGACTTTCTCAGGGATATCCCGTTTCCTCCGCTCTTTCATTGCGGCACTGTTCCATACTCACGTAAACCATCCTCATTGGCTCTCAAGACCTTGATGTTAAGAGTCGTCCAGATCTCCTCACTCTCAAATCTTTCCTCTATCTAATACACATTAACCAAAATTCTATCCCAAATCCCGAATTTTAACTCGTGTAAGTGGTTATGCAGCTGAATAAGAAGAGACGTCTTTACTACTTCGTTAAAAAAAATATTTTTGGCGGGGTCCGTTGATAAGGGAAAAACTTGACTGAAGGCCGACGTACACTAACCTTCAGCAATCCATTCAGACACAGTGTGTACATTCGTGTACATTATGCGCACGTTTGTAATTTTTGGTCTACTGCACACTACGAAGTTCAATGGCCAATGATGTTTGCGAATCATTTACCCACAGGTAAACAGTTTTAATGGTATTGCATCTAGTTCATGAAACCTTTTTTCTCCTGTCGGTCATGAAATCTACGTGTGAAGATTTTGTCTATGTTCGCACAGTGTAGTTTTGACACGTAACACAGTTATTTAACTTTCCATCGAATCTTGCATACTTATTGGAGTACGGAATTACTTATAGAATAGTTGATAGTTTGAACGGGATTTATTGTAAAACGAGTTTATTTACTTGACCCCTTATTACAAGTACAGACACCCAAAAATTAGAAGGTACATAGTAATTATTGTCACTTCATGATCTGATAGACAAACTGTGGCCGTAGACTTGCAAAGAAGAAAATTAATTGAAGACATGTGCTTATGATTCCTGTGCGATTCTTCTGATTACTATAAGGGCTTAGAAATTATGTCTTTAAATTAGTAACTTATTTTAAGAGTTACAGAAAGTATTTAAGATTGTACACTGAGAATCTATATGATGTAATTGAATTATTAAATCAAGTAACTGAGTTTGCATCTTCATTTTATATTAAATTGCGTTAAGCTGAAACACTCATATATATATGCATATGTATTTATGTATGTATATGTGTTATTATATATATATTATATATTATATATATATATATATATATATATATATATATATATATATATATATATATTTATTATATATATATATATATATAAAGTAAGCAGTAGAAATTTTTATCGGCATGTCAGGATCAATACAAAAAAAAGTGCCATTAGTAAGTGTTCAAACGCTATCGTTTTCGAGTAATTAATTTAAAGACAGTTCACGATAAAGTGAGCTCTTTTGAAATGAACCTTAGAAAAAAATCTCTGCCCCTGCTTGCATATGTTTAAATGGGCGCACTGAGTTACATTCAGCAAGTAAAGTTGATAACGATGGAAGGAAAGTTGTTCCGTTTCTTAACGTCAAATAAAAAGTGTTAGGTAACTATTTGTGATAACTTAAATTATTTATTTGCCTTTCTGTTTTTTAGTGCTTCGAAGTGTAAAAATTAGCAGATTTGCAATATATTTGCTTTCCTTATAATTTCAAAGTTTAATTTGACCAACCCTTGAATAATGTGTTGTCGCCCATAGCAATGCTAATTCTACATACGGCAGAAGAATAAATAACGTGCAGACAAGTAGATCTTAAGCAGGGCTTTAAATAGTGTTCATTTGACCTTGAACAGCCTACACGAGCAGGAAAGCACGAGTTGATACATGACAGGTTGTGTAACAGGTAGGCATACAGCAGCGAGCGACGTGAGGAGGGAGGCAGCAAAATAGCAGCGCCAATATTACAGATGTAGGTACGCACACGGCGAGATGAATCACTCATGAAGTCGCAAGCATGTGTCGACGTAGGTTTCATCCATACGTAACGATCCTTCACAATGCATGCGGTAATTAGAGGGAGTGTTTACAGAAGCTGTTTGGTCGGCTGGAGGCAATTGATCGCCTCGCGCTTACGGCGCCGCGACACGTGCGTCGTCATTGGCCGGTCGGCTGTAACGCACGGCAGCCTTGTGCGTTTATTTTCGTGCCCTGATTAACAATCACACTCCTCGGGGGGTTTCGCCTGACAAGCCTGCAGCCACGGAGTTCAAATAGGAAAACAATGTGGAAGAAATAATTTCTCAGTGCGTCAGTTCTAAGCCATTCTGACCCAGTGTACACAATTGTGTACAAAACAGTGATCACTTTTGAAAGCCCTGCTTGAGATCTACTTGTATGCACGATGTGTTTTCTGCCGTCTTATGTAAAATTAACACTGGCAAGGGCCTCATCCTGTGAAACTGTGAAATTATGTATAAGAAAATTCAATGCTTTAAGAAAAACAGAGAGAGAGAGAGAGAGAGAAATTTAAGTTTTCACAAATGGTCACCTAACACTTTTTATTCGACGTTCAGATATGGAACTACTTTCCATTCATCGTTACCAACATTATTGGGCGCATGCCGCTCATTGCGCCAGTTAAAATATATGCAGATAGAAACAGTGACTTTTTTCTAAAGTTGATTTCAAAAGGGCTCACTTTATCGTGTGTTATGATTTGTTTATATCATTATAGCGGAACACAGAGCTTACAGCTCAATGGTTGTGACAACAAAACAAGTGTTGTATCGACTTAACCATAGCTCGGACCATAAAATATCTGTTTACAACAGCAGAAGCCATAAATTAAGTTTGGTCTGCGAGGGTTAAATATAACTATTTCAAACAAACAAATATTCGACGTGACTTTCTCACAAAATAAGAAATTATAAAATTTTTTTGTCGTGAAATATAATTTTTTTATGTTAAATTTAAAAAAATTAATACTAAACATATAAATTAGTAAGCATTATTAACATGGCAATATTCATTAAGTAGTATTTTACAAATTACTTTTTGTTTGAACCGGTTTTATTTTTAATTAATTCATTGAGAAGGGACTTTTTTTATATTACGTCCCTTTTAAACTTAACATGCAGGCTGGCTAGACAGTGCCTTCAAGGTTTATGGTCATGTGGTAGCGTGTCTGATTCGCCCTCGGGAGGTCGTGGGCTCGATTCCAGCCGGCTGTATGGGCCGCGGTTCGTAGTGGTTAGACTACTCTCCTCCCAACGATGGTTGCCTTCGCGGCGGGGTCGTCCGCTGGATGTTCGCATATGGGAATCGTGCCGAACGATGCTGCTGGTCGGTGGGTTTTCTCAGGGATCTCCCGTGTGATATTCACCCAGTAAAGTTGGTAACTATGGCTGGAAAGTAGTTCCATATCTTAATGTCGAATAAAAAGGGATAGGTAATTATTTGTGATACCTTAAAATTATTTCTTTTGCTTTCTGTTTTTTTATGCATCGAAGTGTAAAAACGAGCAAATTTGTAATGTATTTGCGTTCTTAATAATTCCACAGTTTCACTTGACCGACTCATGAATAAAGTGATGAGGCACATGGCAATGTTAATTTTACATAAGGAGGAAGAATACATAACGTGTATACAAGTAAGTCTTAAGCAGGGCTTTCAAAAGTGCTCATTTTACCGTGAACAGCTTATACAAGTCCTTATTCTGTACTGTCCTCTAAAAAGACCTAAAACTGTTGGCGCGCGCATAGTAACAGAAAAAGAGTAGGTATTTTGATAACTATGAGCATCAGCCAAACTGTATACAGTAAATTACATGGTAAACTACTTGCTTGTTTTTCTGCGTATCCACGCAAGATTCATTTCCGGACTTACGTCTACATGGGACATTTTTTTTATCCTTGTGAGCAATGTTGAACTGAATTTTGGCCATTCATCTTAGAGATGCCCTGAGTGTGTGTGTGTGTTTTTTTATAAGCTTCTTTCCCCACTTGTTTGGTGTTTAAATTTACGAAATGTTACATTTACAGCTTCTTGACCACGTCGCAAGTTTTAGGCGCGCGAATATGTGTACAAGCGTGTTTCCTACCCTCTAAATCTGAAACAGTGAAAATTGAGCCAAATCAGTGAAAACAGTGAGAATTGAGCGACTGATAATCAGTGCCTGATAACTAATTACTATGGTGGCTGAATCTCACTGATTTATTTGCGATTTCCATCGAATGCCAATAATTCCACTGTTATAAAACACGTGTTCAAAGTTCTTATCGACTGACGTTCAGTGAATATTTCACTGACTGATTCGAGCTTAGAATGTATGCATATGTAAGTGATAAAAATATATAGCTCGAGTGCTACATCTCGGAAGCGGATTCAAGGACAATTTTTAATTTAAAGTCAAGTTGAATTAAGGTGTAAACATTTTTTTTTTATAGCAGTTTTAATTTTTAACTGGAAGTAAACATTTTTCAAAGACCATCAGTTTGTATTTTACTGTGGAAACTATTGCAAACACGTGTATATTCTCAGCGATTATGTTTTGAATATCACGGATGTAAGCTTTTATTCTAAAGTTTCTACGTACTCATCTTCCTCTTCAGCTCTCCAGCGAAACTTTGTGAGTTCCCAAACTCTGCTGCCTCATGAACTCGTGTCCGATGCCTTGCAAATTCTGGTTACACGTTTCAATATCGTGGTAGTTCAGAAAGTTGAAATATTCTTTCTGCCGCAGTTTGGTATACGGTATAAAAATACGGCCCGTATATCTTTTGTATGCATTATGTACTGCGCATTATATTTAGAAACGAGAGAAAAATTATTTTAACTTCGCTCAAGGAGGTTCTTTCTGAGGTGGAAGCATGGGCCATACTGTTTGGCTCATTGTAATTAGATAGGAAATTATGGGAAAAATGTCCTTTTTTACCTTAGCAGCTTTATTGATATGCTGATTCTGCAGTCTAAATGTGATTACGTGACGGTAGCTAATAAAATGTGATATATTAATACAGGAAATGTTCAACTTGAATTGTTACAGAGGGTTTGGAATAATATTTTTTTTTTTTTTTTTTTTTTTTTTTTTTTTTTTTTTTTTTAAGAAACTAAACGCGTGTCCAATTTATACTTATCGATGAAAAGAACACGCACTCAGACGAGCCTGGTGAGTGTTTTCAAGACATTACGCACGTTAGAAATATTACTTATGAGCACTCCAACAGCCCGGAAAAAAAAAAAAAAAAAAAAAGCTTTTCCACAGTGCTGTAACTAAAAATGTACTGTTCAGATTCATAAAAAATTCTCGAGCGCCCTGCTTTCAACCTTGCTACACATTTTCCGCATATAAAATAATACGGTCACTTCTTGAAGTTCCGTAAGTACTAGTAACACGACGAGAACACTGCACTCTAGTTAGCCTTGCGCGTAGTGGCGATGGAAGACTTCGTGAGCGTGGCAGTTCCCGCCTTATCGTTTCAGCGATATTGGGCCTTCATTTTAATTATTTAAGTGGTTCGCCTATTAATCTAAGTTATACAATAAAATTTAAATTAAAAAACTTAATACTTAAAACTTAAATTTCTTCGGGCGCTCTTTATCACCAAGAAAACTTCAGCCGATATCAAATATTGTGTTCGTACAACTTTCTGAATGTTATTCAGCGCAGCTTTAAAAGTTAAAATTCTTGTAATTGTGCTTTAAATAAAACAACTTAAAGTTTACTAATTTGGCATTTTGTCAAACTTTTTTAAATTTACATTTATCTCACAAAACCGTGAAATATCTTTAACACAGAAAAATAATTAGGCACTTGAAAACTTTTAATGCGCCCGCCTGCGCGGGACTATTTTCGCTTTTGAGCACCCTTAGATAGATTTTTTTAACTATAGTTTTTTTTGGCAAATTCTTGAAGCCTATTTGGCGTGTAATCTTTCTTGAATGTATGTCTTTCAGCTCGCGTAGTAAACTGATCTTGAATGGGCAAGGTCGTTGAAATTCCTTTATCGCGAGCTTCAGTGACTAAAGATAAGGCAGACTGGTATCGCTGACTGCGCAAAACATTTCCCTGCCCCAACATTGAAACGCTTTTCTGCCAACACGTGTAGCGATAAATGCTTGGTTTGGATTTTAGGTTAGGAAACCGATTTTTAAACAAATGCTCAGATACGTTTTTATACTTCCTGTAGCCAATTTGTAATGCAGTTTTTCTAAATTCCAACTGGTAAAAGTATTTTATTAATATAATAGTACTTGTCATTTAAAAATTAAGATGTAAACAAACACGTTCATCACTGTCGACCATGTGACTTTGACAGCTGTGTAGGATTGGGGTAGGTCAATGTAGGGTACGTGCGCAGAAGACGAATAAGCAGTCTGCTTCACCTTCAGCGTATAGGTGATGTGGAAGCGGGTGCATTGCAGCTGCTGAGCGCGCGACTGGCGGCTGCTCAAACCGACGACGGCCGTAAAGCGGCGGTGGGTCGTTAATGACGGGCGTACACGTCGGAGGACGGCCCGCGTCGCTGGCGCGAATCCCCCGGCAACCCCCGTGGGACCGCCTTTCCGATCCGTTTGTTGCCGGTGTTTATTCCCCGGCGTTATTTCTGGCCGCAGCTATCTTTAAAATAGGCAGGCGTCAGCCGGCTATACTGACCGACGGCATTCCTTCCCTCCTGCGTATACTGCAGCAGCGCGCGGCGCTCGGGATTGTCAGCGGCGCTGCATGTCTTGCACTGTAAAAAAAAATGGGAAAGTTACCTGACAAGTGTAAGGTAATATTCGCAAACCTGTGGAGGAAGCATAGTTTTCCTTACAGGCAAGGTAATGCTACCGCACTCTTGGACTAAAATTCGCGTACATGGTAGAGGAAAATGCCATACGTGGGTGGGAAAATTGCCTTACGATGCGTGCATCTCTTCAGCATTGTCTCGACAGTTTAAGTGGGGAGGCGGGCGGAAGATACAATCCTCTGACGCGGTAATATTCACGAACGCTGTCACGCTGTCGTCATAGTGTAACGGATAGCGCATTGGCCTATCGTGGTAGAGGACTATGGTTCGCGCCCACCCACCAGCAGGTTTCGAGGATTTTAGTGTTGAGGTTTCGGTTACTATTCGTCAGAGGATTTAGGTAATGTAAAGGTTAACAGTACAAACACATAGGGGCATTTAAAAATATAATTTTGTTATACAATATAGTTAATTTTTCTTACATGGGGTTATTTCCCCACTTTTGTCAGAATACTATTTCCGTACGATTAGGGAAAAGTACTTTACTTGTCATGTAATTTTACTTTACATTTAAGAGGTAATTTTACCTTACATGTAGAGCTTCCCTTACACCTAAGGGAATTTCACCTCAAATTTTTTTTACAGCGTGCGCTTCCAACCTACTTGTTTATAGGCTGTGTCCCGAGAAAACAGTTGTTCTCGTGCGGATTTTGCTGACTCTGTACAGGGTTTTAGTAATTTGAAATGCGCAGTTTCTTGGTTGAAAAAATAAACATATTGCATTAAAAACTTTACCCAACCAAATGTTTTGTAAGTGATACTATACGCTGTTCATCGTAAACTGATCACTTTTGAAAGTGCATACTTAAGATCTACTTGTATGCACGTAGTGTATTCTTCCGCCATATGCAAATTTAACATTGCCAAGGGTCTGATAACTTTATTCATGCGTCGATCAAGTGAAACTGTGAAATCATTAAAAATAAATATTTTAAAGATTCGTTAATTCATACATTTGTATGTATTAAAAAACAGAACTCTTAAGAAATCGTTTGAGTTTTCACAAATGCTTAACCCAAAATTTATAATCGGACTACTTTCTCTTCCTCCATACTACCGTTTCAGAGCTCATGCCACGTCAGCGTGCCCGTAAACATATATGCAGGTAGGGGCAGTTATATTTTTGAAAGTTTGATTTCGAAAGTGCTCAGATACGTGACTGCCAGTGAACTCTTGAGTCTGTTTTGGTTCCGCAGCTATATATTTTTCTGGTTCACGTAATACGGTAAAACTTAGTTAGGCCTAACCACAAAAATACCTTCCAAGCAGATGTTAAAAGTGGGATGGACCCCCGCGTCCAAGGTCAAGAAGCGAGGAAGCGATACGGGCAACAGTAACACGCACGCCTAGTGCCTCATCGCTCCTACGCGCATGGCGTGCAGTGTTTCCGTCGTAACGTTGTACTGTGCAAATTAGATCTGTAACATTGGGGTTTTATTATACACAACGAAAGCCCACAGATTAAACTACGCCCGTATCTTTGTATTTTTCTCTTGCTGCTTAAGGAAACTGCATAGGCAAGCTTTAAAAATGCGATATTTGACCATTTCACTAATTTTTTTATCCAAGAATACATTTAATATGACAAAAAAAAAAAAAAAAAAAGGACATAGATAAATGTTTTTTTTTTCTTTTCTGACAAAAAGTCGTATTTGCAAAATATTTATTTACCGCAAACAACTATTTCACAAAAAAAATGCAGGGGTCCATCCCTCTCTTAAAAATATCCTCGAGCTTGGCGTAATCTGAAAACCTTTGACTGCGGGACTTGGGCCGCGTGCGAGTGAACAAGACTCGACATTGAAAACAAACGTTTCGTACATTGGTTTGATATTATGTGAATCGCAACTCTGGGCGTTACTTGGAATGCTTCTAGGCGAATATTTGAGACTCGTACTAACCAGTGGGACTGTGAGAAGTTATGAAACGTCCAGATGAACCAATTAAGCCATGTATTGATTTTCCTTGTGGTTGGATGTAGTAAGATAACAGATATTTTATTCTATCATTGGTACATGTTAAAAATTTCAAATTGTACATTTCAAATATTGTAATTTTGATATAATTAAACACGTAAACCCTTCACTAATTAAAAACGTTGATGTTCCCCGAGCTTGGAATAGTATGTTATTATATTACAAATATAAAACATTGGTTGCGACCTTAAGTGGCGTTTAACCTATGACTCACATTCGGGAGGTTGTCTGTACCTTTGGAAATATTAGTGTATGGAAATGCATGCATTTCCTTATTAGAAATGTTCATTTCAAATTTTGTAAACACTAAAGTTATTTAATTTTACTTCTATATAGTTTATGCATATTGGGGTAGCAATTGGCATATTGGTATCTATTAACTTTGAAGAAATTTTGACTGAAGTATGAAGGAAATGACTGGCTCTATGACAATGTTAATTTTTACATATTGTGGATGGAAACAAATTTTTCTCAAAAATAGACTCTCAGTAGGCTTTCAGAAGTACCCTGTTAACAGCGAACAGTCTGTAAAACGAAATGCATATAATATAATTATTAGTAGTTGTAGTATTAACAATAGGCATGCGAGCATACGTTTGAATGTGGCCTTGGCGAGTGTAGTACCGTGGGCCGTGCAGGGAGTGGCCACAGCAGTTCGTAACCCATGACGTCATGCCACCTCGGCGTATATTTCAGTCCTCCGCGCCGCGAAGGCACAAGTGGCGTTGGCGGCGCGCCGTGGCACCGCCCACTTCACGATGATTGCGCCGAGAAGCTGAGCGGACTCGTTCCGGGCCGGACCGAGTGCCCGAACTTCCACGAAGGTCCGCCCAGATCTGGCTAGAGGGAAGTGATTTGGGCGACACTTAACAGCAAGGTCTTGAGAGCCGATGTGGGTGATTGAGGTGAGTATGGAGGAGCGGCGCCGGAATGAAAGGGCGGGGAAAACGGGAGATCCCCAAGAAAACCCGCCGACCAATGGCATCGTCCGGCACGATTCCCACGTGAGAAAGTCTGGTGACCTGGCCGGGAATTGAACCCGGTTCGTTTTGGTGGGAGGCGAGCAGGCTAACCTCTCAGCCACCGTGGATCTGACATAACTGATGAATCTACGTTAATTGAACACGTTCTGAAGTCCTGCATAATTTTTCTCTCTGCCTGTTGTGCATCCTTCCACAAAATGTCAAGATCGATATTGTCACGGAGCTATTTACTTAAAAACGTGTATCGTCAAAGTGATACTGTAGAATGGTTCGGAATGTAAGAGTGTTATTTTAACGTCATCTCTAAATATAATATGGTCAAAATAAAAGAGGAAATGGATTTCTTTGGCCACCAGTGTGAGGGTATGTTACCAACAGATTGCACTCTCCTCTTTACGAGGGGCCGTGGTGGTATAGTGGTTAGACTACTCGCCTCCCACCAGAGTGAACAGAGTTCGATTCCCGGCGGGGTCACCCCCGGATTTTCACGTGGGGGATTCGTGCCGATAGTCGGCGGGTCTTCTCGGGGATCTCCCGTTTACCCCGCCCCTCCATTCAGGCACTCCTATACCCTCGTCGGCTCTCAAGGCCTCGATGTTACGAGCCGCCCAGATCTCTCCACTCCACGCCATGCAAATGACTTAAGGTCTACAGTGATTTCGGAGTGTGTTATAGCTCCCGATAGTGGAGAGAGGAAATGTGTTACTCAACAAAAATTTGAAAGTAACTGTGCTTAAGCTACGAGAAGTAGCATACAGGCAAATAAGTACCAGGTGTGTACCCACAGAAAATCGTGTTACGAGGAGTACACGCCTTAATACATTAGAGATTGTCACACTCCTATTGTGTAAAACTTTCTAACACTTCGCTTGAAGCAATTTGACATGGCATGTTAGTAATCAGCCATGTTAGTAATCAGCGAGCAAAAATTATTGAAAAGTTCACCTTTGTAATATCCTCTGGACAGCCGTTATTTGAGAAACCACGGGCCTTATTCATAGTCTGATCTTTGTCCAAGGATGATCCAGAGATGATCTTCTCGGAGTTTGTCTGAGGTTAGTCCGGACTAAGGGTGAACTAACTACACTGTATTCATAAACCCCAATTAGAGTGCTACTAACATTAGTCGAAGGATCATCGAAGTACACTGTTGCCAGGTTTACCGCTTATAGGCATTGCAGATTATCGTCTCAAATAAAACCTTTACTACGAAAAGAATATCACATTTGAGACAACACGCGTATAAAAAAAGGCTTCAATCAATTCAAACAGATATTGCCCAGTTACCTAATGACCAAATTATCCTTTAATTGAAACATTCAATATTTCATTTATGATTTAATGTTTAATTTTCATTTGTTAAGCCGAAATTGTGTATAACTGCGTAGAGCAGTGGATAAGGTTCTTACGTTGAAAATGTTATTTGCAGGTTCGAATATCACTAGTTCACGCAAATTATCTTATTAATTTTGTCAATACTGTCTTTATATATGATAAATTTGTATTTTAATGCTAAATACATTATAAAATTACATTATATGGTTAAAATTTCCTTACCTCGAAAAAATTCGAGCTTCCAAACTTGTGCACATCACACCACGATGTTTCCATTGAGTTACATTTACTTCAAGGGAATACTTTGCCATATGTATTGTGACATCAGGATTTGTATTACAATTCTTTCTGAAAGTATAAATATCGCATCTAGTAAAAATATGTTTTTAGAAAAGGCTTTTAATTTACCCAGAAACAGTAAGGCATTGCTTTAACTTAACACTGATGTATTATGATTATATTTCTTTTGAAAAATTATTCATGGAACATTTCAGCCATTAGGTCGGCATATTTTTGCCTACAGATTGACAAAGTCGGCCTCTAACGTATTTTTTGTGTTTTGGTATACTTTATCTAGCTTTCACTTACTTGTAATATTAGCGAAACTGTCTTATTTTATGTTCGCCATGTTTCTTTTTGTATTACATCGTTAATCCTACCCTCAGTCCGGACTAAAAGTTAGACCACACTAAAGCAGGATGATCCTTGGACTAGCAACAATATGGCCCTCTGAATACGAAACATTTTGGTCAGATGATGATTATTCATAGTCGTTTTTAGTCCAGACAAAGGAATAATGTCCCACATGTTTAGTTGAAAGCAGATAAGTGGCCGCCTGGGTGGTAGGCAACCAACAACAATGTCGTGTGCGACGTTCAACTAACAACCTGGCTTATGTTCTTATCTGATAGTAAATTTAATTAGAGGGGTGGTCGAGGGAGAACTGACATCAGGATCAAGTATTAGTGCTTCATTTGGAATGCGAATTGTGTTTACATGGCTACAGCATACCCCTTTAAGTTTGTCGCCCGTCTTCACAAATGGACAAATGCGATGCTCATATCACTGGCGCACACTGAAATATATCCGATTAGCCCATATCGTATGGCATGCATCTTCAATACGTTGCCAGGGATCCTCCACATTGTCTTCAGTTACGTACACCTGCACCTTCAAATGCCCCACAAGTGGAAGTCGACTGTATTTAGGTCCGGTGATCTGGGTGGGCTGGCCATCTTGCTGGCCCAGCCCCGCCAATCCATCGCGCTGAGTACCTTGCATCCATGTACTGCCTTAACTGTGCGACTGTATGGTGATGCACCATCGTACATGCACCACATGTCGTCTCGTAGATTCAGCGATACACCTTCAAGTAGTTTTGGTATGTCTTCATCCAAAAAACTCCGATACGAAACTCCAGGCAGCCGTGCAGGAAGGATGTGTGGCCCAATCAGCATTCCATGTATAATCCCCACCCATATGTTCAGATAAAACAAGACTTTGGACGTGGGATTCCCATAGTGCATGTGGGTTGATGTGTGCCCACACATGATCGTTGTGGAAGTTGAAAATACCCTGCCTCGTGAGGGATACTTCGACGGTGAATTGCAGAGTTCTGCAGAAATCTCGGGTTCCCGTAATCTCGTCTTGAAACCACTCGCAATAATGTAAACGAACGCCAGTCTGGAGGCACAGATGCCTGCACAGGCTGGTAGTGATATGGGTGTAACCTGTCTCGCTATAAAATGTGACGTACTGTTGATTGTGATGCGTTCAGTACATTAAGAATTCCTCGAGTGCTGGTACCTTTGTTAGCATCAGAATAGTCCAACACATCGTGCTTGATGCCAAACCGTGGTCGGCTAACACAGTGGTTAATTGTGCGTACTGTCCTTGTTTCACGCGAACGCCGATGAACTGCCATGAATGCACGTACGTCTGGTAAACGTCGGGCTTGAAACATTTCCGCGTATTGACAACGCGCAGCTGACGCATCACGCAACATTTCACTTGATATGATAGCAGGAATCAATGCAATGCAATGGTGCACTCTCCCGCAGTAACTCCACAGTCTGGTTTGTGAACCAGGTCGTTGATTGACACGTCATGCACGACAGTGGTATAGTACAGGCTGCCTACCTTCCAGGGTAACCACGAAAATGCTTTCCAACTAAACGTGCAGTTTCTCATGTAACAGTCATAACCAGCGAATACTACCAAGGTGACAGTTCAAGCATGTACTCTCCGTAACACCATTTTCTGTGGTTACCTACCTTGTACACATTTACCTGTGTGCTACTTTTCGTTGCTTAATCACAATCACTTTCCAATTTATCGTTGCAGGACACATTTCCACTCTCCTCTTTCGGGGGTGTCTACCACTCTCCGAAACCACTGTAGATCTTAAGTCGTATGTACGTCTCCCTATATATTTATCACAAGAATTCCGCTTGCGCCGGGTTAGAATTAATTATCTACTCGGTTATGTATTTTACGGTGTTTATATATGAACTAGATCTCAAAAAAACAGCTGGTTATCTTAGCAGATGTGAGAAAGTACGAAGAAAATAAAGGATTTTGTCTGTAAATTAAATATGTGTATAAATATATAATTATATATAAGCACAAATGTAAATACGTTTAAATTGAGGTATAATTAAAAACGTACGTGCCTGCAGGCTAAGAAACACAATTGCAGAATGCAGAAAAGCATTATACCTTGTAGTATTTCTTCAGTATTGTCGAGTCGTTTTGTAGTATACTGTTAAGCGCTCGCTGCTTCGCATCCCGATCGAGCGAGTGGAAGTGAAGGACATCAGTTATATGATAGCGGCGTCAGCAAGTCAAAGGATTGTTTTGTGTGGCAGACGAGTGAACCGCGTGTGTGTTACAAGTCGCCGCACACGCCGATAGACTTATCGCATTTCGCGTCTCGCTGACCCTGAGAAGCTCATATTTATTTATTTACCACGCAGCAATGTCATCACCATTGATTTTCCCAGAACATCTTGGATTGCCGAGAACTTTCTAGACGGCACCTACCTCAAGTATAAATACCTCGTGCGAGCCTCTGAAGAGGGAGTGATTAAGAGCCGAGAGTTTGGCGTCTCGTGCGACCTTAAGCGACAGTTGGGTGATTACGGAGCGGCAAGGGACGGATGTAACGATCTGCGAGAGTGCGTCGGCGAGCTTGTGTGCAGTGAATAGTGGGAATTATCTACGGGACTGTGGACTGCGTGAGTGAAAAGACATTCGGGCCGATGGATATAGATAGTTTTAACTAAACGTGTGGAAATAATTGGAGCAGTTTAAGGGACACTAGCGAGAGTGACGATTATGATAAAGACTTTGATTGAAATGGACACTGTAACTAAATATTGTGCTCAATAAGAATAATAAGCGTTAATAGGACGCTCAGACTGGCAAATAACATATGTTTTACTGTATCTTTGAGAATAAATCTAATTAATGAATTTAGTTATTTTATTTTTATTAAGACCTCTATCTCTCGCGAACTCAAATATGGCCCTTAGGTGTCTTTTGTGACAATACGTTTAGTCGAACCATTTTCCGATGTGATCTTGCTCTTTGGTGTAACTTGTAGATGATATATCGTGACATTCCGGACAGGATCCTGGAGGTCATAAATTTCGACACTTCCAGCAGGCGAACGCTTGTGGAGGACTGTTACTTTATTGTAGACGGCGAATTTGGTTTAACGATTTTGAGACTGTGATTCTGCTTCTCATCATGCATTAGTGCATAAGCATTTTGGACGTTAAATCATATGACAAACCTGGTAATATTAGAAATTCTGGGAAATTGCCAGACAGCGCACTTCCAATCATATTAATAAAGCTCAGCTCGTGCTGCGTGACAGTTAAATGTAAAATACTGTACAAAACAATTCAAGAAATAGTTTAACGTAATTTGTAGTACAGTCATTTCGAATTCTGACTGCACAATATTCTAAAAAGAAACCCTTAAAATAGGGATTTTGAAACTGATGCTGATAGTTATATCAATAAAATTAGCAAGCAAAGTTTGTCACTTGATTTGAATTAAATTGTTTTGTAATAGTAAAAAATCGTTAACCTACAAGCCATTACGAAATTTATTTATCAAAACGGTTTTGCCACCTTCACTGTATTTATTAGTATCGTTTAAGTATTTAGGCGTAATAGTGTTTCGGATTCTTGATATAGCTGAGCTTAGAAGTCTGAAGAAACAAGTTGAAATTCAAAGATCGTCAATTTAGACAGTACGGCATTCATACTTATCACTTATTGCTGAGGTTAATTAGGTTAATCGGCTAAGCTTATGCAGAGTTTGTATCTTCTGTATATTAAATGAGAACATCACCACTCCATATCCACTTAAAAATAACATAACCCAAACGATGCATATTATGGTAGGTCAGAATTGAAAAGATAATACGAATTTCTGAGACATTTCGTCTAGAAAGTTCACAGCATCTCCCACGATACCTCGTTAGACACCTCAAAAATCGGAAGGACTTTCCTGTGAAGTTAGAACTCTTCAAAAAAAGGGATTATTATATAGCTTCAAGGCTTAACTAATACATATATGGGCTTATTATGCATATAAATAATGAAAACAAGCTAGATGCATGAAAATATAAAAAAATTGTATTAACAAGATAACATAAAATTAATTAAAATGTAAGTTTACGTATATTGACAGCGGGCACGGATGTTATACATAATAATATGCCAAGATTTTATTCGTGGTCTATAACTGGAAGTGCCCAAACTCTTTCTGTGGGTTATTAAACAGCAATAAGCTGTTAGCTTAATATTACTAAAAATTATCTGAAGTACATATTACTAGCTGAAATTGGTCTTGTAACAGCTGAGTATAATGGAATACTAATTCATTGGTTTTTGGGATTGCATATGGAGCTTACAAAGTCATATAGTCTTTAAAAAAAACTACATTATCTTCGTGAGTTTCCTCAAACATAAAATTTGCCCTCGGATTAACAGGTAAAAGTAGCACTAGTAATATTATACTGCAGAGCAATTTAGCGCATCTGGCCCGTGTTGCACGGTGGAAGGAAGTGGATTGGTAGACAATGAAAAAGGCAGGGAGGAGGGATAAAATCAATAGCTGCCGATAATACGAGAGCTCTCCGAAGAATGAAGTTAGGAAAAGGAAAATGCGTTTACTGTACAGAAAGAACATAATATGTGAACTACGCCAAATCGAAGTTAACATTATTAGAAAAACACGTGGCTTCAAATTTAAACAATTTAAATATACAAAATCACCGCCCTATTACTAAAGGAAAAGAAGCAAAAATTTATGGAAATAAAATTATCTATGAATAATACATACATTACAGTACCACGGAATCGTTTGAGATATATTGTCTCAATATTTTTTAGCATATAAGTATATTTAAAAATTAAACAGAAATGTCAATGAATAAACAAAATATAAACAGCTGCTATTACAAGTAGGCAAATCTTACTCTAAATAATTCATCGCTGATTCATTCAGCATCTTTATGCTTGTAAACTAGGAAGAACACAGAAAGTATAATAATATCAAATATATAAGATATTTATTTATTGTACACAATTACAGCATCCCAAAAAGCTGGGACAGCGTTACTGTATCTTTATAAACATATAATCTACTTGAATCATCTCGGTGTATTCAAACACCCAATAAGAACATGGAATACTTCTCTAGGCAGTCTTGATCTACTTCTTACTTTACTTTGGGAATTAATAGCCACTTGCAATAATTCTTTGAAAATTGGTGAAACCGTTGACAGCTGAGCAGGAGAAAATAATGCTGTATTTAACGTACACACAGTACCATTCAAATAGATTCGTATATAAAAGGATTAGCTTTAATCCGTTTTAATCTTTAAATTACTTTTACATTATAGAAAGACTCTTCTTATATTTGGTTTTGGGTAATGATAAGAATAGCGAAACAACTGCCTTTGAATCTATGCTATTTGGAATAACATTGGCTGTTTTAATATGATTAGAGTTTTTCTTGATTATATGCGTTTCAAGAAGCCGCAATTATAGTAATGATGATAATACAGGTAAATGATAAATCGGTTTTTTTCCTTTGAATGAAATTTTTTTTTATTTGTTGCTTTGGATTTTGTGAATACATTACCTATCTGAAAGAATGGCATTAAGTATGTTCATGGTCAGGTGAGCACTATAAAAAGCCCATCTTAATTTTTGCTTTCAACACGTTGTATATTCTTTCTTAGCAACATGTATAAATCAAATTTTGATAAAGTGTCTGGTATCCAAATGGATGATAAACTTACACTTTGCAACTGCTACACATATGAACATACTACTCTTACGCTAAAGCGTATTTTATCGTTAGTAAAAATGTAGTGTTTTATTAAAGATCAATAAAAATCAAGAACAGAATTTGAACTACGAGATGTAATTTTGATGGGGTTAGATTTATTTTAAATGTATTTTGATGCTGCTAGCATATGCAGTAGTAAGCAGTTTATATTTCTTTATTTTTTAAATTTACCAACTTATTGGAAAGAATTGGAGCTATAAAACACAAAATTATAATAGAACATTTCCCAGAATAATTGTTTTATTATTAACAAAATATTTCCTGCAACTCTATAATATTGAAATTTATATACCATGATGGAAAATTTACTAAGAAGAGGGCGTTTTCTTTTATCTTTAATTTCATTACTATAGCGTTCTACGTAACAGATATTTATACATTTTAAAACAATGTTTTCATATGGACTGATTTTGTGGTTTCTATACGTTATTGTGCGAAAAAAAGTCAACGGTTTGTTCTTGTAAAACTGTACATTATTTTAACTGTTACTTATGTGACGATTTTTTGTATATAATCTGTATATAGTGAGAAATAAACCGCATAAAATATTTTAAGTAGTTCAATCTAAGCAATTGAGTTTATATTTCGGAAATCCGCGCGCAGCGAGACCTTCCCATATTCCTTAGATATTCTTTTAAGGAGACCATAATACATTGATAATTTTATCCTCCTTCGCTGCCAACGTTAAGGAAATACAACGCTAATATTTACACTAAAATTTTTGTAGCAACAAATAAGAATTTTTTTCAGATAGCTATTTTAAAAGATCTCAAACATCCGTGAACCTGCTATCTTAAATGGCAGGGGAGGATAACTGTTTCAATTTATGTTAAGTATGTTTCGTGGAAGTGGCATATGTTTGAGACTAAGAAATTCCCCGAATATTTATATATATTTTTTGTTGGAGAGGTGTTTTTCCTGAGAGGTTTTTGTGGTGTTGGTGGCTTGTCTGGCGTAGGACTGTGCGGTATGGGTATCCACTTGCAAATGTAGTATCGAAAGTAGATGGCGATATGCTGCAAATATCGCTTAGACTGATATCGCAAATATTGGTAATATAGATAACGCAAACATAGCATATCGATAGTACCGCACATAGCTAATATCGCGATGTACAGTATATTTCTCTACACTGTTGGACTATATCGCAGTTGGGGCCACTGTGGTTGAACGATAAGCACGCTCGCCTCCCACCAAGGCGAACCGGGTTCAATACAAGGCTGGGTCACCGGATTTCCGTAAGTGGGAATCGTGCCGGACGATGCCGTTGGTCGGCGGGTTTTCTCGGGGTTCTTCTTTCCCCCGGCCTTCATTTCGGCGCCGCTCCATATTCACTTCAATCACTCTCATCGGCTCTCAAGACCTCGCTGTTAAGAGCTGCCCAAATATCTTCACTTCATTTCACTGTATCGCAGTTGCGGTTTTTCAGAAATATTGTTTCGTGATCGATATGTCGCCGTATCGCACAGCCCTAGTGGACGGCGCCGTGTACCCATCCTCCCCCCCCCCCCGGTCGCACAATAGTAATAGCGGGAGCCTATCGCCGTCGGAGTTACGGGTCGGAGGAAATAGGAATCTGGCGCTCCTCGGACCCGGATTTCGGCGCCGCCGCCGATCCGCGATGTCCCTCCCCTCCTGTTCTCCCCCGGGGTGACCGGATAAACCAATAGCCGATAATTCAAATGCCGCGCGTTGCAGCAGCAGCAGCGACCGCTTCCCCCTTCTCCCCCTCCGTCTTTCAATCCCTTCTAGCGCCCGCCTCACGCCCAGCTCTGGGGAGATAATTCCGGTACTGGAATCGACACATTCCAGATCTCCAGCCGCTCCCGCGTTACCACCCACTCCCCCCTGGAAACTCCCACATTCCAGCATGAGCGAGCCCTAAAGAATTCTGCGTGGTGGGAAGGGGCGGCGTTTTAAATGCCGTTCGCGCGCAATTATCGCTCGGGTCCTGTATCCCGTGCGGAAGAGGCTCTGTGATGTGGGAAAAAAAGAAAAGTTGCGTCGAGCAGGGGGGGGGGGGGCGATTCGCAGCTATTAGAGCGTTCACACGTGCTAATTATAGGTGCACGTCCCTGTGTTCACGTTTGGGGCGCGCGACGTGTCGCGACCTAACGTGACGAATGTAAGACCAGTCGTTCAATTGTCTTTGCGCAGAGGAAAAAAAATCCCCTATAAAATTCTGTTGTAATAACGTGCCGCACCTCATCCTTCCCTTCTTTTGGTGGGTTTAATCTGGGTTCGGTGCCCTGTTCCGCTGTTTCCGTTTTATTCATGAAACTCTACTAAACTTGCTACCCAAGTCTGACGACGCAGCTTAGCCTGCTTTGGAATTTACCTACCGTTCACGTGAACATTTCTTTAGTTTCAGTGCACACGGAAAGCAGTTATACACAACATTTAGCACGGACTTCAAACGAAACGACATTTCTTAAAACTTGGGAGAAAATTCAAATTATTATCAAGTCTTCGATCCAATGTAAACGAGCAGCTAATTGTGTACTGGATGATTTTTGCCTAAATACATAATTTAGTGGTTTGTCATTTTGGGGCTATAGGAATTGGTAGTAATTTTCAAAATTAAATTTGAAAACAATATAAATAGCAAATCCCAAAATTCATTTAATAAAAAAAGGATTTAGGAGACAGCAAAATGAAACATATTTAAACCCTTTGAGTGTATCAAATGACCAAAATCGTATTAATAAGTAGTATACAAAAAAATTAAAATAAAAAGTTTGCAATATAAAAATTCTTCTATACCAAACATATTTTCCTAGTATGTCAATTTTTGACCAAAATTTTTATATACTGAAAAAATTGACATGGATTCTTAAAAATATATTTTTCATCAAAATCGATTAATCGAGATATTAGATCCCACAACTCGGAGCATTAAAACAACAGAAGAGAGTTTATTGTACGTAACGTTTTTAAACTGGACCTCAGAATAATTATGATGAAAGTAATCTTTAAATATTTTGTAACGCATTGGGGATAAAAATGGTAATAAACTGTACAATATTGGTCCAATTTTACAAAAATTTTTGGGTACTAATTGCCAAGATTATTTTTGTAACACAAGTAAATTATAACAAATTTTATAATAAATTGCTGTGGAATGTATAAAACTAAAATTGAATTATACCCAGCAAGTACCGTCGACTACACATTTGGTGTGAACGAGGAAATACATGAAGGATTTCGTATGTTTCATAAAACAGCGTGTTCTATTGATACAAACATTTTTTACAAATAGTTATCAAAGAATTGTTTTTAAAAAGTACAAAAATTAGTTACTGTGTAGCGGGACTTGACTTCGCGTGTTCGAGAAACAAAGCCAGCACGTTATCCGTGTCCAAAACAAATACAAAATTACAGGACATGTTGAATGGCGAGAGGTAGGCTTGCTGATATTAGGTGAATCGTCGCGCTTCACACTGTAACTTTTCTTACATACAGTAACCACGAGGAATTAGATTTCACACATGTACGTAACTTTGTACTCGCGTGGTTTTGTATGTGTGGAAGTTACTGTTTAACTTAGTGCTTGGGGGGGGGGGGCAGGTAACACTGGAATAGTAGTTCGTGATATCGTGGCATTAGTTTTTTAATCTACTTTGTCGTTGGGAAGAATTATTAATTGGATATATAAACAATATTCACATTCTCAGGCAGCTACACGATCGCATTAAGAGTGGGATAGACCCCGGCGTCCAAGGTCAAGAAGCGAGGGAGCGATACGGGCGACACTAACACGCACGCCTAGTGCCTCATCGCACCTACGCGCAAGGCGCGCAATGCTTCCATCGTAACGTTGTACTGTGCAAATTAGATCTGTAATAGTGGGATTTTATTATACTCAACGAAAGCCCACAGATTAAACTACGCCTTGTACTTTTCTCTTGCTACTTAAGGAAACTGCATAGGCAAGCTTCAAAAATGCGATATTTGACCATTTCCACGAATTTTTTTCTCAGAGAATACACTTAATATGAGAAAAAAAAATAGGGCATATATATTTGTTTTTTTATCTTTTCTGACAAAAAGTCGTATTTGCAGAACATTTATTTACCGAGATACGCGTATTCGGGCAGAACATTTTTTCACAAAAAATGCGGGGGTCCATCCCTCTCTTTAACAGTGTGTTCTATACAAATAATCGTTAAACACGTCAAGTGAAGTGTACAAGTTATTGTAATGACTCGGAAAAGTCCAGGAATGACAATCTTGGAAAATGGATTTCGCCAGTTATGTTAGCAAATTTTATGCCGTAGTGATATATTTCGCAGGGATAGTATCTTGAGCTGCAACGTAAAATACACATCGGCATATACTCGCAAACTTGGCAGATTCCTTTGTCTAGGATTGCCCTGTCTTGGTTTTTCCGCATTGTCTTAAAATAGACCGCAGATTTCAGTTATCATGTTTTTGCCGTTACTTATAAGTTACGTTCACTTATTGTAGTTTTCCAAATGCGCTCAAAATTGATGCGACCAAAGTGTTTATAGCTTTGATTATAATATTTTTCCAACAGTTTGGTCAAGTTACAAGCAATAACGCGTTTTTGTTGCACACAGTGACCGTTATCTTGCTAAGTGGAACCATTTGTTTTGAAGTAATAGTAGTAGTAGATCCTTCCCATTGTCTGTCTCTTTTCTGTATATCTATGCTCGACTAATATTTTATGTAATACATTGACAAAATTATTTTGCAGCTATACGTTTGCAAATTTATCAGGTAATTCTTTATTTTATTGCAGTCGTATAACCACTTATAACTATATTTAACAGCGTTGTTGGTTTTACAAAAGCCAAGAAATTAATTTGTTTATGGTATTCAGTTTTAGCTAAATACTGAACGTAGTCTATTTACGCAGGAGTGGAAAGTGAAACGTTGCTCAAATATTAAATGGTTTTTTTTTTATCAGCCTGGCTGCACTTTCATTACACTTCGAATAACACAGTAATGATTGCTGTCAATTTCGTAATTTTATATCATTTAAAACTAATTAGGATTTTTGCGGATTCCTTATCTTCGGATCATATAACTTAATAAAAATTTAATAAGAGTTTTATTTAGCTCATTTCGTTTCTACCTCTGCGTGAGTACAAACAATTAAAAATTGATTACACAATCATATAATATGCTACAAATATTACAAATATAGTTTTTTTTTTGGCATGGTTATTCACAGAGGTCGAGGCAAGTCATTTACAGCGAAATATTTTTTTCTTCCCTCTAGTTAGTGTTGATATGATTTTTTTTTTTAAACAGCTTGTTGAAATTCGCATTATCAGTATTGCGCGAGTAATGTCGAAATTCGATAAAGATAATTTGTGCATATTAGACTTTTAAAAAATGCGTACGCGCAGAATTTGTTCCCTCATTATTTCCTAGGATCTACAGGTGCGTGCTCCCAACGGTCCCATCCGAAAATCTCCGAGAAGAGGAGAGCAGGGTAAGCTTTGAAGCGCTTGTTTGTAAACAATACTTCACTCACAAATCGGAACAACAAACAAAGTGTTGAATTACTATTTAGATATTAAATTTGGCGAGTTGTATCGCTAGTTCATTTGCTTATTTTCTCCTTAATCATTACTACGCTGGAAACTACAGCGACCACGGAGTTCAAAAATGCAAAATTTTTAAGTTGTACGTATGGAGGCTGGTCGTACCAGTCCTCACACAAGCAATACAAGACAGTATTTGATACAAAATCAGCACATTATGTTAAAATTCTATCTAAAATATTATTTAAAAAAAGTAAAGATGAAATAACGCTGCGACACGTGTTGGCGTGAGCCGTGATCTTGTCCTCAGATACGTTCTGGCTGCTTCCGGGCGAAAAATAAAACTTATTGCAAGACTTAATTTTCGTGGAAATGTAATATCAAGCCCGCAGGATGATGTAACACGATGTATACACTTCTCATTTTTTATTGATCTTCTGAAATGAAAATATTTCTGCTCCGGAGGGAGGTTTCCTCATTGCAGATGCAGCTAATATTCGGCACGGGGGGGGGGGGGGTTCAGGTGGACAGACTCTCCCCGTGATGTCACCTCGACGTGACGCTTCCGAGGGTAAATTTTCGAGGCACAAAAAAACAGCAGCGGGGGAGAGATAGGTTCGATCGTAAATAACTCCCGGTGCGGAGGCATACATCTGCCGAGCAGGAGGTGTAAAACATGGTTTTAATGTCGCCCATGAAAGTCGCCTGGCGGCGGGAAAAATGGGTGTGGGGAATGTGGGGGCAGACAAGTGCTTGGTCAGGAAAAACTATGCTCGTCGGAGTAGGGATGATAAATATTGCAGTTTACTGCCCGGGGAAATGGAGTGCTTCGCATATTCTGGGCGTGGGTGGAGGGGTTGGAGAGTTCGTGGACTGTGGCCGTCGGGTAAACCCTGCAGACCACGTCGCTGACGTCAGCTGATCAGCAGGCTGATCTGGTGTGGGCAATTAACGTAGATTGCTGAGACTGTAGCTCTACCTTGCTGATCGAACCGTCTTCGATATTGTTTTCGTATCCGTATATTTATGCTGCGAGTAATGCCAAATGTATCGTGCTCAGCACAGTGTTCGTGCAAGCTTCGTGTTGTAAACTTCATTGGCAAAACTTATAAAATTTTACTGTCCATTCTCACCTCAACGAGGTTACCAGCGATTGTATGAATGGTTGTGTTAAATCGTCGCTGAGTTGGTTGACTAAGACTCGGGGACGAGTCGATTTTCTGTTACGGTCTTCACAAAATCTAGTCATACATCGAGCGCACTGGGCGAATGCAGATTGGTGAGATAATGGAGTAGTGTTTATGCTTGTTTCTTTAAATCTTTCGGACTAACTGTTTCGTAAATTCTAAGTTCCCGGTGGTCGCTGAAGTCTAAGAGCCGATTAGATTTGCTTCGAGGTAGTAAGTGAATCATTTGGTTTGAAGGAGCTTTTTCACGAAGTTCCCCTCTTCGTTAGTGGTGGAATCTTTGGTCTCGCGAAGATCGTTGCGGGTCGTGTTGACAGTTCGCCTTGAATTGCAGCTGGCTGGGATTCAGAGCTACGTTATTGCTCTCTGTAGCTTGTGCAAAGGAAACGAAGTTTTGGGTCGATCGTCTTCTCGCGTTATAAGAATACGGATATTATTTTCTGAGTTATTAAGTTTTCGCGTTAAATACGGATATATATTTTCTGCAGTTTATTAAGTCGCGTAAATCTTAATGAAAATCTTTACTGTGTGCTTTAGATAGTTAAAATGCGTAAAAATATTTCAACCTGGGATCTCTGAATACGTTTTCAATTTGGTTCATTGAGAATGTTTGACATTTATAATCTTATGTACTGGAATGTAAGAATAACTTATAAGACCACCATTGTTTCAATTTTACACATATTTATTTATAATTTTTTACGGTATTTGCATTATATATGTAGTACCGTTTGCATAATGACACGTAGTACATATATTCATCAGCTGTAAACGCTGAGATAAGCTTTTTTGCCCAAATAATATCTTTGTGCAAATATGTAGACCTGAAGTAGACTATCCTCTTCGCTACGACTAGCGTTTCAAGTCTAAAATTTCATAGAAAAAAATTACTTTACCAGTTAATTTAAAACCCGAGAAGAAACATTTAATAATTCCATGCAATTAAAAAACCCAGCTATTTTTTTAATCTGGCATAAAATTATTCTATAATAATAAATTACAGATAAAATTAGTAGTAAGAATTAAATTCGCACAAAACGTTGAAAATTGCATTATTCTGGTACTCTACAAGTTGGCTTAGTCTATGTTTAATACGTAAGTTTTGATTTTATACATTCCATATTATTTACATAATTAGAATGCATATCTCGCCCAAAATAAATTAAAACCAATTCTTAAGCACTAAAAAATTTCTCATAAACAGTTCACGAACGAACCGGAAAACACTTTTTATTTTCACAGAATATGTTAATAAGGCACATGGTACATACTTGGAAGCAATTCGTGTATAATGTGGTCAAATAAATCAATTTTAAGGAGTCTTATTAAAATAATCCTGTAAAACTCTGTTTAATATGTTTATTTAGGGATTATTCTTTTCAAAGAAGCATTTCTTTCGAAAATACCTTGCACTGTAATACAATTTTATGGCGTCATAAATACTCACACAGTAATTAGCCTCAATTTCAGCTTAGCTTCGTTTGTAGAATGCAGTGCACGTGTTTTGCACCCATTTGTGTGTCGTGTACTATAAAATGCGATTTTATTTTACCATCTGTAAAGTCACAGAAAAAATAGAAGTAAAACAGAAGATCCAGTAACAGTGAATGCCATTTCAAGAAAACAGTTGAAACATAAGTTCACTGAAATATGACTTTTTTTTTTTTTTTTAGACCACTTTATATTTAGCTCGCAGAATTTCTCACAAAGTGTGAATTATATATCCATTGGTTATGATTTGTACAGACGTGTGTATCCGGCCAAACCAATTTTAGTCATAAATAAATCCGAATTTACTTTGAATAAATCGCAAATTCCAAGGCAAATATTTCCCGGGATTTCGGTTCTATAAAACCAATTTGACTTTTTCACAGCGTTTCGGCGTCATAAAAAAATGTAATAAAAATTACTCAATTGCGGAAGCAAGGTAACGTTTTTTTTTTTTCGATGATGGCAGTACGGTTTAGCAATTTTTTTTTTTTTTGTTTTTTTTTGCCGTTACAGGGAAGCCATATACCGCTGCGAAAATATAAGAAATATTATTGACGTGCTGTCTGGACTTTGCGTGGATTTTAGGGCATATATTTTAGAAGGCGAGAGAAGGAAATTAATTTTTTTTTTTGCAGTTTGGTTATACTCGGTAGCTTGCTTCCAGGAGAGGGCCGGAAGGGTGTTGCCGGGTAAGGATGAAGGGGTTAGTAGACAGGAAGAGAAACTTCCTGTGTGGGGATATTTAACTTTATTTTTTCTTTGCATCTGGGGAGCATGGAGTTGAGCTCGATCTTTCGATCAGACGTATGACATACGAACCGTCAAAACGCGTGGAGTGGAACTTTACTCCCTCTTCCTGCTCCTTTAACTCTTCCTCTAAAAAATACTTCTCTCCAATTCTTTACCCTCTGAGCAGCCTTCCTTATCTCCTCCTTTTCTCGCTTTCTCTACAGAGGTGGAATCACTATCGATTTGAAGAGACAGCTCCCGAGATCCTTCAGCCCTTGGGAAGGAGGGTTTGGGGGGGGGGGTGGGTTAGTAGGAACCTGTTTCGCAGGATAAGGAAGTCACGGATTCACCTCGAGTCCTGTATGAAGCAACAAACCTATTTCCGGGCGCCCTCTTCGCTTTCCTCCCCCCAGCAGGAGTTCTTATCAACGATCTTAAAAGATGTTTGTTTTTACGTGCTTCGACTCTCGTGCTTCCTATTTGTTCAGCTTGTTGTACTGTGATCAGGCAAACCATCCAGATGTGGCGCGGCTTATCGCGTGGAGAACGACTTGTGTATAGTTTTGCAGTATAATGTAGCCCTAATGCTGCCTTTTTGGGTGGTAAAACAGTGGACAATAATGTTTTAACGACGTATTTGTTTTTATTTCAACTTTCTGGAATATAACGGTAATTTCGGTGTTAGTAATTCATTTAGAAACTGAATTTTTTGAACGCTAAGGACTAAATTGGATTTTTCAGTCATGTTAGTAACTAAATTTTAATATTTGTATTTAAAGTTATATATCGGCATTAATCACTTATGTGTATTGTACCATACAATTAGTCACTGCAAAGGTTGGCTCCGCTGCCATCTTCAGTCAAATAAGTTAAAATAACTTCTACTGAAAAGGGCGATATCCTGGAAAGTAAATTTTTGGTCCCTATCTTTTGTAATGTCTGGACAGTTAGTTTTTAGTATTTAGGTTTCGACAGATGAACAAGACTTTTTAATACCAATACTATAAGCTATAGGCCGTTCACGGTAAAGTGAGCACTTTTGAGGCCCTAGTTACTTTTTCCTTTCAGCTATTTTTTATCCTTTAAACACAATGTGAAATAAATATTGCCATGTAAGTAATAAACACAGTGCGCATATTCCCTTGCACTCGGAAGTTAAAGTCTAAGGCTAAAATAAAGTAATATTTATTGACTATTATTTTTAATGACAGGGCTTTCAAAGGTGCTCACCTCACCGTGAATTGCTTATAATTTGGTTTACCGAGACTAACAAGGATCTTCATCGAATAGGTGAGGATTTTGTTTATATTTACTGACTGTACCAGCAACCTTCTGGAATAGGGATGCAAATACGCAGTCGGGAAAAACCCATCATCCAAGCAGTCGGCCAGGATGGAAGCTACGACCTCCCGAATGCGGAGTCAGGCAGGCAACCGCAATACAAAGTATGCTTGGTGTGGGAAGACTCGAGAACTACGAAGGAGCGTACTGGATATTAGATTATTACATTTTCTAAACGAACTCATCAGGGACAGACTGAATAGAGCCAACTTCAAGTGCAGTCTGCAGTAAGAAATGTCTCATTGAAAACTCTCACCAAAGAGTTGACGTGCTCATTTTCAATCCGTGCTTTCCTATATGCTGTTCACGGTAAACTGGGCACTTTTGAAAGCCCTGCTTAATATCTACTTGTATGCAAGTTATTTTTCCGTCTGATAGAAAATAACATTGCCATGGACTTCATCACTTTATTCATGCGCCTGTCAAGTGAAACTGTGAAATTATTACAAAAGTAAATATTTGACAAATATATTCATTTTTACACTTTGAAGCATTAAAGAAAAAAACAGAAAGCGAAGTAAAAATTTAAGTTATCACAAAAGGTTACCTAACACTGTTTATTCGACGTTAAGATATGAAACTACTTCCCCTCCATCGTTACCAACATTACTGGGTGCATGCCACTCAGGGCGCCCGTTAAAATATATACAGGTAGAAACAGTGACTTTTTCTAAGGTTAATTTCTAAAGTGCTCACTTTATCGTGAACAGCCTTTAAATTTATGTCGCAAACTGATGACAGTTAAAATAATAAAATAATTATATATATATATATAAGCGCTAGCTCTTGCCACTTTTTAAAAGTAAAAAGGAAGAGGAGACCACACTGGTATAGTAGTACCAATTCGAAACGGGTTCGATTTCCGCTGGGATCACACAGATTTTCGCATATCGTACACGTGGTTGGCATTGGCCAGCGAGTTTTCTTAAGGCACTTCTCCCCCCTCCCCCCCCCCCCCGACGTTGCTCCAGAGCTCATGCTGTAGCATCAGTCGAGGAGCAATTAATTGTGTGCGAGGTACGCGAACTTGACAAACACGTATGTATACGCTATTTTTAATTGTGGAATAGGATGTCGTGCGAAATTTTGGAGCTGGCTAAGTTGTTGCTGTGGTAACTCATAAATGTTAAATAGGTTAGATTATGCTGGAAAATACAATGAATAAACTTAATTATACCCACTTTACCACGAGAACAGAAAAAAAAAAAGAAAAGAAATTAAGCTAACTCTTCTAGTACTTCTAGTACAAAACTTATTCCAGAAATTATTAATACTTTTCCCGTACCAAGCTTTCTTAGTAGGAAGAAACTAATTGCGATAGATGACTGTAAAAATAATGAGAAATATTCTGAGATTCGTGCAATATGACCATTTATATATCGACAAATATATCTAAACTGAATAATTACTGAGCTAATTAAGTGGAGTATCGTTCGAACTTAATTAGAATCTAAATTAATTAGGAAGCAAACGCATGGAAGTAAGCAAGATTTTTTCCGTCGCGGATTCAACGATCAAACCGTTTCCTCACAATATTTCACCTAATTATATCACAGGGCTGTTATAGAAATATGATTACTTTTGCTCGAGCTCTGGATAGAATAAATAAATCGATCTAATCTGTCAAATGTTACCCTGATCTTTGAAAGGAATTTCATTTTTTTATTATATTATTATTGGAATTGATAACACTTTTATGCCGTGTGGCTTGCCGGGGCATGGAGGGCTTACACACTAAACTAACCTTAACTTAGTTCTAAATATCCGCAGCTTACTTTGCATTCGAACCCGGAACTTCGTGTACACAAGTACCCCGACACACATTCACACAAATAAATAAAAATAATCTTTAATATTTACAATAGGGTTGATTTTCAATGCTTTTTTAATAAATTCATAAAAGAAAAAATATTAAAGTGGGAAACAGGCAGCATTTATATTTTCAGGCAAGTCTATATATACTAATTACATTCTATATGTTATGTCATTCTTTTTTGCAGAAATCTGTCCGGTTTGTGTTAAAATACAAGTGGTTGTTAATAAACCATCCAGGTATTCAGTTGTGTTCGTGAATCAATGATGTAGCGTTACTTTACCTCAACTGTGGCGTGGGCACGTTCTGGTAACATGCTCTGTGGACAGTGATACTAATAATCACTATATTTTGGTAGCTCGTAATTTATGGATGAAATCTGCATCGACACATTGCTACCTCTCGTGACTAATTTATTTTACAATCCACGTACATGTTCCCCTTGGACTCACTTCAAACGTACTTCGGCGGTCCCACACTCGCATCACATCGAGTGTAGGCTTAATGTGTTTCGCCCACATCCCACACACTGTAACTCCTGATTTTTAACATTGCAATATGAGTTCCCAGAAATAGTCGAGGGTTGATATAATATTGCAAGGCAAACTTTAGCGCAAGTTTGAAGAGGAGAATAAAAACTCGTAATTATAAAAACCAATTATGCTTCAACTTCCAGTGTCTCGAAATGTGTTGCAGCAACTGGGTGGCAAACGCTATTTTTTCCTGGAATAATTCGTTGACATCTGCAGGTCCATGCAGAAGTTGCATGTCTTTCTCTATTCTCACGTCGTTCAGACGTTCTGCACTCTAACTAAAACATTTTCCATAACACTTTTAGTTAACTTACATTTTATCTCTACATTTAAGTGAGCATAACACCCTTACAAATTACTTTAGGTGAATATGCAGTCATAGTTGTACAGTTAGAGCCTGTATATTTCATTAGTGACTTGCTTGTACAACCTATTCATGATGTGGGTTTCAATTATAATGAAATATATACCACGAATGTATCCAGTTAGCAGTGATCAGAATGGAACAAAATGTAATAATACAGCTATGTGATTGGTTAGATTGAAGGTCTGGGTAGAGAAGTTTCACGAACTGTGTGAAAGGTACTTGGTATTTGGTCAGGTAAAGCTGACTCCACCAGTTGTTTTCCATTACAATTAGTAGATATTGTCTGTACTTTACTGCAGAGATCAGGATTTGTGAAGCGTCAATGAACTATTTTGCATTGTTTATGCATAAGATTTGTGTTCGTCTTCGGACCACGCAAATTGAAGGTCAGGTAAAGGCAGTTCACGATAAAGTGAGCTCTAGAGAAATGAACCTTAGAAAAAAGTCACTGCCCCTGCATGCATATATTTTAACGGTGAGTGACATTCGTCCAGTAAAGTTGGTAATAATAGATGGAAAGTAGTTTCATATCTTAACGTCGAACAAAAAGTCGTAGGTAACCATTTGTGATATCTTAAAATTATTTCTTTCGCTTTCTGTTTTTTGTATGCACCGAAGTGTAAAAATAAGCAGATTTGTAATATATTTACTTTTCTAATAAGTTTACAATTTCACTTGAATAAAGTGATGAAGCCCACGGCAATGTTAAACTTACATAAAGCGGAGGAATACAAAACGTGTATACGAGTGGATCTCAAGCAGGGCTTTCAAAAGTGCTCACTTTACCGTGAACAGCCTATAGTCATCTCAACCCGTTAGGAAGAACGCAAGTTGTTCGAAAACCTGCAGTTGATTTGATTTTGCGATGAATTTTGCATCATTGCCCATATAGCTTAAATTATATTTACAGAAAACTGTTCTATGTAGTCTATGTATCATTAAAGTAAGTGTTCCTAATGCTAGCCACGCGAACCAAAGCGAAAAGAAGTATGCAGCAAGCTTGAGCTAAGCCTGAGCCTGGCGCATCGAAAAGCTAAATTCTCTTGTTAGTTTATGGATAATAATCAAGGTATTTCACGACGCATTTAATCTGATTAAATTAATTTTGACATATTTGTCATGAGCAGGAGCGTATTTTGTTCCCACCTACCAGGAGCAAGTCAGTCAGATGGAAATGGTTTACCTTGCTACTTAAACAATGTGCTTTTTTGTTTGACCTCTCTGCTCTGGCGAGCACATTCAGGCAGAACGCAAGCCTTTGTGTCCTGCTTCTTTCTTATTGAAAAACGTGTAGTTATGTGGATTGATAACGTAAAATGACATTGTTCCTATTCACATTCTTTGTGTATATGTTCATTAGAAAACACTACATGGAGTTGCATCGAATCTACAATTGAATGAATGTAGCATGCAAAGTATATTTGAAATAAGTATCATTGTACGGTAAAAATAATGGACTGACCGAAAAATAAATTTCACCCTTTTGAAATTAAACGTTTCGACAAATTCTTAGAATGGCCTATCATCGCATTTATTTTATACCAACTTTGCTGGCAATCGGTTGAGTTGTTCTATATATACGATGCAAAAAATTATCAATAAGATGACCATCTTTAAAAACGGCAGACAAAAATTCTGTGAATGTGCCTGTTTATGTGATAGAAGCGTTTAATGTCAGCATGTCAAGTTTGGTTGAAATAGTTTTAATCGGTCTGTAGTTGTGGCTAACAGATATAATACAAATAACCGTGATTTTGAAAGTAAATGTTTGCTAAACCAAAATTTTTAATTTTTTTGTTGTCTACCGTGCCACTATTATTGTGCCAACGTTGGTGGTAATTGGTTTGTTGTTTCCAGAATATAATGTAATTTTTTTATTTGTCACGTGCAGCCATCTTACAAAATGGTCGGCGAGAGTTTTTTTTGGTAGTGTTACTTCGAACTATCAAGACATTGAACTGTCACACTTAAAGTCTACAAACTTTTAATGCCGGCTAGTTACACGTGGCACTTAAACTGGCGATAACTCGACGTGTAGGCTATTCACGGTAAAGTGAGCACTTTTGAAAGCCCACTCATTTGGACTAATAGTCAATAAATATGTATTTTATTTTAGCCGTAGACGTAAACTTCGGAGCGCAGTGAAATCTATACAATATGTTTATTACTTATATGGCAGAATTTATTTTAAAAAGTAGTTAAATTGAAAAAAAAATGACAGAAATAATAAAGCAGCTAGAGCATCACAAGTGCACACTTTACCGTGAACAGCCTATAAAAACATGCATTGATAACGTTAGATATGGCGTCGGGAGGTACAGCCAGTTAAGCTGTAGCGGGAATCAAATTTGCAATGGTTGGAATACTCGAATGTGCTATCGGCGGACTAGAGTTCGAAGCTCAGGTGAACTCTGGCCAGCAGGTGACCCAAACAGGAACAGCAGAAAATAACCAATCGAGGATTGTCGCTACTCGCGAAGCGTTATCCTCGCTGCTTCACGAAGCGAAAACACAGTGGAGTCGGTGTTTGCCGAGCACACAAGATTACAAACGGACCCAGCGCTCAACCGCGACACCTAATCAAGTGGTGTGCCTAACCAACTACTGCGCAGGCGAGGTGTATGTGAATACATTTCCCGCCTTGTTTCGCGTGGTGTGCTACAAATTTATTCGCACCACTGTGGTTCGTTCCGTTCTGTTCTGGTGCACCAAGTACCTAGCTGGTTTAAACGTATGGCTAAGTGCGCAAGCTCGTTGTCCTGATGGTGTGCTACTACCCGAAAGAAAAAAAACATTGAAACTTGTCCTTAGATCATTCCTATGCCTATATAAAGGGCGTTGATACTTGGTAAATTTAATCATGTTTGAAATAGTATACAAAATGGCAAATGCGTAAGGAGGACTCAAGCAGAGACTTTAAAATCGCAGTTACGATAGTATAGGCCATTTACGGTTTCTTCGGGTATTTTTAAATCAAAACTTTGAAAAATCTTCCCCTGTATGACGCGTTTAGTTATTTCCTAAATTCGCCCTGTATCAAAAGCGATTTAAACTTGTGTTCATAAACGTTACTTTTTTTTCCTGTTTAATTGAAATGTTATTAATTTGAATAAATAACAGTGAGAAAACCTGTGTGTTGTTAGCGCCTAGTGAGAAATAGTTCTTATACAAAATACAGCTGAGTGCGCACGAATGTGGTGCGTCGTCCTCTGGTGAAATTCTCCAGGCTTAGTTAAGCTTAGTTTGCACAGCGCGGAGGAATATCCTTCAGGGCTTCAGAAAAGGCTGACGTAACAGTGAAAGGGTTATTTCTGTAGTTGTACCAGGTTGTGAGGAAACCAGTGGAGACGTGTGGATATGTTTCAACTGAAGTTGCGCTTGGCTACGCACTGTACACAGCTTTGAGTTGCTCAGAAGCATTTCTCTGTGATACACTTTTCTTCCAAGACACGGAGAGAATTCCTCAGCAATGAGACCTTGGACACTGTAACGCTCATTCACTGGTTTTTCCCAGCAGGCACATAATTATCAAGTTACATTAATTTTTTATAAATTTATTGCAATGTAAATTCTCGGGTTAAGGTGCCTCAATTGCATGAGCGACTCGGATGAATTTAGAATAAAAGCGAGAGATCTGTATTAGAAAAAAAAACAATCAAATATTATCTAGAAGTGTGTAACAATTACAGAGGATTTAATCGTCATAGCTTTTACTAGGAAAGTCAGTAAGTTCGTGGGTTGGCTCCCTGAATGTAGGCAGCCAATCACCATGGAAGATAATATGTTCGTTGACTGGCCGCAAGGTGTCACTTTTGTGCACTACAGCAGATAGGTTGCACCACGGGCAATTGCGTGCATAGGCGAAACGGAAGCCTCAGTAGCAAAGGGTAGCTGGATGCAAGCGGAAGAACATGAGAATGTCGCAGTTTGAGCAAACAAACAAAGTTCCCGCTGGAACCGGCGCTGGCCCCTCCATCCTCCCCTCTAGGTGGCCGATACCTATTAAAAGGTCATACCTAGAGCACTACTTTCTAATCTTTACTTTAACACCCGCAAAGCACAAGCTAAATCGGCTCTTTGATCTTCAGAGTCCACCGGGAACTTTGCAATTTTTGAAACCGTCATTCTGTCCGAAAAACTTAAAGAAACACTGCACTAAACTACTCACTCACACAACTAACTACCGCGTCCGCGCTTCTCCTTCTTTCACGTTAAAATTTAAGCAAGACGGTAGCCCATTATCTGCATTCGCGGCCCTCGAGTGTGTATGGACTTAGTTTTGGGGAATTACCGGTAACCAGAATCATTCCCCGCCACCTCGCCCCTGGGCGCAAAGGTCGTAGTCAAACCACACTGCATTAATTCATTACGATTCTCATCTACACATACATCCATTCAATACAATCTGCTGGTGACCTCGTTGAGGTCCAGTCCTTCATTCCATTGGGGTTGCCCTTCCGTTCTCACAATCCGTTGCCATCTGCCTGGTCAACATCAATTATTCCCTGAACGAGAGTGCCCCATCCAGAGAAAGGGGACATATCCGGGTGTTGTCGTGATCGGTGTTTAAGGGCGGGAGAGGGGGAGGAGACGTGGATCTTGTTTTGGCGGTAACTCTCCCCTTGTTCTACCAATCCTTAGTCAGGTGCAACCGGGAGGGGGTCTGTGGACCCCTTTTATACCCCCCTCCTCCCGCAGAATCCCTCCCACGGGTTTATTTCCCACAGGGGAAAACTGCTGTTCTTGTCGTGACTGGCTCTGGTTAGTCAGGGTGCCGACCGGGAAGGACTAATACCGGACAACAGTGTACCCCGTGAAGGGCTTACTGTAGTCAAAGGTACGCTTTCCGTATGTACGGACGGCATTATTGAAGATCTCTGACTCTGAGAATCTTTCACCTCTTCGCCAGAAGCACACTCTGAGCAAGCTCAGGAGTGCGTCTCTTTCGGTTGGTAGACCCGCCTGGGTGTCGACGAGCCTGTCTACTGCTGCCATTCGGGGAAAGAGGCTCTTGTCTCCCCCCTCCATCTGCCCGATTACCGTGGTCAGGGCTGCCATCAGTGTTGGGTTCTTCCAACCTCGACAGGTACGTTCCTCGTACGATTTCATCGTACAACCACAGAGGCTCGTCTGGGTGCGTTCCTACAGGCCAAGCCTGCTCGGCCGTATCCACCATGTTTCGTTCGTCCGGCCAGTTGATAGTCACTGTTCTCTCAGTAGCAGGGGCTGCTTCGTTTCTTCACACAAGTTTCCTATGGAGGAATACTTCCCTGTACACCTCAGTTTCCTAGGCTGCACAGTTCTGACCTCCTCCATAGGTACCCCGTTTTCCATACCTCTCTGGCACGGTTCATAGCGCAGACTGTTTTTCGTCTGTTGTCTCTCTTGAGCTTATTCGTGTTTTGGGACAAGGGGGCAAAGCCCTCCCGAACGAATACCATTGGGTTCCAGGCACATGGCCACCCATCTTCTATCTTTTACACTTTTCCCTGGCCATGGTCTCCTTGTTCTTCTAGGTCTATAACTCGCGTTATAGACCTGGATGTGGACAGCTCATTCCCCTTTTTCTGTTTGCTTCTTTTTTCCTCAGGCAGCAGTCGGGAGGGGGCTTGTGGACCCCTTTCTGATACACCTCCCTCAGCTGGGATCCTCTACTGGAAGTGTACTGTCCGTGGACAGGAATTACTTCTTGTCTTGAGCGAGAGGTGACAGGGCTCCCCTCACACTCGTTCAGTACCGGCACTTTGCGGAATATGTGTTCAGTCATCATGGTCGTTCGTCATCCCGTCCTCCGAACTGTCACAAATCTCACCGCTCAGTCTGCGACTCGACCACCAGACATCGAACTCCTCTCTTCTCTTTCCTATTGACGTGAGGTACTGCAACACATCAGACACCAAGTTCCTGTCTCTGAGCATGTCTCGGAGTCGGAGGGGTCCATGTTTCCCTCGAATTCCAAGTGAATGTCTTCTATCTTGGGGCACTCCACCAGATGGGCGGGGGTGTCTGGCACCCCACACACCATGCAGTCAGGGTGGTTAACCACGCCAAATGAGGACATAATCTCCCTGAAGTTTCCATGTCTGGTCAAGAACTGTGCTGGGTAGGGCCCTATCAAGAGCCACTTCCCCAACCACAGCCTCATCCGGACATCCGGAAAAATGGCATTAGTGGGTGCACCCTTATCCGAGTTCTCCTATCTAGTTTGCCACATTCTCAAAGTGGCTACCTTTCTTGCTTTTAGTTCATCAGGGAGAATGACCTCCTGTTTCCTTCTGGCAGTTTCTCCTCTCTCTATCAGTAGCGGATCTAGTGGGAATTCCCCGGCAACCAATCGTAGGGCATCATTGGAAGTCGTCCTGTACGCCTTGATGACCTCCAGAAGTGCTGCTCTCTACTGATGAGCCTTCTCTTTCCATGTACTTGCTCCGCCTCCGGGAAACACACTCCACACGTGTACGTGTCGATGGGTAGAAAAACAGATCAGTACATGAGTTTCAATGTCTGGTAGCCGAGACCCCAGTTCGCAGGTGCCACAGCCCTCAGCTTCTGGAATATCACATCCACCTTATTCGCAGCATAGCACATGTGACCATGGAATGTGAGACGAGCCTCCAAAATGACTCCACGGTAGTTTATATACCTGTATCCTCTTTACTACTCTGTTCTTAAACCTGACAATGAGATTTCGCTTTAAGTTGCCTTTCGACAGAATACAGTTGGTCTTCTCTACCGAGAACTCCAGTTTGAATTTCTATGCCCATTGGTCTATTTTCTGGAGGTCACTCTCCGCCTTCTCCTCAAGCTCGCTCCTAGTCAAGGCCGGAATTAGGAGTAGTCCGTCATCAGCATATCCATAAATAATGCAGCCATGCGGAAGGTCCACCCTCAGCAGTCCCTCGAAGATCACATTCCATAGTATAGGTCCGAGCACAGACCCTTGGAGGCAACCCTTACTCAGCACTTTCTCCTCCCTGTGGGTTCCCATTTCTAGAGCACACATTCTTTCCGCCAAAAAGTTCTTTATAATCCCATAAATGTTCCTGGAGCACTCCAAAAAGCGTAGCTGCCACAGAATCTGCAGCCACCACACATTGACGAACACCCCCAATATATCCAGGGATAATGCTAGCATATAGGTCTGATCATAGGTTCTCACTTGATTGACCATGTCCATGACTGCCATTTCAGTACTCTTGCCTTTCATAAAGCCATACTGTTTTGGATGAATACCTTGGACTAGTTCACGTATTCCACCAACCTCTTGTTGATGATAAGTTCTAACGTCTTCCCCATCACTGACAAGAGCGTAATTGGCCTGTATGACTTTGTTTTTCTCAGGTTTCTCCCTCCTCTATTATAGATCACTATAAGGAGATCTTTCTTCCACTCTTTGGTGAAGGTACCTGTTTTCAGGCAGTAATTAAACAATACCAGCATTTCTTCCCGTATCCTCGGATATCATCGAAGTAGCATTTCCTCTGTCAATCTACCCATTCCTGGAGCGTTCTTCAATTCGATCTTCCTGACAATATTGTTCATCTCTTCCAGAGAGATAGGTGCTGTTTCTTCCATGTTCATCACCATATCCTTTATTGCTCTTATCTGGAGACGATACTCCATTTTCCTAATCCGAGTATCATCCAGCAACAAGACTTATATCATGTGCCTTGTGATCTCTTCAAAGGAATGCAAGAGACGTCCTTCAGCCTCGAGTGCTGGTAGCTCTTCTGAGCTTCTTACTTTACCTGTCACCATCTGGTAGACCAGACCCCATGGGTCTTTTTTTACCCTATCTGTAACAATCTATCTCCAAGCCTGCTGTATTTTCTTTCTGACCGTGCGTCTGTACACCGTTCTCTGTCTTAGTTCGGGCTGGTATGTTGTGTTGAATCTTTTCCGGATGGATTTTACCTCTTTCCAGAGAACTTCAAGTTCGTCATCCCACCAGGGATGAAGAAGCACTTTTCTGGTGACCCAAGGAATTGCTTCCTCACAGGCCCCCATTATTACTCTTACGATATTCTGTGCTCTTTCATCTAGGGTAATGTTCAAGTTCCTTCTGTAGCCCTTCAGACCTCTGAGCAGCACTCTGTCGAAGAGGGGCCAGTTCGCCTTGACTGTTATGTATCGGGGTTTTTCTGGTCTAGACTTTCCCTTACCATCCATCCGGATGAACATGATCATCTTGTGGTAGCTCTCGACCTCATCTGAAACTCTTCAGTCCCCAATACAGCCAGCCACCCGCACCATCGCCACGGTTACATCTAGATACGATTCCGTATCATGGGCAGGCAACAAGTATATCGCTTTGTAACCAGGTGGATTCACAACCTGCAGGTTTATCTCGAGGATATACTGATTGACCTCCTCCCCTCGGTCGTCTGTCGTTGGAAAATTCCGTAGTTCTGATTTGGTATTGATGTCAGTGCCAACTAATATGCTCTGTTTTTCTGCTCTATTTAGAATCAGATCCCATTGATTCAGGTGCTTCTCAAGTGGGTCTTGATGCTTGAAGTATGACGATACAATCATCATACTCCTTCCTCCTATTTCCATTTTGATACATGCGTGATGCATATTTGACAGAGCTTCGATAGGGTTGTAGTTAATCTCGGGATTACATACCCATATTCCAGCCATAGCATTTTCTCCATACAAAACAAAACAACCTTGGAGACTTGGTATTCTCCCTTTGAGCAGGTATGGTTCTTGCATCAGTACAATATCCACATGCTGTTCCATCACCACTTTGTGCAGTTCCATTGTCGGAACTGCACCTCTCTGCAGGTTTATCTGCCCCAACCGCAGCGGCGCAGGATGACTAGTCATACTAGGTCCTTTCGAGCTCCAGTGCAAGCATCCTCTGATGCACGGGACAGTCTGGGGACTCTCCCTTATAGTACACTAACCCTCGGTTTCTCTTTAGTGCAATTGGCACACTTTGCTGGTAGGTCCTTGTTCTTGCAATCCGAAAACTTCTCGGCACAGCAAGCGTAGACCATCTCGCACTTACATTTTTCCTTAATTTGCCAGTAACCTTGGCACTTGAAACACCTCGCGGGCACTAGGTAGTCTCTCACACGACATCTCTGGAAATCTATATACAGGGATCCATAATCTGTCAACAGTCTGTGCAAGGGTGGTATAACCTCGAGAACTATGTTCACCTTGTCCTTGTTATCCCTTGGACCAGTTCTGAAATTCACGGTGGCGTTCTTTCTGAGGCCTTTCTCTGAGAGTTAGCTCTCCTTGAAGTTCTGGACACGCAATGTGTCCAGGAACTCGGGATTGTCATATTCCCTCGGAACATCGTAAAGAAAGACTTTGGGTCCTCACTTCTTGGGATCCGCTATCCGCAGTGCCAGTTCTTCTACCCTCTTTTCATTCCTGAGTTTGAGGAGTGTCTCCTCATCCTTGGTTTCAAGGAGGACTCCACCCTTTCCGACCTGTCTTACGTTGCATATCCTCAACTTTTCCTGCACAGGAGCCATGTTTTTTTTTTTAGCTTTTTAGCTTCTCACCTCAGAAGTGTCTTGAGAAGTAGTCTCCTCAGCTGCCATTTCAGCTGTTACACTGCTGCCGCCCTCAGTAGTGCTCTTCTGGCTGCGTTCATAGCCGTCAGAGGTCATCTTCTCCACCACCTTGTATTCTTATCCCCAAATCAAGAAGACCTATCTCATCCAAACTAATTCCTCTTTGTTTGGGACCATCACTTGGGTCCAAACTGTACCTGGGTCCAATATTAGCTCAATATAGTAGTTGGCCCTTTCTCTTTCTACTACAATTGCTGGAGGCAGTGCTGCCAGGAAATCTCTCGCTTACACATTCAGACCTTTGAATGGCTTGATAGGTGCCTCCCTGGAACACTTGGAACTAGGAGTCCTTCCTTGCACCGGTCATACTGGTTTTTGAGGTCTCAACCTCTGAGGCTTTGTGCCTCTGGCTGGGGCTAGTGGCCGTTGAACACCGCCTCACCTGGAGCTGTCTTTACCTTTTTCTTCACTGCCCTCTTAGCTGGTTAAGGACTTGTAGTAACATGCTACCAACAGAGCTGGTAGGTTGACTGATAGCCTTAACTCGTTGTCACCACCCGTCCACGTTAAGGGGGGGGGGGGGAAGCACACAACACCTTTGTACTTGAGTAAAAACTCAGGATAGCTTGGCAGAATGCCACAGTAAAGCGTCTGAAAGCCAAAGAGTGGTACTATGTCACTCGTTGGCGCACTACTCATCCTTACTGTGTGGGTTTTCTCAGGACGGGTTTATTGGTCCAATCACTCTCCGGGTGGTACCCTGAGTTTGAGCAATGGGCAAACGTCAAGTTCTTCTGAAAGTGAGGCGAATCCGCTGGCGAAACGTTTCGGATGATGAACCACATGTACGGCAACGACGCCAAGGGTCGTTTTGCATAGGAGAAACAGAGAGAGAGAGAGAGAGAGAGAAGGATAGAGAGAGATATAGGTTAATGTATAGCGAGATATATATGGATACATATATAGATAGAGGTGTATATAGATATAGAGAGATAATTGATAGAGGTAGGTGCATAGAGATAGAGAAATAAGGAAAAATAGATGGGGTAGAGAGAGAGAGAGAGAGAGAGAGAGAGAGGAGGGATAGAGTTTGGAGGATGGTGAGAGTACTGGTGGACCACGAACAAGCCGAACTGACCACAAGCTCGAATAAGGAGGTACGTGCCAATCGCACCCGAACACTAGACGAGCTCATAGTACCAATAGAGTTAACAACGGTACATGCTACATAATTCTGTCAGATGACCATAACATGTCGCGTGTTACACAGCATGGTGGGCACAGGGCCGTTCTTAGTGGATGGGGTTGGAGGTGGGACCTCATCCCCCCTCCTCACGCGAATCACTGATCCAAATCCTGTAAAAGGGGCGAAAAAGCGAGAAAGTGTGTGTGGTAAATTAACTACGCGTGAGAAGAGATATTTGCAAGCATTTCACATTCTTTTGAAAATAAATAAAATACTTATTGTGTAAAATAGTTTTATGTAATGGAAACTTATTTTAGAATAGGATGGATGCCCTTTGAATTAGTCATCTGCAGTACTACAACCTTGTCATAACAATACAAATGCTCACAGATTTTAAACATTTAAAAGAGTCTCTACGTGGCATGTCACGTCACCGTGTTGACGAACTCTCGCTTCCAACATAAAGCGCAGCACGGGTGCTGTACATTAAGCAAGCGCCCATCGCGGCCTCGCTGTTAATGCAGGCACGTCGTCTGCACTAGTTTGTTTCCTCAGTTTAGTCAGTTTATGTTCAAAGATAGGTTTAAAATAAAGTTTATCTACTAGTGAAGAATGTTTTGATTTTTTTTTATTTGGGGGGGGGGGGGGAGATTTATATTTTCAGTTTTTATCCCCACGCCACACACACACACACACGCACACTTTTTAAGGCTGTGCACGGCCCTGCTGACGCAAGATCAACGTAACGATCGCGCGAACATTTGCTGTGACTTGATCAGTAGTGCTGACAACACGAAGTTTCTCAACCGGATCATAACACAGGACTGAAAATGGAGTTTTCTGTACGATTAGCAACTTAAGCGACCTGTCGACCACCTGGAAATCGCCAACCTCGCCACGAAGGAAACAAACCGCAACAAGACAGGTCAAAAGGCAAGGTGATGCTCGAACTGATGTTTTGTCTCATTGGGCATTGTTCACACGGAATTCATTCCACAAGAAGCGATTATAAACAAGACACCCGCCACGTGGAAATAATTTGCCGTCTACGCGATGCAATTCCTTGTAGCGTCCTGAACTGTGGCTGAACTGTGGCGTAGAACAGGCTGTTACAAGAGGAACTGACAAGGCGACAGGTGACCGTATTACAGCAACGTCCATAATCACCTGATCACGCGCCATGCGATTTCTCTGTGTCTCTGTCCCTCTCCCTTCCCCACTCCTCGTCCAAAAACACATCTACGTTGGCGTAGATTTCATTCTGCCGAGGAAATGATCACTTCCACAAGAGAAGCCTTACAGGGTCTTCCTGCAGGGTCTTTCATTAGTCTTGGAAGGGGGGGGGGGCAAGATTTGGGCGACTCTTAATATCGAAGTCTTGTGAGCCGATGAGGCTGAAACGAGGTGGAAATCGACCAGCGCCGGAATGCAGCGGGGGAAACGGGAGATCCCTGAGAAAACCCGACCAGCGGCATCATCCGGCACGATTCCCACATGCGAAAATCTGAGTGAACCCGCCGGGAATAGAAACCGGTTCGCTGCGGTGGGAGGCGAGTAGTCTGACCTCTACACCACCGTGGCCCCTTTCAACAGTGTTTCTAACAATTACACCAACGTTTGCAGACTTGTATACCGGCAAGCGATGACTATTTTGAGGTACGATGTGCAGCTGTGTAAGTGCTGCGGGGCTGCCTACACTAAGGGCGAAGTTACTGACTGCACTACGTATAGGATATAATTCGGGGGGCGCACTGAGTGGCATGCGCCCAGTAAAGTTGGTAACGATGGAGCGGAAGTAGTTGCATGACTCAGCGTCCAACTAAGTGTTAGGTAAACATCTGTGATAAATTAAATTATTTATTTCGCTGTCTGTTTTATTAAATGACACTAAGTGTAAGAATTATCATTTTTGTAAAATATGACTTTTCTAATAACTTTATAGTTTACTTGACCAACGCATAAATAAAGTGTTGAAGCTCACGGCAGTGTTAATTTTACATAAGGTGGAAGAATACACAACGTGCATAAAAGTAGATCTTACCCAGGGTATTCTAAAGTGTCAGTTTACCGTGAAAAGCCTATACCTATCGTACTTATGTACCGTGGTCAAATGTCTGTCACGCGACCACATCTGTCGCTGGTGCAGTTAAAATGCACACTGTAGTCTTTTCACAGTAGCTTCGTACTTTCTGGATAAAGCCTTTGAGAAATCACGCCATTTTTGACATTTTTGGTTGTTTTAGAAGTAAAATATGCGCCGAGAGCTTTTTATACTTCTGTTAACCTAAACCTACCGTTTTTTATTTTCTACGTTTTTTTTTTTTTTTTGGTAAAGAGGAATTAAAAACTGAAAAGTGTTGCGTTGGTAATGGCTAATAAGAAATAGTTTATGCGTAAAATACTATTAAATTAAATTTTGTTACGTTATTTGCAAAGGAAAGGGTTGTTATAGTGACATTTAGATTTTCAGAAGTGCATTATTGGAAACGCATTACGTTGTTTCACATTATGTTGTTATGTATAAAACTATTTAATTATTTTTGATTTTCTTGTTTGAATGCCAGTGCACATTTAATGTTGGTAGGTTTCTTGGCGTTTTCTTCCAGACTTGTCACATTTCGTTCAGTAGTGGAGAAAGTATGCGTAGTGGGTATCGCGAGAATAGAATGTAAGCGGGGCTTAAGAAAAGTTCGAAGCAATCGTGAATCTTAATAATATTATAAATGCGAAAGTTTGTATGTTCGTTTGTTACTCAATCACGTCATAACGGCTCGACGGATTTGGATTAAATTTGGTACAAGAATAGATTATATTCTGGATTAGCACATAGGGTACATTTCATCGCTGAAAAACGAACCGTTTCTTAGAGAATATATATAATATACCACCAACCATTTGAGTAGACGCTGGTTGGTGGTCTGGTTTTATTTTTTACACGCGGGTGGAGCCGTGGATAACAGCTAAAGGCTGTTCACGAAAAAGTGAGCACTTTTAAAATCCACCTTAGAATAAAGTCACTGCCGCTACCTGCATGTATTTTAACGGGTGCACTGAGTGACAAGTGCCGAGCAAAGTTGGTAATGATAGTGGGGAAAATAGGTTCCATATATTAACGTCGAATAAAAATTGTTAGGTAACCATTTGTGATAACTTAAATCATTTCTCTCGCTTTCTGTTTTTCTTAATGCATCGGTGTAAAAATGTTCAAATGTGTAAAATATTTTGTTTTCTAATAATTTCACAGTTTCACTTGACCGGCGCATAAATAAAGTAACGAGATCCATGGAAATGCTAATTTTACGTAAGGCGGAAGAACACACAACGTGCATACAAGTAGATCTTAAGCAGGGCTTTCAAAATTGTTCATTTTTTCCGTGAACAGTCTTTTGTACATTATAAAAGGGCTACGGTACAGTAAAATATTTAATCAAGTTTTGTGGGCCAGATGTGTAGATGATTTTCTACAACCTCACCACCTATTTTCAGTGGTCAGCTTGATTTAGCAGACGATCTCCCTCCGGCCGTGGCTGAACGCCTGGCGTGTGCTCATTTCCCCGTCCATTCATTTTCCAATCGTTCCTCTTCGAGTCGTAAATCGATTCTGGGCGGGAAGCATCGACTACCTGTCCAAAACATGGTTTCTGCGCGAGATGGCTTATCAAGACTTAAATACGCGCACCAGAAGCGTTGATTATATTCCAGTGTGCTTGCTACCGTTTTATCACAAAGCTCTGGCTAAACGGTAGCAACTGATTTGTAGATGGTTTTGTATCAAAAACCATTTAAAGTTTTAAATTAAATATTTACATAAATGTTTTCAAAATAAGTCTGTTGTATGAATTAGTATTAATTCTTCATTTCTGTAGTACTTAATATCCTCGAACATATAAACTGTTTATGAATGTATTGCGCTCTTACACAGTAACGCAATTACTCCAGTTCACTGCTATAAGCGTACAGCTATAATTGGGTACACGTCAACATATGATATGAAAAGTCCTCAGATAAAATGAGGGTTGTGTTTGTGCGCTTGTCATTTTTAGAGCAGAGATCAATTTCGTGTTTTTCGGAACCAATGACGGGACCGCTCCTGCGATTAAATTCAAGTTTAATTTAATTAAAACGATAACACAAACGCATACTAAAGAAAGGCGTTGGAAAAAATCAGAACACACAGAATAATCCCAGAACGGCAAAAGATGGGAAAAGTAATTAGTTGATACGCTTGTGTGGCCACTACAAAAGAGGCTCGATTAAAGAAACAATGTGAAGTAAATTTATAAAATTGGTTTGATATTAAACATATATTTTACTATATACAGCATATTTTAGCTTTGTTGGCTTCTCAATAGATGACCCATGTGACTATATCAATTTCTACACCAAACACTCAGGAACACATTAATATTTGCTAACAAGTTTATAAACCTGCATAAATTTCACCAACATTCTCCATAACATTCCATCTAAGTTTAGAATACGATCAGTTAAAAATATGCGTAGAAAATATACAGGATAGGCACACATGCATCTCGAGGCCCAACGTCTTAATTGAATGCATGCTCTCATTGAGCAAAAATCCAAACAGTTTGAAGTCCTGTATATTTTCCATTCTAATTATGTAAAAAGAAAATGAATGACAAGCTTGAGTATCACCAGGGATTCGTTTAAAATCACATATCGCAATATTATAATGGGTATGTTCAGTGAGCCCAGGTTAACTCAATTAAGCATGGAATTAACTATGAAAATGACAAGCCCTTGTAACATCCTGTTTAATGCAGTCAAATGCAAAACGGCGTTTTAAATCAAAAGGAGGATACTGAAATAATAGCCATAGAAGAACGATGACAGCGGAATGTAGCTGCCCAAATCGCCAGAATCCAGATTAATTTACTGCCACACGTTAGGTTGAAATACTCGTCGCAGTTAATGTAACCATTAAAAATTTTATTTATATACCTCACTTATTGAATACTCCCGCGCAACACCATACTGTTATTGTAATTTTATTACGAATATAAATAATCACATTATTTTTATGTCAATCAACAGTGATGCACCTCACTTAGTTTTCTTCTAAGCCATACAAATAATCGTCCATAGAGAGGCAGCGTAATACAATAAGAGGGACTTCATATTTACCCCAATAGCAACCAACTTAGGTCCAACGTTGATATTTGGCTGGAAAGGTTGGCTATGTATTGGATTTAAATTACTGCATTAATACAACGTTGGCTCGACGTAAACTGTCAACAGAAATGTGCTAAACCGAAAATTTAATGAGATTACTTACTACCGTCCAGACAATTTTGTACCCGACACAGAAAATGACATACACTATCGCAAATATGTTTTTTTATATATTTGAAATGGTTGGTTGATGGCTTGTAAAGGCTGCTCACGATAAAGTGAGAACTTTTGAAATCAACCTTAGAAAAATGTCCCTGGCACTACCCTACTTGCATATATTTTAACGGGCGCATTGAGTTACTTGCTCCCATAAAGTTGGTAACGATGGATATAAAGTTGTTCCATATGTTAACGTCAAATAAAAAGTGTTGGGTAACCATTTCTGTTAATTTAAATTGTATCTTTCGCTTTAAGTTTTTTTTAACGCATTAGTGTGTAAAAATTATCAGATTTATAAAATGTTTACTTTTCTAATTATTCCACAGTTTCACTTCACCGACGCATGAATAAAGTAGTGAGGCTCATGGCAAAGTTAATTTCACATCAGGTGGAAGAAGAGACAACGTACATACAAGTAGATCCTCAGCAGAGTTTTCAAACGTGCTCGTTTTACTGTGAACAGCCTATACAAAGTTGGTAAATATACTGTTGGTAATAGATTGGCCTATACGTTTTACTGTTTGGCCAATGTAGAGCAACCAACATTATATTTAAAAGTATGAAACAACTTTTTGGAATGAAAGATGCGCTTTCCTATGTTATATAAAATATGTGGTTGTTTTTTTTTTATGACCGGAGACATATTTTCAAAATATGTTTAGCTTATTTTATGTTGAGTCAATTTTGGTATCAACGATTGGTAGTTGGTACCAATTGTTACGTTGGACCAACATTGTGCAACCAAAATTATGCCAACGATGGTAAACGCTATAATTGTGTACGATTGTTCAAAAGCAACGTTTTTTAATACACAAACCATGTAGTATTTAAAAATTAATTTTGTGGGTCATGTGTTGGATACTTGATGGAAAATATAATGTCGGCGTTTAGTACATAAACATTTGTTGAAACAACATTATACAACCAACATTATTTCACTAACAAAACATAATCGTTTTAAATAAAGGAAAAAGCCATAACGTCAACTCTCTCAGCATTTGAAGAGTTTCTAAATATAATTTTTCTTTAAACTCTGTTTTGTTCCTCGTATGTTAAAAGTGTCGCACTCCAAAAAAAAATAAAAATTTAATATTCGTACCGAACATTTGTCCTCGAATAAAAAAAATTTACACTTTATATTTTTTGAATAATTGTTGATGTCAAATACAAAATGCTTCTCTTTTATTACAGCGTAATAATAAATACTAAGTCGTACACATGAAAAAATTTACAAAGTAAACATATGTCATGGGGTACCGCGTAACACACATGTAATCACCAAACAAGCCATATATATGGAAAAAATGTCAAATATAAATGAATTTTTAAATATTTTAAACCTTTTTTAATGCATGAACTTTAGTTGATATCGAGCAGTAGTCCGCAGAATTCGTTTATGTTGTAATGTTTTCATTTGTACAACTTAACGGCTGTAGCAAAACAGAAACAATGTTGTGCTTCATTATCAAATTTTCCAAAAAATGTATTAAGTGTAATTTTTTTTTAATTCGAAGGTGTCATCGGAGGGGCATGTAAGTGGTTACAGACACAGAACATGATAGTAACATCAAAATATGGCACCACACCAAACATGTATTGCAGGAGACCAACACTTGCAGGATGCACTTAGTATAGCGCCAAAGATGACGTAACTGACCCTCCGGATCCGCCGTAGTTGCCGTTGGCCAAATTTGCTGTCAAATCTGGTCCCAAACATTCTCGATGGCCAAGGGAGCATGTTGACATCACGAATGCAGCCACAGAAATATCCGTGCTTTCAGAGATCCGGAATATCGTGCAGCATGCGCCATCACATACAATGCGTGTTAGTTAAAAAATGTTCGGTACGAATATAGGATTTTTTTTTGTAGCCCGTCACCCTTAAGAAAATGTGAACATAGCAGCTGGAGTCGTGGTCGCTGCAGGGCATGACAGTATCGTGCCGGGTCGTCTGACCTCCAAGGCAGTAATGACAGATGACAAACTCTTTCATGGCAAGGATTACGGGCTATCACGGGAAGAGTGGGCCGACCAAGACCTTATCTTAGGACCAAACAACAGCGCAGGCAAGGAGAACCCACACCATGCACCGACACATGCTGAACTGGCCAGCATCAGAAGCGCGTAGGAGTGCGTTTATGTTTATGGCGTGCTGGGGTTTGATCGTTGCGCTCAAGAGTGGAATATAGCTCCTAATCCGCACGGAGTCTATCGGCCGATCAGTGTTGGGATTCGCTAGTCTAGCGGTTAGCATACGTGAGTACGGGATGGATAACATTTACTACCGCGCGGCGACAATATAGCAAGCAGTGTCCCAGTAAATCGTGAACATTACTATAGACTATTCACGGTAAAGTGAGTACTTTTGAAAGCACTCTAATTTGGAATAATAGTCAATAAAAATATTTTTTTATTTTCGCCTTAGACGTTGACTTCCAAGTGCAGTGGAATATACACATAGTGTTTATTACTTATATGATAATATTTAATTGGAAAATGTGGTTAACGAATAAAACATGACTGAAAGGAAAAAGTAACTAGGGTCTCAAAAGTGCTCACTTTATCATGAATAGCCTAGGAAATCCATTTGTCAGAACAGAAAAATGTAGCACTTGTAAAACGAATCTCATCTGTGTAAAAGTACACTGAGTAAGCGCAAATGTTAAATTCTTTGCTCACGCAACCATTATAGTGGAGTGGAGTGGGGAGATTTGGGCTGCTCTTAACATTGAGGTCTCGAGAACCGATAAGGACGAAGTGAGAGGTAACGAGCAGCGCCGGAATGTAAGGGCTCGGCGGTTCCCCGAGAAAACCCGCCGATAATCGGCATCATCAGGCGTCATTCCCACATCTGGGAGCGACCCCGCGAGACATCGAACCTGGTTCGCCTAGGTAGGAGGCGAATAGTCTGACCGCTACATCACCGCGGCCCCATCTATTTTAGCGTTCCTTGAGTTACGCCTGAAACAGTCGTATGCAAACTGAAGTTTCTGGCATTGAAGTAGCGACGCTCAACATTTCGATATCTTTGCAGACTGATATGTGGTATTGTTTCCATGCTGTATAGGTTAAAAACTTCCATTGCAGTTTAGGAAGTTTACGAATTTTTTTTTTTTTTTTACACTGTAATGTAGAACAGAAGAAAAGTTCAAGAATCGAGTTCCTTGGTTGGATTTGAGATTAAATGATTTTTAATGAACTGTTTTATATTTCTCCAGATATGAGCACAGAGAAACTATACCCGAAACTGGTGTTAGGTACGGAGGATTTTCTCAGGGTTGTACATGTAAAGCGTCGGGTACAACATCCAGAACGTCCTTATTCTGTTTGTACCCGGGCGACTTACGGGGAATGGTGTATGAAAGCAGTATATTTAACCGACCTTCGATGTAAGTCAATTTCCAAAAGGTTTATCGATATTTCTGGCTCAACAAGACGTAAATAATAATTTTCAACGCCTTTTACGTTGTTGTAGATTCACTGCCTTCATTATTCTCGGAGCACTGGTGGAAGAAAATAAATTTTTTTTTCTTACCTTCAATCGGTGCCCCGAGAATAACGAACGCAGTGAATTTGTAAACATGTAAGATGATGTTCAAAACTGTTATTTACGTCTTGTCGAGCTAAAAATTTCGAAATATCCTCTGTGAAACAAGTTGTGGCAAAAATTACGTAAACATACGGTATTCGCGCACCATTCCCCTTGAAACTCGAAAGTAGCACGATCGGCACGCGTCACGTGTGATGCCACTTTTGCTCCCCCCCCCCCCCCCCCCCACACCTACCCGCGAGGTATCTTGATCAGCTGGGAACTCCTTCGCTTGTTTTTGTTGGCGAAGTTCGCCTCCTCTTCTGTTTCGTATTCATCACGAATTACGTAGTCGTCCAAACAACGGGAACGCCTCCCACGCCCTACCCCCGCTGCCTTGCTTAAGGCCCACCCACCCCTTCGGCGATGTTTAAACGTTCCCGCGCGCCAAGTCGCTGTATCCGGCCCTCCAGTAAATTAGATGCTTTGTTTCCGTTGCTCGAGAATTAGCGTGGCCGCTCGGGGTTTATACAGCACGGCTAATCCGATATATCCCGGTGTCTGGGAGGGAATAGTGACGTGGGGCCCTTTGCGGCTGCAATAACTTCGCCCCCCCCCCCCCTCCTCACAACAACTCTCAAGCGCCGACGAAAGTAGAGTGAAAGGATCGCGGGAGACAGAACTAGAGGACTGAGGAAAAGGTTCGCGCTCCTAATATCCCCGGCGGCGCCACGGAGAATTGATAACCTCGGCGAGGCCGAGAAATTTTCGCGCGTCCACACATCTCTCTCCCTGGATTTTAACTCGCCGGCTGTTCCCGTGGCGGGCCTAATGCAATATACTTCCTGCAGCCCTGCGCGAGACTTCCGTCTGGGATCTCGTGAATATTTAAGTGCCGCCCGTCCTTGATTATTTTAGACGTTAAGTCACGAGTTACCTCCGTTTTTTGCCCTTTCGCTGTCAGTGTGTGCGCGCACACGTATGTTTTTTTCTCCTCCCCTTAGGTAAATCACTTCAAACAATTATGTAGGGGGTGGAGAAAATCCAACTTATTGTGTACTACCGAGTAACCACTCTGAGTTCCAACACAGGACGATTATTTGGCCAAAAGCAATATAAAGAAAATGGACAGAATTTGAGGGTTAGAACACCTTTTATGCAATTAAGGATTTTAGATATTTCTACAGTTCCTCTTCCCTAGTTTTAATGCCACCAGTATATTGTTACAAGACACCTGAGGGGCGTATCTGAGTTCGCGAGGGATGGAGGTCTTAAAAAAATAGAACTAAATTTGATTTCTAATTTATCCCCACATATATAATTTCCGCATTAAGTTATTTATCTCTACTATTACTCTTTTTATTTTTGAGTGAGCTCAATATTTAATGACTTTTTCAACTCTTATTGATGTCCTTAATGTGTCCATTTGGATATAATAAACTAGCTCATTCTCATCATTAACACACTTTCAGTATGTCTGTTGCCATAATTTGTAATGTCTTTTACTCGCACATCCAGTCCAACAGCCCAGCTTGCCAGCCGCACCTTCGCTGCGCCGATGCTCGTAGTCGCAGATTTTCCTCCCGCTGGTTACTTGTTTATCTTTTCACTCGTCCATCTTCAAATCTCTAGCCACTCATCAACTGCCGGCTCGGAAGCCCGTCGCATCTTTACGTTCGCTGACCTGAGCCTATTCACCTGGAAAGTTCGATGCACCGCGAGTCATGCTAAGAGAAACTAGGACATTAAACCACTGAAAAATGCTTCAGATAAACGTGGAAATTCAGTCAGCTGAAGGCCTAGAGCGCGCGCCGCAAGAGCTTGGCTCGCTTTTTGAAACAAAATACTCGGTTCTCGGATTATCGCTCGCCTGGTCACAGTTCCTCCTTTCTCACCTCCTGATATCATAGCACCACTCTGTCTTCCATACACTCCATACCAATATAAACACGTTTAAGTATTTTGCTCATACACTATGATGGTGCGTCTGTTGAAAATTCACACGTGAACGAATGCCTTCATCACTGTTAACTGTTTGATTTTGACACTTGTGTTGGCGATGAACGAACCAATGTTGCGGATATGCGCAGTAAGCGGACAATGGGTCTACATCATCTCTAGTCTGAGTCAAACATAAGCGCCTCTGGTATACCAGGTGGCACGGTAGAAGAGAGCTGATAGCCGCGCTGTTAACAGCATGCTTAGCTCCTGGTGAATATGAGTACGATCTCCGCACACTGGCAAACGTGGTGGACGTTGCCGGTGACCAGTATTTTTTACAGTATGTGTTATGTCCGTGCGTCTAGCAATGCGACTGCTTTCTTTGTAACACAGCAGACAGCTGTGTAGAATGAATTCTCCTGAGCGCATGCTCTTATAGGCTGTTCTCGGTAAAGTGAGCTCTTCTGAAAGCCATCTCATTTGGAAAAAGCGTCAATAAATATATTTTATTTTAGCCTTAGACGTTAATTTTCGATTGTGGTGTAATATACACGCTATATTTATTTCTTACATGGCAATAGTTATTTAAAAAGATGGTTAAATGGCTAGGGCTTCAAAAGTGCTCGCTTTACCGTGAACAGGCTATAGATAATCATAACCTTGGAAACAACTGTTGTAATCTCTATTCATGGTTACTTCTATCTTCTCTATAAAGCTTTGCTTCTATTTTCTGACCGCCAGATGTAAACAAACTGTGCACAAGTCTTAAAACAAACACTAAAGCCTGATACACACGGGCATCTTTTGTGAACAAGAAGTTGATCACCAAAAGGTGAACAAGAAGGTGAACACACCTCTTGTATTAAAGTCCCATGTACGTACTGTACACACAGTAGTAGTTCTTGAATGTTGCAGCATGCCAGCCACTCAGTTCCACCACAACACACGAAGATTTTACGAACCTAACAAATCACTAGTACAGAATTAAAATATGCTTTCTACTCTCAAACTAACAATATCAGCATAAATGAATGCACGGGAATTACATGAACGTATAAAACGTAAAGGAAAACAAACTACTTGCACAAGAATCGAACGAAAAATAAAAACCGTCTCTAATTCATTCTAGCTAGCACGCAAGCCCTTGCAAGGCAGCTGCTTGCAAACAAGATAGCCAGTCACATGATGTAAGGTGACTTGAACAAGAAAGGTGTACACATTATTGTACAAGAAAGTGAACCGTGTGTACCAGGCTTTAGGTGAAAACAACTCTCTTAATTGGTGCGCTGGACAGACAAAACCATTTACGTCACAGTGAAATGAGTTTCCATCAGTTTCACTTGAAAATGTTAATATTTCGGCAAGAAACATTTACTATGGAAGTAAAGTACGATAATTATATTTAATTGTATTTTACATGCAAACGATTCTTTTTAAATTATATTGACTATGAAGTAAGTATTAAAGTTACAAATAAAATACAAGTAAACGTTACATTTAATAAAAAATTGGGTTTGGCTGTGTTGGGGACACGGCCGTTTATCCTGCGTGAATACGTCTACGCTGACGCGCTCGGACGCCTTGATGTTTATTTTACGTTCCCGGCACAGCTTCACTCGATCATGTGGGGTTTTATGGGTATCACTAGATTGCTTTTCAGATGCTCTTTTCAGAGCCGTATACAAGTTCTGTATTTCGACTTGGATTTTTGACGAGTATAGGCCGACATTGTCTCAAGTTTTCTTAATTTTTGCACATTAAACTCGCACAATTTCACCATAACCACGCTACACAAATGTTTCCATACACGCAATAGATTGATCTTGATGAGAGCTGTCGATTGAAACTTAAACGAGAATCGTAGCTTCTTCTAGTCAAAGGCCATACTACGCGGAAGTTATGAGCCGTAACATATTTTTTGATCCTTTGGCAATCGAGTGGTGTAATTGAATTTTCAATGTAAACGATAGATTCGGAGCTGCAATGCCAAACTGTATCCCCCGATTTTGTTATCGGATTTTCTGGATTGCCTTCCTCAATGATCGCAGATTTATAGACTTAATCACGTCAGAAATTATATTCCGCGATATCAACCGAAGGTTAAATTGCTTAATATGTATTAATTATTTAAGAAACGCCCAAATATCTATCACTCGAGGGGGATGTTTCAAAGGCTTAATGCAAATTGTGTGGAAATGCCATGAACGGACTATACCTATCGTACTTAGTGTGTCACACAGTTCGACGCTATTGCCTTGTGCATCTGCCGAGCTGGTCGCACAGATCTTGAAAACTGAGATGTACTTTTCTGCTGTCGCAAGCAAGAAAGCTGTGAAATTAAAAACTTCGGTTTTCATTTTTCATTTTTTAAAGTTGTAAATCTATACAAAATAAATAAAATAGAAGTGTATGTCTGTGATTTTCGAGTTTTTCACTTTTAATTATTTTTTCATACATTATAATGTATTACTAAGCCATATCTAATGTTGATTATTTTCATGTCTATCTGACAGTCTGTCTGTATGACTGTCCTACCGGATTTAACTCAAAAACCACTTAACGTATTGACATGAAATGTACATAGTCTATAGATAACAACACCCGGACTAACTTAGTCTTAGTTTCATCGAGATATCTCAAACGGTTCCGAAAATATTATGGTGATCAGGGATGTAAATAGGCACTGGATTAAATTTTTCTTAGGATTACTGTATGAAAAAAGCATTGTTAAAAAAAAGTTCCGTCATTTCTCCTTTCTATTTTGTCTATGGGCTGTCCTCCTTTCCTTCCCAAGAGCCGTAGTAGTCCAGTGGCTAGAGCTATTCCAAGTGGGGCAGTAGTGGCTTAGTGGATAGAACTATATCAAGTGGGGCCACAGTGGCTAGAGCTATTCCAAGTGGGGCAGTAGTGGCTTAGTAAACAGAACTATATCAAGTGGGACTGGAGTGGCCCAGTGTGTGTGTGTGTGTGTGTGTGTGTGTGTGTGTTATATATATATATATATATATATATATATATATATATATATATATATATATATATATATATATATATATGCGCTATCAACGTTGAGCTCCGCATGTAGAGGCATGCCGGGCTTTGAAATCGCATCACACAGTGTGTGACATGACTTTATTAAAAAAAAAAAGACGAATGTTATGAGAGAACCACATACATAGGTACTTTTATTTTTATTGATGAAATTGGCTTTTAAATTTGATTTATTAGACGTCTGATACGAGTAGAACAGTTAAATTGTAGCGTTTTTCTTTACGGTCTTCCGTATTTCTTTCGTAATAAAGCACTAACTGCAGATGTCTGAAGATGGAATCTGGCAGCAGCTTCTGTTTTATTGGTTGTTGTTAGTGTCCTGTGATGGCTCTATCCGCAGAAGAGCAGTTATTTTCTCGTTTCGTTCGCGAGAGGGTGAGTAGCTGGGGCAATCTTACCGTTGAACTTGGAGCAAGAGTTGTCCACTGCGAAATTAACAATTTTCTGGACGAAAACTGTGCTCGGAAAAAAAGCGATAAAGTGAATTAGCGGATCAAGCTCCCATAACATGAAAATGTTACTTTTAATCTTATGATTACTTCGCTCCTACGCGCATAATTTCCTATACTCCGTTTGCCCCTGTCCACCACAAATAAGAAAACATAACTAAAACTTCCCCCATCCCTCGATTTTAGACATAACTTTTGACGTGAATACGTCTTTAAATTTGCGACCATAGTGGGAGACAATCAAGAAAATCCGATAATAATAAAATCTGGGGATATAGTTTGGCATTGCAGCTCCGAATCTATCGTCTACATTCAAAATTGAACTACACTACTCAATTGCTTAAGTATCAAAGATTATGTTACGTGGAGTGAAGACTGCGAAGCATCACGCAGAGAATGGAGGGGGGGGGGGGGGGGGCAATTTCGAGTTCGTTTCTCCGCGTCTCATAAATTCCACGTAGCGTAACTTTTGACTAGGAGCAGCTACGACGCTCGTTTAAGTTTCAATCGACAGCTCTCGTCAAGATAAATCGACTGCGTGGATAAAACATTTGCATGGCGACGTTATGTTGAAATTGTATGAGTTAAATGTAAAAAAATTACGAAAACTCAACACAATTTCGCCCTATACTCGTCAAAAAGCCAAGTCGAAATACAGAAATTGTATACGGTTGGAAAGAGCATCTCAAAGGAAATACAGTGTTACCCATAAAACCACATATGATCGAATGAAGCGGTGCCGGGAACGTAAAAAAACATCAAGGCGTCCGAGAGCGTCAACGTAGACATATTCACGCAAAATAAACGGCCGTGTCCCTAACGCTGCCAAACCCGATTTTTTTACAGACAGGTTTGAAAACTACCTTGCAGAGCAAAATTTTTAAACAAGATTTTAAACCATTATTTAACCAGGAACCTGCGGGCATTTTATAGGACGGACTCCGGAGATAAGTTTCCAACTTCTCTATATTTTAAAAGCGTAGTGGATGTCTCTTGTGATGGTAAAATTTTGTTTCGCTGGTTAGATGAATTTTAAAACTTACATTTTAAGTATCATCTAAATACTTTTTATCTAATATAACGGATTTGATTAGCAAAACAAATACATTTACATATTTGACCATTTTTACCCATTTGAAATCATGTCAGTTTGCGTACGGCGACTACTATTTTGTTGATGAGATAAACGCGATAAAGTTTAATACAGTTAAGGGTAAGTTTCTCTCGTGTATTTAAGTATTGGTATTTCATAGTACTGCAACCTATCTGATTTCATACAGAATGCATTTTTGAGAAGGATGGATGCATAACAGTGAACTTGCATATTTTATAACAAATAGTTCAATAGTTCTTATGAAAGTGAATTAAGCCTCGTTAGGTCCACAAAATTGATATATATATATATATATATATATATATATATATATATATATATATATATATATATATATATTGTTTTCTAATTTAGAACTTTCTGTAAATTTAAAACAAATGTACCCTAGTGTTTTTCATAACCTAGGTTTTTCAAGCCTAATATACTGACGACTGGCTATTTTCATATTATTCAGTTGTCAGAAGTAATGGTTTTCAAATATTCTGCAGGTGCTTGTATATCTGAATTATTTGCATGAATCTCGATTTTTTTGGCATTATTGAATATTATATTAATATCCTTGTTTGCCTAAGTAAAGTTTAAAGTGAATCTAATAATTATACTTTATACGTCCAAAAAGCGAATGCGCCATTGATTATTTTGGAAGATTTCGGAAATTATTTCTGCAATTTTAAAAGTAGTATCCCAATTATTTTCACTACTTGTCTGAAACTTCAAATACTTTCCAAAGTAAACTATTAGTATTTGAAGTATTTTTTATAAACTTGTAAATACGTATTTTAGACACGCTGAACCGCAGTTCACTTTCACGACCAAGCAAATGTCATGTTGATACAATATCAAAGTTTTATTTTTCGGATAACATAATTTTTCTTACTACCCTTTCACTACTATCTTTTACATTTTCTCTTCGATTTCTAGAGCAGGAAAGCTTTGGAACAGGATATTCTCATAACTATGTAGCCTGCATCGGAACGCGATGCAAAATAATAATTACTTAGCTTTATTGCAGTCTTATTTACCAGCATGTACTTCCCTGGGTAGGTATTGATCCTCTTTTAAAATACAGGTTTTTAAATTAATTAAAAACATAGCTTTCAAAAACCCATAATTTTAACAAATACCTCTTGTTGGTCTCATACGGTAGAGCTCGCATACTACGTTAAGCACTGAAAATTACGTGCTTATTCAGTTGTGAATTAAATCCATTACAAAGAACTGATGACCTTACCAGCATCACTAATGAAACTCTTGATTACCCTTTCAACTCGGAAAACAACAAAGTAAGCGAAATAACGCTGGTGTATCAACGTTCCATACTGGCATACAAATTGTTCATGTTTCAGGGCGACGCAGAAGCTCTAATTATTCCCTGACCATAAACCTGGCGCGTGTAATTTCTCATGAATTATTGGCACTGCTCTTCGTCGCGGTCGTCCTAATTAGCGAAACAGTGACGGCGAATTAATTCGATATGTGTCAGTTCACACTGTCCTAGCTCCCAGTCATTAGCGCGGTGCGTCGTGGTCAGGTACCCCCCCCCCCCCCCTATTCAGCGCTTCTCTTCGGATTAGGTTCATAAAGCTGGTGAACATCCAAGTGCTGCTCTGATGTCAGGATGCGCGTATTATACAATTTGTTTCTAGGACATGGGGACAAACTTCGGCTGTGTATCCCTGGCGAAAATATAGGACTAAAATGTAAGCATAGTGTGTTCACGGTAAAATGATCACTCTCGAAAGCCCTGCTTAAGATCTACTTGTACGTGCGTTGTGTATTCTTCCGCATTATGTAAAATTAACATTGCCATGGGCATCATCACTCTATTCTTGCGTCGGCCAAGTAAAACTGAGAAATTATTAGAAAAGTAAATAACTAATCAGCGTAGTCATTTTTACTCTTCGATGCATTAAAAAAACAGAAAACAAAATAGATAATTTTACTTATCACAAATGGTTACCCCAACACTTTTTCATTCGACGTTAAGATGTGGAACTACGTTCCCTTCATCGTTACCAACTTAACTGGGCGCATGTCCCTCGGGGAGCCTGTTAAAATATATGCCGACAGTGGCAGTAACTTTTTTCTGAGTTTAATTTCAAAAGTGCTCACTTTATCGTGAGCAGAACAGCCTTTACCAATTTTCTCCTCAAGTGATTACTAAGGGAGTTGTGCACCCCTGAAAAAATCCTTATTTACATTGCCGTACTCTGTATTGTGGTTTTGCCTACCTGGTATGCAATGTATTTTCTGTTTTGGATGTTCAACGTGTATGCCTATTATCTCACAAACTGTTCTTCTGAGACTGAACTGACAAGACCACATTTCTTGTAAATTTAGACGTGCTGATTCACAGGTTGTCGTTAGAAATTGCTTAGAACACAGTGTTACGTTAAGTTTGATGCAAACATAGGGTGCCAACGGTCATTTCCAATAGGAAGGGGGTGATATTACCGACCGTGTTTCTAAAGGCAAGATGACCTGTATACAAAACACCACATACTGATTTGTTGCTTAATCACAAGAGGTTTATGATAGTTTCAACTAAACGCATTTTAAAACTCTAATTTCGGAGGGCGCATAGCTCCCTTAATAATCACTTTAGGGGATAAGTTGTACATACATTTTCATTTTATACAGAATGTCTGGGTAATTCGCGAATATGGACTGCACCACGCGAATCTATGGTCAAAACTATGTAAAAAATACTCTTACATAAAAATGCATTAGACGCTTAGTGTACGAGAAAAACGCTATAAAAGTTCCAAAAACCATTGTAGCAAACATGTGGTATTCCAGTTACATAAAGGTGAGGTGATGTGGCGATGCTGCAGTTAGCGTGTCGTCGTAAGACACGGCAAGTGAAAGAGCCGAACTCAGTAGTGCCAAGGAGGCCATGGAATCCACATGGAGCGAGTACTGGGACATGGCAATGGCCATGGGCGCATCCGGCAGCAAAGCTCCATTCATGCTGCGTGCATACAACATGCGAAAATGTGCAGTACTATGGACAGAACAAACTTCGAACGCCTGTTATGACGTTTAGTATGCTGATATTTTATACTATGCTTAACGTGGAATAGTCATTTTATCTACTTTAAGGTTGTTGTTCTCGTAAACTAAGGCCCTTATTCATTTTTACCAAAGAATATTTTCTACTTAGTTTTGACGTTAGATTCGCGTGGCGCAGTCCGTATCCGCGAATAACCTAACACATTGCATTTTCGTAGTTTGTCCACATGATTTAGAAACACGTGGTATAAATATATCGTGACGTGTCTTAAAGTAGCGCGTGTCAAATGTTTTCCGGGAAGCATTAGTAAGCAATCGTAAGGTTACAAGTACAATGATACCTATTTCTACCGGAAATGTACTTGTGAAATAAATAACAGTGAAGAAATCAATTTTAAAATCAACCTTTGAAAAATAATTGCCCGTTTGCTGCATATATGCTACAATATACACTGTCATACGGTCTTCCAGTTGAGTTAAATACTTTTAGGACTCGACGAATTGGGGTGTAATGTTTAAATGTATTAAAAATAGTTTTTTTTTCCTCTATATACGTTAGAATACGATACTAATGTATCACTTCTAGGTTCCTAACAATTTCACGTTTTCACTTGAATACCGCATGAATCAAGTCATTAGGACTATGGAAACGTAAACTTTACATATGACGAAAGAACATAAAATTAGAAGAAAAAGTAAATCATGAGCACGGCTTTAAAAATGCTCTATTAGCCGCGAACAACTTACACGCGGGAGGTCAAAGTTTATTCCAGTTGTGTGCGGCTAGACCATGGGAGAGATGGAAAAATTTCGCAAACTTTAAATCAGTTCTCATCTATCTAAAAATTCACAGACCTTAAAAAAAAGAAACACGTAGAAAACCGTTGACTTCAAACCTTTCAGTGTTATATCTATACGTGCCAAGATTTTTACACATTAACGTTATAAAATTAACCTTAATATCCGTGATGAAATATTGCTATTTCTAAAATGTTGGTTAAAATTTGTGTTGGTTACGCGATGTCTGCCCTGATATTTTAGTTCTTGTTATTACAACATACTTTTTAAAAAATAGTTAGCTGAACATTTAAAATCCTCGCATCACAAATGTCAACGCTACTTGGTCGTTGTCATTTGCAACAGAAATCCTTCACAGTTTGCCAACAGTGATTTATCGTTTTCATTCCATCTGCGGTGGCGGCGCGGTGGTTTAGTGGTTAGACTACTCGCCTCTCACCTAGGCAAACCGGGTTCGATTTCCGGCGGGGTCACTCCCGGATTTTCGAATGTGAGAATCGTTCTGGACGATTCCTTTGGTCGGCAGGTTTTCTCGGGGATCTCCCGTTTTCCCCGCCCTTTCATTCCGACGCTGCTCCATACTCACCTCGTTTCACCGTCATCGGCTCTCAAGACCAATTATTTAAGGGACACCCTTACGCTCTCTACGCGCTCACTTTCCATCTGCAAGGTGCTAAATGATAATAGGTTCCAAAAGGGAGGAAAATTGGGAAGTTGTGTGAGGTCAAGTATCCTTTTGCACGCGAAATAGCATAATGGGAAGAAAAGCGCCTGCCGGAGTACACACAAATGGCTGCGAAACACCATTCCGATCTTCAGAGACCTTCAAAGAGAAAGGCATGCTCCAGATTTAAAAAGAATCCTAAGTGGTTACCAAGGATACTAACCTAATCCTGTACTTGTACATTAAGCTTTTTATCACAGCTTTGGGGAGATAATATGATATAGTTCCTCGTTTGATTTTTACACGGAATCTATTTTTCTATAGCAAACGGTATGTTCTAGTTGAGTTTTCCAATGTATTTAAGCATGTATGGTATCCAGGCAACCACGCTACATAAAGTATGTGCCACAAAAATTCTCGAAAAAGAAACCTGAAATACTGACTCATTTTGGGAAAGGCAACTTAAATGTTTCTTAACTACTGGATACCTTGAGTAACTAGTCTGTCTGTTTCGGAATTTCAAAATTATCTGCCTGGGAAGGTACTTTAACCTCACGAAGGTAATGTTAAGTTTCTGGGCCTGCGATCAGACGAGAAGGCAGAAGTAAGGGTGCTCCGAACTGTGCGCGGCTGCGGGGAATAGGTGAGCAAGGGAGTGGCGGGACGGGAGTGACTTCCTCTTGCCGTCCTTGCCGTGTAACTACTGTGTGCAGTTCTGCGCGGAGGTCGGAGAGCGTGAGCCGGAACCGGAGAATCAACATTTCACCAGCTCGCTTCAAGCACTTCTGACGAGCACGTTCCAGCGGCGCTTCGATGAACTATGCATGTGTCCTCAGACGCTAGCTAGCCAATAGGCGGGCCGCCTGGGGTTCGCGCGCTTGTGTGATCACGTGTGCGCCCCATACATGGACATGATTCAGCATCAAACCAAATGATTGGACAGCAATAAAGTCACCCCAAGGGGCAATGCTTATCTTTAACAGACATTTCCTAAAAAGGTCATCTATTCTCACATTGGCCAGTGGTATTGAACACCCCTTCATGGGGAAATTATTTGTGTTTTGTATTTAAGGTGGGTGCAAACTCTGGCTCGGGGTCAGATTGCCACTGCCATAGGAGGAGATCACCCAACTAGTTAAGTAATGTACAAGAAAGTTTTTCTGCATAGCCTGTTTGACAAATAGGAAGCAGGCAAATTTGGTGTCCTGGGCTAGGAGTCATGCGCCATGTTTGCAAGGGAATTTTTAAAATGCTTTAATGTTGACAATATTTTTCAGATCACACAAGTAACACTTTGCATAATTTAAAAATGATCTTTTAAGATTGTTTGTCATGCGCCAAGCCAAGTAACGTTTTAAAGGGGAGTTCTGTATTTTTCAGAAATTTTTACATGATAGTTGAAGTCTTGTCCAGCCATAAAATTTGAAAATATTCTTGCTGGAATTTCGCTAGTAAAAAATTTGAAGGCATTATGTTGTTGGCCTCGCTGAGAGTTCATTAGGCCATAAATTTTCTTATATTAAACAGATTTAAATTAATATTTCGAAATATTAAAACAAACAAAACCAAAATAATTTGTTGGTTTGTTGTTAAATTTTTGCTGTCAGTTATAATTAAACATAATACCATCATGTAAATTTTGGCCATTATTAAATATTATTTGGCCTATATATATGTGTATATGTATATATATGTATATAGTGTGTAATCTCTGATCATGTGACCAGAGAAAGAAAATATTTTGATGTTAAGAGTAAAGAGTTAGCTTTTTGCACTTCTGTTTCTGATTGGACGAACTTTGTTAGGTCAGCAGTATAAACTAAAGGTTCCTAAAATAAAAATGTCAAGTGCATTGCGCACTCTTGTAGACCTGGAGAATCGCCATATCGGGCGGATTGCTTTCAATGTTTTACTGTTAATCTTCTGCAATTAATCATCATGGATACTTATAAGCCCATATATAAAAATATATATTTTGGTCAAAGTAAAAATTTAATGTAATGCAGATTTTTATTCTAAATCATTCACCATTGTACTTTTATAAAATTTAATACTTTTATGTGTATTTTTTTCTTAACCATTGGATTGGTGCTAAGAGATATGTGTGTTTTAAGTGAATGCTCCCATTGGCTGTTATTGCAAACAAAACTTGAAAGTAAATGAGTAAAAAAGAATTCTTGAAACTACTCATGAATTTTAGTTGTTACATGTTAGCACTGATATTAAGTACACATTTGAAGTAAGGTTTCGAATCTTTTCTGCTTCGATTAGGGTTTTTTCTGTTCTTTTTGGGAGTTTTTGATCTATGGTCTTTTGATTGTTCATCTTGCCATGTCCTTGGGGCATGGCGTAGCAAAGAGACAAAAATGTGTTCTATTTGTTTTGAGAAATTTTTTTTAACATGAAATTGCTTAATTTATAACGTAGATCAACACATTTTTATATTCAGATTTTGGACCATACAAATAAAATATAAAAGTATTTAGACGCTAATTTTGATTTAAGCTTGTCTCCCTTCAAGTTAAACAAATTCCATGAAGCATTTATGCGAAACTCCACAGAGCAAAAATCAGGAAATATTTTATTGCTATTTTGGTGATTTCAAGAATGATTTTGAACTGTAACATATCATGTTTGTTACAAAATAGTTTTAAACGTGTTTGCTACAAGACAAAGATGTTAGTTTCCATAATTCTCTAAAATAGTTTATGAAAACCAATGTTCCCCTTTTTCACGTTTGTATCCGGATACTGTCTGGAATCACACCATAGAATTATAAGATATAATAAAATATATAAAGTAGTTCCGGACTCTGGAATACCTTAATTTATATTTTTATAGCGAGTAAAAACTGACTCATTATTATGATATTTGGTGGTTTAGTATAAGTATGTATGCAAATATATTTTTCTGTGAAATAATGTAACCATAAATAGAGGAACGAATTGTTTAGTCACTAATTTGCATTACAATCGATTTTGCAAATATTTAGAATATCTTATAAACAGAGCTGCTGGCTGCCAACAGTATAATACATAGACGAATCATATTGTTGCATGTCATTGTCCGGTGTTTCCTTCGCGTGGGAAAGCGCCGGAAGTTGGCGGGCAAGTTTGAAACGCTAGACGAAGTGAGCGGAATATCATAAAGGACGCTACCCCACACACCGATAAACTTACCCCAGCTCGTGCTTAGCTGACCCTAAGAAGCTCATATTTATCACGCAGGGATGTCGTCTTTACTATTACCTTTCCGAGAACAATTAGAATTGTCGAGGGCGTTCTAGACGGCACCTACCTCAAGCATAAATACCACATGCGGGCCTTTGAGAGTGAGTGATTGAGCCGAGAGTTTGGCGTTTCGTGCGACCTTATGTGACGGGTGATGTACGGAGCGGCGAGGGACGACTGCAGCGATCTGCGAGAGTGCGTCGGCGAGCTTGTGTGCAGTGAAGAGTGGGACTGATCTGCGGGCCTGTGGACTGGATGCGCGAGTGAAAAGACATTCGGGCCGATGGAAATATATAGTCTTAACTAAACGTGTGGAAATAATTGGAGCAGTTTAAGGTACATTAGCAAGAGTAAAACCTATGGTAAAGACTTTAATTAAACTGGAGATTGTAATTAAATAAGAATAATAAGAGTTAACAGCACGTTCAGACTGATAAATAACAGACGTTTGGCTGTTTGTACCATTGAGAAGAAATATAATTATTGAATTTAGTATTCCTATTTTTATAAAGCTCTCTGTTCCTCACGAACTCGATTACACACCTCGGGCATTATTTTAACTATATTTTAAACGTAGGACTATGTAAGTCATTGATACATTACAAATTTGGATGTCATTTACACGCAGTTGACATACAGAACAATAAATAATCACATGAAACAGCTGAAGAACAATTGAGTTATTGCAAATGCTCTAGCATATCTTACTCCAGAATAACATCTAACAGTGTGATGAAATATGTTTTAAATTTAATTAGGATATTTAATTCCAAACTCGTCAATAGTAAAGAACATTTCTTCAATGGAACATAAGTTTTCGTATTAAGAAAGAAAAGTGGTTGTTCTATAACATAAATTTTCGTCTAAATCATTTTTTTTTTCTTTTGGAAACCAAAGATTTCTGCTTGGAAAACCTGCTGGATACTTCTAAAAGAGTTTTTCAATTTTACTATTTTTGATTTAGTGCATATTTCTCGAGTGTCTGCTTATTATGTAACCCATCACTCGAGTAATACACCCTCGCATGTAGAATAGATTTACAACCATTGAAATTAACGCACGTAACATCTTTAGCCCTAAAAATAAAAAGTATCATCTATCTCAGTTTGCTAAATTGTTTTACCAAAAATGTGTCAAGAAAATATCATATTTAACATCACTGTTCCTGAAAACTTATTTTATTATTATGGGTGTTTTTAAGTTACTATTAATCATGGAGTTTGCAAGTGTACGTTAGCAAACATCGTCTATCCATTTTACACAAAATTTTAATTTCTTTAAACAATAATAATTTCGCAAAAATCTAATTTCATCGAGACAGCAAAGTTGTTGAAACAAACACATGATACCCACCAACATATATAGTCCATTCCCAATTGGAAGCAAATTTCTCGAAGCTCTGCTAAACATCTATTTGCAGGCCCGTTTCGTATCCTTCCGCCAAATGTAAACAAACATTGCCATGTGACTGCCATGTAGCATCTGTCAAAATCAATGTTTACATGCCATTGTGTGTGTACATGTGTTCGTATACTTTCACTACACCTAAAAATAAACATTGAAATAGGACTTCTACTTTTATACCTGTCAAATGTGTAGTTTACTGTTTACAGATTTTCAAAGAATTCTTAGGTCTATTAAAAAAAACATTTCATATGAATATTCACAGTTTAGGCCTATAATATTATATAGGTCTGCTTTATAACGTTAGTTAACGATAGTTCTTGCTGTTATGTTACATTAACATATTTGTTTTCCACGACATAGCACATTACACGTAATGCACGTTAATATTTATCCGCGACTATTAAACACTGTTACAACTGCGGGGTAATGAACTGTAGTATTTAACTTTTTGTTATTGATATGTGTTGGGTTATTTCTTTAAAAGGACGGCCTTAGTTCCAATAACGAATGAATAGACAGTTCAACGAAAAAGCGACATTAAAATCAAGCACGCAACTCGTGTCGCTCATTTTTTGTTATAGAAACTTAAAATATAGCGGTGAACATGCACTCAAATAAGCCTACCGTAACTTTTATTCCAATCATATTTATATGTATTGCTACTTACTGTGTATAAGGTTTGTTGAAATTTAGTGGGGTTGGAATTGGTTATTTTGTTGTGATTGGTGGTAAATCACGTTACACGACTATTTTTCAAACACCCAGGGCAAAGGTATTACGTTGTGATAAATAAACAGTAGTGGTTGTAAATAAATTACTTCGCCATAAAAACAGTTCACATGTACAAACGTATAAATAGTTCACGTCAAATATTTGAAATCACGCACACACAAATCCAGCGTAACTATCACAAAACAGCCACGCCACGCTATTTCACACGCAGCGGTTAACGAAACACCACCGTAACAGTATATTTATTACTGCCGCGGAAACACAGATTTATCACAACATCGTAACTTGCATAGGTAGGTTTAAAAAACACAATGTCTACAAACGTGATGTGGTAATTTGAAGTATTTTTCAGAGTAAGTATAATTTACGCTTCGTTTGGTAAAACAGCAACACGCCATGTCATGGCTCGCCACGTCTGCCAACTTCACTTTGTTTCTGCCCCGCCATCATATCTAAATATATTAAAATAAGTATTCAAATGTTAAAATCTCTTTTCAGTTGTAAATTACAAATTCAAAAATTATTATTTTGCTGTAATAAGTATGAAATATGCAACAATTGAAATAATGTATTACATTCAAGCTTACTAGCGAAGTTAAACTTCCAGACTGTGAAAGAGACAAATACAGAGAGAGAGCGCCAAGCCTTGCTCAGCAGACAGTTGCTTCAAAGTTGTTCTCGCTCGATAAAACACCACCTTACCATTACGGCCTACTCGCTATATTTTCCGCTGTTATCTTAAACTGTAAAAATGAGATGTTGCCATCGGGGCTACCTAAATATTTCAATATTTCTATAGGCACTGTTTAATTTACAAATAGTATACTAAAAAACTAGGTTACAATAATATTTTAACTATGAACTATTTCTCACCGGCTGTTGCCAACACGTCGCTGCTCTCGCTGTTGTTAATTCATATTTGAAAAGAAATAAATATTACAAGTTATAGAAGGTTTTAAGGTAAAGTTTCATTTATTCAATAATATAGTACTCTAAAGTTAACCATAGTGTTATATATTTGTGGAATACACGTTATTGAAAAAACAGGTTGACATGTTTTTCCTAGAGTGGTTTTTCAAAGGTTGATTTTCATAAGTCGCTTCCAATCGGGAATGGACTATACGTACAAACATGCATGTGTGTTTGAATATGTAACCTCAGTTGATTCTGTTCACGAGAATAAAGGCCTGAACACGACAAATTTGAACTGCAGTCATTCATTAAGTTTTGCTACATCTTGGACGCAGGTCGTAAGTTATACTTTTACACGATTTCATACGTATAAACATTTTTAGTTGTGTTATTCATCATATTTATAATATCTAGGTCTACCATTAATAGTGGTATTTGACTTTCCTCTGTCATTAGAAAATTATTAATTTATACACTTGTTTCCCAAACTATCTGGAAAATGTTGCATTACATCAGGAATAAAAAAATTTAAAATATGCATATTTTTTAATGAAAAATATGATACATAACATATTATACACTAATTTAAATGCTAATGAGATATACAGTTCGGAATTAGACTGACAAACCTCGCGTGGTGATTCTTCATGAGAAAGTGAAAGGATAACATGTGACACTTTATTCCTAAACCGAATATTAAGGGAGGTATGAGCCCTTAAAAAAACGAAATTTTAAGCCGTATTTGTGCAAAATATCAGTTCTTACGTTGAAGGTCCCGATAACGTACAATAATGTTCCGAGAGTTGTCATTGTATTTTACTTCGTTACCGATATTTTGCACAAGTACTGTTTAAAACCTCGTTTTTTAAGGGTTAATGCTTCCCTTAATATTCGGTTTAGGTATAAAGTGTCCCATGTGTTTTCCTTTTACTTTTTCGTGAAGAATCACATCCCGAAGTTTGTCGGTCTAATTGCGAATCATCATGTATATTTTTTTAATAGTCTTGACTTGAATATATGACGAATTTTTCTATAATTTGCAAATTGATTTCTCAATAGGTACAGTTTTGATATGAACTCTTCCCTGAATAGCTACAGCGTTAACAGGCGATGTTTTACGGGGAATATATATATATATATATATATATATATATATATATATATATATATATATATATATATATATATATATATATATATTCCGACTCATCTTGCTTCCAATTTAAATACATGTTGTGTAGGCGGTTGGTTCAGTTTCAACCGGAAAAGAGGGGGCAAAGGAAGAAAGGGGAGGTAGTAGTCGTAACAGCTTGTTATGATGGGAAATTGGCTCGTAACGAGTGGTTTATTCCGCATTTTTAGTCATTTTATCTGCAGCGTAAAAATAAAAACATTTATCCAAATAAATTTATCTTCCCTTCGTAACGAGTGCACGCCTCTCTCAAGCTCGCCAACCAATTAGTTAATGTGTTTCGCGCTCAATTAGGATAGCACATTAGGGTAATACAGAACTTTCGATTAATTCTGCGTGGAAAAATTTTGGGCACTTGCTAAACTACACTCTGTTTCTCGTGGTTCTCTTCGAATAATTTGCAAGGTTACCAAGATACCTCGTCGGCATAGAGCTCATTTTATAGTGAGTTTGTACTCATTACGGCTCCAGCTGTAAGTCCCCAACTTTGATTAAGGGTGCGGATTGCAGTAGAATTTATCCGTGACTTAAAATAAAATTTTATCAATGGCAGTGCCTCGCATTGCCTGTATAGGTTGTTCACGTTAAATCGAGCACTTTAGAAAGCCTTACTTAAAATGTGCATGTACTAATGCACATGGTGTATTCTTCCACCATATGTAAAATTAACATTACTATGATCTCAATCACTTTATGCTTACGCCGGTCATGTGAAACAGTGAAATTACTAGGCAAGTAAACGTTTTACAAATTTTTGCAAATCCTTACACTTCTCTGTATTAAAACAAGCACAAGGCAAAATAAATAGTTTTAGTATTCACAAAAATTTTGGCCTGACACTTTTAGTTCAATTTTAAGAATGGAACCAATTTCTCAGTCGTTAACAAAAGTCTGCATGTAAACTCAATGTGCCCATTGAAATAGTAAACTCAATGTGCCCATTGAAATATATTCAAGTTGGGGCAGTGGCATTTTCTAAAGGTTGATTTCGTAAGTGTTTATTTGATAGTAAACAGCCTATATCAACGAACCATATCGTGGATTAGCCTGGGGTGATTTTGGAAAAACCATTGAAAACAAACTACGGGCAACAGGGAATCCAACCCGTGTCCTTCCATATGCTGGACTAGTTAATGTTGCCAATGAACCACCATACTTGACTGGTTGCAATATAACTACACGACTAAAAGCTAATATTACGTTTTTTACTGCTGATGGCTGGCGGACGTCAATTGGAGATCACTGGAATCACGCTGGAATAGTCACAGTTATGCACAGAGGATTGAGGCGGCGGCAGTTTCTGATTTAGGTGGATTCCAAACCATATGGGATGACTCGGTGCTCAAAACTTCTTATACATATTTATATTGCAAGGGCTAGGCCTAGCCCTTGCTAGTCCAGCCTCCTCATCACGTGATCGTGATACCTTAGCGTGAACGGCAGCTGACGATCCTGGAATCACGTCCTATCAACGAAACCGTAGAGGGAATGTATGGTGAGTGACGGCTATCCCTGCACATCAAACGAAAGTCAAAATCGACGGTGCCATATGAAGTTGAGAAAATATTGGCCGTTTGGGACGGCTTACCTTCGCTGCGACGGGGGTGTGTTTGACGGGCTCCAAGCCTCACGTCCGCTGGGCGGGCCTGCTGGTCTGCAAGTATGGGCGCCGCGGGGCTGCTACCGCCCACGAAATATGACTGCATTTCCCTCTTTCGTACTACCCCTTGACCACGTGATACTAGCCAGCCAGTCACGTACCACCAGGGTACCCTTCCTGGACTTCTGGATATCGATGGAGTGAAGATCATTTTGTAATGTTCTTGATGATTTCAAATAAAATATAAATACACGTGTCTCGCCCATATTCGGGGAGACAGCACAGGGTTTTCACTTGGGCAGGAACTGCTGTTCCGTCAACATTGCTGAAATCTTAGTTAAGTATGGTTTAAAGCAAAATAATTATATGTAACCTGCATATAGCTAGAAAGGGATGTAATCCTGTAAAAAGGTATATTTTGGGGGAAGTTTTAAACAGAATTATTTTTGTACCTTTTTTTAACTATATGCAATCAGTGGGAAAACTATATTTTTATATAACGTTTATTGATTGTAAAATTTTGGGGGAAAACTATGTAAATGGTTATATTTTGATATAAAAACCAAGGCAACGAATAATTTTCAAACCTTTTCTCTGGAACCAACCCAAATCCCTTTTTGACATCATTGGGGGACTCTCAGCGGTTTTCCAACTTAAAACATGTACATTCAGGAAGCAGTTGAGACAAGTACCTCGTCCTGTATGCGGTGGCAAACACCGTCACAGGCGAGTGCACATATTAGTTGCCCAGTAGCAAATATCCGTGTTACAACACTGGCATGTTTTGTTTTGTCAGTGCCTTTATTAAAACGACGTGGTTTGCTCTCCTAGATTATAACAGATGTTCATACAGATCCATGTTTCCAGATGTGAGTACGCTACCTCTGACTGTTCACGCAGCTACAAACGTGCAGGTGAAAATAAATATGAATAAAACGTAACTTTTGTTGGTAAATCGAATTTAAATAAACGTCCACTTCGAGTAAGCCTCCTTAAAATTTAATGGTTGCACCACCTGACTCATTAACCCATAAGGTATTGCTATGTTCTATGCTTTAAAAGGCTACTTATAGAAAGGCCTAATGTATTGCTAACTTGACTAGGAGCCTGCATGTATAGCCTACACAAAGTTAAATTGTAGTGATTTTTTTAAAGGTAAATCTTCATAAAGTATTTACTTTACTTTGAACAGCCCATACTCGTGAGTACAGGTGCAGCTAACACATGTACTTTATTCCATCCCTCTTCGCCGAAGGGCAACAGTGGCTGAGCGGTTAACCTGCTCCCCTCCCACCCAGACGACCCGGGTTCAGTCTCCGGCCGGGTCACTCCCGGATTTCCGCACGTGAGAATCGTGCCGGACGATGCTGCTGATAGGCGGGTTTTCTTGGAAAGCTCCCCTTTCCCCCGCCCCCTCATTACGGCGCTGAACAAGGACACGCGAACTCGCTGCCCCCGTGTCCGCCCGAGGTGTTACGGTATGAGAGCACGCCTAGCGATGGAATAATCGCTTGTAAAATTATATATTAATAAATTATAATCGATTCATCGATTATCTTCAAAAAATTATATTATTCAATATTTTCAGCTGTTTATAGTAAATAAAACATTGCAATTACCTATATGTACCACATTTAATAATCATATAAAATATAGTTTTGAAACCACATATTTTTTAAATTATTATAAATTAACAGAAGATTTTTGGATAAGAATGGTTTTAAAAAAATCTGTATAAATATACAGTATTTGCGGTCAATTTTGTGTATGGATTAGAACAAGACAATCGATTATTTTATTAGATTAAAAAAAAAATTGTAACTGCTTCATTCGAATTACAAAATTCTGCAATTATCCCAGCACTAAGCACGGCCCAGCACCACAAGAGACGCATGCTGCCCTCCTCTCACAGGCCGGAAGTGGCGACTGTCTGATGGACAGGTCACTCCTCCCCACGTTCCTCGAAACGATGACCGGGGACGCGGCTCCAGTGGTTTGTTCTGGAAAGGGATTTGGAAATGGGGTGGCTGGGAAGGTTGGGGGTTAGTTCGGGTCCCATATTGCCACTCGAGCAGCCTCGCATCACTGGAGAGAGTGCAAACACGGTCGACGGTCTAGGGCCCTCCTCGCTGGAGCACTGCTCTCGTGACCCGTGGTCGTCGACGGTGCTGGTGTGGCAGACGGCTCGCCTCTCAAGGGACAGGTAACAATGCTATAGGCTGTTCACGGTAAAGTGAGCACTTTTTAAGGCTCTCCCATCAGACTTTAACCACTAATAAATATATCTTATTGCAGCTTGAGGCATTAAATTTTGAAGGTGGTGAAATGTATACACTGTATTTATTCGTCACAATGCAATGTTTATACTGAAAAGCAGCAGGAAGATGGGAATAGGATGAACGGAAAAATTTAGAAGGGCCTTAAAAAGGGCTCACTTTACCGTGAACAGGCTATACCTGTTTTAATTCCCTGCAGTAGATGTCTATTGCAGATCTTGGTGCAACTCAATTAGTTTAAAATTCATGCAATTTCAAGCTAATTGCAAGTAAATTTCCAATTTCCTGTAAAATCTTTCAAAACGCAACTCAAAATCAGAGTTAAGGCTAAAATCAAAATCAACTTTTAACTTGTGTTCACTCTTTATGCGGGGTTTTTAAAGCCTTATTTGCAAGCTAAACCATCATTTTTTAAATGAAATTTCAAGAATTTTCATACTTTTCTTGTGATATTATTTTTTGACTAATTGATTTGATTTCCAAATTTAGAATAAATTTGGCCTTTTTTGACTTAAATTTGGTCTCATTCACTCTCGAGAAGGACACTGATCAAAGAGTGAACGAAGCATGTTTAAAAACAAAAAAAAAAAACTGCGTTTGGTTGATAATGCAGATTTGAGTCAAATTAGCTTGATTTTAGAGAAAATTTGGTAAAATTTGTGTTAAATTTGAAGCGAGAAATTATATCTCCGGAAGGTTTTGAAATCAGTTGCTTGGAAGTGAGAAATTTTCTTGAATTCTAGTCAGATTAATGAGTTGCGCTAGGATCTGCAATAGATATCTACTCCCTGTCAAATGCCCTTCTTTTATTCGTCCTTGATCCTTTCGTTATACAGATGAGTATAAAAGAATAATCCAACTTTGAAGGCCTATAATATCAAAATCAAATAACCGACAACTTTTGTTGACCAATCAAATGAATCGTTTAAGCGTGAAGTTTGTTTACCATATCTTCATAAATGGTCAATGTGACCACCACGAGCGGCTGGAAATTGAAGTCTTCCGCCGCCTCTTCCGAGGGAAAAAAACACTACGTAAGCATGTCCATATAAGGCATTCCATTTACAGTGGGCTCGTGAAAAAAGAAAGGGCCGAAAACAGTGTCTTTGGGTTACAGCGCAAAACACATTCACTTTTGGGGAAGCTCACTCGCGTTCTGTGGTTGCATGTTGTTCTGCTTTAAAAGTCAGGCCAATACAATTAATATACTGAAGTACCACAGAAAGCTTATAGGCGACTCCGCCATATAATACTTCCTCTTGAGAGCTATACTCACTTATATACTTGTTCATTTACTTGTACTCTCAATACAACATAATTCACTCTAGGACAATAACGTGGGGGTAGTAATTACTCCTATACAATTAAGGTAGGCGACACAAGTTTTTATAAAACGCTACAGATTTATTCACTCAATTATACACAGTCTGAATACTGAATTATCGTTTGATTAACACAACGAAAACTCCACACAATTCTTGAATTTGATCACTAATTTGATTGCCGGTTCCTCTGAAAGGAGTCCCTACCCTTGAGTGGGCTGATCGCGCTAGTGACTATAAGTACCGCCTTAAGGATTCTCTCGGCATAGACCTGCGCCGTAGCGTAAGAGTCGTCTTACCACGGTGTATTATGTCGAACGCGCAGCAGCTCCTCCAGCCCCAGTTCTCGATGGCGGATGTCGTGCAGTCTTCACTGGTCTCGCCTCTGGATCGCAGCCCTCTGCTGTTCTTCGCCACGACACCTCCGTCTGGCGGCAGCAGCGTCGGGAGCTCGCCGTCGGCGAGAGTGACAAAGGCTGGGGGAGGCGCCCTGTCTGCTTCTTATATATGCGTGGTGTTTAGTAAACTACTTTGCTGCCTGTTTACTGGAGTGTCTTAGAATGCGGGGCGGCTGTGTTCACTACAATGTGGATGCTCCTGACCCCATATCCGCACGTTGTGCCGGTTCACCTTACCATTTGACTGGAACGTCGCTTCATCACTAAAAACTAGCTTAGACATGAAGGCATCGTCTATTTCGTTCTGGGCAAGAACGCGCAGAAATCACGTCTCGGCCCTTTATCCCTTTTGGTAAGAGCTTTTACAAACAGTAACCTGTATGGTTCGTAAACATTTATGACGATATGGTAAATAAGCTTCACGGTTCCACATTTCATTTGATTGGTCAACCAAGGTTGTAGGTTTTTTGGTTTTGATAATGTAGACCTTCAAAGTTGGGGTGTTCTTTTATATTTACGATGTAGTCTATTCGCTGTACTTCACACTTCTTGAATCAAACCTCTGAAAAAACGCCCCAGGTATGACGTGTTTGGCTGTTTCCTAAATAGGTTACGTATCACTGCCGTCTTATGCTTGTGCTAACATAAATGTATCTATTTTCGGTTAAATCGAAACTTTTACTTACATTTTATCTACATATTATAATATTTATTTTATAATTAATATGAATTAAAACAGTGTGTTGGTAATGCCTAGTACAGGTTGTTCACGATAAAGTGAGTACTTTTGAGATCAACTTTATAAAAAGTCACTGCCTCCGCCTACGTATATTTTAACGGGCGCACTGAAAAGCACTCAGAAAAGTTGGTAACGATGTATGGAATGTAGTGCCATATTTTAAGTCGTATAAAATGTGTCACACAACAATTTGTGATAAATTTAATTATTTATTTCGCTTTCTATTTTTTTTAATGCACCGAAGTGTAAAAATGAGAGCAGATTTGTGAAATATTTACTTTTATTTTAATTTCACAGCTTCACTTGACCGACGCATGAATAAAATGATGAGGCCCATGCCAATGTTAATGTTACATAAAGCGGAAGAATACCCAACGTTCATACAAATAGATCTTAAGCAGGCCTTTCAAAACTGCTCATATTACCGTGAACAGCCTATAAGAAATAGTTCTTATGCAAAATATTATTACACTGAGTGCTCACGAATGTGGTGCGTTGTGCCTCTTGCGTTATTTTAAGCTTTGTTTGCATGAGGTGGAGGAATATTCTCGAAGAAGAACTTTTGGTAGAGCTTCAGAAAAGTTGGAAGTAACTTTGAATGGATCACAAATAAAATGCCTCGGATCACACACAAAATGCCTCGCGTACCTTTGACCCCTTCGTGGCGGAATCCAACGAGCGGTGCACTGTACTTAACCAGTTTCGATTCTGGTCCGGCTTTCCTGATTTATTTTTTAGACGGTTTAACGAAGTTGCTCGAGGCGAATGCCGCAATGGTTTAATTACTAACCTACAGCTCATGGTCAATCCTCCTCCGACTCTATGTTCCCGAGAAACTTGTTTCGTTCGGGTGACTCCACTGACGACAGGCCATCAAGCCATGCATGACATGCCATCCATACTTTCGTGACATAGGTCGCAGTTTTGAATTGAAATACTCTCGTCATAGAATCTTATGTCACGGCCAGAGCAAAATATGATTTGCTACATTTACTAATGAACTTAACAAATCCTTCCCTTGCTGCCATGTTTTATTTCCAAGAACAGATCCCATACGGTGAAAAGAATAAGCTATTCTATTGGCGTTATGTAGGACATAATAAGCAGATGCTGCTCGTGCTTCTGGTGTAGGGGGATATTCAAGCGTGCATTTATCGTCTTCGTTTTGGATTCGAACACGATGCAGGAACGTCGCGTGTTTGATGCACTTTTGAAGGGGACGAAGAAGCTAAGAGCACGTGGTAGGTGAATCCAAATGCATGAATGACGAGCGCGTGGTTGGCCGAATAAAGCGCCGTAACGGCTCCGAAGAATGTGATCAGTAAAGAGCTCAATCCAGCACTGGGTTCAAAATAGCACATAAATAACGATCATGGAATGGAAGTTTAAATGAATTAGTATGCATACCAGTTGCCCAGTTAACTGAGGCTATTATAGGTTATGCCCCCTCGCAAATTGACGAGTGGATCGGACAACAAAGGGTCTTGTACCCTTATTTTGTATCTGCGCTTTTTTAAGACTTGCGTTTTTCAGTGCCCACATCTGAAACATGACTTAACGCGCAAGGCCACCAGTTTTGAGACGGACGTTACCTAAAACTATTCGAGCCAACATCAGATCTTTCAACTAGCCAGACTTTTAGGTATGCGCATTTCCTATCGCCAAAATACAGCAAACGCGTCCGATAAGCCTCTGTGACAATGAGAAACTGTACTATATATATATATATGTATATATATATATATACACATACATATAATATATACACATACATATATATATATATACACACACATATATATATATAATATTGGAAATCAGTTTTCTGGTAATTCTTCGTGAAAAGAGATGTTATGAGACTGATCATAGTTATTTGTCGATTCAGTAATTTAGAGTATTGAGACAATCTCTACCGTAATTTTTCAAAATTGCGTCCTCCAGAAATAGTTTTGTACAAGAGCAGAACGTTTTTAGTGGCTTTACGTTATGCCTCAAGGAGTGTAATTCATTTTAATGTAAACGTTGCCTGCAGGACAACTGTGTGACGAAAACCTCACTCTGCATAAGGTCTCCGCCTGGTGATATCCTGGATGAACCCGAAACAACACGTCTGCGCCAGGAGAATATAACTGATTTCCAGCTTGACTTAAACTGAATTAATTATACGTTCTGCAAAGAAACGTCGTGCAAGTTACTTTAAGTTTTATTTCTTCTCATTGATTCATCCAATAGCTGGTTGCACTCCGTGGCGTAGGCCAGGAGAGACATTCAGGTACTCAGTCAAGACGCTGGAGAGCACTAAAGATTTTTTCTTCGCGACTTTCTATCCAACTGGTGCTCTTGAGAACCTGGTAAATCAGTGAACTGTGTTCGCGAGAAGCTAGGAGCTAACCTACTTGCTGCTAGTCTGTCGTATATTTTTTCTGTACACCAGCTAGTCTTTTATCTCGGTGGACATTCCGGTTGTGCTTTCAACACTGTGAATCGTTTTGTCTTTAAAGCCACAAACGGTATACTATGCGCAATTTAGACAGCAAAATTGGGTATTAACAATGGTTTTAAAAACGTTGTTGCAAGATATAGAGTTCGGTTAACAGCTTATAGTTAACTGTTTTCTTTGAGGTATCATACCTTTCTCTATTATTTACATGAAGTCACTTTCTGAAGATATATTTGTGTTTTCTGACAAGTTTTTATTGGTTTAGTTTCGTGAGAAGAGTTTACTCACCTTGCATGAATATGCTTCCTTGAGTGTAGTTTATTACAAAAAACGACATGAACATATCACGCTTCTATTAATCTTTATTTGTTTCATAACACTTAATGGTAATTGGGTTATCGCTGCCTGTTATAAATATCGAACCTGATAAAACACACTCCATACAAGCATGAATATTTTATCACGAATGGCCACTAATGGATATAACCAAAATCCTACTTTAGCGCAGTAAAATTCTGAAGTATTTATTCAGAAAAAAATGTCTTAACTTGAAAAGGTTGAAAACAGATTACAGCATTACAGGAAATGTTTTGCCACTAACCATTTAAACGTGACAGATCGGTAACTTAACAACAAATAAGTATATGGTCTATTGTAATCTGGCAGCTGACTATCTCTACCCCAAGTCACCAAAACTCGTCAATATTTAAGCAGATACCACCTTCCTAGCCATTCGCCTTTTACGCCGAAAATTCAGAGCTTTGCTCACGAAATAAATTTGAAGCCCGACCTAGCTGCAAATCATAAACTTCGACGAGTTAAAATAAAAAGTATTACGGGACATAATAACAGTTAATATCAATATGTTTTCTTTCAAACGTTGCCGATGCCCGAAGGTCTACAGATTTTCAATAAAAGCGTGCAACTTAGACGACGTTTTGACCAGACTAACTAATAAGGTTGTCCTACTTTCGTTTTTCTCACGGGTGCTTTAGCACCCTGGTTTTAACTTTGATAGCTGGAACAGACTTTATAAGGAGCAGGCTTGATGAGTTCGTTGACCCTACAACCAGCTTGCCTGACGAATCTTGCATAGTAGCCACTACGCAGATAAATCATAGTAATACGTCACAACATACACCGCAGCCAATTTACATCATCCGACGCTCTGTGAATACCTGAGACCAAAATTTCGCGTGTTATGCCATAGTTATGATACCAGAAATCTCGGATAGTGGCGCGCAAAATTCGGGCGTGAAAAGGTAAATCGAAAATTCGTGTTGGATTAGTTGGTTAAACAGAAAAGCCCATTCCCATTTTTAAAATGGCAGCTGATCAGTGTATAAATGCCTAAGTGTATATCGCCTAAGAATTGTGACTGTCGAAACGAAGTATGACGTATATTCTGAAACAGTATATCTTAAATATTTTTCCGATAAATGTGTTAGTTTCTGAGACAATTTGAAAAACGAAGTAATTAGTATTTTTATCTTTTACGGTTCTTCATTCTTCCGAAGATCTAAATGATTTGCTTTTTCACCGGCACCCCCTATTACGACGTCAGCAAGGATTTTTTTTTTAATTTTTTTTTTTTTAAAGGTTACCGGGTTACGCGATTGAATCTGTGGTAAACAAGAATTTTTTTTTATCAAAGTTGAGTTTAAAATGTAAGCCATCTCTCGATCGTTATTTTGGCTCAAATTAAAATGAAGCCAAGTACGCCAGTAAAATGAAAATAATATTTCATTTTATCGATAACAATAAAAATTATTTTGCATGGGTATACGCCGGGACGCGGAGTAATAAGTTACGAACTTTCGAGACCTGGCGCGCAGGTGCTGATCCTTCCTGAAAGATGAGGCTACGGAATGGTAGGGTGAAGGGAATTGGGAGATACTGAAGAAAACCTGCCAGAAAATAGGAACGTTGGCCACGTTTCCCCCAAGTGAACATCCGGTGTGACCTCTCTCCTTCCCCCCCCCCCCCCCTTCCTGTCTTGTTCGACAAACTCAAACGAAACCACAGGAAATACGAGAAAATATAAGCCCCTTCATCCTCTCACCCAAACCCTCGCTCTTCCTTATCGACGCAGTAACTTTAAGGGCCGCATTCCACTTTGTACTGACGAGCGTCCCTTTACATACTGATTCTGCTGATCAGTAACTGACGAATAGCGTTGTGGCGTCTGGGTTGGAGGCTTTACTCCCGGCTGAAGCTACTGACGTGCAGATCAGGTAGTTGCAGTCGACGCAACATGGCGGCGATGGTTAACGAACAAGTTACGTTGCTGTTATATGCAGCAGATGCAGGTGGAAAGTATATTTTCACATTCTTCGATCTTATAATCAATTGATAAGTCCGAATCAGAAGAAGATGAATAGAAAAAAAAATATTCATCCCTATTGACAACAATTTTTAAGCATACCAGTGCCTCACCACGCATAGCAGACGCCATCATTCCTGCTGAAAACTTTGCTGACGAGTGTTACATGGTTCCAGTACTGAGTGCTACTCAGTGCGTATTTTTACTGATAGCGTTCGTTTTGGTAGACCTCCTATGCTACTGATCAGCGCTGTCGGTATAGGCTGTTCACAGTAAAATGAGCACTTTTGAAAGCTCTGCTTAAGATATACTTGTATACACGTTGTGGATTCTTCCGCCTTGTATAAAATTAACATTGCTATAAGCCTCAACACTTTATTCTTGCGTCGTTCAAGTAAAACTGAAATTAAGAAAGTAAATTCTTTATCAATATGCTCATCTATACACTCCGATGTATAAAAAAAACGTAAAGTGAAAGAGTCAATTTTAAGTTATCACAGATGGTTATCTAACACTTCTTATTCGTCGTTAACATTATGGAACTACTTTCCATCCATCGTTACCAACTTTACTGGGTGCATGTCACTCAGTGCGCCCATTAAAATATATGCAGGCAGGAGCATGGCTTTTTTCAAGGGTTCATTTCTAAAGTGCTCACTTTATCGTGAACAGCCTTTACCAAGTTGAACGCGGCCAAGGTCGTGCAGACAGCCTCCTGCCTGGCGCCACAGTCGCAGTGGACGGCTACCCACGCACAATCTTCACCCGCCGACTTACATCTGGAGCTCGTCGTTGCGCTGTCTGCCTGTCAGTGCGTTTATACTCTCAGCCGGAACCTTAGTTTTGGAAACGCGACTTTCGAGGCCGAGGTTTGACTGGAACGTCTACACCAGAGCAATAAACTCGGTTATGGGGAACTTGTGCTTTGGTTGCTTGTATTTGCTGGAAATAGTTGCATGCAAAATAAATTAATAAAAATTTTCAGCGGAAAAACTATTAAAAATAGTTATTTAAAGGAGCAGATCTCACTGTACAAGCATCTTCAAAAAAAGATATTTACTATTTTTTTTTGCACAAAATTTTCACGTGAGTAAAATAGTTTACCTTTATTTGAATCAAATAAGCCTTGTGCAGAAATCACATAGCCCCGACAAGCACGACACGACACTTAAAACTAAACAACCAATGAAATACAAGATAGGTCTGACGTAAGCCCGAAAAATTCTGTCGTCCGACCAGCAATTTTGGATTATAAATTATTTCTATTTTCGTCGTATCGTGCGGCACGACACACAGTGTACAACCTTTCAAAATGAAATTGTATGGCAAGCTTTTCCTACAATGACAAATACGCAGCTTAAAAGAAAAAAATATATTTAAGTACTCTATTTAACTTTTAAAAAAATTATAATTTTACCTTCCTATGTATTAGTGATAACACACTTTGTCACCATCGTGTATTCAAAATTTCCCGTATGCCCACCGCCTTCGAGACTAGCGTAGATAATCAGCGCCTTCTAAATGGTTCCGAAAAATGCCACTCTTCGTGTCGCGTCAGCAAACTGTCGGGCTGTAAATTACAGCAGTCACATTGAAAATGTAAATGTTGTGTCGTGGTTGCTGTTTTTGACGTGCCGTACTATGTTAGTGCTAGGTCTATGTGATTTCCGCATTACTGTCTGTGCAACCGCTGATCAAATTAGTACTTTCCAGTTTCCGAGTCAAAGTCCTTCTGAAACCCAATCGGTTCGTACCGCGCACACATCCCAGCACTCTACACGAATCTCAGGTTGCAAACCTATGGGATTAGAATAGCAACGAAACTCCACTTTCGCAAGGTTTACATCACACCGAATAGTAACCGACCGAAAGCCGGGTCACCGAAACTCGAGCTTTCAGGCGATGGTGTGTTTACGTAGACTGTGTCGGCCACTTCTTGCTGTCGCCGTCGTCTTTTATAACGACGACCTCGTGACGACGCTCCCAGGAAATTACCGACGTCCGCTCGACGGCGTCGCACTTGTTTGCACTCTCGCCAGAGAGTCTCTCTTCCCCGCCTTGTATTATCGCGCCGACTCGCATTTCCCCGAGACTCCCTAGCCGACAGTTTGGATGTTCTCAAAGGCTCCACCCAGCTGGCGCACCAAGTGCGTCGCAGAGGTTTGACAGAAAACACGCGATTCAAAAAGCGGTTGGATATTTTGTACTGGGGTCCGAACACGGAGAAAATTTAAGGTGGAATATCGGACGCCATATTTGCTTGTGATTTGCGTGCAGGGCTATCTACCTGGTGCGAGGGCAGATGCAAACGAAATTGCATGCACGCAGTTCACGAGTGGTCCCGCTGGGTAACACTATTATTACTTAAACGAGACAGAAGCTGCAAAACGTAACAAAAAAAAGAGGTATAGCACGGATGCTGTTGACAGTTCTCTTGCACACACACTTCCGACCGGCTGGGGGTGGTTCCTTGGCTCGCACCATAGAGAAAAAAATAGATTTATTGCGCTGGTCATTCATGTCTTAAACCTTTCAAATCCCGTATAAACCAGTAGAAAATACAGATATGACCTTTTTCACAATTAGAAATATGTTTCATTCTAATTAAATATGTTTTTTTAAGTTTACGTATATAATTCTGTACACGTGTTGTACCTCCATACAAAATAGCATATACGGAGATAGTAAATACTAATCCAAAATCGTAATAAATAGCATTTATAAGGTACCTGTTCTAGGCACAAATGTGTGTATGTATACTTGCACATCTTGAACTCCAACTGAGTAATGTAATGATTTACGTAAAGTGATATCGCAACTTGAAATGTCTGGTTCGAATACGGCTTCTATATTTACATTAACGTACGTAGTTTTATAGTGTAGGAATGTTGGATATGCATCGTAGGATATAACTGTCGTACAGATAAAGTTTACAGTAAATGGACAGTTTTATTTCCTTTGACGATTTATATAAACTGACTTGGTTGCAGGCAACTTCTAAACCCATCTCTTCTTCTTTCGGACCACTGCGTACCCTTTAATCACATGTAAAAATTAGCACTGTCTTACACGTACCACTGAACAGTACACTTGTATGACATAAGCCCATGTGATACCGAGACACTAAACTGTGATACATAGTTTTTAAATGTATAAAACGAAACGAAACCCCTTAAGAAATAGTTCCGGTAAACTTACAAAATCGGCGAGGAACTAGATGGCTCGAGTTAGTGCCTCTAAAAGGTTTAAATCCGGGTAACGTGAACACAGTTTCTTAGAATAGTGTACGTGCCGATATATATGTGAAAGTGCATTGCGTAAATGCCACTTTCAACTGTCAATGGCGTTATATAATGACAGTAATAGATCGCGAGTGGAGAGATTTGGGAGGCTTTTAACAGCGAAGTCTGAGGGTCTCCCATCGCACTCGACAGAGTGCGATGGGATCGATGGGGTCGAGGCTGATCACAGTAAGTGAGCACTTTTTTTACATACTAGTTATTTCTATTCGTTAGCCACCTCTACAGCACACGGCAATTACTGGCTAAGGTAAAAATGAAATATATTTTTTGACTATCATTCCAAATGAGAGGACTGTCGAAATGAGAAATCTTTAACAAATATATATTTATTGACTATTTGTTCCAAATGAGAGGTGGCTTTGAAAAAAAAAAGTACTCACTTTACCGTGAATAGCATATAGTTCACCATGAGACACTATATGATGATGATCACTATCCTCAAACGTAGGATGTATAGTACTGCTAACGAAGGCTGAAGTCAACGAAGACAGCGTGTTGATCTGGATGTGCACGATGCGAACAGGTCAGATTCCAGATGACAAGTAATTAGACACGGGGCGGTGGGAGGCCTTTTATATGCAGTGCTACCTACGGTAAGTAGCATATCCCGACTTGACCACGCCCTACCCCGCTCGGGGGACCCCATTACATCGACCATAACTTGTTGTTCCTAGTCTATGTGCGTCAGCACAAGCTGTACACTCGGCTACGAGAGCCGGCGACATTACGGCGCCGCCATAACTTATGCTCACGGTCGAGACCAGGCGACATTACGGCGCCCATAGCTGCCGTTAATATTCTATATCAGCCTATGAGTGGGGCCGTGGCACACACGCATCGACCCCAGCGGTTACAGTTTGTGTTCACAGAGTACACCCGGCTTTGCTCGTATGCTACAGTGTACATGTGATACTTCCGCCTCTCTCTGCTGAGAATAATGTTATTTCGACTTGCTCGTATGAGCTATTTTGTTACGTGCAGTCATTTTGCTGGTGCACACTCTCTCGGCTGAAGGAACATATGACTCCATAGTACTTGCGTACAAGGAATACTGATTAAGAAAAGCAAGCAGCAATTTGTCTTTGTATGTTACCTTTACTGTAAATATAAGGAATTGAAAAAAGTACTACCCACCTCAGACGGTTACAATTTTTCGTATTTATGATTTGAACTCCTTCAGTTAGCAAACGAGAAGTATAGTGACTACTACCAGCGTTATTAAAGGGAAAGCAAGCATTACCTTTTTTTTCATATACATGTTATTACTATAATGACAATGGGGTAAATAAAGAGCATACGTATTGGTTACAATACATTTTATTTTACACATAATAGGTACTTTTGCGGTATTGTACATAATTAGAGATATTTACATTAAACATACTCGTAGTTTTTTACATACAATTTTACTATCACTTTGTATTATACACGGTGTCTATGAATTCACAAACTGTTAAAACACACGTGATTAATTTCAAACAATCATGTTGTGATTACTTGAAAACATCAAATTCGTCTCTCTGTCACTACAGCCATGTTGTCAGAGACTTTTATTTAACCACAATAATAATAATAGTAATAATGTACGCTTACTTGAAAACATTACATTCGTCTCTCTCTGACTACAGATATGAGAACTGAGAATTTTAGTTAACCACAATGATTGCGCGTTCACTTGAAAACATTACTTTTCGCTACTACTACAGAAATAATACTGATCAAGACATTGCAAGCAAAAAACATTGTGTGTGTGTGTGTGTGTCTCTCTCTCTCTCTCTCTCTCTCTCTCTCTCTAAAATACACACACTACTCCACCTCGTCTGAACTGCAAGGTATCGGCGTGTCCTTCATGTTGTACACAGTACACCTCCCAGGCACAGTGCACTCTCCCAGCTGCTGGCTTCGCTCAAACATTCGTGGATTATGAGCTAAAATCCAATGTTCCGAGCCATTACAGTTCTCACTATACATACGTATAGTGAGAACGTATGCCGACATCGTATGTGACACGAGCATGGCCTAGTGTCACGCTGGTGTAGGCAGACTCTGGGTGGAATGGCGCACTCATCTTCGGCAGAGTAGTAGTAGTGATGGTGACGAGCAGGATAATACGTGAGACTTATATATAGCACTCTTCAGTATGTGACGTTTCAGTTATTTTAAAAACCTCCGCCATCAGCGCTAGCAAGTGTCCAAGGACGACACACAGTCTCCATACACCTACACCTGCTGCGACATATCAGCTCGCCCTGGACCGAAGCTTCGTCGACAGCCATGTTAATGTTGTACTGTACACATGTAAGGTAAGTTTTTTCGCTTAAATACGCTGCATACTTTAGCTGAACACGGTAGAATCCATTTCCCGCCGCAGACTTCTTGTGTTGAGGTATATATGTGACCTGTGCACTATTCCGTCCATCTGCAGATTGAGCCATCATCTTTGTTGCGCAGGTCGAATTCCACTTTTCTGTTCTCGCGCAGCATTTCGGTAATATCTTTAAATTCTGCTTGTAGTGCTAGAATGTGGCTGCATGTAGGTAGGCGAGTGTTCGGGCGTAGATTAGCAACATCGCACCTGTCATACTTGTAGCATGGCAGAACCTCGCTGTGAAACTCATCCCAAGCATCGTGGCAACCCCACAAATGATTTTCGCCATCTCATATCTGTACTTGTTCGCAGGCAAACTCGGGTTTAAATACAACTCTTCTGTAGCCAACATAATGGCGGGTGTAGGAGTTTGAATTTTCTGCCTGAAACTGCACACAGTGGCGTTTCTCGAACATGTTGCTTGTGTTGTTTTCTCCTGAAGACTGCACTGACGATGACTGCGCGCTCGATGTAATGTCTACTGCTTCTTATACGCGGGACGTACTCACATTTTTGTAGCCAAGTACACCTCACATGACAGGGGAGAATACATTGTAGTCCATGTAATTGCTCCAAGCTTTATGACTCACCGGTACACGTCTCAGTCCAACGAGTAATTACATTGCTGCCGGGATGGTTCAGTTCATGTGAATTGACTGGGCAAACCACGCCTGGCGTATATTCTCTTCGTTTGCGCGCTCTAGCAGTGCGGCCGTGGTACAAGGCAGCTCCGTGTTCGGACGTAGGTAGTACACCGAACACGGAATCACACTGCATGGTGTTGAGTAAGAGGACGAAGCATTCCTCTTCGTTTTGACATACCCAGTGTTCCAGTTCGGTACAGCTTTCCACTTGCTCCGTCAGTCCAGGCGGTTTGAAGTGAATACGTCGGTAGCCGATTGTAACATCTGCGTACTTATCTGCATTAAAAGGATCGAATGCTACGTAAAGGTTCCAGAGAGAGAGAGAGAGAGAGAGAGAGAGAAGCATGCGAGGGTTGGTCGCGAGTACTAAGGTTTAACCTCTGTGATGAACAAGTATTTATTTTGTTTCCCCCACCACCACGTCCTTAGCAGACACACACATGCTATTACTCACCTCCCTACAGCTCTCCATAGCCCAAGTCCTCAGTAGTATCGCGTTCATGCAGGCGCATGACCGACCTAGCCTACACTCTCCACACTCGTGCTTCGTCGTGTACTGAGACTTTAATGTATGTAAAGACGGACATTCATACTCTGTACGTTGCATACGCACGCGCTGCAATGGATAGTCAACCATCGCGTCTGCTCAGGACCGGCCACGAAGACTACACCATCTGCCTCTGCTACCAACATAGAGGTAAGTACATCGTTTATTTTATCATATTCCACATCGCCATCATTCCAAATGAGACTGCGATAGTGTTTTTCCAACCATGTATTTGTCATCGAGTGAGGACCATGGAAACGGTGGCAGAAATGTACTTGTAGTCGTGCTTCCGTTCGCATATGCTATACAAATACGTTTAATTATGAAACCGCTCGGAGATATGCAACCCTGCGCGCTCGGGAACATGGTGTGACGACGAATGGCGATTAGGTGAGTATCTTAACGATTCTGTCGCGAGCATTGTATGTGACCAACCTATCGTGAATTACCACCGCATACGCCTGAGTATTGGCGGGGAAATCCTCCCCGCCTGTCAATTCAATTCTACAGTCTACAACACCCGTCTAAAATGGTCGTCCTGCTTACTCACATCTAAGACCAGTTTGGGTGCTGTGGTCATATACTGGCTGGGTTGCAGTGTTGGCGACTGAGTTTGTCCATAATAAGCTCTCTGAAAGTCAGCGTACATCTGATGTGGGACCGTAAACATACCGTTCACATAATCGATGTTTAAATCGCCATAAGGGTAACACTCAGAGTTGAGGAATACTTTACAGTTCTCTTTATTCACATAATCAAATGTTGAACGGTCTGCACTAAGAACATTTTGTTTGCCTGTCTGAAACGCAATCATTATGTAGCGTAGTTTTTCACTTGTAAAAGAAGTTTTAACGTTCCATTGTACACGCGTTGACTGCGGAATGCTCGGGTATGATTCTAAACTCCAAGAGCGAAAAGCAATGTCAACGTTCCTACCTTTCTCTGCATATTTATAAAATTTCACGCGTTCAGACATTATCACCTGGACGTGTGGTAGCAGCCATTCGATAGACCATATTGACAGCGATGTGAGTTCTGGCTCGGCTGCGGTATTCACCACCGCATTCGTTTGCATGTTAGCCATGAGAATGACTAGTTCCTGCTTGGAATTATTACATGACGGTAGTCTTCGGCGATGCCTAGCAGCATTGCGAGTGGAATGCGAACCTCGACTTTACCATTAGCATGGATAGGAACTTTATAGTCCTCTTCGATTCCCCAGCCTGCCATTCTAACCGCAGCTAGTTGGTTGCGAATGAGCGAGTGATAATTCTTTATGGTAGCTGTAATTCCAACATCGCGAGTTGCAGCCACTTCACACCCATTCAGTTCGTGCGCGATTCTACTTAACATGTGTAATATTCCGTTCTTGATTATTCTAGTTGCCACGGGTACAGCACCATTGGCCCTTGTAATCGATCCTCGAAATCTCAAATAAGAATTAAATGGTGCTGTGTAAATATCTCGATTTTGTACCGGAATTCGAACCTCGGACGAAGGCACGAACGGACCCGGTAGGTGGAGCGTGTAGATATGGATTTCTGACTTGGTGATCGCGTCTTCGAAGTCCGCCGGCTCTGCTATGTTTAATATTCCCGCATCCATATTTGACGACCTCGAGTCCCAATCCACGAAGGAAACGCACGTTTTCAGATGTACTGACTTGCGGTTTGGTACAGTTGGTTACTTTAATTTACCTTCTTAAATTTCAGTACCACTTTGCGTAAACGTAGGCGCACGGTTATTTCCTCACCGCGGAAACTAATCAGACGATTGTCTTGGTCTACGACTGAGACAACTACATCCTGTACGCTCTCTGTGACGATGGGATCATAAATGGGTGTTTTCGGCACATCCAGTAGTTTAAAGCCTTGTGGTACCATCGTGGAGAATTCATGTAGTGTTTGGCTAGGCTTGGCGTGAGATACGAACCGATAACCAAGTTACAGTTGATTGAGATGCAGCTACGGCGTCCTTTGTCCTCAGCTTCACTTCAGAGACATTGCGTCCGTTGGCAGCGTCGAACAAGAAGACTGAGGGTCTCCCATCGCACTCTGTCGAGCCGGCTCACAGCTTTGGAGACGAAACTCAATGGTGTTGGAGATCGCAAGGTTCTTCCAGCGATGGCCGCGAGTAGCGAGGGTGTACTGAAAGCATAGGCAGGGTGCGTGTCAAAACTCACTGCCTTAGACAAGAAGATCGTCCAGACTTGACGATCATCCATAGCAGTGATGCTATGGATGATCTAGTCTGGACGTCTGCGTTGTCTGCTAAATTGGACGGACAAATTGGTGCGTTGACTGGGGCGACGAGCAAACACTCAGCTTTCGCGAGTTGTCTCGAAACTATGGAAAACAGACTATTAGCCAAGATTGCCACTGCCTTGTCCGATACGAATTCAGATGATGAATTGTAGCTTCATTGCAAACATATTCAAGATGCCATATCTCATCGTGTCAGCATGTCTGAAGCATGTTTGGCGAACCTACTCAGACCGTCAGGTGATACTGTGTCGGGCCCGATCCGGCCGCGAGGACGCCCATAAATATCGAGTACCTCTCGCTCACTGTCGCTGTCGAAGATCTACAGTGTGTAATTGCAAGTGTGCGAGCCAAGTATTTACTAGCTAAGCGTGCTCGCATAGAGCTAGACGCAGCTTTGGAAGAAGCCCTCCGACCGATTACGTCTCGTCTGGATCAACATCAATAAGCTGCTCTCCCTTCCGAACTGAAGACTGAACTTGACGTCGAACCTCGGACTGTGTGGAAGCCAAGCCGGAGGCTGTCGAGGATGAAGATTTATCTCTAACAGATTAGCAACGACAAAAGGAACGATCTAATTCCCGCTCCACGTTTGTTCGCAATTTCCCACAGTCGTACACATCAAGATTCAATGATGATACGTACGGAGTATATAGGCGCAATAGAAAGTTTTATTTGGGAAACAAACAAATATTTTTCCTGCCCAACGATTTTATACAAGTTGGTATGAAGCTGTGCATGCCACTCCAGGTCTCTATGAGCTACTGTTTAAACGTACGCCTGGTGAGTACTCGCACGTGGCGCTTCGTCAATATAAATACCTACTTAGTCTCACGGGTGCACATTTGACAGACAGTGATCCTTCTGCTGATACATATAAGGATGAAACTCATCCTAAATTCGACATTATCAGTGATATGTTCCCAGATGCTGCTGTGACGAGCAGCTCTGGTCTGATTTCAAAATTGAATGGGAGCAGTCAACTTAAATATGTTTTCTGGAACGATGTCAATGAACTTGTATCACGTCTACGCCTACTAGTTGCATCTCAGCAGGCGGGCAAAACTTCACACGAAAATGGGATTGTTAATATAGTGGAAGAGCTTCGGGAAGGAGGATACATTCACTAGAATGTCCCATGCAGAGATCTCCGGTGAGCTTCACCGACCCGCACGACGCACTTTTTCCAGACGAAAAGTGGTTGTGTTTGGACTGAGAGAACTCTATCAAGCAGACTTGGTGGAAATGCTGCCATATGCTAAAGTTAATAAAGGCTTCCGATATTTATTAACTGTCATCGACTGTTTCAGCATATATGCTTGGGCTGTACCTGTGCGGCGGAAACGAGGGCTTGATGTCAACAATACTATGCAAATTGTCTTACGTGATAAAGGCAATCCTACAAATATTCAGACTGATCTCGGCAGGGAGTTCTATAAATCTAGTTTTCTTGTCATGTCCACGAATAAGACCAATTATTACTCTTCCTACAGCAGCACCAAAGCTTCAATTGCAGAACGTTTTAATCGAACTTTGAAGAATGACATGTGGCGTGAATTCTCGGTGCGTGGAAGCTACAAGTGGTTGGACCTTTTACCGCAACTCGTGTCTGCATACAATCGCAGATTTCATCGCACGATTCACATACCACCTGTAGATATTAAAGACAATTCCCTGATGGATTCGGTATACAAGACTGAGAAGACGGTGGATCCACGACGAGCTAAAGTGAAGGTTGGTGCCTATGTACGCATATCGAAGACGAAAGGTGTATTCGATAAGGCGTATACACCGAATTGGAGTACGGAAATATACAGTATGGTTAAGATTCGACGCTATGCTCTGTGTATGTTCTACTTGGAAGATATGGACAGTAAATTACTAAGAGGTGGGTTTTATGCCGAAGAGATACAACCGACTCGATTCCCCGACACATACCTGATTGAAAGAGTCATTCGAAGGTCTGGAAATCGTCTCTTCGTAAAATGGCTTGGTTTTGACTTAAAGTTCAACTCTTGGGTAAAGCACACTGAGCTCACCGACTACGGTGGTAAATGATTGATAGAATAAATAATATTGTAATATGTTTTTACAATGAATGTACATGTGTGAATAAACACTAACTTATTGGAATTAACTTGTGTGTGTGTGTGTGTGAGAGTGAATACACACCTACTTATCAATGTACTTTTTAAAATTAAAGATTATGTACAGGTAATCTATGTTTTTTTGTCATTACCTACACTTACATTAAACCAGGTGGTTATTATTTGGGAAATGATTTACATTAAGTAAAGAATAAATATTAGTGTTATGCTGGAGAGCGAGATAGTATTTTTACTTTGTCCGGCGAGTGCGCACTCTCTCGTAACTGCCTTATTTCAACTCCTATCGGTCCACATGGGATGGTAGTCTTGTGGTTAGCACACCGGACGAAACAGCACAACTCCATTATTTTTTGAGTTTATGCTTAAAATAAATTATCAGCGCTCCTGGCGGACGATGAGTGAACACAAGATGACCGTCAGTGCTTCTAGCTGCCACCAGTTGAACGCTCTGGTGGAGAGTGCGAGAATCAAAGATGGCCGCAAGCACACACTCTAGCGGCCGATTTCGGAATCGAATATGGACGGCAAACAAGATAGCCGCCTCCAGCAGACGACTACAAAACAAGATGGCCGACACCAACAGACGACAAATGAGATAGAAGGAAAAAACCCCTCTGGGAATGATAGAGAGAACGAAGGAAGAGAGAACGAGAGGAAGAGAAAAATGTGGAATGTGCAAGAAAGAAAACCTGGGATGACCCTGAGGAAACCCTCGATGATGGAATCCAATAACAGGAAGTGAAAACTAAGATAGACGCCGTCAGACGAATTATAGAGCAGGAAGAGACAATGTACTGGCTAATAACATGGACGACAACATACTAGCGGACAAGATGGCCACCTAGGCACTGACTAACAAGATGGCCGGATGAATACTGGCTGACAAGATGGCCGATGCCCAACAGGAATGGTAGAGCAGGAAGTTTCGCACGACGTCATCCAAGATGGCCGCCGTCAACCCTGCAGCCCTGCGCCAGACGCCACTTGTCCCAGCTTGCCCTTTTCCATACTACTCATAGGTACAAGTTAGCTTAAACACCTTTTTTGAAATGCGCAATGTTTCCACTGGAAGACTTACATGTTTCAAGTTTTATGAAATTTTCAGAAATTGCACATGGTTATAATATGAAATTTTTCCTAATAAATATAGGAGGAACTCCAAATGAAGACTTCTGGTAAGTTTTTCTTAGACTTCACACACACGAACAAAAATTGTTGCTCTCATGAGGCATGGCATCCAGCTGGTGTATATTTCCTGACCTGTAACTTCAAAACATGTTAATAGAAACGTAACGGCGTGTTTTCGGTAAACTTGTGTATGTATAAGAAGTTTGCACCGAGAATTCGAGAAAGATTATCTCTAATCCCTGACTTTGACAAAGATTAAAGATCTCACTAAAGGGAATCGTGGACTTAAAATACAATTTTGATCGTATTGTAGTAATTATACTCTAATTGATGGCGTTAGTTTCCTAGTTCATAGTGGTATAAAAGTAAAATCGATAATTTAAATTGTTAACGTTTCCATTTTTTTTCTGTCTTTTGATGTGGAATTGAATTTAACCACTTGAAAGAGAATTTAAAATGTCTCGGAACTCCTCTTCCTTCCTTCAAACGACTTCGACTTGGAAAAATTCCAGACTTGTTGAAGTTCACAAGGCGAACAAGGAGCTGTTTTTAATTTTATCTGAAGTTTTTTTTCAAAGGAAATTCACGAAGACGATGCGATGGAAGGAGGGAAAAAGGGAAGTAAAGACCTGTCGTGATGAGAAGCAGTTTAGGGAAGAGAACTATTGAGCCAGAGTTGTTGCTCATGACCACGATTGCACGTAATTAAGCAGAAAAAGGTCCGACCCACATGTGACCCAGTTTGGGGTAAATAACGCTAAAGGTTTTTCTACGCTCTGATTATTCCATTGAGAAATATAGAATGACCTTTGTGGTTTTTTAAACTTTAACTTTAATAGCTTTGAAATTAGTTTCGTATAATGGAACCCAATCACATGTATCTTCGTTCGAAAATTGTTTGCGCAGTAAAAATTTTAAAGCGGGTTTGGTTCTTACACGCGTCAAAATTTACGATAAAAATTTAGAAGTCCCGCGGTTTTCCTGCATATAACTAAAAACTATATTTTTCCACGATATGAATCTCGCAAATCAAACATATCGCATTTGGTCAGTTCATTCTTTTTTTGCGTGTATCTATGCCCATTATTGAACATCTGGATCAGAGTATTTCACTGATAAAAGTTAACTGCAACTGGTAGTTTTTTTTTTTTTTTTTTGTTCTGTGCTTGGGGGTCTTCTTTCTGAAAATTGGTTTCCCGTTACATAAAAAAAAATCAACATTTAATTTGACTTTAATGAAGACTCGCGTAAAATTCGAGTGAGGTTGTGAAATTGTCGGGAACGCAAGAACGTTTCCATTACTACAACTCCTACGTTACAGTGCATAAAGACAAATAAGCAAGGTTAATTACCACTGATTCAACCAATTTTACAAAGACGTACGACATGAAACTTATTTTCCTTAATCCACACCATCAATGCCAAAAGTACCGCAGTTAGTTTTTCAATTGAAATACTGCGTGATTCTGAACTCGAGGCACAAACTTTGTGAGATAATCCTTTCAGGAAATTGTGGTAGAATACATCACACGATTTGTGACCTGACGTCATTATTAAGAGGAAGACGTGTCGTCGAAAACTGGAAATTAAAATTGGTTATCCGCGCAATGTCATAAACCACGCGAGATGAAACGAGATTCGCGGATCGTGTTAGTCTGCCTTGATAGTCGGCAATCTGTGAACATTCGGCGGATAATAACATATCGCGTGTCATTAGGCTGCATACCTGGCTGGCAAACTTCGGCGTCCTTTCAAACGTTTCATGCTATCTCTACTGGGGTGCGGGAGGCTCTGGGTTCGAATCCCAGGTAAGGCATGGGTATTGATTTAAGTTAGGTTATAAGTTAGTCTGTAAGCCGTCCCCTGCTAACCTTTCAAGCATAAAGCCAGGGGACGTTAAAAATCCCTATACAATACAATAAAATGATTTCGCTAAAAACCGTTCGCGTGGGTGTGTTGAACAGAGACGTTTTGTATTCCCTTAATTCACACTTGATTTATTACGTCATAACAATCAATATACACCCTCGGTTAACACACTTTTGTTGATTATTTTATTGATTAACTAACGACCTGCCCCGGCCTCGCTCGGGTGCGGTTTGCAAACATGGAGTTGTTTAGGTTTACAGTAAGTATAAACACTGAATGCTTAATGTAACTAACGTAGGATTAATACTGTGTTGTTCAAAACGTCTTCGGAAGTGAAACCCTATATTTAGAAAGAGAAAAATTGTTACTGTGGGTCGTCCTTAAATGATAAACATGTGCTGTAGCGGGCTTTTGTAGATGTTTTTCAGATCTACAATTCTGTAGTACATTAATTTGGTTTGTCTCTTATGGTTTAGTCAACGTAAGCCATGTAAGCGCACGAAAAGCGGCTTTTCTCGACTTTATTATAAAACGCCGACATTTCACTAATATCCTTACATTAAATATTGATATATTTGTTGTATACATAAACCTTTCCCAAGAAATTCTTTAACTGACGGTGAAAATCGCATCAAAATCCATCAAGTAGTTTAGAAGCCTTAGCCGAATACACAGACACACGCGGCCGGGCGACTTCGTTTTATACTATGTATAGATAACAATCGATAAACCGCCTCGCGTACCACACCTTTGTCGATTAACGTATTGATTAATAACATGAAACCCCGTGATTTCTCGATGGCTGGTAAATGTTCACACATGACAGATATCAAACCAGGCAAACACTATTCACGAATACGTCGTTTAATTTTACGTAGATAGTTTCTGGCATTAATCTAATAACTTTTTTTCAACTCCCAATATTCACGGGCCTCTCTCTACCTCAATAACCATGCGAGGTCATAAGTCGTATTAGGTTTCAAACATAATTTTCAATAAATAATCATTTCACAAAACTTGTAGCCGTAGTTAAGTATGATCTTGACGATGCAGTTATATGAACGCATTTTATTCATAACGTGATTTCGCAAGGACTCAACGCAGAACCAGCCGTAGGTGGCAAGATACCATGTACCAGTTACGTATCGTGGGGAATCGTTAGCTATTTTATTTAAATTAATCCTTAAAAGTGTATCATATTCATCTTAGTGACTCAAATACTGCTAATATAATGTCTTACACAGTAACTAAATCATCTAATGAGCGAGTTAACCAATACTGGGCCTATAGTAGCAGGAAGACTCAGCGGACTTGGTCATAGGGTCGATAGGTTGATAAATTTCGCACCAAAAATGCCTGGCATGTCGAGAGGAATTTGCTGCTACCCCTTGCTGCCCAATCCATATTTCCCGGAGGGACTGGACAGAGTAACAAAACAGCGTTTCATTAATAACCGAGCCCCAGGATTGCCGATATGAAGGGGGAGGGGATGGTGCATAATATGAAAATACATCGACTCTAGACGAACCAACGTGAAATATCTCCCAACATGAAGTTGTGACGGAAACTTTACGATACACGGGACATAAACTTGTATCTCCCTTCAACCAGCAGTATTTGTTTTCTTTTCATAAAAATTCATATCAAAGTAAGGGCAAAAAACTACCGCCAGGAGGCAAAACAGCGGATAATTTGGGGGGGGGGGGGGTGTTGTGAAATATTTAAAGCCGTTTCAATTTCTTAGTTTTTATTTATGGGCAATTAATTTTTTTTAGTAAAAATGCCCCACAGTATGCAATATACAAATAGAAAATTGTAAATAGTTGCCATTCAAGAAAACTACCAACATGGTCATATAAAATGTTAACATTATATAAATAGAAACATTCTTTAAGTACAATTCCAGGAACATACTAACATGGTAATATAAAATATATCTAAAAATAAATATACATATTCAACTAAAACAATTGGGTACCCGTACCCCCCTTGTACGGAACAAAAGTTCGGAGATGTCTCTTTTGTGCAGTCTTTCCCCCGCCTCTGCCAAAAATTCGGCAAAAACGTATTATATATCTCAAGTCGCCCCCATACAAAAAGTCTCTGGAAGGTCTGAGAACAAATTCATTGCTTCTGAAACATCAAAGCAATGCCGATCAACGGGGCTTCTACCTAGGCCACAACACAGGTAACCCATAGGTCCGCAAGTAACACTTAGCGCAGCTCTTAACGGAGTTCCTGACATATATATGTGTTTTCAGTGGATGTGAGAATCGCCACAGTCACAAAATGTAAAAATTAAATAGCAGGCCACTTCCGTCAATTTACGCCTACCGAGTGCGCTTGTTCCAAAGAAATTTTCACGGCATTGAAATTTCGTATGATCAAATTTCTACATTGGCTCAGTTCGTATTTACAGCTGAAGCGTGAGTTTGAAGCTGGCCGCAGGAAATCACCGATTGTAAATTGCCCACGTATGGTCTCGAGTCTTCGATAGGTGAAAAGTGGCCGGAGAATGAGACACTCTTCCTCGGCTCTTCCCACAGCGTGTATACTGGATCGCTGTCTCCCGACTTTCCACAACCCGTAACAGATTGCCATGGGCATCCTTCACATCTTACGTTAATACCAACAGCGAAAGGAGGAACAGCTTTCAACGGTGGTAAAGTTCGCGTAGAGACGGTCTTACGACGTGTAACTACTACTGAAACACTAGGATGGAGAAATAACGGAACGTAGTGTATTCCCAGAGAGCCTGCCGTCAGAAGGCAACGTCCGACATGTTTCCCAACACACAAAAATCTGGAGTGACCCCGCCGGGAATCGATTCCGAATCTCCGCGGAGGAGACTTGTGAGCTGGCTAAGTTTCGACACCGCGGCTCCGAGAGCTTCACTTATTTATAGGCTGTTCACGGTAAAGTGAGTACTTTTGAAAGACCTGCTTAAGATCTACTTGTATACACGTTGTGTGTTCTTACACCTTAGGTAAAATTAACACTGTAATGGGCCTCATCACCGAGAAATTATTAGAAAAGTAACTATTGTACAAATCTGCTAATTTTTACACTTCGATGTATAAAAAATTAACAGAAAGGGAGAAATATTACGTTGTCACAAATAGTTACCTAAACACTTTTTATTCGACATTAATATAGGGAACTACTTTCCCCTCCATCGTTACCAACTTTACTGGGCACATGTCACTAATTGCGCCCGTTAAAATATATGTAGGTAGGAGCAGTGAAATTTTTTAAGGTGGATTTCAGAAGTGTTCACTTTATCGTGAGCAACCTTTACACTTATAGTTTGTGTCGTTGCAGTGAAGTCTGTGAGAAGGCTCGGAAATACTCAGCCTAGTCGTTAATTATTGTTGTTCACGAATTAATGCTTTTCGACATAAGTATAATGCAAACAAACGGTAAAATAAGTCGTAAGCAAATATTAATTATAGCTGGTTTGCTGTTAATTAAGCATATGCAAAGAAAAAAATATATATATATATACACACACACACACCTATTCATAACCGTGACAGTATACATTTTACAGTAAACATTCACTGTGGTGTGAGACCGGCCGAGCAAAAGGACAAAGTGTTACACTTTAAACCATTCCAAGGCTGTCGCGGCCAGCTTTCACGATGTCTCTTTCAAACAAAAATGTGCTCTTTGAAGAGAAGATCTATGTAAGTTGAGTCTGTAAATCTTAATTTACCCGCGATTTTCAGGATATTAAAATTTTTGCAAAACTTCTTTATGTGGAGATATGGTCCTGGCAAATATCCCCAAAATACTTTTTGTTTGAAAGCAATACAGTGAAATTTGGCCAAGACACGGCTAAAATAATTGGACACGTAAACTCCTATCCACAGAAGATATACACCGAGTCTACCTTCATCTTTAGTCTCTTATTCTGATCCAGGAACTAATGTGAATGTGACGTCTTGGCGACCTCAGCCAAGGAGGTCACCGTGGCGGACCTCGCGTATTCCACCAGTGCTCTTCGTGGCCTGGGCAAGAACCATGGTGAAGGCGTTGTCGCGTCGGGCCGCTGCTCCTTGCCCAAGTCCGTTAGTTTTAATGAACCAAGTTCGCCACCGACTTTAAGGACTCGCGAGTCGTAGTTGGAGCTACGTGTGAATTAATTAAACCCACCGCGTGTCCGCCCCTCCGTTCTTCCCCGGAGACGCTGCCGGCTGCCTTTCATATTGCTCGTTCGGACGTAGTACCTGGTGCTACTTGTGCCCCGTGTCGCCAGGGTCAGGATGTGCAGCTGCGGGAACGGGAATTCCCGTTCCTTGGTGGTGAGGACTGCAGTTCCAAAGTTACGTCCAAGGAGAGAAGACAGGCAGCCGTGACCATAGACGAAAGCTTCTTGCACAATAGAAAACTTATTTCATTTCACTTTACGTTTCCTTTCCTCTGACGAAACCACGAATTCTGTAAAGTCAGAGTACAGATAATGAACATCGGTTCTGCGAGCTTCGTAAAATGTGTATCTATTTATGGAAATAATTATGATATTATCCAGGAATGCATTCTACGTACCGTTTTTAAAAATAGGCTTAAAATTTATATTAAAAGTTTTTCAAAATAAAATAAAAACATTTGTTTACTTTATTAAAATATGTCAATTCATATATTTCCTCTTCACATTGTATTCTTTTAGCCATTTATTTAATTTAAGTCTAATCGAGATTAAAATCGCCATACAATAAAATAACGTACTTTCCACATAACCTCTGTTACATTCTCGGCAAAATGGCTGCTTGACTTTGATTTTAAATTTCAAATTTTCGAAATCGTAAATTCAAGAGTGTTTGACTTTACCTTTGGCAGTTCCATTGTGTCAAGCTCCATAAGAAACATGTCGGAAAGCAAACGTAAAGCAAATATTAAAATTTTAAATTGTGTTAATGACCTTAAAGCTGAGGTGGAACGATTATTGACCTACGCCAAAGGAACACAACTGTCAAAGTCACATGGTCAGCAATGATGAACGTGTTCATTTGCATCGTAATTTTCAAAAGAGAAAACTTTTACATGAATAAAATACTTTCACCAATTATAATTTAATCTAACTGCATTCCAAATTCGTTAGAGGAAGTATACAAATATCTCAAAGCACTTGTTTACTAAACAGTGTTTTAAACTCCGTTTTTGCTAGTCGTATTGGCGGGAAAGCAGGTTCAATTTTGGGACACGGAGATTGGTTGTGCGTAGCCAGCGAGATCGGCCAACCTCATCTTAAGTCTATGGGTGTGACTAGTCTCTCATACCTGGTTACACGTACGTCGAAGACAGAGCGGGAAAGTATAACAGCCTATCAGAAACCGTCCTCGTTTTCCGCACGAGCCACGCTGACAAGTTGAACTCGAGCTGACATGTCTGCGCTCTGGAAATAGCAGACTTCGCCAATATTTCCCACAAGACATTAATTAGTTCGCATATCATCCCAATGGCGAATGTCCAAAAATCTCCATCTAGTCATTCACCCCATTGCACTATATATTTATTGTAAAATTCCATTCAACACTTGTATTTAATAAATGTAGTTTGAAAATAAACCGATAGGAAGTACTAAGATGTTAAGTACCCTTATAGATACAAACCAATATTACAATATCTTGAGAATCACTTTGTAAAAATTCTTACCACAGTCGAATTGATAAAATAGGGTAGAAACATAACGGCGTATAGCTTGTTATTTTGGAATCTTGGTATTAAAAGTTAATGTACTAAAAAGCGTGCTCGTACCTGTAACCAAACTATAAAATTATAACGAAAAAATAATCTGCTTACAAGTGAACAAGCATAGGTTCTGTCTGTTCGGCTATATCGGCGTAAAAGTGGATCAAATTTTTACGGATTTTTGTTTGTATCGGTAAGCAACCCTAAATCTTTCTTATGCCGCGATCATACGTTACACAGAACTATATCACTTCAAACATGTTCAACTTTGTACACGGTTATGCTTGCTCCTAACTCGTACCGATCACTGTTATTTCTTGTTCAAAGGAACTGGTTATGTAACGACTTTCATTCTTTTATTGTACGGTACGCTCTCAGTTGTTATGATGAAGTAAAAATGAAGTGTGATTAAGCTGGCGGATGTTAATGGGATTTTTTTTTACATTCGTTGAAATAAATTAGGGGCCAGGTCATAAAAACCAATATTCGTTGTACTGTTACAGTCAAACTAAAGTAATTTGTATTTAATTAACAAAACTCCCTTAGTAAGCGTTGGGATCGCGACTATAAATCATTACAGTAGTGTGTTTTACTGTAAGAGTTGCCTTTTATTTGCATTCAGTATTGGAGGTGTAACCACTAAAGCAAGTTCTTTTTGCACACGTGCTCAAACATGGCTGCCGAACGAATTTACAAGAAACGTGTTTATGCCAATTGTGTGACTGTGGCCTTAGTTATACAGTTTAATCTATAGGTTCATGTAAGTAGGTAGTTTAGTTACAGTTCCAATCGTAGCTTTGTCCGCCCATTCTCTCTCTGCCGAAATGCATGCTTCCTTGCATGGCATTCTCTCCTTCGTATGCGTGTGTAACTCAGTCCTGAGTTGCATTTAGGTCACGTTCCTAGCATGCATTTAACATACAAGATTAGGGTAGGTTAGGAAAAAATCTGGATTCTTGTGATTTGGTTGGTGAGGCATGATGGGGTCAGCCAGTTGTAGTAGAGTTAACCCAGTGTCTGCCAAACGTGGCACTCTGCCCCGGCAACGTAATGGAACACCGAGACAGAAAGACAATCCAAACCAGCTATCCTGTCCAGTTTTGAGCAGCTCCGTAGAAGCCTTATGTTCTCTTCCCCCTTCTGCAACCAGCTGCAACCCTTCATTGCAGCAACTGAGCTGCTATGGTCGGTGTTCCAAAACGTTAAGCTGGAGTCACAGTGCCCCGACGACAACGCCACGACAACCCCGACACGACGAAATCTGAGTAGCAGCCAATGGAAAGCGAGGTCAATGTGACGTCAACCCGACCAGATAGCAGCTCAGACAGCCCGAGAAAAGTAGATTCTATTTTCACTTTCCGTCGTAAATACAATATTAGAAATAAAAAATCTCGTGCGTATTTCCCTACTGCAGCAAATAATAAACTAACTTGCCCCCAAATTAACGTTCCGGTTTTTTTCCTAAATGCTTCTTATTTCTCGTATAAATTCAAATATTCTCAAAAGTAAAATTATCAGTCACTTTATCGCGAGTGTTAAAAAGTAAATATTGGTTATTATAATGATAACTTGTCGTTTTAGAATTTTCAAACGCCAACTAACATACCTGTCCCGCAGATTTCGTCTAGGTATTGTGAACAAATATGAAATTTCGTCGAGCTCTAACGTCATATCAGTCTGTTGTGTCGTGTTAGTCAGGTTATTGTGACTCCAGTTTTACTCTGCGAGTACACTGTTCTCTTTGACTGTCCCAGAACACTTTTGAGTAAATGTTTCACTCGCTCTTGGCTTTGTCCCAAAAACTATAGAGTAATTATTCTGAGCATCTTTCCAGAGTAAAACATTTACACGCACTATCTCAGCGAGTAACGAAGGGCAAAACTGAAAATGCCGGGAAGTTTAGTAGGATTGAACAAATTGGGATAGAATGTGGACATTCTGGTTACACGCACTCACTCGTGAAAATTACAAAAGACGAGAGATAATATTCGTATTTTTTATTCAAAAGTTAACGTGTATAAATGTTGCATTTTTAGACGCAATGCTTATGATTGACTTAATGGCAAGTAAAGCTGTTTATGAATATAACTAATTTTTTGCAAAAGAACGAATTCGACGAAAGTGATGTGTGTGTGTATACATAGTGTGTGTATGTATATATGTATATATATGTTGCTTAATCAGTACGTATTTGTAAACACAGTATGCTATTTACATCATACTCGTTCCAAAACCACGTTTATTCATTGCTTGCTCTGTAACTTTGATGTTCTATCGTAGTAACGTTTTGGAACGCCGCCATGATGTATGAGCATGTAAGGAGCTATGTTGTTTCGTTTTAAACATATGTCGGGTGCTCGGTTATCTTGGTCGCTAAGGCTCATCTGGTAAGGAATGCCTAATTACCCTGATTGACTCAACATTTCCTGAATACCCAGTCGTTTCACAAGTGGTTCGGAGTCTGGGCCATCCCACCGTAATCAGGAGGTCCCGTTATCTGAAGACGTCAGTTTCACCCGTTTGAAGGTAACAAAGGACGTGATGTCCGAATAAAAAATTTGGCGTATAGGCTGTTCCATGATAAAAATGAGCACTTTCGGAAGCCTTACTTAAAATATTTGTTTGCATCTTGTGTATCCTTTCCACCGTAAGTAAAATTAACGTTGCCATGGGCCTGATCACAACATTCACGCATCAGTAATGTGAAGTTGTGATATAAATGTTTTAAAAATGTCGCGATTCGTGGTATCATCTCGATATTCACAAATGTTTGCATAACGCTTTTAATTCGACGTTAATACATGTAACTACTTTCCCTTGGTGTCGTTCCCAACTTCACTAGGCGTGTATATGTAAGTGTGCCCGTTAAAATATTCGCGGGTAGGAGCAGTGGCATTTTTCAATGGTTGATTTCAAAAGTGTTCACTTTATCTCGAACGGGCTTTAGCATCAACACACCGCCTAGATTCGCCCTGATGTTTAGGGGCCGGTCACATGGATCTTCCCACAAACTGTTGCGTTGTCAAGTACTCCTTCTTACGGACAATCTTAGTTGGCACTGATTTTTGCTCTTCATCCAACAGCGTGCGCGAGTGTGTGGCTATGCTCTCGGACAGTTTTAGTCGGTAGCAATATTTTTTGCGCGATGGTCAGAGGTAGGCGTACTTCTGGAGCTACAATGGCTGATAAAGGCTGTTCATGATAAAGTGTGCACTTTAGAAACGGACCTTAGAAAAATGCCACTGTCCACGCATGCACATATTTTAATGAGCGCACTGAGTGATATTCGCCCAGTAAAGTTGGTAACAATGAATGGAATGTAGTTCTATATCTTAACGTCGAACGAAAACTGTTAGGTAACCATTTGTGATAACTTAAAATTATTTCTTTCGCATTCTGTTTTTTTTTTCAAATACACGGAAGTGTAAAAAATATTACGATTTTTTTAAGTTTTTACTTTCTTAATAATTTCATAAATCACTCGACCGAGGTGCGAATGATGTGCTGAGGCCCATAGCAATGTTAATTTTACATAAGGCGGAGGAATACACAACGTGCGTACAAGTAGATCATAAGCAGGGCTTTCAAAAATGCTCATTTTACCATGAACAGCCTACAGTTGTAGTTTGCAGCAGTGATTGTACAGTGCCCAGCGACGGGGCGTGCATGCCCTCAGTAATAAACGGATTTCGAGCCGAATGTATACTTGCACGTTAAATTTTTTTTTTTTTTTTTTTGTAATTTTTGCTGAGAAATTGTTTGTAACAGTACAAATATTTCTCTTGTAAGACTACTCGTGTTTGTAAAACTACAAGGACCGTGTTTGTAGTAGAGCTCAAGGAATGTTTGTACTATACTGACCCGTATCCACGAGCTTCAGAAAAACGGCGGACACTCAACAACGTAAAACCATATATAGCTGTTTGTGTAAACACTGTGAGTGATGTAAAGTGTATTTGCTTTGCAAAAATAGAATTTTTGCGAGTTTGAATAACTTAAAATGTTTAAAGAACTCAAATAATCAAAATAAAACGACAATTTCAATCAAGCGTGACCGTATTACTCATTAACTGTTAATGTTTTCTACTCTTAAAATGAAATACAGTACCGGTTAATGAATTCTTCTTAACCAACTAACTTCATTAACATTTTGTAAGTACTTAGTTATATTTAATAAAAAATAAGCGTTAAGTAGGTTGGTCAAGTGGTTAAGGGTACAGGCTTATAATATGAGGGGTGAGAGTCCTAGCCCCTGTGCTGGCAAGGTGAAGTTATTTTTCGTGTATGTGTATATATATTTATATAATATATATATATATTATATAAATATATATGTATAAATTTTTCGTTGGGGCCGACTAGGACCACGCTAATTAAGCCTTCTTGCATTTGGCAGCGAGTTTCGCTCTCTTCTGTGCCCAGAATTCCCTCATTCGTTGTGAGCGGACCTGTTTGCGCTCTTCTGCCCAAGAGGAACCACGTCTTATTTTGTGTTCTTCATCTCGGTTTATCCTGTGTGTCACTATCTTCTTCCGGAAGAGATCTCTATCAAAAGTATCTTCGGATTTTATTTCCAGCAAAAGGTCCTCTTTGGTGTTCTTTTCGTATATTATATTTTGAAATATTTATTTAAAGTTGTTCTCTTTTATTAATTCATCACATTTGTTTTCGAGAAAAGAAAATTATGTACACGTTTAAATACTGTAAGTTGTAATACAAGGTTGTCATTTGTAATATTACAGATATATGTTTTGGAGATTTTACAAGGTAATTGATTGTATGGTTATACAAAGGAATTTCTTTGTAACTGGGTTTCCAATGATTTTTCTTGCAAAAGTACAAAAATTTTTTAGTTTGTAGGTTACTAGACCTGATTATGGAGGACAACGTTTCTCAAGTAGCCTGTGCACTTACAACCGACGAGCTATATAGCAAACATAGAGAGGGTGACTGAGTGATTACAGCGCTCTTAGCTGAAGCCATCGGCAAACTATCCCGCCATTTTCATTTCAGTCAAAACATTGTCAGCTGATGCTTATTGTCATGTTGTTACCGTGAATGAGACGTGATAATTTTCTTGAACATTAATATACTGTTGCGTGTGTTTCGTTAACAGCTGCGTGTAAAGTGGCGTTGCTGCGTGTGTGCGTGATTTCAAATATTTGATGTGAACTATTTATACGTTTTAAATGTGAACTGTTTTTATGATGAAGTTATTTATTTACATCTACGTCTGTTTATTTATCACAACGTTGTACCTTTACCCTAAGGGGTTTGAAACACGGTCGTGTAACGTAATTTGCCACAATCCCAGAAGGAGAATACTAAGCCCAGCCCGATAAATTTCGATAAACCTAATAAACAGTAAGTAGCAATACATATAAATATGAGTGGAATAAAAGTTACCGTAGGCTTATGTGTGTGGATGTTCACTGCTATATTTTAAGTTTGTATGACAACAAATAAGCAACTCGAGTTGCGTGCTTGAATTTAATGTGCCTTTTTCGTTTGACTGGTTGTTCCTTCGTTCTAATATTTATTCCAACTGAGGTAATCCTTTTAAAGACATAACCCAACAAATATCGATAGCAAAAGGATAAATACTTAAGTTCTTTACCTCGCATTTGTAACAGTGTTAAACACAGTCGCGGCAAAATATTCACCTGCATTACATGTAATGTGCTATGTCGTGGAAAACAAATATGTTAATGTAAAATAACCGTAAGAACTATCGTCAATTCAGGCATTTTTAAAACGTCATAAAGCTCACCTAAATAATGTTAAGAGGACAAACTGTAAATATTTGTACGGAATGGTTTTTGAAATAGGCCTATAGGCCTATGACATTATTTGATCAGGGAAATTGAGGGGTAAAACGAGTGGAAAATATGTCCTTCATAATAATATTTACACATGGAAATACATGAATTGCCAAAAAGACTTAACCAAACCAATACAAATACCTAAATTGATAGTGGGGAGGGCAATGAAGATCAGGGAAATTGTGGGGTAAAACGAGTGGAAAATATGTACATTTTCATTATAAGCTTTTACCCCTCATTTTTCCTACAGATCATAGCCCTCCCCATCAGGTGAAATATTGATGCTCCTCATAAAATTTGTGTTCTGTACTAATAATAGTGGATTTACACAAGTTTCTAGATTTTTAAAATTTTTTTTTTCTTTTTTCAAAGAAGCCCCGACGATATGTTTACAGGAACCTGTTTTCCGTGAGCACCCACAAAATATAATTTCCACGTCTGTATCAATACACGAAAATAATGATTTTGATTACGATGTCCATCCACCAACTTTGTGGTTTGATGCCAGGCTGCTATAGTGTATAAATTATTTGCATTGCAGTTTCGAGCCGAAACACCACAGCCTATTGCACCTTTAATATTTCTGAGCTCTCAAATGGATACATAAATCGCTTACATGCTCCTATGCATAGGCTTATACGCTGCAATCTCAAGCATGCAGGCTGGTTTGATATTAACACAATTGTTCACAAAAATAGAATTTACAGCACTACATTGTACAACTTCCCAGCGGTTTGTTTTATGCCATCTTTAACCTTGCAAAGCAAAATCCGCGTATTACACTTTATTTTCAGCCAGCAAGTGCGTAAACATGTTCAATTGTATTTTACTTGTAGATTATTTTGGGTACGTATGCGTGATATGCCTTGCTGCTGCACCCTACCACGGACCTGTGTTTTGACTGAAATGAAAATGGCGAACAAAGGTTCAAATGGCCTCAGTCTGGAAACGTTTCCGCTACTCTGTTTGCTGTATAGCTCGTCGCTTACAACGAACGACATTGTTGTATCCGGGGAAGAATACTTTGTTTGCGTGGTTACACATTGTACTGCTAAAGGCGAGCTCAGGAAAGCAATTTTTTCAACACTGTTTTCTGCTAAGAGTGTTGGAAGCTCACCTTTAAATGCCAAATTCGCGGGGCTATGTTCTGTTCGCAGCTTCTTCACACTTTTTGAATCGTACCTTAGAAATATCGCCTCATATAATATTATGTATTTGATTGTTTCCTAAAAATGCTATCTATCACAAGCGTGTTTTACACTAGTGTTAAATCAAAAGTAAACTACATTATTTTTGGTTAGATTGGAGTTTTACTTATATTTTAATTGTAAATTATAATATTTAATTTATACTAATTATAAATACGCAGAGAAAAAAGGTACGTTCGTAATGCCTAGTAAGAAATAGTTCTTATGCAAAATATTATAACAATCAGTGCGCACGATCGCGATGCGTTGTCCCTTTGGTGTAATTTTCTAGACTCGGTTAAGCTTTGTTTGCAAAAGGCGGAGGAAAACCCTGGAAGTAGAACTTGAGCAGAGCTCCAGAAAAGTTGGAAGTAGCCGTGAGTGGACTATAGTATCTTAATCGCCAGGTTCAGGAGGTACAGTAATGTGCACTGGATGTCCCGCCAATGGCAGTGATGAATGTAGGACTCGGATGGTTTTGCTGGGACTACTTCATCGAGCATTTGGTTCCAGGGGGAAAGAGTGGGAGAAAGGAGGCTTGAAACGACCTATTTGGACGGATGCATTGAGAAATGATGGGAGCGATCAGATGTAAAGTGAACTAGTGTTAAGGTTGGTGCGTGTAAGGGATTTCATTATTCCATTTGAACAAAAGTAAATGAGCGCAAAAATAACTGGCGTGTAATTTTCTTTGAGGCCAGACAATCACTGTAAGAATTATAATTACCTTGTAACAAAATCTGAAAGTACAGTATATCTGCAAACTGAAAGGGATGCTCATTCATATCACGATCTTCTTATCAATTTTATTTCTGTTTTTGGAGATTTCTTGTGCAAGACAGACGCGTACCGCGGTAAATATCATAAAGGGTGAAAAATGAAGAAAATAATGTTGAAAAGGGGATGCGAAAGCACATGCAAGAGCAATACGAGGAAGGTTTATTTGTATTCGTAGCTCCATGCTTTATTCCCTGCCATATTATTGCTTTGCTCCCTACAGCGATGCCGAGACAGAAATCCCATGGCACGCTTTCATCTTACAAGTTCAATTTATAAGGTAGTCCGTACACGTCTAATAAAACTCTCTGAGGGATTTAACAAGGAAGAATAGCCGATAGAAAATAAAAACTGTCATAGAAATTCTATAGAAATTCTAGCTTCTGTTAGAAGACATCTGCTGACGTCATCTGTTGTTTAGGTATACACGTAATTCGTTTGCAAAATGAAAAGTTGCAAGGGCAGTGCATCCATTGTAAAAAAATTAATTATTTTTATTTAAACCTTCGTGAATGAAACAATTATTATCTTATCGGTGAGATATTAACTTTCGTCTTTCTGCATGTCCAAGTGGGCAGGGAATGTAAAATGCTTGTACACATTACAGCTGTTTTTTTATATTGATGCTCTCATATTTCATTTACCCGGCTGTCTTTATTCAACTTCTGATTGACACCTCTCCTACATCTTGTTAGACTATTGAGAAGTTTCGCTGGAGTGGGGAAGCCACCATATTTTATTAAAATATTCTCCTGCATAGTGTCGACTGCCTTGCACGAAACAAAAAATGGTTATTGATAAATTTCTCATTTGTGATTTTTTATTTTTCTCAGTGTCTTCCTAGTTAAGAAAAAAAACCAAAGCTCCTTTTTTTTTTTTTTTTAATGTTTTTATATCAACTCTATTCTTACATATCCATGTTTGCGTTCTTCATGATTTCAAAGCTGGTCGCTGTCAAATTGTGTCGTGAATAAATGCAAACAATTTTGATACAAAACGTCTGTCTTACCTCCCTTTTCTTTCCATTGCCATTAATTTTTTAAGCTTTATGGCAGCTCGTAATAATCTAAAATAGTTTCTAATAGGCTGGTTGGTACACAGTGGGGAATTCGCTACAAATATAAGTAAAATCTGTTATAACAATCGCAAATATTAACAACAAATTCATAAAATGTTATGAAATCAGAAAAATTGCGATAACGTGACTGTATTTTAAAATTAGTTATGTTTCTATGGATATTTAAGTTGGAAGTACCTGTATGTGGCCATGAAAACCACTACCGCAGATGAAATTGCTGTATATAATATATATATGAGAGAGAGAGAGAGAGAGAGAGAGAGAGAGAGAGAAAGAAAGAGAGAGTATTTAGCAAGTTGTAATTTAAGGCCGCGAAAAAAGGCTTGAATTTTCGTGTATTTCAAACATTTTTTAACATTTAAATTTAAGCCAGTAGTGTTTTGAATGCTGCTGTTCTCTCTCCCTGCAATTTAGCAACATAATAAATCAGTTTGTTTTATTTGTTGTCTCAATAGAGAGGCGCAATGAAATTCTCTGACGAAAGGGGGGTGCGAGTGACTTTGTATTTATTTTGCATAATAAACACAGTCGTCAGAGTTAACTTTCTTGCTGTCAAACATTTTATACATTCAACAACAAATAGACTGTAGGAACAGCAAATCAAATGCGTTTACGCCAACAATTTTATTATTTAGGAACCCATACGTTTCGAAAATAAGCTCCGATAGCTGTCAAGTTAATTTAATATTCGGTGGAAGATCAAACTTGCTCTGAAATTTGTTGAATGCCAGGGGCTCAAAGTTCCCGGACAGTCGGAAACAAGTCAGTGAAAAAGGAGAAATAACAGACTTTCGGAACGGAAGCACTGAGACCTAAAATCGATTGAGACATTGGCACAACTGTTGATTAAATTTCGACATTTGCTAATTTTTGTTTTGTCTTATTGTTGCAGAACTTTCTAGGTGCTGTTATTTGTTATGTGGAAACATCGATAACGCAGGAAATAAATTACATAAACAAAAAATTTGTCTTAGGTGTTAAGATAAAAAAAAACTAGAACACTCATGACTAAGTCAAACTAAGAAATATTGTAATATTCTCTGGATACTTTCATTTCACATAAAAGTGTTATAACATTTTCGTTGATTAATTTATCCCACAGTATTAATTCGATAATACTGACATTAAATACTGTGTTAACAATGATTAAGTAACACGTTTTCAAATACGTGTGCTTGCTTTCAACAAGTTATTTATGAATTCATTCCGAATGAGTGTCGGTTTATCTAACATCTGGTGTAGTTCGTGATGCCATTACAAGTGTAAGAGTTTGCAGTCACTACATTTTGTTAAGTAGATTCAGTTGTGTGGCAAAACTCTGCTGTAAAAGTGACGCGTCCCCTTTAGAGAGAGGGGAGGTTAATTAGGGAAAATTGACGCTCACAGAAGTGACATACTGCTTCATATACCGTGTTCACGATAAAATGAGCGCTTTTGGAAGCCAAGCTTAAGACCTACTTGTATGCACGTTGTGTATTATTCCGCCTTATGTGAAATTTACACTACCACGAGCCTCATAACTATTCATGCGTTGGTCAAGTGAATCTGTGAAATTATTAGTAAAGTAGAAATTTTACAAATCTGCTCATTTTTACACTTCGATGCATTAATAACAACAGTAAGCCATAGAAATAAACGAAGTTATTGTAATTGGTTACCTAACACTTTTTATTCGACGTTAAGATATGGAACTACTTTCCCATCCATGTTACCAACTTTACTGGGCGCATATCACTCAGTGCGCCCGTTAAAATTTATACATTTAGGAGCAGTGAAATTTTTCTAAGGTTGGTTTCAAAAGTGCTCACTTTGTCGTGAACAGCCGTTACCCATGTTGGCCAATATTCAGGGTACCCTCTGCAAGAGAGGTGATATTACGAGACTCTGGCAGAATGTTTTCTTTAGTTCTGACTGCAGCAAACGTGTTCTTTTATTCCACTAATAAAATGGAAGAATAACATTTTCCGTCTGTAACGCTTGTAAATTCAGAATCCCCGTTCGAGTGAATATAATATGGATTGGCTAGAAAAATTAATCCTGACAACTCAGTGTGAGGAGCATTTTCGCCTAAAGCTGAGGTCCTAGGTTTGAATTACGGTCAGTTTTCCACGTTAGTCTTCCATTCCTATTTGCTATATTAAGTTTGCGAGGACTTTAACTGTGATTATTAGTAGGTATAGGCTGTTCACGATAAAGTGAGCACTTTGTAATGCCCTCGCAACAGGGATTAACCGCTAATAAATATATCTTATTGCAGTCTCAGATATTAAATTTTGATGGTGGTGAAATGTATACACTGTGTGTATTGGTCACATTGCAGTGTTTATATTAAAAAGCAGCAGGAATATGGAAATTGGATGAAAGAAAAAATTTATAAGGGCCGTAAAAAGTGCTCACTTTATCGTGAACAGCCTATAGATTCGTGTAATGTAACTAAGCTGTGTAAGCTTCAGGACAGAGCTGACTTTCGTCTAAGGAAGATATTCAGATAGCGAAAGCTCAATAAGAGTGCCAATGATAAAATAATTGAGTTGTATTGTTAGATAGTAACACTGAATAAAACGGCATGACACTGTACAGGTGAGATAGTGGGTACTTGCTGAAACGAAGCTGTTGGACTCTATTCTTACGATAGTTATGTGAAACTATGATCACGCTTTGGTGGCCTGATAAGGACTCGTTATTGGACCGACACCTTTCGGGTAGAGGAAGGTGGGTATTTCAGTTATCGAATGGCCTTTTCCCGCTGCAATACATGTCCGAGCCAAGAAGAATTCGAGTCGTTTAGAAATACAATGGTGGGTGTTGCGTACGAGCTTTGTTGTACTGTCGGAGTACACCATGTTCGATCCTCCACTTATACCCAATTCTATTCCGGTAAGGGCCGGTGGCTATCCCAAGTATTCAAGTCGAGAGCCTTCATAGCAAGAGGACTACTTTACGCCATGGTTATCGTCACTTCCCTTACAAAGCATTCATTCATTACAGCGTCAAACGTTACCAGGGTGTCATGAACAGGGCAGCACCACGACTTGTGGTCCCGTGGTCATAACAACTGTTTCATAAACCGCGGGGGTTTTGATACTGCATTTAAAGCACTAAGTTGGGGACGCCAATGAGAACAGAGCAAAATTAAATTGCGTCAGTACCCGGCGATTGACCATTACTGATCTTAGTTATGTATATATAAATAAATAAGAATATAATTAATGGACTTCCTGTCTAACATAACTCAATACTTCTATTAGGTAGTAGCCGAAAGGGGGATCTTTGGACATCTTTCTAATCCCCTCTCCCTCACATTTATTCCAATTAAAATACACGAACTCTGTTAAACAAAGAAAACCCAAAAAAATTAATTAAAATAATATTGTTACTTTAAGATGGGGGGGGGGGGAGGTTTTAACTTAATAGGAAGTGTGATTTTGATATTTAAGAACTAATTTTCCTATCTACCATAATATTGAAGCTGAAATTATTACAATTTAATTTATCCACTGCCAGGGGAACTTTACTTCTTAATAAAATTGATGAAATAGATTTACAATTTTGATGAAAATGATCCATCGTTTATTTCTAAGGGGTCCTACACTCGGATGTTATGAGTCTCCAATGAGCACAGTTGTTCATTCTCCCTTGTGGCATACATCCGATACCCCCTAACTCCTGCACACAATGACACCTCGCCAGGCGTAACCAGCGAGAACGCATCCCCGAGGCGAATACTACAAATGGCTCCTCGTTAGTGGCTCGCAGAGTGCGTGGAGATCAGGCGTTCCCTCCGGTGGGGGAGGGGTGTTTCTGGGAGGCGTGCAGTGCGAAGGGACCTCCCTCCTTCAAACAAACCTGATTTACATATCCTGTGGCGGGCCAGGGGCCCTCGTTTGTTTGCTGTGCATGAAAACAGTACGTGACGCGTCCCAGCGGGCGACACAGCCCCTTCCTCTCACCCCCTCCCCCCTCAACAGTCCTCGATTGCATGGCCCCCTTGCCAGCCACCGAGCCTTTTCAAACAAACTGGCGAGCTGGTATGATTCAGCTAGAGGGGAGTAGACTCGGCCGCAAGCAGAAGTTCGCGCCTCGTGCACGCGACACACAAGTAGCTTGCGATTTGTTTACATTCTGGTTATCTGTGCGCGTTATGCGATGCGAAGATTCGTTGCAATAAGTTGAAGTTCAAACATTTTTCGTTTCATTTCAAAAGTATGATTTGGAGGGAAATATTTGCTCCTCTGACTGGAAGATGTAGCTTAAGACAATTTAACTTCTTGGAGTCCACGCCATTATGATACATAACCCCCTTTACATTGTGATAAAACTGCAATATTCACGTTGAACAGAAAATTAGCAATAGCATAGTGAAAAAATAGTTTTTATGAAAATTATTGTTTCTCATTCTTGGTCCATCTTTAACCTTCCTTATCTCCTGAACACTTTCTAGTATTCCTTCCCTGTGGAAACAGCCTCGTTTTTTTTTTTTTCTGTTCAATTCCCTCCGTTCCGTAAAATATGAATGCAGTTTCCACCGTTTGTTCATCATTCACGTGTAGAACTTAAAATATCGTATACACTTAAGTATAAAATTATTTTAAATATAAGTACTTGTACTTAAGTATAAAATAAGAAATTTAATATGGCAATGTAAGTACTTTGCAGGAATGGTCATTGTCACCCTTCGGTACAGGCCGATAGCAGGTGGCATAATAGAGACTACCCATGTGTATAAAATAGAATCTAACAGGATATGGGTATGGAGCGATCCCGTCTAATTAGCGTCACCTATATAAAAATAAAAACAAATATGCCTGCCGCCTGGTGAGTGAATTAATACATTAGCGCCACCTATGTGATGAAAAAATATTAAATCTGATATGGTAGTCGAACGAAAGTAAGAGACAGCCTCCAGTAATGTATAAACAAATTACAAACGAAAAAAAAAAACAATAGTATAGAATGAGTGTACGCGAGTTGTGGAGGGGGCACCTCCGGAAATTTAAGTTTTATAAAATACTTTTTTTTTATAAATGGTGTTTTAGAGTTTTCAAATATTTTTTTCATATTTTTTATTATTTCTCAATTTTATTAATATATTATTACTAAATGTTTGGGATATTAAGATTTTTTAACTTTTTAAAATTTTTTATTATTTTTTTTGAGTTACAGGCCTTTTTTTAAAATACAAGGCGGAATGATAGAGCATGCAATGTAAAAACAAAATTGCGTACTGGCTAAAAATATGGCGGATGTGGCTCCCAGCACCAGCGCCAGAAAAGGAAGGGTGTTTTCGAAGGGAAATTGTCCTTAGTCCACACCGAGCCGCTTGTGGCCTCAAGGCCACCTGGCTCGCCGATCACCACCACCTGATCCGGGCTGAAAATTGCCTTTTTGGAGGAGTCCTGTTTTACAGCTGTGAAAAGGGGGGGGGGGTTAAAGGGGAAAAAGTGTATTCAGGATAAAATAATTAATTTCTGAAGTTATTTTTGGGTAAAAACAAGCGATTTTTGGGCAAAATCAAGTGATCTTGAGGAAAAAAAAAAGGGAAAATTCAAAAATGGCTCTCTCTGGCTCCCGGTTCCCTCTTCTGGCTCCTGCGACAGATCCCTCCATGGCCTATTACTGTTGTATTTCACTGTGAAAAATCCTTTTAAATACAATGTATGCGGTCGTTCATACGAATTTAACGATATTACATATATTTGAAAAAAGTACGTGTTTACGATCTCTTAAACTTTCCAAAGTTGCCTTTAAACTCACTGGTGTGGGTTAATGTTCTTTCATCGTCATTTCAGTTCATTAAGAGAATAGTTTAACATTATTTCCATACTGCACAAACACCCAAATTGCAACTGATACCGCTAATTATACAAAAACTACGCCACCGAAAAGATTTACTGTGCGAAAATTGTATATTTCACTGTATAAAAATTTGCTATTTTTTCGTATAGCCAATATTAAAAATAATATGCTGAAAACGTACCCTACGCTCTTTATGTGATGGTTTCAGGTTGGTCATTATGCACAGAATCGCTGAAGGCGACAAGCGTTCTTGATTATGGTGTGTTCCGAAACGCACGAGCCTCACTTGGGTTCTCAAATTATGAGTCACGTCAAGGCCCTAAACAACGCCGCTTAGGGTTCCTCGCCACATGAATCTAAGACCCGTTTTGTGTGATTTGTGAAGAAGCGGGAAGATCGACTTCAGCCTATGGGACAAGCGTAATTGTGGCTCACACGTATTCCTATGTAGCCATTAAGTAGACAGGACATTCCAGACGTTTTCACGCAGGGACTTGACAATTTAAAGGGATATTATTTAAGTTGAAAATTAAATGCATGTTGTGTTTAAAAAAATGTGTCTACGTTCGTATGCTTAAGTGTCACAAGGAACGAAAACTTTTATTGTAAAAGCTTGTCTGTCAATTTAGTGTGATTATGAGCGAACTCTTGTATCGTTCAGTGAAACAAATATTTATATCGATTATCTCGGGAAACCTGCGAAATTTTGTTTTTTTGCAGTTTTTGTAGAGCTGCTTTTAATGTAACTGACGGACTGATAATTAAACACTTTCAAGACGAAATTTCTCGAGGAAAAAAAACCTTATCAGTTTCGGTCTGAAGCAAAGTTAACAGTAGATTGTGAAAAGTATTCCGAAGTCTCAATGCCTTGTTAAAATTAGATACATAAATGCACGGAGATATCAAAGTATTCAAAGCTTGCTCGAGATTCAAACTCTGAACAAGGATCGAAAGTAACGACTTATCGACCTCAGGCATGTTTACTGCCTGAATTAAGTGAAGAGGATATGAGATGTATTTCAGAAGTATAGTCATTCCCGTAACGCTTTTCCACAAAACACCCACTTGACTTACTGAAACTGTCAGAGTGTACAAGAGCTAAAATGTCGTTACAGTTGTACACTGTGGAAAAAATCTGATGTAAAATTCCCTTACATGTAAGGGAAAATAATTACCTCTACATGTAAGGTAAAATTACATCTTAAATGTTGAGTAAAATTACATAACAAGTAAAGTACTATTCCCTCATCGTACGGAAAAAAATACCTGACAAAATTGGGGGGGGGGGGGCGTAAATCCCATACAAGTAAGGGAAAATTAGCTATATTGTAATACTAAAAGCCTTGACACTTCCAGGTGGTGGGCCCGAACCAGGGTTCTCTGCTACGATAGGCCGATGCTACATGCAATACACGACGACAGAGTGTTAACAACAGTGAATATTAGCGTCTTAAATTATTGTTTCTTCCGCCTGTCTCCCCCCCAACATTTTTCCACTTAGCTGTTAAGACATTGCTGAAGAGATGCACGCCCCGTAAGGTAATTTTCCCACCCACGCATGGGATTTTCCACTATCATGTACGTGAATTTTACTCCAGAGTGCGATATTTTTACCTTACCTGTAAGGAAAACTATGTTTACCCCAAAAATTTACGAATTTTACCTTACACTTGTCAGGTAATTTTCCCATTATTTTTTTATAGTGCAGGGGCGAATTCTCACAAAATGCTGCAGTTATTCGCGGTGGGAACAACTCTGTCGGAACGGCGCGGGTACAATGAATTTGTGATGAAATACGGCGGCAGAACTCTTCAACTTTGATACTTCCAGTTGAGGTTAACGGGTAAATGTGCAGAGACCAGGAGAAAATATACCGCAAAGAAGTTTCAACATCCGTCTTCCCCAGAAACTAGGAGAACTTGAGGCGTTAATCTTAATTTGGGGGGGGGGGGGGCAGGGATATTAAATGTGTTTCATAAACTACGCATTATCATGATGGATACTTGTGAATGTAGACGTGTCTTTGTGTTTTTATCATGGCGTAATATTTGTTTATCACACAGATTAAAAAAAAATACAACAATAAAGTAACAGATTTTCATTAAGCGTGTATACAAAAAGGTCACCATTTGTTTTAACTTCGAGTTTGTCTCCTTGAAATTATTTTTGTAAATTTCTGACTTACAGGAACTGCCCACCGACTGGCAGCTGCGAAAGCTGAACAGGAATTCCCATGTTAAGGAAATTTCGCCTCAGTACGTTAATTTTAAAGATAGGCGTTTCAAACAAAATGTATTCTTCAAGATTTTTTTTTTTTTTAGGAGAAGCTCCTTACATCAGAGATGTTTCCAAACGTGTATAGCCTGTGTAGCAAGAAAATTTTAAAATGTATGTTTTACAAAAAAAAAAAAAAAATACATATCGCCCGTCTATATCGAAAATATACGCTCTTAGGTATCTTCTAAAAATTCGTGGAGAATACATTTTGTTTTAAACGCCTACCTTTAAAATTAACGCACTGATGCAAAATTTACTTAACAGGGGATTATAGGCTATTCACGGTAAAATGAGCAATTTAGAAAGCCTTGCTTAAGATCTGCTTGTATTCACCGTGTGTATCCTTTCACCGTATATAAAAATTAACTTAGTCATGGGCCTGATCACTTATTCATGCATCTGGCAATTGAAATTGAAATTATTAGAAAAGTATACAATTGCACAAATTCATACACTTATATGTATTAAAAGAAAATATGATGCAAAATAAATAATTTTAGTATTCATAAATGTATACATAACTCATATGACTTAATTTTAAAGGATGGAACTACTTTCTCTCAGTTGCTGCCAACTTTACTCTTCGCATAGCTGTCAGTGTGCCATTTAAATATATGCAGGTCAGGGCAACAACATTTTTCGGAAGTTGATTTCAAATGTGTTCAGTTACAAGTGAAAAAATCGTATCTACGGGTTATTGGACACCGCGATCTGTTTTTTTTATCAAAAACAAAATTTCGCTTTGGAAAGCACCAACCTAACAGTTTTGTAGCCACTAACAATAGTTTTTTCAATGTATGTTCCTGACAATAGGAATTATTTTCATGTAACAATTAAGTGAAAAAGACAGCGAAATCTTTGTCCTGTTGCACAGTATTTAATTATTTTCTCATGACGAACGTACATCTGCAATTTGTCGATGTAAATCTGTTACCTACGACCTGAATATGTGGAGCAATATTGCAATTTGACCAGTGGCTGTACTTAGATTCACAGATACTAATATTTTTAATATTCCGCCCGTCAATATGAGTGTTTTGATGAGTATAATTTTCTCATTGGAGAAACGTACGAATAACATACAGACCTTAAGAAAAAGAAAAAAAAAAGCTCTTTGACGACTTGCGTAGTAATTAGTAGAAGAGACCTGCAAAATTCGCGTTATTTTCTTGAATCAAGCTAAAACTTACAGTACTGGTATATACTCGAGCCGGTGTCGTTTCTCATTTGGCTGCTGCCTGGACGTTAAGTCACTTCCTTTCTGTGTGAACTGAACGTGATTGGAGCACACGGTTGCCGAGCGTCCATTTATTGGCGCAGAGTTACCAGGGGCGTGTCAAATAAAGACTGGTCCAATAACAAACGTATTGTAAAGGAAAAGTGTCCTTCAGACGGCCGTCTACCTAGAGCTTTTTTCCGCGTTTGAAGCCGAGCGGCGAGGGAGCGTTAAAGGCGACACTGCTACGCACATCAAGTCCCCCATCGCCGCAAAGCGCAAGGCTCTGAACTGGCGTGCAGTGTTCTCGTGGTGCTGCGTGTACCTATAGGACTTTCAGCGGCGACCCTATTATTTTATTGGTGGAAAGTGTGTAGGGTGGTTCAATGCATGCCCCTTGACTAGTTTTGTATGGATCTGACGGGTACATTTTGAGATACAGCGCTTTGAAAAGGCCGTTTTTAGCCATTTTGGCGTGCTCTGAAATGGCGTTTCTAATTAACATGAGGTTTTGAAAACACTCACACAGTCCTCGTCTGAAATGTGTGTTCTTTTCGTAGGTCAGTAAGTACACTGGACTCACGTTTAATAGGTTCATAGAAAAACGTGTATTTCGAACACACTGCAACGTACTGCAAGCGCCAGGTAGACGGGGGCCTCAAGTTTAACGTGTCCTCAAATAATAACGCGAATTTTACAGGTCTCTAGTAATTAGGCGTGTCTTCCGCTGTAGCTACGGCTACAATCTGTCATTGTCTTGTGTCTTGATCGTCCCTCGTGTGTAATACCAGCCGCAGGCAAGCAGCTGTGGAGCCTCAGACAGGATAGTTACTGCTGTCAGTGTCGATAAGGCGTAGTGCTCGCGGGGCAAGGAGGCGGCGCCCGTGATGGATTGAGCGCGCAACTCTGCATGACAGAATTTATCAGCATGTATGTCAGTAACCGCGTGCTCCTCGCTACATTATAACTAGGAGTGGTCTGCTCTTCTGCCTGTCGCCTATCGCCTGTCGCGCGGAAACACGTGCGCCACGTAGCACTATAGCTTATTATACAATAGAAAACTTTAGCATTTGACTTTAAGTTTACTTTCCTCTGACGAAACCACGAATACAAAATACAATTGTAAAGTTCAGACAATTGAACATCGGTTCTGAGAGCTTCGTAGATATGTGTATCTTGTCACGTAAATAATTATATTATCCAGGAAAGCATTAAACGTACTTTTTAAAAAATAAGCTTAAATCTTATGTTAAAAGTTTATTTCAAAACAAAAAAAAAATCATTAGTTTACATTATTTAAATATGTCTATTAATATATTTCCTTTTCACATTATATGTTTGCCATTTATTTTTATTTAAGACGAGCTTTGTTTAATATACCGAGATTGAAATCGCCCTACAATAAAATAACGCACTTTCCACATAACCTCGATTAGATTCTCAGCAAAATGGCTGCTTGATTTTGACTTTAAATTTCAACTTTTCGAAATCGTAGAGTCAAGAGTGCATGACTTTACCTTTGACAGTTACACTGCATTAAACTGCATAAGAAAAAAACAGGTCGGAAAGCAAACGTAAAGTCAAATGTTAAAGTTTTCAATTGTGTAAGGGCCTTAAATTTTAATTCCAGGGGTGGTTATTTTGTAACTTCCCTTTGCCGTCTGCATGATGAACGCAGGACGGTGGACGCTGAATGTCACGATCCACTCACTATCCCTCCTTCGGTAAAGGCTGTTTACGATAAAGTGGGCACTTTAGAAATCAACCTTAGAAAAAAGTCACTGCCCTTGAATGTACATAGTTTCATGATCGCACTGAGTGACATTCGCCCAGTAAAGTTGGCAACGATGGATGGAAAGTAGTACCATATCTTAACGTCGAGTAAAAAGCGTTAGTGTAACAATTTGTGATAGCTTAAATAATATCTTTTGCATTCTGATTTTTAATGAATCGAATTGTAAAAATGAGCACATTTGTAATATATTTACGTTTATAATAATTACACAGTTTCACGTGACCCACGCATGAATAAAGTAATGAGGCTCAATGCAAAGCGGAAGAATACACAACGTGTACACAAGTAGATCTTAAGGAGGCCTTTCAAGAGTTCTCATCTTACCGTGAACAACCTATACAACTAGACAACCCACTTGATGGTGACAAAAATACCTATTTTATGACATCACCTGAATTGAAATAGAGCACAGGGAGAGAGAAAAATAAAAGGCTGGAAAAGGAAGCGTATTGAGCATCCTGGATGTGGCAATAACCTTGATATGGTATGATAAGCTATTGAACTGAGAACCTTATATTGACAGAAACTGCCCGAGATGTTACGGAATGGAGTACCTGTACATAAGAAGAAAGTTCTTCATTGCGTTGGAAGCAGGATTATTAGTGTCGGATGGTTCTTAGCTGACAGTGATCTCCGGGATACCGGAAGGAGTCAATAAATTAATACAGTCGTGGTATATGAAATAAAACAATGCTCCCTGGAGACCCGCACGGCGTTTGATTTTGGGATGTATAGTGGTGGTGATGCTGTGCCCGGATTCGACCGGGAAACATTAATGAATGCAAGACGAGTGAGAGAGAGAGTTTTAAGAGAGGGCCTACACAGGCATCCCATCCTGTTACTGCTATTTCACAGACCTCGACTGTAAACTAAGTTACTCTGCGATGATATACAAAAATATAAACATGATGTTTATAGTTTCAAGTGTGTCAATTTTTTAATTTCAAATCAGTATTTTTTTAAAATTTCCCACATTATATTAAAACTTATTACGACGTGTTTGCAGCAGACAATATTTATATACGATCTACATATATCCAGCGAGTACGGCTTCGCAATCCCTGTAAAGAAATAAATCACAATATTCAGAGGAAAGAATCGCGTTCGAATTAAAGTAGCACTGGAACAAATAAAGTCATTCCCCTTATAGAGGATGAGATGTCTGATTTGATTGTTTATAATTATTCAGATGAGAAACTGAACAAATATAGAAATACGTGTCAGACCATACATGATAAACTACATTATGAACTATAAAAGAAACTCTTAAATTTTTTGTATTGTTTTTGGAGTCCCCGCGCCCACGCAGGTTATAACGGAACTAGGGACAATACAAAGAAAACTCGAATAAAAAATTTTTGTCAGGAAAAACAAAGTTCCAAGTAGATTATGTTGTTCTGCACAAGACAAAAAAAGGAAATATAAATACAACACAAGCGGGATAATGAAATTAAATAATAACAGAAAACAAGCAGAAGGGAGGGGATGTAGAGGCGGGGGGGGGGGGGGGGCTTATATAGCCAGGTCTTTCAAAGCATGTCTGAAAATCTGCTCCTTTTTTAGTAATGAAATATCCACTGCGAAAAAGAGACTGGGAATGCCTTGAGAAAAAAATGGATACTCAAAGAAGTTGAATTTGTGTTCGAGTGTACTTAAATTTAGATTTTTGCACCCATGACCGATTTATAACTAGAACCCGGTGGCGTGATAGATTGTAGTTTAGTGTCGCCAAGTCACCGGAGCAAACTTCATTATTTGGGATTGTCGTTCGTTCCTGAAACTATTTTGCCTGCCAAGTTTCCCACTCACAGTGGAACCCAGGCAAGCAGGGCTTTGTTTAATCCTCAAGATTCTGTTATTTTGCTTAAGATAGAAACTGTAACCTTAGAAATTTAAAATGTAATCTATTATGTCTATACAATGGTAACAATAAAATATTTTTTTAAATTTCTCAAAAGTCAGTGGTCTAAACCAAATCCGTTAAGGGGCAGATGTCTTAATCAAATAAGAGTTAGTTTTCGTTTCCCAATTTATAACAAATTATTATATAGAAAATTCACTCATCTAAATATCTCACAGTAAATTGATGTCTTTTGCTATTTATGGTTAAAAAAAATTTCAATCAGTACTATTTAAAATTACATGAAAGAAATTAATGTAATTAAATAATTAAAATCAGTCATAATAGACAGTGTATCAAAAACCTAATAAATTACATGCCCATATTTGACAGTTCCAATAATCACAATAAAATCCGTATTACATGTTCATGCAGTACCACCTCATTGTAGTCTAGGCCCCACCAGTCCGCTATGTTCTAGATATCTCCGAGCGCCCTCACGCACAGTACCCTTCACTCGTCGGGTTTCACACTCTTGACCGTTCACACCACGAACACTCGGTCCGCCGTCGTCTCGCAATCTCCTGTCGTCGTCCGTCCCCTTCACCGATGTCCCTCGCCGCACTCGACATCGGTTGCTTCCTCACTCAACAAAAGACTTCTACCAAAATATTCCAGACCCTTGGACCGCTGCAATATTTATACGATCGTCGGTCTTCACTCAGGAATTTCTCTAATTACCACGTTGCGCCGAGGGTCCCAGTTCCAAGAATATTTTTTGCGTCTTCAAAGTCGTCGGCTTCTCTAGCAGGTGGGAAGAGGGGTTATGACGCCAGACTGGTCAGCTGTCAATCATTCCCGGTCGCCTGGCAACGGAACTGCGAACGGATCTGCCTGGGGGGGGAGGGGAGAGTCGAGGTGGATCACCTCCCACAGAGCCGAACCGTGCATGGAGCTCGCATGTATTGCGAGCGCTGGTACTTAACAATATGTTACTTGTTTCAATTCATGTGATAGTCTATAAATCGCATGTCCAATAATTAAAATGTATTTATTCTTATTTCTTACAGAATTTATATACGATAGCAAACTACCAGTTTACCAGTTGTTGGGTCTGATATATACCATTCACGGTTACTTCGAACTTTTCTGAAGCCCTGCTAAAGTTATACTTCTGGGATATTTCTCCGCATCATGCAAACAAAGCACTAAAAGGTCAACGCGCAGCATTCGCGCTCACTTGGTATAAATAATCATTTGCATGAGAACTGTTTCTTCCTAGGCATTACGAACACGTCTATTTTCTATCTGTTTTATTCATATTATTACATATTAAACATTGCAATTTATAAGTAAAATGTAATTACTTACATTTTACTTATAAATTGCAATGTTTAATATATAATTCAACCAAAAATAAGACACGTTTATGGTAACACGAATATAAAACGATTATGATACGTGGTATATTTAGTAAAGAATCAAGCATGTCATGAATAAGGTAATTTTTCAAAGTTTTGATTCAAAAAGTGTGAATAACCGTGAACAGGCTATATCAGTGTTTGCGTCAAAGGATTTCACTCTTGGACTACTATTCCTGACTGTTTTATGAAATTGATGACATCCGCGATTCATTCTTAAAATATAACGGATATCAATGGTTCTTTGTTTCGATCACACGCCCCGGAGACAGCATATATAAATGCGTCAAGTTCAGAGGGCGAGGGGTATTCGTCTTCATTTGGAATGGAAACCGAGGTCATTTCTAATTGAAAAGTAGTCTAAATAAGTGATCAATTGTTGGCGAAAAATTGGTAAAGTTGAATATTCGTTTCGTAGAAGGCAGATACCGCAAAAGATATTTACTTGTATTCCGGTTGATGCGAAGAAAACTTTAATAGCCTCTATAAGATACAAGCAGTTTTTAAGTTAGCTTTTAAGGTGTCAGGAGAGAGAAATTCCGTATACGACTAATATTTATTGCATTACAAACACCAGGAAGCCCGGAATGTATTAAAATTATCTCGTTTACTACTGTTTTTGTGTTCACTCGATTGCAGCAGATCGTTCGTTATTTATTTTGGATTTTAATATCAGTTTCCAAATCGTTCTACATCAGTTTGTATCTCTAGTTGGAGCCTGTCAGAAAGTTTTTACTTCATTTCATGCTTAAACCCATGAAATTAATATTGTTATCGTGTAAATAGCAGAGAAATTTTGATATCATCTCACAGTCCGCAATTAAAATGTTTTCATAATAAAATTGCTACAACAGTATTCAAATTTTGGACAAAAATTATGTAGAGAGGTGTACTTATCCGGGATCTGGTATGTGCCGGTTCTTGAGGTTACAGTGTAGTTTCCAGTTGTACTCGACCGCGTCATTGTGTGGAAAGTCCTTGGTGGCCATGAACTTTACGGCGTGACGCCCACGTAGGGAGGTAGGTGGTCCAGGCGACGACGACTCGAGTTCCTCCCGCATCAAGACAGGTGGGGGCTAGTGACTTTTTGAAACTGGGAGTGCTACGTTGATGCCAAGTACAGTCATTACACATGTCATTATACCATTTTTGTATCCATGGACCCAATGATGAATTATACACGGCGAGCTTTACCACCGTATCCCAGTGGGCAACTGCCATACTCTATTCGTTGTTTCTTCACACTTTTTAATTAAGTCTGTGAAAAATCACCCCATCTATGAAAAGTTTGTTTCCTGAATGTGGCATAAAGCACAAGCGTTTTATACTTGTATTAATAAAAAAAGTTATATTTTTGGTTAAATAATTTAATTTAGTTAATTAATTAGTTAAATTAATTAATTTAATTAATTAGTTAAATTAATTTAATAATTAATTAGTTGAATTATTTAAATTTTACGTACTATGTTATTCTTACAAACTAATATTTAATTTCAATTTATATTGATAAAAGTAGAGATAAAATAGGTGCGTTGATAATGCCTACATAACAAATAGTTCATATGCAAAATATTATTACAGGGAGCGCGCGCACGAATGCAGTGCGTTGTCTCTCTGGTGTAATTTTCTAGACTTCGTTAAGCTTTGTTTGCATGAGGCGTAGGAATATCCTGAAAGTAGAACTTTAGCAGGGCTTCAGAAAAGTTGGAAGTAACCGTGAATAGACTATAAGCACAACATTAAAAGCATAACCTGTGTTGACTTGAAATATTACAATACGGTATCAGGAGTATGGGCTTTGGCTACGCCTACGCAAATTTGGGTTTGATGTGCAAACCTTTTACCACCCTCTACTGTATCCAACCAAAATTTGTGCCAAACCTATAAAAAAAACGGGCGCACACTGCAACCGTATTACGAGGGATGTTGGTCTTTCGTGTGTAGTTAACTCCTGACTTAGGTGTTCACGTATGCTCCCGAAACACGCATGCTCATTGCAAACGTGCGTGAATTTGGAGAAGTTCACTTGTTGGAGATGCTGCTCGTACAGTCCTGTTAACACTTCCTTGGTTACTCCCATATACAAAAATCACACATATTTTAGTAAATATTTTGTTACTTCTGATATTTAGGTTTTAATCTGCTATTGCTCATGAGGTCCGTTATAAAGTAACTTTTATTGCATAGATACGTGTAAAACCTAGATATTTATACAGTATGTAGGTTTATACAAAGATTGAGTGAGGTTCTAGAAGCAAAATGAATCCGCCGTTTTGTACTAACCAAATCCTTGGCAATGGATAAAATATTTATACATAAGATACGAAAATGACACGCCAATAACAACCGTTAAAATCTTATCACTAGCAGAAATGAAGCAAAGCAGAGCATTTCTAGCTTTTCGCTTTCTGCGAAGTTGTATGCATTCCCACAGAATTTTCGCGTATTAACATAAATACTTACACCGCACTGTATTTGCCGATGAATTTTATTTGATATCTGTCTTGGTGTTCCCAAGTATTTAAGATGTAGGTATTTCTAATAATGTATGGTGTTTTTTTTATCTTTAAACTATTACTCACTCAATTATACATTGTTTATAATATTGGACAACGTGACATTAAAAACAAATAAAATATGCTACTGAACCTTGTGCATGGCTCTTTTTTCATTTATTGCATACAGGTTCGTTACATCCATGGCACGACTCTACGCTTTAACAACAGAAATTTTTCGGCTATGACCGATGACACTATAAATTCCACCGTAGTTAGAGGGTTGGAAGTCTTTCCGATAGCCACCTCGCTGAAGTGCGGAGATCTGGGAATGTCGGGTGCAGCGTGAAACATCGGCGCAGAAGACAGACTACTGTGGAAGTAGCGAGAAGATGGCAGACTAGTGTTCTGGGCGGTGTGGACAGACTAGAGGGCGTCGTACTCGACGACACGCTACTGTGCATAAGGGCCCTCGGGTCACTCTGGGATATTTCGAACTGATATAATCTGCACTGAGCTAAGGTGGGACTGCATGAACATGTGATATTGCTTTTATTGTGAATATTTGAACTATCAAATATTCACAATAAAATAAGTCAATAGGTTTTGATACACTGTTTATCGGGGCCGATTTCAGTTACTCTACTACATTAATTTCTTTGAGGTTGTAGTAAATTGTATTGATTGAATTCATTAATTGTAAATAGCAAGGGATAGCAGTTTATTGTGAGATGCTGAGTCGAGAGTATTTTGTTTGTAGTTATTTATAAATAAATTATAATTAACCCTTTTATTTAATTAGGACCTTCATCTCTTGAAGAAGAACCTGTCTGAACCCACTGACATCGTGAAATTGTATTACTACATAGTATTAGTTGCTGACTGTGGCAGATAATAATAGGCCCACGTTCTCAGATTTGATTAGGACGACTGCCTCTTGCAGCCCTCCCTCAGCAAAATTCCCTGTGGAACCGGCCCTGGCCTCTCCAAACCTCCCCTCCAGGTGGCCTATGCCTAATAAATGGTCATACCCAGAGCGCTGCTTTCTACCAGTTACATTAGCCCCCGCAGAACAAAAGCTAAATCGACTCTTTGATCTTCAGGGTCCACCGGGAACGTTGCAATTTTGAAATTCCCATGCTATCCGAACTACACCAACTAGTAACATATGCACTAACTACTTGCGATCCGCGCTTGTCCTTCACGTTTGAATTTAAGCGTGACGGTGTCCCTATTAACTGCATTCGCGGCCCAGTGCGCCCGGGTACAGACGTACTAAGTTTTGGGGGTTGCCCGGTAACCAGAAGCATCCCCCGCCACCTCGCCCCCGGGTGCAAAGGACATAGTCGAAACCACACTGCTTCTTTCCGGGACGGTACACATTCACACACACACACACAAATTCCAATATCTACGCATGATCTTACCCTTGTCGACTCTTCTGAGGTTCATTCAGTAGTCCCATTCCGGGGCCTACATTGTCATCATTGGTTTCCCCAGGACTACTTGTCCGGGGGAGGATTTTTCATGTCCGGTGTATGTCTGTCAGTGAGTGATCAAGCGAGGGTGAGGTGAGAGAGGGGTGAGTCGTGATATTTTCCTTTCCCTTTCAGGTTCTTCCCTTCTTGAGTTCGGAACAGTCGAGAGAGGGTACTTAAGGACTTCTTCTCGATCCCCCTCTCCCCGTGTTCACACTCACTCAATCTAGCTTCCCTTATGGGAAGTACTTGTCAATTCGGTGGAGTGGCGCGATCTTTTGGACAGGACGCCGACCGAGTTGGAGGACTAGTACCTGACCGCAGTGTACACCGTGAAGGGCTAGCTGCAATCAAAAGTACGCCTCCCGTATGTGCGGACGGCGTCCTTGAGGATTTCAGATTCCTCTAATCTTTCTCCTCTTCGTCAGTAGCACTTCCTGAGCAAGCCCAGGAGCGCTTCTTACTGGGTGGGTAAGCCCGTTTGGGTGACTACGAGCCTATCCACAGCGTCTATCCTTGGGAATGCTATCCTGTCACCCCCCCCCCCCCTTACTTCAACATCCCCGTATAGGTTTGCTGCTCTCTGGCGCAGTAATGTGCACATCACGACCAGACGTCGCGGTGGTCGGTTACCCGTATGGGTAATCCTCGCACGTCTGTGGCGCTGCTGCTAAAAAGGCGTGGACGACGGGCGCATGCCGAGCAGACGGCATCGCGCCTTCCTCATCTCTGCCCCCTCCTTGGTTTAAGATCTCGCCGCCGGCCACGCGAGGTGCGCCCAAGGCCGCGCGGCGTGTCAGCTCCGGCACCGTGACGTCACCTGCTGCTGCTCCTCCCCTTTGTAGTATTTTTAATGCCGCCATTTGCATTCCGCCAGCGGTCACGCGTGTGTGCCTTTGTTCATTCACAGTTCCCATGGCGCAGGCTGGTCGGCCGGGGCGGGGCACAGTGGCTCCTGTTGCTTCGTGTGATAGCCGTGCGTCCTTCTCGTCGAGCCGGCAGAATGACAAGGTGACGCCGCTCCAGAAGAATGCGAGAAATAGACCTCTAAGAACGTTGCTGATATTATTTTTCCTCTTGGGACGAGTATTCACTAGCATTCGCCTGCCCGCATGCAAAAGGGCAACTGTATGCGAGCTGTAGGTGGGATATTTACCGGCCCCTTCGCAAACAGCCCGCAGAGTGCTGTGTTTCTGTTTCCCAGCGAATTTTACCCCCCAGGTGGATTTTACCCCCAGGTAGGGAAGGGCAGACACCCTCGCTATCGAGACAGGAAAATAACGTACGAAGTACCTCATTATACTATTGGAGAGATGTCGTCACAGTGGAGTGCCGTACGGAAAGAAAAGGAGTGTTCAGAATAGGGACTTATCGGAAATTTTTTTTTTTTGAAAGTGGTACTATTGCACTCTACTATAGGCTATTCACGGTAAAGTGAGCACCTTTTAAGACCCTCCCAACAGGCATTGGCCACAAATAAATATATTTTATTGCAGCCTCAGACGTTTACATTTGAGGTTGGTGAAATGTATATACTGTGGTTACTAGCTACATACCAATATTTATATTAGAAAGTGATGGCAAGATAGAAATTGACTTGAAGGAAAAAATTAGAAAGGCCTTAAAAAGAGCTCACTTTACCGTTAACAGTCTATAATTACAAAGAACATGATATTATTACACTTGAAAATCATTTCTGGGGAAACTCCAAGCTTCGCTGATGCGTGATCGTTTCGCGGTCACAACCTACAAAAAAACAGGCGGCGTGTCTTGAATCACTGTTGTGGGGATTAATTCTCCTGCTGGCGCTGAGGACTCTGGCTCCGTGAGTAATTTTTGGCTACGCTTGAACAGTAATTTTATTTGCGATGGCGCTACACTTGTTCCTTAAACTGTTATTCTACCAAAAGAGACGTTCTGACTAGAAAGTGACGAAGGTAATCTCTCGGGGATTAGTGCCAACATTATGTATTGTAGTCGGCCGAGGGTTGTAAACAGTGTTACAATGTTGTAGGGGTTACCAGCGAACTGCCAAGCTGCTTTGACACGTGCCACCACTCAGGCATTCAGGGGGTAATAATCGCCAGGGTAGAATTCGCCTGCTACACTGGTCGCGATGGGAAAACACAACAAGAAGGTGTACGGATGCTGGTATCGGAAACAGACAAAGCTTGCTGCGACTGACTGATGTTTCCTGCCAACCACCAACCCTACTCTCCACAGAATAGGCAGTGTGGTAATTCTTGTATCACACGTACCAGTTTTACAGTAGTGCCCTTTGATCGCTGAATTCGGTTTCAATGGCCACTAGCTGGGAAATAAGACACCCTTCAATGTATACAATACATTAAAAAAATGTTTATTTTCCGGGGCACAACATGTAAAAGAGAATATAACGGCAGAGAAAAAGTACATCATTACGCAACTCCGTTCAAATAAATAACGTCGAGTAGTTGCTACAGGAAGCAAAAAAAAAAAGGGTACGAGACGAAACCAGATGGCATACTGGCGAGAATGAGTGTATGGGAGGATATACATACATAGCTTTCTTGTACTGTGGGCTCGACAGGTAGTATCAAAGGAACACAATCGGCGTAGCATATCACGCACGTGCCATGTGGTAACCTAGGAGACAAACTTGCGTGTGTTCCATAAGCCAAGAACAGGACCTGCACCCACGCCGATACCTGGTCACCGACCGGTACGATGTCAAGGTCGAGGTGCCAGTCAACCCGGACCACGCTATGCCAAACTCGCCACCACATGGCCACGCAGAAGTCGAACGGTGGCGTGTATAACGAAATACAGCTCCGCGAGTCAGAGAAATGGCGGAACCGTCTATACGCTGTCCACTCTTGGAAGCCTTCTCGTTTGGAATAAAAGTCAGTAAATTTATTTTATTTTAGCCTTAGACGTTAACTACCGAGGGCGGTGGAATACACGGTGTGTATTACCTACACAGAAACATTTATTAAAAATGTAATTAAATTATAAGAAATGGCTTAAGGTTGAAGTAAAGCAACTGCCTATCGAACATTACAACCGACTATACAATGTGAATAACTCGTAAATAAGTAGTACCGACACCATGAAAATTGTTAGGAAAGTGCGATTTATGATGTATATGAAATAAGAATGTATATTTTCCAAAATTATAAAACATTACACTAAAATATACTTTTTACATGGAAAAAAATAACCGATCGATAGATTCCGCATTTTTAACCAAATTTAAGGGCATTTCCATTCTGGGCACTTCAGAGAGCAGAATTTACAATAAAAAAATTTTGAAGGATGATCGTCTTAATATTTATAAGCGCATGTAAGAAAATTGTAATAATAATGTATCTTATCAATATTATAATTAACTTCATTTATGTCAGTCTCAGCCATAAATGTTCGCGACAAATGGACGCACATAAAATCAATTACAAAAATTATTCCTTACATTATTATTATGATTTCCTTACATGCAATCATAGTAAACACCATGACGATCTTTCTTGAAAAAGATTTTATTGTAAATTCTGCTTTCTGAAGCATTCAGAATAGAAATGCGCTTAAGTTTGGTTAAAAATGCGGACTCTACCGATGGACTAATTTTCTACATTTAAAAAGTATAAATGGCACATTTCTGACAATTTTCATTGTTCTGTACTACTTTTTTATGTGTTCAGCACTTACTATAGTCGGTTGCAGTGCTCCATAGGCCTTCGACCTTAAAGGAAAAAGTAACTAGGGTCTCCAATGTGCTCACTTTACCGTGAACAGTCTATAGAAACATGGCGGAACGTCATTCGCCAAAAAGTGCCTGGAGTCTAGACTATTTGCAGTTTCTTCACACTTATTTAAATCAAACCTCTGAAGAATTAGCCCATGTTTGACGTGTTTAATTATTTACGTAATATGCCATGCATCACAAGCGTTATATACTTTTGTTAGCATAAAAGTATCTTATATTCCGTTAAATTTGTGTTGGTAACGCCTTGTAAGAAATAGTTCTCATGCAAAATATTATTACAACTGAGTGCGTACGAATCCGGTGCGTTGTTCTCTGGTGTAATTTTCTAAGCTTAGTTTGAACGAGGTGGAGGAATATCCTGGAAGTATAACTTCAGCAGGGCTTCAGAAAAGTGTGAAGTTACCCGTGAAGGGACCTCGGTGGATGAGCGATTAGCACGCTCGCCTCCCACCAAGGCGAACCGGGTTCAATCCCCGGCTGGGTCACCGGATTTTCGCAAGTGGGAATCTCGCCAGACGATGCCGTTGGTCGGCGGGCCTTCTCGGGGATCTCGCGTTTCCCCCGCCCTTTCATTCCGGCACCGCTCCATACTTACTTCAATCGCCCTCATCGGCTCTCAAGACCTCGTTGTGAAGGAACCCCCCCCCCCCCCCCAATCTCTTCACTCACAGTACCGTGAAGGGATTATAACTTGAGATGATTATGCACGTGGAGGAAGCTGCAAGGTCCCCGTTACACACGTTGGCGTGACTTTAGTCGTAGAACTAAGTTTTATTAGTTGACGAAGTTTGGAAACAACCGACCATGTGCGGTGAAGAGCGAACATCAAAACACCTTGTTATAACGGTACCTAACCTGGCAACTCGTGTTCGCACGCTGCTGATGTCGATTCATCGTCGTCAACATGGCGAGGTTGTTAGTCTCGTTACAGCGGTAATGGCTGTGACCACAAAGTTATCCCTTTGTGGCCGTCGCCGCCTAACGAGGAGCGAGAAAGAGAGGGAAAATGCCCAGCGGTAATGAAAATTTTCTTTAAAAGAAAAAAAAATGCACGTGTTTGTTTGGGCTGCTGTTACCACGTTTGACTCACATCCACGTTTTCACTGGCTCCTTCGTGGAGGGTTGCAATGCGGGTGGCGATGAACGTGGGGGTTCAAATTGCCATCCTATGCCGGTCTCATTTCTTACTACACGCCTTCTCCACTTTCCCACTGAATTAAGTTTGTTTCCATAAATCGATACACGTAGTAAGCCCTTGATGTAGCTCTCGCCTGAACACACCAGCACACATCTAAAGAGAGCGGGGTCACAGAAGCGAGGCGTCGCCGCGACAACCAGGACACGAGCAGCAGAAGAAGTTTGCAAACAGAGTAATTAATAAACTGACGAGTATAAATGGAAGCGAGGAAGTTAAAGTCGGGTCTAACCACATCGAGCAGACGACAAGACAAGATGGACCAGCAGTTAGGGTTTCGTACGCCGTAGTCGTGATAAAGACCGTTCACGATAAAGTGAGCACTTTTTGAAGCTTTTTCATCAGACATAATAATCAATAAATACATTTTATTGTGACCTTGGACTTTTGGTTTTGGGTATGGTGAATGTATACACTGTGTTTTTTTACCCACATGTCAGGGTTTACATTAACAAGTGACGGAAGGATATAAATTGGTTGAAAGAAAAAAGTAACTAGGGCTTCAAAAGTGCTCACTTTATCGTGAACGACCTACATCAATCAGCCTTCTGCAAAGCTAAGGTATTGCCGTTCCAGGAGAGGACAGATGAACTCTTAGCTAGATACGTGGCAATAGCTTGTTAGATAATACATAAATAAATGCAGGATTAGAGTAACATAACGTAACACGCTTCCCCGGCGCAATTTAAGTTATTACAGTATAAATGTAAAAAAAGAAAATGGGTTTGTTGGTAACGCCCTGTAAGAAATAGTTCCCATGCAAAATAATATTACAACTGGGTGCGCACGAATGCAGTGCGTTGTCCCTTTGATGTACTTTTATCGACGGAGTTAAGCTTTGTTGGCATGAGGCGGAGGAATATCTTGAAAGTAAAACTTGAGCAGGGCTTCGGAAAAGTTGGAAGAAACCGTTACTGCAATACTGTATAGTTATGCTTCGCCACAAAACGTGGGGGGGGGGGGGGTGATTTCCTTCTGACCCCGTACACCGCACTTCACACGACCGTGGACACAAGACGTTCGTCTTCTGCTCACGTTTTCAACATTTGCCGACATATTTCCGTTAGAACTGTCGAAACAGTGCTCAAACAGAGCTTTGCTTTATTGTTTGCGTTCGGTTTCACAAAAGCCACGCTTTTACCAAAAATGATTTTGCGCGTTACGGCATTAATTTCTAATAGCATTTTAAACTCGCCCAGAAGTGTGTCGACATACTAAAGCACTTACTAAATTAAATATTGCACTTGAGTTAGTAGCAGACACGTAGTTTTGACTTTTCTAATGGAAATACAGATGTTCAGCGTTGCGACACAGTGCTACAGCTGACACGCACACTCTACCCAATATTACCTCCTTAGGGCATACAGTATATACTTATTGCTCATATGCTATTGCTGCTGTGGTTTTCTTTTGAGGCTTACATTTCTAACAGCTGACCGCTGTCAAAGACATTTGATACACTGTTCACAGTAGTTGCGAAGTGTAAGTGTTTTGCCATGAATTTTAAACAGTATATGTATGGATCACTTACACAAAACGTAGTATATATGAGTGAATTATGAAATTAATTTGTAACGTAACATTTACCTAAGTATCCAGAAGTCGCTTCTGTATAAACCAGCTAGTTATGGATGGTACTTTTTTTTTTATATAAAGACTACAGCTTAATTCTTATTTCTGTTCGGTGCTGGTAGTGCTTCAGTTGTCAATTTTTTTGTGTTCAGTTAACTGGTATTGACCTTCGGCTGTCGGTTTCTTAATTAAATGTATTCGTGTTAACCTCTCGTTTACATTTAGATATGTTGTTTTTTGTCGAAGCTAATACGAATAGCCTTCTGAATAGTACACAATTCAATAAAGGGACTGCTTTTAATAAATTTCGATTTAGTTGAACTGAAAACTCTATCATCATGTTACAGTTCATAAGAACGCCATTTTCTACACGTTAATACCAGTACTTGTAAAAATGACTTAAACGAGATAAATAAAATACAACTTTATTTTATCACATCTACTTACGTGTGAAAGAAACCTTGCTTCCTTTTTCAAATATTTTCGTACATCCATAGGCAACGCATGAATGTACTGTTTTTCACTGAGGAAAAACACTTTCACACTTATACAAGTAGCATCCCCTAACCTTACCATGCTCTTCGTCAGATGTTTATGATGCGAACTTCAAAACACGTGACGGTATCAGCCATCTAGGTATACATGATCGAAGATTATCTCTACACTTAGAACGTGCGTATATCTCGAGTTGCATTCCCAGGGAGACTCATAATGCATTTTCTATAATTTTAAATAACTACTATGATGGGAACCATTTCTCTGTGCTTTCCCTAACAATCAGTGAAAATACCTTTATTCGATTTTACATACTTTCTCCCTGCACTGAAAAAAATATTTTGTGGCGGCCACAAAAATATTTTGTTGGTATTCACCCTGCCAGATTTTTTTTTGTGGTGTACACAAAACATTTTGTAGCTGGCAAAAATTAAGTTTTTAGTGGCCACAAAATCTATTCTAAGTTATTAGTTTCGTTTTCTTTCGACAAACATATTAGTTATTACTGGCGTATTCGTTTCCTAACGAATGGATGTATTGTAAGCGCCGTATTCGTTTCATGCCACTATACTCGATATCACATTCGAAACAACGAAGTCCTTCGGGCTTTCGATAAATAGTTTTGTTGCGAAAACGTGACGGGTGGTTGCTACTGGTTGTTATTTGTTACTGCGGAAAATTAGAATCGTGAAGTACTGTTCCTTTATGCAGATAATTAAAACTATATTTCAAAACAAAATTATTTTGATGGCACCAATTAACCTTTCTATTTTAATGAACTATATAAACAGCATTGTAGACGGACTATTGTAATGGCATTTTATTTAATTACGCTAGTTATTTATAATGAAATACGAGAACTTAAACACGGAATTTATCCAATAATTCTTTTAATTAATATAGTTTTGAAATAGAATGATAGATAGTCTTAGTTGTAAATAATTTTTGGCATAACAAAACAATCATTGTCTCTTGGAAATAATTTAGTAATAGTTCACACCAGATCGTAATTGATAAAGTTGGCAAGAACATAACAGCGGCTAGTTTGTTGTCCACCGCTTATTTTATAATCTTGGAATTCAAAATAATAAATGAAATAGCGTGACCATGCACAGCCTGCAAACAAACAGCAGAATGATAACGGAGCAAACTCTGTGCACGTGTGACAAAAAGTTCTGTCCGGGCTCTCTCATCGGTGTACGTGTGAATCCATTGTAACACAAGTGTGTATAAGACTACGGCGTGTTTATGTACGTATCATGATGTGGACAGCAAATTTGAGACACGTACGAAAAAATATACCTTTTTCATGGAATATGTCATTTCTTTAATACTCAAATTTAAAATCCAATAATGCAAAAAAAAAAAAAAAGAGCTTTACTGCTGTGGTTTATGGATATTTTTAAGCTGAAAATTATTATTAGTTTTTATAAAACAAGCTATTGCCTTTCTCGAAAATTATTGTATTCGTTTCGAGAGCTTTCGAAGCCTAACGAATCCGCAAATTAGCAAATAACTTAGAACAAGCCCCCTGATATTTGTTACGTAGCAAGTAGCAATAAAAAAAAAAAATTTACAACATTTTTGTCCCACGATTTCAGCCGTTTTCTCGTCAGAACCAGACGTATGTAAATTAGATCTAAATTCAGTCGCCAAACTCAGATAAACGTAAGAGTAAAAAAAAGGTATTGTGGCTGTGTCGGGTACACGGCTGTGGGTTCTACTTGAATACTTTGGCGTTAATGGGAAATATTTACTTTTGGATATGGGAACGATATTGAAGTAAAGGTTGTTCACGATAAAGTGAGCACTTTTGAAATCAACCTTAGAAAACTGTCACTGCTCCTACTTGCATATATTTTAACGGGCGCACTTAGTGACATGCGCCCAGTAAAGTTTGTAACAACGGATGGAAAGTAGTTCCATGTCTTAACGCTGAATTAAAAGTGCTAGGAAAACATTTGAGAATACTGAAAACGTTTGTCCTACTGGCTATATTTCCAATGCATGTATGTGTATGTATAAGCAAAAATGTAGAATATTTATATTTCTAATAACTGCACAGTTTTACTTGACCGACGCATGAATAATGTGACCAGACCAATGGAAATATTAATTTCACATATAACGGAAGTATACGAAACGTGTGTACAAGTAGATCTTAAGCAGGGCTTTCAAAAGTGCTCATTTTCCTTGAAACTCCTGTAGATGTTGGAATTGTTTTTTTTTTTCACAGATGTTGAATTTGTTTTTTACTAAACTTAGTTCACTGTTTTTGCATATCGGGGAATCAATATTTGCCTTCAAAATGACCGTTTACATATTTAGAATATTGTATCACTCGGTATGCATGTTATTTATGATATAAGTTATGTATAAGTTAACGTAGGCCAGAGCTTGGTGTTTCGAAACGGTTTTATTTCTTAAGAAAATTACAAAACCCCTCCCTAGTTCAAGACCGGATTCCATTTGCTTTCATAATTTAATTAAAATAGATGGATGTGATTTTTTTATACATGCTGATAAAAATAAAAACAGTGAGATGCCATTTAATGCAATTAAATTTCTGCAATGAACTATAGTTTTAAATAAAATCTCATGACGCGAGTTTTCCAACATTGCAAAGCATTGACGGTTTTCGTACTTGAAACCAAATGAGTTTAATTACGCCACGGTATGCCTAACTCGAATTCTTGAGGTCGCGTATTCAGTCCCTACCGGCTACTCTAGAGAATTTTGTATTTATTTGAGGTGAATGTTGATGCAGTTTCTAACACCGCATCAGCCAGCTTTTTTACACTTACGATTAAAATGAGATGCACTGTATTAAGAGCAAATAAATATTAATAAATTTTTGTTTTAAAGCAGATATTTTGTTAAAGCCAGTACAAAGTCCCGGGGGATGCTATGAGATAGGCCTTCAGTTTATGGCGAATACCGTAGTTGACACGAAGTACCTGTTACTCGATGAGGTATAGAAAACAGCTGGATCTAATAGTTGAGAGCAGGTTCGCTTAGTTAAAACACTTTGGAAATTGTGCTATCACAGCATAATGGTTACATTTGGAGTACACAAGAAAAAATTTTCACTGTAACTTTCTAAATAAACTAAAACTACACTGTTAAAATTTCCCGTATATTTGCGGAAATTTTTACAAAAATTCACAGTAAATTTACGGAAACGCAATCCGCAATGACGAAAAGCGAAGTTAAGTGCGTAAATACAAAATAAGGAAAGTTTCCGTATTTTCTATAACTCCGGGTTTCGGGTGCGAACAATGCCGAGTCAATACGAAGCTTTCTTCACCACTGTAACCAGAAAATTATCGTTCCTGCGGCAGTTAAGGTTATCCATGTCACTAAGGCGTGTTCTTTCAAACGTTAAAAAGTAGCAACAGGCGTATGTAACACTCACTCAGCAACACTTAAAATACAATAACTTTAACAGAAACTAGAAAAGTTTGCTTATGCGACTAATATAAAAATACAAAAGTTATACCAGATTTATTATGCGAGAGTTGTAGGTAAATGGTTAGGGTCGTGAGTTTGCAACTTTTAGACTCGGGTTCAGATCTTGCTTAAGTATAAAATGTTTTAACCTTTTAAAATATTTTTTAATGCACAGTAGAACACCCATATAATGAAAATTAAGATGACATAGATATTTAAAAATTTTTAAACTAGAAGTACAGAAAACTAACCGGGAAATTAACGGACAGGTTCCATGAATTTTCCGGAAAGTCCGTTTTTTTTAATAATGTGTCCGTAATTTTACTGAGAGTTTACGGACACCTCTGGATAAATTTTTAACAGCACTTTTCCGTAAAACGAAGGAAATTTTTTTTAACAGCGTATGTTATCAAAAGCTGGTTTTAGGTCTTGCACTACCAATTTAATGCCGAAGGGCGATTTTTATGAGCACTCGCCCGTAGGTGCGCCACATTCGCCACAACGACGACTGATGTCCACAGCCTTTGCAGACAAACGTCATCACTAACAGGTGGCTTTACCGTCGCCTTGAAGTCCGCTGTAGTTTGTTCTGGACGGTCCGTAGTATCGCCGTTAACCGCGATGTGACGCCATTTCCAGGTATTTTTTACGGCACGGAAACTGTTTTCCAGGCATTATGGCAGAGTATTGTTGCAAATTCTTATAGTTTCATTTATTATACCTGAAAACTATACATTTCATATTTTATATTGTTAGTTGGTTAGGTTTATAATCATAACTAGCAAGATACAAAGTATAAACCAGTTATACTTGGAGTTAAATCTCATTTACAACGTTATAATATATTTCTATTACTATAACGCGCCGAGGGATAGTATGTTAAATTTCATATTTGCTTGCTCACCTTCTGTTGAATCTTCGCCGTAGACTGCTAGTCATTACGGAAACTGCTGTCATGCACTATGGCGCTGCGTCCAGGACAGCATCTCGTCTCTGTGGCTGGCAGCTAACGGAGAACTTTACCGGGTGCGCTACTAATATAGTTGATTCACGGTATCTTCGGCCTTTTATGAAGCCCTGCTTAAGTTCTACTTCCAGGATATGCCTCCGCCTCGCAAAAACTAAGCTAAACTAAGTCTGGAAGATTACACCAGAGGGACAACGCATCGGATTCGTGCGCACTCTGTTGTAACAGTATTTTGTATAAAAACAATTTCTTACCAGGCGCTACCAACTCACATGTTTTCTCACCGTTTTTATTCAAATTATTTATAAATGAATCATTATAATTTATAGATCAAATATGAATAACATTTCAATTGAACAGAAGAAAAAAAAGTAACTTTTATGAACACAAGCATAAAACGTTTGATCTACAGGGCGTATTTAGGAAATAACTAAACACGTCATACATGGGGAGATTTTTCAAAGGTTTGAAAAAAAACAAGGCCGAAGAAACCGTGGATGGACTAATTTCGTTCCCGAAGGCCCGTGTTGATGTGTTGTCGGGGCTAGCGTCGTAATTGGCATTCTTTCGTCGCGGGTGTTTGCAAATTGTCCTGAATACAGCGGCGTCTACCTACGGCGCGTCCAGCAAGTATGTTGGTTTAAAGGCAGGTTCACGCTTGTGCCCACCATAACACTATGTCGTCGAGGCCAATCTTGCAGGTGCACTAAACATGTCCGTGCAACCGTTTCTTTCCGGCCTCAGGCGTCGCTGCCCTTCCGAGAACAAATGTGCTCCAAGCCTGGAGATGGGGATGGCGAAATTGTCCAGCATATCCTTACAGACCCGTATTTAATGCTTCACTAAGCAAGCTTACGTCTGAAAACTGTAGGCCTACATCTGTGACTTACCTTGTGCTCTGTAATCAACGCCTTTGTGGTCTTAGCCACGTAGATTGTCTCGTAATGCGTTATCTCTTAAAGAAACAACGTTTAACGTAGTTGTAAATTGTACAGTTACGTGCAGGAAGGCCAAGATCGTAGGAAACTCCTGACTAGTGGTATTCTAGCCTTGGGAGTATCGACTCTACGCTCAAATTATAAGTCGTAGCAGAGATATAGCTGCGAATAGTCGCCTGTTCGCTCCCCACGCCACACGAGTGTCATGTCTTGTCGATTTAGATACGGATCTTTTTAGAGAATTAAAATTTAAGTTCGCAGTTACGTATGAAGGCTACGAGTAAAACATCTTGTTCGTTTGAAGACCACGGCATAACTATAACATCGTGTGTGATAACTTCCGTTTTGGGAACATGCATTAGTTACTGGCACGAAGAAAGACCTATCGCGCCATCTGTGTAAATTGTAGTGGACAGTTTAACTGTAACATGTCTTTACTTCCCACGAACACAGAGCAGTACCGTGTCAAAGGGGATTTTACATTCACCCGGGGTTGCCTATGTAGCTTCCATATTTAAATGAGCGGAATCAGAAATGTATGATATTCTATTAGGTTTCTCTGTATGCAGTTTGAGAGTCCGGCGGCAAAGAACATCAAAGGGAAGAATCGGTTTTTGTTTAGGTTTCGTGATGGTTTATGTAGACACGTGGCTCACGGGGAGATATCACCCCGCTCCCTTCTTCGCCCAAGTAGCTGGCATAGCTGCATATAGTTTTCCAGATGTGCTGTGGGCTACGTTTCTATTAGTCGTTTAAACGTAAGCTGCATTTAAATAAACTCGTCGACGTTATTCATCCTGAGTCGTCGTTACGTGTTAAGTACGTTCTCGTGACACGTACGTAGATGTGATCCACGTGGCTGGAACGTTCTCTGCCACAGAAACAAATTATTTAATAGGCTCTTTTGAACGCTTTGCGGAGGATCCTGTTTCCTGCCTATTTTACATCCTTCTGCTATATGGAAATTTAACATTGCCGTGGACATGATCAGAGTCGGGTGAAAGTGTGAGCCTTTTTCGTAACCTAAGTATGTTAATAATAAGCGAAATCTTACTTTTGTGTTCATTTAAGGAGCAGAAATAAATAAATTTTTAAATACAGTGCTCACATATTTGAACTTCATAGATATTTTTATATGTCCTACAGACTGCGAACTATTTTTCTTACATCATTGCCAATACAATTGGGAGTTTGTCAGGGAGTGTAGCTGTTAAATAATTACGTAGTTGCATGAGAAGGTTACTTCTATCACTGTCGAACGTTTAAAAACTTTACAAGATGGTTATGACACTTCCATAGACACCAGGATAAACATACCCGTCTCTGACACACTAATACAACTCGAGATGTGTTCAAGATTATTTGAACGGCTTTCATGCAACTGGAACAGCCAAACCTACGTTGGTTTGGATTTAGTTTAGCACATTGTTTACGTAATTACGTGTTTTGAAATGTTCGTACATTGTGATCAAGTTTCAAAACAATTCGGGGTATATCCAAGTTATGGTGCATATACTGTATTTAGAAAGGGACGAGTCTGATGAAAAACCAAACGTGAACTAACGTCTGTGTGTGCTGTTCGAACACGAGGTTTTGACACTTTTGTAGGTAGTTCGTGAGCCTGTGTTCGAGACATACACTTAAGTTGGAAGTCAGTCTCTCTCACCTGTAATCGAAGGCACGATGTGACTCCTTGGGAAGGGGGGGGGGGGGGAGTAGTAGTAAATGTAAATCCTGTTTTCTGTTTCTGCGAGTCGCAAATACCAGACGACTCAGTGTGCGCTTGCATAGGCGACAGAAATGAGCGGAAAGTAAGGATTGTATTAGAGTAATACAATTTACTTAACCCTGTATTCATAGAACGCTAGTATATTCTGTGTGGGTGAGATAAGCATCATTAGAGAAACAATTTTGTGTAAGGAAACACACCTGATTCGGAGATATGATACTTATTGTGCGCAGCTGAATCAAATGGAAAATCGGTTGAACTAGGCTATTAGGAAGAAGAAGACTTCAACTGTACCACGGCTTGAAGATGACGGTAAAATAATGGTAGTCGAAAGATGAAGATGCTGATGGGGTTATTGGATTTAAGTCAAGTCACTTTGAAGAACAAATATTCTGCTGTTGAAAACACTAATGGATAATGATTATGTACACCGGCTTATATAAATCTTACCGTAATGAGCGGAGAATCTGGCAACACGAACTCGAGGAGTGCACGAACATCGTCTGGAATGGGAATAGAATATCATGCGGAAGAAAACCCTTAGCGCAGATGGTTGTGAGAAAAGCCTCTACCTCGCAAATGAGAGTCTGGCATGCTAACCGGATGGCCAATCCCGTGGTAAATTGGATAGATGGGGGAGGTAGAAACTGATTAGGAATTCATATTAAAGTAACGAGAATGCCATGAATCAAGACTAAATATACGCAGTTGGACGGGTAATCATTTTCGGGGCTGTAAGTTTACCATACGTACTTGAAATAGCCTCATATTTTATTAGTTAACAAGTGTAGTTTATACGTACTGTTGTACTTAATTGGAGAGTATGTTAAGGGTTGTGACCTTTGTAACGGAACACGTTAATTTTTTCCGAACCAGGTGAAAGTGCTGCCAAAATATGCAGTTATGTATAAATTAATTCATTTATATACTTTGTCAACAAATTTCGTAATTGGCTGGCTTTCGTTCGAATAGAAAGTTGTTAGGATTATATATAAAATTAACATACGTATATTTATAAATAGAGCTGTTCTGATTTTCACATAAAGATTTTTGTGGACAGACGGAAGATGACAGAAATGTGTAAAGTTAAGTGTCTTTAACAACAATGAACCTATTTTGGTGTATTCACTTAACGGCATTTCGTGGTGCACTTACTCCTTCCCTCTCTTTCTCGGGGAGGTTAAGTTTGGCAACTAGCATTTCAGGAGTTCGTGAAGAGTAAAGCAGTCTAATAATATTTTACGCATGTTGAGATTTAAAAATATTGCTTTAAACTGTGCCACGTAAGTATCACAAATTTCACTCTGTCTGTGAACATCTACTGATAGATACGCTACATTATTACAAATGTAATTTCCCAATGCTTTAATATTATGTAAAGTGAGTGAAGAGATTTGGGCGGCTCTTAACATCGAGATCTTGATTGCCGATGAGGGTGAAGCGAGGTAAGTATGGAGCATCGCCGGAATGTAAGGGCAGGGAAAACGGGACATCCCTAGAAAACCCGCCGACCAGTGGCATCGTCCAGAACGACTCGCACATGCGAAAAACCGAGAATTGAATCCGGTTCGCCTAGATGGGAGGCTAGTAGTCTAACCACTACTGCACCGCGGCCCCTAAGAACTTGTAAACACTTGTGCCCTAATTTGCGGATAGCGATAACTACTATGGACAGCACTCAGAGCCCGAATTGTTTAATTGCAAAATAATGAAACGTGACCCATTCTCACCGTCCTGCTGTGGCGCAGTGGGTTGATGCGCCACCGATCTGGGGTGTGGGAGGCTCTGGGTTCGAATCCCGGGTAAGGTATGGGTGTTTGTTTAAGTTCGGTTATAAGTTGGTCTGTAAGTCGTCCCCTGCTAAGCTTTCGAGCATAACACCGGGGGTCGTTAAAAAGACCTTTACAAAACAAAAATTCTCTGTGTTTTGGAAAATGGCAGAAAAATTATAGAAGTATAGTTGCAACACATATATGGTTAAGAATACCAACCATATCAGCAAACTACGGCCTCTGTTCCTTTACATACGGTACAGTAATTGCTAGAAACTGCAATCCTGTGTTTAATTTTTCCTTGCAATTTTTATTGGTACCGTGGAGTATAATATGATACTACAAACTTCTTACTTGACTTACAAGTTTTAAAATAGTATTTGATAATGTGCCATTCTGTATAATTTATACAAAATGCTTGTAGAATTCCGGAAATTACCTAGTCCTTATATTTGAAATCCCAGAGACTTTTACTATGGAGACTATGTAGGTCATGTGTAAGAAAATGTCTGTTTTACCCGTCTGTGCACTTACCTTGCTGCCTTTCTCGGCATTGAGAGAACTGATGTTTCCTTTATTCTTACTCTTTGTTGTTTTGTGCATTCATGTACGTAATTTCCTGGTGTATTTTAACTCACGCTACTACATTAATAATCTCGCTTCCACATCAAATCTGTAGAGCGCCATTCTTCCACCGGAAATTGGCGGCAGTTAATATTTTACTACTCGTAAATTTATCCGGATTTTAATAACTGCATATGAAATATCATATATTACAGTATTATTTCCGTTTATACGCAAGTAGTTTTCCTGTACATTAAATTTCAGTGAAGTAAATTTTTGTTTTCTTGAAATAAAAGCAAACGTCTTCAGGAACGATAAATTGACGCAATGTTATGGCTGCCATAGTAGCTTTCCCTCTTTCCGTAACCGCGTATTATCCTACAGTCGTGGAAAAAAACAAGCTTCTCCGAACAAACTTTATTGGAAAAGTGATAAACCTAGCAACAGTAGGAACCTGGCTTCTTAAAATTACTACAAACTGTAAAACATCGGAAACTGGTTAGGAAATAATCAAAGACTGCATTATTTAATATGAAGGCAAGACAAAGTTATTTGCAGGAATACAGGACGTGTGCATTAATAACAATGTACAATAAAAGCCATAAGTTCGCAAAGGAATTGTTTTAGTGTTTTTATCGTACTTTCATCGGAAATGTAAACTTATACGATCGTCATACTATAGGTCTGTATGTTTGAATGGCTCCTTCCTCCAAATAAGTTTTTAACCACGTAATAGATTGTAATAAGAATTTAGTATAAATATAATGCAAATAATGGTCGTCACGATGCAAATTTTCATAAGAACCTATTCTGTATTTATTAAACAGCGATTGTGATTGATTTTTTTTTCAGTTACTGGAAGTGATATCGATTGTGAATGAAAGCTATACCAATCAAAAGTTGACATATCAATCAACACGTTTATACTAGTGAGATGCGCGGTAATTATTCACGTGTTTTTGTATTAGTTATCGGAATCCCACGTGGCAATTATGCGCGCGTACTGGATACTCTGTTGTAATCACTATTTTACATTTATGATCACATACATATTATATAATTATCATTTGACTTTAATGCGAAGTTAATACATGACTTTTTCCATTGCTCTGATAAAAAAAAACTAGAGACGAAAAACTAAAACATCGTGCATTTCTGCGAGAATGTATGGTGTTATTGTATTCATATATCAGTAAAAACCACACTTTCAGAACAATCGCATGGTGATCCTGAATACAGTTATGTCTTAAAAAGCCAATGAGTTTCGGTTGGAATCCTATTTGCTGTAAAGTAAACTTTATTTTGTTGATATATTTTGAATAATAACAGTAATGAACAAAGTTCCATTGCACAGCATTGTAAACTGATGAGTAAAACATGTCATTCATCTATTTTTCCTGGACAGAGAATAATGCGAATTTGTGAGCTGGTTTCTGTTTGAGCGTACACATGTGTGTGCATGAAAAAGGGTATGCAACTCGGTGTGCGTAGAGTTAGGCATGTTTAGCTGTGCATATGATTGTGCATGGAAGGGGGGAGAGGTGAGTCTAGTTATGTGTGTGGGTTTTTATAGTGCTGCACATCAGTTTTTTATGCACATTTGCATGTACTGACACTTAACTGGCCTCGCTGATATCTGCCATATGTGATATGCGTAATAAGCCATCTGTAAATGAATTGGTCGTTATAACGGATAAAGTTATTTATTAATGCTTATTAGCTGCAAACACGAAGCTTAGGTATATTTTATTACTATAAGTATATAATTAATATGTGATTTGTAACAGATAATCTTTGACCTTCTCATACGAGCTTCAATCCAGAAAACATCTATATATTTTCCTTTTTTAAAATATTTTTTCGTATGGATATTGTACGATCCTGTGTATAATAAAAATTATTTCCTTAAATATACAAATTTAAAAAAAAATATATAGTTTTACACAAAATGGTTAATTTAGGTGAAGAAACACTTTTATAAGCCAAGGGCATTAGCTGTAACGTAAAACTTAATTGCAATTTGAACATAGTTAAGTTACTTTAATTACGAAGGCGTCGCATCGATCATTTAGCGCCTACTTAAGAAAATACCCGTGTAATTTGCCGCAATTTTGAGTTCGTTTCGCCGCGTAGTATAACTTTTGACTAGGAGAAGCTACGACGCTCTTTTAGGTTTAAATCGACAGCTCTCGTCAAGATAAATCTATTGCGTGCATAAGAACATTTGTGTGGCGTGGTTATGGGTAAATTGTATGAGTTTAATGTAAATAATTAAGAAAACTCAACACGATTTCGCCCTATGCTCTTCAAAAAGTCAAGTCGAAATACAGAAACCGTACACGGTTGGAAAGAGCATCTCAAAAAGCAATCCAGTCATACCCAATAGCCCCATATGTCCAAGTGAAGCGGTGCCGGGAACGTAAAATAAACATCAAGGCGTCCGAGCGCGTCAACGTAGACGTATTTACGCAAAACAAACGGCCGTGTTCCCAACGCAGCCAAACCCGAATTGTTATGTTTAGGCGAGGTTTTGTTGGCAGCAATGTTAAACTACTTGACGCGTCATTTTTTTTTTTTAACGATTAATTACCAATTTGAAATTCTAATCTGAAATTAAAAGAATATCCTTGTCAATGGACACACTGACTTACATGATTTCAATAAAGTTGACAGCGGTGTAGAAATATATGTTTTAACGTTTTAAAATTGTAAGCTTTAAAATGGTGGGCACAGACTGGATTTACTTCATTTAGTTAGTTTGCTTCATTCACGTTATAGTAAGAGCGAGCAAATTGGTAACATTCGTACGTATCTAATATTGTAATTTAAATAGTACAATTGATCGATGCATGAATAATATAATCGGTTCCATGGCTGTGTTGATTTTTCATATGATTGAAGGCTACGAAACGGAAAGAAAAATAAATACAATTGGGAGTTTCAATAGTGCACAATCAACCGCGATAAAGGCTGTTCACGATAAAATGAGCACTTTTGAAATCAACCGCAGAGGAAACTCACTGCTCCTACCTGCATGTACTTTAACGAGCGCGCCGAGTGACATTCGCCCAGTAAAGTTGGTAATGATGGATGTGAAGTAGTTCCGTATATTAACGTCGAACAAAACTTGTAAGATTACCATTTGTGATATCTTAAATTATTTATTTGGGTTTTTTTTTTTTTTTTTTTTTCGCCGAAGTGTAAAAATGAGCAGATTTTTTTAAATATTTATTTTTCTAATAATTTTTTCACAATTTCACTTGACCGACGCATGGATAAAGTGGTGTGGTCCGTGGCAATGTTAATTTATCATAAGGCGGAATAATACACATCGTGCATTCATGTAGATCTTAAGCAGGGCTTTCAGAAGTGCTCATTTAATCATGAAAAGCGTTACACTCTAATAAATTGTGTACTTGCCACATCAGTGTGTACGTAGTGTGACAAGGCGTAGTGGTAAAATGTTTTCCTGTACATCGATGGTAACGTTCCTACAATTGCTCAGGAAAGGGTCAAATGCGTAGGGAAGTTGCCAACTTAGTATGGTAGCGATGGTAACCATTCTATTATTTTAGCCTGACGCTCAGTACTATTTTCATACACTGTATACGTTAAAAAATTCCATTGCACTTTAGGAAGTTTACCAGAACGTTTTTCACAGTGTAGGTAAATATTTGTGGCTACTGAAATTATTTATTTTGCTTTATGATTTTTAATGCATTCAATTGTAGGAATTAGCAAATTTATAACATGTTTACATCAATGTAATTTTTCTTTTTCACTTCGCTGACACATGAATAAAGTGGTCAGGCCCATGACAATGTTAATAATAGATATTTTTGAAGAATATACAGTGTACATATAGGCTATTCACGGTAAAATGAGCACTTTTGAAAACCCTGCTAAAGATCTACTTGTGTATTCTTCCGCCTTATGTAAGATTAACATTGTCATGGGCCTCGTGACTTCATTCATGCGTCGGGCAAGTGTAACTGTGAAATTATTAGCAAAGTAAACATGTAACAAATCTTCTAATTGTCACACTTCGATGCATTAAAATGGACAGGAAACGAAAGAAATTATTTAAGTTATCACAAATGGTTACCTAACACTTTTTGTTCGACTTAATATACGGAACTACTTCCCATCCATCGTTACCAACTTTACTGGGCGCGTGTCACATAGAGGGGCCGCCATAATATATGTAGGTTAGAGCAGTGACGTTTTCTAATGTTGATTTCAAAAGTGCTCACTTTATCGCGAACAGCCTTGACAAGTAAAATTTCAGTAGGGGTTTCATAAGTGCTAAGTTTACCGTGAACAGCCTTCAGATAATTATTGTGTTAGTTGTTGTTCGTCGTCTGCGAGATGTGTGTGTGTGCGTATCATCCTTACAGTGATTCATTCACCTCCCCATACTTTATCCCCTCTTTGTCCTTTTCCTTACGTCGGGACCGGTAAGGGAAGGCAGGCTGTTATATCCGAGGTAACATAAATGCCTCAGCGAGGGGTTTCGAAGTTGCAGTCCTCTATTGCGGAACATGGTCTTCGGGCTCGCGTGTTGCTGTAACAACTCCTCTCTACCACCGACGTTTCTTTATTTTCTTTACTTCCACGGTAGTCACTTCAAACCACCAAAAGATTAGGAAATACTACTCGTTGCAACGTAGTGTGTGTTCGCGGGGTCTCAAAACTTTTATAATAAAACCTTTAAAAAACTATCCCATGTATGACGTGTTTAATTGTTTCATAAATATGTCATGTATCACAAGCGTTTAATAACTCTGTCAACATAAAAGTATTCTTTATTTTTTGTGAAATTGAAATTTAACTTATGTTTTATTTATAGGTTATAATATTTCATTTATAATCCATACTAATAAATACAAAGGGAAAATAGATGTGTTGTTAATGCCTAGTATACGCTGTTCGCGGTAAAGTGAGCACTTTTTAAGGCCCCCCCCAACAGCCATTAACCACTACTAATTATATCTTATTGCAGCCTCGGGCATTGCATTTTGATGGTGGTGAAATGTATACACTGTGTTTATTGGTCACATTGGAATGTATATATCATAAAGCAGCTTGCAGGTGGAAATTGGATGCAAGGAAAAATTTAGAAGGGCCTTGAAAAGTGCTCACTTTACCGTAAACAGCCTATAAGAAATAGATCTCGTGCAAAATATGAAATGAGTGTGCTCGAATGCGTAGTGCTTCCGAAAAGTTGGAGGTAAACATAAATTGACTATAAATGATTTTCTTTTATATATTTCGTAGATCCACAAGAAGACTACCCTAACTTAAACAAAGTAAGTAAACGAATTTAATGTTGTTGTATTGCAATAAAAAGTAACGGGAAAAATGTTTTATTGGTGCTAATTATTACGCGAACCATAAATTAGTTACGTGTTACTGTCCCATAACATCAAGTTAGTTTTCTCTCCAATTGTGTTCCCTGAGTTAGTGTTCGTCTTATTCTGGGGGCACAGTTTGATATTTATAGGGGTTAAATTTTACTAGCTAAATAATTATAGCGCAGAAAAGGAGTGATAGTTAAACATGTGACATTAGAAGTGTAATTTGGACTTTGATAAATATTTAGAAATGAATAAAGTATGAGCAAACTTATATGAAGTATGTATGTACTTAAAAATCGCAACATTAGTCATTGATGAAGTTAGTAATTATTTGTTTCCGTGGTAATTAGAAACCCGCAAGAAAACAGATGCCTGTTTGAAGTTTCTCAAATTATTGATCTCTTTAATCGCCCCCTCTCGTGCTTATTTCTAATTTTGTTTGTGAAATGGTCACTTTCGTGGAGAATATCAAGTAATAATTAAAAATTTAACTTAGAAATGAATAATTTAAGTTTCTATTGAATTTTAATGTGCCTTGAAGGTAAAAATATAGCCAGGTTGAAGTTTATTCTCCCTCAAAGCAAAGAACGTTTCAGTTTCACGTCGAAGCTCTGGGTGGCCAAAGAGCGAAAGTGAAATATAGCAATATCGAGGAGTGTGTGTGTGTGTGTGTGTGTGTGTGTGTGAGCGCGCCTTTTCTTGTTTCGTTTTCGGAGTGCGGTAATGTTCATGAATAATGAATGGTGGGGCGTGTCTCTCCGGCGCTGAATAAAAGACCCCCCTCGAGACAAAAATACAGCCGCGCCAGGATAGTGAGAAAGAGGGAAGGAGTACAGAAAGAGAGGTTTTACTCGCGCGAACTGTTGACCTGTAAACGGGCTGTACAGGGCGTAATCTTCTTGCGGCGCGGGATTTTGGAAGCCTCCCCGTGTGCCGTTCCGGTGAAAACGCTGCGAGCTCTTTGCGCTATTACCTCTCGCTCTTTCATCCCCTTCCGCCTGCCCCCCCCCCCCCCCCGGACTCCTGGCGCAAAACGTAGAGGGCTCGACACGAAAGACGGCAGTTGCTTTCGCGCTATTTGCTGCGAGAAACCACACTTTCTCCCCCCCCCCTCCCTTTTTACCTTCCAGCAACGCCCTGGTTTGACATTTACAAATTAAGTCCCGTGAGAAATCAGACGCTTTTAGTCACGTGCGACGCCCTCGCAGCGGGTTTGCCCCGTCATGGCGGCGCCCTCGCGTCCGAACGACACGTGGCAGGCCAGCTCTACTTGCGAGCTGAATAACTTATTACTTCACCTCCAGGTTCTTCTCCAGGGGAAATTACACCTCGGGAAGGATTTTTTTTTACTAAGTTTCTATGCGTCGGGTTTGTATCGATTTGTCATTAGCGGTAGCCGAACTGGCGACTCAACCTTTCTGATGGCAGCAGCATTAAGTTTTCGGTCGCCCGTGTGACATCAGGTTGTTCTCTGCAATCATTTCTGGCCAGTTTTTTTTTTTTTAATTATTCCCCAAACTTAGTAGGCACTTGTTTACTTTTTTACAGGATGATTCCTAACGGCAGGTATAGACTGTTCACGGTAAACTAAGCACTTTCGAAAGCCGTGCTTAAGATCTCCTCCAATGCACAATTTATTGTGTAGTCTTACACCATATGTAAAAATTAACACTACCGTGGGCCTCATCATTCTATTCATTCGTCGGCCACGTGAAAAGTGGAATTATTATAAATCTGCTAATTTTTACACTTCTATGCATAAAAAAACAGAAAGTGAAAGAAATAATTTGTTATCACAAATGTTTACGTAACACTTATAATTCGACGTTATTACTTGGAGCTACCCCCCCCCCCCCCCAAAATTGCTTCCAAATTAACTGGGCGCACTTCACTCAATGTGCCCGTTAAAAAATTTATGCAGGTAGGAGCAGTGACAATTTCCTAAAGTGCTCTCTTTATCGTGAACTCTCTTTACAGTTGCAAGATGTTTCGTTAAGTAAAATGGGGCAGAAAACATGACACGCCCTACGTATTAAGAAAAAAAGCACACACTTGAAAACTGAAAATTAAAAGTATTTATTTACAAATTCTCAGAAACTTCGTGAGATAAAATAACAAGTAGGTGAATAGTCTTAACGAAACTTAATATATGCAGTTAGGAAATTAGAGGATGCCATGTTATAAGCAAACTTTGGTGTTTATCGATTTTCGTGACGCAGTAATGATGTTGCGCGTTAACGGAACACACGACATTGCTTGGTGTAACATTCTCTAGGCAAACAGTTCTCGATAAAACACGCAACGTTTGAAAGGGTGTCGTAGGTATAGTCCATTCACGCTTTCTTCGGTCTTTTGGAACCGAACCTTTGAAAAATCACCCTACGCGTAACATGTCAACCTGTTGTGTTCAATCACTTGGCTTCCACAATTATATAACTCTGTGACTAACGTTAAAGTACTGTTGTCTTGAATAGATTAATAATCTACTTAGTATCTTGTATAACTTGTAATATTCATTTAGTATTAAAGACGTATTAACAACAGCGAGAGCAGCGACGTGTTGGCAACGGCCGGTAAGAAATAGTTCAGTTACAATTTTTTTTAACCTCGTTTTTATGTATACTATTTGTAAATAAAACGTTGCCAATTGATATATTTGTATTGTTAGGTAGCACTGACGGAAACACATTTCTTGATGCAGTTAAAAATGTCGGCGCAAATTACCGTGCATAGGCTCTAGTGACACGGTTTTTTTTTGTTTTCTGTCCAAGGTTCAATAAGCGAAGCAGTGTGTTTCGCTCTCCCCCTCGTTTTCTCTTCTCTCTCTCTCTCTTTTCTCTCTCTCTCTCTCTCTCTCTCTCTCTCTCTCTCTCTCTCATCTCTCTCCTCATCTCTCTCTCTCTCTTCTCCTCATCTCTCTCCTCATCTCTCTCCTCATCTCTCTCTCTCTCACTCTCTCATCTCTTCTCTCTCGCACTCTTCTCATCTCTCTCTCTCGCACTCTTCTCATCTCTCTCTCTCTCTGACACTCTTTCATCTCTCTCTCTCCTCCGTGAAGTTCGTACCGCCTGTGTAGCAGGAAAGGTATACATTTTGTTATTTCTAATTTCAGCACATTCCATACTAATTACAAAAAAACAATAATAATGTTTGAAATTGTAATTTATAACTGAAACAAGAGTTTATTGTTTAAATATCTATTATATGTTATTTAGATTCGATGGCGCGACGCTTACAAACCCAGCAGGTTGGCAGACGTGGTGTGGAAAGGAGAATTTAGAATTTGATCCACTTTCCCTTAGCCACTCGCTTGTCCCAATGTGGCGGGCGATTATACCCAGTGCCTTACGACTGGCAGTGATGTGGCGACACGTCAATGACACGGCGTGTTTCTGAACGAAGCATCAAGTTCGTATTCGTGTTTTTTAAAGTTCCTAGGCAAGTTACAATGTTGTGATAAATATTTGTTTCCACGGCAGTAATAAATATACTGTTATGTGTGTTTCGTTAAACACTGCGTGTGAAATTGCGTGATGGTCGTTTGGATGGCCCTGTGTGTGTGCGTGATTTCAAATATTTGATGTGCACTATTTAGACATTTTGACTGTGAACTGTTGTTATGACGAAGTTAATTATTTACAGCCACGCCTGTTTATTAATTACAACGTTGTACCTTTTACCTAGGTGTTTGAAACATCATTGTGTAACGAGCTTACGTTTCTGTGATTTGAATGTCTGCCACAATCCCTACAAAATACTAAGCCCAACTAGATAAATCTAAATAAATAGTAAAATAAACTTAAAAACCAATAAGTACCAATGCATGTAAATATTAGCAGAATAAACTTTACGGTAGGCCTATATTTTAAGTTTGTCGATGCTACAAACAATAAATACGCGACACGATTTGCGTGCTTGAATTTACTGTGTCCCTTCGTTTTAATTTTTATTCCAAATAAGGCCGTCCTTTTAACGAAATAACCCAACACATATTAATAACAACAGGTTAAATACTACTGTTGTTTCCGCCACAGTTGTAACAAACACCGTCGTGGCAAAATATTTTGTGTATTATGTGTAACGTGCTATATCGTGTGTAACAAATAGTTATAAAGCCGACCTAAATATTATGTGCCTAAACTGTGAAAATTCGTAGGAAATATGACAGCATTCTATGAACAGCTGTAAAGAGCAACCAACGCATTTGACAGTTATAGAAGTAGAAGTCACATGGCCGTGCTTATGTTTACGTGTAGCGGAATGATACGTAATTAGTAACCAAAAGTAGATATTTAGCAGAGCTTCAAAAAGGCCGAAGTTATCGTGAATCAACTATACGTTGCTTATTGGCTGTTTTCCGCGTCAGTGAGAGGCCATTATTGTTCCTTGTTTACGATTGACTCGAGTTTTCCAGAACTTGTGAAGTATGCCATGTACCAGATGGGGGAGTACAAACACACGAGTGTTCGAGTCTATGCTTGGCTTCAAATAAAACAGCGAATCATTCAGTTTTTTTTTTTATGAATGTGCCATCGATCTCATGGTTGTTTACATGCTGTTTTCTACGTTTAATTACCTCCCAGAAAGTGCCTTCATTTGTTGTAAAAGACGCCAGACGTATCTGCGGGGAGCTTTTTTATTGATCCCCTTTCTCCTTCGTCTCTCGCGAACCCCTTAGAATGTGGCTCTTCTTGGGCTTTTAATTATATAAGCCTTTCACGATTTTCTACATTCTATTCCGTTCTTTATTGTGCTGCCTTGTTTGCTTCACGTTTTAACCGTGAGATCAAAAACGTTCGTTTTAATCTTAGTAATTCAATTCGCCTGGTCTTTATCTTTTACGCTTTTAGAGATTTGAGTCGCGCGCTGATATGGAAATTCGCTATTAAGAGACTTCTTTAAGAATTATTTCCGTGCATGTAAGTTTGCAGTACGTTTTCCTGAAATAGCATGCTGGCATTTATTTTTATTATTTCCTCACAAATTTTCCACCCAGATACGGATAATAATTAATTTCGCTGCTTCCACGAATGATTATGTTGATTTTTATTTATAATGTCCGTTTTATTGCTACATACCATGACTTTATTTTTATTGCCTATATTTTCATGTGATACTCGCTGGAAGTACCATTTAAGTTTTACGTTTTAACTTACCTAAATATACCTGACTTTCTTCTGCTAGGGCTGTATCATTATCTCTTCGTGAATAGTATCTTGTACATATAATTCCTCCCTTAGTTCCAAAATAGCGTATTCAAAATACAGAGTGGAGAGAGAGAGAGTGAGTGAGTAAGATGGTTTTGGTGGAGATAACGAATATCTTTACCTCGCTCCTTTCTTAATTATAACACCTCTTACTCTTCGAGTAATATCTACTATTCTGCTCTTGGTAACGTACAGTGAATGGATACTCCTTTCTATTCAGTTTCTACCATTTTATTTTAGTATTTGTACATTTCATTCCACTAGAGATTATAAAAAGTTTTATTAAACACAGGAAACGTAATTTATATAACATCTTTATTTTCAAGGAAATAATAAATTGAAATATCTTGATGGACTTTCTTGGCTTTATTTATTCGTTTATAATTTTTGATTATCTTGTGTTAGAATTTTTATGTTAATTAGCGTCTTAACATTCGTAAACACTGCTTTCAAATGCTTACAGTATTAAACTTCTTTTACTACATGCAAGACTGACATTTGCAGGTATAAAACAAAACAAAATATTAACAATTTCACAGAGAACGAATTCTCTTAGTACAGAAATACTATTTTTATAACTTGAAATAATTTATGTTAAGAATTTCTGTATTTAGTTTAGATATTAAATTTTTTTTTTATGGCAATGCAGTATGGTACGATAATTTTGATTTATGTTTTACGTCTACCATTTTTTGTATTGTCTCATTTCTGATTTGTATGGAATATTAATGCTGGTGTTCCTGTTCTTTGTGTTTTATGCATTGATCTTTACAATTAAACTTGAGATATATGTTCTTTTTTCATATACAGGCAGTTTCAAGGTAACGAAAGATTAATCACCAACAAATAAGAAAAACATATTTCATTATTTCTTTATAAAAACGAAATTACATTAACAAAGCATTGTGTTTTTTTAATGCCTTTACCATTTCTTTTTCTTACGTTTTTGCATCGCTCACCTGACATGTATTCTGCAAGAAACTCTAGGCCTGTAGGGAGGTTTTTCTTTTTCTCTCTCTTTCTCTCCCCCCCTCCCCTTCTCTTCTCTCCCTCTCTCTCTCTCTCTTCCTTCCTTTGCTGGGGATACAGAACCATGAAGATATATGATATGGTATAGTTTCTAGCTAGACAATTTCCTATTGTACATTTGTTTCGGCGTTTAGTTTCAGGTAGTAAATATTACACTTTAATTACATTTTTGAGTTATTTTTGTTATCGAAACCATATATTTATTCTTTCCAAGTCATGCTAACTATAGCAAAAAAATTGAAATATATCGCGAAATAGGTGATATTTTCACATTTCTGTATAAAATTTTCTCTACGCACCTTAGCATTATTTTGGTAATCTACTCTTTATTCAACTACATCTACGTAGAGGGTTACCAGATAGGCTATTGTGAATAAAATATTACCATATTATGGAATGCAGACCTCTGGAATTATAACACTGTGTTAAAATTAATTAACAAACTAAACTCAACCCATTTAGACTCACTGTACATACATAACGTACACAGTTTTTTCAACCATTCTTCTGCCTTGCACGATTAAAATCATGTATGTATGAAACTTTTGGTTGTTTCTGTAGTAGTTTTTAACAAGTTGTGCAAATACTGTAGACTGTATTTGTGTATTTTTTGTTGCAGCGATGTAATGGAAGCGGGTTATGTAACCATACAGCGATTATTTTAATCTGCACACTTCGCATTCCTCTAGCAAGCATCCAAATGTATATCGTTTGGCCACAAGTTGTTGGGATGTACTCAATGATATATTAAAATGTAAACATGTAGGGAGGTAGCTGGAGAATGACATATAATATGTCCAGTCGTGAAGACGACAGATCTCCACTGCAGTGAAAAATAAGATAGGAATGCGGTGCTCGTATACGTAAACTGCGCGCGCATCATCATAAAGCTTGCCTACAGACAAAGCACGGGGAGGTGTTTCCGGGTTAAAAGGTTCCAGACTCCAGATGATTTATGACGGAGGTTGGTCCCTAGCCGAGGTGGCAATATGGAGCCGTAAACCGTTTATGGACCTTTCTTTCTTCAGGAGTAGGCAGCTGACCCAACGTCGTCCAGTTTAATGCTAACAGTCGCGGCAACCCGGCGCCTGGAAGCTCCTGTTAGCAAAACCGGCGTCTCCGGTAAGCTATCAATTCTCCAAGCATTTCTCTTAAAATAGCGTCCGTAGAATACTTTCATTAATTCATCTCTCAACGCCGCTTTTTGCTAGTGACTCAAGCAATGCGACTCAGGCTCGCCATCGCACGACCCAACCCACTCAGTTCTGTGTACAGGTTACATAATTTCCTTGGAAGTGTCAGGGAAACTTCGGTTACGAGATATGCACCCTGCTGTAGAATCTAATTTATTTAAATCCGTGCAAACAAGCATTCAGAAATTGCTTGTTGCCCTCTGGAAAAATATTTGTTTCAGAGTACCCAGAAAGCTGTCTTCGTAACGCCCAGACCTCGGGCATCAGTTTGCCATCGCACGAGACGGCAGACCAGAGAAACAACACGAGCCTACAACAATCCCTACCTTTTATTATTTTCCTCAGAAAGAAGATCTTAAAAGTTATCTTAAGTCTCCACTGCTTGTGGTGATCAAAATTCTCATAACGTATCTGCAGTTCCTTGTGAGAGAAGAAACCTGCACCCAGGCCTTACCTGGGAATCGAACTCAGAACCTCCCATGCCACAGACAGGCGGCGCACCGACTGCGCCACAAGAGGGCGGCTTACAGGAGATTATTGCTTTGATTACGTGATTTATACGTTTTATGTAGATTTTTATTCGTCGCATATATTTTAATGTCCCACAAACAAAAATGGGATTTTCGGCACGTTCGTGTTTATAGATGAAAATCAGAAATATATCCTCTCTGGTAATTTGTTTGGCACTCTATTGCTATTTGCCTCGGACTGTTACAGGCAATTTCTCGTGTAGTGATCTTATTTATTTTCTGAATTACTGATTGGTACTGATTGGTCGAGATGTTTTTGTCATATCTTATTAATTACATTGAGCTGGTATCATTCTGTAGCCGTTTTTCATAACATATGTTCTGTGCTATTTAGGCCTATCTTCTGTAAAACAAATGCAGTGTGGTGCTTGAATAAAATTTGCAAAGAGAACACTAATGAGTGTACATTTTATGAACGCAGTCTGTGGTATATGGGTGTGAACAATAACAGAAATTTGGTTTTTTATTACAGAGATAAATTTTTTTTAACGCTCGCTTGCCGGAATGAAAACGCAATCAAAATATTTCGCACGTGCTTGGATGTTCTGGTCTGCTAACATGTTTACAGGGCGATTTTATCCCACTTATTTATTCATGTGCTGCGACACGCCAGTAAATGTGGTTTTCACAGCATCACAGCAGAATAATAAATTGTTGCAGTTTGTGACGGTAAACCCTAACCCTATATGCATATTTTAATCACCACACAGGCAGCATGTAGTCTGGCGATCAACACCTTCTTGCCGACGAGGGGTCTTGTGTTTAAATCCTTAGTCGGACGCCCGTATGTTGCCTCGCTGATAGGAAAGTTGGCAGTTGTATCATTCTGCGTATGGTTGATTTTTTATGTACGCTGTTCACGGTAAAGTTAACACTTTTGAGGCCCTGGCTACTTTTTACTTTCAGCCATATTATATCCTCTAACCACCTTCTTAAAAAAAAATATTGCCATGTAAGTAATAAACGCAGTGTGTATATTCCACTACATTACACTCGGAAGTTAACATCTAAAGCTACAACAAAACATATTTATTGACAATTATTCCAAGTTAGAGGGCTTTCAAAAGTGCTCACTTTAGCGTGAATAGCTTATAGTAACTGGTACTCCTTCCTCGTCTCGGTGGCGTAACTCTTCTCCCACAACAGTACAACATTGGCAATTATTGTTTAATAACTGGCGGCGACACGAGTTTCGTATTTAAGTCTATTAACTTCAGTGTACTCCTGTAGATATTCGTTAAATGCACCAAGCGAGAAATTAAGTCAATGATTTGTTTGAATCGACTAATTGTTTGTGCATATGCCATTAATAAAACAGCTGGAAATGGATTAAAAAATATTTTGTTTTACGAAAAGTATTACTGTCCCAAGAAAAATGCTGAATCAGTTATTTTTTTTACGTTCAAAGTAATGTAGACTGCACTTCGAATTAATGCTAACTAACAACAGCCATACACCTACGTGTATGTTCTGGGTTCAGCTAAGACGGAAGTCCGTGTGTGCAGGTATTTGATAACTAGAAGTCTAAGCCAACAACTTATTATTGCTATTTGCAACGACTTCCAGGTTTTGCCGATTAACGAGTTAGTTTACTCGCTTCTTCTTCACACTTTTTGAATCAAACCTTTGAAAAGTCATCGCATGTATGACGTGTGTGGTTGTTTCCTGTGTGATGTATCACAAGCGTTTTATATTCGTGTTAACATAAAAATACCTTATTTATACATTGTTTCCTAAATATGTCATGTATTCACAAGCGCTTTGTTCCTGTACTAACATAAAAATACCTAATTTTTCATTAAATTAAACTTTTGCATGTATTTTTTATAAATTACAATATCTCATTTATAATTCATATGAATAGAAGCAGACAGAAAATAGGTGTGTTGGTAATGTCTAGTTAAAAAAAATCTTACAGTTGACTTGCGACATAATTATAAAATAGTTGTCCAGAAAGTATATAAAAATGTAAAATCCAAAATAATATAAACTAAAATTAGTTCTTTTCCATTTTGGTTTTTAATGTGAAGTCAAATATTTCAAACTCTGACTCCTGACTATATCTGTGGCCTCCGGATGTTTCTGTCTAAACCGGTTGCCTCCTTTGAAGCGAAGTTACTGTATAACTTATATTTTCAGTTTCTCCACCAATAAATAACTCTGAACATAGGGTAGAACTCAAGACATAGTTTCTTATTAACATTTCAATATTAAATCAGTATTCCAATATATTATGTGTTAGTCAAGATATGCACCTACCAATAGAAAAGTTATTGGTTCAAATGTCTCCATTATCAATGTTGTGAGGCATATTTTAAAAGTAAAATTCATTTGAATTAGTAATCAGTGCACTTTACAAATTGTTTATGTGTATCAGGCAGAAGATTTTACAATTTTGTTACAATAAAGTTGGTGTTACAATTTTATTTTTACTTATTATTTCCCTCAATAAAGAAAAATTCACAACCTTGGCCAGATCACTCAGCTTGAAATACAAAACCGCGGCCCTACGGATGATGGCTTTCTTTTTAGTACGAAAAAGTGATCCTGTAGCTAGACTAGTACTTATAGGTAGTTCACGGTAAAGTGAGTACTTTTTAAGGCCCTTTCAAAATACATTAACCCTTAATAAATATAATTTATTGCAACCTCAGACGTTAACATTTTAGAGTAGTGAAATTTATACACTGTTTTTATTAGTCATGCTGCAATGTTTATATTAAAAAGTGGCGGAAAGCTAGAAATTAATTTAAAGGAAAATTTTGCCAGGGCCTTAGAAATTGCCCACTTTACCGTGTATAGCCTATAAGCGATTTTTTTGTAAACATTAAACCACTGTTTCCTTCGCTGGGTAAGATTGCATTCTACATTTCAGGAAAATTAATGCGAAGTTCCTTATTTTGATTATAATCGCAGTATTAATGAGATAAAAATGCATAATATTTTTAACACGATTACACAAGTAATACAGAGCAGTGGGGTCGGATTATAGAATTGCCAGACATTCTGGAGACAATGTGTTTTCAACCCACATAGAACTAGTAAAGGTCGTACACGTGCATAACAAATAAATTTGTTGCTTGGATAAATAAAATTCACAAACTAATACATATTCTGAAGAGCCAAAAATATCATACAGACGTGAATTAATACTCATTTGAACGTGCCATAGAAATAATAGTTTTTATCTGCAAACACATTTACATAGAAATCGCTACAAGTTTCATTACAATTAAAAAATGTAAAAAAGTCATTGTTTCATCTTTCCATTTGATCATACTTTGATTTAATTTTTTTTTTTTTTCCTTTTCGTAATGCCAACAAAAATTATTTAATCGAATTATTTTCGTACTTTGAATATAATATAATTTTCTTCAAAGGATGCTACGACAATTACCAAATTTGTTACGTTATTCATTGAGTAAAGATATACCTAGAGTGGACTTCCCCAGGTTAAATATTCTGACCACTCCAGCTGTAGTTCTAAGTATGAACACGTCGCGCTAGTTCATTTCCGTGGCGTGTGCGTGGGGAATGTCGGCGGCGTTGCCACATAGACATCTACCCTCTCTCTCACTCATACTCCATCTGTCACCCCCCCCCCCTCCCCCTGTCCTTATGCCACAACAGTAGAGTGTTCTGATTGTCTGTTATACCCATACGCTGGGACAGACAAGATTGCGGACACCCAAGTTCCCTTCTCACGCCATATATATATATATATATATATATCCGTTTACAAAAAGATTACAAGTTCTGTAAAACATATGAATGAACAGAATTAAACACAATGCACGCATAAGTAACGGGAGACGTTGCATATTACTCATACAGCCATAATAAAAGAATAAACACCACTACATAAAATACGCGAGAACTGTGGATCTATATTCTATATTATATCTTATCAGAGGTGTGCAATGTAAGTGGTTTGTGTAGCTCAGTGAGTTAGTGCGTAGGTCTGCGCCACGTAATTGTAGGTTTTAGAGTTTAAATCTCCGACGGGTATCGTGGTTTTTTGTGCGACACATTATGGCTGTTTCTAACTTAGTTTATTTTTAGAAAATGTTTATTTCCAGAATGTATTTATCTAAAAGTAATAATACGCAAGTACGAGCACAGTACAGTCAACGAACAGTGGTTGTTTGCTAATCACATACATAGTTTTCTAGATTAGATAGTTTGATCTGTATAAAGTGATGTTAAAAGGCACACATGGAAGCCTTAAGTTTAATATTGTAACAGTTCTGTCTTCTTTTGGCCGTATAACCGTAAAAGCGTGTTTAATTACTGAGAACACAAGATTGATTATTATGCTCATTAAAGATACACATTTAAAACAGGGGCGTGGTCGTAATGGGGGGTGATATATTGGGACATACCCCCTCCCCCGTAATCGAAATAAAAAAAAATTTGAAAACAAAATGACAAGTGCTATTATATGTTAATTCAAGGAATATGTGATCTGCCTTGAACATGAGGAATGTTTATAACATTGTGTGGTTCCATATCTGTACATGAAGCCATTGATTATAATAATACAGGTTTTGTATTTTGTTCAAAAATATACATAAGAAATCTCTCTCCTCCCCCCTACCCGCCTAGAGTGCATTCCTAGCTACGCCCTTGTTTAAATTATATGCCAATGTTTAAAATAGTGGTAAAATAGTCCGTCGTACATACATGTGAGTACAGTACCTGGTTTTCCATACATAAGCAGTGCCGTTACTCATATCATTTTCCATACATTAATAGTACTCGTACGTTAAAATCTAAACCAATCGTAGTACCTTTTGGATGCACCACAAAGCACCTGCATATAAAATTTGGTTACAATTGTACCCCTGTCCCCTATGAGTTGTTTTGCCTGCCATTTACAAGTTTCTATTAGCACTTTAGATAATGTGTGGATATGAACGGATGCGTTCTTTCTTCCGTTCTGCTATAGAAACTTGTATGCCTTCTGTTGTGCCCATGAGTATAACAGAAAGTAGCAGGAATTGGGCATCATGTAAGTACGGCTTAAATGACTCACGCATCTCGCAGAATTTAGGCACCAGAAACTTCTTAAATCCCTTTTAAATAGCGGAAGTAAAACTGTTTTGAAACTATGATACACTACATACATCTAGTACTATACTAATATGTTACAATTAACATTGTTCAGTGGTAGGGGAATGCTAGTAAAAAGGAGACAATTCCCACAATAAACGAACAGAATCTACACTTGCTGTATGAATTAACACTCCTTGTTAAGACGATCGTACATGTTATAAAAATTATTTCGTTAGTTTAGTATAATCGTGCAAACAAAATGAGTGGTCGTTAACAAAAAAAATCTTTATTCATTCAACAAAACATGGGGCACACAGAACATAACTACTTTAGGAAAAGTAAGTTATAATATGCCACGAAGTTAACACACAAGAATGCCCTACTGTCTCAAATCATTCATATTTGTACGTAGTGTTGGTAAATTGCTGTCGTTATCCATTTGTAGGTTAGGAGACGACAAACATTCCAGAATACACGAAAAACTTTGACACAGACAAGATATTTAATAATATTTCTGTTATTCTTGGTAACAATTGTACACTATGACCAGAGAAATGTACTGATTCGACTGCGTTTAAACACACCAGCACACTGTAATGCAGCGTAAGTTGAGACGTCTGAAGTGAAGTTGGATTTACAGTAGAAATATTTAAGCATTATATTATGTGTTAAGATGTGTGCAGAAGAAACGAATGTGTATTCTATTGTATTTTGGTTACAGTGGAACCTTATCAGGTCGTGTGCGTTGGTGGGATTTCCTTAAGCATAGAAATAAATAGTTGTATTTCATATCTTTAGAAAAAGTGTTGAGACTACTACCAATCAGTACAGAGCAGTCGGTGTTGTTTGCGGGAAACTGTTATTTACAGCAGTGTAAGTATAAAACAATATGACAAAGGGGTGTATGTGCACATGTTGGCGATTATATTTGTTAACAAATAATAAGCTTCTCTAATAGCCAATCGGCTTTGAGATATGATCTGCTTCACTGTGGTTGTTTTTTACGGGGCGTTGTTAGGAACAAAAGTAAACATGACAGGCTTGCTGCCAGTTTAAATTCACTGGAATTAAGAATTAAAAAATTAAATGGAAAACTGTAAATACAGAAGACATGTTTCTGTTTGACACCTACTGCATAGTTCTAAATGCATTAGGTTTTGTATTGTAAACGTAGGCCGTGTCCGAAATGGCAGATTGTGTTGAAAAAATTATCATGTGACCCGATATTTTATACAAACATTGTAACGTATTTGTTAGATTGATATTTCGTATCTTGTATATAGCGGATGTTAGCAAAAATACAAAATGGACAATCGGCGCCATGTTGGTTTTGACATTCAAAAACCATGCGCGAATGCTTACTTGAAACTTCTTTTTCTAAACAAATTACTGTTCATAAAATACCCTAGACATGTTTTAAAAAGCAAGTAAGTGTTATGTGTTGCGAAGTATATAAATAAAGCACGTTTTATTTTAAATCGTTATTGGATGTTATAATTATTGTTTTGTTTATTAACGTATTCGCAGAAATCCAGTAATGATCGTAGAAATATTTCGTCCATTTTAAGCATTTAATTTATATAAATATATTTTACTGCTAATGAAAGAATATGTTGCCGCGAGTGCTAAACAAGTGAATGTCCGGATTGAAACCTACGAAATGGCACATTACAAAATAACGAATTTATCCTTACGGACACGGCCTTAACTTAACTATTAGTGATTGGCACCGAGTAATTGCATTCGACCGATGTTTAGTGGAGAAATAGTTATATTTTGTAATGTTCATAGTCTGAAGTAGAATATGCGACTCTCTTTGCTATGTCTAGTTCTCATGCGCTCTTTGTTTTAACATTACTGATAAACACCACATTGTCAACGTTTTTCGCATTTTTACGTGTCCGAGGTTTCAGTGAACAATATACAATGGTGTGCTGTGTTACACTCGTGTAAATATAAACACACACAGCTGCCAACTTTTCAGACAATATCCACTTATGCACATCATTATTGTAAATGTGGATCTTACAGAGACGAAATTTGTATTGTCGCTTTAAAACAAAAAACACCTGTTAGTTATCATTAATGCCCTTTTCCGCAGTGTGCAAAAGGTTTCCTGCTTAATGTGATTCACAACAAAGTACCTTTTTCTGCAGCAAATATATTGCCTCTTCAAACAGTAATCCCTCTTCAAACAAAATAACCGTTTATTAATCTAGGCTACCAAATACAGACGTGGCAAATAACCAAGCAGACTGGCTAACCAAGTTCATTAACGCCATGTAGTTCTGTAACACACACCAACCCCTTAATAGCAGCATTTAATCGTACTCTAGAAAATTGTAGGCATCACACATTTCACCAGCTGGCGGGACGAAAAATAAATCGTTCAGGTAGGACAGTCTTCGGCAGGACAGGAGTACTCGCATAAAATTGCTCGAGTTTGCTAATTGACACGCGTGTCAGACTTGAAGCAGGTATTCGACATACGCACGTACACGGGGAAACGAATGTGTGTTCGTCTCGTGCCCTTACAATCCCTAAGCTACTATTTTGAGAATCGATTTATATGCAGTTCATAATTGTTAATCGTAATATTTCTTTTTATAGAGAATGGAATGGAGGCATTGCCTTTTGAGAAACGCCACTGAGAAACGTTCTTAACAATGTATACTCTCTAACCTTTAATGATCTAGAAGAGCCGGGATAAATATAACCAGTTTTCGTCATGATTTGTTATAAACCGGGCGTGACATTGAATTTATTGTTAATATGCAGAGCAATGAGAACACTGCCAATGTTTTTACAACGCAAGGTATGCACGAGTGAAAACGTTATATCAATATCATATATTTAAGTTTTATTAATACCGATATTAGTGTTAGAAGGAAATTAACCTCTAGTTGTTACCAGTTTTAATGATACATTATCGATATCTGCGTTTACTGACTCAAATTATATTCATTCCTTTCTTGTAAAAAGTCTATGCTTGGTTAATAGGAACACTTTCATTGCCATGTGCTTTCCAGCTACAGCTGCTAGTGGATTGATAATTTTAAAGCTATGTGCCTACGTTCCAGCACATATTCAGTGTGTGTTGTCCGTCAAAATGCTTGTGCAGAATCTTATCAGCTAACTAGTTGCTGTAAAGGATGACAATAAGTACGTATATCGGAATGTATCACGTATCCAGCCGAGTGAGCATGCTTATATACATAAGTGCATTCCTAGGTTCGGAAACAGCCTTAATGACACGAGTGGACATATTGAACGTAATGATAATCTGTACGAACAGTCACCTATGTAGTAGATCACAAACCCAAACTGTAAACATTGTGTTTAATTGTAGACCGTCGTGCGTCTAACATATATTTCTCCATTATTGAACAATTATTTCCTGTTCATTTCCTTTCACATAAGAACGGAACGAAAAGTTTGATATGACATCATTCATGGTTAATATGACTTAAGTGCTAACAGTACTCGCATTTTATCATGAACACCTAAACTATAGTAAAATAATAGATTATAATTAACAACAATGACCGTTATATATTTATGATAATTAATTTTCGCAGAGGTAAATAAAATCAAATAGTAGTTGATATCGCTGCAAATTTCCGCAAACACATCATTCTTCGACATAAACGAAACACATGCCATGGCCGCTCCTAGTAAATCATGAGTTGAGTATTCACAACTGCAACTAATGCTGATAACTCGCTTGTGACAGGCTCGCCTTTGGCAGATCTTGGAACGAACACATGGGTAAGCTGAGGCCAGGGTTATGACATACTGTTACCGGCTGCGGAACTGGCAACACCGCGTGGATGACGACGTCGAGAACAGTAACGCTCCTCTGAATCATTAGCGGAACTATCATATAAAACTGGTTAGACTTTTTCCTATTCCATGGCCACCCTAGTGTATATCTTTACTCAGTGGTTTATGTTTAATAAAAGGAATGGAACATTTGATGCACTGTTAAGAACAAGAACAGTTCGCAGAACATAATGGGCTAAAATTGATTTGTTCCGTGTAAAACAGCACATCTGGCAATCAAATGAAAAATTACTTCGGGCATACGCCATGCATAACTATCTAACCAAGACGAGCTGTTATCAACAAACATTTAAAACATAAAAATAATCTCACAAGTAATTCGGTTTAGAGCGGGATTGTTTCTATGTTTTAAATGCGTGTTGAAAACAGGTATTTGTCTTGTCTTATTCTCGTGTATGTTTTTGTCTTCGTCTGTTTTTCTGCAATGATATGTGTCGCAATTAATCCAATTATTGAAAGTATTATTCAAGGAACAAATATCTGGCAACCTTAGGCCCGAAAGAAATTAATTTTTAGTAAAATGGTATTATTTTTGTTTACTGTTTCTCCCTTCTCAGATTGCCGCGTAACTTTTCGTTTAGCACTTAAATAAATCATATATTAAAAAAAAAAATCATGTTTGGCCCAATAGAAGTAATATTAGCTGTGCTGTGACCCGAATCAATGGGGCGGACATATCCACGATGTCGTTTTTGCTGCACTCTGGCAAGAAAGGAGAAACGTATAGAGGTGTAGAGCACTCACTAGAAATGGAGTTGTGACAAGCATGTTAGAACGTGTGGCCTCTCAGACGTCGATGTCTGTGAGCTGTGCTGTCTACTGAAGACGAGGGGAAAGGGTGAGTAGAGAACATTATCATCCGGGCGAATCGCGGCAAAGGAATATTATATACACAGTGTCCCAAACAGCGGATTTAGCTATATTGATGTGTCACAAGGTACGAACAAAAATACAACATGGATATCGTTAGCTTACATCTAAAACTTCGTAACTCTGTTTGAGGAAATGGTACAAAAAAAAGCAAAAAGCGAAAATCCATAAGAGGTTCCATTACTTTAAAATATTGTGATATGATGCAGTATAAGCTTCAGGGATTTTATCAGCAGACGAGCATTGAAAACAGTAAACAACAATCACCCAGAATAGAACATTAAGGAAAAATTGGACTTAAAGAGGATTTATAAGCGAGCCGATTTTGTCTTGTTAATTCCGACTCTGTGGGAAATTACAAATACGTCTGTACCTACTGTAAAAAAAAAAACAGATTGAAATGGTGGGTGTTTGAGTTATTTATTTTATACAATTGGAACACATTGTCTTTATCCTCAAAAAAAAAATGCTTCTCCCGTGCTTCTATTCGTTGATACAAAATATGCGTTTGTTTTTACAATAACGCAGCTTCAGAACCGTATCTAAATCTGTTCGTTTCCAGTTATGCGTTTTCGATGTCAGAATTTTTAATATGCCGAAGGGCTCATTATTTTACAGACACCGACTTGTTTATGAACAAACGAAAAACAACCATTAAATTCAATGTTAGGATCGTAGTTGATCACAAATTGAAGTAAGTAGTTCCAGTACTGAGAACGTGTGTTGTCTAAAAGGGTATTTTATGTATATGGCAAAATAATATAATTAGCTTCATTTTTTTTTAAAGTATGCCTTCACGTTAACGGAAATAAGGCACGAGGAATTTCAATGATAATATTCACATTGTCGTCTGTCGAAAGAAGAGTGCTGAAAGTACAGGTAACTTTTGACAATTTCCGTCAGTTAATTTCCTGTTCCCTTAGGGCAACTCCGTACGCAGTGAACACAGAAGTTATCGGAAGATGCCACGATAACTGATAATATTTATTCGTTGGTCAATGGTGCCACTAGAAGTAGGTTAACGCAGTGTGTGTGACATTAGTGCAATAACTACATAAGATCCTCATTTTCCACACGCACACGCACACAATTTCATGAAATGCTCTGAGCAGTAATGTCTGTGAAATTGAACGTTGAACACGTGTTAGCTTATCGTCTGGCGGCTACAGTAACATTTTGTATTAAAAAAAAAAAAAAAAAATATGCGCTTTTAAGAATAACTAAATTTTAAGCTGAAATTATTTCATCTAGAAATGTGAATGCACGCAAAGTGGTGTAATCTCGCAAATGGTTAAGTTCAGTACTAACGCGAATTATGTGCCAATTTTTTAGCGTGAAAAAACACTTTTGGCCTTGTTGGCGATGGGGGGGGGGGGTAGGGGGCTGCTTTACGTTTCCACGTGCATTGACCGTCTTCATGTACAAGACCAGGAAAAAGTTTTGTTTGGTGTACGTTCAGGGCGTTGACTACGAAGTTTGCAGCCACGGAGTTTGAAAGTTTAAATGGGGTATATAGTGTTAGAGAAATTCCTTCTCAGTGCATCAGTTTTCAGGATATTTTTTTTCAACATCCCAATTTCAAAGACAACCGTTCCAAACAACAATTTCTCTACGTGACGTTTCTGAAGGATTAGTGGCACGTTAACAAATTTTGCCAATTTTAATGTTTAATTATTTTGTAAAATTTAACATTAAAATTTAGATTTTATAAAAAAAATATATTGTTACATGCAGGCGCCTCAGGGGCGTATCCGAGTTAGTGCGGAATGTAGGTCTTAGGAAAAAAAAAAAAAAAAAAAAAAAGAAACTAAATTTGATTTCTAATTTATTCACTCCGCTATTATTTACAGCATTACGTTATCTGTCTCCACTCTTACTCTTTTTATTTAAAAGAGAGCGCAATATTTAATGTCCATTTCGTCTCTAATTAATGTCCTTCTCAATTGTCTCTGCTTAGTCAATTAACTCATGCTCGCTATTAACACGTGTTCAGTCCATCTGTTGCCGTAATAAATAATGCCTTTCACTCACGCGTCTAGTCCAAACGTCTAGCCTGCCAACCGCATGCTTCACTGCTTGATACCCGCATCGCAGACCTCCCTTCTGCTGATCACGTCTCCCGCTACTCATCTTTATCGCTCGGAACTCAGCCACTCATTCACTCATCGACTCTAACTCAACTCTCGGCCCGGAGATATGCCGCAATATCTATACCGTTCGCCCTGACCATCTTGAAGGTTCAACGCACCACGAATCGCGCTGAGAGAACGAGTTCAGTGATCCAGAGCATTCTTCAGATAAACGCAGAAATCAAAACAATCAGGGTCAACACGAAACAATCGGGTCACACGTCGCAGCAAAAGAGATTTAAGTGTTGGCTCGCTTTCTGTAACTAACACGCTGCCGCCACTGTTAGCGCTGCCACTGCTGTCGTATTACGATTCTCCGTTAGTAAATTTTTTTGAAAATTTCTTAACGTGGCATTATTCTCTGAGAAAGTCGCGACGAATTTTTTTTGTTTGAAAGTTGAAACAGTTGTCTTTAAAATCCTTGCACTGAGAAGGAACTTATTTAACATCGACTTACCATTTGAACTCCATGGCTACATATTTGATAGGTAGAGTCCTTAATGTATTTCATGGCCAGCTCAAAGCAGACTGTGGGAATCTATCTATATTAATCTAAATAAAGAATTGCAGTGCTCAATAATAATCGTAAATTTCATTTCCTTTCGTGAGAAGAGTCTAATAATTGTAATTGATAATAAAGACTGTTATTAAACCACAATCGGAACGTTTACTCGGAAAAAGGAATTTAAAATTCGCATGGAATAAACTACCCCAGTACCTCCGGTCGGTATTTTGAGCACGATCTCTAGAATGAAAAGCAATATCACTACCGCATTACTTAAAATATCTCACTAAATATGACACAAACATATTAATCATACTGTACTTCAAGAGCATAATTTGAAGATCTTCACTTACCATACCGTTATGATTCTTAATGCTATAGCTCCCAAATGTTACGTGTGTGTGTGTGTGTGTATATATATATATATATATAATTATATATATATACACATATATACATATACATATATATATAATACATATAAATATACATGTATATATATATTATATATATATACACATAAATATATATATATACACATAATTTTCATATTTGATATTAAACACGTCATAGTTTTTTATATTTAATTGAAAACGTTTGATTTTGAAAATTGTTTTATTTCTTAAGAGTTTGCTTTGGCAAAATGTGATTTGTCCCTGTTGTAATCAAATTTTGTACTAAAATTAAATAAGTATTTCGATTATCTGAAGGGTGAAAAAAGATACTGGGCAATTAAAGTTTGCTGAAATTTCACGAAAATATATCTTCGCCTATATACTTATTCTGTTCGCAAGTTAGTATGTAGGTATTTATTGTTTTGGGTTAAGTAGAAACCTGTTTTCTTCCTTCCTCTGCACAGCACATTGCTAATGAAATCATTAACGTGTTCTGATATGAATAGTCACTCTTGTTTTAAAATAATTTTAGTAATTATAGAAAACTGTCAATTATGGTTTTATAATACCACATACACAAACTCAACTTTGTTATATGCACATGTATAGGTGTCGAACCCAATTAGCGACACCTTAGACTATCTACTTCTAAAATATTTAAGTACAGAATAAAAACTTTTGAATATTACTTTATTTTCCCAGGGATAATGAACAAATACACTTGTCAACTAAACCAACTTAGAGATATATTTCAAATGCGTAGGTTTACTCACCCGAAATGTTGATCTAATACAAAATAATTTAATGCCCGCCTTCAGAAACTGGTACCTTGAAGACGGTTTACGTTCTACAAAACTGCCTGCATCTGACGAAATTGTACACAGTTTACTTCGTGTACGTACCTAGTCTTTCTAGCAGTTTAAAGGAGATTTGGATCCACAGGAGGTAAACGGCTACATTACGGCGATCAAATTACTGGGGAGTGGTAATAGAAAACACTGGAAAATTTAAACGTAATTCCATGCTCAGAATGCCCCCGGGCAACATACCCTCCTGATTACAGCTGGCCCCCCATTCAATTTGTTACCGACTCTGAGTGCATGCTTGTATATTAACTCATGTTTCATGTTGGCTTCGAACTATCACTCATGAGGCATCCCAGCCACGTGAGAGTAGGCGCTCTAGGTATTCTGGCCGCTAAGAACCTGATACCGCTTTGTTAAAATACTCTGCTGCACGACCTTGAGAAATATTCGTGACCGCGTGTAACCCCTCAGGTCTTCACACACAAACTTTTTCACATGACTGGTGACTAGAGACCCGTAAAATTCGCGTTATTATTTAAGGCTACGTTAAACTTCAAACACATGTACCTTTTCAATGAGATTGTCATTGGACCGTACTCTACTTCACACGCCCTGGGTAACGTTGTGAAATAGAATGACTACTTCACAATTGAGGAGTCCAATCACGTGTAGTTCTGTCAAAAAAGGAGTGACTTCACATCCATGCAGCAGCCAATGGAGAACCGACGCCGGCTCAAGTAGGCTATATACAACACCGTGAAGTTTTGCCTGATACCAAATAATAACGCGAATATTCCAGGCCTCTACTAATAACACGTTCCTTATGGCGTTTTACAATTGACTTTTCTGGGTGCGCACTGAAAACTGAAAAAGTGCACGTGTCACGTGGTTGCCAGAAACTAGTGCAGACCCAATGTTATTTATGCACCGACTACTGGAACACGCTGCGAAAAAATGTGCAAACATTTACGACAACATACTTTTTGGAGAAAATGCTTAAACTGAGATGTTGATCAAAGGATTTAGATCTAGGTTTACGAAATTCTGTACAGATAATTTTGTCTAGTTTCTTATTTTTAACTTGTCGGTAAATGTATGCACTAGTCACTGGGTGATATTAACCTCATCGTCGCTGGAATGATGAACAATATCTTCGATATACAAACAGAATATTTGTTCCAAATGAACTACTACGTATTATTAAGCTGCCGAACTGTTATATATTGTAGAATTTCCAACATTGCAATAATTTTCTTGTTTATATACTCGCAGGTCGCCGTCATATTGCTCCAGAGACGGTGCAGGAAAACCCGCACTCAGTGCAGCTCGCTATTCGAACACGAAAAATCGACTGCACTCACTGCGGTCTCCGGTAATTGGAACACGCGGCACTCGGTCAGTGCGCACTGAGTGCAGCGCAGTGCAGTAATGGGAATAAACCATTAGAAGTCTGAGAAGCCGGAGCACAAAAACATGGCCCGCACCTGTGTGCGGGTATCTACCTATACAGGATGCCCATAAAGCTGGCGTGGACTTTCCGATGCCTACAGTATCCATGCGAAACAACACCAAGCGGTGATACATACACCGCATTGAGGAGCGTCGTAAAGAGTGTCGAATAAGATTCGTGATGCGCGCGCAGGTAGTCACGTGACGGTGACGTCATGCCGTTAAGGCGCAGGGAAGGTGTGGAGGAAGGTTCATTGCGTCCTTTGGCTTACCTTTGAATGCGTGACGCGGATTTGTCGTGAATATCGTTGCGTTTGCAATGAAGAGCCGCTACGGGAAAATGACGTTCGCTGGTAGGATTGCCAACCTGAGAAAACTGAGAACAATATGGTGTGCTGCTCGGCACTAACAGCAACGTTGTTCGTGCGTTTCTGTAGCTAACATTTCCACAGGTGTGGAGCCTCGACGATCTCCGGACCTCGCGTCGCTAGAAATTACCTTTGCGGCTACATCAAGCAGTGTGTGTACAATGTTCGAGTCGACGACATTGCGCACTTAGAAAATATCAGATAAGTGGTTCATTTTGTTACGCTCGAAGTGCTTCGTCGTGTATGGCGAGAACTGAAGTATCGGCTAGATGTGCGTAAGGCGACTAATGGGAGTCACGTCGAGCTGGCCTAAACACGTAAGAAACTTAATACGATGGTCTCTTATGTGAGACGCCATTTGGGATATTTACTGTTTACGATTAACCTAATACAGATATTCAAACCCCACCACGAACTTTCTGACCAGACTGTACATAGAGGTCGATTCAAGATAAAACATTTTATATTACATATAACTATCGACTTTACTGATGCATTCGTATGCATGTTGTTCTAAAGTATTTGTCACAATACCAGCAAGTATATTTTACAAAATTTGAAGAAGAAATGCCCCTATAAAGTAGGTAAAGTAATATTGAATATGTTTGAAAATTTGCCTCACTGCCAAAATATTTTATTTGCGGACCTAGTCTTTTTTTTTTATTTATTAAACATTTTTTCAAAGCAGGATAATGCTGCTGAGTTCTAGTGCAACTTATAAATAGAATGGAATATTAAGAAACATGTGATTTGTTTCCCCTTGTATAATATATTGATTTTATTTATGGAACATATTTATTGTGCAACGAAATTTATTACCTTTGATTATTTTTTTATTTTTATTGTTCAGTGTGCACTTTCAACAACATTCGTATTCTGCCTTATATTATGGAAAACTTACTAACTTATATTCATAACCCTATTTCTTTTATAGTTAGGTATTCTAGTCCAATTTAAAGTTTTGTGGTTTCGGAAATTACAGTTAAGTGCACTTCTCTAATTTTCTGAACTCGTCAAGCATCAGAAAAGTGTTAGAAGTGGTGCAATATAAAAAAAATTTTTTAAATGGGAACTGGAGCCAATACCAACTTTTTCAGACCAGCACCGATTGCAGTAACACGTAACTTCTCACTATTCTAGCGTTCTTTGGCCTACTTCTATTTGTTACGTTTTCATAAGTGTGTTGGCTTTAATGTGGATAATTATATTTTATATTAAACGTACATGTTGTGGTTAGGCATACTCAAGGGTGAACTCAAATATATTCACTTCCGTCTTTGTATTTAAATCACTATCAAATTACATCTCGTTACAATAGGTTTTACAACTCGTTACAGAATGTTAGTTATTCGTTAAATCGGAGGAGCTCTCGTTAATCTTACTTGGTTGCATTGTGTTAGATACTAATATGATTCGCTATTAAATTACTTGTTTATATAAAAGGCCACTTTGACTAGTTTACTATGGCCTGACATCACCTTGTCCATGATGCCGTAGGCTGAAGACTAGAAGCATCTCAGGACTTCTTTCTGGCGCAGTGTCACGACGACAAAGACCTCGTTCGCCGCGTTTCCAGCCGTAATATAATCGGCGAGGTTTGTTTAGAAGCGCTCAAGGCTTCGCTCCACTTCTTCGCAATATGTTTGTGCTACCGCAGTCAGGCTAGTATGCATGTCGCTGCTCGTAACAATTTGAAGCAGTATGACGGAAAAAATAAATTGTTAAAGGCTGTTCACAATAAAGTAAACAATTTTGAAATCAACCTTAGAAAAAAAAAAAGCCACTGCCCCTGCCTGCATATATTTTAACAGGCACACTGAGTGACATGCGCCCAGTAAAGTTGGTAATGATGGACGGGAAATAGTTCCATATCTTAACCTCAAATAAATAGTGTTAGGTAACCATTTGTGCAAACTGAAATTATTTCTTTTCCTTTGTGCTCATTTTACCGTGAACAGCCTATAGTGTGAAAGACCTTATAAGTGGCAGCTGTCTTCGTAGCAGCGATTATTTCTTACTTATTTGACGGACCGCTCTCCTATTTCTCATCGCAGTTTCTTTAACTACTGTAAGCAACCGCGGCGCTCGAAAATTTTTGTTTTTTATGCCTTATCTTGATAATCAACGAGCACTGGTATAAACGGTTCGTCCCCCCCCCCCCTTTTTATTTTCTCTCTCTAGTATTGAAGATCCTTCCGTCGTCTCGCCGTATCGCCGTTTGTCTTGTGTGTGCGACAATTATTCTCTCATACGTGCACTGGCGAACTCTATTTGCGCACAATCGTAGTTACGCAAACAGCTTTGTGCTTTCAATGTAGGCCTACATCTTATGTTATTAAATGGGCTACTTAATTCGATAAAGTTTTAAGTAGGAAATTATGCAGTATTATTCAATGACATCCGTGTACAACAGTGCACACTAGGAGTGCGTTAAAAATAAACTGATATTTAAGCGGTTAATTGAACAATGTACTCTATGCTCTTTTGAAAGCCCTGCATAATATCTACTTTTACGCACAGTGTGTATTCTTACACTATACGTAAAAATAACACTTATGGGCCTGATCACTCTATAATGCGTCAGTCAAGTGGAACTGTGGAATTATTAGGAAAGTAGATATTTTACAAATTTGCCAATTCTTTCACTTATATGCATTAAAAACGCCAGAAAGCAAAACAATTAATTTTTGTCTTCACAAATGCTTACACGACATTTTTAACTCAATCTGGAAATACTTACCCTTAGTGGTTTGCCAACTTTACTCGACGCATGCCAGACAGCGCGCTCGTTAAAATACATGCAGTTAGGAGCAGTGACATTTTTCAAAGGTAGATTTAAAATGTACTTATTTAACCGTGAACAGCCTATACATGAAAACATGAAAGGCCAACGATAACCACTTTCAAAAAGATGCACGTTTTGCAAATGGGAATCGTGCCGGATGATGCCGTTGGCCACCGGGTTTTCTCGGGGATCTCCCGTTTCCCCGCCTCTTCATTCCGGCGCCGCTCCATACTCACTTCAATCACCCTCTCGGCTCTCAAGATCTCGCTGTTAAGAGCTGCCCAAAGTTCTTCACTCACGATGCACGTTTAACATACGGAAAATGTTTATGAATGCTGCCTCAGTTTTAAAAATCTCTTAACATCTACTTACTCAATTACATTCTTTACTTTGGCAAGCGAGGAGCACAAAATTAAATATTTGGTCTTCAAATAATTTTTTTTCTGGCCGAATAAACCCTCGCAGCTATGAATTAACGTTACCGATTATGACGACCCTTACCAAGTAAGGCTAGTGCTATGTGTGCAGGTGGAGATGGACGCACGCCTTCAAACGTAGCGGGCCATTCATACTGTTGCGAGTTGTGATCAGGCCTTAGATGAGCGGCCTGCCTGCCTGCCTGCCTGCCTGATCACACCTTCACTTATTTATCCAGGACACGGGTCATGAGTGCTGAAATTTGTTATGAAAATCGCAAACCAAATAAATCCCCTTCACCGGCCAGTAAGCGGGGAGAACGCAGCCAATATAGGGCAGTGTATCCCGTGGGCGGTGTCTTTTGTCGTCGGACCGTTGAAACGAGAATACCACTGAATATGGGTGTGTCCGGCCGTCGACTTCCGCCATATTAATCAGGCTCTGGAATTATGAACAGTTAGACCTTACCCATAATGTGGCTGGTAAAATCTTTATAATCCAATATAAATTAATACTTCAGTATATTTGTATAGCCCCGCGCACACTTCATAATGTTTGCATTGAAATAATATTTTACAACCTTAATGTGAATTAAACCTCTTTAATATAGTGTTCATTACATAACTCTTATCTATAAGTTGCATTTCCTCTATAGCCACGTTAAGGTATGATGATGAACTATAAAATCATCCCAAATAAATAGACATTCGTCCGTACAGCTGGCGAGTTCTGAATGGGTAAGAGACATGAAGAAACAACGTCAGCAAAGTTACAACAGCCGATGAAATGTCCATCTCTTCACAAGCACATGTAGACGTTTCGCATCTTCAAGCCTGTTGGGAGTGAAGATTCCAGTACACAAGTGCGTCCAGAGTGAAAAGTGTTTTTTTTTTTGCCAACTTCGTGAGCAAATATTTTGTCCCAAGTGATGCATTTCATTCGAGTTACTCCGTAAACATATGAGTTATCCGCGAAAATATTCCACGACTGGTGGAGCTCAAAAACACTTTTTATCTCGTATCCACATTCGTCATTGGATGATTTATAATTGTCTCGCGTCTTACTTCTCTGCTCGCAAATCGGATATGCGTTCCTTGTTAGAGTAACTTAATTCCGACGGAGCCGATCAGGTATGAAAATGTCTTCTGACAAAGTTGGAAGTGCACTGTAATTTTTTTTTGTACTTTAACAAGGAAAATCTACGAAAACTCAGTTTCCAAGAAAATCCCTTGTAGAACGAAGAACATTTTTTTTTGTAAAATCTACAACATTTATGGACTATTTATAATATTAAAAATGATAGGTTTGTATTATGACTTAAATTATTGATCACTGGACATAACATTTTTTTCTTCTAGAAAACAAATGTGTTGAATTAATTACAGAGAATAAGGGAAAAATTTATTTGAAAATATAATTCACTGAAAAAAAAAGTTACACCTTAACCGCCGACCAGCGGCATCGTCCGGCATGATTCGCTCTTTCGAAAATCCGGTAGTGACCCCCGCCGAAAGTTGAACCCGTTTCGCGTGGGTGGGGGTAGCTGTTCATGAGACTGCGGGATATATTATCAACAACGTATGATACCTCCCACTCGTGACAGATTTTCTTCATTGGACAATATTTCCTTCCTTGTACCTACACGGTAGACCAAGAAACACACATTTTACTGAGGTGCGAAATCTTATAAATAAATATGTAGCAGCCAAGACTTGTCCAGATAGATTGTTTTATGTTTCGACGCGATATCCGGCGCTAAAGAAATAAGTAACAGCGAAGCGAAGACCTGCGAAGACGCAAGATCATTTTCCTGTAGCTGAAATATCCAATAAGTATTTATGTTGCCTACAGTTACAAGGAATAGGGTAGCTGCGATAAAATTTGTCTCGTGACCTCTCAAATAGAGAGAGAGTATTTGACCTATTTCGGCAACATTTCAAGTGCGGTTGTGTGACATTCGCGAGCTGCCGGAAGGAAGTTCCGACTTGCGATTCGCCGTCTCCGCTCTTTGCTGGGCATCTCGGCTAAGTTATGACCCTCCGCCGCCTCGGAGATAAAGAACGACGGGAGCTCGAGATTTTCTGGGGATGGGAAGGGAGAAAGGAGACGGGTTGATACGACGTGTCTGCAGCAACGGAAGCAGTAATATGTCAGGAGACGCGGACGTTTCATCCTCTTCCTGCGCCACCTCCCGGCGAGGCTGCGTTCTCCTTGATGAGCACCCCGTACACGGAAACCGAAGAGAGGCTTGCAACGGCTTCCCCTAACCACCGCCACTTCCGCCGTCAAACCCCACCTTCCGCGTCCGCTGGAAATTATTCTGGCGGCAAAGTAAACAGCTAGCTGCCGCGCTCCGTGTTGGGCTGTGTGATATATAGGTATATGAATAAAAAATATACACTCATTGTCAAAAAAATGTTGTACCCACAAAGAAATGTCGGATTTGCAATGCTGTATGGAAGGAAGGCAAAATCCACCAAGAAGAATAAATGCTTACTGAGACTGGTATGAGCAATATTTACTGCGCTTCGCATTCGTATCTCAGTATGATGTCGGTCCGCCATGTTTGCGAACACATTCCACCAGACATTACAGGATGGAGTGGTAGAGGCCCCTGATGGTGCCCTGCGTTAAGTCGTCCGGCGCAGCTTGAATATTCGCCTCGTCACTTTATTCATGCTTCGGTCGAGTGAAACTGTGGAATTATTAAGAAAATAAATATTTTACAAATCAGCTTATTTTTACACTTCGATGCATTAAAAAATCAGAAAGCCAAAGAAATAATTTAAGTAATCAAAAATATTTACCTGACGCCTTTTTATTCGACGTTAAGATAGGAACTACTTTCCAGCCATAGTTACTAACATTAGTTGGCGAATGTCACTCGGTGCGTCAATTAAAAGATATGCAGGCAGAGGCAGTGGTTTCAAAAGTGCTCACTTTATCGCGAACAGCCTTTAGCTGTCCGCTGATATAAGATGCGACTCCTCTCGAACGTGCCCAACTGTTTCTAGGTTCTGTTGAACTCGTCTCCGAGGCATAATACACTTTGGAGGTGCGCTACCGACAACAGCTCGAGTCTGAATGGAAAGTATGCACAACGGGACAATTTTATATAGTCCGGCAGGTACAGAGATAAGGCCTGCCCTTTCTGACGTCACTTGTTCAACCCGTGTGACCAGTGAACCATCTGCATGTCTCGCATCGTCAGATCTATCCATCACGTTTCATTCATGTTGTTTGTTTCCTTGTGGTTGCAATTGTCTTATTGACAAGTGTATTAGAAATATTGCATATGCAATATGATCAGAATATGTAGAAAATTATATTGCACATTGTGATATTAGCGATATGCGATGTTGTCGATTTTAGTACACTATCTACCAAAAAGTAATTGGGCACCTGTCCACAATGTTTGCTCGGTGGTTGTCACCCGGTTAGAATCTCGTAGGGCCACCTCTTGCAGCTATAACAGCAGCCACCCTGTCTGGCATGATTTCTACGAATGTTTACAGGACATCCACGGGGATAAGTCCCCATTCATCTTGCAACCTTTCTATGAGTCGAGCAAAATGATTTTGGCCGCGCCTGACGAGCCCTCACCCGGCGATCCAATTCGTCCCAAAGATGTTCTATACACTCTAAATCGGAATCAGTTACTTTTTTACTGATTTTCAGTAGAAGAAGAAAACTACTAATCTCTTCATTTAAATGAAATCCATTAATACAAACATTAGAAAATAACTTATTTATAGTCGATTAATAAATAGTACAAGGATTGAAACCCGTGAATTACGGTTTGAAATAAATTACGTATACAATTATTTTGTCGCAAAACAAAATTATTACATATTCATACAAGGAAATTATGTAAGAGGTTGGTAATTAAACTGCCACCCCAAAACGCAACACATTTTCTTGTTTCTTTTCGTGGCTGTAAGTTTCGTAATGTGAAAGTACTTCATGTTGTCGAAATATACACATTATGCGTACGTAGGTACATGTATTATAGTACTCGAAGTCATTCTCAGTTAAGTTTTGTTCAGATTGTGTGATTTAAAAGAGAAATATAGTGGTTTTAACGGTGTTATCATCGTTTTCTATGTATCTGCTTTTTTACAATGCAAAATTTTACAAAATGGAATTGTTATTTTGAAGAGACAGATTGACTAGTAATAACTGTGCTAATTAGACAGTGGAACGTTAGAAACAATGCAATATTTTATCAAATTTGTCGTTTCCTCATTATTTGATGTGTTAACTTCCAGAGACCACAAAACTTTTGTTGGTGTGAATCCATCTTTCTTACTGAATCATCGCACTATCGAGTCAGTAAAATTATCATAGATCTATCTGTCCCTAAAAATAACAGTTTAAATCTGTAGTGTCTCGTTGCATTGTAAAATGGCGAACACTAGTGGACATCGATTACCTTGTACATTGAAACCAGTATATTTATCTTTCAAAGCACGTAATCCGAACTAAACTAAAGATAGATTGACTTTCAAACTTTGCAAAGACATGTACTTGCGCAGAAAGTCTATATTTCGACAACAAGAAATACTTCCACATCACGAAACTTATCGTAATATTTTGACATTACATTTTGTGGTCCAGTCCCCGTAATACAAGCACACATTTGGCAGTGGTAAAGTAGGGCAGTGGATATGGCTGATCAAGAAAGCTTCAGTATGCTTTGCTTTATGAGCGGAGGTTCGAGCCCAACCACCTTCAAAAACGTTTTTGTGTAGACAATATTTGTTCTGCGACAAAATAAATCGTACCTAACTTACATCACATAGAAATGCTCTGTGCTTATTTATTAATAACAACTATACATAATTAGTTTTCTACTGCTTGAATTAGTAGATGTCTTTTAACTCATGAATTAGTGATATTTTTTCTACAGATTCCGGATGGAGCAGTTTCAACTGACAATCAGTAAAAAATAACTGATTCCGATTTAGAGTGTAGGGTTGAGGTTGGAGCTCTGGGCGGGCCAGTCCAATCGGCGAACATTGTTGTCGGCGTACCACTGCATAGTAGCCCTTGAAACATGGCACCTGGCATTGTCATCCTGGAAGTAACGCGGGTCCATTCCGTAAAAACGCCACAATGTTGGGAGCATTTCATTATCCAGAATGTTACCATAGGCCTCTGTGTTCATGTTACCACGGACAAACACCAGCGGTCCTACGCCGAAGGCCGTGAAACACATGTCAACTGACGTACTGAATTATCTATCTTTACGGGTGCCCAATTACTTTTTGGTAGATAGTGTATATTACCGCTACTCTGCTCCCGTGTCACTTCTATTTTCGCGATACTTATAAATATCTCTGGTTTTGATTTTAGGAAATTTACAGTAATAATGATATATGGCACATTCACTATCAGCTGTTCTTGTAATTTAGCGAAAAACTAATACAGATATTCGGAATCATAGCTTCGAATTTTGGGTAAGAACAGTAGTCCTATTTGGGATGAGAATTTTTGACTTTTGTGTTTCTGCTACCCTGAAAAGGGCGACTGCAGTGTGTTCCGAGAAGTCTAATACTCTTGGACTGCGACACGGCCTCACAAAAACCAACAAATCACTACGAAAGCCTCCGATCTTAGTCCTTGCGATATCAATAATTCCTATATTTACAATGTCAGTATTCATGGTATCAGTACTATCGATATTTGCGATGCCAAAATTTTGCGATTACCGGCATAAACTATATTTTCGATATAAAAATAAGCGATATTTGCGATGTGTCGCCATCATTTTTCAGTGCTTTCTGGAAGCTAAACATCGCGCCGATATCGATATGGCCATAATTTTTCGAAACGGTATTGAAAAGCCGAATATCGCACAACTCTAGCGCCGCGGCAGCAGCGTCGACTGTCGACGTCCCCCGCGTATCGATTTGCCACGCGCGCGGCGAGTGTCGGGCGCAGCACGTCGCGGGACATTATTCCAGATACGGCTCTTTGTCTTGTCAAATAAAAGGCAATTTTCCTTCCTCGGTATTCCCTGTCGCACGGCTACCAAGGAATAAAAAGCGAATGTTTCGAAACATCCGACTGCTCTTACGCCTGCCAGCCAGCTTTTAGCGGCGAAAGAAAAAAAATAGACTTCCGCGTCTTGGCTAAAAAAAATAATTCCAACAAGATTTTGTGTTCGCGTTAGTGGATTTCTTTACTGCCCGGAATTCTTAACTCCCATTGCATGAACATATGGTTACTGTGCGTGCCTTACGGGGAATTTCTCGGCATGGTACCTTGTGTGAAATAATTTCAAGAACTCTCCCAACATCAGCAAACAATCCGAAAAAAAAGTTAGTGATTCGATTAGTAAAACTAGATTTTTGTTAAGGGTGCTTAATACCGTGTCAACAGTAGAATTATTAGAGACGGAAACTCCTAGATCATGAAATGCGCTTGTGAACAATAAAGGGTACCTCTCGTTATACAAATCTGAATCCATCTCGTTATATAAATTTTGAATCCATTGACTGTTGACTACAGTTTGGAATTGTTAAATACTTCTAACATACTACAGTAAGAAGTTGTGATAATCACTTTAAGATATTCGCTTAATACACTGAGAGAAAGGTTTGGTTAAACCTACCGAATATTCGTTCGTACATGGCCGAAATATTTATACGGTTGATTCTACCAAATATTTGGTTGTCAGGCAGACTTTACTGACTCAAAAACGTGGGCTTGTTTGGTCTAGGTATATATTTTGTCAGCTGAACTAAATCAGTTTTGTAGAATTTCGTATTTGGTTTACTCAACAAAATATTTCGTTATAGCAACTATATCTTGTTTAACCATATACAAATACACGTTTGTGGTTGGCTCAAACAAACCTTTCTCTCAGTGTTAATCATTCATTATAATCATTATGGTTTTATTTAGTTCTGAGAAGATATTGTTTGTTAGAAAATTCACGTTGCCCTTTGTTAGAATATACGTATATATCTCAGAATCCTCAGTGTATACAGCTATGTATATGTCGTCCATCTACACGGTAAAAATCAAATACGCAACACGATTCCGTTAACTAAAGTTTATATATGTGCAGGTGATATAAATAATTAGTTATGTTTATTGAACGATAGTTATGTTTATTGAAGTTTGTCCAACTTGACCTGTGAAGTTTTCCCTGTTGCAAGTTTCAGTTTACGATCACAATAAGTGGAAATATCAGCTGTCATACTCGCTTACCGTCAGCAGGAAACGTTCCTTTGCCTTTATGATGCTGCTAGGTATATACTGAAATCCAATGAAAAGTAGAGTATCTTTCGTATAGGCTGTTCGCAGTTTATCGAGCATTTTTGAAATCCCTATTTAGGATATACTTATCCTCACATTTTGTATAATTTTGCCACGTGTAAAATTAGCATTGTCTGGGTCTGATTTCTTTATTCATGAGCAATCCAAGTGAAACCGTGGAACTGTTATGTCTGTAAATGTTTATAGGCCGTTCGCAGTAAACTGAGCACTTTTGAAAGCCCTGCTTAAGATCCACTTGTATGCACATTGTATATGCATATTCTTCCACCAAATGTAAAATTAACATTGCCACGGATAATGTCACTTTATTCACGCATCGGTGAGGTGAATCGGTGAAATGATTAGAAAAGTAAATATTTACAGATTTTCTGATTCGCACACGTACATGTATTAAAAAAGAAAGGGAAAGAAATAATTCTGGCACTTACGAATGTTTACCTAAAACTTTAAAGCCAACGTTAAATAATTACTCTACTTATGTTCATTCGTTACCAACTTTACTGAGCACATACCGCTTATTGTGCCCGTTAAAATATACGCTGGTAGGGGCAGCAAAATTCTTCAACGGTTGATTTAAAAATGCTCACTTTACTGCGAACATTCTATACAAACATGTTGATTCGTACTGTAATGTGTATAAAGCATGAAACGCTAACCTCAGTTGCCATAAATGTAAACTTCAAATTCCATTCACAGTGTGTGTGTGTGTGTGTGTGTGTGTATATATTATATATATATTATTATAATTATATGTAAATTATATATATAGTTCTATTTATAACTGCGAGCGTGTATGTTCGCAAACGCAGGATATCTTTTGTCCGCATAACACACACGCTGAGAAGTTCCGGCACGGAGCAGTGACTCCAACCTGCTCTCGCGAGAGAAGCGTGTATCGCCTCTCCGGAGGGGCGCCATCTTCCCGTAGAGTGGTGTCAGCCCCCCCCCCCCCCTCTAAATGGAGGTGGCGTGGCGTGTCGCGCCCTTTGAACCTTTCCTCGCTGAAATCCTTTGTCCTATGCGTGGATCCAGGCTCTCTGTATCCTCACGTGGCCGAGACGAGAGTCCCCCTCTCCCACCGCCCTCTCGTTCGTGAGACGGCGCTGGGACAAAGGATTCTCATGCGTCCGAAACGCCTATATCCTTCAAACTCACCCCTTTCCCCTCCTACACCTACCCTAGTTAGTATCCAAATATAGGCCGGCGCCAGCTCTCGGCCTGTCCCCCTGGCAGCCAGGTGTTTTTTTTTTTTGATAATTCGATTGCTCCTGTGGTCAACGCTTTTAGAGCCCCCACCCCCCAAGTGGCGCACTGTCGGCAGCCATAAAAGAATTCACCTCGCGGAAAGCAATTGATAAACGGGGAAAACGATAACTGCAGCTGCATGTGAAGTCAGCCTTCCAAACTTTGATCCTCGGGAGGTGGCTTTCAGTTCGTTGTGTCCTTTAAAACGCAAATATTTTGTGGCCCCACAGGAAAGATGAAGTTATTATTTCACGACAGCGTACCTACGCTGCGTTTTTCTCGCAAATGACCAAGAAGGTATACACATGAAACGGTACCATTTTAAAGCAAGGTACCTATTTTATTTTTAGCTTTTCTCGCATTCCAATGAGAGATGTAGTGTTGAAAGGAAGAGGTCGTACGTTAAAAAGGAAATTTCTCAAAGTTAATTAAAATTAACGTAAAATTAAAAAAAAAGAAGAAAACTTTATATAATGCTAAATTTATGACTAATATTTTGTATAATTCCCTCTTTTCCCTTCCTCATTTTCTCTTTAAAACCATATTGTGTTTTTGGTATATTTTATTGCTCACCAGCATAGTAATATTTACAGGACTTTCTAATTTATTTGTTGACTTTTCTTTGAAAGTAAATGTTGGTGATATATCTGCATTTCATAACGCCACGACAGTACACCGGTGCGACTGAAATTTTACGTTTAAAAATGATAGTTGAAATTAATTCTCAAGGTATTTTTTTTTGTTGAAATCGGCCTTTAATACATAGTTTGTATTAATTCCCCAATATACCCAGCTTCACTAACGTGAATCAGCTTATAATCATAGTTTAGTTGGTTTTCTCTCTCCAAATTATTCGAAAAAGATTTGTTGATGATTTAAACTTCACTTGTTAATAATTTGTAAGAAATGCTTAATTATAATAAATAATTATGCAATCCATAACGCTCGCCTTGAGTATTTTTACAAATTTTGGCATTTCAAAGATTTTCCAGTATTCCGCTGTAGTGGAGAGTAAAGGGTGATGAAATAAAAATTATTGTGATGTAAAATGATGATAGTGTGAATACATAACACAAAGGTGAATCTACAAATAAATTAAATTATAGAAATTTAAATATGCCATGGGTGCCTTTACAGATGGATAGATGGAGAATATTATAATTAGTAACGTTTTCAAGCAAAAATAAGTAATAAGGACTCGTGTTAAACAACCTCTTTAAAACTAGCGGTCATTTAATTGTATTATTCTGAAGACCTAGTGCACCTCAACTAAGCATACATACAAAGAACTTCAGAAAATTAAAATATTCTGCCATTTTTAATAAGACGAAACAAACTATTTCTTTTGAAAAATTACAGGTTCCACATTAAAATATAAAATAATATTCAACCATTAAAGAGTAAAGCTATGAGCTGCCAGTTGTGTAAAATAAATTAAATGAGTTAAGTTATATTGGCTTGAAAAAAATTACTATTTTCCACAAACGTATTCATCGGTTTACATGATTGTGAAATCATGTGCAATCGTCATTTTAATAATCTTGCACTGTTTCTTGAAAATCGCTAATAAATTAAACATACAAGTGTTCGACCAGTCACAGCTCAGTCATTTTTATATTCACGATACCTTGTCCCAAGTCTCTAGCCTCTGGGTATCTGATTAGTTTGCTACTGTACTTTGAAACACATTCTTGGCTTTAAGTTGATACAGCATGCAAAATTGGATATTGCAGTCTTACATTAATTTGCGACGACTAGTAGACTAGAAGTTTTCGATGCCTTCGAAGCGCAGGGAACCAGAGCAGTTCTGAATAGGATTCAGGTCGACTCCCCGGTCCATCTCGTCGCCATCTAAAGAAGCCGTTCTCAGCAGTGGAACGGAACTCCAGGCGGATGAGACATCATCCTTTTAATCAGTTTGTGGCTCTCCTTCTCCGTCGTGGAAACTACCTCGTCCAGTCTTGCAGCCATCGTCATCTCCAGAACGTAATAACTTTTTTACTTCTCCAGCCAAAAACGTTCTACTAAAAAAAAATGTTCCAAAGACAAAAGCTCCACTTAGCAACCATTCTTGAGATCGGCATTTTATATATGGTCATAAAATTGTTCTCCATGTCGACACGTAGTGTATGAGAAATTTAATAGGAATTCGTCAGCTTGTATGTGCGTTGAAAACAAATCAAACATTTAGTTAAAAAAAAACACGGTAGAGTATTAAACTCTGCAGTTTTACATAAACATCTTACAACGAAGTTCCATTCGTGACATAGCCTTAATAAAATCATGTTTTAAATGAAAACATACATGGATGGACATTTTAACGATGCGTTAATTTATGATGAAACAAGTAAGATAAATGAATAATGAGTGAGATGATAAGTGAGGAACAACTGTAAGGGAACTCCTTATACAGCCAACAAAAATGTTATTCTGCTGTGGTTGCTAACAGTAGCTAATTATTAAATGACTGAGGTTCTTACTCTCAAGTAGTATGCAAGAACTCTGAAAATATGATATGGGGATAATCAATTTATGCTACCATTTTTTTCTTCAGTTTTTTGTACACAATTCAGCAAAAAATAAGACATTTCGAGCCGTGTACAAAGTTATGGCGAAATATATAATTTGAACATTTTTGCTTAACCGAGAGGGGGAAGAAGTATTCGTGAGTTGTAAATTTTATGTCAATAAAATGAATTTTCGTAAAAATTGGAAGACAATATAATTTCGCTTTAGGCCCTACCTCATGTTATTCGCCACTTTTTAAAATATAAAAATAAATAAAAAGTTTAATACAATGTGATTGCAAAATTTACTAATGGTTTTACTGATGATTTTTGGGTACACCAATTTTATGTCAAAATTGGTATTCAATAAGTTTGAAACTTTATTCGACAGTGCATGTGATCAACTGAAAAGTAATTGGGCACCCGTGGAGATAGGTAATTCAGTACGTCAGTTGACTTGTGTTTCACGGCCTTCGGCGTAGGGCCGCTGGTGTTGTCCGTGGTATTGCCTATTCCACGTAAGTGGAGAAAATTTTGACAGTTCTAGAGAAGTAGCACCGATCACAATGTATCCTTCCACCGCAGCTGGAAGGAAAAGACGTTTGTAAACAAATGTGAGTCCAATGCACACTTGCATTTTCCTACTTGTTTAATTTTTGTATTTACCGAGTTACATTTGTTGGGGTTTCTGTTTATTCATTTCAAGGGAAAAGAAAACTGCGTTTAGCACTGGAATATGGGGGGTAGGGGGATTTAGTTTAACGTCTTTTCGTGAGACGACATTGTTTTCAGGTTCTTACGATTATGTAGCATTTTGAGTTGCGTATGGTTTTGATGGAGCAATGGAAAATTTTGCCCGTATTAAAATAACGTTTAAATTATTTAACTTCGAAAACGTTAACTTTGATGAAAAATCAAAACGCGATACATACGTCATTGTTCGTATTCGTGCATATGCATCAATATATACACGCACACACGTCGACCGAAGTTAACTAAACGTACACTCGTTGAATTTACGATTTAGACAAATAAACTAATATTATTCACTCACTACAAAAGTGTGCAAAGTACGGCTTTATCAGGCCACGTGCATTTAAATAATTGTGTTAACAATTTACAAATACATTTTAAAAACACGCAACACTTACTGTTTGCAAAATTTGTAGCCTCCTGAACACGTTTTTTTTTTACGGCAATAGTTGCCAAGTATACTTCACTAAAATCACGTTTGTTCGTCACTAGCATTAAATAATTTATTTGCATAATTATCTTTAAAAAAATCAACACTGCGCTCTTCTTATGATACAAACAAACTTAAACTTATATACGTAAATTATATTCGGTACTTCATTGCGGAAGGCGGCAAGGAAAATGGCGGAACGGACGCGGTAAACACGTGACAATATTACATTTCACTCAAGAAAATGCACAACGGTACCTACAACCAACTATGTTTGAAAAAAGCAACAAAAAAATAATTTTTTTTAACTACCGAGTAAATATTCCGACAATACCAACAAGATACATATTCGTATAATAAACATGATGATAAAGCACACGCACAACGGCCGTTCATCGGTCATAAACATGTCTAGGCATTGGCTGGAAACGTTTACTGTTCGTACGTGTCGACATACGCTGTCATAAATGTTAAACATGTTTGTTTTTAAAGTCCGGTCACTAATAGCCAATAAAATGTAATATTGCGTAAAAAACGTAATTTAAACCATAAATGTTGTAAGTATAATTCAAATTTTAAATTGCAACTTTTAGTTCTGAGTAGTATTTTTTCCAAGCCATCATAAAAATAGCCAACTTAACACCATGGACCCCGCAGCAGTTCATCGGCTGCTACAACATTGTACGAACGAGAGCATTTGCTGTTTACATAGAGAGTATGTTGTTCACATTGTCTATCAGATTTTACCCCACTTATTTTAATGGACAATAGCATGAACACAGGGGCCTATTGTAACATTCTGGATAATGATATGCTCCCAACATTGTGGCGTTTTTACGGAATGGACCAGTGTTTCTTCCAGGATAATGCCAGGTGCCATGTTTCAAGGGCTACTATGCAGTGGTACGCCGACAACAATGTTCGCCGATTGGACCTGCAAAATTCGTGTTGTTATTTGAGGACACGTTCAACTTGAAATACGTGTACCTTCGCAACAAGTTTGTCATTGGACCATACATTGTTTGACACGTCCTGGGTATTTATGCTCCAATAAATGAACACTGCACAATCGTGTGCCCCATTCGCTTGCAGTTCCGTCAGTAAGGGCGTGGCTTCACATATATGCAGCAGCTAATTTGAGAAACGACGCCGGCTCGAGTACAGACATTAATGTAAAGTTTAGACTGATGCCGAACAATAACGCGAATTTCGCATTTCTAGTCATAGGTAAGATAAAATATATGCAAACTTTGAATGCGGGATTCGTCAATTTTCTTCGTCACTGCATCTATGTAGCTAGGAATTGATTCAAGTTTCATAAATGGCACTGCTGAAACAAATACTGCATGTTCTACTGCTTCTGTGGGCATTTTGACGAAATGCGCTAAATACTTTGTAAATTAAAGTCTATTTGCGCTTTTTAGGAACTTGAGTAACAAGCCATTCCAAATTATTAACTACTGTTCAATTTTCCATCACCAAGGGAAAGCTACAGTTTAGAAATATACCTAGGGTAATTCCATACCATCAAATTTTGCTTTCGAATGAAATTTAAATTTTTTTCTAATTCAGTTTCATTAGTTACGTGTGACGTCAAATGGACGTCATAATCGCGTCCATTTCGCTTTACAAGAAATCGAATGGTTAGTATACTTTAAAGGTTTTTTTTTTTTTTTTTTTTTGTGTTTTGTTTTGAGCATGTGTTCTGTAATTTTCTCGATTTCAGATTTTAATTCATCAATCAGAATGCTTACCACATTTCTAAACATTTAAACTTATTATTAGAACTTAATAGACACAGAATTCACGTGGAAATTATAAATATTACTATTTTATGCACAGGAATGTAAAAGATGAATGGGAGAAAATTTTATTGTAATTCTTATTTTCATCTATTGGATTTTGTTTACTTATATTTTACAGTTTACTCTTATTTATGTTTAAGTTTGTTTAGATTCATGTGAAATGTAATAGAACCTGTTAACTCGAGTTTTACAGAAAAAAAATTGTATTGACGTGTGTATAAAATACTTACTGAATCGAAAAAAATCACATTACAGAAATAAATTAATATTTGACCAAGTGAAAGGACGCTAAGATACCTCTTGTACTGATCTACTCTGCTGTTTTATAATGTTTCTGTAAGGTACTGCAAATATACATTCCGCTGTTGCTGAACCAGAAGTAACGTCGTGGCAGCTAACGTATATACGTATCTCCCGTACTCGTTCTTCAGCGAACTCGATCAATGATGTATCAGTAGTTACGTTAGCACCTTTTTCCTTGCGAGGAGCGGCTTATTGTTAATGGAAAGTCTGAGAACCGCTCGCGCACAAGAGACGGGGATTTAACATTTTTTTTTGGTGAGCTTTGTGATAACATCAGCAACATAGCTTTTTTTATATAGCAAGTTGCGATCAAAGTATACGTATTTTACGCTCTGAAAACTCCAGAGCGGGGGTTTTACTCGGAACTCCAACTCACCCCCCCCCCCCCCATAACCACCGTCCAGAATCCATATATATATATTTTTTTTAAATCTGACTGTAAAAAAATTGCTTAGAAGCTTTTCGCAGGGCACCACATGTTTTTATTTTGGTCAGAGCCAAGGTGGATTTTCAAAGCGGCTCCTGTACGCTCGAGACTCTAGGCATGACATAGAGTAGATAATTATACAGAAGTGGATCAGCCGATTATTCCACGAACTTCTTCCATACTTGCCGAAACGGCGTTTACTGTTCAGCACAATTAGAAAATAGTTATGGTTGTTAGGAACCAACTAGACTTTACTGTGAAATAATAATGGGAAAATTACTGACAAGTGTAAGGTAATATTCGCAAACTTGTGAGGTAAGAAGTCGTGGCCGAGCAGCGGCGGAATAAACATCGCGTCCGGCGTGCGGAGTTCTGTCGCCCCGCGCTCTTAAACGGGGCTCTGTTCTGACGCGAGTAGTAATAGTTCTATATTAGTGTCAGTCACGTCTAGGTTTGTCCAACATGTCTAATGTGCGCGTGAATACCTTGTGTATCGTGTTTGCCAAACGACCTTCGGCCATGGAAATACATGAATGGATTGATACGGTTATAACTGTAACAGAAGATCAAATTGAAGCTATTCAACTGGATGGGCACCAGAACTGTTTGTTTTTAAAACTTGTTTCCTCTGGACCTTGTGAAGCGATACTGCGTCGCACCAACGGCCAGTCAACTTTAGTCGCCGCAGACCAGGAAAGGATCAACGTCACCATCGAACAAGCCTTCGATAACTTAAAACTGGTAAAAATTCTAAATTTACCTGTAGAAATAGACAAGCAAAAAATTTAGACGGAGTTAAAGAAGTATGGTCGACTTGTTATATTTGCAAGATGAAGTATGGAATCATAAAAACAAATTCCAAGTAAAAACGGGAGTACGCATGGCAAAGATAGAAATAAAAAAGAGACATTCCACCTTACGTTTCATTTGACGGCTTTCAGGCTGTAATGATATATCCCGGACAATCACGAACGTGCAGTTACTGCCAGTCTCCTACTCATGAACGAATTGGGTGTCCTAGTTTGCAGAAAAAGGACGCACGTGCAATGCGCCGCTGGGGGATGAATAGGGCAACGGAAAATCTCGCAGGTGACACGCCTATACTGTCCACCCCTGCCCAGCACTCTCACCGAGCGGATTACCCTCCACTACGCAAACGCGAGCAGCAAGGTCCAGTACAAACACCTGTCGGTGACTCATCTGTTGAGCATGCGGTCAACCTCTACACCTTAGTGACCGCGCCACGCCAGATACACGTGGAGGCGGCTCGAAATACTGTTACTGCTCGCGCAGGGCTACCACCACACAAAGGATGTCTCGCCGCTACACATTCCATTGTCCTCTGCTTCGTGGGTGGACAACATGGACGTGGAGAGTGAAACCACACACGACGGGAACATTAACAGCGGATGAAAATATGTCTGTAAGAGAAAAGCGACCTTATGAACGCAACGCCCGGGCCACAAGAGTAAGACCTGTTCGCAAAGCGAAGGTGTTATCGCAAAGTGAACAATCACACTACAAGACAGGAAGGAATCTTTGGAACTAGCAAAGGCCGTTATAAATAAAATGTGTGCCTCTAGCCAAGAACGTCCTGATAACCCAACTAACTAACAATACGAACGGCACATGTGTGCATCTTCACCTGTATGCCCTATTACCGGCCCCCATTTTCTTTGTCCACTTCTCCTTTTTGTCCACCGTTCCATTTCCTTCTCTCTGATACTATCACTACATTTTTTTAGGCACACATGATAAAATTATTGACAATTTTAACTTTAAATATTTGTGCAGTCTCGGCCAGTGCGCGATTAGCGACGCTAGTGACACTGATTCGAACACAGGCAGTTGACATTGCATTCTTGCAAGAAGTAGCGATTCGAGATTATATAGGGTTTCATACCTTTAATGTGTATACAAAAGTTGGTGACCGGGACGGGGGACAGCGATTATTACAAGTGCGGGGCTGGAACTTGAAGACCTGCGCTACCACCCGTCAGGCCGAGTGATGTCAGGACGAATAAACGATGTGTCGCTAGTCAATGTTTATGCTTCCTCCGGCTCCCAAGCGAGATTTGAAATAAATCAGTTTTTCTCCGTGGATTTATTCCGTTTTTCCATCCACCCTGTAATCAGTTCATACTCGGTGGAGATTTCAACTGCATATTTCACCCCCATGATCATCAGGGTGACATTTATCCTACTAATGCTGCCCTATCTACTTTAATAACTCGCTTAGACTTGTGTGATGTTGCAGCTAACTTCCATGGAATTCATTACAACTATGTGACTTACCAGAGTCGGTCTAGGATTGGCCAATTCTGCGTGAAAAAACAGCATATACATAAGGTGCAACGATATGACGTTCTTCCGGTAGCGTTCAGCGATCACTCTGCAGTGATATTTACGTATGAAAAGTTTGCGAATGTAACACGGTTTGTTAGAGGGACATGGCTTCTAAATACGTCTTTATTAGACAGCTCAGAAGTAAAAGAGGACTTCCTAGCTAATTGGGAACGTTGGCATAGCAAAAAATACCAGTTCCCCTCTGGGGACGATGTGGTGGGATGTGTGTGTGTAAAACCGAACGCCATGAGGCTTTTTAAAAGGCATGCGTTCCGACAGGCAGAATAACGTAGGGTAACACGTGCATTCTACGAACGTATGCTACAAGAACTTCACCTACAGGCAAACAATGGTGCACACGTAACTCCACGTATTAGAGACACGAAACAGAAGCTTATGCATTTATTGAGTGAAAAGTTTAAAAATCGCCATGATAAGTCTATTCGCAGAAGAGAAATTTAGCATGTTTAGTCTCATTAAGGAACAACAGCGAATACGACGCAAGGTTATCAACCAGCTTACTGACAGTGATGGCGATATTGTTCGGGACCGGCCGGAAATAGTGCAAACGCTTTGCAGTTACTTTGCAAATTTATACTCGAAACAAGACACGGACGATGCTTGCTTCCATCGGTTTTACACGGTTGTGAAAACAGAGTTAGCTGTGACAGCAAGACGGACATGGAGCTGCTATGTTTAGATGCGGCAGTTAATACAATAATACAGCAATTGCCATAAAAAAAATCTCCCGGTATTGACGGTATTCCATACGAATTTTACAAAACTTATTGGGATATTATTGGTACCGACTTCTGCGAAGTTGTTCGCGATGTGCTTGAAAGAGGTGTTATGCAAGTATCATAAAGAAGGGATAATTGGTCTTATACCCAAAATATCCCGTTCACTTAAACCCGCGGATTATAGGCCAATTACACTTTTATGTGCCGATTATAAAATAAATGCTCGGTTTTGTGCGACCCGATTAACCAAGGGATTGTCAGATATTATTGGTTCCGGCCAGACATGTACTGTTCCAGGACGTTCCATTTTACAAGGCGTGCTTGCCCTAAGGGACATTCAATTACTTTCGTCAATACAACACAGTAAAATGGCCATCTTTGAGTACTGATCTGGATAAGACATTCGATAGTCTATCATAGATTTTTATTTCATGTTATGCATCATTTTGATTTTCCAGCCAATGCAGTACAGTGGGTGCAGATGGTGTGTGCCGGAATTTGGTCACGGCTTTTGGTTAACGGATTCCTTACCCCACCAATTAAGATCGAGATTTCAGTTCGACAAGGATGCCCTCTATCCATAATTTTATTTACTTTCGCCATTGAACCTCTGTGCAGAATGTTCAGTGCTCGCTTGCAAGGATTCCCTGTAGCGAACCTGTCCGTTAAATTAAATGCCTATGCTGATGACATCACATGTGTCGTTCGTTCAGAGCGGGAAATTACAGAGACGGCAGAATGCCTGGCGCAGAGTCTCTAACGTGCGAGTGAATGCTAACAAAACTGCCGTACTGGAGCTCAGCGCGACTAGCGAGCCATTTGACGACGTTTTTCTCTTTCGGTGGACCGAAACTGTGGAAATATTGGGCATATACTTCCACGCAGACGCCACTATTATGTTGCATTGTAATTAGAACATGACAATAAATAAACTCCGCGCTCGTCAAATAGAAATGAATTATCTTCGTACAAATATTATACAGAGGGTTACTTTAATAAATGTATTCTTACTTGCGAAGCAGGGGTATGTGTCACATATATTCCCACTACCACGTCAATAAAGTGCACAAATACTACAGATTGTTGGCCGCATGTTGTGGAAATCTTATATATTTAAATTATCTAGGCCGCAACTTTATCTTTCCTTGCAAGACGGAGGCCTGAGTCTAATTAATCACGTTTTGAAGTGTGAGGCCTTATATCAGTCTTCAGCAATTGCAACAATTTTGCGCCCATAGGACATTTACGCAGCATTACAGAAAATGATGTGGTCTGAAGTTAGACGCATGCCTCTACAATACCGTCAGGCAAAGGAAGGACTCGCAACTCTAGTAGAACACTTACCAGAAGGGACAGTCGCGTCGGTGAGATATTTGTACATTCGGGCTTCCAAAACGTCGGCTGTCATACCATCTGTCGTGAATCGCACCCCAACCATCCACTGGAGGCGCCCATGGAAAATACTTGCCGATCCTAACCTTTCCTCGGATCTTCGAGCTGCAGCATTCGGCTTCTACAATAATATCGTAACAACTCAGCAGCGTAAATACAGCATTCAGCTGACCCTGCATGTCCGCTGTGTGGCAACACCGACACGGCCCTTCATAGGGTAATTTCCTGTGTTTATGCAGCTCGCATCTGGCATTGGTGTCGCGTACAAGTACGAAAAATAATTCGCGACGAACGTGGAGATGTCAGCGACACGCACATGCTTCATTGTGATTTCTTCACCTTCCCCTCAGTTCGGCGAAGAGCTGCGGCCTGGTTTGTACTTAATGCGATCGGTTTTTTGGTGGACCGTTCGACGCCCGGTGACAGTTCAAGACTTTGTCCAGCTTCTTCGTCAAGATAGGTGGAACATGGCGCGGCATGGCACATTGCGTCAGTGGTACGGTATTTTTTTATTTTCATTCTGATGTTTACGCCTACAGGAAGTGCGTGTATATTACCGAGGTTGGGTGTCCGCCGTGCGCTGCCCACCCCTCGGTCCTTACAAGTGTACAATTTAATGTTTCAGTATTAATCGTCGATAGGTGGTAGTGTTATACGTCAGTGGCACGTGTCGGGGTGTACGCCGTGCGCTGCCCCTCACGTTAAATAATTTTTTGTGTTCATTGACTTTGTCAGTAAAACCAGTTAACAAAAAAATGGATAGTGTATTGGCCTATCGTGATGGAGGACCATGGTTTGCGCCCATCCACCAGCAAGTGCTGAGGTTTTCTTTTACTATTCGTAAGAGTATATAAATATTAAAATAGTTAACACTACTAATACTCCAAATAATTTCAAATAACATTTTATGATACATTATAGTTAATTTTCCCTTACTTGTATGCGATCCCCCCCCCCCCCCCCCCATCGTCACTTTTGTCAGGTCCTACTTTTCCCGTACGGTTAGGTAATAGTACTTTACTTATGTAAATTTGCTCTACATTTAAGACGTAATTTTACTTTACCGGTAGAGGTAATAAAGTTCCCTTACATGTAAAGGAATTTTACCTCAATTTGTTTTACAGTGTGTTAATATAGGAACAGCCATCTGATGGGTTGTGGATTACGTCTACATATTCGTAACTACAAAAAGAACAGCTTTGTTGTATTCTTGTCTGTTGCTATTGCACATATAGTTACTACGGCATAGGACTGTTTCCTACTACAAAACAGACAATACCTCCAACAGAACAACTTCAACAATATTAGGATTGTTCCTACAACAATCAGAATCGTGACAACATTACAGAATGTTATGTTGCTACTACTGAACAATTCTGTTAAAAGGCTTGAGGGTAGCAACAACAGAATATTCCGTTAGGTTACTACATTCCTAATTGTGTGGGACCATCCGATTATTTTTTAAGTTTATCTGTCGGAGATACTAGGTATCTTTTCTGTAGTAGGAACGTAGCGCTAGCAACCATATGCACAGTAGCAAATACAATGACAGACAGGAATACGACAAATAGTTCTGTTGGTATTGCTATCGTTGCTATAGGCTGTACACGGTAAAATGAGCACTTTTGAAAGACCTACTTAAGATCTACTTGTATATACATTGTGTATTCTTCCGCGTTATGAGAAATCGACATTGCCATGGCCTCATCACTTTAGTCATGTGTCTGTCAAATGAAAAAGTTAAATTATAACGAAAGTAAATACTTTAAATAGTTTAAAAATCTTCTAATTTTTACATTCGATGCATTAAAAAAAAAAACAACACGAAATACATAATTTTAAGTTATCAGAAATGGTTACCAAGAACTTTTATTTGACGTTAAGATTTGGAACTACTTCCCATCCATCGTTACGAACTTTACTGGGCAAATGCCACTCAGAGAACCCCAAATAATGTGTATGCATGCAGGAGCAGTGACATTTTTCTAGGGTTCATTTCTAAAGTGCTCACTTTATCGTGAACAGCCCTTAACAATGTTGAGATGGTACCTACATCCATATTTTTTTTCTTCTCGATGCAACATTCTGGCAAATCGATCGTCAATCAGCCGTCTAGCAGCCCAGTCGGTTGTGAACCTTCTTTAGGATGCAGTAGCCAATCAGATATAAAACCCGTCCCCAGAGAGTCGCGCCAGTCAATCAGAGGAATGGGTACGCCCAATATGCAAGGAACTGTCAGCCATCTCGTCTCCGCGTACTGACCTACTCTGCGACATGACTCAATATTTACGTATGTGTTGGGTTGTAAATAACCCGTTTTCAGTCGGAAGGTATTGTCGCTTCTAGCATTTACGTGATGTCCAGTACAGGGGGAAAAAAAACTAAGCCAACTCGCTCGCAATAAATTTAGACTTTTTAGACACTTGATATAATGTACTAAGTCATGGGATTCTATGTTGCAGAGATTTGAAAACGGCAACACTTTATAAAAAAAAATTAGCTCCGGTTTTTAACACTTTGATAGTGGTATTTCCTTTTAATGATCCCTTAAGGCAGATTCCCACCCGCCATAATGAATGTATTGATATTTTACCAAAGCTTCTATTTCAGAAGGCGTATTGACATTTCCCGCAAGACATATCCTAACTAATAGCTTCCCAAACTTTATCGAACTGCCACAGCATCGCTACATTTATTAATTTTTAGCTGGTAATTGTCGAGGTAATTGTCGATTTTAAAGAGCCCCCCCCCCCCCCCCTTCGATGGAGCTTTTTTGAATTTTCCGGATATGTGGTTGGTAGGAGTGGAGGGCACTTCTGCTCTCTAGTGGCCGTTTCGAAGAGCCACACGCACCGAACTGGCATGCGTCTGCGATGTTTGAAACCCCGGCAATTCATGCTATGGCCGCGGTGGCGCAGCGGATAGAACGCTCGCCTCCCACCAAGGCGCACTGGGTTCGATTCCCGTCGAGGCTACACCCGTATATTTCGCACCTACATACCGTTATTAATATACGCACCGTTAAAAGTCGCAAAACCACCTAAATAATGTCAAAAATCGCGAACATTTATTATGTTACGCGCTTTGAAATATGCCAGCTTTGTTGCGACAGCTGATAAATACAAACAAAGCATTTGGCAGGTGGAAAATTAGTCGTCACGTGGTATTGATTGTATTTTCATGTGGCGGAAGAATACGTTATCGGTACCATGGATTATAATTTATTCAGGGTTTCGGAAGTTGTGAAGTAACTGTGAATGGATTACAAAGGTGTAGGTCTATTTTCCATAGATTAAAGATGAGGTAGACCGATCTTGCTGGCTGCGCACAACCAAACTCCGTGTCCCAAAATTGAACTCATTGAACTACTTTTCTGCCTATACGGCTAGCAAAAATGGCGTGGATTGGGTTTGAGGTTAAAACACCGTTTGGTAAACAAGCGCTTTTGGGATGTTTTTATACTTCCTCTAATCAATTTGTAACGATTTTGATTTAATTCAAACTGGTAAAATTATTTTATTAATGTAATAGTGCTTGTCATTTAAAAATCAATATAAACACGTTCATCACTGTTGGCAATGTAACTTTGACAGCTGTGTTCCTTTGGGGTAGGTCAATGTTGGGTACATGCGCAGAAGACGAATAAGCGGTCTACCATCTACCTTATCTTTATTCTATGGTATTTTCTGCCCGGGCGTAACTTCTTCTCCCTTGGGGTGCACGCACATAAACTCATCCTCGACACACAAAATTAAGCCATTTGTCTCCTATCTTGCAGAGTAATTTGTCGTTTCGGGTAGGTAGGGCTTAATGTCCCGTCGACAGTGAGGTCATTAGAGAGAGACTCGAAAGAAGAAAGAACGGGGAAGGAATAGACCGTGAACTGTAGCAAGGAATGGTCGCAGCACTCACGCAGTGATTTAGGAAAACCATGGAAAACAGAAATCAGGATGGCCGAACCGGGAATCGAACCCGGTTCCTCCTGCTGGTCCTGTGGTTTATGGCTGTAACACCTCTCGGTTTGTCGTTTCAGGTATTAAGACAGAACGGATTTATAACTTACACAATTGTACAGGCTGTTCGCGGTAATATGAGCATTTTTGAAGGCCCTGCTTATTATATACTTGTATGCACCGTGTGTGTTCTTCCGCCTTATGTAAAATTAACATTGCGTTGTGCCTCATCACTTTATTCATTCATCGGTCAAGTGAAAGTGTTAAATTATCAGGAAATTAATATTTTTACAAATCTGCTCATTTTTCCACTTCGATGTAGTAAAACAAACAGTAATCTAAAGAAATAATTTAAGTTACCACAAATCGTTACCAAAAACTTTTTATTTGACGTTAAGATTTGGAGCTATTTTCCATCGATAGTTACCAACTTTACTGGACGGATGTCACTCAGCGAGTCAGTAAAATTATATGCAGGCAGGGGTAGTCACTTTTTTGTAAGTTTTATTTCAAAAGGGCTCGCTTTATCGCGAACTGCCTATACCTGTGATAATGTTTTCTATTCGTCCATGGCATATACGGCAACCAATTATAAAATTTTGTGTGTAAGCAGGAGCCAATAAGAATACCCAAGAAAATGCTATGTCGGAATTGTTGCCAGCGTCTAAATTTTCAGAGGACCTTCCACGATTTCACCTACATTCTTCAACGTCTCCTGCGTGCTCAAGTATACTCGGCAGAATATGTTAAAGATGTTGAGAGGGATTAACCCTCATCATTTTGGAATTTTGTATTTTTGATTACAAACTTGACGATGTAGTTTGGTATGCAATTCTACTGACTGGCATGGTACGGGGCACCGTTTCATACGTCTTCTGAAGTCGGTATTGTTTGATTGTTGTGTATTCGCCCGTAGAAAATAGCGGAGGCGGTGAATGTGCGATAATTTAATTAATTTCGGGGCCCATAATTTATGGCCTGTCTTGCTGAAGATTTCGCTACGCCTTCTAATGCAGAAGTTGTGGAAACAAATGCTGAATCCGAAATGTGAACGTTCTTGCGTCTCCCCCCCCCCCCCCGTTTTAGAGACAGGGTCAGCATGGGTGAGGCTGTAGGTCGCACTCGCTTTTGCTCGTGCTTTCGCACTCCCTCCTTATGGAACAATGTTCACTTTGTTATAATTTGACCTTCAACATCATCTTATAAGCTTTAAAAGGGGAAGATATGAAGGATACATAATATTTAACTAAATAATCAAAACACTTGTTTGTGATTTACATTTCAAGTCACAATGGAACGAATAATAGGGATGATGATGGGAATGATAGTGTGTATTAAGAGAGAAGGCAATTACGTCGTCTTCGAATCAGGAGGATAGCACAAATTATCGCCAATAGACGAGAGGTGTGTATAATAAAATATATTAATATAATTATCAATATGTGTGTGGAATAGTGGCTGTACTTATTGACCTAAAGGATACAGACATAGATTATATTATGTGTCACGTGTATATCACATTATAGTGCGAACAGATAAACATAGTAATGGCTATATTTATTATAATTGTATATGTAATGTATTGCATAGTTGTTTCATGCAGCAACAGGGGCCTTTCAGAATGCCATTAGCTAACCCCATGATCGGTGCAGTTCTTGCTGGAGATACTACAAAAAAACACCTACGCGTCAGTCACCCAGCATTTCAAAGACTCGTTTCGAGGTGTGGCCCACAAAAGTTGTGGGGATGGAGCCTTGAATTCGAGGTACACAAGAATGTTTACTTTCTGATGTTTGCACAGATGTTGGACAACCTCTACAACGAACTATTTGGTTGTATTATTCTGGTTTCAGATAATGATTTTCCTGTTTTGGCTGACATGTGGCACACCATACCGTGTAGTTTCGGTAGCATTTACCATGCCACGAACTACTGTACTTCGGATGATTGAAACGATTCTGCAGAAAGTCATCATCCTGATGAGGGACATTGTGCGGCTGCCTGCACTTGCCAGTTTGCCAGCGGTTAGTGAAGGATTCTCCAGGTTGGCCGGGAGCAATATTTTCCGACAATGCGCAGGTGCCATTGATGGCTGCCACATTCGGGTCCTGTGTCCACTAGACCTACACGACCAATATATCAATAGGAAACTCTGGTACACGATACAGATGCAGGCTATTGTTGACCATAAAGGAAAGTTAATATACATATTTGCAGGCTATCCAGGCTCAGTCCATGACACCAAAGTTTTTCGCAACAGCGCCATTTTCCGGCAGGGCTTGTACCCACCTGCGGAGTACTTCGTTATAGGAGACAGTGGGTACACCTGCCAGAGAGAGCCTGTTGCGATTATCACACCTTTTAAAGACTCTGGTGTCACAGCAGAGCAGAGAGCATTGAACCATGCCGTAAGTCAAGAATAGTCCTTTGGGTCTATGAAAACAATATGGCGCTCAATTTTCACAAAGGACTTGGAGGTAAAGTTGGAGAAGGCAGTGAAAGTGATGACAGTGTGTGCTGTGATGCATAACATTTGTATCAGTGAGGGTGGTGTTATTCTGGTGAATGAAAATCCCCCTCCTTTACCACCTCGAGGCATACCGCGGGACGAAGCTGAAGCAATTCAGTAATAAATAACTGAATAATAACAGCAATCTTATTTATTGTTGTATTAATTTTAGGACTTTATCTACGCAATTTTATGTTGAGACTATACCATAGAGCCAAATCAGTAATGCCCAAACACAATACCATGGTATATAAGTGTCTGCTGAATAAATAACCGCACAGGTTAGGTACTTGCACCATTTAACACGCACAAATGTGATGAGGTGTTTGACATGTACTGCCACACACACTACTGATTTACCACACATGTTTATACAGGGACATGACGACTCGTGGCGTCACCGCTGCAGAACGACGTTGCACGGCCTAAACCGGTCTCAGTTGTGAGCAAGTGGTCGTGTCATTCGGATTGACTGTTGTTGTACATGCCCATGGCAAGGCGATGTTGAGTTATCAGAGTTTGAACGGGGCATGATTGTGGGTTCCAGAAGGATAGGACATTCAATTATTTCAGAAGTTGTGGACACATTCAATTTTCCTCGATCCACGGTGTCACATGTGTACAGGAAATATCAAAAGTAAGGAATTACGATCCACCGTAGACAACGCAGTGGCCGTCCAAAGTTACTTGATGATCGTGACTGGTGGAGATCCACATGTGGAGTCCATGCCATGTCGAATTACGGCACTTCTTCAGGCTGGTGGGGACTCTTCACGTTATTAGACGGGTTCCCATGACTTTTGTCATGTCAGTGTACATAGTTGTACATTGCATTTACTGCATACGTGTGTATTAATTAAACTTTGTGTATTTTTGTAAAATATTCGTATAAGCAGTTGGTAGGCATATGCTTACCTTGCATTGATTTTGTGTCAATATTTATGTCGCTCTACAGTGCAAGCCAATGTTCACAACAGATTAACATTCAGGTAATTCATGTAATATTTTCTATCAAAAGTGGTGTGCTGTATGTCTGTTGTCTGTGTGTTTGTTTGAAGGGAATGTGCACACTATTCAAAGATGTAACACAGCAGTATTTCATGTCAATATTTGGTTAGGAATGTAAATTGATTATATATTACTATATTTATGTATTAGCAGGACTTTTCGACATTCATACTAATTACATATTGATTGTATCCATGAATAAATGAACTATGTCTTCTATGATGTATTGCTATTTTCCATGACATCTATTGATTCTTTGAAAGGCACATAATTTCTCTGTGCTTTTCTTCTTGTTTATCCTCCTCTTTCAGGAAAAGTATAAATTTTTCAAGGTCAGAGGATTTCCTCCTCCCCCCCCCCCCCCTTATTGCAACTGGTGGCACTGCTGGGTAGTGATGGAACTGGAGATATTGATAACTGGGTTTGTGGGGAAGGAGCTCCATGGCTCGTGGATGGAATGGACGTGTCTGTAAGAAGGGGGTGGTTGAATTGTACGGTGAGACGACGTGAAGTCGTGGACAATTTCAAAGAAAGGCCACACTGTGTGGGTATCCCTTCTGTGGAGGAACCTGTTGGTGGCGTGATTATTTCTTCATATTTTCTCATCAGGTTTTCCCACCTGACAATCCACACATAATGACAGTTTATTAGCATAAATTTATTTATGTTATAATTACTTTTGATTACGACAGTGAACACGACTAAATATATTCGCCAGCATGACGACATTGTAATCTTCAGGCGTTCGGAAAGTAAGGTCCAGCCATTTGCGGCTGTTTCCTTCTTTCTTGTAAACTTTACATATATTTCTTTCCGAAGCTAGATTATCTTGATAAAATCGTGCTCAGGATTAGAAATCATGTTAAAAACAGGAATACTTCCACAAATATATCGGTATGAAATGATTCATATGTTACACTACCGTAATTTATTACAATATATCTTTACTTTTATTTCTTTGAGCTCGTAATTTTAGCTCCCTTTATTCTAATATTACGAATTAACACATTTCCACAGCATAAATATTGAGAAATATGTACTGCAATAACTTACAGTGAAATAAAGCTCGTTTCTCTGTCCATATCTGATGTTGGACAATCAACAAAAGAATGGCGGCTGTATCGAGCACGGATAGAGAGCATGCGTGTGCAAACACTCGTAAACAAGCACTCTCTGACGTCATTTCCGATTGCGAGTGCATGAGAGTCGCATTTCTTGCTATTTGGAACACGTCCTTAGTGGAGCGGGGGGAGAGGCGTCAGAATACGTTGGTGGAGGAAACGGGAGTATTACAAAAAAAACCTGAAAACCAATCTCCGCATAAAACCGCAAAACAGCAAAATACTCCAGAAGGCATATAAGATGTTTTATTTTCCCACACTTTCAAATATCATTTTATTTCAGTAATGATAATTAATTTTGTTGAATCCAGTAAAAATTTAGTGCGCTCTTCAATAAGGTTTTTGTAGATCCCGACGGATCCGCTGGAGGAAGAATCCTGAAATACCGAGGTGGGAAGCTGACGCGGTAATCGCACAGCCAACCAGACTATTCACACTCTATAAGTATTAAGTCCTCTATACTAATATTATAAAAAGGTAATGTGAGTTTGTGTGTGTAAATGTAACGGCTAATCTCGGAAACTACACGGCCGATTCTTATCAGTCTTTCACTTTTACAATGCTACATTCTTCCAGATGGACATAATTTAGGTTTAATTTTTAAAAAAATATTCTTTGAGAAATCTTAAAATTTGTACACCAAGCCGGAAAAAAAAACAGCTACTTGGCTGCTTTTTAAGCTTACTCTATCAAAACCATTAAAGATAAACTTAAAAAATGTTGGAAGAATTGTGTAACGTAATATAAAAACATTCGCAAGTAGTCACGGGTGGTCGCAAGTAGTTGCAGGTAGTCACGGGTAGTCGCAAAAAAAATATATAGTTTATATATAGGTGACGCACTTCCAACACCAGGTAGACGGGCTCCTTAAGGCCGGTACGAAGTGCGCGTAACGCAATGGGATTGGACGCGTGCTCCCTACAGGCTTATTCACAGTCCGAACCATAAGCCGATTTTCCCCGTAAGTGGCCAATGATCGTGTCATTGTAACCAGACTATTTGCATGAGCCGATTACCTGGTTTGGATTAGAGTATTAAAGTATCCTCACTGAAAGACTCCACGATATGCTGTTAATGCGTATTTGTGGGATTTTCCCCTCTAAATCTGTTTTTAGTTAATTGATGACACCTTTACACTAGTTTTGCAGTACACACTAAACAACACACTTAATGGTGCTTACAAAACGATTTCCCATTGCAAAAATTACCCTAATTAAATTTGTAGCTAAGTAGTTCACATGCTACTTATAAACTGTGAGTCCGTCTTCCTTAGTGTTATTAATTTGAACGCTATCGTACTGGGAAAGTGGTTCTGGATTCAAAAACAGTTAAGTTATAGTATTATAGGCAATTTTTTGGTGAAATTTAAATAGAGTTTAGTTAGAAAGACACCTTCCCTATCGGCACAAAAAGTAGTGTAAAATAATACCATCGAATGAGTAATTAGTTTTATTTTCTTATCACAAACAACTTAGGAAATGCTTGCATGAGTACTTATCAATGTGCATATTTGTATTTGCAGATATCAGCATAAATTCATATCCGTATGTCAAACCCAAGAACTTTATTTTACCCACAGCCCCCCCCCTTTTTTTTTCTCGCTCTCTCTCACTCACACACAAACCACACACACACACATACACACACTCTCTCGCTCTCTCTCGAAGTTTTACTGGAACGAATTTCGTTTATATGTAGAGTTAGTTCATGTGGCAACGAACTCCAACATTTTCGAAGGTTATGCTACTTTGACGTATGCTCTGATTTCCACAGGATTCAGAGTATAGAACGTACAATGTTATTGCAAAATGACGCATCGTACATTGGGTACCTTAGTTGACCTTTTTTTTTGTATAAATATATTTTTTTACTTATTGAACGATTTATAACTTCGTCAGTATTCTCAATATTCTTTGAAGCACACGTACTTCATACTTAAATGGGACATTTGAATTTGAAGGGTTTCGGGAATTTTATCTACTTAATACCCTTTAATTTTCCTTAGTGGTAATATGTAAAATACCCTTTTGATGTCTAACTATACCTAATATTACTGTAAAATGCAGTTTACCATGCAGATAATTTTTTTTTTTAGAATATTTGATTCGTTGAATACATCATTTAAATGGAGGTGCCTATAACCATTTCGAAACTTGCAGCAGATTAATATTTAAATGTAAAATACGTAGGTGCATATATGCGAGATATTGTAGAAACACGAAAGGAGGACAAAAACTAGAATTTTATATTCATGCGGTAGTCACTAGCCCCAACAAACACAGCACGACACGACAAAAATCGCAACCACGACACAACATTTATATTTTCAATGTGACTGCTCAAATTTACAGCCCGATTGTTTACTGACACACACGAAGAGTAGAATTGTTATTAACCATTTAGAAGGCGCTGATTAACTACGCTAGTTTCAAAGGCGGTAGGCAGACGGAAAATTTTGAATACATGATGGTGACAGTGTTATCGCTGATGCTTACAAACGTAAAATTATTATTTTAAAAATTAAATGCAGTAATTTTTAACTTTTTTTTTAATCCTTTTAAGCTGGGTATTCGCAATTGTAGGGAAAGCTTGCCATACTATTTAATTTTGTAAGTTTGTATACCCTGTGGGTCGTATGCCGCACGACACGATGGAGATAGCAATAATTTCTAATCCAAAAATGCTGGTCGGACGACAGTATTTGTCGGGCTTACGTCAGATCTGTCTTGTATTTAATTGCTGTTTAGTTTCAAGTGTTGTGTCGCGGGGCTGCCGTGTCATGCTTGTCGGGGCTATCTGACTCCTGCATTTACTCGTTAATCGAGACTCGAAACCTGGAACACGCGTTCATTCGTCCGTCATTATTGCAACTACAACACGTGGTTTCAATGTTTTTGTAATGACTGTCGCTCTTCAAGTGGAATAGTTGCAAAAGGCAAGTTGTATATATTTACAAGGATTTTTTTTTTTTTTTTTAATACAGGAGAAGCTACAGAAGAAGATAACTTTAGGTAACTTTACTACTTTACGTTAAAGGTAAAAGGAAACTGCACCAAAATGAAATAATGAAATAAGAGCTTTGATAAATCGCTTCTTCCTAAATAACAACTGTTTTCTATTGAAACAACACGCATCTGCGTTTCAGATAGAAGATACAAGAATTAAGATAATCACCTCGTATTATGTTTAGCGATGCACTGAAATATTCAGCTCACAGTATTTCAGGGTCTTCGCATGGGGGTCTTAAGGTTAAGAGGCCATCTTGGTCCATATGTAATCGAGGAGTGATTGATGGCATGATAAGGTTGATATTTATGCTCTCGCTGTTGATACCACCATGCGCAGTTCACGGTGAGCGATAGGATTTCATGCGAGGTGCCGTACAGTATCATAGTGTATAGACTGTTCACGGTAAATTAAGCATTTTTGAAACCTCTGCTTGTATGCGCATTGTTTTTTCTCCCACCGTATGTAACATTAATATTGCCATGCGCGTGATCATTTTTATTCGTCCGTCGAGCAAGTGAAACGGTGACATTATTACAGAAGTGAATATTTTATACTTTATTGGGTGCAAGCATGTCAGTGTGCTCGTTAAATATACTTATTTTTAGGGACAGTGTCATTATTCGAAAGTTGATTTCGAAAGGGTTCAATTAACAGTGAACAGCCCATAATATAGTTTTACATAGAATACTTGTCTCCTGTCAAGCTAGTAGTTATAAAATCGGGTTTCACGCGAACCTGACTGCTGGCTGCGGAGCCACGGCGGCCATCTTGGTTGAAGTTTCTTTTTCCCTTGAAATTTCCCTTTTTTTTACCCTAAAAAACGGCCAAAAGCGCTAGAAATTCCCTCAATTTTCCCGAATTTCCCTCAAAATCAGTCAATTTTCCCGCAAAAAATGTGTTTTTGACATTCGGCTGGCACTTGCACAACTTCCGCCGATGACTCCACAATGTGGCTAAATGTCTCAATTTCGGGGATGCGGAGTTGGGAGTCACCTAGAAATTCACGCTCTATCATGTCGGCAATGTCTTTGAAACCAAACATTTCGTTTACTTGCTCTGATGGTTTAACTTTTAGTTATTTCGACTTTAAACTTTTTCTCATAAAATAAAATTGAAATACTAGCGAATATTTTTTCTTTGTAATCTTATATGCTGTTCACATGACATTTTATGACTTGGGCAATAATTTTGAGCTGAAGTCTGTTCAGTTTTGAGATTTGTTAAAAAAAATATATATGTAAATTCATAATAAATATAATCCCTTGTATTAGTTTTATTTAAGTCAATCCCCACAATTTTCATAATTTTTCGAGACTATTAGGTACGTGATATATATAATAAAAAAAAAAAAAAAGTGGTATTCTTAAAATGTAAAATATATATATATATATTTCTACTCAGCTTAAGACTCTCAACCAGTGAACAAGTGCAGGTTTAACAGGCGATATTTATTCAGGCGATTCTTACCCAGACGGTTACTACCCTATAGAATGGTCGAGGGGCTGCATGCTGATTAGACCAACAAGATTTTCGTTTTCGTGTATACAATTCCAAATTTTTTCCTCCTACCTTATTTTCCCCCATTGCAGTTGTTTTCTAAAGCATAATAAAAACAATTTAACGTCCACTGTCTTAACGATTTAAGTTGAAGCAAGCCTTTAACTTATAATATTACAATGTTTGTATTAAAATTTTTACAAGAAAACTTTTTAAGCTGTATAAAAAATTTTTTGGTTAACTGGTATCGAAAATTATTTTTTTGTAAAAGTACAAATTTCTTTACAAAATATTGAATTTGATGACTGTAAAGGTTTATTATTTTATCTGTCCCGGGCGGCCTGTTAAGATCGTACGTGGACCATGAAATGTTTCTTGTGATAGTATGAACGCTATTTATTTACATTGTTTTGGACGTAGTGACTGGAAGGGTTCACGTGTTCAGAATTAGTTTTTGTCTCATGCCCCTTTACGTAATGTGTTGAGGGTGATGCGTGCAGGTACCGTATTGTCTTGTACTTACTTCTGCAGGTGTATGAAAGCAGTGGCGCCGAAAAGCAGGCAGGTCCTCCTGCGAAGCGTGGTAGCTCCCTCCAACTTCTCTGGGCCGACAGCGCCCGCTCGAGGCGATATATCTGCCAGCGAGGACGATGGCAACTCTCTCTAGCGGAGTCTTTTCATCAGCCCCCGTCTCTTCTCGCGTTAATTGCGTTCCAGCCCTCCAGTTCGCGGGGCTCCAGGTGCGGGGACCATCCCTTCTGCACTCTTTGTCGACCCACTACTTCGCCCCCCCCCCCCCCGTGTCATTTGAAAATCAAATTAGGTCCCCGTTGACTGGTTCGACGCACCCCTCTTTGCCGCGTCAAACGTGCCATCTCCCCCGAGTCGCGTTTGTTATCCGTATTCTTGACGCTCTTCATTATCTCCGCTGCAGGAGCTTGTTTCTCGAACGTTTGTCTTAGCTATGCAAGTCACGCCCTCGTTTTCCGCCCACCTAGGTTGATTACTTCGCTTTAATTTGTTGGGAGCTACATATTCAAGACGAAACACGGTTTAATTCTTCACGGCAGTTTGGTGTCTGTAGCCCACCAACACACATCAGTACACATCTGAACTGATGAAACATTTCATTCGGACGTCCAGCAGCATTAGATTGTTACGGCGAATACCAAACGTTTGTCAGTTTCCCACTAGTTGGCGAAGGTACGGTCTCATTTTCGTTGCTGAATACTGCTGAAAATGGAACCGTGCGTTGATAGTGTTAACGTGTTTGGTATGCTACTTGCGCATGCAAATATTTCTTTTAAGTACGAAGTTCAACTGATGTCAATGGTTGAAAAATAACTACTGGCACAATATCTCATACACGAGAAAGGTGTGTGCAGTTGAATGTATTCATATTCTGGTAGGTAATGCATGGGCGGGCTACGCCGGGAACCCCTGAGTATAGCAGCATGCAACCCGTCGCTCAAAAACTAATTGTATTTCCGTCAATGCACCGAAGTGAATCAAGATACTAATCTAATGGGGGTGAAGTGGAAGTTCATTATAAAGTGAGTGCACCAGAATTTTGTCGATCAGGGAAGGAACATTTGTCGAGTAAAGCCATTACCAGTGAAACCTCCCAGGTTGGAACTCACTTCACCCTCTTCGGCTATCAAGACGTCAATGTTAAGGTAGAAGTAAAGCAACTGCCTATGGAGCACTGTACCTGACTGTACAATGTGGAGAACTCATTAAAAAGTAGTACACCATAAAAATTGTTAAGAAAATTGTGATTTTGCTGTATATGAAAGAGGACTGTAGTCAGTCAGTAAGTGTGTGCCACATTAATACCAAGTACGCAGAATGTCTTTACATTTGCTCGTTATCGTATGCCTTTTGTTAAGTGATTCATGTAGACATTCGTTAATGGAAATTTTGAGAATGCGAATCAGACGCGCTACCTCTTCAATAAAGACGCCTGGTCTCAAACTCGTGGTCGTATTGTCGTGTTCGGGTTTCGAACCATCCACGTCCAGGCTTCCCCTTGAGACCGCCAATACGAAGGTAGGGAGAGTCAAATGGGCCTTACCTTCTAAAGCACAACAATACACTCGAGTTTTCTCCCTCTCAACAATCTCGAGTCGGTTTCGTAAAGAGGTTTTTGAGCCGTGTTGAAACTTTTGGAACTTTATACAAATAATGAAAGATGATACTCGATATTGTATTTACTTGGCATAGCCTTTATATACAAATGTTTATTTATCGCAGTTACTGTCACAGTTTGGCATAGGAAAAAAATCACAATCATGATAGCGGCCTGACGTCGCTGCAATAAGTTTCTTCTTTACTAACGAAATACTTCGGCGGTATCTCAGGAATTAATTCTACTGCAGGCGCACTGTATTCACATACCCAAATTTAACAAGTGGCATATACGCCAAGGTCTCACGGAAAGTGCATATTATGGAATCATCCCTATGTACAATATAAAATGAAGTGTCCCGACCGACTAGCTGACTGACCAACCGACTCATCAAAGTGCAGCCCAGACCACTGGACTCATAAGCATCAACATTTTTGGATTGCTTCCCCTTAAGGTGCAGGCATCTAAGAAGAAAGTATTTTGCGGGGTTTGACTGCTAAAAAGGGTGAAATTTGTTTTCGAGGACTCCTTAACAGCTCATTGCCTCGATGAGATGTCCTTGTAGTCTTAGCTTCACAAGGTAGCCGATAGAAATACCCTAAAAAGAAGTTTCACAATTTTTTGAAATTCATCGCGTAAGTGGTATAATGTGTTTTCGAAGACACCTGAATAGCTCATCAATCCAATAAGTTGTCGTATTGTGCTTTGCTGTAAAATGCTACCTATAGAAATGCCTCAAAAGAAGTTTAAACAATTTTTTTAAATTTAGCCGCTAGGGAGAAACAGGGTAAAATGTGTTTTCGAGGACTACTCCTTAAGATCATATAAGGTCGATGATATATCATTATGTTCTGTATTTTAAAAGGTTATATGTACATTGTATATATGTAATATATCGATCTCAATACAACAGCGTAACAACTCAAAAAAACTGTTTTTATAATTAATTACCTTAAAATATACATTTCAGAAATCTCTATTACTTGTAAAAGTGTTGGGACTGCGTGCATCCAGATTGTGTAGTTGTGTAAAAGCAGCAGTACACCTGCAGCCGTTCAGTCTGCACTATCATTTGGTATTTTTGTCTTAGTCCCATTCGGGAGGCTGTGGGTTCGGTACCGACATACTGCGTTGGGTGGTATTACCACAGTTTGTTTCTTACATTCTGGCAGTTCCTTAATATACGTCTTCTCGGATTCATTGGGATCACGGTGGCGTAGTGGTTAGACTACTCGCGTCCCTCCTAGGCGAACCGGGTTCGATTCCCGGCGGGGTCGCTCCCGGATTTTCACATGTGGGAATCGTGCCAGACGATGCCGCTGGTCGGCGTGTTTTCTCTGGGATATCTCATTTCCCACCGCCACTTCATTTTGGCGCTACGCCACACACACCTCGTTTCACCCTCATCGGCTATGAAGACCTCGATGTTAAGAGCAGCCCAAATCTATTGAACTTCACTTCGCTCAGCTTCCTATTCGAAAGATTAAGTCCCTTTCCAAGCTCTAAAAAATTGGGAATACGGCTGTTTGTTTTGCGTGAATACGCCTTGATGTTTACTTTACGTTCCCGGCACTGATTCATTCGATCATATGGGGTTTTATGGGTATCACTGGATTACTTTTGAGATGCTCTTTCCAACAGTATACGATATCTTTATTTCGACTTGGATTCTTGACGAGTATAAGCCGAAATTGTATTAAGTTTTCTTTTTTTTTTCCATTAAACGCATACCATTTCACCATAACCACGCCACACAAATGTTTTATACATGCAATCGATTGATCTTGACGACAGTTTTCGATTGAAACTTAAACGAGCGTCGTAGCTTCTTCTGGTCAAAAGTCATACTACGCGGAAGTTATGAGACCTGGCGAAACTAACTCAAAATTACCCCCTCCACCCTCCTTCCTTCTTCACGCCTCTTCGCGCGTGATGCTTCGCAATCCTCACTCAGTGTAACATATTATTTGACCCGTTGGCAATCGAGTGGTGTAATTGCTGTGCCAAACTGTATCCCCCGATTTGTTTATCAGATTTTCTGGATTGTGTCCCACTATTTATGGTTGCAAATTTCAGGACTCGCGTCAAATAGTAATACATATTAGGCTCATTATAAAGACGTATTCCTGTGTGAAAGGATTCAAAACTTCATGAAGGCCCACTGTTGCAGGTGGCAAGGGATGGGATGTGCCAGCCCAATACGTCGGAAGCCAGCGTAGCAGATTTCCATTGGCCGGCGTCGCGGACCAATGGTCGACCGCGGGTCGTTGTGTTGCCGCCGACACAAACTGCAGAAGCATTAAAAATTAATTATTCAGCAATTCAATCAGCTCCGCATGCAAAATTACATATTCCAACTAATTGCTCGGCGGTCCGATGCAATTAGACAGACTGGGGTCTCTTGTTGCCTCGGCGGTAATTAGCGCGACCGCACTAAACTCGTGTGTGAAGGAATTATTATTTTATCGTTTGATTTGTTCGAAACACGCGTTGTCAGTACAATCGGAACTCGTTGGTTTCATCTGGGACGTATACATAGCCGTCAGCTGATTTCTCATACCTGAGTATGCGGAACTCCGCGCAGGAAAGATTACAGTAAGCTATACGTATAGGCGGTTAACCGTGTCGAATAAAATAATATTTCAAGTCCCTGATTTTTGTTAGCGTCATTAATTAACTCATTGAAGTTGTAGTATAGTGATTCAGGATGTCAGTAGTCAATAATATGTAGTTCATATTATTTGCATAAAGTCTGCCCAGTAATGAAATTTAAGGCCTAGTCTCGTATCTGAAACAGAAATATTTAGTTTTTGCAGCGTAATTTCAGTATCAGAATAGCGACTGACAATTTGGCATTAAAGTGTCGTTAAAATTCAAGAGTTGTGACATACTTTTCCGCCAAATTCGTACGGTGTACCGCAGCGTAAGGTAAATGGTTAAACCCCTCTGTAGTTGAGTTTTCCAAATTTTTCTTCATAAAAACTTGTCAGTAATACATAAAACGATTCTGTATGGCAGGCGAAACCTAGCCAGCAGGCTGTCGTAAAGACTGCCGTGCGTGGAGTGAGTGGAGAGATTTGGGCGGCTCTTAACGTCGAGGTCTTGATAGCCGATGAGGGTGAAGCGAGGTGAGTATGGAGCAGCGCCGTAATGAAAGGGCGGGGGGAAACAGGAGATCCCCGAGAAAACACGCCTACACAGCGGCATCGTCCGGCACGATTCCCGCGTTGCAAAAATCCGGGAGTGACCCCGCCGGGAATCGAACCCAGCTCGCCTGGAAGGGGGGGGGGGATTAGTATAACCACTAAACCACCGTGGCCCCTGCTGGGCGTGCAGATGGCGACGACTCTGTCGCCCGGTCGCCGAAGACGACAGAACGTCGCGAGAGCCTGGCGCGACCAGGCGGAAGGAACGAAGCCACTTGCGTAGTGCTATCGAGATACCATAACAATATCGATACTGGGATCGAAAGAGGAATCGAAAAAATCGTATCGATACTCATTTCGATATTATCACAAGTAAAGTATCGATGCCGGTATCATATCAGTAGAATCGCAACATCCCTACACTTGCGTCTTGTCGTCGGAAAGTCTGCGCCAACTCCGGGGAAAAAGTTTTGCTCGGGGACAGGCTACCGCCTCCGTCCGGTAGACGGACGGCTGCTGGCGGTACGAGTTCCAAAACTGACTGATGGAAATGAAATACAACAATATATATGATCTCAATATAGACAGTTCACGGTATACTGAGCACTTCCGAAAACTCTACTTAATTAAGATCTACTTGCTTGCACGTTGTGTATTCTTACACTAGTAGTAGGGGTTTGGGAATACAGGAACGGCACGGCTGTGAACTGTGGCTCTGGGGATCTGACCGCAATATTAGATTTTTTTTCCCAAAAATCGCTCATTTTCGCACATTATAATATTTTTTAACCCAAAAATGCCTTAAATTTACATTTTTTTCCCTAACAATTTCCCGTTTTTCCTCAATGCGGGCAATATATCAGAAATCACCCACATAATGAGTATTCGATAATAATAAAATTTTTTTAAATAAATTATTATAAAATTAAATATATTTTTATAATTAAAACATTTAAAGGCGTAAACATTAAGTGCTATATAGCCCCGTACTCGTCTTTTCAAGGCGCATGCGATCGTAATGTCACACCACCATACTGCCTTGTTTTCTCATGCTCTATCATTCCATGCTGTCTCTCGTTCTATCATTTCTCTTTCATTCACCCATTCTATTTCGCTTCTCTCTTGTATCTTTCTTTCTCTATTTCCCTTCTCTCTGGTCTGTCTATAAGTCCATAAGTTTTTTCTGAGTCCACTCATTTTTTGTTTTGGTTTCTCTCTTTCATTCCATCTTGTCTTTCACTCTTCTTCTTTGTTTACATTAATCTCTCAACTTCGTTAGACACCATTCATTCGGTCATTTACTCACACCTGTTCGATTAGTCACATTAATTTATACATAGTTTCTTCGTTGTCTGCTAGAGTGCACGAATTTAAAGATGCAATTTTCTATACACGAGAAGGCATATAAAAATTATTATAAAGTACGTTCCAGGCAGGACTTTGTAAAACATATTCGATTTTCAATACTTCATATTTCGACCAAAAAAATGTTTGTCTTAATATGTTCCTTTATTCAATTAGTTTTTACGTTTGTCGCCTAGCCCCTGTAACCGCGCATGCATTACCACGCCGACAAGCCCGCCAGGGACAGACACGCTGCAGCTACCTGCCAGAATTGTATCATCAAATAGCGGCGTGAAGTGACATCATCCACAGACATCGCGCGGGAAAGAAACAAGTGCTTGCGAACGCGAGGCACTGGGCTAACCTGCCTTGTACACAGTCACCTAGGAAACGATGCATTAATAAATAAGTAGATTTATTTAAATTAAATTAATTTGAATAATGCCGAAATCTTTGATAATTACAGTATAAATATATTTTTAATGCAAAATCTGTTAAAAATATTAAGTACTGTCAATTTCATACTTTCCCATGCCGTCAGGTAACAGTATAAAAAAAGAAATACTCATGCCCGGGCAAGATTCAAACTCTGGACCTTTGGACTAGAAGCCGGACATGCTAATCTCCAGACCAGCGATCTCATACTAAGTCATCTGCTTAAAACTTTTCAATCTTAGAAGCTGCATCCCCTCGTGCAAGTACAGAAATATTGTTAATGTATTTTTTCAACCAATTTATATATGGCTTATAAATAATATATTTGAAAACAGTTTTAGTTTATGTAAAGCCATGCAATGTGCTGTATTTTAACATCTCGTAACTTTCCATCGGAGTCTGAATTCTTAAGCTCGCATATAATTATTTTCTTATATATTATTTTTAAAACAATTATGTAGCAAGTCGGGCGGCTATAAGCAAGTGTATATGTGCAGCTATTTAGGTAGACAAATATAATTTGCGAACTCTTAGGAGGCTGGCACTCTCACGAAATTAAATTATGATAGCACAATTTCTAGCTTCAGGAATGTTGTACTGATGTTTTAAAAACGATGAATTTTTTGTACTAGTATATGGCTGTTATTGCTATTTGCATTATCAAAGATGAGCTACTGCATGGAAAAATGTGAACGAATAAGTTCCGTAACTCAAAGCGAGGTAACTTACTCAAAGATATTAAAATTTTTTTTTTACGTCATCGGGCATATAGTTTTCAAGAAATCTATAAGCAAATCTGTTTCTAAAAGCAATGTAACCAAATTTCAGACTAGATTAATTCTTCATAATTTTTTTTTTTTTTTTTGCGTTCTACTCTTCAAACGCTATTTACCCAGCAATCGACCTCCACAGAGAAGTCCTTTGATAAGTTTATTCTTGGCACTCCAGTTGCAGTAGGTATATTTGTGTCCGATCTTGTAAAGAGAAGTTTTTATTTTTTATTTTTTTTCACTTCACTTCCGTATATTTCTTTTTTTTTTTTTTTCCCCCGTTCCTTCAAAAGTAAGCGAAAGTTGTTTGCTGACCGAACAGATAGCGCCACGTTCTGCTAAAGGAAGACGCCCTGTGTTCTGATTTTTATTACAGCTTGTTTTCATTACCACTCGCATATGAATTTCACTGTACGCGTTCATTTTTTCATGTGCAATTTTGCGTAGTGTTGGTGTGCGATAGGGCGATGATTATCTCGCTTCCTTTGGTACCTAAATATCTAATCTGCTTAATGTCACTGTGAACCTCTATTTCTACTTGCTACACAAAATTTTTAGCAATCGAAAGAAACGTGCTCGTAGTCACACAGTTCGCGGTTTTTGTATGCTGCAGGCGAGGTAAACATGTGCTATGTTTGAAAGGAAGACATGTTGGCGTTTAAAGTTAATTAATGTTGAAATGGGCCTCCATGAAGTCAATAATGTATGGAGGTCTTGGAACAAGCGCGTGTGATACCGATGTGTTTTGTCACTGTACTTCCAGACACGTCTCACCACTGAGGTAGATTTGCATTCTTTTTAATGTGTGAAGAAATGGCATTTGCTCACTCACAAACCATGCTCGTAATTGCACAGAAGAATGTGGTCACCGAATCCATTTTCGAAAAATCACGCATCAGTTATTTTACATAGTGCAGTTATGCCTCGTTTATTTCAGGTGGACCGTTGCTACAGAAAAATGGCACGCTGCGGTAGTTTTATTGCAATTTTATCCATATAAACTGAAGCAGACATTTTATTAAAAGGACGCGATGTTCTGAATACCCTCTCCGCTGACAGTGCCTGAAAGAGGTACTCTACATACTGGCGTCATCTCTTCATTTCAGCTCGTGCTTTGATTTTACCGTTGTTTTTTAAGCATTGATATGTAGGATGGGCATGCAGCTCTACAGTCTGTGTGCTGTTATACAATGTCCCATACAAGGTCTGGCAGGAGCTTTTACGAAACCTGCTGTCCGAGCCTTCATGCAAGTTGATAGAAGTTTCTTGGAATAGCCTGTCACACGATACCTGCTGCTGCACGAGTGTACTGGATTGCATTTGTTTTGATTTTCCTTCTTCAAGTGTAGAACGTTTTAGCGATTATTTAATTTACTCTTATTAATCCATACCTCTCTTTCTCAAAACAAAATGAACAAATTTAAAACTATCGTCACCCCACCACACCCTCTCTGATTGGCTAACATTTCAACCTTATAGGAAACATTAGACCAAAGTTTGCACACGATCCGTTAAGGAAATGTCCATGAAAACGGCCAGTATTTAGCTAAATCTTCAATAGAAACAATCCATGCCAATGGCCATGCAAGGCCACAGTGCATTCTTGACCCTGGGAACAGGCTTGGAAAGCTGTTTAATCCAAATAGAAATATTCTGTGTGGTTTCATGATTGCGCAGGCCTTCTGCACCGAAACAAATGTTTGCTCCAGTCAACAGAATACTTGTTTGTACATAGCCAATGAAATGTGTAGTTGCTGAAACAAAATATTTTCTTGAGTAAAATAAATTTTAAACGCGACACAAATTGTTTTGATTTTATAATAAAATACACACGTAGGTTGATAAAACATCTGTTTTGGCCAAACTAAATTTGACTGTTGACAAAATATTTAATAGAACCAGTTGTCCATATATCACCATCCACATAGGAATAAATGTATTATCCGTTCAAACAAACTTTCCTCTCAGTGTAACGTATTACTACAGTTTATTCTTACCTGAAGATGATTTCAGCCACAAACTAAAAAATAATGCGATAAAGTTTAATATAAAAAACACTCTTATTGAAAAATGTATTCACTTTAACTTTTCGTTAATATATTGAGCTACAATCTTAGTTTGTCATTACAAAGAAAAATTCTGATTACAGTAATTCTTTTAACCCTTCGTTTGAACCTTTTATTTTAAAGACATGGCTGATAGTGGTTTAAACAAATGGTAATAACACATCTCAGTAAATACAACAGAATTTCCATAAACTTATTGTTGCATAACATAAGCTGTCGTAGTTACTATCGGCTGTGTGTGCGAGATGAACTCACGACTACTGGAGTAGCAGTAGAGGTCGTTTGTCGTCCACTCAGCGAGGGCTTTGTGAAAATTCTCGTCACATCCCGGGGACATGGATAGGGGGCTGCCTCGCCTCCGGAATATATTACTCGGGATCGTGTCACCAAGATATCCGCTGCAGTCAGTTGCACGTTGGAATATGAAGGAGAAGAAGGGAATGTGTTGGCTTGACCCTCGCATCGCAGCGCTCAACCTTTCAAGCTGTCCTCATAATGCTGTTCGGTACACTGCACTTCATCTGATACTGTCGTCTGGAGGCATCGCGGTCCTCTTTCAAAGAAGCTTTTTATGGTTTTTATTAAACAAGGCGGCGCTTTTATAACGACTACATTCACATTACATTGGTCAATAACAGTGACCCAACTGCTTTAGTTGTATACAAAAAATTGTCCGGACGTGCTTAAAATAACACCGCGATTTGGAGCAGCAAAAAACATTTGCTTAGTTTTGTAGTTCTGCCATGATTCCGGATTAAATATAGTTCTGTCAGTGGAACTAAATATCTGGTACCTGAGTGTATTTAATGCTTTTTGTTGGTACGTCCAAACTTTACTCTGTAGTCCGCGTCTGTTATTTGTACGAGTGTCTATTGGCAGATTCGGATCTGTTGGCCCCATCGGTCTGTAGTCACTTCTAACACTTACATTTGCTATCCTTTCGTTCTAAGATCTAATTTTACTAATAATCTCTTCACGTTCATCCACAATTTTTTTTTCATTCCATACACAAAATTTTTTAATTGCGATAGTTTCTCCAACAATTCCATCCTTCATCTCCCACTTCTCTGTCTTTCGTTTTCGTTCTTACTTCTCCAGCACGCTATTTAATTGATTTTATTTTTCTAACGTCCCTCGCCTTCACACCAATGCCTTATCCTCATTAAGTCGTTGCTCTTAGACTATGTGATACGTCGTACGGAATTCTTTGAATTTTGTTTCCGAAACTTCTCAAGCATTCCTAAAAGACAACTCTCCCTGTATACTTTTTTCGCTGGTCGTATTTTCAACTGACACGTTTTTCACGCCCCTTAGATACACAAATATTCCGCTCATCTTAGTTTTTCTCTCCCTCTCGTTATTCTTTCCTTCGGAGGTTTGCCTTTCTTGTTATCACCACCTCGCTTTTGTTTTCTTTGAAATTCATCCTGTGCCTTTCCCCCCCCCCCCCCCTCGAAATCCGTGTATCCAGCAGTGCTTGGATCTCTGTCTCTCGGTATTTCCTCTATGTTGTTTGATAATTTTAAACACAGTATTACGTCCTCTGCAGCACGTTTCTTCAGTCTTTTCACAATCTGACTTACGACAAAGAACAACATAGGTAACAATAACCATTGCGTTCTCTCTAGGATTCCGCTTTCACAGAGTTTATCCTACCGTCGTAAAAGCTTTATTACTCTTTCAGCTAGCTCTTATTTTTGTTCCTTCATGTCTTACGGGAGTTTAACGCACTGTTACGCCCCTTTAGGGCGTAGCAGGGCTAAAGGAAGGCAAGGAGAAGGACGCACACCATTAAAAAAAATCAAAGCATGGACACAAATTCCAAAATCAATATAAATATATTGAAGCCCATTTATACATTATCACCAAGAACAACTATTTTGCAACTTGATTTGAAACATATAAATTGCCTTTGCAAATTTTTGTTGCTTACTACCAACCGGTGAACTAGAGGAAGGAGAGAACGCACATGCGCTGCAACAAACAGAAAAACAACAATATTAATATATACTGATAAATCACGCAACGTGAATAAACACTTGTGAAATCCCATTAAAAAAGGTAAAATGACTCCCTGAGTAAAGCAAGCACCATTACAACTTTAAAAGTAAAAGTACGCCTAATGATTCACTAAAAAAGCACATGGGATTCTAATTTCAAGAATACCATTGGGAAGGAGCAAAAACCCTCATTACACTTATCCATGAGCATAAAGGCACGCCGTCAAATATCCACTAAACTTCTTGGCATTAAAATTCTTTTGGCATATCGTAGTCCAGGAGACTATTCCTATAGCACGCCAAAAAAAAGGAAGAATTCACCTCTTACAAACATTCCCATAAAATACCATAGTGAAAATTCACACAATCAAAACAGTGAAGAAATACTTCCCTACAAAAATCCGTATACACAAAAATCGCTGAAAAAACACTACTGAAAGGGAAATTCTACCCCCAGCATAACAACTACGTCATTGCAATACTTAACTTGAGTAGTACTCATATTACGCGAAAACGCGTCTAGCATGGTGAAGCCCCGAGTACGAAGTGGTGTAGACTTGATCTATCGTCGGCCAGCCCAGCGCAACTCGAAGAGGAACACTGCACACTTGCTTGGGCTGGGGACGGACATTTATACGCGAAAACGCGTCTCGGGAAGGTTAAGGAGACGGCGGGAATAGCGGAGAGGCGTATGGACGGTGCTAAGTGTGCGAGGCTAAACTGGTTGCCAGTAGTAGTCACCAGACAGCGCTCGGCCGCGCCAGGAGCGCCGCGCACCTCTCTTCAGTAGAAAACCAAAGTACCTTTTCTGCAGCAAAATATTGCCTTTTCAAACAAAATTACAGTTTATTAATCTGGGCCACCAAGTACAGGTGTGGCAAATAACCAAGCAGACTTGCTAACCAAGTTCATTAACGTCATGTAGTTCTGTAAACACACCAACCCCATGATAGCAGCTTTTAATCGTACTCCAGAAAATTGAAGGCATCACACATTTCACCAGCTGGCGGGACGAAAAATAAATTGTTAAGGTAGAACAGTCTTTGGCAGAACAGGAATACTCACATAAAGTTCCTTGAGTTTGCTAATTGACCCACATGTCAGACTTGAAGTAGGGCTTCAGCACTACTACTGCTTACACAACTGTGCGCTTTTCTATCGTTCACGAACACTTTAGTGCGTATTATTCAAGACGCATATTTTTTTTACAGTTTTGCCCTGAAAGTACCGTATAACGCTGTTAAATCGTCCTCTCTGAAATGATAGCCTATTTCATTACTTCATATTTAACTACTTCGTTTCTCCAATGCTCTTTGTGCAGTTTCGCATGATTTAACGGTCTCTTGCCTCTTTTCTTGAAGATGGATTATAACACTCCTCCAATTTCGGTGGAATTTTCTTCCTCCCGTATGATCTATTCTCACCTTTGATATTTCTATCTATTCCTCCTATGACGATTTCCTCCCTTTAAACCTTTAGCTGCAGGGTCTTCAGTATTAGCAGTTGGTGAGATGTTCGCAAGAAGCTTATTACTGTTAATATTTCGGTAATAACAAGCTGTTAAGCGTCCACCACAGTTCCTTATGCCTTTAATTGTTAATGTTCTGCTTGAAAATGTCCTAACAAAACTACATCCTTTCTGATTTTTGCACTCGTACCTTTTTTTCTGGTGTTAACCATTACACTTTTGCTTTTGATTGTATAAATACAAAAAATGTATTTCCCGTGTTTTCTGTACATCTTATTTCTCCTTGCCAGTCTTCGGCTACTAGCATTCCAATTTTAATATTTTCTTTAGTTTTTTGCTATTGATCACGTCCTCTATTTTTGCATATTGCCTCTGCTACTCTTGCCTTAGATTGTAAAGCCTACTGGATTCCGTAATATAGAAATAGAACTTGCTCATACCTCTGGTTAATGTTCTGAAGAAGAAAAATGTTGTTTGTTGTAAATCATTTGAAATAGTTCTCAAATAAAACTGATGCAATTCCAAAGAAATTAAACCATCCTGTTCTTTCCTACGGCCTTAAATGCGTCGTCGAAGGAATTGACATCACTCTGTAGGTGGGTGTATCTGAAAAGTTAAAAATCGCTATAAAAAAATTAGCAGTTGTTTTAGGGCCTCTTCTTTACTTGCCTACGCACAATATGGCCTCTCCAATGTGCCATATCGTTACGATTAGTATTTCTTAAGTTAAAATGTACAGCACCTTAAAATTAATATGTATCCTAAATTTTGTTTTGTTAGCGTGCATTGCAAGAGATACTAGAAATTCTTCGATTAAGATAAATTACCATTCCAATCTTGCTGTTAACACATGTTCATTCCACAAGATTTTTAACATTTTTTTTTTCATGCAGTTAGGAAATAAGTACAAATTTATATTGTTTATCAATGATTTTGTAGGAGTAATTTCCTTTCAGAAATCTAAGTAACCATAATGTTTCCCATTATATTTTGGAAACCATCTACTTTTATGCTTTCACCATTCATTCATTGGAAATGGAGTTCGAAATTCAAAACTCAAGCTTGCTTTTGTACTTAGTTCTTGATTTATATAAACAATAAACGTATTTGATATAGCACAAATTTAGGCTGTCTTAAAAGTTGTCTCAATAAAAAATTAACAATAATTTTGCATGTAGAACTAAAAAAGTTCGTGTAGTATCATTCATATTAATTAATATTGAAATGAGCACGATGGTCACTCTAGTTGGCTGATCCTGAGCTTCCTTGTATCAGATATCACGTGTTTTCTGTCATTAGACTGAACTGATTTTTAAATATAAATATAACTCATGTTTGTAATGGTTTTTAATGTTAAAAATAATATGCATGTTAACATAATGCATAAAGGAAGGTGTAGGCAGTAGCTTGAAATGTAATTCTCATAATGCGTGTTTTCAGGTGACGTGATCGAGGACTCGACCACACGGAGCAGCCAGCTACAGGACACAGGTAAGGAAGGCTGCAATGTAATATGCTTTATAACTGCTGTTCGTATGCTGTGCGGATTTCGCGAGAAGAGAGCAAATCATGATAAAGCGTGTCTGTTTTGAAAGTGCGTGTTTAATTATGTATTGTGAATATGAGGACCGTTCTTAGCTCCTCTTTTATGTGTATTCGAAGGGGCAGAGATGTGTGAATAAAGATACTCACACTGTAAAATTGTTGAGGAGAATCTCGTTTACAACTAATTACATTTTTCCTAACAGAAGCCATGGTTTACGGGTATCTTTCTTTGTAAATAAAAACTGTGTTTTACTCACTGAATGCGGAACATGAACATTAAAGGAAAACAAAAGAGCGACATAGACCGAGATATTATGGTCACATAAATGGCAAGGGACTACTGCAGTGGTCTCCAACCATTTTATTGCAAAGAGCCGCAACCCTTATTGTCAACTACTGCGTGGGTCGCAAGTGTAAAAATCACAATAGCCTCATATTATATAAATAAAAAAATATACATACAATCCAGTTTTTTTTATTAATGTAACTCCATATTTCATCACAGTAAATATATTAATTATAGAAAATTACTTACGTACAGAATGAAAAAGTCTATATCGACACATGTAGTAGTGTGTATATTTCACAAGTAATACCACTGGCCGCGGTTTGGATACCTCTGGACTAATCTATTGGCGAGGATAGTGCAATGTAACTGGAAATGGTCAAGTATGTTAAATTCATACAATAAAAACAATATCTTCATCTTAAATGGTTTTGGTTTTAAAATAACAAATGTACATGTAAGCGATGGTGGGGACTAGATTGGAAAGGCTTGTGGGAAGGGGTCTATTCAAGGAATGTGTAAAATATGAAGGTCGTATGTGAAATTGTTTAGGAATAATAGAGTAAATTTAAATGGTTGAGGGTACATTAGGTAAGTAGAGAGGAGGAAGTAAATGTGTTGGAAATTGATTGAAATGGTTTGGGAAGGACAGTGCAAAAATGATCTACAAATTGGTTATGGTTATCAAAAAGCAGTTACTTTTTTGACAGTGTGGAGGAGATATTATATATATTTCGATAAGAGTGAATGAAGATATTTGGGTGGCTCTTTAACAGCGAGGTCTGGAGAGCCGAGCTTCGATAAGAAATAGGAAAGTAAGGGTCCCAGGCGAAAATAGAAATTAAATTGCTGTATGCACCATTTTTTAAAAACATGTCTGACCCACTTAAATTACATAAGTTTACATGGTTCACTGTAGTAGCACTTGTTCGTAAAATTTGGCGGGAATTCGGTGATTGGTTCCCGAGATATGGCATAAATGTTGCATTTTATCACCTGGCACTATCTTACAAAAAGTCAGCAGAAAATAATATCTATAATCATATTTGGTGCTTCTAATGGCTACTCTCAGCATACTAAGTTTAGTTGAAAGTGGTTAAATTGTTTAATAGATATGACAAATTTATCTAAATGAGTTATATGTCTGGCATACTGTAAACAAAGCCAGACACTTTAAACATGGCCTACTATAGCACTACATATGTGCAAAGTTCGGTAGGAATCCGTAGTTGGCCCAGGCCATATGGCATAAAAACTCCAGTTTCTCATGAGCTATTGCAAAATTTTGAATTGGCACATTCTATGTTTGTCATAGATACTACTACATATTAAAATCAGTTGAAATTGTTTGGGACATATGGCTTACCTACATATATTTACATTGCTCTTATTGTGAATATATGGAACTACCTCCCTAAGTAATGTAAATTTAGATAGCCCACAAAACTATAACTTGTAGCTTGAATGTGGAGGGTATTAGTTTTCCTAAGACAAGACACAAAAGCTTTATCTTTCATGTCTTGTTATCTTCCAAAATAGCTAACAAATGAGTTTTATATATTAGCATATTTGATGTTTGCATATATACTGCCATCATACAAAGTTAAGTGTGAATTGGTTACATAGTTTCATATATATAGCATAGCAGTCTATAATGTTTGTATGCTGCCATCATTTTGAAAATAATAGCCCGACCCACTTAAACATGTCAGTTTACTTGATATACTTTAGTATTACTTGAGTCTCAAATTTAGTAAATAGGTTGATTGTTACCCGAGATATCACATGAAATAATTTTTTTTCATGTGCTGCTATTTTACAAAATGTCGGACAAAAGACCCTCTGTTTTGACATATTTTATGCTTTTAAAAGATACTTTCAACATAACAATTTTGGTTGGAACTGATCAAACAGTATTGTAGATATTGCAAATAAACTTAAAATAGCTATATTGTCGCCATTTTAAAAATAAGTATCGTACCTATTTAAATTGCATATATGAATATTACATACAATAACATTACTCATATTCCAAATGTGGCAGGAATTGGTTGTGTAGTTGCCGATATAATGTAAAAACTTTATTTTTCATATTGCACTATGTTACAAAATGGTAGACAAATTTCATTATTTTCTCATTTCGATGATTACAACATGCACTGCTGATGTACTAAAATTGGTTTAAATTGGTTAAATGGTTCCCGAAATATAATGTAAATGCTTTATTTTTCTATTTACACTATTTTCCAAAATGGTGCAGTAATATCACTATCGGTTTTTAAATTAAATGTTTACATTATGCACTGCGAAAGTACCAAATTTGGCTTAAATCGGTTAAATAGTTCCCAAATATATTGGAAAAGTTTAATTTTCCAGTTTGCACTACCTTCCAAAATGGCTGACTAATAGCATTGTCGATTTGTAAATTCAATGCGTATATCATGCACTGACAACGTGCAAAATTTGGTGAAATTGTTCTTGAGAAGTGATGGAAAAGCTTTATTTTTTCCATTTGTACTATCTTACAAAATTGCTGATGAATACGTTTATTAGTTTAAAAATTAAATACTTATATCATGCACTATCAGGTTACCAAATTTGGTTTAAATCGGTTAAATAATTCCCAAAATATAACAGTGACAAGTTTAAATTGCCGCCATTTTGAAAATATGTATTCTGCATGATAGAAAAAAGTCTGATGTCATTACTAAATACTACATGTAGATTTAGTTTGGTGAAATTCGGTTATCGGGTTTAAAATTTATTAGCAGTGGCATAGATTCTAGACAAACATTCGGGTGATTGCATAAGGCTTTTACGCACAGAAATTACTTAAATTGCTGTCACAGAATCTTTGTACTAATTGCTTAAGTATAAACAAATAAAATACATAATTAATTTGGATCCAACCTCCCTCCCTTCCAGTTTTAGTGACTGTTCAAATTGAGAAAATGTCGTTGAATTATTAACAGCCGGACACACATCAACCACAGTATCATGGAGTGCATTAGTGGAGTATTACCATAGGAGTAGATAAGCCATCTGTTATACTGTGTGACATCTGTTATCCTCTGTGAGGCATTACAATAGCTGTTACATATAACTTATTTATTTGCCTTATTTTTGGCGGCGCAGTTAAAGCAAGACTGCATTTTCTTCCACCGAACCACACTGTAATTAAAGTTAAGTTACTGTAAACCAACTCAGCCACAAAAATACAATAAACATATTACAGAAATCGTTAAAACTTAAAACGAAGATACCCAAACACCCACACAAGCACACTTACGCATGTATATGTGTGTGGGAAGAAGATTTAGTTATGTTACTAGTACAGGTGTTAGTTCAAACAAATGTTTGCGAACAGAACTTTTAAAGGCAGTGACTGAGTTCACTTGCGTGTGATGCTTTCCCATGCCATTCCGGAGGTGGCAGCTATTAACGGCGAATGATATGGTGTATAAATTAGTTCTGTGCTGGAATGTCAAGTTTACGTACTATACGAGAACGAGTTCCATGATTGTGATAAGAAGACAATGATTCGCGAAGCAAGGTAGAGATGATGATTGGTTCGCAGCGCTTTGAATAACAGGAGAAATGTGTGTAAGTTACATCTGCTACCTAAATTAAGCCAAGATAGTTTTTTTTTTTTTTGTAATGTGCGGTCACATGTTTGCTAATTTTTAAATTGTGAATAAAGTACACACACAAATTATGTAAGCTTTTCAGCCTCACGGAAAAATATGCTGTCAGATTATTATAAACATCATCACAATAGTTGAAGTGGGGAAATATCAGCACTTTAACAAATGTTAGCGCAAGTGATTGTGACGAGGAATTCTTTAAATGCGTGAGTGAATGTAATGCAGAAACAATAACGCTCATACAAACAAACTCGGAGAGTTTCGAACCAATATCAAAAGAGGCTATTTAATTTTTCACATCAGAACCAGTGCATTGATTTGGCGACAGTAATCAAGACATATACTTTGTATGCATGTACACATTTACACGCACCTACATACATTATGCACATTGTGGTAGAATATCGGCACTCTATTAGCGGATGACTCTTTCTGTTGCTCTGGTCACAAGTCTGAAATAAAAAACGAGTGCCTCCCAATTAGAAGCTTCCTTGTCGGAGGTTGGCCAAAGACAGGAGTGGGAAAGATGGTGAAATTGATGTGGCTTCCTCTATGAAGACACTCTCGGCTCTGGTCAGTAGTATGATTCTGTTGTTGCGGGAGGCCGATATCGTGCCTCATAGCTGACTGGACTGAGTAGATATTCCTGTAAAATGGCGATGAGCGGGAAAATTAATCGTGTGGAGACCAATGAGAAGCATGCTCCCAACGTGGAGTCTTCCTAAGCTGATCAGATTACATACAGACATTTATTGTTCCTCAGCTGGCCCTAAGAACACTCATTATCCCACTACTTATGTACAAATACGCAACAGGATGAAAAATGCAACAATCGTCGGGACATGCGTGTCAGGGTCTGTCTACGTTTGGGCTATCCCAGCCCGTGTCTTAGGACAAGGACGCGCTGATTCGCTCACGTGATCCTATGACGTCATGGCGCTGTCCCAAGCTGCCGTGTCCCAAGTCAAACTGTATCCTAAATTGAAGCAATCGGAAAACTGAACGTTTGTCCGAAGTTGTGTCCTAAGCTGATAGAAAAAGGAGACTTCAAATACTTTAGGCGCGCATTCGTGAGATGTTTACGCTATTAATGTAAACAATGGATGTGCAAGGTGGACTTTCTCAAAACAAATATGATGACATGGTAATAAATAATTAGGGATGTCTTCTTTCGGTCTGATCAATTTTATTTGAAGGCTAAAAACTTTTAAAACGTAAGTTTAAAAATTAAATTAGGATGTCAATTGGCGAACTTATTTAAAATAAAACCGTTTCGTCGACTGTAATAAACAATAATACAGCAAATTTGAACATCACTACGCAACAACATATAATATGGCGTATTTAGTGCGATCTAGTCAGATTCTGAAAGCTCACTTCGGACAACGCATTTGTAGACCATATTCGGACTGCGTCAATGTGACGTCACTTGACGCCGAGTTTCGGACACGACCACGTCCACACGAGCTGCCGATTGTAGACACGGCCTCACAGACGTTTTATCCTGCTCTGTGCATCGAGAACGAAAAAGGAACGATCGCTTGCGAGTGATGAGTTGCCTCGCGCGAACTAGGTCAGTGTAGTGTGGTTTGGGAAATTGGTATGCCGAGATGGGTTGGGGGGGGGGGGGGGCTTTGCCAACTCCCCGAGAGGGCGCCGGTTGTTCCGGCCAGCAGCGGTTCCGGCGGCGGAAGGGTCCGATCTCATGCCTCGTCGCTGACCGAGCTGACGTTGATGTCCGGACGTGGTGACGTCATTGCGCGCCCGGAGAGGGCCCAGGCCGCCCGCGGATGCTGAAATCGTAATAAGTTTTCGCCGCGGTGCGGGGTCCTGTGGATTTTTGAATTTTTAACTCCTTTAGCGACTTCCTGCATCCTCGGTGCATTCTCGCCGGGCCTTGTAATCAGAGTCGGAGAAATCAGAGGATCTTGAGATAAGCCTTATTTTTTTTTTTTGTAATACATTTACACTTTCTTGTTATAGGCTATTCACGGTAAAGTGAGCACGTTTGAAGCCCTAGTTAGTTTTTCCTTTCTGCCAATTTTTGTCCTTAAACATCTTTTTTAAATAAATATTGCCATGTAAGTAATAAACACAGCGTGTATTTTCCACCGCACTCAGCTGTTATTGCCTACGGCTAATATAAAATATGTTTAAGTATTATTCCAAATCAGAGGGATTTCAAAAGTGCTCACTTTACCGTGAACAGCTTATAATTTGTTATTGACGCACGGATGATTTTTATTCTGTTAAGGGCGCCGCCTACCTGGCGGTGGAAACGCGCTGCAGTGTGTTTGAAATCCGCATATTTTTTTTTACAAAACCATTAAACGTGTCCCCATGATACCAGTGTACGAAAAGAAACCCATTTCAGGGGAGGTACTTGTAATACTCTCAATACATCATGTTCATTATAAATGCTATTCCCGAGCCCTCAAACATAGCTAAAAACGTCATTTTCACACTGCTGTAGCTCATAGTATGCTGGTTGGAAACATGTGAAACTATTATAGGGACCTGCATTGAACCTTGCTATACCCTTTCCACCAGTAAAATTAAGGTTGGGAAGTAAATGATATTCCTTGTGGAAAAAATTTGGCATATTGAAAATTTTCGTCACAAGGTACATTTGGTGTTCCAAAATAGGCCGCTTTTAAGCCAACGATAAATTGACAAATTATATTTAAAGGCTGTTCACGATAAAGTGAGCACTTTTCAAATCAACCTTGGAAAAAAGACACTGCTCCTAGCTGCATATATTTTAACGGGCGCAATGAGTGACGTGTCCAGTAAAATTGGTAACGATGGAGGGGAAAGTAGTTCCATATATCAACTTCAAACAAAAAGTTTTAGGTAACCATTTATGATAACTTAAATTATCTCTCTCGCTTTCGGTATTTTTTAATGCATCGAAGTGTAAAAATGAGCAGATTTTTACAATATATACTTTTCTAATAATTTCGCAGTTTCACTTGGCCGACGCATGAATAAAGTGCAGAGGCATATGGCAATATTAATTTTGCTTATGGTGGAAGAACACACACTGTGTATACAAGTAGATCTTAAGCTCATCGAAAATTACAGGATGATCATGGACTATCGCAATGGCAGAACTTGAAGCTTTCATTTCGATTATTTACACTCAAAAGTCTTATGCAGCAAAAGGCCCGGAGCTATCTACATTATGGTCAAGTATCTGGGGACCAAGTTTATTTACACAAACCATGGCGCGAAATAGATTTTGCGAAATAATGTGACTTCTCCGCTTTGATGAGCGACATACACGAAGTGAATGTATACAGACTAAGTTCACACTAGTGTCATGTGTGGAATGGATTCATGCAAAATAGTATTGCATGTTACAAGCCTGGTATAAACATCACAGTGGATGAGCAGCTGTTCCCAAATGTCCATTTACGCAGTACATGGCCAATAAACCAGATAAATTTGGGATCAAATTCTAGATAGCAGCAGATGTAGACTCTACATATCTAGTCAATGGGTTCCGTTATCTTGGAAAAGATGATCAACCCCGTGATCAGCTGCTGGACACTTACATAGTTCTACGCCTCCTGGAACCATATTTACAGTGTGGCAGAAATGTTACGACGGATAACTTTTTTACCTCTCTAGAACAGTCTGGGGCACTGAAGGTCAACAAAAGAAGCCTAGTAGGCACTGTTAATCACACCAGGAGAGAGGTCTAACCTACTGCTACAAACTTCAAACAGCAATTGTATGCAACATATGTGTACAAACACAAATATACCACGCTGACAGAATATCAATAAAAAAAGTCAATAAAAATATGATCCTTCTTAGCTCACTTCATCAAAGTGCGAACATTGCTGAAAATGAGAAGTAGATTCCTGAGACTATCCAATATCGCAATGCCACTAAATTCGGTGTTGACATTATGGACCAAATGGCGAGGAAGTTTCTGTCGAATCAGCATAATGTTTCCTTCAATGTGCTGGATTTGGCATGTATAAATGCATAGATCTTTTATAAAGAAATAACTGGCAGGAAAATAAAGAGGGGAAAATTTATCCCAGAACTGTGCGAAGAACTGTGGGCAGTGTACATGGCTAACAGGGACACCAAGCCACATATGGTTAGTGCGGGTAATGAAGAAATGGAAAAATTACGAAAGAAGTGCGGAAACTGCAGAAAGAACAAAACAATGGCTAATTGTGCAGCACGCAGAATACCAGTGTGTGGTAAATGCATTGGGAGTAACGCCTCATCTGTATGAAATGTAAGTAGGATTTTATGTGATGTCAATATTGAAACTGAATGATAATAGTGCTATTATTTTTGTGTAATATTTTGTTTCAGTAGAAAGAACAAAACAATGACAAATTGCTCAGGATGCAAAAAATCAATGTGTGATAAACGTATCGGGCGTAAACGTCCCACATATTTGAAATGCCTATAGGATTTCAAGTGATGTCAGTTTTGTGGCTGAATAATAATAGTGTTATCTTTTGTGTAACGTTATGTTTCTGTAGAGAAATGTTGTATAAAATACAATTTATATGTGCTTACTGGTTGTCAAAATCATTTCAAATAAACTTCTAAATTACAAAAATTTTAGGGGTCAAAATGACCCCTCACGGTACTTCTAGGTAGTCAGCTGGTGCCGGTAGTCCAAGTGATAAAAAAAAATATATTCTTTCAGGGATTTCTGTACTTTAATATGTTAAAAACAAAACCATACGGGCTTAAGTAATTATTTTATATTTTCCTGCAAAAAGTCCTATTCCCAGGATATTTTCTGATAAAGGCTGTTCACGATAAAGTGAAAACTTTGAGATCAACCTCGATGGTAACGATGGAGGGGGAAAGAGTTCAATGTCTTAACGTCGAATAATAAGTGTTGGTAAACATTTGTGATAAGTTAAATTATTTATTTCGCTTATTGTTTTTTTTTTTTAAGCATTTAAATGTAAAAATGAACAGATTTCGAAATATTTACTTTTTTTGATAATTTTACAGTTACGCGAATAAAATGATGAAGCCCATGAATATGTTAATTCTACATAAGGCGGAAGAATAGACAAGGTGCGTTCAAGTAGATCTTAAGTAGGGCTTTCAAATCTGCTCATTTTGCTATGAGCAGCCTATATACGCGTAAAAGTGCATACAACGAATGTACATAAAATATGTTCTGACTAGTAACTCTTAAGCGCTGGAAAAATATGACTTGCTCTCAGGCTCGTATCAGAAATGCTCACCTGATCATAAATTAGCTATAGCAAAAGTTTGGTTTTGTATTTCTGTCTTTTCAAATCAGCTGTGAGGTTGCCGTTTCTTGTCGGTGTACTCGACTTATGCAGTTTTCAAGTTGTGTTACTAACTTAAATTCAACTTGTAGCGAAGGCAAAAACAATTATACTTTTTCAGAGGTGTAACCAAATGATTGCTTGTTAGCGTGGGCTCCCTCTAGGTCACTAAATACGGGCTCCCGTGGTGATATAATCAGTGTGTGAAAGTCGAGAGTATCGAAGTCAGGGTTTTACGTTGTATGCTTTTGTGCATATGGCAAAGACGATGCGACCTCCAGGTTGTACTGGGCTCCGAAACCACGAGTTGTCAAACTTGGTGCTTGGAATTTGTGAGGGTTTCGCGATAACGGCGTGGAAGTTAGAAGACGCGAAATAGATGAGTGCGTGCATCTGCATTTACCTTGAACGGGAGTAGAAAATACATGCGAAAACCACTCCCATTTATACTAGTCGGGGTCGATTACATGACCTTCAGAACGCGAGTTAAGCTGGACCAATCACGATGGACTTCGTATGATCTGTTCACAAGTTAAGGTGTCGGATATAAATAAAAATGCGACGAGAAGTTGCAAACGTTTGAGATAACGATGGTTAACTAACTCCCATTCATGAAATTTCTCCTGCATACTAGATTCTTCGACCGAATACTCTACTCTCGTGCTGCTAACATCAACAAAGGCACGAACAAAATATCTTAAATAGTAATATGTATTTTATTTTTGTGCATAAATGTTAAACCATTGTATGTGTTTAATGGGTTAGTAGTTTAAAAAATACCAGTGTTTACTTGGAATAAGGATGGAAAGTCACTTGGGATAAATAAATCCAGTGAAGACCTCATGGTTCGAAGACACGACCATCTTAATGCAAATGAAAGACATTTATCGCAATATGAAACATGGTTTGTTTTGATTTTAAAGGGTTGGTCTGAGACAACTCTATATTCTATAACCACGGGGAAAATGGAAAAGGTGTATATTTTTTCGTCTTTGTGTCACTGTATTACTGAAACATTAAAGATTTCGTTCAAAACAGTTTTGGTATTGATCCCATGATTTTTCTTGTAGTTGTACAGTATAAAATTAAACAAACAATCAGTCAGAATGTGGTTACTTTGGCGCTTAATTATTTATGGAGTGGCAGTTTTTACTCTGAAAAAAATTTGTTTTGTTTTAAATGTCGCGTAACAAATTTGATTAATTTTTTATCGAGCCTTAATAACTCTAGCAAGAAGAAAGAGAAATGAGAGATATGACTTATTTAACCCTATCTTAGACTTAATCCTGATGACATCCGAGAGCTCGATACTTAAATTTACTCTTGAAGTGCCATTTATGTTCTTGAATGAAGACTGAATTTTGGTTTTCTTGTTTTATAAGAATGTAATGTTATGATCAGGTTCATCCACCAACGCCACAGAATTCAAGTGCTCAACTCGTGAAGATATCTTCGGTCAGACGCGTCTTAAAGTTGTTATCCCTTTAGTAAATCTCAAACGCTGGTATTCCATTCGACAAACACATTTGGTAGAGAACGTCGCTGCCCATTTACTTCTGACCTCCGTTAATCGTACGTCATAACACAAGTGTCTAGCTGCCACTTGATTTACATACTCTTCCAATAAGACACACGCCTCGCGTGTTTCGTTGCCTGGCAACACATATCTGACGAATATATTTTACGCTATTGATATTGGACAGCTTTTTTTTTTGTTCGAAACCACAGATTTTATGTACATCAACTTTTAACAGTAATATTTGGTTACTTCAACCAAATATTTTTCTTTATTATTTAAACATATAATATTGACAGAAACTAGTTTTGTTTACCCCAAGCATTTCTTTATTTCAGTTCACGACGTTCATACGTGAAAGCTGTAATATGATACTTGTGAAAAAAACTGTTTTTCGTTTTAACGCAATGAGATTTCTTTCGCGATTTCTACTTGCAGGGCGCTTTAACCTCAAAACAACTGCCAAATTAATGATTACGAAAAAAAAAAAACATGCATCTTATAATTGTAACATAAAACGTCTCCGACTAGTTAATTGTATTTTTTCCTTTCATCCTTCGTATAATTGATACAGACTGCTTTATTTTCCAGATATTTGGGACTTTTGTCTGAATCTGATTTATTTCTTTATACTAACTACGTTAACTTTGCACCGCCGTTTATATGTATGTGTGGTGTGTGTGTATATGTTGTGTGTATATTGTGTGTGTATATATGTGTGTGTATATATGTGTGTGTATGTATATGTGTGTATGTATATGTGTGTGTGTATGTTATATATATTATGTGTGTATGTATATATATATTATGTATGTAGTATATATATATATTATGTATGTATATATATATATTATGTGTGTATGTATATATATATATATTATGTGTGTATGTATATATATATATATTATGTGTGTTGTATATATATATATTATGTGTGTATGTATATATATATATTATGTGTGTGTGTATATATATATATTATGTGTGTGTGTATATATATTATGTGTGTTGTATATATATATTATGTGTGTATGTATATATATATATTATGTGTGTGTGTATATTTATTTAAAACGTAAAGTGATGAAGCAGTGTGTTTGTTTCAAATTTCTTAAACATTTTCTGCCTGGAGTTTAATAAAAAAAAATTCAATTGTTTCGGGATGTGAGGCACTACAAATTAGTTTGCGAGGGAACTGATCGCGGTTTTGGCGATATCCTGCACTGCTCCTTTTATTGGCTCAGGAGGCATTAAACGGCGAAGCGATGGGCCATGAAGAATAAGCTTTACCCAGGTCTCCGGTGCAGTCGGGTTTTTGGCGGATGGCTGGGGGGAGAGGGGCAGGAATAAAAAATTATTCCCTAGTCGGGACGGCCCCGCCCCGTCGAGTTATTAATTGCCGCCCATTTGATCTCCGCCTTTCCTCCTTGCCATCTCATCAATCCCCGCGCCCGCCACTTTCTTTCGCCTGTGACGCGGCGGGATCGAGTGGCCCAGTTGCGAAGATATGACGACGACGACGACGTCCACTCGTACTCCCTCGCCGTCATTACCCATAATGCTCTCATAATTACCTGCTAATGGCAGGCGCGCTTAGAAAAAAAATGCCGGCTCTCCTGAAGGCTTTCAGTCCGACGCCCTGAAACTTTTTCAGAAGTCGTCTCTCCCTGACGCTAATGAGCGAGGATAAAGAGTCTTCCATCCGCGCCGCCGATGCTGAGTCGGCACGAACGTTGTCCTTCCGACGAAAACGTCAACTGCGAGGTAAGTGACTGCGCCGGAACAGCTGTCGAGAGCGCGGGAAATTTATGGGAGTGGAGGGAAGTTGAAGGCACAGTGCCGTTGCGGGCCCAGGTGGAGTCATCAGGGGGAATAGGCGGCTTCACATTTCCCCAGGGAGAGGATGGTAAGTGGCCGAGAATCGCATTTGTTGTATTCATCTGACACGTGTGAAGGAGAATGTTCAGCCTCTCAACAAACAAATCTTGCCCGGTCGCTTGGAATTTATTGAAAAAAATAATAATAAAGGCAGTGGTGTGTAAGATTAACCCAAGAGGAACGTTCATTATTCCGAGAGGTGAAAGGAAAGGCCATTTTAAACAAAAAAAAAAAAATGTTATTGCACATACGTGCCTTATACCGAATGGTTTCCAACATAGAAATAATTTAATGTACACATGATTTGAAATTGTGTCGTATTTTTTTCATTTCACCCGACCCTTGTTACGTTTTGCTGTGCGGTTTGATTGTCAGTTGTTGTTGGTTGTGGATTGTGTCATGCGGAATTTATTCAGTCGTCCTACTTGAGCGTAGAATTGGTTACCAAAATGCCGTACGTTCGTTCGAACGTGGAATGCGCAGGTAAGTTACATGTTTACGGATTCTGCGATGGCAATACGCCTGCTACTGTTGAATACCGCGGGATCTTTTCTACACGCCGAGTTCCATATCGTAAAGGCTGTTCACGATAAAGTGAGCACTTTTGAAATCAACCTTAGAAGAAAGTCACTGCTCCTTGCTGCGTATATTTTAATGGGCGCGCTGTGTGATATACGCCCAGTGAAGTAGGTAACGATGGAGGGAAAGTAGTTCCTTATCTTAACGTCGAAAAAAAATTGTAAGGTAACCAATTGTGATAACTTAAATTATTATTTCCGATTTGTTTTTTTTTTTTTAATGAATCGAAGTGTAAAAATAAGCTGATTTGTAAAATAATTAGTTCTATTAATTTCCCAGTTTCACTTTACCGACGCATGAATAAAGTGAAGAGGTCCATGGCAAAGTTAATTTTTCATTAGGTGTAAGAATACACAAACTATATACAAGTATATCTTAAGCAGGTCTTTCAAAAGTTCTCATTTTACCGTGAACAGCATATAGTGTTTTAAAGAATGTAAAATACAATACATGATAGTGGTAAGCTCCCAAGTGTTTACTTGCGGCATTAAAAAGAGGCCGTCAAAACGTCAGCACGAAGATCGCATTCTTGACATGGTTCAGCATAGCTTCAGATCTAGCATGCGTAGAGTTTCTGCACGTTTCGGCGTTTCACGAATACGTGTATGGAGAACACTGGGTGATGAAGGCTTGTGTAATCTTTTCACTCACCGTCTTTGCAACATCTTCATAGGGACAGTGCTATTCGCCTCGAATATTTCTCTGGTTATTTGGCAATCGCGAGATTCTCCCTGCATTGCTTTTTGATGATGAAGCCACAGTTATTAGGGATGGTTGAACGGCACGATATAACAGTCGAGGGTGGTTGCAAGAGAATCCTCATTCTACAGTGGAAACAAATTTACGAGTTCGTTTCTTCATCAAAGTGCGGTGCAGTAAGACTAATGACACGTTGATTCTTGTTATTTTAGATCATCGAATGACAGAACACAGTTATTAGTTATTTCTGCTGCGTAAATTACAGGAAGAAGAGGACATTCCTTTAGCCATACAGATGACTATGTATGTACTTTCAGCATGACGGATATTCTCCGCATTCTACCAGGCTTGTGAAGCAATGCGTGGTCGTGGTGGTCCCATTAACTGACCGCCATGATCTCCAAACCCAACTGTGTTGGACTTTATGGGGTTGGATGAAAAGTATAGTGTAAAATCGAAAGGTTCCATTACGTATAATGGATGCGGTCGCCCAAATGTTCTCCGAAAGGAAACATAAGTGTTCTCACAAGGACAGAAAAATACGATGGACAGAGGAAATTCAAAAATTTGCTTGAAATGGTTGCACACTCGTAAATGTAGAAGGTAATCGTTAAAGTAACTTTTTTGCAAATAATTTGGGATATGTATATGATCTTTTCACCTCCTGGGATAATGACCTTTATTCCTGGGACTTATTGTACTAGGTTTACTCCTTGGAGGAAAACGAGATGACTCAATGCAAGTAATTTTTATATTTATCACACAGTTCTAGGAATTGAATGCAATATTTAATTTTAAAAAATTACTTTTGGTAGATATATATGCGTCCGGGGCAGTGACTTTTTTTCTAAGGTTCATTTCCAAAGTGCTGACTATATCGTGAACAGTCTTTAGTCACTTTGCCGTAAACAGTAATGCGCATACATTGGAGTCAGCAGAACCCATTCGGAAAGTTACCAGTAGGTTTTCTTTTCCCGTAAGCTCTGTAGATTGTACCGCTGTGTGTCTGCTGCCACCCCTCCGCACTCGCCTGGCAATTGAACGTGCTCACACAAAACGCGCGTTCGTAAGGGCCGCTTGTGTGTTGGCGAGGACAACTTCTGCCTCCGGGAGTGCGAGTGAGAGAAAGAGAGAGAGAGAGACCCCCATGCTCAACACCGACTCCTCATCCCCTTTTGCTTTCCCATTCCCTTCCTGTCGCCGGATCGTGTTTATCGGGGAAGGCCTGTTCCTCCCCTCCGGAGCCCCGGTGGCCCATTTACCAGCAGCTGTCATCGCCCTCGAGCCATTGTCCCCGCGGAGAAATGCCCGCGTAGGTGCGCCCCGCGCGAGAAATCTCCCGCTGCAAAACAGCCTTTGCCGCGCGATATTACACACTGCCCTTATCCGCGCACAAAGACACCCCGCATTCGACTGCCGAACGGGTTAATCGCCTTGCCGGCTTCACACCACCAGCTTTGTTCGTCGGCCAGAATACGCCTTCACACGGTAGAGGTCCCTACTTCCTATTGTCGTCGTGATGTTAGCCTGTTGTTAATTCCTTGTGGTGACGGCGAAGTCCAGCTTTAGTCCCAGAATCTATTTTTTTTTTACCCCCCTTTTGTTCGCAGATCTATACGTATGTGCAAACAGGCAGGGTGCAACTATTAGGCAACTCAGACAAACCACGGATTAGAGGTTGTGAAAAAAAGACTGAAAACTTATCCGATTTGTGGCGTAACGTGATTCATAACGATGTTGCGCGCCCAGGAATGGCCTAAGTGATTTCGTCAATCCTAGGCATTCCCTTTACAAGCAGTCCTGTGTTCTCATTTTTTTTCCCTGTCCTCGCGTCTTTATTTAATGAAACGTCGATTCGTTTCCATCTGGTTTTTTGTCTCATTTTTTTTAAATTCGTTAACTGTAAAGATTTTCTTTACTCACACATTAGCCATTAAAGCAGCAAAACAGTATATAATATTGAACATATTGTAATTCAAAGAGGATTTAAAATAAAACAACATATACACCAATTTACTTAAATAATTTGGCTATTTTTGCCTATGAAGCTAACTTAAATCAATATTGCATTTTGTATTTCAAATCAACTTTTTTGTAAAAGGCGATTGAAAGGTCTCGAAGTGCGTGGATTCCCAAAAACTAAAAACAAAAAAATATTAAAACTGCTAAATTTTTTTCCGATGGTGGTGTTTTTTTGTTCACAGAAAATTTGAATCAGTAAATTCATTGCATTCAGTTAATTATTTATTCGAGAAAAAAAAAAACGCATTGAAACTACTAAATTAATACATATGGAAAAATAGTAATTTTAAAATTTATTTGCATTTTTCTATGTCGACATCTATAATATCAAAATTGAATATATATATATATATATATATATATATAAAATCTTAGTTTTAATTTAATTTCATCTTCTTGAAAGAGCCTGTTTGAACATTTTGTTTAAAATAAGTTTTTTTTTACACGTTGTACAGATATCCTTATAGTTACCGATAGTGTTTTATTAATTCAAGGATAATTATGCTGACGTTTTTATTGATTTTGCAGTTCATAATCACTAAGTTACACAAAAAGTTGGCAATTTTAAATCGAAAATTATGGACTATCGACTATTGCTTTATGTGATGGTTACCAGCATTCAAATATATTTTCAATAAATATATCCCCGTATAAATACATTAAGTAGTTAAAAGTGGGTCCTTGCGAATTTGGGCACTGAGAGTCCTTTAGACGTCGCGCTCGGTAGAATCATTCGGTTCTCCGCTTTATTCGTTGGTACATATCATATATCTATATGTAGTGATTCCTTCCCGATTTGATTAATTAAGAAATATTTCTGGGATTCTAGAGTTGTACTTTTTATCCCCAGTATCGCCATCATTCCACTTCTATAATGTTTACCGAATCACGTAAAATAAGTTAAAGGAAATACAGATTTAGAAGTAAATAAGAAACTCTGCGTCCTCGCAAAAATGCGTCATGGGTCCGCGGTGGCTGAGCGGTTAGACTGCTCGCCTCCCTACAAGGCGAATCTGGTTCAATCATGCGCCGGTTCACTCCGCGGATATTCGCAAGTGGGAATCGTGCCGGACGATGCCGCCGGTCGGCTGGTTTTCTCGGGGATATCCCGCTTCCCCCGTCCCTTCATTCCGGCACTGCTCCATACTCGCTTCACTTCACCCTCGTCGGCTCTCAAAACCTTGATAGTTAGAGCCCCGCAATACTGCGTCATAAAACCTGTCTTCACTTCCTTTATTTCTGTGAATTGCGTCACACCAGATTTTTTTTTGCGCAAGTCTCCGCCGTTGTTGGTCCCTTTTTTGCCCCTCTCCTGATCTATGAGTGAGTCCGGATATGTAAGGCCTGTATAAACACTGCTAAAAAATAAAAATGATAGGAAGGTATTTTTTTTACAGTGGTAAAATATTTGCGTCCATCTCTTTAATTGATTTATTGCTAATCACAGTTACATGCCCAACATAAAGAACAAATCAGTCGCACCTCCCGTTATTTTTCTGTTGGATTAATTTCACCAGCCCACGTACATTCACTGGCCATTTTAATTAATGTAAACATATAATTTAATTACAGCTTTTTATCTTATGAGGGTAATTTTCTCTATGCAATCGTCGTTTAAAACATCACTGTATGATTTTTCATCATTAAATTTAAAATATCATTATGTCTGGCAAACATTTTCCCACATTTAAGCTTTTAACGGTAAAATGAGCACTTTTGAAAGCCCTGCTTAAAATCTACTTGTAAGCATGTACTGTATTCTCCCACATTATTTAAAATTACCATTGCTACGAGCCACATCATTTTATTCATGCTTCGGTAAAGGAAAACTGCGGAATTGTTAGGATATTAAATATTTTACAAATCTGCTCATTTTTGTAATTCGGTACATAAAAAAAAAAACAAAGTGAAATAAATAATTTAAGTTATCACAAATGGGGTCCTAACATTTTTTATTTAACAGCAATATATGGAATTATTTTCCATCCATAGTTACCAACTTTACTGAGCAAATGTCACTCGGTGCGCCCTTTAAAATGTATGCATTCAGGGGCAGTGACTTTTTTCTAAGGTTCATTTCAAAAGTACTCACTTTATCGTGAACAGCCTTGAGTAACATCCACGTGCATTTTTTAGCTTCTACTTTGTTGGTGAGCCACAAATCGCCTCCAGCATTATTGGGTATCTGTGGTGGAGTGAAGTTCGATAGACTCTTAACAAAGAGTTCTTGAGAGACGATGAGATTGAAACGAGGTGAGTATGGAGCAGCGCCGGAATGCAAGAGCGGGGGAAACGGGAGAACCCCATAATGACCGGATTCGTCTGCCACGATCGCCGCGAGCGAGAACCCGAGAACTGAACCCTATTTGCCTGTGTGGGAGGCGAGCGGCCTACCCACTACGCACAGAGTCCCCGATATATCTGGGCTTTACGTAGTGTTGGACGCTGTAGCTAATTTATTTAATAATATTTACGTGGAGTCTAGAATCGGCTCATCAAGATGGTGTAAGTGTAGCCCTGTTTGCAGAAGGCACGGTTTGGATACTGAAAACATCCTATAGTTTTGTTCGATACATGTTTTACGAAAAGTGACTAGTGTGGAATCTCGGTTCAAGTAATTCCTGGGTGAGGAGTACTTGTACGTTAGCAGAATTTCGCACGTTCGTGAGGGGTGGAGGTCACAATAAAAATAAAAGAGATAGATTTGATTTTTAATTTATTCACACAGTTTATATTTACAGCAGTAAATTACTTGTCTCCGCTATTACTCTCTCTATTTCACAATGAGTGCAATATATGAAATTTCGACTCTAATTAACGTTCTTTTTAATGTATCTGTTTGGTTGTAGTCAACTAACTCATACTCATAATTAACACACGTTCAGTCTGTCTCTTGCCATCATTTGTAATGTCTTTCACTCGCGCATCTAGTCAATAGTCCAGCCTGCAGTCGTACTCTTCATTGCTCTGATGTTCGCAGTAGCAGATTTGCCTCCCCCCTCCCCTCACCGGACACTTCTCTCGCCGCACCGCTTCTCTCGTCGCTAGTCGTCTATCACTGAAACTCATCCATTCTACAAACGAGGTCAGTAATCCAGAGCATTCTTCAGATGTCTGAAAGACACATAGGTACCCAAGGTTGGGAGCGGCACGCGCCCTGATTGGCATGACAGGCGCGCTTTGTAAACATTCCTTTGTGAAAAGCCGCCGCATCTCCGGTCGAAGCTGATAGCGCAAGCGTCCATAAATCATCGAGCTGCTCTGTCCTTCACTTTCACTGGCTCGCGACAAAGCAGCGAGCGCGTAACAGTAATTAATAACAGGATAATGTCGCACGAGTTTTCTACCTGTTTCATTAGTGCAAGCAACGGAACACGGCCTAATACAAGCGCTAAAATATTCCACGCGTATATTTTTCAGTTACATTTCGGTAAGCTTTACAAAACAAACAAGTGAATAAAAATTCTCAGTGTTTATTCAACTGTTGGTAAGGGAGATGGAGGGAGGGTGAAGAGAAGGAAGCAGGGGAAATAATGTAAGTCGGCTTATTAATTATATAAGTATATACTTTCCGGTAAAATTGATTTAAACTATTAGGTCTCTTTTGAGAACATAAGATTCATTTGATCGATGACTGTATACGTTCCGGTATCATCGTGTGAAGCGGCATTTGTCGTGATTACGCAAGTAAAGGATCTCGAGCAAAGTATTTGGCAGGACTGCGGTTGACGGCTAGAACTCACCATTCACGCTGGGCGGCGTTCCAAAACTTTACTCCAAGAGGAGAGTAAAGTAACAGAGAGTAACAGCCGAGGAAAGCGAAAGTAAACGTGTTTTTTTTTTTTTTGGAACGAGCATGATTGAAATAGCGTTCTTTGTTTACAAATATGTACTGATTAAGCAACCAATGTAAATTCCAATTGTATTTATCCTACTTTCTTTTCCAAAGTATTAGTTATATACATAACGTTACGTGTAAAAATGTAACCTCTATGAAAGTCAAATGTTATCACTCTTCATTTGCAAGTGTCCCGTGTATGTCTATAAACCGAATGTCCACATTTCCTTTCAATTTATTTAATTCTACTAAACTTTCCGCCACTTTGAGTTTACCCCTCTTTACTCGCTGAAATAGTGTGTGTAAAGTTTTACTCTGGCAAGATTCTCAGCGTAACTACTGTGCAGTTTCGGGACACTGCCGGGAGTGAGTAAAACATTTACTCAACGTGTTTCGGAACAGCCAAAGAGAAAAGCTTTACTCGTGGAGTAACGTTCTGGAACGCCGCCCCGACGGCTGGAGCCTCTACCATTCCCGCCGAGATCACGCCGTGTTTGAAAGCGGGTCGCGGTCCCCTTTACTCGCAAGGTGTTGGCAACGACCCTCGGTTAAGTCATAATTTATGAGCTCGGGAGTCTGAGGCGAGTGGCTGGGCGCCCGCTGTAATCAGGAGATCCCCGTCGTTCCTGCCATTTCGCTGCACAACCGCACATCGTGTAACCTGAGCAAGTCGGAGATTTTAGATCGTCAGTGCTTTTATTTTCTCCCACTCTACCCTAATCTAAGTGTTATGTGAAATGAAGGCCCGCAGGTAGGGCGGGATTTTATCGCGTCTCAGGGCTAACCCCTTACGCTTATAAGGAAGGAATCGTGCAAGGAGACATGCATCGCGGCAAAGAGGGATTGGGCAGCCATGGCCTGCACTTTGGGGCCATGACTACCTCCCTAAGTGTACTTAGAGATATTCTTAACTAGGAAGAGCGAGGGAAAAACCGTCGCGACAGAGATGATGATTCAAAATTATTGCATACCTTCAATTAAATTAAGTAGAATGCTACATGAGACAAAGTGTTTGGGAACATGCTCTTGGTTAGCCGAGTTGAAATGACTTGTATCGTCAGTGCTCTATCATGGTACGGGGCATTCAAAGTGATGGTACGCTGGTACAAAATTATTATGTTATATTTCTAACGAATGCGTAAAATCACAATTTTATGTTTGCTTTGATTTTATTACACAATAGTTATTTGAACGTTGCACTACTGATGTCAAAAACAAATTAAATAGAGCTTCCAATTCGGAGATAACGGCTTTTTACTTAAACCAAGCGCTACAAAGTGATCATCTTTTATTATACTTTAGAGTCATTTACTGCATATTTTTACTGTAGTCAGATTATAGTACATTTGCGTACCATGATGACCTCGTCATGGTACATAGTACACAGTCTAATTATCTTGCTGCCCTCAGCTTCCAACCAGTTACGGGACGAGTGTTTGTGGGACCCATTGAGGCCGTGCTGCTTACTGCGCATGCGTGTTTTCACCCAACCGTTTTCAACGACGTATAGTCTATTTACAGTTACTTCCCACTTTTCTGAATCCCTGCCAGAATTATACTTCCAGGGTATTTCTCTGCCTCATGCAAACAAAGACTGACCGAGTCTAGAAAAATTTCACCAAAGGGACACCGTACCGCATTCGTGCCCACTCACTGTAGTAATATTTTGCGTGATAACTATTTCGTATAAGCTGTTCACGATCAACTGAACACTTTTGAAAACCCTGCTTAAGATCTACTTGTATGCACGTTGTGTAGTCTTCCGCCTCATGTAAAATTAACATTGCCATGGGCCTCATCACTTTATTCATGCGTCGGTCAAGTGAAACTGTGAAATTATTGGAAAAGTAAATATTTTACAAATCTGCTCATTTTTACATTTCGATGAATTAACAAAAAAAACATAAAGCTGAAGAATTAATTTAAGTTATCACAATTGGTTACCTAAAACTTTTTATTCGACGTTTATATATGGGACTATTTTCCCTCCATCGTTACCAACTTTACTGGGCGCATATCACTCAGTGCGCCCATTAAAATATACGCAGTTAGGAGCAGTGACTTTTTTCTTAGGTTGATTTCGGAAGTGCTCACCTTATCGTGAATAGCCTTTACTAGGCATAACCAATACTCCTATTTTCTCACCGTATTTATTCCTACTAATTTATACATTAAGTATTATCATTTGTGGAATTGAATGTAAGGTAAATTTCGATTTAATAAAAAAATAGGGTATTTTAATTTTAACACAAGTGTAAAAGGCTTGTGATACATGGTATATTTAAGAAAGGACCAAACACGTCAAAATTGTGGTATTTTTTCAAAGTTTTGATTCGAAAAGTGTGAAGAAGCCGCGAATAGACTATATACACACCTCAATACACACCTAAAAAAAAAAGGTTTTACACCACCTGTAATTCGCTGAGCATGAATGATGTTCACTGGTACAGTAGGCCTCCTGCAAAAAAAAAAAGTGCGTCAAGTCTTGCGTCGTATTCAGTACAGCAGTGTGTACTTTATATAGTCCATTCACGCTTTCTTCGTCCTTTTGGAATCAAACCTTTGAAAAATCACCCTAAGCGTAACATGTCAACCTGTTGTGTTCAATCGCTTGTATTCCAAAATTATATAACCCTGTGATTAACGCTAAAGTACTGTGTTCTTGAATAGGTTAATAATCTACTTTGTATCTTCTATAACTTGTACTATTCATTTCGTATTAAATACGAATGAACAATAGCGAGAGCAGCGACGTGTTGGCAAAGATCGATAAGAAATAGTTCACAGATATAATATTTTAACCTCGTTTTTATGATACTGATTGTAAATTAAACATTGCCAAATTATATATATATGTATTGTTTGGTAACACAGACGGAAAGACATCCTATTACTGCAGTAAAAAAATATCAGCGGAAATTACCGTGCTTAGGCTCACTATAGTGACACGATGTGTTTTGTTTCCGTCCGGAAGAAAAGGTTAAGCGAAGCGGATCGTGTCGCTCTCTCTCGTTCTCTCTCGTTGCTCTCTCTCGGTAAGTTCGTACCACCTGTGGGGCAGGAAAAGTATAAATCTTGTTATTTCTAATTCCAGCACATTTTATACTAATTACAGCAACAATAATGATGTTTGAAATTGTAATTTACAACTGAAACGAGATTTTATTGTATAAATATCTATATGTTATTTAGATGTGATGCGATGGCCCTACGCTTACAAATCCAGCAGGTTGGCAGACATGGTATGGAAAGGAGAATCTAGAATCGTGCGCTTGTCCCAACCCAATATGGCGGGCGATTATACCCATTGCCTTACGACTGGCAGTGATGTGGCGACGTGTCAATGACACGGCGTGTTTCTGGAACGAAGCGTCAAGTTTGTACTTGTGTTTCTTAAACATCCTAGCAAGTTACAATGTTGTGATAGAAATGTGTTTCCACGGCAGGGTTAAAAGTGTTGTGTTCTCTGTGTTTGAAATGACGCAGTGGCTGCGTTATAATCGTTACGCAGGCCAGGTGTGTGTGGATTTCAAATACAATGCAAAATGTATACGTTTTGACCATGGACTGATGTTACGACGAAGTTACGTATTGAAATTCACGTATGTTTATCACAATGTTGTACCTTTGCGCTAGGTGTTTGAAACATAATTGTGTAACGAGCTTACGTTTCTGTGATTTTAATGTCTGCCAAAATCCCCTCAAAATACTAAGCCCAACCAAATAAATTTAAACAAATAATACAATAAACCTACAACCCAGTAAGTGCCAATACATGTAAACATAAGCGGAATAAACGTTACGGTAGGCCTATATGTTTGCATGTTCACCGTCATATCTCACGTTTGTCGATGCTATAAACAATAAATACGCGACACGAGTTGCGTACTTGAATTTACTGTGTCCGTTCGTTTTAATTTGTATTCCAAATAAGCCGTCGTTTTAACGAAATAACATATTAATTACAACAGGTTAAATACTACTGTTGTTTCCGCCACAGTTGTAACAAACACTGTCGTGGTAAAATATTAATGTGTATTATGTGTAACGTGCTATATCGTGTGTGACACATAGTTATAAAGCCGACCTAAATATTGTTATAGGCCTAAATTGTGAACATTCGTAGGAAATACGACAGCATTCTTTGAACAGCAACCAACGCATTTGACAGTTATAAAAGTAGACGTCACATGGCAGTGTTTTATGTTTACGTTTAGCGGAATGATACGTAATCAGTAACCAAAAGTAGATATTTAGCAGGGCTTCAGAAAAGGCCGACGTTATCGTGAATCATCTATACCCATAATTTCTCCTGCACCGTGAGCAATCTAGTTGAGGCTGTTCACGTTAAAGTGAGCACTTTTGAAATCAACCTCAGAGAAAAGTCACTTCCCATCATTCATATATTTTAACGGGCGCACTGAGTGACAAGTGCCCAGTAAAGTTGGTAACGAAATTTTGAAAGTAGTTCCATGTCTAAACGTGAAATAAAAAGTTTTAGGAAATCATTTGTGATAACTTACCTTATTTCTTCTTGAGGCCCGTGGCAATGTTACATTTACATATGGTGGAATAACACACGACGTGCGTACAAGTAGATCTTAAGCAGGGCTTTCGAAAGTGTTTATTTTACAGTGAACAACAGCCTTCACTTAGAAATTCAGATGGTGCTGGTGCAAAACTCTTTTTGAAGTGTGTAATATCACCACCTAACCGGGATACCGAAACTTGCCTACGGTAGCAGGAGTAGACTTGATTTTTTTTTGTTAAATCTAACATATTATACTAATTTAAGGAGTGTTTTTTTTTTTAACCTAGGAGAGTAGGTGAATCAGTGGGTAGCTTCCACCCCAGCATGTTCACTAGCCGTTGTCTGGACGATCTACATACATTGCACTCATGTTTTGAGTGAGAACATTATAGCTTATTGGCAATTAATTAAAACACATTTGAAATAAACCTTTGAAAAAAAAGTCCTGCCCTGAACTGCATGTATGTTAATTGATACACCAACGGCATCGTCTGGCATGATTCCCGCATGCGAAAATCCGGAGTGACCTAGCTGGGGATTGAACCCGGATCGCCTTAGTTGGAGGCGAGCAGGCTAACCGCTCAGCCACCGTGACCCCCTTAGGCTTAAAAGCAACTGCGCAGTTGCACGCCAGCGGTAGTTGCAACTCACAAAAGAAAATTACGTATACCTTGTGAAAAGTCCTGTGTCCCTGATGATTCCCGACATCCACAAACCATTTTCTGCTGTGAAATCAACTGTCCGTAAGTTGGCAAATAAACCAACAAACTCCCGAACCTGACACTGAGTCCTACATTCCAATCCAAAAATAAAACATTGAACACTCTTCTCCTTTCCCGGCTGTCTCAGGACACCACGAATCTAGTATAAATCGACTCCACAGAACCATCTTATTTCCCCCTTTACTTATCTTCCATATCAACCACAGCTGATGAGTCTATACCCCGGTCGTACTTAACATTATTCAACACCTATTTACACCGTAGTTTATATCATTCTTTCATAGGCATTTTTCGTCTAGCTACACGCCTGTGATGGGTTGCTCGTAACGTGGCAACGATTAACCCCGATTACAAACTACTTCAACGCTCCAAGTTATTATGGGTACTAGTCTATATTCTTGACCGCGCTCTTACTATAGTTTTTTGTTTCCGCACATAAAACGCCACCCCAATTCATCTCATTTAGCCAATATATTACAGTCCTTGTGCCTGCCACATAACTTTTGCCTAATTACAGTACAGTCTTAATACCCAATAACATAGTACAATAAACCTACTACCTATTCACAACTTATATCTAACAGTATAAGCAGTACTAGAATAATAGTTCATATTAGGTGACACCTGAGTGTCCCACACTCACTAATACCATACTTTTGTTGTTTAATAACGTGGCAACCCATAATTTCCTAGTTATCGCTCGTTAAATATTCACAGATAGCATATACCAGGTAAAACTAACAATATTAATGAATTTGTTGTTGCATCTCACAAAAAATCTAACATTTTGCAAAAATGTTCTATTAATTCGCAGATTATAACGACACGTCTCCCCCTGGATGTTCATTTGGGCCATAGGACTTGTTACGTTCATTTTAATCAGTTTACCATAACGAAACATCTCCCAAAGTTTGCGCCCGAGTTCAGGGTAATCCTGCATTGTTAAAAATGCCTCCTTGTGTACTAACAGCAGCCATCAGGAGCAGTGAAAGTGCAGTGCTATAGGCTATTCACGGTAAAACGAACACTTTTGAAAGTCCTCTCATTTAGAATAATAATCAATAAATATATTTTATGTTAGCCTTATACGTTAAATTCCAAGTGCGGTGGAATATACACGCTGTGTTTATTACGTGCATGGAAATGTATTTAAAAAGGTGGTTAAATGATAAAAATGGCTGAAACGGAATAGTAGCTAGGGCCTAAAAAGTGCTCACTTTACCATGAACAGCCTATAATGGTCTTAACTAAGAAATGGGCTGAAGAACGATTCGAATCTTTAGATAAGCTTGAGGGAAGGGAAGTACTTACTAAGGCAGCTTTCTAAATAGTTTCAGTTCTGAACTAGTCTGGTGTGCTGCCGTCTGAATCGGAAATAGTGGAATGCCACTACCTTCATGGAAGCCTCTCTACTCGCACCCATCCGTGGTACAGCTTATATATGAACTGAATGACGACGGAAATGTTGTCTCCAGTGGTGCTGGGGTTATTCGTGAAAACCCTCTTGAGCAGCTGCCGATTGGCCATCTACGAATCGTATGTCACATGTTTAATAATTTAAAAAAAATCTCCAACTCTTAATTTTTTCAGGCGTCGTGATATATGAAGGCTGTATCTAAATTTGAACGAAATACTTCGGCAGCAGGTTATCACAGAAAAAGAGGAATTGAAAACATATAAACGACCCATGGTCTAAAGTGAATCCTACGGGCGGTACATATATTTGAATTTTAACTTGAAGCTCTAGTTTACAAAAAAAGGTTGGAGAAAATGGCAGTGCTAACAAAAATTTTTGCACGACATGGTGTGTGCACTGATTAAATGATCCTTGGTGATTAGTATAATGTAGTGATCTTTGTCCTGTCGTTCCAGGTAAAAAGCGGCGTTCCAGATAACTGGAATGATTAGGAATAAACTTGACTGGAAGTCTTACAGATTCTCAGCCATTTTTTTCTAGTTATTACCGGTATTATGTCCCGTGATATTGTTTTTCCTGTCTTCGTGGAGATGGGAAAGGCTAGCAGATTTTTAGAAGCATTCACTATCCCCCTCCCCCCCCCCCTTCTGCATACCATTATGACGTCTGGCGGTTGCCACTAGTGTCGCATACCGGGCTTTCAGGAAAGCATTTTAGGATTAATTTGTTTAATTGTGGTTTCGTGGCCTCGCCTCTACATCTTGTAAGTATGTGTTGTACTATTCTACGTTTCCGATATGTTTTCATTTCGCTTTTCTAATTTGTTGTTGGGCGAGCTTGCTGCCCGCATGTCGACCAGGTTCTTCATTAAAATGTAATGTTGCTGTGAAACCGCGTCGTGAGATCTGATCCGGCCCATATTATCAATACGTAACGCCACTCTGCAAAGTGCTGTGTTGTCTTGTCCGGCAATATTTGATATAGTCCATTAACGGATACTTCACACTTTTTTGAAGCCTGCTAAAGTTATACTTCCACCAGGATAGTCCTCCACCTCATGCAAACAAATCTTAAACCTAACGCTGGGAAATTTCACCAAAGGGACAACGCGCCGCATTCGTGCGCACTCTGTGTAGTTGCATTTTGCACAAGAACTTTTTCTTATTAGGTACTACCAACATACCTATTTTGCCACTGATTTTATTCATATCAATTATAAATGAAATATTATAATTTCTAGAGAAAATATAAATAAAAATTTAATCAAACTAAAAATAAGGGACTTTTATAAACACAAGTAGGTACTTATAAAAAACTGGTGAAACATAGCATATTTAGGAAACAACCCAATACGTCTTACATGGGGGGATTTTTTGAAGGTTTGTTTCAAAAAGCGCGCAGAAACCGCGAACTATATACAAACATTACGTAACCTCGTGATTTTCTTGACAAGCGACGCGTCTTCTCACATGCTCTGAGTCACTTTTTTCTTTCGCTCGATCACCTACGACGAATGTACCGCTGCAATTAGGTACTCTTCCATCGAGGGCAAGCCATGTGTTATCGTATCCTCGTGACATTTGCAACACTCTTTGCACTACCTCCAAAACGTATCACGCTGTTTGCTTGAGTTTAGTGTACCCGGTACGATGTTTCCAATATACAATTTGTTTGCATTATCCAGTTAAATGAGTTGCTTTAAAACATCGTAACAGATAGAATCTCATATGGGTACTGTGAAGATCAAGGTAAAGTTTGTCAATTTTGGAATAAAATTCTGATTAATTTGCAGCAACTTAGTATTAGAAATGAAAACTGCAAGACTGATACCATACCTGCTTCAGTATTTGCTGACGGATTGCGAAAATTACGCTATCCATGGCATGGCCAATATCCTGTACAGTGCGTGTTGAAATGACTGTCCTTGAATTATTGTAGGTGGTGTTTACATAGAAAAAAGTATAAAATACTGGGTTAACGTGAATCATAGATTTCTTCTGTTTCCTGCGACATCCCAGTCAAATTGCAAACGCATAAATTCGTATAATTTGTATAAAAACTCCCCACGTTTACAGTGTGCCGAGTAATCGGTAGCATATTACAGTCTCCAGAGAGACATAAGGCTGTATGATATGGCGATGTACAGTATCATTCACGAAACTTTTTCCGAAATATCGCAAGGGTGATATGGTCCAACATTCTACAACAATATAGCGATACCAGCGATATACGATGGTGGTGAATTTTCGATATTGGTGATATTAACGATATGTTCCGGTAGCATGTTTTAATTTTTATTTGTCAATATTGCTATATCCAGGGTATTAAAATACGTGTGATTTTTATTTTAAAAAATTAGTAGTATTACATTTAATATATGCTTAGTGCTTTGAAAAACCAATACAGAAGTTCTTATTCCAATGTTTGAAATATAAGTACGAACAGTATTTGCGATGTCAATATGACCCGTATTTGCAAATGCCATTATCTGCGATATCAATATGACCGATATCGAGATATCATTATGATCTATATGTGCAGTTTCGATGTTCGCGACACCGGTGTGGACGATATTTGCGATATCAATATTAGCTACAGATATTTGCGATATATCGCCATCGTTGTACAATACGTTCTGGAAGCGATATATCGCGCCGATAACGATATGATCAGCATGTTTCGAAACTATATTTAAAAGTATGTACCGCACAGCTCTACTGGGAGGTGCACGCTTTCATGGGCTGTTCATGGTAAGGTGAGCACTTTCGAAATCAATCTTACAAAAAAGTTACTGCTCTTACCTGCATATGTTTGAACGGGCGCAATGATTGACATGTGTCAGTAAAGTTTGTAACGATGCAGGGAAAGTAGTTCCATATCTTAACCGTCGAATAAAAAGTGTCTGGTAACCATTTGTAATAACTTAAATTATTTCTTTCGCTTACTGTTTTCTTAATGCATCGAAATGTAATGAAAAATATGTGGTGGAGGCCACTCTTATGTAAAATATGTGATAGTTATCACTTTGGAATAGCCACTTTTTTTTGTAATGGTTCTCTTTGCGCGCCACTCTGAGACTGTCTGTAATAGTGTGGGTGTAAATCTATTTGGCGTGAGTTGGGAGAAAGAATAATAATGATTTAATAGATTTTTGGGCGCCTTATTATTCGTGATGTGACCTTGATCTTACCGCACTGGAATCAGAAGCTCTCCGGCGATGCTGTAAACCTCAAGCAATAGAAAACGCAATCCAACCTTTACAGTAATTCATTTAAATCAAACATGTGTAACCTTGATAGTTAATTTATTAATGAAAAAAAAAAAAAAGGAAATAAACTCAGACCCAAACATGTGAATAATTCAAAAAGGTGCAAAACTAAATATGTTTGTGACAGAAATCTCGTTACTCAAAAATGAAATTATACTGTACGATAATTAACATAAATTACATACCAATGTCCAAGCAAGAATAGGAATAAATCAGAATGCAAAATTAAAATAAAATAAAAGATTGAAAAATGCTGTGAAACTTTAGAGCTGCTGTATAAAAAATTTTTTATAAATCTTTTACTTGAGATTTCAGTTCAAAATGTTAATAAGGTTCCACCGGAAGTAGCCTCCTCTGTATTTAAATTTCCAGAAAGTTTGGTAAGCTCTTAATTAAATTCTTAAATTTCGTGGATCAAATTTACTAATAATTCATTAAATGTTAAGTCAGTTCATTACTTAATTATCACAAATCTGATACTTCACCAAGTAAAATTACTCTAGATTTATATTGAAAGTTCAAAATAAGTCGCTAACTCCTCATTCCACATTGCTCCGGCTATACTATCTCATGTGCGAAAGTTCGGGGCTACTGGTTTAACATACTCGTGGAACTCATTCACATCGTTGAAAAATCAAAATAGTTACTTCAGTAAAATAATGTCAGGTTCCTTAAAGTTCAATACTTGTATATTCAGTTCATGTACTTAAGCTTTCCATACGTTAAATTGCCTTGGCGTCATCTGAGGTCCTCTGGCGCTATCTCGTTGCATGGCGCCGGCGTCGTAGTCTCGGCGTCCTTTCGCCTCGTCAGTTTAACACTCAAAATAATTATCTACGACTTAGCCTACAGCCTCGTCTTAAATATTGCTACGGCGACTACCAAAAACTTAACTTCTGGGAGCATATTTTCTAAAATAAATTTATGCCTGCGTTGGAATTTCAAAAGTAAAATTCCAACGAAAATTAGACGCCTTACATATTCAATGTCTTTCACAGAAGGGCTTCTTCTGGTTTCCGACCAACCAACATCCGATCACGGCTCGCTTCTGGCTTTACCTTCACTAACTAAAATTAAGGCCTAAAATATTATGACTTTAAAGCCCAAAACAAATAAATAATTTAGCTTTAAAAATTATGAAACAATTACTGAATATAAAATCAAACATATTAATACAATAATAAAAATAGTGACATAACCATATGTAGAACTCAGAACAACGTGTGAAAATTATCATAGAGTAGTGGACTGGTGGTTCACATATATCTAAAAATTATAGAAATGAAATGGTAACATAAAATATAATAAATTTGTGATAAGAATGATTAACTTTCGAATATGTGAAATCAATTAAATATTACTGTCCAAAACATATGCGTAGCTCAAATGCATATAATAAATATAACCTTATGGTTTCGTGTCCAGTCGATCTGCGACAGTAAAAACCACCACATTTGTAACATAGGCCTAGTTACTTTTCTAATAATTCCACAGATTCACCTGACCGACGTATGGATACAGTGATAAGGCGGAAAAATGCACGACGTGCATACAAGTAGATCTTAAGCAGGGCTTTCAAAAGTGCTCATTTTACCGTGAACAGCCTATACTATCAGGCACAGTTGCGCTCAGTTATTAAATGTTTGTCGCATGTCGAAGAACGCACGGTGAATAAAGGTACCTAGTTGTTTATTCGCAGACCCCGTGAACTGTAAGCTTCCTGCTTGCTTGGCAATCATTAAAAACTTACAAACGAGGGCGTGGCATCTTCCGGAGCTATGCCCTTCATTGTTTTGCTGTAGTTATTCTGAGTTTTTAAGAGGCTGTCACTCATTCGCGTGCAATATCCATCAGTCCCTACTTCCTCGCCCTGGACGTCGAGGGGCCTTTTTATTAAACACGAGGCACTTGAGTCCGCTTTGACGCGGGCCGAGTGGTTGGGCGTGGGGCAGTCTTAGGCGGAGGATAAATTATTTGCTGCTCCCGCATCCCCACTCCAGCGGCGTCTGTGAACATCGACCGGACACCGGGCAAGAATCGATATCGCCCGACCCCGACCGCCCGCTGCTTTCCAATTGGCTTCTTTTCGCTTAATGGTTTCTATTCAGCCCATAAACTGGCTGTTCCGTCCACGAAATGACTGTCGTTGTGTCGAGAGGGGCCACTCCTCCTCTTACATCGTCGTAATGAATAAAGAACTGCCGGCTATAACGCCCTGCCCCCTAGTCTTCTGGGTGGAAAGTCCTTCCAGGGACAAGAGAAGTCTATTCGGGACGACTTACACAGTGGGCAGAGCCCAGGCTGGGAATATTGAGGGCGCAGATTGTGTACGATGCTTGAGGGTCCTATGTACTGAAGCGTTTTCTGTGAAATCGTTTTAGGCGCGTAAACGCGTATCTCGGTAAATAAAAGTTCTGGAAATGCGAATTTTTGCCAGAAGGAATAAAAAGCTATTGCCTATGTCCCTATATTTTTACTTTTATCATATTAAGTCTATAACTGAAGAAAAAACTCGTGAAAGTGGTCAAATATCGAAATTTTAAAGCTCGCCAATGCAGTTTCCTTAAGCGGCAAGAGAAAGATACAAACATACTAGCGTAGTTTAATCTATGGTCTTTCGTCGCGTGTAATAAAACGCCTATGTTACAGATCTCATTTGCACAGTACAGCATTACGACGGAAACACTGCACACCTTGCGCGTAGGAGCGATGAAGCAATAAGCGTGGCATGTTAGTGTCGCCCGTATCGATTCTTGACCTTGGACGCTGGGTTCCCACGGGGGTCCATCCCACTCTTAATACCCGACTCACACAATCCCGGAACGGCACTTAAAACTGAATAGCCAATCAAATACAAGGTATCTAAAACGCAAGCAGGACAAATTCTAACGTACAACCAGCAGTTTTGGATTAGGAATTATTTCTACTTTCGACGTGTCGTGCGCGCACGACAGAGCGTACAACCGTGCAAAACGAAATTGTGCACCAAGCTTTCCTAACAATGGCAAATACGCAGCTTAAAAGAAAAAAAAATTATTTGGGACTTACTGGATTTAACACATAACCATAATCATTTTCACATACGCAAACCTTAGCTGTAACATCTGCAGCCTTGATCACTATCATGTTTTCTAAGTTTCCCGTCTGTCCACCGCCTTTGAAAATAGCTTAGTCTATCAGCGCCTTACAAATGGTTCTGAAAAATTCTACTCTTCATGTCTCGTGAGTAAATCGTCGGGCTGCAATTTGAAGCAGTCACAGTAAAAATAACTGTCGTGTCGTTATTGCTGGTTTTGTCGTGTCGTGCTCATAGGTTAAAGATGAGTTAGACCGATCTCGCTGGCTCTGCACAACAATGCTCCGTGTCCTAACATTGAACTGCTTTTCTGTCTACACGTCTAGCAACAATGGCGTGGATTGGGTTTGAGGTTATAACACTGTTTAGTAAACAAGTGCTTTTGAGATGTTTTTATACTTATTCTAATAAATTTTTAATGCTTTTTGTTTACATTGAAACTGGTAAAAGTATTTTAATAATATAATAGTGTTTGTCATTTAAAAATTAATATCTAAACAAACAAGTTCATCTTTGTTGACCATGTGAATTTGACAGTTGTGTAGGATTGGGGTAGTTCAATGTTGGTTACATGCGCAGAAGACAAATAAGCGGTCTCTCTCATATTTAGTGTGTGGTCGGGGTTATGCAACTCTAACATAAGCAGAGGTACTAACCATATAAAGTAAAAATTTGCGTACTTTCATAAAAATATGGGGACGCTCCCGGATTTTTGTATGATTCCCACTAGTAAAGTATTTTAATTATGTTCCTACTGACAACTCTGTTCCTTCTTCCCGTGTTAATCCTAGAGTGAATGTAGGGTAGAAGGCTTATTTTAGCTGCGCTGATATCAGATTACTAGTTCCAGCATTTGATTGTTTTTATCTTGCTAATATAACTACCAAAACAATTGATTGTAATGAGAGTTATAACGCTGTTGATATAAATATGCGCTTTATAATACCAGTTCACTTTGTCTGGCCTAGCTTTAACGCAACTTTATTATGTGCAAAATATGTTTTCAGAAAATACCAGATCTTTGGGAGATCTTTAAGTAATACAACGTTTATGTCACTATTTCACCATGTGAGTTCGAAGTTTTGTGACAGGCTATAAAGAATATCGTAAAAGGAACCAGTTGAAATGATTTCTTCTCCGCGGGTTTTTTTTTTAAGGTTGTTTTCTTACCCGATGTAAGGTAGTTGAATCGTTTCGCGTTAACCTGTTCAGCAAGCCGAGTAAATTAAGTCACGAGTAGGAATTTCTGTTTTAAAGATTGAATTCGAAAGTGCAGCCTAGATACTTTTCTCAAGTAAAGACGGTACACAATTTCTGACGAACTAGATTTTGTGAACATTGTGCACCTTAGTATAAGGCAGGTAACGGTAAACTGAGCAATTTTGAAAGCCCTGCTTAAGGTTGAAGTAAAGTAACATTGCCAATGGAGCACTGCACCCAACTATACAAAGTTAAGAATTCGCAAGAAAAAAGTAGTACAGACACCATAAAAATGGTCAGAAAAGTGATGCTGTTTATGAAAGAAGAATGTAGGTATTTTGCAACATTATAAAATATTTTACTAAAATATAATGATTAAATATAAAAAAATAATCTATTAAAATAGTCGGTATTTTTAACAAAAGTGAAGTGAGCACTTTTGAAAGCACTCTCATTAAAAATAACAGTGGATAAATATATTTTATTTTAGCCTTAGACGTTAACTTTCGAATGTGATGGAATATACACATTGTGTGTGTTTCTTACATGGCCATATTTATTTTGAAACCACGGCTAAAGGATATAAAATGGCCGGAAGTAAAAAGTAACTAGGTCCTCAAAGTGCTCATTTTACCGTGAACAGCCTATAGTAAACATTATGACTATATTATATGAAGATTTTCTTGCAAAGTCTCCTTTCCGAAGCTTCCAGAATGGAAATGCGTTTAATTTAGTTAAAAATACAGACTATTTTAATCTATTATTTTTTTAGATTTAAAAAAATTTTCATATAATATTTCATAATGTTGCAAAGTATATACATTCTTCTTTCATGCACATCATAAGTAGCACAACAATTTTTATGGTGTCTGTAATACTTTTTTATGAGTTGTTCATATTGTATAGTCGGGTGCAGTGCTCCATAGGCAGATGCTTTACTTCAACCTTAATATCTTTTAGTATGCACGTTATGTGTTCTTCCACCAATAAGTTAATTTAACATTGCCACTCGCCTGATCACTTTACTCATACGTTGGCTAAGGTTGCGAGCAAGCATGAACATTATGCAGCGGCCGTGTCATTTTATTGGTGGAAAATATCTAACAAAGTTCAGCACAGTCCTCTAACGTAGAATCACTCTTGTCTGCATATTTAAGTTTTAAGATACAGCAGTACGAACAAGATGGTTATACCGGTGCTGGAGGGCTTCAAAATTTCATTTATAGCCACCCGATACTTTAGAAGTATCATTTCGTCTTCGCATTTATTGTGTTTCCTTTGCGTAGGTAAATACAGAATGTATCTACATTCAACTGACAGTCCTCGGCTTTAGGTTAGTCACGAAAAAATATGTTGCTCTAAAGTGAATCTAAAGGGCGGTACACATCTGTGAAGTAAAGCTTGGAATACTAGTTTACTACAAATGTCGGAGAAAATATTTCAAATGGACCACGAGCGTCTGGAGTATGGGTAATTGAACAACTATCTGCAACCACCATGCCACCTGCAGCTGTCTTCAAATTATCCCATGTAAATAGCCACGGTTACGACGTTCATTTCGAACTAAACTCCATGACGCGGTAGTATATTTGAGATGTAAACGATGTAAACCTGCTCTAAGCCTCGCCATTTGATAGTTCTTCGTGTATTACTTTCGACATAATACTTACCAATACCTGGCAGGTGGCAACACGCACTACATCCGATACCACACTCTTGAGTTGCGTTTGTCAGGGGAGAGGATATTTCAGAAAGAGAAGTTGCAGTAAATCACCGCTTTAGGTCCAACTTCAAAAATACGCATCATCCTTAGAATTCACTTTAGACAATAGGTCGTACATACTGTATGTTTTCAACTTCTATTTTCGCGATTAACCTGCAGCCGAGGTTTGTCGATCGAATTTAGATACATTGTATGCATCAGGGACTTGTCTAATAGTTTCGTAAACTAGCATAAAAGCTTTGTAGGCGACCTCCTTAATGTTAGTCATCACTGCTTCTCTAAGAAGGGGGGGGGGGGGCGTGGTGGCTGAGCGGTTGGGCTGCTCGCCTCCTACCAAGACGAACAGGGCTCAGTCCCTAAGCGGGTCTGTCCAGGATTTCCACAAGTGGGAATGTAGCCGGACGATTCCGCTGGTTGGCGGGTTTTATCGGGGATCTCCCGTTTCCCCCGCCTTTTCATTCCGGCGCTGATCCATACTCACCTCAGTCACCTTCATTACCTCTGAGAACCTCGCTGTTAAGAGCCGTCCAAATCTTTTCAATAAATCTTTAATATGGTCAGATGTATGCCCGGTTGTGGTGTGCTTACAGCGTATCCCCACTATGCCGATCGGCTCTGCCGAAATCGAATGACATCCCCACTACGCAACGTTGTGGGGACGTGTCAGTCGAGTTTCATGCATGGTCGGCACAATTATATGTGAAAATGTATTTCGAGGAAGATGTGATTTTAGCAGCAGCTGCTGTTATTGTTATTGCCAGTGTTATCAAGCGTCCTCAGAGATCTTGGATTCGCTCAACTGATGATTTTGGATTCGCTCAAGTGATGATTTAGGCGCTTTAAATCTCGAGTACAGATGTGACGCTGGGTTCAGAAACTTTTTTCGCATGACAAGTAGTGACTTTGAGACACCATTGTCTAAGATTGGACCTGTAATCTGCAGAAAGAATACGACCTAAAGAACTTCTATCCCAGCTAGTAAACGTCTCGCTGTAACGTTGCGATGTCTTGCAACAGGCGATTCATACCATTCTCTTATGAATCCATTTCTTCGAGAATACATCAAGGTATGTTAGTAAAAAGAAATTTATGTTTTGTATTTTATTTATTGTTAAATAGAAAGGTCAAGGCAATTGACACAAAATGTAATAGAATTGCAAACACCTATACAAACACTAGTATTACAATTTACTTAAATATTTCCAATAGAATCGCAATCAATTAGTTCGGATGCTTCACATGTTGTGGTTTCTTCGCCGGAGGTAGCAAGAGGAGAGGTCGCCCGGACATTAGTCGTGGTGCTCGAAAGATTACTGCATTCAGAAAACACTGAAGTAGATGGGGTACATGTAGGTGGGTTGACGAAGGTGCGTGTGAATGGTAGAAAGACTGGGTAGTGAACAGCAGGAGGATTTTTGTATTTGCCCATTTCTGCCTGAAACAAGGTATTGTTTTTGACATGCTGAACCATGTCCCTAGCATGAGGGGACAGAATTTTCCTTAGTTTTATTGCGACTTGCTCCTCGAACACAGTGTACTCGCCCCTCTCTTGTTTTTGAGACTGTATATTCTTCATGATAGATAGCGCTTCGTGTAGGACAATTTGCCGCTATATGGTATGTTTGGCAGTGTTTCCTGGCGACTTAAATGCACTCTGGTTCTGAAAATGTTCTACTAGCGGCTCATCATTATCCCCTCCGTTCACCACAGTATTGGCTAACTTCTGAACCTTTTGAATGTTCTCTTGTATCTGAAAATAAGGAAATATTATAATTAGTTTTACAACATACATACTCCACATATTGTAACATACACACATTCATTCACATAATATGTGCCATACAGTCAATTCTGTATCATATTTTTGTTACCACTGAACAAAATCACATTTGATTTATTTAATTGTGTTTGGTTCTTTCCAGATGCCTGACAATGAATTAGAGTGGGCAATTGAAGCAAAGCAGTTCATTGATATGTGAAACTTTCCAAATTGTGTGGGGACGATGGACGGAAAGCTCATTACTTTACAAGCTCTAGTGAACAGTGGCAGTGTTTTTTTTAATTTTTTTTTATTATAAGTCTTATTTCAGTATTGTTTTGTTTGCGGTCGTTGACGCATATTACAATTTCATATATGCAAATGTAGGTACACAGGGTAGGATATCTGATGGAGTTTTTAACGAGACACATTTTAAGATATGTTTTCAAGACAATACAATGAATCTCCCACCAGCCTGCGCTTTGCCAGAACGGAATGTTGCTGTTACATTTGTTTTCCTTGGAGATGATGCCTTCCCACTGTCAGTAAACATTATGAAACCTTTCTCAGGATCACAAGAGAAAGGGTCACAGAACAGGTATAATAACTACAGATTAAGTCGCGCTCGCAGGGTTTCTGAGAATGCATTCGGAAATACTGGCTTCTGTTTTCCGAGTTCTCCGAAAACCATGGCTGCTGAATCCAGATACAACAAAGAAAATAGTACTGGCAACACTTTATTTACACAATTATCTATAAAGTGGGACATCGAAGGCTATTTACAACCCATTAGGAACTTTCGATTCAGAATCATAAAATACAGGCGAAATTGCTCCAGGGTTTTGGCGACGAGATACTTCAAGTTCAGGTTTAATGAATATTCCAAAATTGGCACGGAGAAGTACTACTGCTGCCCAGAATGTGAGAAATGAATTTAAGGAGTATTTCAGTTCTCCAGAAGGAGCATTGCAATTTCAATTGAACGTGTAACTGCCTATTTCCATGGCTAAATATTCATTGGCACTACTGTGTGTACTGTATCTATTAATATGTGAATACCATTCTAAAGGTTTTGAATAAATTTACCTCTGTGTCTAAAGTCTCTCTTGATTTGTTTCTGTCCTTCAGGAATAGCATGGCATCGTATGCAAATCATTTACTTATGTAACCATATCAGTTCCACTGCCGGACTTAAAAGTGTTCCTTTCCTTTTTGCACTTTCTTGAGAGAAATGGCTTAGCAGGTTTTTTTATTTTTCGTTCAATTTCATTTTTGGAATTTCCGAATGAAACCCGAAATTTCCACTAACGCGTCGTGTCGTTTGTCACGATTTTTGTAATCCTGCAATCTACAGTCCCATAGCAGAGGACGATCATGGTATAGCTGTATTAACGTGGTACATTGTGCATTTGTCAACTCCATGTTCAGCACTGACACAAGAACTCGTTGCTACGCACTCGACATCTCCATACTTGAGCGGCTTTGCCGATCGGCATAGTGAGGATGCTCCTTAGCGTCTTGTCGACAGCGAGATAATTAGAGACGGCGCAAGTTGCACAGGGAAGAGGGCTTGGGGAATTATTGTAAAGGAATCGGCCATGGCCTTCGTTTGGGACCCATCCCAGCATTCGTCTGGAGTGATTTCGGAAAACCATGTGTATTAAGGGGGAAGGAGAAAGAGGAAGTACACAATGGGTAATGGAGTTACTTGACTGTCCGCAATATGGCGCCACGGACGAATGAAACCGATTACAGAGCTGTCTTGTGTCAGGCCAAGTAACTAGCGTAAAAAACCGTGGAATAATACTTACGGCCTCGCAATTCTTTATATTCTATGTTTGATTTTACGATGGGTGAGTCAGTGTTAGACGGTCACATGATCTTCAACCAATCACATGGCACCTTTTTTCCCTATTCGACGGACGGACGCCTTCTGAGGACATTCCTTAGACGTGAATACGCAAAGCAATGAATCTGCATATTTTTTATCTGTGATGGTAAATTCGGGAATTTTAAATGAAAAACAAAATGTAGTATAAATTCTTATACCACGGAAAAAATTATTTTCCCAAAATATTTCTCTCTTGGAAATGTAATTCCAACCAAAACATATTTCCGACTAAAGAAAGACCGCGATGTTAAGTTGTCACATTGAAATTTTGCCGTACAGAAGGATAGACGGACTACAAATTGTTGCGAATCGCTTTCTAACTGACGGACGAAAACACAGACGGATGAATGCCAGACGGAGGAACGAGTGACGGCTGCGACGGACTATTGTGAGTTCACCTTTAGGGGAAAAAACAAACAGAAGACAGTGCGCATCGTCTTCGCTATGACGCAGACCATAGACTAGAATTAAATATGAGGTTGATCGATCTCGCGGGCTCTGTACAAACAATCTTCGTGTGTATAGATTTACTGCTATTCTGCCTATACAACTAGCAAAAAAAAACGGCGTGGGATTGGATTTGAGTTTAGGATACTGTTTAGTAAATAAGTGCTTTGAAATGTGCTTGTACTTCGCCTTACCAGTTTGTAATGCAGTTCGATTAAATACAAATTGGTAAAAGTATTTTATTAATATAAAACAAATAGGGTTTGGCTGTGTTGAGGACACGGCCGTTTGTTTTGCGTGAATACGTCTACGTTGACGCGGTCGGACTCCTTGATGTTTATTTTACGTTCCCGACACGGCTTCACTCGATCATATGGGGTTTTATGGGTATCGCTGGATTTATTTTGAGATGCTATTGCCAACCATTTACGATTTCTGTATTTCGACTTGGCTTTTTGACGAGCATAGGCCGACATTGTGTTAAGTTTTTTTTTTTTTACATTAATCGCATACAATTTCACAATAGCCACGAAACACGCGTGTTTTTATTCACTCAATCAATTGATCTTGATGAGAGCTGTCGATTGAAACTTAAACGAGCGTCGTAGCTTCTCGTAGCCAGAAGTTATACTACGCGATGCTTCGTAGTCCTCGCTCAACGTAACATATTCTTTGATCCTTTGGCAATCGAATGGTGTAATTGAATTTTGAATTTAGACGATAGATTCGGAGCTGCAATGCCGACTGTATCCCCCAGTTTTGTTATCATCGGATTTTTTTGGATTGTCTTCCCCTATTCAGTTCAGAAGTACTTGTCTTTTGACAATTAAGTTATAAACAAACACGTTTATCACTGTTAATCTACCTCATCTTAGTCTATGATGCAGACGGGACGGACACTTGCTTGATGTTCCGGAGCGGGGCCGGGCAAGAGTCCCGTACAACGCCCTGGCGTGTGGCCCGCGGCGGAAACGCTCCCGAGTTCCCCCCCCCCCCGGGGGGGGGGGGGTGCTCTAACATGATTTATGACCAGCGGGGGCGGAAGTCAAGGGTTCGATAAGAAGGCCGCCACCTCTCCTTGAAACGTAAATGCCTGTTTTATCTCCGGCTTTCCATTTATCAGCAGTCTGCCCCCTCCCGAGGCTAGCCGCGTTTGTAATTCCTGCTGGTGCTGTCTGGCGTCCGACTGCCACGCTTTCGCCGGCCCGATCTTCCCTTGCTATCTGAAGGACCGAGTCGGCTCAGCGGGTAGACCATTCGCCTCCTACCATCCTACCAAGGCGGCGGGGTCGTTCCTATGATTTTACCACGATGTTGGCGGTCTACGGGTTTTCTAGGGGATCTCCCGTTTCCCCTCCGCATTGGTATTCCGGCGCCGCTCCATATACCCGCTTCGCTTCACCCTTATCGGCCCTCAAGGCCCCGTCGTTGAGTGAGTTAGAGAAGAGGGAGTACGGAGCAGCGAGCCCGGAATGCAACGGAGGGAGGGAACGGGAGATCCCCGAGAAAACCCTCCCGACCAGCGGCATCGTTCAGCACGATTCCCACGTGTGGAAATCCGGGGATGACCCCCGCCGGGGATCGAACCCGGTTCACCTTGGTGGGAGGCGAGTAGTCTTACCACTACACCCCCACCTTAGTTAAGAACTGCCCAAACGTCTGGACACCCTTGCTGCCCGAGTCTGCGTATTCAAAGTACTGTAATAACTACACAACAATTAATTTCAACATTTTCCTTTACTTTCATTTTATTGAAGAAATTCAATTTATATAAAATTTACAGTTAAGAAATTGAAGCAATTTGTTGATTTCAGTGGAGGGAGCTGCGCTTAACAATTGCTTGATTTTCAGTTTCGGTGAATGCACAGATTACACGCATGTAATAGCCGTCTACGAAATAGAATCCTCCACGAATTTGGTGGCTTCGAAAATAGGATTTACAACAGCAGGCTAGGGAGTGATTGAACAGGTTCATAGGCGGCTCTTACTCCGGGACACCTCTCGTTGCCTTATCTCTCCGTCTCTCTGTTCCTTGAAGTGATGTCGAGTTTCAATTATTGAAGATTATCTACCCCCGCCGCTGCTCGGCGGGGCACGGACACGTCGAGATGTTCGGTGTTGAAGTCACGTCTGGCTGCAGAGGCTGCGCGAGACGTCTGCTTAAACAACTTGTGCGCGTGCGTAACGTAATTTGTTCGTCGTATGCACTGTGTTGTGCGATCCTCAGTCAAGCAGACTTGCCTTTGCTGCTGTAGGCAGATTCGTGTTTGAATCCTCGCCAGTATGTGTTCATTTATATACAGCTTTTGCGAGAATTATTTTTCGAACCCAAACGGTAGCCGATATTGTAAAATCAACTTACAATTTTGTTACAAATTGTTTCTGTTGTGTAGTCTAATTTTTTTCAACACAAAAACGGTATAATTTTAACCTATTAATACATAAACAAGATTTTTGTTAGTTAATTAATTGGATAGAAGTACACAGTTTTTTTTCTGTAGAAAAAATTTGACTACATAATAAAAACAATTTGTAACAAAGTTATAAGAGAATTTTACAATATCGGCTCCCGTTTGGGTTTAAAAATTAATTCTTACGAAAGCTGTATAAGGGAGATCGTGGCCTTAAAACACATGCCAGTACAAACTTCGGGGAGCAGAACAAGTAGAAAATAATATTTGTTTTCCCCTGCGTGCCACCAACGATAACTAAGATCTTAATAATAAATTTCACGTGTACGTGTTACTGAAAGAAAATAATAATTTTTCTTAGGAAGATAAGTTTTTCACAGGAAACAACAAAATACTTTCAAAATACCATGTATATGTGTTCTTAAGGAAATGGCGCAGGGAAAATCCAAAAATGCGAATTTTTTTTCAAACATTTTTCACCATTTTTTGAATACACTTGATATCATGAAAACAAAACGGTACGAACTTATATAATTGGTTTTCAGTTTTCCTGGTAAATCGTCTTATTCCCTGGTCATTTCTTTGCTGAGATACGCGTAAACGTGTAAACGAATGTAAAGAAAATCTGTCCAGAGGAAGGAGAAAAACACAATGGGACGTCTGCAGTTCAGACCGTTATCCCCCCAACTGCGTGTAATAACATTCCATTGGTGCAGAAATAATATGCGAAGAATTCAGCTAGCGAGAACATTTGTTTTATAATCAGAAATATTAGAATTTATTGGTGCCTTGAAAGCGTTCCGTTAAATCTCTGGGTTTGTAAATATCGCGTTTTTTTTTTTTTGTGAAACGCCTGGGTTAGTGAATATGTGGCATATGTTGTTAATCTATGGTCACTGGTGTTTGTTGGCATACAGTACTTAGCATACTCACTGGAGTATTGAGTCACCGGATGTTCCAGAACAATGGCCATAAGAACTCCGCAATGGCAAGAGAAAAGGATGTATTTTCAGATGGCAGCACGCGCGACTGTGCCTTCCAGAACGTTCTGAGTGTGGAGTGGAGAGATTTGGGCGTCTCCTAACTTCGTGGCCTTGAGAGCCGATATGGGCGAAGTGAAGTGAGAGTGTAGCAGTGCCGGATTGCAAGGACGAGAGAAACGGGATACCCCGAGAAAACCCGCCGACCAGCGGTATCGTCCGGCACGATTATCACATCCCGGGCGTGACCCCGCCGGGAATCGAACCCGGTTCGCCGTGGTGGGAGGTGAGTAGTCTAACCACTGCACCACCGCGGCACCTTCCAGGACATATTGAACAAGGGTCCACGCCCGAAGAGTCTAGTATAAATACTTGAGGACTCTGGAGGAGGTTAACCTTCATCTGTGCCGTGACTATGGTCGTATTACGTTACCTTTGCAATGCGCAAAACGCGTGAAAAACAAGATGTTCCGCTACCTGTCGAGAGGTGCATCTGTGTACAACATACGTCATCCTACTTCTGGCCAATTTACTGCATCATTTTTGTGTGGTCTGGAGCACAAATGTTTTGTTCGAATAGCTGTCGGGAACGTACGCGAGTTGGTTAAACTACATTACGACGTACATTAAAATATTTATGTACGTAAAGTAAGGTTCAGTTGTGCGAAGTTTGTTTACATGCTTTGCAGTCTCCATATTTATTTTCGACCAATGGCGAAATAGGTGCACGGTTGTTTGCTCGGTTGCATTTAAGAGTGAGATTGGACCCCCACATTTTTTGTGAAGTAGTCGTATGCGCGAATTCGCGTATCCCGGTAAATAAATGTTCTGCAAATACGACTTTTTGTCAAAGAAAAATAAAAAACAACAATCTATTCCACTCTTTTTTACTATTGTCATGTTTAGTGTATTCTTGGGGAAAAAATGAGGGGAAATGGTCAAACATCGCATTTTTAAAGCTTGCCGATGCAGTTTCCTTACGCGGCAAGAGAAAAGTACAAAGATACGTACGTAGTTTAATCTGTGGTCTTTCATCGCGTGTAATAAAACTCCTATGTTAAAGATCTAGTTTACACAGGACAGCGTTACGGCGGAAACACTGCTCGCCTTGCGCGTAGGAGCTATGAGGCCCTAGGCATGCGTATCGCTCCTTCTCTTCTTGACCTTGGAAGCGGGGTTCCCACAGAGGTACATCCCACTCTTAATAACGGGACAACATCGCGCGAGTTTTCTAGCAGTTGCATGTGCGGGCAAGCGATCTCCTCTGGCCCCACGGCGGGGCGTGGCACGTCTTATTGCTGCCGTGGCGCCTTTGCCGAAGACTCCGATGCCGCCTGCCTCGTTCGAGGCAGGCGGCGACGACTTCGCTTACCTCGCCGACTTCGGCGATGACGAGGCGGGCATGGCCGACAATGTGGTTGACGACGCCGAGGTTGCCGTCGGCAATGCTCCAGCCGACGCGGTTTGGACGTTGATGCCTGCGCTCGACCGAGATATGTGTAGAAATAAGATCTCAACTACAATTGATACACGAATTTATTGAACTCTAAAAGTACAATGTCGATTATGTTAAAACAATTCAAAGTGTGTTTTACAATCTACTAGTGTATCTATCCTTATATTGGTAAATTAATTCTGATAGCAATTAGCTATTTAATGAAATTAGCAGTTTACTAATCGTCTCGGCCTATCAATATCCTCGACGGTCCCGCCTAGCTCCTAAGGAGGGTTTATGCTCACCACTGAAATGTGTTAAGTTAATCGCTCAGCTGTCGACAGGTGCTCCCGCCGTACAACGCTGATCTCTAGCAGCATCTCGTGGTCTCGAAGTCTTGGTATCAATCTGAAGGGGCAGCGCCGATTTATCATCATTGAGGCTAAGCCTCTCAGCGCGGGGAAGTACAGACCGAGGCCCTTGTCTTCCCAAGCGGTAGTCATTTGAATGGATCAGGGGTAGGGGCAGCTAACCCACCCCGCCCTGATCCCCCATAATATAGGCACTTTAACCTGGCACGCGCGGCGCTCGCATGTCAGGAGTGTGGTTTTGTGACCCAGTATAGCCCCTGGGCCACGGTTGTTCCAATCTTTTTTCCCCTCATTTTTGCCTACAAAAATAAGGGGAAAGGCGGTGGAGTTCCGTTCCCTACTGGCGCGGAATTTGGAAAATTAAAAATGTTGGTCTTTAAAAGTTAGGTAAAATCTATTAAACAGTTGGTTTTATTAATTTATAAAATATTCCCGTGATGTTAAGCAAGATGTCAGGAAGAGACAGAGGAAGCAGGGTCTTCTTCTAGCTATGGCGATAATAAATCGAGGTTTTTTTTTTGTATGTGAGTGTGTATGTTGTTATTAAATGTTGATATATAAGGTTTTATTTGTGTGGGACAATGGGAAATTGTATTCGGGAACAGTTTTTTTTTTTGTCGGTGGGCGGGGATTCATATTAAAGGAATTTTCTGATTGGCTGTATCTCAGCCGAGGGCGGAGTTTCTGTCTTCCTAGGAGAGAAGGCAGCACTGCGATTTAATTAGCATGTGTTTTGTGATTAAACATGTTAAAAACTTGGGGAAATAATTAGGGATAAAGTATTTAATCAGTCAGCTCGTTGAGGAAAAGCTTGTGAAGTAGAGAGAGGTGTGTTCGCTGTGAGAGCAGCAGGCGGAGTGATGTGCGCGATGCTAGCGCTAGGTAGTTTTGTTAAACTGACTGGATTTTGTCCCGGAACGATCGGAGAATTTCGGCCGGGTGTACGGGTTTAGGAGATGTTAGTTATTATGTGGGAAGCATTTTAGGGCGTTTTATTCTTCTGTTTTTATCGGGTTCATAGTCTCCTAGCCGTTTAATGGCGGGATTTGAATGCGAGAGTAGTTATTTGTAGTAATTTATATTGCGGTTTAGTAATAGTGTTTTTATAGGTGGAATTTTTAAACGTTCATGTATCGATAGGTCGGTAGTGTAGGGCGCTGCGTTTATTATGATTCTTAAATATTTATTTTGTATGACTTGGAGAGAGTTTAGAAGGAATTTATTTAAGTTCCCCCAGACTTCGTTACCATACAAAAGGGCTGATCTAACTATTGCTGTGTAAATTAATAGTTTTAATCGTCTGGGTAGATTGGTGCTTTTTAACATTGGAAAGAGTTGCGGTAGTTCACTCAGTGCTGCCTTTTTTTACTGTTGAAATGTGATTGTTCCAGATTAGTTTAGAGTCAATTGTTAAACCTAGGTATTTCGCGGTTTGTGTGAAGGGGATTTAGAGTTATTTGGCGTGAAGGCTGGATTCTGCGTTGAGTTAACAATAATGCTTGTGATTTAGTAGGATTTGTTTTAATTTTCCATCTTTCAAACCAATGTTCTAAATCGTTTATTTGAAGTTGTGTTAGGAGGATAGCATATGACAGTTTTTTATCGTGAGTGTAAATTATGGTATCGTCCGCGTACATTTGTACTGAGGCATGGGTTATGGGAATGTCTGACGTAAAAATATTATACAGAAATGGGGAAATTGCTGAGCCTTGTGGGACACCTGCTGTAATTTCGCGAGTAGTAGAGTTGGCATTATCAATACTAACAAAGAATTTTCTATTTTGAAATTATGAGGCGAGTAAATGTATGTAGCAGTCGGGAAAATTGAAGTTAATTAATTTTTGTAGTAATCCAGGTATCCACACCTTATCAAATGCCTTAGCAATGTCTAGGAAAATGGCTATTGTGACTTCGTGTTTTTGCATTGCAGTTAAGGTGTCTGTGGTGAATTTAGTGAGGGCATGAGTGGTGGAATGTTGGGCTCTAAACCCGAATTTTGTTGCCGGGATAATCTGTTGTAATTCTGCATGTACTAATAATCTAGTTAGAAGCAGTTTTTCGAAGACTTTACTAAAGGAGTTGAGTAGGGAAATAAGCCGTCTATTTTCTGGGATAGAGTGATTTTTGCCTGGTTTGGGAATCGTGATAACTTTGGCTGTTCGCCATGCTATAGGAAAATAATTGAAATTTAATATTGCAGTAAAAAGGTTGAGTATTGCAAATATTGCATTAGCTGGGAGGTTTTTAATAATTTTATAAGTAATTTTGTCGTGTCCTGGAGCTTTTTTGACGTTAAGTTTTTTAATTAGTACAAGTAATTCTTTAAGTGTTATTGCTTCTGGTTTTGCTGTTATGGTTCTGTTGAAAAAAGCTGTAATATTGGTTTGTACATCTCTGGAAAAATTTGGATCTCCTAGATCAGCATTAGGTGAAAACTGGCCCTGATAGCAATCAGTTATTGCATTTGCTTTGTCCTCTGGGACGTATAAGAGGGTTCCTGCTGTGTTTTTGATGGGCTGGGAGATTGATTTTTTAGTTTGACCTCGCAAGGTTTTTGCAACGCGCCAGAAATCATTGTAATCATTGTAATTATTGTTTATGTCGGCCATGAAAGTTTCCCATTTATTAATTTTTAATGTGATTAGTTTATTATGGAGTTCTTTAATTTATAATATTTTTCTTTGTCTCCTTGGTTTCTAGATTTTTGATAAATATGGCGGGCGTGGCGTTTTTCAGCTAAAAGAATTTCTGCTTCCGGAAAGGAGTGTTTTAAAAATTTGTCGACGGTTTAGGAAATTTGTGTTTTTTTTTTATTTATTTTCAATATTGTATTTTGAATTAATTCAGTTGCCGAGTCGATGTGATCTTTAGATGGAATATTTATTTGGTGCGTTTCAAATAAATTTTCTAGGTCTAGTTTAAAATCCTCCCAGTTAGTTACGGGAGTTTTTAGAAGAGTGGCGTTTGGGTGTTTAAGTATGTTTGCTTCCAGCTGACAAAATATAGGTAAGTGGTCGGAATCTAATTCTGTGAGGACTTCAAATGAAATATTTACATTATCTAAATTGTAAGTGCAATATCTAAAATATCTGATTGGTATTTTGTACAAGCAGGAAAGTATGTCGGTTCTGTAGGGCCTGTAACTAAATAATTATATTGATTAGAATGATTTGCAAGTATTCTGCCTCTTTGATTATTTTCTCTACTATTCCAGGAAGTATGTTTTGCGTTTAAATCTCCTGCTAAGAAAAATGGGTATGGCTGTGTTATTTTATCTAAGTCAGCTGGGATTAGCGGTTTATTGGGGAATTATAAATAGCCGCTAGAGTGATGTGACCTGCTTATGTGCGAATGTTTATGGATGTGTATTCTAAATTTTCTAGGACTGGGACATTATTTAAATGGTGTTGTATGCAGTTATGAAGTAGTATTAATGTACCACCTCCTTTAGATTTTCTGTCAGTTCGATATGCCGTGTAATTTTTGATGTTAAATCTTTTTCTAGGTTTTAAATGTGTTTCGTTAATTAGTGCAATTTCTAGAACTCTTTCTAATTCGTAAATTTGATAAAACATACTGTTGACATTCCAGTAGAGAAGGGAGAGGACACAGGGACTATCTGTGTGGGTTTGATCCATGACTAATCGAACCTGGAGTAGGTGGTCAAGGTCTGCAGGAGTAGGAGGGTTTTCATCTGTGGGTCAGGTGTGGAGTTGCCCAGGAGGATGTAGAATTTCATGTGAGTCATGAATTGAAGAAAGTTCGCTTCCCGGAGGAAGCGCATAAGGTCTCGGAGGTCGGTGAATGTGGAACTGATATCGCCGATATCGGGAGGGGCCATGGAGGGGGGGGGGAGGGTTGGCGTGGGGTGGGGAGGAGGGGTGGAATGGGTTGCTGGTTGGTTGGTTTTTGGATTGAGATCGGAGAGGAAGACTGTTGTGTGTTGCGGGGCTGTGTTTGAGTCCGCATTGCCTGTGAGTAAGAAACATTTTCCCTAACAATGTTCCTAGTTGAGATTGGGGACGGAAAGTGTTCCTGCGTGAATACAGGGGGTGCACGAAGTGTGGGGTGTTGGGTTTCGCGTTTTGTTGCGGCCTCCTGTCGAAGTTGCACCAGGCGGATGTATTCTGGGCAGAGCCTTGAATTGGCTTCGTGCACTCCTTTCCCCTTGCAGTTCACAGTTGGGGTTCTTGTTCAGGTTCTCACAGGCTGTGTGGGGGTGGGGGCCGGCGCAGTGACGGCAGACAGTTCGGAGGGCACAGAAGTTTTTTGTATGGTGGTAAAGCCAGCAATTTTGGCACTGGGGGATGTCCCCAATCCTCTTTTTGTACGGGCGGGGTTGTACTGCCGTCATGTTTATGCAAGTGAGGTTGAGAAGGAGGGGGGGGGGGGGTGAGGGTGTCGTTTCTTGCAGCTGTTAGGCAGAAATAATCTTGTGATTCTTCCCAGGTGTGTGAAGGGTTGTTGGGGTTTGAGATAGTTTTTTTTTAATTGATACACATCGATTACAGTGTAGTGGCGCGCCTCAAGGTCTTCTTTGATGTCTGAAGTAGGGGTTGTTCGTGGGAGCCCGACTACCACTTTTTGGGGGTGTTCTGCTGCGATACTGAAAGTGTAAAAATGAACGTTGGCAATTTTGAGGAAGTCTTTTAGCGAGTGCTACGCCTGTTCGTGAGTGCACGTGATCTGGAGGCCGGCTTGAACAGGGGAAATTTGTGTACCTGTAATGTTCATTTAGCGTATTTTTGCGATAAGATGGTTGTAATGTAATGTAAGTTGTAATGTAAGAAGGTTGTCAGGCACGATGAGTTTCATGGGTTTCGTATTAGTTTTTGCGGTTGGGCGCTCAGTGTGAGAGGTGGACGGGACAGATGTGCTATTTTGAGTGTTAGTCAGTGTAGCTGTTTGTGTATTTGCCATGTTGGCAAATGGTTCGAAGCGGTTTTGTACCGCGATTGACTTGGGCTGCGGTTCTCGGGTGGCTCGGGATATTTTCCTGCGATTAGTTTCCAAAATCCAGGTTTCATTTTCAAACTGTTGGTCTAACAATACCTTGCGGCGATTGTGTTTTGCCAGCAGCCAAGACTTTTGTTGTTCAGCGGTGAGATCGTGAGGCATGAGATTTTTTTGTGCTGAGTCGTGATGTTCTGTGGTGTCCATGACGGCTGCCTGGGATTCATGTGTTTGGTTTTGAGGTTGGTGAAAATGTATTATTCCCCCTTCTCCGAGTGTGGATATAACTGCGCCGGGTGGTGTGTTATTTGGTGCTAGGATTTCCGCCTCCAGCGAGCCCACATCCCCGCCCCCGGGGGTCGGGTCAGCCAGGATCGTGTATTCAGAAGGTTCGATTGTTAGTGTGTGCGAGTGTGTTTTTTTTTTTTTTTTTTTTTTTTTTTTTTTTTTTTTTTTAAATATGTCAGGTGTTCCTAACCGCTGTAGGAAACAACCACCGCTGACCGTAACAGGCTAGGCTCGAGATGACCCGTTGACCAGAGCAACGGGTCGGCAGTTGTTTCCCGGTGTCGCGAGAGCTACAGACAAAGGCCGCAAGGTCCGCCGAGAAGAAAACAGAAGACGATGCTGTCCGCCCGAAGTCCAGCGACGAAGGGAAGTGTGAGATGGGGCAGCGCGTCCTTGGCACACGCTTATATACTCCCGCTTAGCCGCTGGCCCCACTTACAGACACATCTTGTTTACCCGTATCTGCAAACAGTTGCCTGCTCCTACTCTCGTACCTGCCTGGGGAGTGCGTTGGCCGATGCGCGATTATTTCTTCTCCTAGTCGTGCAGTGCCGTTTTTATATATATATATATATATATATATATATATATATATATATATAATGTTGTATATATAGCCTTAACTGCAATAACCATAGGCCTATACGTATTCGTCATTAACCTTCCTTATTTCCTTAAAGTCGCGATGAACTGGCTGTCAGTCGCTAGACTGCCGACCCAAGGGACGCTAGTAGGGCCCCGCCTGCAGCGTGTCGGAATTCGACGGAAGGGAAGATGGCGGTCTCCGGTGCACGGTCTAGCTGACAGTGTGGGAACGACGGCAGTGGTGCTGCACTCGGACGGGTGGTGGGAGAGGCGTGGAGATGGTGCGCTCTGATGTTCAACGGGGGAAACGAATCTGGTAGCGCCCCTGGCGGGGGCCGGGGAAAACGTCAATGGCGGTGGCGGGTGATTGATGTGTGAGATATTAGCATATTCGCAATTAGCATTGATGTAATTTGCTTAGGTGAGTTAGCATTGGTTAATTTGAATTGGCGAATTCATGACCCAAGATGACCGCCATTGGCGAGGAATGACAGAACAGGTCGTTTCGGCATGACTTCATCCAAGATGTCCGCCGTGGCACCCCGGCACCCTGCAAGGACGCCAGGTGGCGGCGAATCATCATTTTCTATCTACTCTCATAAACAGCCATTTTATGTGTAGGAAGAGATGTAGAAGGCAGGGCGGGAAAAATGGGAGATCCCCGAGAAAACTGTCCGACTAGCGGCATATTACGGCACGATTCTATATGTATAAAAAAAAAATTGGTGGTAAATATTGTATTTGTGGGTCATCCGGACGTGTTTGACGGGCCGCAAATTTTATAATTGCCCTGGAATCTTGCAAAAAACTTGCGATATTTTTATTTCGTAGTACATTTATGACAATACATGGAATTAATTTTTTTATAGTGTGTTGATTTTATTTCAATGAATAAACTATGATTTATACAAATGTTCAATCAATTTTACCAGCCTAAAATATTGGCACTTTATTCATTCCACCTATGGACCAGTCAAATGAATCTGAAATTTTACTGAATATAATTTAATTTATTAAATGAACAGTATTTCCGTTGTTATATTGACAAAAAATATACTTACCAAGCATGAAAGTACCATATTTCATGCCAAAACTTAAACGTGGAAGCGGATTCGTCACAATTTCACGGTATGCACTGAAAAGCTACATCTTCATTGTATTTTATATATTTTTTATTTGTCGTTTTGACATTGCCCAAGGCATATTATAAAAAACTTTCTGTAATTGGTATGTAAAAAATAACAGTAAATGCAGGAGAGAGAAGGAAAAGTAAGTTGAGAAAAAAGACACATGCACGGTGATTTTTTTTGAAAACGCTTTAAAATGTCAAAGGATTCTGATTGTATCTCGGAGTTGAAACAGCGTAGAAAGCTAAATATAATTGACACGATACATATTTGAATACCGATACCCTGCTATTCCAGGAATAAAATGTCATCATAAAACTGACGTTATTCATGTAGAAGACTTTGCTTTTAAATTATGTATTAAATGTTACTATATTGTGAATAGTTTCTTTCCTTTGATGATGTTATATCACTTCGCTGAACGATTCACATAAGTATGTTTTCATTTTTATACGATTAGGTATTTATCGTTGTGCTTTTTGTGAAAAGTATATACTTTTGCTATAAATATTTTTTCCGATGTTTTGAACTCTGAATTTTCGAATTATCGGTACCAAGAAAATGCTTGCTGTAGTCTATTCGCGATTTCTTCACACCTTTTGATTCAAACCTTTGACAAATCACCCCACTTATGACGTGATTGGCTGTTTCCTAAATATGCCGTGTATTTCAAACGTTTCATTCTGGTGAGAACATAAAATTACCTTAATTTCGGTTGAATTGAACTTCTACTTATACACTATCTAGAAATGACATTTCATTCATAATTAATATGAAGAAAAACAGAGAAAAAAACAGGTGTTTTGGTAACGCCTAGTATGAAAAAGCTCTTATGGAAAATATTATTACATCGAGTGGCGTAATTTTCTAGACTCCGTTAAGCTTTGTTCGATTGAGGCGGAGGAATATCGTGGAAGTAGAACTTTAGCAGGGTCTCAGAAAAGTTATATGGACTACAACGATAATTTCATTGGTATTCATGTCATCGGAGTATAGCACTTGCATTGTTATAGCATCAGTTAGAAAGAAACGGCGCGACCTTTGAATGTACATAATTTTGGAGCGTGCACACACACACACACACACACACACACACACACACACACACACACACACACACACACACACACATACACACACACACATATATATATATATATATATATATAATATATACACGCCTAAATCTCTCTACACATAGGGGTTTGCTCACCCAGTATGTTATAACGTTTAAACTAAAAGCTTGGTACGCACTTTGATTCCTTCTTTCTATTACAGTGGTACTACGTCTGTGTGATACAACTATTACTATTGGCACGATAATTTTGTACTTGCGTGTTATTTGAATTATTTTTGTTGTAGGAATAAGCAGTTTAACAGGTATTTATTATGACACACGTCAGCTTTCTTCAAATTTTCTTAAAAGGCCCAATTGTTTCCGAGATAAGGTTTTGCGACCTGCGTTGTAGATCATACACTATGTGTACGTGTCATTATGAGCTAATAATGTCATTCTTTCTTCTCTCGTCATTTATTGAACCTGTCAGTTTTCAAGACAACTAAAAAATAAATTGTAAAATAATTATTATAAGTTAAACGTTTTTAAAATTTATATTAGTTTTAGATCTGCCAACGAGTAGGTATTACGGAGTTTTTTCCCAACAACTTTGTAATATTTAACAGGGAGGGTAGGTTTTTCTGCGTGTGGCAAGATGAAGACGCTACAGCCATAGCTAATCGATGTTTACAGTAAGAAAAGACCGTCGTTTGTTCATCTATGTTTACAATCCACCGCGGACATGCTGGAGTTTTAGTTTGTGGCGAAAGTGGGAGCGACATTCGCTAGGAGCTTGTCTACGAACAGCAAAAATCACTCTGCAGACTACGAGCGACGCGCGCGTTGAAGATTACAGGCGTACGCCATTGCAGAGCTCTCTTTGTCACATAAACTCACAATGTGACATAAACAAACCGAAAACACTGAAAATAAACCCAGAGTAACTGATGTCAACAGAGATGTAAACAAACACAGGTATAGGCTGTTCACGGTAAAGTGAGCTCTTTTGAAAGACGTCTCGTTTGGAGTAATAGTCAATGAATAGATTTTATATTAGCTGTAGACGCTAACATTCGAGTGCGGTGGAAAATACAAACTTGGTTTTTTATTTAGATGACAATATTTATTTTAAAAAGTTGGTTAAAGGATACAAAATGACCGAAAGGAAAAAGTAACTAGGACGTCAAAAGTGCTCACTTTACCGTGAACTGTCTATATCAAAATTCAAAATGAAATACCTTATTACATTAACTGTACCGACTACAATTTTTTTGGGGGGGGGGGGGGTAAGTCTGCCGAAATTCTACTCCTTATATTGTGATTCGTCATATATGCCAGAAATTCTTCAAATTGCGGTGCATTAAAGCGGGATGGACGAATCGTGCGAGGGGTCGCTTTGAGACGACAGCAATCCCATTTATGTTGATTGGCGATACGCGGGATGGGTGATATCTCGGGCGCTTCCTGTGCATTACCGTTTACCTCGGAGCGTGGGGGCGATACGGCGCCGCGCTTGTCCCCCACTGCGACGCGGGCACCCCCGTTTCATTACACGGCAACCGGAGAACCTGCAGTTATGACGGCCAACGGCGAATCACGTCGTGTAATCAGATAAGGAGTTCCTCGTCCTGGTTCTAGGAGGTCGGGCCGGCCGGGGGGGGGGGATATCAAGCGGTGCTCGCTGTAGCTTAATCTCGGCCATTGCGTCGTAACTGGCTGGGGGTGGGGGCACCTTCCCTCGTTTAAGACGCCCGTCCGTCCCATACAGCAGCCTCCGCCGCGCCGCCATCTTGGGCGATCCTCGAAAGTCTTTTGTTCGCCCGACTTCCGTCTTCGCGTGGTCGGGCACGCCCTCGAGACAGCGCAGGCCCGCGCCAGCTTAGTTCTCTCCACTTCGGGAAGGACGCGGTGGTGTAGTGGTCTGAACAGAACATATTAAAATGCCACCAGTACCCAACCGAAAGCCATAAACGGTCTGTTACTTGAATTTAAAATAAATTTATAAAACAGTCGAAACATAAAATTTGTCGCGTTATAACATTTAAAAACCAGTTAAATTTTAAATCAGAGGCTTAAAATTATTTTGTTAAAGTTTAAAAGAGTGAGTGAAGAGATTTGGGCGGCTCTTAACAAGGAGGTCTTCAGAGCGGAAGAAGGTGATTGAAGTGAATATGGAGTGGCGCCGGAATAAAGGGGTGGGGGAAACGGGAGATCCCCGAGTAAACCCGCTGACCAATGGTATCGTCCGGTAAGATTCTCACTTGCGAAAATCCGGTGACCCGGATTAAAAGAAAAAGTTACGTTGTAGGCCTAATTTAAAAATGTCAAACGTTAACATTCTTCGCCTCCACCCTGAACCCTCACCCCGCCATCCTCTCCGGAGACAGAGGGGCCGACGGTTGTGTCGTTTTGTGAGATGTCCGTCGTGTGTTTGATGTCTGTGTCGGTGTTGTGTTGGTGTCAGTGTAATGTCGTTTGTGTAGGTGTTGTACAGTGTGGTGGTTAGACTACTCGCCTCACACCTCGGAGAACTGGGCGCAGTTCCCGGCGGGCCTGGATTTAGCCGGACGATGCCGCTGATCGCGGGTTTTCTCGGGATCTCCCGTTTCTACCTCCCTTGTGTTCCGGCGCTGCTCCATCCCCACCTCACTTCACCCTCCACTCCACTCGGGAAGGACGCATCGTGGCGACTTGGTCGCTGGCGAGTTGTACGCGGGGTCACGAGTAGGGATTTCCGTTTTAAAAGGTTGATTTAAAAAATGCAGCCTAGATATTTTTCTTTAATTAAAGACGGTACACACTTTCATGACTTCTTATACGAACGTAGATTTCGTGAACATTGCGCACTGAAGTACACGCAGTTCACGATAAACTGAGTACTTTTGGAAGTCCTGCTTAAGATCCGACTGTGTATTCATTCACCGTAAGTAAAATTAATATTGCAATTGGCCCGATCAATCTATTCATGCGTCGGCAAGGCGAAAGTGTTAAATTATATAAAAAAAAAATTAAATATTATACAAATATCCTATTTCCCACATTTATATGCATTAAAACTACATAAAAATAAATATAATTATTTCTGTATTCATGTTTATGTTTACCTGACACTTTTAATTAAATGCACGTCGGCCAGTGTGCTCGTTAAAATACTGTATATGCAGGTCGGATTAGTGACACTTTTAAAGGTTGATATTAAAAGTGCTCAATTGACCGTGAACAGTATATAGTACAAAAAAATATCTTGATATTTACGTCCATGTGTAAAATACCACAAAACTTTACCTTCACGACCGCTATGGTAAAGGCTGTTCACGATAAAGTGAGCACTTTAGAAATGAACCTTAGAAAAATGTCACTGCCCCGGGATGCATATATTTTAATGGGCGCACCGAGTGACATTCCCCCCTGTAAAGTTGGTAACGATGGATGGAAAGTAGTTCCATATCTTAACATCGAATAAAAAGTGTTAGGTAACCATAGCTGACAACTTAAAATTATTTCTTTCGCTTTCTGTTTTTTAATGAATGGTAATGTAAAAATGAACAGATTTGTGGAGTATGTACTTTCTTAATCATTTCACAGTTTCATTTGACCGACGGATGAATATAGTGATGAGGCCCCATAGTAATGTTAATTTTACATAAGGCGGAGGAATACACAACGTGTATACAAGTAGTTCTTAAGCAGGGCTTTCAAAAGTGCTCGTTTTACCGTGAACACCATAAATATGCATTAACTATAACATAAGGTACTTGGGAACGATCCGCAAAATGTTAAGAATCAACTACTCTAATAATAGACCGCGCTTGACAATCGAATTCAGAAATATGTCTCTCCGGCATACAGTTTATCTGCGGAGTTAATTGTGTAACACTACTGAGAGAGTTGTATCCTGCAATAAGGATTCTGATTCGCGTTCAGGAGTTCGCAGGCCCGATCCCAGGTGACTACACTGTGGATAGTTCTTCCCATGAGATTTCCCATTCCTATTCCTGGAGAAATTCGGGTTCCACATCATACGAACATTTCCTGTTCCCGATTCCTTATGTGCAATTCCAGTTAGCGAAGTTATTTTAAGGGCAGGGGGAGGGGGAGCGGAAATATTCGTAATTCGTTTATTGAGAACCAATAGCTTCCGTGAAGTGGTTCGAAGCGTACATTTTATAGTATTGGTAAGCTACCTAGTCAAACTTCCATGCAGTTAGCTACAGTATCTCGTCCATAATTTGGTGCTCAAGACCTCGATGTTAAGAAACGCCCAAATATCTTCACTCACTCGCTCATCCGCAATATAAAGGCAGTTTCCACTTTCTGAGATCTACATTAAACCAAACTGAATTATTTATCTTTTTAAATCGTTGAGTAAACGATACAGATCACGTATATCTTTCGCTTGTTTAATCGTAACGAAGTCAAATTAGTCTGCAAACCAAAACTGGCTGAGTGAAGAATACGTTGAAGTAAATCCCGGCAGCAGAATTATTGGTTGTGATGTGTACTGTAGATGCAAATCGTTCTAGAGACAAATGGACTCGGCAGCGTGATGCGAGTATCCAGCATTCCATGAAGAGCCGATGTGAAGTCGGCTTGTGGGTGGTTATAGTCTAGATATAAATTTCTATATGTTGTTCATGGTAAAGTGAACACTTTCGAGGCTCTATTTTCTTTCTCCTTTCGGCAATTTTTATCCCTTAACTACCTTTTAAAATAAATGTTACCATGTAAGTAATAAACACAATATGTATATTCCATTGCACTCGAAAGTTAACGTCCGAAGCTATAATAAAATTAATTTGTTGACTATTATTCTAAATGGGAGGACTTTCAAAAGTGCTCCCTTTACAGTGAATAGCCAATAGTATGTGAACCGTAGGTTTTTACTATTCCAGTAACTCCTGTCACGTTTACTTCTCTCCGTTGATTGATGTTAGCTAACAAAAAAAGCCACTTTCGCAAAGAGGTCAGATGCACAAATCGCTGCTCTGAATCCCTTATCATAGGTTACGGGGTGAAGTTATTACAAGACGATAAACTTTTGCATTCTTCTTAAGGATCGACGAATGTGGATGAATGCGTCTTTGATGTTTGTAGGTTACGTACACACTAATAATGAGGCTAAAATTCGCATATGAAATAAAATCTGTCCATAGCGCCGAATACCAAAATATTCATTGCCCTATATTTCTGTTAAACACCATTTCGTGTGAAATAATTTCCCAAAGAAGATTTTGCTCTCCTACATGTCGAAATTACAAATTTTCTTATTATTTTTTAACACGATGATAACGTTAGGCCGAACGTTAACAATATTAAATAAGAAGCAGTGCAAAGTATTCATTTTAAGGCATACTCACAAAAAAAAATTAATAGAAATTCACAGGTTTATGCATACATTTTTTCATATTTTACGGTTTTCAAGATGCACGAGAATCTCTCTTTGTGATCACATAGATAGGGATCTTGAATTAGGTTGTGAAAAATTTTCAATATAAATCAGTTAACTTCTGCAAGTGGAATACATTTAGTTACTAGCGTGTTCCAAATACAAGAAAAAAATAATGATTTTGACATAAGATAAGTAAAAATAACTGTAGAACCAACTTTTATTGCGAAATTACATCACTCAATATTTATTTTCCCACAGAGAAAATTTAATGTAGTCGGTTGATAGTGAAGCGGCACTGCGCTCGCGTTGTCACGAAGGTAACATGTTGGATTCCCTCGTGCTTATCTCGGTTTTGAAGTGGATGGTCTTTCAATTCACGTGACCTGACCTCTTTCAATATTTAATGCATCTGCGGATGCATACAATGGCCAAGTGAATTAATAATGCAATTGAATGCGAACCTGGACGCCTGGGTGTGATTTCGTACTCGCCAAGATTCTTTTTTTTTTTTCGCTGCGTTTTGATCCCGGCAGACGTAATGGCTTTAAAAACGTTACATGTGCCAAATAAAATAATAAACAAAATGTAAAAGCTAGATATCAATTCCATAACTGTTGGGAAACTCTAAAGTCCATTCCAAATATTATTTATTATCTGTTTCTTGAATGCATTCAGAACAGACATTTAAGCAACGAAAAACAGTAGATACTACAGTATACAAACCTCTAAACAGCGAAGTTTTTTCAAATGCACAAAACGGAGGTCGCTGCTGCATAAAATAAAGGCTCTTTCATTCCAGGCAATGTAAAAAAAATCAAATAAGCCTAATTACTAGGCCAATAACTTTATAACTTAATGACGAAGTAACTATGTACCCAGAGGTAATAGGATGACATCCTAGGTCACTGCGACAAAACTAATCACTGTGAGAAACAGAAAACTTAAATAACTAGGGGAAATACAAATAGTATCTCCACAACACCAAATGGAAATTCCCGTCCGAAAAATTAAAACTGGTGCCCCAGTATTGGAGACTAGACCATTGTAGAAACACACGCCTATTTACAACAATACATATATCTTAATATGTGTGTGTGTATGTAAGTATGTTCCTTAAAAAAAATACACACCGCTGAGTCTACAATTATACATAGTTGAATTTAGTATATATACCATTCTGTATCAAACTTAAAATAGGCCCTACTATAATATAAAAACGGTGTCGTGTATCTCATTTTTACACTGTTAGACGGACCTAGACCAAAATTGGCAGAGATGCTTTTCGGTACCCAACTTAAATACTGGGTATGTTTATCCTCCACCCCCCCCCCCAATGTATGTCCAAAAACCACAAAACACTTTTAAATTGAGACATGTATATCAATTTACGCCGCTCGATGAATCGGGGCCAAATTAGACAGCGATTCACTTCAGTTCCCAGCTTAAAATACGGTGTATGCCAAACTGGGCCCCATTCTGGGCCCGAAACCTCTAAAACTGGTTCATGAATCTCCGGACCCCTATTGGGCCCGAAGCTCCTAAAATGGGATCGTGTATCTCTTACTGCCCTATTGTATCTGGGCAATGCCATGTAGTTCCGCTAGTGTGTGTGTGTGTAATATATATATTATATATATATAATGTTCTCTATACAGTGCTACATACACCATTGGATTGATTTGGGCCAAATTTGGCTGGGATGCCCTTCAGTACACACTGTGTAGGCCACAACAGGCTGCGGCTTTTACTTAGTCGCTGACAATAAAAAAAAATTGGCTTGTGTATCTCGCCGTTCGACGAATCCGGACAGAATTTGGCAAGGATGCCGTCAAGGGCCCAACGTAAAATACTGTTACGAGCCGACAAACGCACGAGGCGCGTGCTCCATGCTTGGCCCGGGTTGGGAGGGTTGGAGAGGGGTTACTCACCTCGATCCTCCTCCTCAGGCAGATCCGCTCGCCGGGGAATGATTGACAGCGGCGACATGGCTGGAGTTATAGCCCCTCCTCTCCCCTGCTGGAGAACCCAACGAGTATAGAGGATACGCAAAACTGAAGGCTGTTCACAGTAAAGTGAGCACTTCTGAAATCAACTTTAGAAAAAATTCACTGCTCTTGCCTCTTGCTAGCATATATTATAATGGGCGCGTTGAGTGATTTACGCCCAGTAAAGTTGGTAACGATAGATGGAAAATAGTTCCATAGCTTGACGTTGAATTAAGTGTTAGGTAACCATTTGTGATTACTTAAATTATTTGTTTCGCTTTGTGTGTTTTTTTTTAATGCATCGAACCGTAAAAAAGGGCAGATTGGTGAAATATTTACTTTTATAATAATTTCAGAGTTTCACTTGACCGACGCACAAATAAAGTGACGAGGCCCATGACAATGTTAAATTTACATGTGGTGGCAGAATACACAACGTGCATACAAGTAGATCTTAAGCAGGGGTTTCGAAAGTGCTCATTTTACCGTGAGCAACCTTTAGTGTTCTGTAAAATAGGACGCTCAGTGCAACGTGGCATTTAGAGAAATCTCAGGGCGATGGCCTACGAATTTATAACTATGGCAGCGGGCCCAGGCTCGGGAGTGTTTCTGTGGAAGCCGTTTGGCTGAGTACGTTAGTAAAGCGGCGCGTGTATAAAGAGAGACGTCGGCTAAGGGGACGGGCGAAGACTGAAGACTGCAGACCGCGAGGCGACGGCGGGCAAAGTGTTTGTGGGGTGAATGGACGACGGAATGTTACTGCGCATGAGGGCTCTCGGAGAACTTTAGAACATTCTAGAATGGTGGGACCTGGACTATGTTGAGGTGGGACTGTATGAACATGTGATACTGACTTTATTGTAGAAATCTCAGCTGTAAAACATGGCCATATAATTTATAAATTAATTCTATAGATTTTGAAACAGTCTGTTGAGACTGATTTTGTAATAATACAGTCATAATAATTTCTTTGAGGTAATTGAAAATTATATTAATTGAATTCGTTAAATGAAAACAGTAAGCGATATCAGTTTATTGTGAGGATTTGGGTAGAGATAATTTTGTTTGTAGTTATTAGAAATAAAATTAGGAAATAATAATTAACTCTTATATATAATTAAGACCTCCATCTCTTAACGAACCTGGTTCACCCCACCGACTTTCGAAAAAATGGTAACAATACTGTTTAGGCCAAAGTGGACGCACCTCTTTGAGCCCGAAATCCCCAAAAACCCTTTAGACGAAGACGTATCTCTCATTTTCATCTTATATCCGGACAATTCCGGGTAGCTGCTATTGTGTGTTTGCGCGCGCGCGCACACACACACACACACACACATATATATATATATATTTTTTTTTAATTTATAAAATATGGCATATCTTTAATGTAGAGTTTAAAATATTACCTATGAATGGTGTAAACACGAAATGTTTATTTTCTCCTGTGTGTATAGTTTGGAAATTTTAAGAATGTTTGCTCTGTAAAACTTTACAGGAAACTTGGATGACCACTTTAAAAGTAAACGTGTTGCTTCGAATGCTATAATTTCTAAATGGGACTTACATTAAACGGGAATTGCACTATGAAACACATACGACGATGGCAGTGAAAATATATTAAACTTGTCTACAAATAGTGAATGGAAGGCAGTGAATATACTTGCGTATTGTTCCACAAATCAGAACTGCTAGGCGGAAAGTCAACGAAATAGTTTTCGTCAAACCTGTGCATACTAAGTATTAATCAAAACATTTGTCTAAGAGGAAAGTCGTAACCATTAGGGCAGTGAAACGTTTCGACGTAAACGTGTTATTGACGGACGAAGTTGACAGCTTTGTGTTTTCGCAGAAGGTGCGTGTGCCCTTGGGGTGGTTTTAACCTATGCATTCAGGTGTCCTGGATATGCCGTGGAGATGAAGGCATGTTCGGTAACATGCTTGCTGGCCATACTCTCCCCTCACTGTCCGATTAGCTCTGTACGTGCCGGTTAATTGGCGCACGGAGCATACACCAATCATATGTGAGCACGTTTTGGTCTAAGTTGGTCCATACTGTCTGCACTCTCCAATGAGAGCAGTGTCAGTGTGTACAACTATTGTCCTGAACACGGTAAAAACAAATTTTTATTTTCTGTCATATTTAAAAGTATCTTTCAGTAGTACTGGTGATTTATACGTCACAGAGCCTACTTAACAAACGAAGGACTTTGATTTGAATTTGCCTGTCTCGTGGAGTTTTGAAACATTAACAACTGTACGCGAGGTTATATTTTTACATAGACGGTTTCCCTTGATGCAGCGCTGAAGAGATTTGCGATAGACGTAAAAAGTATGAAATAAAAAAAATGACTAATGATTATTCCCAATGCACAGTTTAGACAAAAACACATTGTCTTCGGTCGAAAGCACTGAAATTTCTTTTTTTGACTTTTTGTTTTTGTAAGCTACCGAATGGACATTTGAGTCATGCGGTATCATACTTGACGTGTATTCGTCAAGTCTCGACTTCGACATGACAGAGTGCAGAGGTTTAAAATCCACGTTCCAGTGAACAAATTCCGGGGCAGTCCCTTAAAAGGACTGCGGGTAACATGTTTGTGTACCTGGTTTCGACTGGAATAGGTTGTTAAAATTCTAGCTACAAGTATATACTAGTATATACAAGTAAATATACTAGTATCACATACGTTTCTGTCTTGGCGAAATAACTGCACGGTCATCAACAATAAATAAATAATTTCTTAAGGATATTGTAGATAGGGTTTTACGAGATCTCTTTTGCTCATTTTATCCACATTCGCTTTTAAAATTGTACAATCATTTATTTATAACACACTCCCATTGCGTGATTAAACGCATGAATAATTGTTGTGAAATTTACAAGTCAACTGTTCGTAATAATTCCGCTCTCTATGACGATTTGAGGCAAGACTGTTGTCTGCACGGGATTGTTTAGTTACATGATTTCACTGTGCGTTTACGCCTTAACACCGGCTTAGTTATTATAGTCCATGGTGATACTTGTACCGCCTGTCTCCAGAGAAGAATGAACCCACGCGACTTGAACACTATCCAGGCATCTAAATCTTTTCGTCTACTCAGGTAGGACCTGACCAAAAGAATACAGGGTTTAGCGTCATCAACAAGTAGTTGAAAACTAGTGCAAGTTTCCTTTGGTTCTGGACAAGGGGCGTTGTTTCCTAGATATACTTGAATGAGAGTACACCTAGACCGAATACAGTCATGTGTGGCTATTATAAAAATGTCAGTTTTTCCCTACGGTAATTTTCATTATACTTCTCCTTGAATCTGTGTTTCACGACAATCACTAAGTTTACTTAAATTATGCTTTGTCCGCGCTAGTATAATGCCATTATAGACTGTTCACGGTAAAGTGAGCACTTTTGAGTCCCTAGGTACTTTTACCTTCCAGCCATATTCTTCCTTTAATAACCGTTTTAAATGTATAATGCATTGCAGGAATAACCACAGTGATTATATTCCACCGCAATCGGAAGTTAACGTCTAAGGCTAAAATTAAATATATTTGTTGGCTATTATTCCAAATGAGAGCTCTTTCAGAAGTGCTCACTTTACCGTGAATAGCCTATACTTAAGACTACAACATTTTACTTTTTGGCCGTGTGTTAAGTAGCGGGCTGGTGTGTAGTGTTTACCGATGTTCCGATGTCAACTGTATGATAGAAGGAACAACCGTGTGGTACGCTGGTAATCACGTAGCTGTTTCTCCGAGGGCATCGCTCGCCGGGTTCGAAACTTCAAAATCGCGGTTTGTCGACAATCAACAACGGAACCGGCAGTCGAATTCGCGTCGAGCGAAAGCGCCCGTCGACGTGCTACTGCGGCGGTGCTGTGCCGATCTTTCGTGCGCAAACGAAACGAGGGTGAACACCTTCTTTTGCTTTGTAGGTGAACGGGTTATCCCACGTGGCGCCATCAGCTTCCGTTAACAAACATCTCCCTCGGCTCCTTTCGCCTTTTCCACTTTTCTATAGGCTGTTCACGGTTAAGTGAACAGTTTCGTGTTCAACCTTTGAAAAATGACACTGCCCCTACCTTCATATATTCAAAACTCGGTTTGTCTTATTATGCAGAAATTCTTCGTTTTCGTGTAAAGGCTGTTCACGATAAAGTGAGCACTTTATAAATGAACCTTATAAAATAGTCACTGCCCCTGCATGCATTTAATTTTATTGGCGCATAGTGTGATATTCGTCCAGTAAAGTTGGTAACGAGGGATGGAAAGTAGTTCCATATCTTAAAGTTGAATATAAACTGTTAGGTAACCATTTGTGATAACTTAAAATTAATTCTTTCATTTACGGTTTTTTTAATGCATTGAAGTGTAAAAATGAGCAGATTTGTAAAGTATTTACTTGTCTGATATTTCCACAGTTTCTCCTGACGGACGCATGAATTAAGTGATGAGGCTCATGGAAATGTTAATTTTACATAAGGCGGAGGAGTACACAACGTGCACACAAGTAGATCTTAAGCAGGGCTTTCAAAAGTGCTCATTTTAACGTGAGCAGCCTATAGTAATTTCAATTTCAGAGGTATTATTGAAAATGATTGGTTATAGAAAATTACAATTTACCAGTTCTTTAATAGGCCTTACCTTTGTATCTAATTTTCACTGTGTGTTATTTCCTGCTTGCAACAGGCAGGACATTATTGATATACTATAAATATGTTTCTGACTGTTTACAACAAGCAGATAAGACACAATTAAATTCACGCACAAAAGTATTAAACAACTTTTAAAATGAATTTTTTTTTTGTAATCATACATTGTCAGTAATTACTACGAATTCAAAATGATGACGCGAAAACGAATTTCTGCAGACGGGACGAAGCCGAGGCTTAACGGGCCCAATGACTGTCATGCGCCCAGATAAGTTGGTAACGACGGCGCTAAACAAAACTATTTCTTAAGGGCCCCGCCTACCTGCACCTGTGTTCCGCCTAAGAGGCCGAGAAGCACGGGAGCTATAAGAGCGATACTGACACTTGCATCAAGTGCACCATCGCTGCTATGCGCAGTGCTCTAAACTGCCGTACAGTCTTCTCGACGGGCTGCGTGTATACGCTATTCACGGTAAAATGAGCATTTTTTTAAAAGTTATGCTTTAAATCTGCTTGTATGCGCGTTGTGTATTCTTCCGCCTTATGTAAGATTAACATTGATATGGGCTTAATAACTTTATTTATGCGTCGGTCAAGTGGAACTGCAAAATTATTAGAAGAGTAATCTGGTAATCTTTACACTTCGATCCATTCATAAAAAGAAAATAAGTTTTCAGAAATGGTTACCTAACATTGGGCGCATGTCACTCAGGGTGCCCGTTAAAATATATGCAGGAAGGAGCAGTTACTTTTTTCAAAGGTTGATTACAAAACTGCTCATTTTATAGTGATCAGCCTTTACCGTTGGTACTTTAAGCGGTTACCTGAACGATTTATGCTGGAAAGGCTGAAGCAAAGTTCAATACAGACTCCGATAGTACGATTGTCCGGGTAGTATTTAAGCTACAACAGTGTTATATCTTGAAAGTACTATTCCTTCCTCGTCTAGGGTATAGTCTCTTTACGTATGTTTGAGAGTTTCGTACAAACAAATCGTATTTCAAACATGCTGCAGCGCATTTCAAGAGCAAGGTAGGTAGGTGAACCCTTAGTGTTGTATTGAAAGTGTCGGGTAACATTAGTATAGGCTGTTCACGATAAGGTGAGCACTTTTAAGGCCCTCCCAACAGGCATTAACCGCTAATAAATATCTTATTGCAGCCTCAGGCCCAAAATTTTGGTGGTGGTGGTGATATGTATACACTGTGTTTATTGATCACATTGCAATGTTTATATTAAAAAGTACCAGGAAGATGGAAATTAGATGAAAGGAAATACTTGTAAGGGCCTTAAAAAGTGCTCACTTTACAGTGGACAGCCTATAGTAGGAGGCGCATGTATGCTTAAGCATCAAAAACAACAGTGGCGTAAGGGACATTTGGTAGACGTGTCTCGATCATATCCTCCCCCCTTACCATGAGAGGTGTGTTGTGATTGGCTGATGGGTTACGCCCCGACCCCTCTCACTATCATCGTCCAACCTCCTCGCTCGTGGTTCGGCAGCCGAAAGGTGAACATGTGTACTTACTCTCATTATGCAATTACGCAATTACTAATTACTCCTAATCACCCTCTATGGGTCGCGAACAAAAAACTACCCACACGCCCTCAAAAAATCTCGTAGTCCCAAAAATGTCACTTGGGCGATTTGTGAGCCAATCATAGTACACCTCCCGGGGGATTGGAGGAGGGGGCGTAACTCTTCAGCCAAACACAGCAACCTCTCAAGGGGGAGGGGGTGATCGAGACACACCTACTAAATATCCCTTGTGCCAATTTGATTATTTTTTATGCTTAAACAATCATACACCCCCTACTATTTGTGAATTCTGAATTTTTTTATTTTACTTTAGGTTATTTCATGCATACAAATTAAATAATTTACAAATTTGCAAACTTTATATTTATGTAATCAGTTTGTAGTTTTCACTAGACCGACGACCGAATAAAGTGATTGGCAATGTTAAAGTTTTTAAAATATGACGGAATGATACACAATGTGTACACAAGTAGATATTAAGCACTGCTCAGCTCACAGAGAAGCGACTGTAACGTGTTTTCTGGCAAAGATCCTGAGGGGAAAATAAGCTCATTCTGCTCCCGCTAAATCCTCGTCGCTCCTCGCGCCATCATCCTCGGGCATTAATATTCCTCCGCGCATTGGCTTATTAGTTGTTCTACCTACCACCCTCGCGTCCCTTTTCTACCCTTCTCGTCTGCCAGGCGCGCGATATTAAACCATCACACCTGTTCGTCGTTCCTGTTTATCGATTAGACTCGACCGCTGTTTACGTCTCGACAACGCCCGCTTCCTGCTAACTTCCAACGCGCGGCTAGTCATCTTGCAGATTGAGCTAAAATAAGCTGCTGTAGTCTGATAGATTATCGTGTTTACTGTGGCTCCCTCACTCCAAGCCCCATGCTTGCCTAATATAAGCTGTTCAGGGTAAAATGAGCACTCCTGAAAGCCCTGCTCAAGATACATTTGTCAACACGTTGCGTCTTCTTCCGCTTTATGTAAAATTAACATTGCCACGAGCTTCGCCACTTTATTCATACGTCGGTGAAGTGAAACTGAAATTATTAGAAGATTAAATATTCTACATACCTGCTCATCTTTACACTTCTATGCATTAAAAAAAAACACAAAGTGAAATAAATAATTTAAGTTATCACAAATCGTTTCTTAACATTTTTTATTCTACGTTAAAATATGGAACTACTTTTCACCGTTCGTTGCCAACTTTACTGGGCGCATGTCACTCAGTGCGCTCGTTGATATTTATACTGGCAGGAGCGGTGACTTTTTTCCAAGGTTGATTTCAAAAGTGTTCACTTTATCTTGAACTGCCTAAACCATTAGTTTATCCGTGAAAGGGGTGGAGGGAGAATCTGATTTGAATATCTTTTCGTATTATATACCACAACCTCGTGTCTTAATCGTGGTTCTTTTATATCCTCCATAGCTACCTCGTAAGTCATTTACGCCTGGTAGAGAACTTTCAGGTATTCGCAGAAACATAATTCTGGTGCATTTGTTTGACAGCCCTCCCGAGTAAAATTTTAAAGGCACAATTAATGTTGTGTGTTATAATGGGAAGGCGAAATAAGCTAGTGTATTGGAATGATGATTGCTGGTTGTCATCTTCGCCTCCTTTTCAAGGTTGCCTTAGTAACAGGCTTTGAATAAAGTGATTTTATCCATTTTCAGTAAGTGTTTTATTTTTAAGTATCATATGGCCCGATTAAAAATAATCTGTTATTCAAGATATACTGCACACATCTTTCGAGGCTTGCTGCTGGGGGGAAGGGGGGGGGGGGGGTTAACACAGATTCCCAGAATATGAGTGTAGTAACTCGGAGGAGAAAGGCGGATTTAAACAGGGTTCGGTGTTTCTACGAACAACAGAAAAATTCACGAGATATGAAACGTGAACCACAGTTGTTTCAAATGTAGGTATAACGGAATTCTTCTTTTAGCAACAATATCTCTCTGCTTCTTTAGAAATTGTAATCTGCATATAAGAAAAATAAATATATTTTTCTTAAAAATTTTGTTAAAGTTAACGAAGTTATATGAAACCAGAGTAACTTGGTTCAAAAGTAGATTGTTCTCATCACGCTACTACTGCGTAAGCGCACAGCCCCAAATCTTGATTTCTTGTTACCTACTTACTGTTTTTTGCTACCCTTAGTATCTGAAAAACTTTAAAATCTACGACACCAGTTTTGGCTTCTAATTACGGGGAAAAAATTAAAGGAGTAAGAAGAACTCATTAGAGTCAGTTTTGTGTACTGAGACTGTGGAAAGAAGCTGTCCGACATCTGTCGTTTCTAGATATTTACTTAACAGTTTCATCTCTTTCACATTTTTTTTCCGCTTCAAAAATAGGTATTCAATAAATACCATTGCAACTATTCTTGTAAGCTTTGTGCACAAATATTCGCTTCTTTAGAAGAGTTGGCACTTACGTTTAATTACTAATTTCGAAAAAGTCCATTAGATATGAAAAGGTTGGAGGGATACAGCCTTGAGTCAATCTTTTATTGTGAGATGTTAACTAATTAAAGAAAGATAAGGTCTATAAATCCTTAAAAATAACTTTATAATTTTTTGTTTAAATAGTAATATGCTTTTAAGCATACTGTTGTGTATTTTAAACATAAGTTTTATTTTCTTTCATACTTTGAGATAAGTCATTATTGTATTTTGACTATACCTCACAAAAATTAATTGAATGACGTTAAGAATCTGTTTCATTATTAAGTAAAAGAGCACTTCAGTGAACTGGATTAACTTGTTTTCAGTTATACGACTAACACATTATAAAAACACGGTCATTTGGCAAGTTCTCCAACAGCATTTATAAACACATTTTTGACCTTCTGATTATAGTATACTACATTATGCACAATATTACGCTTAATACAAGAGGTGAGTCAAATGGTCAAAACCGATTCCGAGTCTTGTCATAACATCCCTCATTACCATATCATCACCGTGCACTCCAGATGAGCAGCTGAAACTGATTAATGAATATTCAAATTTTTATTAGAATATTGCTATTTTTTTTCTCTTCATTGATGTCTTAAAATATTCCGAAAATGCAGTAATGTAGGTTTTGACTGAAATGTGACTCGTAAACTGTAGTTATATTGTTCTTATCCCAGCCCACGAAGCTATACAGCAGCATCACATAGTATAGGCTGTTCACGGTAAAGTGAGCACTTTTAAGGCCATAGTTACTTTCTTATTTCAGCCATGTTTTATCCTTTAACGATCTTTTTAAATAAGTCTTTCCATGTAAATGATAAACACAGAGTGCAGATTCCACCGGACTCTAAAGTTAAAATCTAAGAATATATATATATATATATATATATATATATATATATATATATAATACACTTCCGAATGAGTATTTTCAAAAGTGCTCACTTTACCGTTAATAGTCTATAGATAAGCACAAGAAGACAAAATAGCGTGGCGGTTCTTCGATGCGAACTTATTCATTCTCTTACTGGCTGCGCGAGGCTCCGGGAACAGGTCTCACGTCCGATTGGTTACAGCGTCCTGCGATAGGTTTTCTATTGGGCGGGTTGCAGATCGGCGAGTGAGTTACCTGTACGCTGATTGGCGAACGTCGTTCCTACTGTTGCTGGCGTCTGTAGCGAGGGTTCGCAGAATAAGCGGCTATTTCATCTCTTTATTCTTCAATACTCTGCGACAGCGTTGTGTTCGGCTTTGGCACGCGTCTCCGTTAAGCCTGTGAGCTGTTTGCGGTTAATCGAGCTCTTTTGAAATTCTCACTTAAGATCTATTTTCCTTCTCATCGTGCATCCTTGCGCCATCTGGAAACATTTACATTGCCAGGGGATTAGTGACTTTATCCATACCAAGTTAAAACGTGAAGTTGTTGGGAACCTAAATATATTATTGATATGCCATCTCGCGATCTTAATGCGTATAAAGCAGATCAACGCCAACTTTATTTTCCATTAATTTGAAGATAACGCTCGGAGTAAAACGTCAAAACTTGGAATTATTTTTCTTAATCCGCTGCCAAGTTAACCAAGAGCCTACATGCCAGTGTGTATTGTAGTAAAGACTGCTCATGGTAAACTGAGCACTTTTGGAAGCCCTGATTAAGATCTAATTTTATGCACATTATATATTTTTCCGCCGCGTGGGCCTGATCACTTTATTTATGCGCCGGTCGAGTGAAACTGTGAGAGTATTCGAAAAGTGAATATTTTACAAATGTGCTATTACGGACACTTATATTCACAAAAGAAAAAAAATCAAAATGAATTATTTCAGTTTTCACAAATGTGTACCCTAACGCTTTTAATTCAACGTTAGAGCACGAAACTACTTTACGTCTGTCGTTATCAACTTTACTGGCCGCATGTGATTTCCGTGTTCCTGTCAAAATATACGTGTGCAGGTAGGAGCAGTGACATTTTTCGAATGTTGAATTCAAAAGGACGCTCTTTTCCATGAACAGCCTATATACACTGCAATTATGAGCAGTGAATTTTTTTTGAAGGTTGTTTTCTAAAGTGATTACCTTACCGTGGGATAGCCTTCAACGTTGAGGTGGCACGCACAAATGGACACGACTTCCGCGTATGCGCAGATGTCGGAGGACCGAACGGATCCTCGCGCTGCGTGCTGTATAATGAAATTTTCGGGCCTTGCTAATTGGGCCTTATCTCTGGCGCTCCCTGGTTACCCTGTGCGAGGATTTGTTTCGTGGTTGGGGGGTGGGCCGGGGTTGTTTGCATTCCGGCTCCTCCTGGCCGTACGGGCAGGCTTGTCACCGGACCAAAGACAAAGAGATATGAAGGGGCGAAATGTTATGTCTGCAGCGGTGGTCGGCCAGAGTGGTGCAATTTCTCTTCGTACTCAGGGGCAATTCCCCCTCCCCGTCATATTCATCCCTACCACCATCCACTCCTCCTCCGTCACTCCGCTAACTTGAGGGGATCGCTACAAACCTCCAGCCGCTCTCCAGATTCATCAGCTGGTCCAGGCCTAGAGCCCGCTCTACAATGACATGCGTGGTAATATGGATGGGGATAACGGGAACTTATGCGGATCACGTACTGGTCTCCGTATGAACATTCTATAACACACGGTAACATAACACATCTAGGTCATATATAGGCTGTTCACGATAAAGTGAACACTATTGAGTCCCTCTTGTATTTTTTTCTTAACAGCCGTTTTTTGTCCTTCCACCACTTTTTAAAGAAAAGTTATAATCCGTATTATACAGTTTAGCAGTTTTTAATTCACGCCGAAGTTTACGATCGGCCACTTTGAAACGACTTCGCCACACACACACATTTGTGTTTAAATAAATGATAGCCCATGTCTTTGAAAGATCGCTCGTATTTGGTTTACAATATGCATGAACTGAATTTAATACTTCATACGCTTTTCAAAAGTAATTTAAAATTTTCATTTTCAATACTAATTTAAAATTTTCATTTTCAATATCATTTGAAGTCCATATAAATGTGCGGAGAGAGAGTTGTGGGCGGTTCTTGTGAGCCGGTGATGGTGAAGCGGGATGAGTATGGAGCGGCGCCAGAATGCAAGTTCGAGGGAAGCGGAAGGTTCCCGAGAAAACCCGACGACGAGCGTCATCATTGAGCATAATCCCAACATGCGAAAATACGGGATAGTCTTCGCCGGGAATCGAACACGGTTCGTATATGTGGGAGGCGATTAGTCTGGCCACTACACCACCGCCCCCCTCCCCCACACACACACACACACACACCAGTTTCAGCTTGACTGACGTAAAATCTAGGGGGAAGCATCCTTTATGACTTCTTCAATAATTTAATTCAAGTAGTAACCATAGGGAGGCCCTTACGCTCTGAAACGGTAACGTGATTGGTCGGGTATGAAAGCTGATACGGAAATTGCCTCGGAAAATAGGACAGGTCCTGACACTAAATAATACATAAAGTATATATTATTATATTTGTTTATATAATTTCCTATCGGTGCTCGCTCGCACATTTCGTCAGGCAGATTTGTGAATGTGCTCGTACACACATTCATATACTGTGAAATCGCCAAAATTATGGTACAGTTGTATCAATATTTAATTATTATGAGCGATCTATTGGTCCGGCATGAACATACAATAGTTCTTTGGAAAGATTCGGCTGTGTAAAGCAAATTATGGTACGAATTTCGAAATTATCGTGCGGAATACTTCAATTATTGTACACTGTACCATATTTACGTTTAATGAAAGATGGCTTAATATTTTGGTATGGAATTCGGCCGTATAAGGCGACAAACGCCAGGACGGTTGCCGTGCCAGCTGGTATGACAGCCGCCAGGGCAGAACTTGCACGAGCTTTCACGGGATTTGGTACCGTGTAATGTGGCCGTAAGCGGGAGACCTTTGGTTCGTCCCCACCTCGTACCTCTGCGTGTGTGAAGGCGCGAACTTCGTATCTCTCTCCATCGTGTTCTTTACGGTCCATTAATCGTGCTGTATTAGCGCATCAAGGAGGGTATCGCCCGCCTGCGGCCGTCACCATCGAGCTTGAAAACGCTCCAAGCCCTAAGCATTCCTTCGGGTACTCGAAAATAATTTCGAATATTCGATCATTTACTATCGGAACTAGATGCTCCGACTATCCTGTCAATAAAAAAAAAATAGTTCAGAAAAGCGGTGTAGTTTTATGTGATTAATCACTTTGAGGGGATTTCATATGCCACACCCTGAAATATTGGTTTATGACTACCTATATTTTTATGCTAGAAGTTCTTGAGAGTTTTTCGCAAACTGTTATGAGCACAACACAGTTTACGTGGTATGTTTCAAGTATGGAAATCGTGAGAATGAACTATTAGAAGGAAAGATGAAACTCCCATGAAGGAACTCCCATGATTTGCCGTATTCACGTATTCGATGCTATAGTCTACCATAGTCGGTTTCTTCGCATTTTTTGAATCAAACCTTTGAAAAATCATCTTTTGTATGAAGTATTTGGCCGTTTCCTACATGTCACGTTTTACAAGCATTTTATACTTCTGTTAACATAAAAGTACCTTATTTTTTATTTAAATTGAACTTTAACTTATATTGTGTCCATAAATTATATTTTATTTATAATAAATATAAATAAAAAGCGGGAGAAAATGTGTTTGTTGGTAATGCCTAGTACGAAATAGTCCTTACGGAAAGTAATATTACACTGAAAGCGCACGAATTAGATGCTTTATCCCGTTGGAATATTTCTCTAGTATTAGTATTTTGATATTAAGCGGAGAAATTTCCTGTAAGTAGAACTTAAGCAGGGCTTCAGAAAAGTTGGAAATAACCGTGAATGGACTAAATACCTAATTACTAGAATATTGTTTGCCTACTTCTATAATTAATGTCATCAGAATGTCAACGCAAAAATACAAAAAAATATGAAATTACAACACATCACATCTGTTAAATATGGATATAAAACTTTCTATTCCTGGCACTCTAATACAACAAACTGCCAAAAACTGTAACCTCATGCACCAGCCAATTAAAATTCAAAATAAAACTGAAAGAATTGTTATGGGATAGGGACAAACAGGATGACTGAATATTTATGCAAATTAAATTTTTCCCATCTGTAGTTGCATTATAATCACTTTCTATGTTCTTATTGTAATTTATAGACGCAGTATGTTCAAAATGTTGTAGATAATTTATCTCCTGGTATCAAATAATTTTGTTTTGCAACTGTAGTCAATCTTTCACTTTCTATAATTAAAAACGAAATGGTACTGTATGTTTGAAATGCCTTTTTTAATTCCTTTTCTTGTTTAATACTGTATGTTATCGTGTATGTATTGTATGTTAAAGACTGTTGATGATAAAGTGAGCACTGTTGAAATCAACCTTAGAAAAATGTCACTGCCCCTGCCTGCATATATTTCAACGGGTGCACTGAGTGATACGCACTCGGTAAAGTTGATAAAGATTGAAGGAGAGTAATTCCATAATTTATCGTCGAATAAAAAGTGTTAGGTAACCATTTGTGTTAACTTAAAATTATTTATTTCTCTTTCTGGTTCTTTTTTAAATTCATCGAAATGTAAAAACTATAGGAATTATAGAACATTTACTTTTCTAATAATTTTACAGTTTCACTCGACCTACGCATGAATAAAGCGAGGAGGCCCATGACAATGCTAATTTTACATAGGCGGAAGAATACACCACGTACACAAAATTAGGTTTTAAGCAGGGTTTTCAAAAGTGCTCATTTTATCGTGAACAGCCTATACTTATGAATCCATTACAAACTGCCAAAATGTTATTGTGTACCTTTTCCCTTTATTGACAGTGTTGTTTGTGGGAAATTACAATAAATAAACAAAATTATACAATACTTAAGAATAAGGAATGAAATAAATCCTTGTACCGCGAACCCCAGCCACTCTCCAGCAAAATGGCGTAACTCCGTTCCAACTAGTAGTGGATATTTTGCAGCACTTAACACAAAGTTAAGTTAAAAAAAATAATTTCTGTCGGTTTCGTTCTCTGTGTCGCCAGTTTTATTTGTTAACGGCACAGGCATACTGTTTAGCTTCCCGTATGCTACGTGTTTTATTGCAATATTTAGTATCGTGCGTAGCAGTAGGATCGTAGATTACGTTCGGCGAATTAGGTTTTGAAGGCTGCTTCTAACCCAACTAATGGTCTATCTTAATGCAGTACGTAACTTGTCATTGGAACCTGTTGCCTTGGTGCCTCACAACATCCACAAGTATACATATACGGTACATGGAATCGTTACATGAGTGATTATTTTTTCTGCCCGTGGGAAAAAATGCGTATGAATAAATTTTAATGAATGACACTACCGCCGGAAAAAAAAAATTGCCGTTGATTTCGAGTGCTCTGTGCGGTGTTTGCATTACCGCATGCCTAGACCTATTCCTCGCGTTCATGGCGCCTAAATGCGAAACTTCCACTCGCTTCGTGTATCCCATCGCCTCTAAAGGCTGTTCACGATGAAGTGAGCACTTTTGAAATCAACCTTAGAAAACGGTCACTATCCCCTACCTGCATATACGGGCGAACTGAGCAACATGCGTCCAGTAAAGTTGCTAACGATGACTGGAAAGTAGTTCCATATCTAAACGTCGAATAAAAAATTGTCAGGTAACCATTTTTGATAACTGGAATTATAGCTTTCTTTTACTGTTTTTTTTATGCATCGGAGTGTAAAATTGAGCATATTTGCAAAACATTTTCTTTTGTAATAATTTCACAGTTGCACTTGACCGACGCATGAATAAAGTGACGAGGCCAATTGCAATGTTAATTTTGCACAATTCAGAAGAATACACAATGTGCATACATTTAGATCTTAAGCAGGTCTTTCAAAAGTGCTCATTTTACCGCGAACAGCCTATACGCGCAAAGCACTGAACTGGTATGCAGTCTTTCGTGTAATTAGGTAACTTTCAGCGTGTGGCAAAGTTGATTATGTTTACGTGTACAGTTACGTGTATGTTCATGTAGCTTAACTTAAGATAATGGTAGTTTGAGAATGCCGTTTCGGCCATAGTGAAAATCTTAAAAATAATGTTTTTTAAACTCTAAATCGGAATCAGTATGAATTTCAGTGTTTAAATCAATTAACAGCACCTGGCTTATTCAACAGTCACTTCAGTTAAATAAAGCCAATTTCCCTTCACTTATTCATTCAATGACATTTTACATTGATTCAGTAACCATTTCACTCGCTGTTTTCGGCGATTTGTTTCTTGACTGATGGATCAGTTGAACAAGGCGTATCAAATGAAATAAAACATAAACTAATAAAACCCATAAAATATACTTTTCAAAAGTGGATTTCATCTTTTATAATGCTATTTTACGAGCTAAAGGCTGTTCACGATAAAGTGTGCACTTTTGAAATCAACCTTAAAAAAATGTTACTGCTCTACCTGCATATATTTTAACGCGCGAACTGAGTGACATGCGCCCACTAAAGTTGGTAACGATGGATGGAAAGTAGTTCCGTCTCTTAATGTGGAATAAAAAGTGTCACATAGCCATTTGTGATGACTTAAATTAAATTATTCTTTTCACCTTTTTTTTTAAGATTTTAATATATCGATGTATAAAAATGAAAAGATTAGCTAAATATTTACTTTTGTAATAATTTCAAATTTTCAGTTTACCGACGCATGGATGAAGTGATGAGGCCCATGGTAACGTTAATTTTACATAAGGCGGAAAAAGACACAACGTGTATATAAGTAGATCTTAAGCAGAGCTTTCAAAAATGCTCATTTTATCGTGAACAGCCTATAACATGAACATCCAGTCATAAATTTTGTTTTCGCGTAATCTGCATGGCCCTCGGTTTGGAAGTCTAAAATGTATTAAACGTTGGTTAAACGTAGCGAAGTTAGTGCATTCACACCGACTAGTTGTATTAACAATCCTAATAATACCAATAAAAATGAAAAGAAATTACATAAAATTTAAACCTACATATTTTTGATAAAGCAAATTAATACATATATATATATATTCTCCCTTTATACCACGTTGGCTTGATAGACCAATATGATAAGGTGACAGTATAAAAGTGCAAAGTGGAATGCTATGGGTGTAAACACTGCTAATTGAAAATTTCTTTTTATTTGTTAAAATTACTTTAAATTGCCCAGCACAAACAGTGATTATCGTAACTATGTTAATTCCGGTAGTGATTTGGCTAATTTCAATAAAACCAATATTTAATTCGCCGCGTGCAGTTGGATGTTTCACTTATTCAATAATTGAAATTGTTTCACTGAAAAAAAAAAAGTGGTTTTCCACTGATTGTAAGTGGAGCAATTTTTAATTGATTCTTGTAGTTAGTTGCGTTTGAATTCGAATCATTGTTTTCCCCGTGAACCGAATTTAGAGCGTACCCGTTCCGTTAATCATTAATTTGCGAACGTGTCTAATATTGACGTGTACTGTATGTGCGTCTAGTGTACTTTTTGCGACCAGTGAACAATGGACTGCGTGCTCAAAGTTGTTATCAACAGCCCGTCATTAACGAGAGTTATGGTAGCATTCACAATTCAGGTTACCCGCCGAGAGACTCAAAAGCATTGGGTACTGATTCATCGCTATGTACACCTGGTTTTGACTCATCTGGAAAACCTGGAAAACAGGGAAATGTCAGGGAATTTATAAACTGCCAGGGAAATGAGGGAAATATCAGGGAATTTCGCAAAAGTTGGTTAAATATCAAGGAATTCTGTGATATGCTTGCTGTATTTGGCAGTGCTATCATCAATCGTGCACTGCTACCAGAATAATTTTAAGTGGTTTTGAAGATCGTGGACAAAATTCTTAGGCATTTTTCTTTGCAATTTTTGTAGTGGGCAATTTTTGTAAGATCAGATAAGTATTTTGGTGTGTGTATAATGCAGAGACTTCAATCCTTACAGAAAATAAAGGTTAAGGAAAGGCCAGTGTAAAAGTATTATTTTTGTCAGGGAATCTGGTAAATGCCAGGGAATTTCCCTACTAAACAATGGTAACCTTGGACAGCATAGGCCATACATATCTTTCATGTGCAACAAGTCCGGGATCGTGGTGGATACGTTGACTGAATGTATTGATATGAGAGATGTGATGAAATTTGCATTTCGGACTGGCTTGAAGTGTTACAAGAAAAGAGATTGATAATCAATATTGATGGCTCTTTTTGAGAACGCGTATTTCATACACTCTAAAAAATTTTTTGTAATTTTTACTGAGAAATTCCTTGTCATTTTACAAATGCTTGTAACAGTACAAAGATGTTTCTTGTAAAACTACTCGTTTGTAAAACTGCAAGGTCCGTGTTTGTAATAGACCTTAGGAAATGTTGTACTATACTGAGCCCTATCCACGAGCTTCAGTAAAATGGCGGACACTCAACAACGTAAAACGTATAAATCTGTATATGCAAAAACTATGGGTGCAAAAAGAAATATATTGCATGTTTGAATTACGTAAAACACTTACAACAACTAAAATAATCCTAATAAAACGACAAGTTCCATAAAACGTGACCGTATTATTCATTATTTATTAGTGTTTCCTAGCTAAACATATCTCTTAATCGACTCTTAATAGCCCGTTGTTAAGAGGCGTCCAACTCTCTTAACTCAACTGAAATCCTAAAAAAATTAATGTACCTATTCTTCTTAACCATATAACTTAAATATTATTTTGTATGTACTTGTGCCTATCTATATTTACAGTAAAAATATGCGTTGACATCGTTAGTCAAGTTGGTCTTGTGGATAAAGGTGCGAGCTGAGAGTTCTAATCCCTGTACCGGCGAAGTATAATTTTATTTTTTGTAAATTATATTTTGAATATTTTTTTTTCCTTAGTTCTCTGTTTATAATTCGTTACATTTGTTTTTTAGAAGAAAAAAAAGGTGATTTTATTAACAATTCTCAATAATGTCAATTTTAATACAAGGCTACCATATTACAAATAAATATTTTGCAGATTTTACAAGAAAACGCTTTGTAGTTTAACAAAGGATTTTCTTGGCATCTGAAGTTCCAAGGATTTTTTTTTTTTAGAGTTATACTGCAACTCCTGCAAAGCTACATTTGCTAGGCCGCTGGCCGGAAGCCACAGGTTGAATGTGCATTCCATCCATCTTGTTTCCACCGACAGTGGCAGCCACACGAGAGTAACTTGCTTGATTAAGTCGAGACTTGTGGTGATTGCTTTAGTTCAGTGGAACGCAGGCGTCTGGTTGGCATTAACGAACACTCTACTCAATTAGGTATCGGAATAGTACGTTTCGTCAACTTAACACCCAGTTACGTAATCGTATTACCGACTAGTACTTTGAATCTCAAAGTAGGGCGGAGTTTCAGAGGTCGATGCTATACTGGGGAGAATAATGATTTTCGTATGAGAAGTGGATGGGGGGCTAGGTGAGAGATATTTTTTAATGTAACTTTGATTTTTTCATCTCTAAATAAAGTGTCGCCTATTAGCAAAATTTTCGAATTACGTTCTCGTCGACAGGCTCTGATCTTTACATTTCAAACGTAATCGATTCCTTAATTGGTATTAATCCATCGACCCGCTTATGCAATCATGTTAAGAGGGTGTAATATCCAAAGGGGGACACAAAGGGAGCTACAACCTATCTACACCCAATAAAGGACAGTGTGATAGTAATATTTTACTTCCAGACAGTCTCGTTAAAATTACATGTCCAGTATGCTGCCTCTCCGATTTTTTTTTCTAATTTTTTGTAAACGGATATTACTTAAAGTATTCGGATTTATACTTCTTACGTTCGCTCCCCTCCTCCTTACCTAACGACTGTGAAAACTAAAAATAAGAATATATCCTTCTTGAATTTTTTGTGTTTAAAAAATACCTCATTCGGACACGGTAAGTTTTAATCAAGGCTCTGCACCCTTGGTCTGAATAAGTTATTTTAGTCAGTGTGCATTTTATTAAAACTTATGTTATTGAATTGTTACATTCTGGCGATTCATTGAAATTAAATGAAGTTTTTCTGCAAGGCCAGAGTAATTCAGTTGTATTCACTGCTGAATCCGAGAATATCGGCAACTAAAATAATGAATACAAATTTACTAATTCCAGTGGAGCAGATTCAACAGATCTGCAGTCAAATTTAAGCACTTGGAGTTTGGCACTCTATTAAAAAAAAAGAACAGAAATAGGGCTAAACCAAATTAAATGTTGAACATTGATTGTAATGAAAAAAAAAGTATCTTTTGTAGGATTTTCTTTTGTGTTCATATGAACCGGAAATTGTATTAAAAAGGTGTACCAGACGAAACACGTGGTAGGGTTTCCAAGACTAGTGCACTCAAATTTAGCTGTGTCAATAAAAAAAACTGTCACGTAAATCATTTTTTTTCTATGTGGATTTTATATGCTACGTCGCTTCAGTCTACACAAACCAATTTCGAAATGATAGATTACATTAAGCACCGCATTTCGCTGCTATGGCTTTTTGAAATGTAGGTAGCTAATTTGGCAGGCTATAGCCCATACTTTATTGTTCGTAATATTGGATTGGATCTGTAAACTACGTCTAGTTCTGGTACAATAACTTAATAAAAGTGTTTATTCATTTCAGCCGTAAACTGTAAATGTTTATGAACATTTCGTTCTTGGTGCACACACACCCAATAACAGAATTATTTATTTATAATCGGTGTTAATATTTTGCTATGAAGCTCTGCTTTGTAGCATACTTGCCTTGGAATGAAAGGCTGCTGCAATCGTGCTAATATCTGTCTGGAAGGGGGGGGGGGGTCATACATCCATCTGATTGCAATTTTGGCAAACAAATACTACGGTACTCCACGAAAACTGGTGTGTTTTATGTGGGTGAGACATTTATTTTCAAAATGATGGACGTGCAAACATTTCTTATTACTACGCTATATCTACGAAAATATGTAACAAATTAACTTATTTCAAGCGTATGCAAGAAGATAACTAAGATTATGATATGCCATGTTAATATGTTATTTTAATTCCAAGAAATTTCATGTTATTGACATTAAATACTATTTTTCTCTCAGCGTAGAGTATTTTATAATAGCCTGTGTTGGGAACTAGTGAACTGAGAGATCGTTTTCGTTATTTGAGGTAGAGCTTTGGTAACTAGCTCCAATTAGAAAATATCCTTGAACGCCGATCATAGTTCTCACTATATATATTTTTTTAGAGAAAATATGTGTACTGTGCTTGCTCACAGTCAGGAGTCACGATTATAGCTACCATACTTTGTTGTTGCTTATGACATAATGAGTGAATGAGTGAAGAGATTTGAGCTGCTCTTAACAGCGAGTGCTTGAGAACCGATGAGGGTGATTGGGGTGAGTATGGAGTGACGTCTGAATGAAAGAGCCGGGAAAACGGGAGAACCCTGAGAAAACCCGCAAACCAACGGCACGGCATCGTCCGCCACGACTCTCACTTGCGAAAATCTGGTGACCCGGCCGGCGATTGAAATTCAACGTTAACGGCGGCCTTGCCTTCCAAGCCGGCAGCCGCGAACTTAAAATGGGAGAGTCAATGTTGAACGAAATACCATCTCATTGTGTCAATCTCGAAGATAACCGTTTCAAATAAAAAGTATTTTACGTGAAATTTCTTAAGGAATGTTGCAATGTTAAGACATCTTGCCGATTGTTTGTTTAAATATATTTTTCCTAACATGTATTATTGAAATTTATGAAATTCACATACACATATATATGATATATGTGTATGTATATGTATATATTATATATATAGTGTGTATGTGTATATAACAAAAAATGAATAAATAATTTAATTTTATATGGCAAAATTTTATGAGAAAGTCGTGTCAAACTGTTTTTGTTTGAAATAGCTATATTTAAAACTGACGCAACCAGAAGGAATTTCATTTAACATTGATTCCCCACTATTTGAAGTTCGCGGCTACCGGCTTGGTAGTCACGGCCGTTAAGGCATGGAACTTGTTTCATTTCGTCGTTACCAAATTTACTGGGCACATGTTACTCAGTGCGCCTGTAAAAACATATGCAGGCAGGGCGTGTGACATTTTTCAAAGTTGGTTTCTGAAGCGCTCTTTTTATCATGAACTGCCTTAGAAAAAAATCACTGCTCCTACCTGCATATAATTTAACAGGCGCACTGAGTGACATGCTCCCAGTTAAGCTGGTAACGCTTAATGTAAAGTAGTTCAATATCTAAACGTCGAATAAAATCGGTTATGTAACAAGTTTTGATAACTAAAGTTATTTATTTCGCTTTCTGTTTTTTTTTATGTATGAAAGTGTAAATGTGACAAAATTTGAAAAATTATTTATATTTCTTATAATTTCTCAGTTTCACTTGGCCGACGCATGAATAAAGTGACGAGGCTCTTAGCAATGTTAATTTTATATGAGGCGGAAAAATACACAACGTGGGTACAAGTAGATCTTAGGCAGGGCTTTCAAAAGTGCTCATTTTACCGTGAATAGTCTATGCCTTAGTTAAGCAAGCAAACATCGTGTAAGTGAAATTCCTTTTAGATTAAAAAATTCTTACGTAACGACTATAAAAATTGCGAAGATTTGTAGAAACGAAGAATTATATTATTGCGTGCCACATATAGCTATATGATTGGGAGTCGGAGAGTGAAAGGTTGAGTATTCCTAAACTAATGTTTTATTTATTTATTTTTTTTTTTCACTCCAAGTACAGACACGCCTACTTTGTGTCTGCAGTCGGACACACGGGCGACAGATTTGCGCAGCCCAATGTTGAGATACGCTAAATTATATTATACGACTTCGTGGGAAGTAGGTGGAAGTTATGAATCGGTAACATTATTATCCAGAATCTGGCACCCCCAAGAGACGAAATAAGTCAACCAAAAGCACAATAAAAATATTTTTCTTCCATTTCATGAAGTGCGCCGTACAGCTGTAACCTCTGTGCCAACACATTTCTTTGCCCTCAAATGCTGTAATAATGTGCTGCTGGAGGGCTAGGGTTTTATGACCCTAGGTCCAGTATATTTATGGCCCCTGCCACCCTTTGGAGCATGCTGCGAGGGCACAAAGACGGCAATATATACCATAGCACAATGATGATGCCGACTGTGTTCCTTAAAAAGTCGTAAAACTGGCCAACGCCCAGGATAACACGCAGTCCAAGCGTTTATTTCTTGCGTCCCGTATATATTTATATTTTATATCTGAAACGGGGGATCTATACTCGCTTTGTTGCTGTATTCCACAACTGGAAAGGGGGAAAAAATAGCATCTTGATAGTGGCGACATTCTACTAGTTGTGGAGGGGAAAAATAAAGTTTCTTTGAACTATTCCTGTAGACCTGTTTTTCTTCGGAAACCGATTGCGTTTCTAAAATAAGTTTCGTCGCTGTACCACATTGATAATCAAAGTGCCTAAACAAATGTATTAACGCTATACTTCGTGATTGTGATCATAAAGACTTTAAATGCGATAATGCCTAAGGATGGTGGTCTCTAAACCACGAGTATCCTGGCTCGATGATTAGATTGCGTAATGTTAATACGGGTCTTAAACATTGTTAGTTTGGCCTTCTTTCCGCTCTGATTTTAATTTTACCAACTCCGTAGCAGTTGTGACTGTCAAGAACCCCCTATTCTTTCCTACTGTGGCTAAGAATTTCCAGCTTCCCATAACATGTACCCTACGTGCAGTGAATTAAACATTTAAATTATAAAAAATTGTACGTAAATTAAATGATATATACATAGAAATTAGCGAACAGACCAAAGCACGTAAAACGGTTAGTTTTAGCATAAATTATTTCGCCAAACATCCTGAACTCATGCCATTAAACAAAAATTTAATAATTTTATTGACGACATAATCGGAAACATTGGTGCTAATATTTCGATAGTTCCATGATTTCCAAAACACACAGCGATAAACAACTTACAATGAGGCGACTGATGTTAATATTCATCGCTATTCGATGAGAAATAGTTTTATTGATTTCCATGCCAATTACTGAGAATCTCACGCTGGCTATCCCAATAGTGCTTCAAATTTGAATGGAGTCGTCAGGGAAAATTAATTAGGAATTTGTCTTCCACATCGTGAAACTTCATTCCCTCAGAAGTTTTCTGAGCCGCCCCTGCGTTAAGAGTGAGATGTACCCCCCCCCCCCCTTCCACCTCCTCGTGGGAACCAGCGCGACCAAGGTTAAGAAGCGAGCGAGCTATACGGATGACACTAACATGCCACGCGTATTGCCTCATCGCTCCTACGCGCAAGGCGTGCAGTGTTTCCGTCGTTACGCTGTACTGTGCAAATTAGATGTGTAACAGTGGGGTTTTATTACACGCGATGAAAGCCCACAGATTAAATTACGCCCGTATCTTCGTACTTTCGTCTTGCTGCTTAAGGAAACGGCATTTTGACCATATTCAAGAATGTTTTTTTTTCTCAAAGAATACACTTACTATGACAAAAGTAAAAAAAAAAAAATAGGGGCATGGATAATAGTTTTTCGTCTTTTCTGACGAAAAGTCGTATTTGCAGAACATTTGTTTGCGAAATACGCGTATTTGCGCAAACAACTATTTTACAAAAAACGCGGGGGTCCATCCCACTCTTAAATAACTCGTGTGTAAAGACTTTTAAGCCTTTTTGCCTACCAAAGGGACAAACACAATACAGTACAGAAACACTGAACTGTTGTATGAAAGTAATTGCTTTACAATCATTGAAAAAACACTTAATATGTTAAATTTTTCCAAAAAATTAACTTCTAGTAAATCACCGTTTTGTGATTTGCTGTGTTTTGCTCTGGAATATTTATAAGCAGTATAACAGTATATAGCAAGTTTGCGACCAAGAACTGCAAACGCCATTTCACCACTTCGTCTTTCACTTTGACGTCACAGGTAAACAGTCTGTTCCCGAGATGTTTTCTTCATCTTGTCAAACAAACGAAAGTCCGAGAAGATGCCAAGTCCGGGATATACGGTGGATGGGGAACACATTGCCAATGCCAGACTGTACTGTGGTGCGGGCGACATGAGGCCTGGCGTTATCGTGCAACAACCCCATTCGTCGGTGCAAGAACATCAGGTCGTCGACGTCGTATAGCGCCCTTAAGATGCTTTGATGTCTCCTGATACTCACAGCCGCATTCGCGCCTCACGCTCCATTCAGGAACTCAAAAAGGAGCACTCAACGAATGTGCCAGAAGATGGTTGGCATAGTTTCCCCTGCACTTGCGACAGTCTTAAGGCCACGATCCTTCATTTCTACAGCTTTTGCGAAAATACATTTTTATACCCAAACGGGAGCTGATACTGTAAGATCCTCTTATAATTTTGTTATAAATTGTTTTTATTATGCGATATAATTTTTTCAACAAAAATAGTATAATTATAACTAATTATTAAATAAACAAAATGTTCGTTGATTAACTAATTTAATAAAAGTATATACTTTTTTGTGTTGAAAAAATTTGACTACATAATAAAAACAATTTATAACAAAATCGTAAGAAGATTTTACAATATCGGCGCCCGTTTGGGTACAAAAATTAATTTTCGCAAAAGCTGTTGAAATTAAGGATTGTGGCCTGGCCTGTTGGTAACTTGGGATGTTTCCACTCCATACTTTCCAATTTCGACTCTGGATCGAGGTGGTGCGTGCACCCACGTCTCAAGGCCTGTGACGGCGCGTGACGGCGTAACGCTGCAGATTGATTAGTGAGGTGGCAATTCTCTTGAGATTTTGTTGGTCAGACTGGTTTTTTGGGGACCCACATGGTGCACACTTTGAGGTAGCACCGAACGTTCATTGAAACGTCCCTCATATGCGAAAGATTAAAGTGCGCCTCCAACTGTTCTATCATGCGTCAGTTTTTCCGCACCATTTAAACGACGCCTTTAATGACTGTGTCTCATGTTGATGGACTGCCACTCTGCTCTTCGTCTTTCACGTCTGTTCGACTCTGCTAATTCACGGCACCATTTCCACACTTGTTGGACAGACATCACTTTCTCTCCGTATATAGACACAATTCCCCTGGGACTGTTGACAGGTTCTGTGTTTGCAAAAAAATAGCGAATACAAACGTTTCTATGAACTGCGAGTCTTTGTTTCCAGGTAATAAAATAGAAGGGAAAATATGCTTTCCCTCGTGTTTTCTCTTAATTCACACTATTTCTTCGTTCCGCTGGTACGTAGTGGTTTCGCAGTTTATGCTAATTGTTATTACTTACCACAAGTATTTTGAAAAGTTTTTAGTTTGCATATAATCAGTTTGTACATGTTTCATCCGTTCTGTCTGCATGACCTTGAAGCTGCTGCGTTAGTATGACAACTGATGAATGGGGAAGGGGAAAAAAAGTTTGTATTTAACATATTTCCCGGGGTTTCACTGAGTCTATCGAGTAATATTGATGGGTAACTCAGAGTGCGTAGAGTACCCAAGGTTGTAAGTTAACGAGAAGACCCCAGTCTTGTTACGCTGGTACCTAGTGGTAGTTCACAATTTAACATGTAAATAGTCCGATCACATCCGTATCAGCTGCCGAGGCGAAAGGTTTTACATTCCTTTTCTATCTAAACTTATCTAAGCAGCGTCAGGGGCCCTGGACTGAACCGTACTATAATTATAGAATTTGTACTTTAATTTACATCTTTAAACCTATTAAACTATATTAAATACATTATAGTACTTAAAATATGATGATTTAAAATGAACCATGTTTTTATTGCACTATTAATACTAGGTCTTTTGGCATTTGAGCTATATTCATAATGGCAATACACACTTCAAGGGGGCTGCGGTGGCTGAGCGGTTAGACTGCTCGCCTCCCCAACAAGGCGAACCGGGTTCAATCCCCGGCCGGACCACTTTCGGATTTTCGTATGTGGGAATTGTGCCGGACGATGCTGCTGGCCGGCTGGTTTCCTCGGATATCTCCCGTTTTCCCCGCCTTTGCATTCCGGCGCCACCCCATTCAAACCTCATTTCACCCTCATCAGCTCTCAAGATCTCGTTAAGGGCCGCCCATATCTCTCAGCTCAACTCATTCACACCTCAACATAGCGAATATTCGGTCAAGACAACACTGACAGAAAGGTTGTATGAATACATTTGAACATACGTAATGACAGAAACACCTTAGATATTGAGTACAGCAGTAGCTTTTTGAACAACACATTTAGTATAATATAGAAAATATATAAGTTCCAAAACGTCAAAAAATAGAAAGCTGAAGTTAAGCTAGCATACTTGCTGAAATCTGATAGTAATATTCTGAAATAGCTGTAAACATAATATTTACTAACGTACTGAGATTGTGTACAAAACACGGGGAGTCAAGAATCCCCAACGCAGAAGGTGACTACTAAGGAAGTATTCTGCGAGATCGCATTTTCTGATTTTTACTCCTGTTTCGGCAGACCTAAATTCTGCTGTTGTCAAGGACTGGCGTGCACTCGAGGCCCTGAACTGACGTGCAATCTTTCCGTCAGCAAATCGCCTGTGTAAGATTTTCAGCTGTGATCCTATAATTTTATGACCTAATGTTAAATATAAAGCTGCTCTGAATGTTCTCACATTAATTTAAGTATTCTTTACCCGTGTTGTTTTCCTTCCGCAGAATTTTTTTGACACTCGTTCCAGCTATTGTCTTTCAAAAACATGTGTTAAGAAGGGAAATAGGAAAAGGGAACTATTTTTCAGGCATGAAATATTTCCAATTATTACTTTTATGGAAAATAATCGACAGGCTTAGTTTTAAGTACAAGTATGTGTTCTTTTCATGGATCAGGAAATTGGACACATATTTCATAGTTTCATAAAGAAAATTTCAAACACTCTGCAACGTAGTTATAGCCAGGTAGGTGGCCCTTAAAAGACATGATGAAATGAAACCTCAGTTACAGACTCCGCCCAGTGTTCGGATGAGGCATTCACGACGTAGTGCATTAATTACCGACTCGCATAAACCGTACAAGTGCAATATCGTGCGCTCATTCGATGTCTTGGGACGGCTTCTTGGCATCTAAAGTTGCTCGAAGGTGAACTGAAGTGGACCTACGCCACTTGGCGTCGAGCCGCTGGCGCGCGAAGTTTGGCGTGTCTGTACGTTCACCTTAACTGGCACATCTCTTGTGAGGCGACGAACACGTCATACCCATTCGTTGCCGAGGCAAAGGATGTCTTGTGGTGGTGGTGATGCCGCGCTGAATATTCACATGGCAGTGGAAGTCCTTTAGATTCTACCTGCTACGCTTTAGTTGTGTAGAGTGACCGCCGTTCAACCGGCTCGAACCACGGGAAAACCTGTTTACTTAAAATTAAATTATTACTTTTAATGGAGTTGAATCTCTGTTGTCGGAGGTGAATGATTGAATGCGATCTTCGATTATTGAGAGTAGAACTAGGCTGCATGTGTAATAAAAAAGTGTTAACTGATAATCGATCTCCGGCATTTATGAGGCACGTGTCTGGCGTGGAGTTCTGTTAGTAGTGAAAGGCCCAGCATATTGCAATATGTCTGTAGGCTCATGTTTGTTCAAGTTTAATGAAATTAATATTTCAAAAAATAATAACGTTTATAGTATTGATAATGCATACATTAGATTTTTACTTGCGGGAAGAATTTATTTCTTTCAGACGTTCGTGCGTGGTAGTAGTGAACCGAACTTAGCTCTGAGACATTTTCAACAACTTTACAGTTTTATAAATAAAGATACCCGCCCGAAGGACTAATCCCAAGCTGGTACGTAGTTCATTTTCGCCTCCGCTTTCATTTCCTGAGGCCATTTTATTCACACAGCCAACCCTAGATTATTCCCTAATATATTACACGTGTCGGTGCTGTACCTAAAATTCGAATTCACACCAGGGATGTGTTATGAGTGATTACTGACTTAATTTTACCACATTCTAATGTCTTTCGGAGGATAGGTATTTGAAGTTAATGACGTGCGCGTGCGGACGCGTGTGTTTTTAAGGGGCTGTGGAAGCGGAAGCCTTCCGTAATTTAACATATATATTTGTCAACTTTGCTACACGTGTATCCATCCAATGGAGATGCACGTTAGTAGTAGTTAATGGCCGGTTCTGAGACACAGGGTTCAGGGTGAGATGCGTGAGGTGCTGCGGCCGCCATTTTGGATGACATTATGTGCCCTTGACCTCTGATAACGTTATGATAGCCATTTTCGTTCAAAATACACAATTTTTCCTTTTCCTTCAAAAACACATAAAATTCCTAGAATTTACCACAAAATTTGCCGATTTTCCCCAAACCAGCAAAATCTACCACAAAGGTTTTTGCTCATTGCAGTTGGATTGCTCTTTAACTCATATAAATTATAAATTAAATATTGTATTATAATGAAAAAATACAAGAAAATGTTAAGTGTAACCAAATATAAGATGATTTTATGTTAAGGCCAGTATAAAATGCTTGTGATATGTGGCGTGGTTACGAAACAACCAAAAATGTCAAACAGGGGTTGATTTTTCAAACGTTTGATTGAAAAAGTGTGAAGAAACTATGAATAGACTATAGTAAAGGTTGTTCACGATAAAGTGAACACTTTTGAAAGCAACTTAAGGAAAAAAATCACTGCCCCTACCTTCATATACTTTAACGGGCGCACTGAGTGACACACTCCCAGTGAAGTTGGTATTGACAGATGGAAAATAGTTCCATAACTTAATGTCGAATAAAAAGTGTTAGGTAATCATTTGTGATAACTTAAATAATTTCTTTCGTTTTCTGCTTTTTTTTTTTAATGCATCGAAGTGTAAAACTGGCCAGATTTGAAACATAACTTCTTTTATTATAATTACATGGTTTCTCCTGACCGAAGGATAAATAAAGTGATGTCCATGGCAATGTTAATTTTAAATAAGGCGGAGGAATACCCAACGTGCATAGAAGTAGATCTTAAGCAGGGTTTTTCAAAGTGCTTATTTTACCGTGCACAGCCTATAAACTACTCCAAGCTCCTGTGCGTATTGTAGTGGATGATGTTGACAAGTACTCGTGTTGTTGCTAATTGTTGGTGCGGAGGGAGGGAGTAGAAAGGGAGGGGAGGCACAAGGATGTGCCAAGAGCAAAGTGTAAAGAGACTCGTCTGGCGGGAGGGTAACAGGTCGCATTTTTTCCCGAGGCTTCTAAAACAGGCGGCGTCTATTCGCAGTGTTGCGCCTAACGTCACCGCCTGAGTCAGAGCTAGCCGCCGCCTTGGATCGTTGTTTACGTGGCGACCAGCCAACAGGGAATTTTGCACGACTGGGGCCTGAAAGCATGACAGCGCTAGGGGCGATCCAGATATGCGCGTCAACTCTCTCATCGCCTCTACGCGCGAAGCACTGAACTGGCGTGTAGTTTTGCCGTCAATAACGCGCCTCTGTGAGGCTTGCACGGGAGACTTTGCTATTTTATGATAAAATGATAAGAATAAAGCTTTGATGCACGTCCCTATTAGTAGTGTAGAAATGCCGATTTGGGCACAAATGCAAAAAAGTGGCTCAAAAAAGTTGCGTTTGGTTGGATCGTAGCCTTTAGAAAAAAAGTCGCGCTAAACTTTGCATTTGAGTGCATCTGCAAAAATATGCGTAAAAAGTTGTGTTTGGGCGCAGTTGCAAAAAAAAGTGCCTTAAAATTTTAAAACGTAAAAAATAAAATATTGTATATAATATATGAGCACAGATAAAAATCAACTGATGCCTAATATGATGACGAGCATGGCAATGAAAAAGGCTAACGCAACTGATAATGTTCGGAAAGAATATAAATTTAAGAAAGATGTTTTTGTGAAAAGAAAGAAGAAATCTCAAGAGGAGTATGTCAAGTATGAAACATGTAATCACTTTTACAAACAATCTCTCATAAGAAGTAACTTGAAGTAAAATTCATAAGTACACACTCAGATTAAATGTAGAATAAATCGAAACAGCATTTCAAAGTAAGATAAATACTTATGCTGTAAAGAATGTGAATGCATACAAAGACCCTAATCATTTCCTAAGCGATGTAAAAGAAACTGTCACGGGACTAATTAATAAACATTTTTAATCACTCGAAGTGAACATGAATTTCTTCACTGAGTACACAAGGAGAATTGGTGGGAATATTGCATATGCAGAAAGCTCCTTTAATACAAAGAACGAAATTATACTGAAATCGACTAATCTGAAAGAATATTATGCCAAACGCATATCGAAAATCATAGCTGAGATGGGGGCTTTCGATGCAAAGGGATCTCAGTGGGTACTCAACAGAATATTTAAACTAGAATTGCGAATAAATAAATATGTACCATTCAAGGGCAGTTCTTATGTTGAGCTCCAAAAAAAAAAAAAAAATCAAAGCTAAGTAGGCGGTAATTAATGTTAAGAACAGTGATCAAAAATGTTTTTTGTGGTCTGTTCTATCTGCATTGCATCAAGTACAAAGAAACCCCCAAAGAGTAAATAAATACATAGCTTACGAACATGAGTTTGATGATGTACTTAAGGGTTTGGAATTTCCAATGAAATTGGATATCATACCAACCTTTGAGAAAAGAAGTGGAATTTATATTAATGTATATACACACGAAGAAAAAGATGGTGGTAAGAGATATCTAGTCTCCCCATTAAAAAGAACAAAAAATAAGACGGATAAGCACATTAACCTACTCTATATCAAAGACGAAAAGAACGAAAACTACTGCTGGATAAAAAGTCTTTCAATACTTATCTCATCACAAGTATCAAATAATGGTCACTTTATATATATATATATATATGTGATGTTTGTAACAGTTCTACTCTGTAAGTAAGCTAAAAGATCACGAACAAGACTGCCGATGCCGAGATCACGATGGTGTTAGTTAAACTACCATCTAAAGGAAAAAATGATATATTAAAATTTAAAAACAAAAAACATTCTTTGAGAGTTCCGTTTGTGATAGATGCTGATTTTGAAGGTTTGTTGACTAAAATTGAAACTTGCCAACCAAACACCGACGAATCCTACACGAAACCGTACCAAAAACATGAGCCTATTAGCTTCTGTTACGATGTAAAATACGAACATGGATACTATAAACCACCAGTAACTTATGAAGGATCTGATTCATCTAGTGTATTCGTTAAAATGCTAATGGAAGAAGCAAAGTCTATTGGTGATATATACACAAATGAAGAACCAGTGCTTCCACTAACTCAGAAAGAACAAATTGTTTATGATATAGCTACCCATTGTCATATACGTGAAAAGTATTTGAATGGTGATTCTGTGAGAGATCATGATCTTGCGGGGAAATTTAGGGGAGCTGCACACAGAGATTGTAACTTATCATATAGAAATCCACGTTTTGTCCCAGTGTTTATACACAATCTATCTGGTTATGAAACGCATTTATTCATGACATCTTGGCATCGTTGAAAATAAAATTGATGTAATTCCCAACAACGAAGAAAAATATATTTTTACGAAACATGTATGTGAAAGTGTAAATCTTAGATTTATTGACTAGTTTAAATTTATGGCTAGTAGTATCGACAAACTCTCTAGCAACGTTTCCAGAAGCCAATTCCGAGAAACGTGTAAACAAAGAAAGGTGAAAGGTGTGGGAAAAATTCAACATAAAATCTCTAAGAGAGTGCACAGAACTCTCTAACAAATCTGATGTTTGATATTGTCTGCTATAATGGAAAATTCTAAAAATGTGTGTCTCAAAACATATAAGCTAGATCCAGCATGGTATTTCACAGGCCCAGGGTTAGCATGGGATGCTATGCTCAAACATACTAAAATAGAACTAGAATTAACAGATTACGACATGATGATAGAAAAAGGTGTTCGTGGTGGAATTTCACAATGTTGTAAGCGATATGCTAAAGCAAATATTAAATATATGAATGCTTATGATAGTACAAAGGAAATCTTTTATCTTGCATACGTGGATGGCAATAACTTATATGGAGGGGCTATGAGCCAGTATTTATCATATGGTGGGTTTAAGTGGAGAAATACAAATATAGATGTAACAAAAATACGAGATGATTATAGAAAAGGTTATATATTGGAAGTTGATTTGGAATATCCACATGAACCACACGATCTCCACTAAGATCTGTCATTGTCATCAGATAATAAAATACCAGAAGGTTCGAAAAATCCCACACTCTTGACTACTCTGTATGATAAAGAAAAATATGTGTTACACTATGCAAATCTTAAGCAATATCTCTCTCGGAATGAAGTTGAAAAAGATCCATAGAGTTCTGGAGTTTGATCAATCATATTGTCTCAAGTCCTATATTTATCTAAACACAAATATGCCAACAAAGACTACAAATGACTTTGAAGAAGATTTCTACAAATTAATGAACAATTCTGTTTTTGGAAAAACAATGGAAAATATTTAAAACGGAGTGGATATACAGTAGTGCACAAGTTCTAAGCAAATGAATAAACTAGTGGCTAAACCAAACTTTAAAGATAGAACTATATTTACTAACTCTTTGGTTGCAGTTCATATGAATAAAACAAAACTGCTTTAACAAACCCATTTATATTGGAATGAGCATACTTGATCTATCGAAAGTCTTAATGTACGATATTCACTATAATATAATGGAATCAAAGTATGGGAAAAATATTGAACTGTGCTACCAAGATATCGATTAATACATCTATTATATAAAAACATCAGACTTCTACAGTGACATGAAAGAAATGGTCGATCATTTTGATACTTCGGACTTTAAAAAGATAACTCATATGGTATACTGTTAGTTAACAAAAAGATTATTGGCAAAATGAAAAATGAATGTAATAGAAAAATAATGGAAGAATTTATTGAATTGAAATCGAAAATATATTCAATAAATGTGGTAATACACTACCATGGGGCACTACAGAATTGGAAAAGTGATACTATGAAATATTATATAACAGTAAATGGTTTTAATGGATAATATTGTAAATAATATAGAGAAGAATATAGACAGAAGAAGACAGCTAATTGAAAAGTTTAAAACTTTTAGAAAATTTCGCCAAGATGAATATGATAAAAATAAAAAACACGAACAACCATTGATAGATGCGATAGAAGATTTGGGACAAAGAATTGGACCCTAACAAATGAGAATAAGAAAGAACTTAATAAAATAACTTTTTCCATTTGCTGTTAAGAACTTAAACTACCCACAGACAACAACAGAAACATCTTTTGTGAGAAAACTGTTTGGTAAAACAGACACCGATGAATGCTATGACGATGACTGCTATGACGATGAATGCTATGACGATGACGATGAATGCTATGACGATTACGATGAATGCTATGACAATGGTGTTACACATTGACGATGATGATGAACACTATGACGAAGTGTTGGGGTGTTTGAAAACTGATATCTCCCAGTTAACTAACTACAAAACAACATTTATTGATAAGAAAGTGGCCGATTTCTTAATTGACTGCAAAGACTATGTTTTTGGACTAAAGGCTGATAAAGGTAGATTGTATATTGGTGATAGCGATGTAACATTCAACAATGACAAATTTACTGTAAAAGGCCGAACATACTCTGGAACTGGTGGTTTGATGAAATTACTAACTAGTAAGAAAGTAACAGAAAGTGACTTACACTGCAACATACTATGAACACTATAGTTGTATCCTAGCAGATACAAACACAGTTTTTCAAAACAATGATCCAAACTTGGGAATGCCAAAATCGAGTAAAGGGAATAAATGGAAAATTATTGTTAAACCTATTTACTATTCGATTAAAAAGAAACGTCCCTCGCCTAAAAAAGGGAAAGGTATAAAGAAGTATACAGACTATACCAAAGAATACATATGGATGGATGATGTTAAGATGCTTATTGATCGATTTCTCGTTATTTATGGCGAAGAGAATGCTGGAAATGAGAACTATTACAATGAAAAAGTTGGAATAATGAATATGCTCAACAGCAAGTTTAGTGACTTTGTTGTGAATAATCCAAAAGGTATACCATATCTGATACGAGTGTTGAACACAATACCACATACTTTTTGGGTGTCGGAGCATCACAGAAAAGGGTTACTCAGTGACATAATACATTCACTACCTTTTGAATTGCATGCACCCGGTTATCAGTACTTAGGTCAGGGTACCAGACTTAGAGAGAATTGAGTGTGGTGATAAACCCATTAATCCACTAGATGCAGCTGCAATGGAACATGATATAACTTATCATCATAAAGATCTAGCTGAAAGACATGTAGCTGACAAAGACCTACAAAATAAAGTGGTTGTGCACAATCGCAACTTTTTACGCGTATTTTTGCAGATGCATTCAAACGCAAAGTTTAACGCAACTTTTTTTTCTAAACACTACGATCTAACCAAACGCAACTTTTTAATCCACTTTTTTGCGTTTGTGCTCAAATCGGCATTTCTATACTACTCCTATCCACTTTTTAAAATTTTTTGTACCGGAATATTCCTACCTAAAAATGACCATGAAAGCATCCGAATGAGCCATATTCACTATCACAAAAACATGCTTTAGAGAGAAACGGAGGAACTGTATAACGCATACAGATGCATAACGTTTCTTTAATGCTATTCGTAAGCAGACCTCAGTCAGACACGTTGGACGGCTTTTTTTAATAAAACGTTTTCTGCTGGAGCTCTTTACACCGTTCGGCGGCCTACCCAGGTGACCACCTTAAACGCACGGCATTCCAACACTTTCATCCTTTCAGTACTTAATCTTATGCACTTACAGGTAATACGTGGCCACGGTGGAGTAGCGGTTAGAGCGCTCGCCTTCCACCGAGGCGGGGTCATTCCCCGGATGGTGCCGCTGGCGGGTTTTCTCGGGGATCTCCTGATTCCCCCGCCCTTGCATTCTAGCGCTGCTTCATCCTCATCGCCTCTGAAGACAAAACTCATCCTCTCCACTTATCGGTAACGGCTTCTGTATATGGGCCGTTCACGGTTAATTGAGAACTTGAAAACCCTGCTTAGGATCTCCTTTCCCTCTCAGTTTGTATCATTCCGTTTTATGTAAGATTAACATTGCCATGGACCGTGTCTCAATTTATTCATGCGCCTCCCAAGGGGAAACCAAGAAATCTTTTAGACAATTATATGCGTTATAATATACAAATTCGCGCTCTTGTGAGTATAATAGAAATACTTATGACTACAGAAGCTTTACATTTACAGATTACAGATTCAGTACAACGTATTAGAACGTTTTTTTAAATTAATCCGCTGCCAGTGTCTACTGCAGCAAACTTGTTGTTTTGGGAAGTTATTTTCTTTATTGACTCTTTTCAAAGTGCTCACTTTACTGTGAACAGCCTTTATAGCCTATTCGCCGTTTCTTCGCCCTTTTTGAGTAAAACCTTTGAGAAATCTCCCGTGTATAACGTGTTTAGTTATTTCCTAAATATGCCATACATCACAAGCGTTTTGTACTTGTGTTCATAAAAGTTACTTTTTTTCTGTTAAATTTAAATGTTGTTCATGTTTTATCTATAAACTATAATGAAATAATTTCAATAAAACAGTGATAAAACGTATGTGTTGGTAGCAATGCCTAGTGAGAAGTAGTTCTTACACAAAATACTGTTTCACTGAGTTCGCACGAATTCGGTGCGTTGTCCCTCAGGTATAATTTTTCCAGACTTAGTTAAGCTTAGTTTGCACGAGGAGGAGGAATATTCTGGTTGCAGAACTTTAGCAGGGCTTCAGGAAAGTTTGATGTAACCGTGAATTGATTATAGGCGTAACTTCACGCATCGTATACAAGGAGGTCACTAGAGACAGCGCAAGTTGCCCAGACAAGCAGAGAAGGGGAAGGAATGGGTACCGGCCTACATTGACCCAACCCATCATTCGCGATTTCGGGAAGCCAAGGAAAGACCTGAATCAGGATTGTTGGGTCGGGAATCGAACCCGGATCCTCCCCGATTGCGAGTCCAGAGGATTGCCATTGTCTCCCAAGATTACCTGTACTTTGGTACAACAATCATAATAAAAATGTAATGTGTACAATATTGCACTCTAGTGCGGGTTTAATACCTACTTTAGAAGGCAACACTTTATATAGTGCACATGCCAGCAGCCCAGTAACCATTCTCCGTGTTCCAGAATTGTACTGTTTTTCTTCAAATATCACTGTCGAAACAGCTTGCGTAAGATTTGTGTTTATAATATATTCACTTTTTAAAACAAACCATTGAAAAATCACACCATGCATGACGTGTTTGGTTGTTTCGTAAACACGCCATTAAAAACATAATTTTTGGTTAAATTGAAATCTTGTCTGTAGTTTATCTATAAATTAAAATATTTAATTGATAGGTAATATGAATTAAACCAAAATGTGTGTTTGTTGGTAATGCATAGTAGGAAATAGTTCCAATTCAAGATATTATTACACTGAGTGCGCACGAATGCGGTGAGTTAGACTATATTAAGCTTTGTTTGCATGAGGCGGAGGAATATCCTTGAAATACAACTTTAGCAGGGCTTCAGAAAAGTGTGAAGTAACCGTGAATGAACTATAGAGCAACTATAGAACACTATGTAAATAAGTGCTTTGATATGTTTTTGCGCATCGTCTAACCTTAATTTAATTCAACTATAGGCTGTTCACAGTAAAGTGAGAACTTTTGAATCCTTAGATACTTTCTTCTTTCAGCCCTTTATTTTTCCTTTAGTAAACTTTTTAAATAAATTTTTCCATGCAACTAATGAACATTGTGGATATTCCACGGCACTCGGAAGTTAACGTCTAAGGTTACATTAAACTATATGCAGTGACTATTACTCCAATTGAGAGGGATTTCAAAAGTGCTCACTTTACCGTGAATAGCGTACAAAATATATTCAAGTTAGTATTTTATTCATATAAAAGTGTTGATGTGTTGAAATGTCAAACTTTAACCAACACGTTTATCATCGTTAACGACGTGATTTTGACAGGCTTGTTGACGTTATCCAACGACGCTCGGTCTAACTCAGTTTTTTAATCTGTCTTACTCCCTTCCCCCGGACACGAGTATCTGTGGACTGCAGTGGCTGTGGTTAAGCATTGTTCTACTCGGGTTAGGAAGATCAATGCTTTTAGTACGGCATCTAAAATTTTTCGCCACTAGGTAAGCGCTAGTATCGCTTGTGTACCGGATTTTGTTTCTATTCTCTACGTTTAAAAAATATATAATTGCAGCAATCATAAATTAATTATAGAAAACACCTTAACTAAGTAAAACCTTTCTCTTTTATTATTCACCTAACTTAAAATTCTAATTAAAAGTAACCTTTTTTGAAAACCGCGCACCTAGCGCCGGGAATATTCCCTACACCAAACTCCCAAACTTATTTTGTTCCTAACCTGAGGAGAAAGTAACTTTGCCGTGGTCGTTGTTCATGCGCTTGTAGGCCGCCATCTTTACTGTTCACGAGTGTTACAATCCATCGTTTTTCAAGATAGTATCCCGTCCTAACAGGATCTACTAAACTTTATCTACGACGGTAGGGGAGTACGTGTTTTTACAAGTTAAACTACACAGATAAAAGTATAATGTTGTGCCAACGATTTTCACGTTACAGGCTGTTCACGATAAAGTGAGAACTTTTGAAATCAAGCTTAGAAAAAAGTCACTTCTCCTGTCTGCATATATTTTAACGGGCGCACTGAGTGACATGCGTCCAGTAAACTGTTGATTATGATGGTAGGAAAGTTGTTTCATAACTTAACGCCGAACAAAAAATGTTTGGTAAACAATTGTTACTTAAATTATTTCTTTGGCTTTCTGTTTTTTTTAATACATCGAAGTGTAAAAATTACCAGATTCGTAACATATTTACTTTCGTAATAATTCCACAGTTTCATCTGACCGAGGCATGAATAAAGTGATGAGGCCCATTGCAATGTTAATTTTACGTAAGGCGGAGGAATACACAACGTGCATAAAAGTAGCTCTTAAGCAGTGCTTTCAAAAGTGCTCATTTTACCGTGAATAGCCTATACAAGTATATACAGTAATTTTTAGCTACCTACGAGCCGTCAGTAACCAATGTTGCTGTTAATGTAATACACTGTTATGCTATCAATGTAAGTGTAATAAGTACTTTTGCCACAACGTGACTTCCTTAGTGTACTGCCAACATTAAGGCGGTTTTTAAGTTGTGGCAATAACAAATTTTGTGATGAATTGATGTTAACACTTATGTTAAAATATTCTTGTAATTCCTTGGCTTTAAAACAACATTCCGATGTGAAGTAAATTAAGTCGGTTATTTTTTTCCACAAAAATAAATATTACCAACGAAAAAAATAATTACTCGCATTGGGGTGGCGGAGGGTAGGAGGGCGATAAGAAAGAATCGAACCGTGGGGATAATCACGAATTTTGAACGAGGCGCGTGGTGCGTATCGCGAATGCACGCAACGTTTGTATCTTATTGAAGTTAACCCTTTCAGTCACATGCAACAAACAAATTTTTTTTGACCGGGACTATACTGATATCGATACGACGTTTTTTTCCATACACCGGAACGTACAGAAATCTGTCCGCACTTTATATTACCGGCTACAGCGGTTTTATAAGGCTGCAGAATATATTTTCATCTGCGAGTGATATTTCCACACGTAGGGAACCTTATTCATTGGACGTTATGTTCTACTGTTTACATTGCAGACCATGTAAGCTACTTCGCATGCAACGTCCCATATAGGGAACACTGTGACTAAAAGTGTTAAGCGCTACGGCTGTAGACTGTAGACTGATTGCCCAACGTAATTATAATTACTTTTTAGTTGAACGTGCGCTTTGCCAACGAAGAAACACAGATTGAACGAACAATTTCATTAACTTTTACTAGTTAACGAGTGTATGCAAACATTTAATAATGAAATGGGGTTTTCTAAGTTCTGAAGTAGTTCTTCCTTGTGCTACTTCGCTTTACAGGCTGTTATTGACGTCACGTCGGGGGGGGGGGGGGGGGGGGACTGGGAACCATGCATAGACACAAACACAAGAAAATAATTTTATCATTAATCTCGAAATTAATTACAATTACTTCCGAGACTTTTATAGGGAGTTTTCGGTTTGAGAACAGCTCGCCCAGTAGGCTTACTCAATCGTGACAACACAATGTGGACGATGTCATATCATGTTAAAAGAATCATTAACAAAGAATGAGCAGTTTAATTGCCGTGCCTGTATAACACGAATTTTGTACCGAATATGTACACTATAAGCCGTAACGTCGAGTTCCAGATTATTTGCTGCTTAATACAAGACTGGAGAGAAAACTTTTTCATAAATTTTTTTTTTAGCACTACAGTGTTTTTTTAGTATTATGAAGTGATGTCAACAACTTGTGTAAAATACTCAAAATTATAGGTTGTTCAAGGTAAAGTGAGAATTTTTGAGGCCCTAGTTACTGTTTCCTTTCAGCCATATTTTATCCTTTAACCATCTAACTAATTATATGTTACCACGTAAATAATACACAGTGTGTAGATCCCACTCAACTCGGAAGTTAACGTCTACGGCTACAAAAAATATATCTCTTGACTCTTATTCTAAACGAGAGAGCTTTCAAAAGTGCTCACTTTACCGCGAACAGCCTATAACTACCATACTACTTAGGTTTACACAGTATCAGTATCGTGGCGATGTATAATGTCGCCTTTAAAAAGCCAGCCAGAGATAATTAGTTTATAAATGAATGTTACAGTAGAAGCAGCCTGCATTACATTTCCGTTTTTCTGAAACAGTTTCCGCAGACTCGATTTACAGGAGGTTTGGGCATGTCATTTTCTATTATTTTTTTTTCCGGAAGAGCACCTGGAAAATGTTAGCCGCCACGCTGTTACGGGCTTGCCCCGACGCCACGTGCCCTGCTGTTCTGCTGTTCACTCCTCCGTTTACTTGTAATCGCGCGCCGCCGGGCTGGGGGATGCCCCGTTTTCCGTTGCGGAGCTCATTTCCACTTTTGCCTCGCGCTGAGCCTGCGCTCTATTTCCTCGGGCTCGTTACCAGACAGCCGTATTTCCCAAGGAGGATGTATAGAATAACTGGAGAGGCCATGGCTAGGGCGGGGGCGAAGCCGGCCGGAGGCGAACAAAGGTTTGAAACGGAGAGGCCGAGAGTGCATTTCTAGGGAACACAGGCAATGTATCTTTCAGACTTGAGCAGCGTATGTCTGGTGTGTTACATTGGTAATTTCCTGTGGTGCGTACGACTGTACAAATCGTTAGGATTCGATACCAGATTTGGAGAGGTCGCAAGACAAAGAAGGCCTGAAAATGGGAACGAAATTAACTAAAATTCACATTCTGTGGGAAACGCAAAAAATTAAAGTTTGGCTAGCAGCACAATTGCTAAGTTCATCCGTTGCAGATGCTATTAAAATGTGCGAAGCAGATTTACGACTTCCACGAGTTTCAAGGTGTATTAGCCTCAGTTGAATTCATTAGGATATTGGACAGATTGTTTGATACTCTTAATTCATCCAGTCCCATTTGCAGAACCTATAAAGCGCCTCTGAAGGAAACCAAGAAATCTTTCTGGCTCAACTACTTAAATGAAGCAAAGGCGTACATATTAGGACTTCATAGCTCTGAGCGTAAGGGCATTCTGAAGTCACCACGTAAAACTGAGTTTCTTGGTTTCCTTATTTGTATAGAGGTGTCATCAGAATATTGGATATTTTAGCTGTCGAAAAAAAATTCTTGGCTATATCCTGACAAATAAGTTGAGCCAAGATCACATTGAAGTGTTCTTTTTGGCTGTATCCGAAGACAGTTTGGTTCAAACAATAATAATCTGCTAGGTAATTTAAGGCAGCATACAAAAAGTTTTTTAAGTAAAATATAAAGTGCGGTTTTCAGAAATAGGCAACATTTCTTTACATTATGACATAACATATGTCAACTCTCCCATCAACCAACAAACTTCGAGGCATATATCATATACAACCTAGTAAAGAAAGCGACATGAATCTTTCAGCGGATTTCTCACGTCTAAGTTTATATGTTGAAACTGTTATTCCACACATAGCTGGATTTGTGGTCTTTCAATTATTTAAAAAAAATTGGACTGTGACGTTTGTGACAGTGTGCTGTAGTTGTGCTGCCTTGAACCGCTGGAATATTTCGCAGCTTTAACAGGCCACAAAAAGGAATAAAACGGCTTAAATATATACACATACCAGCTAGTTTATGTGAAACGTTATCCAACACATCGTTGATTAAAATAAGCGATGGAAGTGATTATATGAAATTACACAAGTGTGTTTTAGGTCAGAATTTTGTAATTTTTTTAAAATTAATTTACAGATGTGTAGGAAAGTATTTCACTTTGGTAACAATTTGATTGAATAATTTTGAATATGGCTGCCATAACTATTCATAATCACAAGTTCGTTGAGTTTTATTGTAACTGCGCTCCTAACATTAAACAGAAGTGTATACTGCCGCTGTCGAGAGGGACTGAACAGTTTCTCAACTTTAACACGCCGCCAATAGATAAGCACGAGGAGAAATGCTTTGAGAGAGGCATGTAAATAAAATTTGATGCTTCCTCTCCAGTTTATACGCGACGTTCCCCCACCTATCTTGAGAAACAAAAAAGTTTACATGATGCTACTTTTTTATCTGCGCATTTGCAGACATGATCAGCAACCTAAAACTTTATAATCGTTTAAAATAAAAATATTTAGAATTCCTGAAAGATAATTACGGCGTAATCGGCAAAAAGGTTTGACGATTTGCCATAAAAAGTTTCAAGTCATTTGGTTTAATAGTTTCTGAGTGGTAGCGAGTTTAGTTTGAAAGATTTTTCGGCAGCGCGAGGCCAACTATGGCTGAACTAAGCTCGAACTGCACTCGTATACGAAATCTTCGAATTGCGGCCGTAACTCGCACGATTTTAGAAAACGGTAAGATCGAACCAAACGAGAGCCATCGTATGCGTCTCGACCGTGCGAGTGGCCACTCTCTCGATCATCGCCGTGCGAGATGTGGAGTCGTAGACGAGTAGCGCATCAAAACAAATAAATATTAGACATGAGATGACTGTTGACGCTGTGCGAACTCAATTTACACATCATTTATGCTGTGCCGAATGTATAATCGTATGCAAATTAAGAACTTGTTGAACGGACAAGAAGTAAAATTTGTGTTGAGAGTGCAAATGAGGTTATGAGTAAAAGTGTAATAGGCCTACTACCGACGTTCATTATTGTTCAGTGACTCGTAGTTTGGTGGTTAGACGTCATACATTATTATTTAGTCAGTCTTCCATATGTAACTCTGTAAATAACATATGTTATTATGTTTGCACAAACTTGTTAATATATACCATATTCAAGTATAAGTACTTAGGTTAGCCTATGACAGGCTGTAGCCTAGATGCTCATTTGGTAAGTAATTGAACAGTGTAGCATGTGATAAGTAGCCTAAATAACATCAGTCGCATATTGCATTTATTAGGGGTCGAAGAATGGATGAATGTAATGGCAATATAATAATTGGAAGAAGTTGAACTACGTGGCAACAGGTTAAGATTATTACACTAAAAGTGTCTATGCACTCCACAGTTGCCCCATCTCAAACACGACGTCTAGCAAAGTGTAATGTAGCTGCTAATACTCTCCAAACGATGGGCAACTTAACATATATATTCACATTTCATTATTTATAATGCAATGTAAACATAATTTCAATGTATCATACACATCTGTGTTCTCTTAATTAAATTGTATGTAATTTCCACAGGTAAGAATTTTACTGACCAATCCATGCACCGTTAAAAACTATTTCCTTCATTTTACGGAAAAGTCCGGGTATATTTATCCAGAAGTGTCCGAAAACTCTCCGTAACACATTCAGAAACAGACTTTCCAAGTTAGTTTTCTGTACTTTCGGTCTAATATAAAAATATAATAATGGAAATATCTTTAAACTTTCGTTATGTGGGTGTTCTGCCGTATACAAAAAGTGATATTAAAAAAGTTAAAATATTTTGTACTTAAGCGGGGTTTGAACCCGAGTCAAAAAACTACCAGTCCACGGCTCTAACCATTTCTTTTCTAATAAATAAATTTATTGCCAAAACAATACACAGAGGTATTTACCCTTAGCCTATTGTACAGTACACATTCACACACACAATAGAAACAATAACAAAATACTCAATAAAATATCTACACTTCACTTACAACTCTCAATTAAAAATTATACTATAATTTTTATATTCGTATTTGAAAAACAAAAAGAAATAATTCAGTTTCTATTAAATTTAGTGTATTTTTAGTGTTGCCAAATGTTACAGACGCCTGATGCTATTTTTTAATGTTTGAAAGAATAGGTCATAGTCGCATGGATAAACTTAACTGCCGCAGAAACGATAATTTTCTTGTTACAGTGGCGAAGAAAGCTTCGTGTGGAATCGGCATTGTTCGTCCCCGTAACTCGAAGCCAACCGCGTACAATGTAAATAAACAAACGTGCGCGATACAAGTGACGCTTCTGATTTGCTGAGTTCCGCTAATATTTGTTCCCGTCTCGCCGCAGATTCACCAACATGACAAAATGTCATTCGTATACACTTGCCTGGAACTCCCCTCGCACACTGAAAACGTACGCGAGTTCCAGGAGTTGGAGCTTACAAAAATTGTCTCGTAAACGTTGCGGACTGTGCGAGACGTCTCTTATACTAACTGCACTCGAACGATCTCGAGATTAGGCCCCCTGGGCCTCTCCAGATGTGTACCTATATACATCCTCCTTGTATTTTCCCCCCTGCGTTTCACTCCGAGCCTATCGCTTCTTCTTCCCTCTCGTTTCCTCGACCGCGGGGTTTCCCCGTAGTTCGCTTGGCAGTCTACCTGTGGCGTGTTTTCCCCTCTTTTTACACTGCTGGAGAAAATTTCCCAAGAATAAGGAAACTGTGTGTGTGCCTTCTCTCTCTCCCTCTCTCCCTCTCTCCTCTCTCTCCCTCTCTCCTCTCTCTCTCTCCTCTCCCTCCCTCCCTCTCTCTCTCCCTCTCTCTCTCCCTCTCTCTCTCCTCTCTCTCCTCCCTCTCTCTCTCTCCCTCTCTCTCTCTCCTCTCCCCTCTCTCTTATATATATATACACACACACACACACACACACACACACACACACACACACCTCCATGAAATTACAAACCCCTTGTTACAGCTTTCTGTGCGTGTACCGATCTACCAGTAACTTTTTAAAAATTTTATGTTCGTTTCATGGAGTGGTATCATGTAAACATAATTATTTTTTCAATGCAGCTGTTGAGCAGCGTACATGGAGAGGAATACAGGTAAGAATTCATTTTGTTCTGAGACGTGATCTGGATACGAACAGAAATACCAGAGAATATTCCTACGCGCGGTCGCCTGGTCACCGCAGTTCTTCCTCTCTATCTCTCCCTCTCCCTCCCTGCCAAACCTTCATCAAACCACCTACTCACTTACCACTCGGGTGGAGTTGGAATCATAGACAATCAATTTAGTACCAGACAAGACTCGTGCTATACCACTCGCCTATAAAAACAAACAGTGATGAACAATCTCGAAAAAGTCTCCTAATAAGAGTCTCGTAGCTTACCTCTTCGCACAAAATCTTCGCATAACATTTCTACCACAACTGACCATTCTGAAGGGCCATACTAACTTGCTAAGCCAACCGACCAGGCCAACAAACTAGTTGCGAAAACATTACTCAGAAATATTCCTCTCATTTCAATTGTCAGCCAATTTCAATCGGCCCGAATAAGGCATAATACTTCAGATCCTACCATATTCCACACGCTCGCATAAATTTGATCCAAAACAGCCTCTCGCTATGGATTGTATAGGGGAAGGTTGCCTAAGACGTACCATTTTTTACATTATTGCATTATTTTGGGCCAATCTTCGATGTACTGCACCAATATTGATTTAGTACGAAGCAGCATACACATATGCAACACCTATTTACATTAACATGTCTAGTTAGCTGAAATAGCGACCCAGAAAAAATTTATTTCTGTAAGACTGCAATAGGTACGATATAGGAAACCAGTATCCAAAGTCGTACCACCAGTATCGTAAATCGTACCGCTACAAACAAATAGTCTAATACTAAATGTTGTCCATGGAAACGGCTATAATTATGTTTTAAGTGCATACAAGTACATATTTCACCCTAAATTAAACAAAGAAACAAATAATTTTCATGCAACACAAATAAAACGTTTCAGGCCTGATTTAACCCCTGCGCAGGTTTCATGTACCCATATTGCACCATATCTTCTACATTTTCTTCACATACTGAACAAAACCAATCGTCTTGCACAAGTTCTATGGTTACGTTGGATGCGAACGAAGTAGAAGGTGCATTGTTGTCTGGAGTTGTTCTTAAACGCTTGTTTGCACATGCAGAACGTCCCTTCCTTTTTGTAGATTTATTATCTACTTTGCTGGTCGTCTTCCTTCTTCTATCTTTTGCAGCCAAGTCACGTTTGTACGGACTGCTTGTCAGTACAACAGCACGTTGAGCTCCCCGCCTTGCTGGCTGGGACACATGTTTGGGGCATGTTGGAATCGGAGAAATAGTTTTAATAGAAACATTCAACTTCGAGATCATCTCCTGCTGAGTAGGCCTAGCATTAGGGCTAATTATTTCATTACCTATTGGATCGCTGATGTTTTCTATAGACTTACAAGAAGGCGTATCCGTCTCATTTTCATCGGAGTGGCATTCGTTTTCTTCCAGATTTGCAGCTGCTGAAAAGTCGGAATCGTTAAAAATATTACGATCTGCCGGCCAGATTCCACAAGCACGAAATCCGTTAATGACGTTCTGAATAGTTGCTGCCCTTGCATAGGCCTCTGCTACAAGTTGGGTAACCTGATACTGGGTAACACACAAACCGGGATTTGTTCGAAGCCGTTTTTCAACTGCCTGGGTGTAATAAGTTTCTAATGGCTTGAAGGATCTGGCCAGAGATTGTAGTCGACGAGTTGTGTGGAAAGGCAACTACAACATTAGGACGCCATTGGCTCTTGCAAGTTCCAAAGCTTCTACATTCTTCGAATGTGTCGAATGACCATCTAAAATTAAGAGTACCTTGTTGTCGATGTTTGGTTCGATGACGGCAATAAAATGTTGTAACCATTTTACAAAAAGATCACTGTTAATGTACCCTGTTTCCGATATGTCAACAGTACCTCCAGGAGGGACACCAGCCTGTAGCTCATGCACCATTCTCATGTGTCTAAAGATTATCATAGGTGGAACATGCATCCCCGACGCACTAGTACAACACACTATTGTTGTGTTGACACCTCTTTCCTCAATTGCAATAGCTCCCACCTGACGCTTTCCTTTCATAACTAACACTATCTGGCATATTTTTTGTACAGTGCTGAAACCCGTCTCATCCACACTGAACACACGAGTAGCATCAACTTTTTTTTCATCTGTAACTCTTTCCAGGATATCAAAAAATCCTAACACATTCTTCTTGTTGAACCTCTTTGCACGTGCCATGGAAGTGGACTCGGGCTTATGTAGCGCTAATTCCTTATGATGGGCTTTAAAGGCATAAAACTATTTCTTCCCTGCAATTTCTGTCAGTCTGTTGAAGCTGTGTGATATTTCATTGCGCTCTGCAATTTGGAATGCTAACTTCGTGACATCAGTGATTGTTACCCCAAACAGAAGCTCTTCTAATCTTAAAATATGTTTAATGAGTTGTTGCTGTACTTCGGGTGGAAGGGTGGTAGTACGGCCTATGGCTTTTACGGATTCGTTAGCTACAACATTCTTCCTGTCTAAGTGCCTTTTCAATGTTGGCTTTGAAATGTTGTTTTGTCGATAGCATTAATTAAAACCCATGTCCCCGTTTCGATACGACGCAAGAGCCATTGCCATCTCCATTTCAGTACAAGCTCCATATTTCCTTTTCGTCATTCTGTAACACACAATGGACATGTGTTTTAGTAATCTATTATACACAGTGACTATTGAATACTTTTGCACATGGTAAATATGGAACTTTGCAAATGTAAGGTGTGTTCAACTGAAACCCATTGTCCTCAGATGTTGATGATGTACGACCATTAAGAAAAATTTTCCGTAAACAATGCACAGATCTAATGCGGAACCTATACCGAAGTTTGTAATAAGATGAGATCACTGCATAAAACTATGCAAAAGGTTATTTAGATTGTTCGAAGTGTTTACACATACAGTCAGCAATAAACGGGTTTCATTGTAACTTGCCTTGTAGTAGTATGCTAAATCGTACCGGTAAGATTTGCGAAACTACGACGTGGTATGACTTAGGCAACTCGTCATCAAACAAAACAAAAGTATGAAACGTTACCTCAAATTGTTTGTCGTCAGATATAAATTAGTTCAAAATGTGAAGAATAGTTGTCTTTACAATAACAAATATATTTAAACAATAATTACTTAGTTTTCAATTTCGTACAGGCTTACAACAACTGAGGTTAAGAAACTACATTCCAGAAGTGCAAATAATCATAAACTCCATTAACATCGCTAAACGTGGTTCGACACTTACGTTATTCTTTGGACTGGCCGGGAACTACAACAGGTTCATCTTGTAGCCACAAGAGCGCAGTGGTATTCACATTTCCTGAAATACGGAGGTGGTACGATTTAGGAGGCGGTACGCATTCGGCTACTTTCCCCTACACCACTGAATTAATAAGTCTTCCAGACAAGCAGAAGATACTGAATATGAAATTAAACTCACATTAAGTATACATAAATTTAGTTAATTTGCTTACTGTATACATTCCATCTTTACATTTCCCAGTTGTTTGCAGATCATGGATAGTAGCCAACAGTTTCATCTGATATAACAACGAATGTTAAGTTCACTAATGATAGAAGATATCTCGTTAGTGTGCGAGAAATTTCCATATTATTGCAAAGCGCTTAACTATCTGAGTCTATCAACAAGTTCATTCGGGTCTTCAGTAAACATGTAGTCAGTATTCTTTGCATCTTCTGCTTTCTCCAATTCGCTCATTACAGCAAATTAATGAGCGATATAGACAGATTTTGTCTTCTTCACATCACTTGTGGAAGGAAACTCGTTGGTGAAAGGTGTGGGAATGTCGAGAGAACAATCACCCTTTTCGTCAGTTACTTCATCAACACTGACTTCATAGACATTATCAGCAATACTGTCTTGACGATTGTCTTCACATCCAGTTTCGTCCTCAATATCAAGTTTACTTTTCTTTGCGGAGTGATATGGTTATCATAAGTATTTCGAAGTTCATCGATTTCACGCGAAAGCCTTACAAGTGTATATTTCGTGCCAACCAACTCTACCATGCCTCGTAGGTCTCTCATTCCTTCATTAGCTCTAAATGTCTCGCCATAATTGCCTGACGAATGAGTACCCACCGATTCAACAAGAGGTATTGACGGCAACACTTTGAGGAGCTCTATGCCATTCTGCGGTCAGATATATTTGTGAGCATAATCCGTGTAGCAGTTAGGCGTAGTGCTACTTCTCAGGTCTCTGTTACCGTCTTCCTAACATAACGAATCTGGCAAGGTTAGGCAGTCAATGTAGAAGTCTATAACCATAATAACTTGTAACGGTCGTGAGTGTTGAGAATTCAGTATTCGTGTATTTAATATTGTGTATTACCAGTCATACTAACACGTGTTGTTAATTGCTATAGTAAAGAAGTTGTTTGAATGAATTCTGGTATACCAATCCATCTAGATTTTACGTACCCCCTGAGTAGTTCCCCTCCTAGGCTGAAGCATACGTCTAACAGTAAAGAGAATTGGAATACAGTGTGAAGTGTAGACGAGTGACTAGATCAGCAGGATGTAGGACTGCTACAACTTGCTGACTCTCAAAAGATGAATCCTTGCAGTAATTTATGTAGTTTTTCAATGTATCATCTTGCATAAACTGCATGTGTCCATTGTCTTAACGCTTCAATCATACGAGTTCCCTCGTCTGCGAACATTTTATTTAGTGTGTTAACAGAAGGTAAAGAAGGCAACACATGCTGTCTCGAGTCAAGCAAAGGCCAGTTGCCTTTACGCATAAAAGTTCTCTTCAAATTATCACTCCTACGAAATGTTGTACCATTTTGGTACATTAAAGCCAATGTCAAATTACTTTCTTCACGCCAACGAGCATTGTAGCTTTTGCTGAAGATCTTTCCAACGTAGCAACACTATTTTCCGTATAATTTTCCAGCAATGTGAGAAGGTACATAGCCTTAGAGGTAAACTCTACAGTTACCGTGAACAGCCTATACCGGGTCGTCTCAGCTACGTAAACCGCGGCGTGTCTCCATGTGGAGAGACTTGGATGGGCAGTAATGCCGGTGGTTAAGATTGCTTGATCGTGGAAAGGATAGATATGTCTAAGTGACGTGGATACATTAATTGACGCAGATGCTATAATTTTCTGGTTACAGTGACAGGGAAGCTTCGCGTAGACTCGCCATAGTTCGTTTCCCGAAACCCGAAGATACGGGAAATATCGGGACTGTTCCGTATTTTGTATTTAAGGAGATCAGCTCCGATCTCCGTCATCACGGTTACCATTTCCGCTTATTTAATGTGCATTTCCGTAATGTTTTCGTTGAATACACATACATTTTTAACACAGTAATTTAACATTTTCTGAATATTTTAAACAGTTATTCGATGCTCGTCTGTCTCTTCTTCTCCCCGCCACTCTATTCTCGGTAGCTGCGAACTACGACACGTCTGTCATTACGGATAGCTTTATAGCCAACTGTTTCTCGCAAAAAAAGATTTGCGTCGAGGCTAGACTTCAATAGTCTACATGCACACTTTGCAGCTTTTTCTCGGCTGTTGACCGCCTGTCTTTGCGTGAAGACAGTCTGTTACACGAGTGATCCAATCAGAGTTAAATTTCTCCGATACTGATCGTTAGAGACCTGAACAATTCGCGAGTTCAATGACCTGCATGCTAGACTGCACAATCGTAAGTACAAATATGGCGATATTAACTGCACATTGGGCCAGATTTCTCCAGGAGGTGTCAAACACCGTGTGAACCAATGGCTAAAATTATATAAACACACATATTTTGAATTCTAGGTTGTCTCAAAATGAATCCGCTAATTCTTCAGGTCTCTGCTGATCGTCCATTATTCACGGTCAGGCGGATAAGACTCGTAACAATTCAAATGATCCAATCATAGAAGTGGTACTGAACTAAAGTGTTTTGGAATACAACTTGTCGTGGAATATTTTCGCGAAAAACAGGTGCCCCGAGATTCGGTTACCGTACAATAATTGGACGGCGATTAGCAACAGCGATCCAAGCGCCCAAACACAAATATTTAGATCATCCCTTCAGTGCTTCTAGCAAGGTCTATTTTTATTTCTAGGCAAGTGTACATAATTACTCAATTTTCTGCTAGTTTTAGAAGAAAGCTGTTACACAGATTTTATAATGTAGAGATTTGCCGTTGAGCGATTATCTCGGTTCGTGGTTTTAGCTCTCGTATCACGATTGCTGATCGCTGTCAAATTGTAGGCTACATTTCCGTGGAAATTTTTAACAGTGTTAACTTTTAACCATCCGGGAAAATTTTAACAGTGTACTCGATGCTCGTCTCTCTCTCTTTCTGTCTTTCCCTGCCATTCTATTCCCGGCGGCGGCAAACTGCTGTGGCGCGCGTGTCGCTGGCAGAACGACTTGCCTTGATGCTATGTCCTCTTTCCCAACCATCCTCTCCCTGCATACCTTGACAAGCTCTTACGCTGATTACAACGCCCACTCTCTCTCTCTCTCTCTCGTGTAGGTGCGTCGGCTAGGACACCTCTCCTTCCCTACCAGCACTTCCACGTCAGTCAATCTACACAGCTTGCCTCGTACTGTGGGATGTATTCTGGCTCTGCGCCCTCGTGTCTCGCAATAAAGGTTTCCACGCGTTCTGCGAGTTCCGAAAGGAAGACGTCCGTATATCGCCATCACTCTATTTGCCAAGACCACACTTTTAGTCCCTCTCCTTCTGTGTATCCCGGCCAACCTTTCATTTCAATGGTATACTATCTTACTCCTAGTAACATTTATTTTCTGATTGTTCCAAAAAGTAAACATTAATTTTCTAGAAAAAAAATTCTTATCCAGTAGACACATACAGTGGCGTAGACAGGAATTTTTCAGTTTGTTGTGTGTGCCGGGGGGGGGGGGCACCCCCTTCCCTTCTCTCACTGAAGTGAAGAGAGGGAAGACAATTAGTACAAATTCTTGGAGAACATTGCCTCGTAGTCTGATAAAATCCCGTAGAGCAAACAGCAGTTGCATATCTTTATCACAATTGAAGGGTTATTAACAGGGGCAGTGAAGTTTCGCGCAAAGAGTTCGAGAGAAGATATAGTTCAATGCACTGTAGGGTCGTCCAGCCTTTTTTTGTATTCTCTGATACATGTTTTCGTCCGTGTTAACTGTTTGAGCACGAATCACGAAGGTTCCGCGTCGCGAGTTACAGCAATTCTGTATGGCTCGGTCAAATGCGGAAACGACACCAGCAACCAATAGAGGTATGACAACAGCTGAGGTGTGTGTGTGTGTGTGTGTGTGTATAATATATATATATATATATATATATATATATATATATATATATATATATATATATATATAGTGAAGCGTAACGTGTGCTACGATTTTTCCGCGAAAAATCATCACTGGCCTTAGTTATTAATAATTGTAATACTAAAGTAATTGTTGACAACCTAATGGGCTATTAGGAAAAAAAGGGGGGGGGGGGGAGCTGGCTAGTTTCTGACCAAACATGCATAATTTGCGTTAAGTGGAGAGGTGTTGCTGGACCTCAACAACGAGGTTTTGAGAGTAAATGAGAGTGAAGTGTGATGAGTATGGAGCAGCGCCGGAGTGCAGGGTCGGGGGAAACGGGAGATCCCCGAGAAGATCCTTCCAACAGCGGCGGCGTCGTCTGGCACGATTCTCGCATGAGGAGATTCGGGATTGAACACGTCAGGAATCGAACCCAGTTCGTCTTTGTGGGAGGCGAGTGACCAAGCCGCTAGACCACCACCGCCCCTATTCGGAAGGGGAAAACAGAACACGTGTTGGGCACACTGCGTTTTCGACCCACTCTAAATTAATAAAGATCATATACCTACATGCATAATACGTACACATTTAATGGCTATAACTAAAAACAAATACATGTTCTCAATAAAAACCACAAATACTGTACAAACGTTCATAAAATCTTAGCGTATTGTTTGAACGTCCCATCGCGAGCCTAATTATGTTATCAAATACTTACAAATTTCATTACGATTCAAAAATGTAAATGTCATATTTTCAGTAACACTTATGTCGTTCCTCTCTTAATTTAATGTTGAGATCAATTAAATTTATTAGATGAAAATTCATTTTAAAAAATTTTACGGTGGAGGGGGGTTTACTAGTATAAATTTTGTAACAAATTTGCTGTAAGGCCTTAAGAATACTACATAAAGAATACACATTTCTTCAAAGAATGCTACGGTATAAAGTAATTTTGTAATTGTATAGAATTTTGTTCGTCTGTGCTGTTAGTGTAAAAAAAAAAAAAAAAACGAAATATTAAGCGTACTCTTGGAGATAAAACATGAAACGTGAAATATAATTTGCAACAAGACATAATTGTTCCGTGTAAAACATTACTAATGGAAACTCTGCCCTTGCTTCTTCTGCTCCTTCCAATCTACTTGTATAGCAGATAACATCTCATTTCATTGTCATTACACAGTAAAACATTTTTCTATACTTTACAAATGACTCCTTGGAAACTACTAACCAAAAAGGTTTTTTTGTAACACCAGAGATAAATTATTTTATATTTACGAATGTGAAACGTACCAAATTAGTTATATATCTCCATGTTTTTAATGAACAGGAGGTAAACAATACTTACTTGCTAGAATATAGAGCATCCATGTATTTTCACATTACAAACTTTTGCAATGTGAAAATACGTGGGTGCTGTCTCTACGGAAATAAGCCAAGCTCAACATAATCGAAATTCTGTCTCTTGGATTGTCCTAACGGAGTTAAAATTAGTATTCTGTGCATTCTAATTGATTTTTAAAGGTATGCTTACAAGTTGCGGTACAGTCTGCCTATTAATATACTTTTCTAATGTATTGTATGACAAATTTAACACTTGGACACGTCACGTCCCACCAGACTTTAAACATAACACACAACTCTTGCGCGTACGATCACGACTAATTTCATTTACATCCATCCCAAATTATTCATTATTTGTTATTAAAACTTTTTCCAAAAATTAATTGAATTTATTAATAATTTTTCGTTAAAGTGTCTTATTTACGCAAAGTATATTTGGTCCAGCGTCTAGTAAATGAGGTTCCTGACGTGGCGGGGAAATTAATTTATTGTAAAAACTGTATTTTGCAGTCTCAAAAACTACTTCTGCCAACAACGTCAAACACGAACACACTTTTATTGCATCCAAATTTTACCCGAGCGTTACTGTTATGCTCCATTCATGGTAACCTCCAACTTTCCTGAAACCCTGCCTTAGTTTTAGATACTTTCCGCCTCATGCAAACAAAGCTTAATCAAGTCCAGAGAACTACGCCAAAGGGCCAACGCACCGCATTCGTGCATACTCATTTTAATAACATCTTGCATAAGAACTATATAGAACATTACTAACTCGCATAATTTCTCTCTGGTTCTATTCATATTAATGATTAATAAAATTAAATAATTTATATATAATGTACAAAAAAAAGTTCAATTAAACCAAAAATAAGATACTTTTATCTTATGAAGTGTGGCCCTCAAACGTTCGTGTTACATGGCATGTTAAGAATATACCGTACACGTTATACTTCGGGGTGATTTCTCGAAGGTTTGATTCCACAAGTGGGAAGATACTGCGAATAGACTATACTAGAAAAGCTGTACATAATTTGTTTTGTTAAAAAGTTGTTATATTTTTATTTGTAAAATTACTGCTTGTAGTTATGGAGATTGTGTGTGTACTAAAATATATCTCATTTTCAAACTCGCATTTTTTTTGAGCACGGGAAAGGTATCGAATACGACCCGAGCTACACTTGGTAACAGCATAATATACTAGGGGTCCAGACCGTGACCGTGTATTTAGTATTGTGATGTGCCTAGAACAGTTATCATGTCAACAAATTTGGTTATCATACAAAGACTGAAGAAAAAAATATTGCACACATACACCCCACCCACAGTAACCCCCCCCCCCCCCATAATTCACCCCCCCAACACCCCCTCTTGACTTTATTCATACAAACACTGACAAAAAATTGCATAGTGATATAAAATTATATTTTAATTAACTCAACCTATAAGCCATACATTTAGAGTAAGCATTACCTTCATATCTCTATGCAATAATCTCTATGCATTAATACAAAACTTTCATAGGAAAAAAGTAATTAAACATGATTTTTTTTAGGGTCAAGAGTCATGATTGCGTAAACCCTGAGGATTCGCTCTGCAAAATTTGAAGAACTTCTGTTGAGTTTCAAGGGACTTAAAAGTATTAAACACGGACAGACAGACACAGAGGTCGTCTTATTATATAATAGGATGTGGCTAACTGGAGTGTTTAAGGGCAGCGGAGAATTCAGGCCCTTATCCGCCCAGGCGCCTCTGATAGTTTCAAGTGGATTAATTCGTAGACCTCGGAGCTCGTCACCCGTGGCTGCCCTAGTGACCTCTGTTCAACCATTGTCCCAGCTGGCCTGCCTATATTGGCCTATCAGACACGTGACCGTGACTGCCACACAGTCACGGGAGTTCAGTGCCGGAGTAACTTAATTCTGATAGTCCCAGTCAAATGGAGAATGTATCCTCACACAGACACCCTACCAAAAACCAAATGATACCTGCTAGAATGTTAATGTCTATCCTGCGCACAAATCTTTTCGCGAAAAGTAGGTGGCGCTACCAATGAGCTACCTCTTGAGTAACCGGTTTGTAAATCGTGCTACTGTTTTAGACAATGAACGGTCCATAACATTGTTTATTCCATGTAAGTAGGGTAAATTATGACAGCCAACGTGACCAACCTACACAGATTGTATACCGTATATGCTCTCCTATTTGCAAAGTGTTGCAATATCTCATGAGCTGTTGAGGGTTGTATGTTGTTATGTTGACGATATTTATGATGATTATGTAATAAAATAAAACTAAAAACTAAAAAGTTTCATTTTGAACTTTAATTGTATTTACAACATTTATGGTTTAAATTACTGTATCGGATGAAATCAGGTGATTGAGGTGGAGTTTCAAGGTATTGGGGTGTTTGGTAGAGAATATACTGTCCAACATACTGTAATAAGCTCTGTGTGTGGGATAGTTATCTTTTTGAACCATCGAACTGTCAGCCAACCCAAGTTTCTGTGCGATTACCTTTTGAATGGTCTTTAGTATAGTTGAATATTTCTTCCAGTCCATAATGCCTGCGATAACTTCAATGTGACCCACCCCGTTAGCATTCACACAACCCCAAACCATAATCGGGTTTCCTCCATGTTTCATTGTTGCAGCAATGTTCTGTTTTTCAAAGTTTAGTCGTCTTTTTCCACGCGCGCTGATACCAATCACTTCCAAGCCGGTTTATCTTGATCTCATTTGAGAAAATATTCTTTTGACAAAATTCCAAGCGCTCATATTGGTGCTTTTTAGCAGTAGCCGTTTCTTCGTGTTTACTTCAGATATATGTTGCTTTTTAGCAGCTACGTGTCCTCGGAATTCGAATTTTTTTTATTACGTTTTGGACAATTTGCGGTGTAACATTCAATTGTAAGTCCTGAGTAATTGAAGTAGCCAACTTCTTAGCAGTTAATTTTTTTTTTTTTCACAGATCGAAGAACTTAACTTTCAAAGTTTACTAAATGTAACACATTTCACGTATGGTATAGGCATGATTCTATCTTCGCTGGACGTGTTCAGATACTTATTTTTTACTCACTGTAGGTATATTATGTAAAAAAAAAGTGTGTATTTATAATACCCACGTATAGTTCAGAGTTACTACAGCCGAAACGCTTTCATAATCGTATAATGGGTGTGCGCTGACTTTCAAGAAGTAATAAATATTTAACAACGCGTGATCCGTGCTTGAAAATTGAAACCTGAAAGTGGCGAGTATATATATGATACATCTTGAAAGGTGTACGTGATTCGTCGAGAAGTTGTATGGCAGTACACTGCAATAAAATTTATTTTTCTGTGCCTCGTACCAGAACGTCATCTTCTCCATGTGGCAACACTGCCTACAAATCTGCCAAGAGACGATTGGAAAATTGTGGTTTGCATAAATGTTTCCATTTCTCAAATTCTATATTTGATACATATTTGCTGTCAATTACATAATTATTCTATTCTATTTGTTATATTGCACTTCTTTGGAATTTTCTTGTAAAGAAAAATATTTAGTTTATTTTGCACATTGATGCCAGGCCTACACTGCTTGACCTCGGAGTCACAAAACTATTTTTTAATAAAATATAACATTTAGTTTCTTAATATTCACATTATGTTATGTTTGTTGAATCGGTTTTATATAATAGGGTTCCATGTTTTATTTTTTTAAATTAGTAATTAATTTGGACAGTAGAGGGTTGACTGAAATATATGAACAGTTACAGAAAAGTACTATAAGCTGTTCACAGTAAACTGAGCACTTTTGAAAGCCCTGCTCAAGATCTACTTGTGTGCACAATTAGTTTCATTCCACCAGAAATGAAATTAACACTACAATGGGCCTGATCACTTTATTCCTGCGTCACTTGAGTGAACCCGTGAAATTATTGGAAAAGTGAATATTTTACAAAGTTGATATTTCTTACACTTACATATAAAAAAAAAACAGAAAATAAAATTCATTATTTTAATATTTATAAATGTTTACCAAACACTTTTTATTTAACGCTAAGACGCGGAACTACATTCCCTGCATAGTTGCCAACTTTATTGGGCGCATGCCAGTCAGTCTGCTCATTGAAATATACGCAGGTAGGAACAATGATATTTTTCAAAGGTTGATTTCAAAAGTGCGCACTTTACTGTGAACATCCTATAGCATTAAATTATTAATAGCACTTCTTAAAATAACTTGACAAATCTTTGGCAATTATTGCATTAATTCAGTTAATATAAGGATTGAATTCCATAACTTTACCAAAAGTTACCTAGGTAGTTAACCAAACCTACATAAATACATAGAACATTCCAGGAATTTGCTAGTTAAATAACTTTCTTTCTATTCGTATGAAAGAATATATATTTTTTTTAGGACTACCCAAAGGCGCGTACTTTTTTTTGTTATATTTGTGCAGTACCCCTCAGCTACCAGTGAGAGTGAAATGCTGGCGCGTCTCATGTTATTATTGACATTGACAAACCACCTCGGCACTTGCACATTACCATCATAAATCACGTCCGCCGTCCCGGTGCATCAAGTTCTTCCCACGGGCCGCTTCGGGAAAAGAAATCGACGTCAACATCGCGTCTGTAAAGGATAAATCTCCCCCCAGCTGCCACGTTAAAGGCTGTCCACGGTAAAGTGAGCACTTTAGAAATTAACCGTAGAAAAACGTCACTGCCCTGCATGTATATATTTTAATAAGCGTACTGAGTGACTTTCGCCCAGTAAAGTTGGTAACGATGGATGGAAAGTAGTTCCATATCCTTACGTCGAATAGGAAGTGTTAGGTAATAATTTGCAATATAACTTCAAATTAACTTCAAATTATTTCTTTCACTTTCTTTTTTAATTCAACGAAGTGTAAAAATTAGCAGTTTTGTAAAGTACTTACTTTCTTAATACTTTCAGTGTTTCATTTGACCGACGCATGAATAAAGTGACGAGGCCCATGTCAGTGTTGATTTTACATAAGGCAGGGGGAATACACAACGTGTACACAAGTAGATCTTAAGCAGGTCTTTCAAAAGTGCTCATTTTACCGTGAACAGCCTATACAGCACGGGAAGATAGCTCACAAACAACTGTGCGTCGAATGTCTGGTGGAGTGGAGAGATTTTGCGCGGCTATTAACACCGAAGTCTTGCGAGTCGATGAGGGTGAAGCGAGGTGAGTGTGGATCGACGCTGGAATGAAAGGGAGATACCGGAGAAAACCCGCCGACCGGCGTCATCGTCCCGCGCGATTTCCACATGAGAAAATCCGGGAGCGACCCCGCCGGGAATCGAACACGGCTCGTCCAGGTGGAAGGCCATTAATCTGACCACTACCCCACCGCGGACCCAGTGGCATGTTCCATTTTATTTGGAATTCGACATCTAGTTCACCCGAGGCAAAGGTTTAACAGCTGACGATTTATACTGTACATTTTATCTCGAAAGTTAACATTGAAATACGGGCGAACCACATAGCAAATTTCCAAGAAAATTGTTTTGAATTACATTTTGATGACATGAACAATTATTTTGAGCTACGAATAGCCTGGCGTATTAATCATGCAAAATTTGAGATTGTATGAAAAAATATGTATATATATAATTTTTTTAATTAGTTTAATTTATTTTATTTGTTATTTGAAAGTGTGTTGACGTGTATACGTCTTTAAAATCAGACCTTGAAATGTCTTACCAGGAAGGGATCGTTGATGTAACATTTGCGGGATGATCTATACCGACAGTGTAACTTCATGACCGCTAAACATCAAATAAATTTGAAAACCAGCCCAATCTTAAAGTGTTTGATGGAAACTGAAGCCATCCAACTTTGTAAGACAAATATGGCGGCGTTTGTGAAGTTTCGATGACGCCATACATGTCCAACTTTATTTGGAATTTGACAGTGTGACATGGGGCTTTAAGCAGAGAGAAATACGAATAGGGCGCAGCGCTCTTTACCCTGGTTGTGTTGTGTTTTATCCACTTTTCAATATCGTATCGAAATATGGGTGACCATTTCGGTATCGGTGCGATGTACCTATCGCTCCCAGGACGTACTGGAAATCGATGGCTTCATATCGCAAACATCGATTATACTGATATCGCCCATATCGCATATCGTTAACATCGCTTTTCGTTAATACCGCGATATATCGCTGACCACAGAGCGGTTGGGATATTTCAGAAATATTGTTTCGTGATCGATATGTTGTCACATCGCAAGCCCTTGTCCTCAAGCTCGCGGTCTCGGGAGGGTCGAGGAGACAGGTTGCAGTCCGCATTCAAGGCAGTTCTCAGCCGACGAGGAGGTAATTAATAGCCTTCGCCGTTTAGCGCGTAACGATTTCTCGCCTTCGGGTGTGTTGCGTGGGAGAGCTCTCCACCCCCCCCCCCTTGCTTGTCAGGCGGTAGCGCCAAGTATACGCCCCTCTCGAGATCCGCGTCGCAATTAATCATGTCGCCCCGTCGCTGGCGACGGTCGCTACAGCCGCGAGGTGGCGTGCTTGAATGGCCTGGAAAGGAAGGGGTAAAGGAGAGACGGCACGTCTCTCAGGGAATGGTTAATTGTTTCTGTTGGCAATCCTGAGATCCTCGACGCCGTGAGGGGGGGGGCAGCCCATTCTTGTTTCTATTAATTACCACAAGTACCGCTGCGGTGCTGTATCACACCCCTTTTCATGCCTCGCCCCGCGCCTTCAACGCTCCATCGCCAGCCCTTGGGACAGGTTAATCTCCTTGTTCGTTGATTTTAATTTCCTTGCCTCGCACCACGGCGCCGTTTGCTTAAGCGTCGCCCGTTGGACGCTTCTGTCTGCGATGACGTCACGACGCCGCAGCTGACTGCGTAATTGATAGTCTGGTCGCTTCCGCTCTGAAACGCTCGGGCCTGCGCTGGCTCGTTCATCACAAATAATTCTGTTTCGCGATGACGAGACTTTAATAAAAACAAAACGTTTGCTGTTGTTCATTAAGGCAGTGAAAGGTTTGCCAATTTAATTTCGCTATCAAGTAAAAGAAAAATAAATGGACAATACTATTTCAAATAAAGTTTCCACGTTGAGAGTTGAGTCCACACTTAAAATGAATTACCAACGTTCCTGGTGGACGATGGGCGAACACAAGATGGCCGCCAGTGCTCCTAGCTGCCACCAGTGAAACTTCACTCTGGTGGCGAGTGGGAGAATCGAAGATGGCCGCGAGCACACAATCTAGCGATCGATGTGGGAATCAAATATGGTCAGCAAACATGATGGGCGCCTCCAGCAGACGATGGGAAAACAAGATGGCTGTCACCAGCAGACGACGACAAAACAAGATGGTCGACACCAGGAGCAGACGACAAACGAGATGGACAATGGAAGAAATATGAGTAAACTCCAAGAATGAGAGAGAGAACGAAGGAAGAGAGGAAGAGAGGACGAGAGAGAGAGAGAGAAAGAGAACGCGAGGAAGAGAGAGAGAAAAAATATGGAATGTGGAAAAAACTTGGGAGGAGCCCGAGGAAACCCTCAGAAGTGAAATCCAAGATGGATGCCGTCAGATATGAATGGGCGATCAGGAAGATTCGAGATGGATTGCAAGAGCAGGAAGAGACAGTGTACTGAGTATCAAGATGGCTACCAATGTACTGGTTGACAAAATGGCCTCCGCCCACAGAGGAATGACAGAGCAGGAAGTTCCGCACGATGTGATTCAAGATGGCCGCCGCCAGTCCAGCTGTAGGCTGCACTTGTAAATGAACATACTTTTTACAACAAGCGAGTCGAGTATGGAGCAGTGCCGGAATGAAAGGACGGGGGGAAACGGGAGATACCCGAGAAGACGCGCCGAAGCATCATCGTCTGGCACGATTCCCACATGCAAAGATCCAGGGGCGACTTCTCTGGGAATCGAGCCTGGTTCGTTTAGGTGGGAGGCGAGTATAACCACTGCACCACCGTGCCCTCCTCCGCCAGGGGAAGGTAGCCGCTATGAACGCGTCACCTCGTGTCTGCTCCATCGTCGACTCGTTACGTATATATTGAGTTTTTGCCGCAGAAAAGTTGGCGGCGGGTTGAAAGCGCGCGGGCAGGAGACAGCCTGTCGCCCCACCTGTATTGACGTCGGGGGCTGTTTGACGGATGGCCAGGGCAGCCCGCGCGTGTGTGTGGACGCAGATAAGCTCTCCCCCCCCCCGCATCTCTTGGTACATCGCCCAGAGGGTTGCCTAGGCTCCTGTCCGCCCCCCGCCCCGTGGGAGATGAAGTGCGCGGAAGCTGCGACCGGAGGACATCCACATGTCACCGACCGAGGGGTCGAGGAAAGGGAGTGGAGCTGGAGAGAGCCGTGGTAGCCATGAGCTCCGCCAATCGCGAATCGCCGTGCTGCCTGGAATAAACTCCAGTATTTTTCGTGTCTAGACCTCGTAACACGAATACGTAAAACGAAGCTTTACCGAAGATACCCGAAGTCTGCCTGAAGCCGAGGTTCTACGGTCTTACAAATACGGCATTAAAAATAAAGTATTACATATTGAAACAAAGTATATGCTAGTAGCTGGAAAATGGGGATTCGGGGACCAGGCTGCGGACACGCGGCCGCCATCTTGGATCGCCAATGCAAATTCGCCTATGCTAATTCCAGGTATGCTAATGATGCCAATACTAATTGTGAAAATACAAATATCTCACACGTTAATCATCCGCCCCCGCCATCTTGCTCTCGTCTGCAACCACCACCCACGTCGTTTGCTGGCATTACACTACCGCCGCCATCTTGGATTCCCCCATCTACGTTTCCCTGACGCCCGCCTGGAGCGCCACCAGCATGAGTTGACGTCTCCACGTCGTCTGCTAGAGTGCAGCACCAACACCGTCGTCCATTCCCCCCACCACTAGCTAGAGCGTGCCACCGCAGACCGCCATCTTCGCTTCCGAAGTCTGGCGCGCAGTAGGCGGGACACTCGCCCCTACACACGTGCTATTCGGCGCAAGTAGAACTCGAAATCAATATGTGTGCGGGATCGTTCCGGCATCCATTCGGTTGGCAGTCGAGCGTCTTGACCACAAGACTACTGCGACATCTAGGTAAGGATGATGTTTAATGTCGAATACGTATATAGTTATTACCATCCCGACAATTGGACAGGCCCCGACTTTGTATATAAAAATCGTCATATTATGGTTAGGCGAAGAAATAGTGTAAATATTAACATAAATAAATGGCTGTGTTAAAAATTTAGCGTTAAAGGTGCCAACCTATGACGAAACAGAGTATACACAAACTCGCGCCGCAGCCTATCACTCGCCCTCGCACTTTACCGGCCTCATGGCCATGACCATATGCATGACTCCTGAACTTGGGACTTGGGCTGTACACTACACCAGCAAACACCACCGGGATTGTTTGTCACAGGATGTTCACGATAATATGAGCACTTTTGAAATCTACGTTAGAAAAATTTTACTGCCTTTATCTGCGTATTTATAACGGGAGCACTGAGTGGCATGGACCCAGTAAAGTTGGTAAGGATGTATGGGAAGTAGTTCTTTATTTTGATGCTGAATAATAAGTGTCAGGTAACCATTTATGATACTTTAATTTTTTTCTTTCGCTTTGTGTTTTTTTTTAATACGTAGGCCTGTAAAAATGATCAGATTTGTAAAGTATTTCCTTTTATAATAATTTTACAATTTCACTTGACCGACACACGAATAGAGATATGAGGACCGTGGCAATGTTAATTTTACATAAGGTGGATGGAATACACAACTTGCATACAAGTAGATCTTAAGCAGGGCTTTCAAAAGTGCTCATTTTACCGTGAACAACCTATACGCAAACATGAGTGCATGACTATATAACAAAAAAAAAAAAAAAACTCAGTGCCGTCGCAAGCATAATGCACAGTCTGCTTACGAGTCGCCGGAAAGTAAATCTTCCCACCAAAAAAAAGATTTAAGTGATAGAAGGAACGCACAGAAAGACGACAGCAACAGAACAAGTTTGCAGGCGGATAGGTTGCGGAGGGGGGGGGGGGGGGGGGAGCTCATAAATAAAGAATGAAGGTACGTACGATACCGCCATCACTTACTGCAAAACGCAGTTACGAATGCAGAAAATCTCGCCAATTTACTCCATTTCATTTAAACTCTCAATTTATTTAATACCAGCCAATTGAAGTGCAACACAAGAAATACTTCGTTCTGGTGTACTTACAGGAATAGTTAACTCCGAACAAGAAGTGGCTGCGATCGGAACAAGTTCGGAGCTAATGTAACAGTGTACAGAGACGAACATGTGTGAAGTGGAGTAAGCGTCTCGTGTGACCACGGCGGTATGCTGCAGACAGGCATAGTGATGTTTTGTCTTCTGCGGATGCCCCCATCGTAGAGTGAGTATGGGGTGGATAGATCAACAGTGGTGGTGCAAAACCAGTCACCGTGGCCGCAACAGTGAACTGCTTCCCTGTCATTACGACTGTAATAAACGTGGATATTGTTTAGTAAAACAACGTCTTTGAGATGAGATGTATGTATACATCCTCTGACTAATCTGTGATGCAATTTGATAAAATTCAAACTCGGTAAAATAATTTGTTCGTTTAAAAGAGCTAGCCTTTTAAAAAGTCTAGATATAGATGAAAACGTTCATCACTGTTGACTACGTGACTTCGATAGTTCTATTTGTGTACACACACGCAGAAGATGAAAAATCGGTCTACCTCAGCTTTTTTCTAAGTTCCCCAGCACTCGCTCACGATCTGTAAACAGAACTGTTAAAAACACGCTTCCAAAAAGTGCCGCGGGTGTTCATTGATGTTTTTTCCTCAACAAATTAATGTTTGAATTAAAAAATGTTTTACGTAACTTCAATTCGAGTTGCATTTAACCTTGGTCTGAGAAGGTGTGCTAACATTAAAAAAATAATAAGTAAACAGTGATCTAACCTTTGTCCAACCCTCGTGATTTTGAGAGCTGTACACATAAAAAATGAGTTAAAAGTTATGACAGGGAAGTGGATTAGTGTGCAGCTGGCATGCGAACTCTATACTATGATCTCTCTGCGAACCCAACAGTACAAACATGTTCCGTTACGTTACCAGGAATCACGAATATGTTACATAGTAAATAAAGGAAATTATAAAAAAAATTAGTTTAAAATTAAATTTATTAAATATTACAAAGAACATAAGTTACAACACTAACTACAATGCGTACATTAATCCTTTAGCATAAGCTAGTTAGCAGAAATGCTGAAAAATACGTCTACTTTACGTAGTATATCAGTTGCAATTATGAACACAAAACTCGTTTATGTAATTGATTATATCTATTGCTGAAGAAGTTATTTCGTGTATAGCTATAATAGAGAACATGCGTTACAAGATACGTGCAATACACACATGAACGTTTGGTATAGGCTGTTCACGGCAAAGGGTGCACTTTCAAGGTCCTAGTTACTTTTCCTATCAGCCATTTCTTATCCTTTAAATACCTTTTTAAAATAAATATTGCCATGTAAGTAATAAGCACAGTGTATATATTCCACCGCGGTCGGAAGTTTACATCTCAGGCTAACAAAAAAATATATTTTATTCCAAATGAGAGGGCTTTCAAAAGTGCTCACTTTACCGTGAATAGACTATTGTATCCAGTTAAGCAGCAAGAAGAACTTCATTACTTTCTGCCAGTAGTTCATTTGTCCTTTTCATTTTTCTAGGCTTCATTTTTACGTCACAGCCGCCTTTTCACAAACCCTGCTTAGCGTCCACTATTAATGACACGCCACCTTGTGTATAGGCTGTTCACGGTAAAATGAGCACTTTTGAAAGCCCTGATTTTGTTCTACTTTCATGCACGTTGTGTATTCTTCCGCCTTATGTAAAATTAACGTTGACATGGTTATCATCACTTTATTCATCCGTCGGTCATTTGAAAATGTGAAATTATTAGAAAAGTGTATATTTCACAAATCTACTCATTTTTACACTTTGATGCATTAAAAAATACGGGAAAGGGAAGAAATAATTCAAGTTATCACACACGGTTGGCTAACACTTTTTATTCGACGAAAGATATGGAACTACTTTCCCTCAATCGTTACCAACTTTATTGGGCGCATGTCACTTAGTGAGCCCGTTGCCCGTTAAAATATATCGAGGCTGGAGAAGTGACATATTTCTGATGTTGATTTCAAAAGTGCTCACTTTATCGCGAACAACCTTCAGACGCTTGGACTTGACTGATATTGGGAAGTGACTGTTGTCAGTTTAGGGAGTGGCGTTACATTTCCTGCAGTCAGTGCAACGATTTTTATGTCAATTTTGTTGGTATCAGATATCGTCGAGAGAGCATGTTCCCTGCTCAACTCGAGACGCTCTTCCCTACACACTTTTGGGCCCAGCGATGTAGTGGTTAGACTACTCGCCTCCCGCCATGACGAACCGGGTTCGATTCCCGGCGAGGTCGTTCCCGAATATTTGCATGTGGGAATCGTGCCGGACGATGACGCTGGTCGGCGGGTTATCTCGGGGATCTCCCGTTTCCCCCCTCACCCTTTCGTTTCGGCGCTGCTCCATACCTCGTTTCACCCTCATCGGCTCTCAAGACCTCGATGTTAAGAGCCGCCCAAATATCTCCACTCCCCACCTGCACACTTAGAGCATGTGCACATAATGCAGAGCGTGTTACTGGCACATTTAGTCCCTGTGTCGTTAAAGGCTGTTTATGAGCAACGCAGGACTGCTTTGCTCATACACACTCTAAATCTGAATCGCCGAGAATTTCACTGTTTGTCAGTCAACAGTACCTGACTTCAACAGTACTTCAGTGGAAAAAAAATGCCTGATTTTCTTAACTTATTGAGTGACATTTTCCACTAATTTGTCAGTTTTTCCATTTTTTTCAGTGATTTGTATTGTGACTGATGGATCGCTTAAACAGCGTGCAAAAATGGCCGTTAAACAACTCGCATCAATTGAATTAACAACGCATAAACTAATAAAGCCAATACAAAATACTTTCTCAAATATGAGGTAGTAATATTAACATTCAGCCTATCATTCCGTTGTTACGTCTTTCATCTCGTTTTCATGTAATCATCCGAGCGGTTTGAAGGTTTAGACTGCTTATAAAGGGGTGAAGAGAGTGCACTGATATGTACTAATCATTTGATAAATCCTAATGGTACCAATTAAACCAGAAAGTAAAGGTATATACACACTTTCGATGAAGAACTATGACATATATTTTCCTCTTCGTTATCAACTCGACGTGGTATCACAGATGGTGTAGTTGAATTTCACTGCGAATCAGTGGTTTTCCTTTGATTCGAATTTAGAGTGTACTTCCTTGGTGTTTACTGAGTATGATAGTGGTCATGTACACTCTATTGTCGAGCTACGCCAATGTTCTACTTCAAAACTTAGATGTGTTTAGTTCGTGACTAGCGTCTGCCCATATTGCCGATATAAAATGACACACCTTCCCAATAATTAGTGAAGGTGATGTCATCATCATCCTTATCAACATGCATTCCTTTCGAAGGAACATAATTAAATCGTTAACTTCCATTAAAAGTCTAGTGACGATGGCAACTTCTGTTCTCTACGACTCAACAACATGTAAGTCTCACAACTCTAAGTTATACGTGAAAGCAGTCGGTCCAGGTTTTCTATCCTACCTTTCCCTCTTCTTTATGTAATTCCTGTATAGGTTATGTCAACTAACGCTTCGTTCATTTGCATGTCTAGCTTGTTTTTCGAAATAACAGTTAACATAGTAAAATACACTAAGAGTGGGATGGACCTCCCCCCCCCTTTTTTTTTTGTGAAATAGTAGTTTGCGCCAATACGCGTATCTCAGTAAAAAAATGTTCTGCAGATATGATTTTTTTGGTCAGGAAACACAAAAACAATTATCTATGCCCCTCTTTTTTTACTTTCGTCATATTAAGCGTATTCTTGGAGACAAACAAACTCGTGAAAGTGGTCAAATATCGCCTTTTTAAAGCTTACCTATTGAGTTTCCTTAAGCGGCAAGAGAAAAGTACAAAGATACGGACATTGTTTAATCCCTGGGCTTTCATCTCGTATAATAGAACCTTACTGTTACAGGTCTAATTTGCACAGTACAACGTTACGGCGGAAACACTGCACGCCTTGCGCGTAGGAGCGATGAGGCACTAGGTGTGCGTGTCAGTGTCGCCCGTATCGCTCCCTCGCTTCTTGACCTTGGGCGCGCAGGTGTATACTCCTCTTAAAGTAACACTTGATATCGTACGACGGCTAGAGAATCTAGAATTACAGCTTTTATAACTTAAATGTAATGTTTTAATTACGTCGCATATTTTTACACCTTTGTAACGCCTGTGCAACGTAAAATCTAAACGAAATGAAATCATAGTGATAATGAGGCGAATATATTCTGGAACAGTATCACTAAGAAATTTCTAAGCAGGTCCCTTGACATTTAACGGAAGCAAGCTGCACTAACATTTGATGGGAATATTACTTGACTGGTGCGTGAAGCATTTTTACTGATGAGAAATTTATTTTGAGTGGAAATACGAAGGTACATGATATTTCATCATAGTATGCATGTAAAATTCGTATTTGTTTTTTTTTTTTTTTTTGCAATATAATGCACGTAGTGGAAAGTCACACTGCATGAATGGCGTGGTTTAACGAATTGACTGGCGGATCAGAACTCTGCCTGTAGGATTCTCCATTGAATGGCGTGGCTCTATATAGGATCACACACGAGAAAAAGTAGACATATGTTGCACCCTAAATTCGAATTAGTAGGAAACCACTGATGCAAGTGAAAATGGTTCCACTTAGAATCAGTGGAAAACCACAGATTATTTCAGTGAAACAATTTCACTGATTGAATAAGTGACGGCCGCCTGCATTGGTGGAATAAATAATGCTGTTATTGCATATAGGCAGATAATTACGTGAAATAAATATATTTACGATAGTTTACTAATTATGTTGTTCAATTTACCGCAATTTAGAAAAGTAAAATAAGTTCCTCAGGTGGTCGGGATTGAACTCGCGCATCCTTCCTCTCTAGGCCAAGTTGAAATTGCGAGAGGAAAATATTCTTCTACCAGAAAGCAATTGGACACATGTTCACAATGTTTGCTCGGTGGTTGCCACCCCGTTAGAATCTCGTAGGGCCACCTCTTGCGGCTATAACAGCAGCCACCCTGTCTGGCATGCTCTCTACGAGTGTTTGCAGGACATCCACGGGGATACGCCGCCATTCCTCTTGCAACCATTCCACGAGTTGAGCAATGGATTTTGGCCGCGCCTGACGAGCCCTCACCCGGCTATCCAATTCATCCCAAAGATGTTCTATATGGTTGAGGTCGGGACTCTGGGCGGGCCAGTCCAATCGGCGAACATTGTTGTCGGCGTACCACTGCATAGTAGCCCTTGAAATATGGCACCTGGCATTGTCATCCTGGATGTAACACGGGTCCATTCCGTAAAAACGCCACAATGTTGGGAGCATTTCATTATCCATAATGTTACAATAGGCCTCTGTGTTCATGCTACCACGGACAAACACCAGCGGTCCTACGCCGAAGGCCGTGAAACACAAGTCAATTGACGTACTGAATTACCTATCTTCACGGGTACCCAATTACTTTATGGTAGATAGTGTATATGTGTTATACTTCCCCTGCGAAATCGTGTAGTTGGAAGTTGTATGATCATACTTTTCGTGTTTGGTTTGATTGGTTACGTTAGGATTGTTGAAACGAATTGTATATATGAGTGCACTCTCTTCACCACATTAAATGTAGTTTAAACCTTCAAACGGAGCGCTGCGACGAATACATGGAATCGAAATTAAGGACGTAAAAACGGAATGAAAGGCTGCGTGTTGATACAGGCTCGCAAAAGGGTGTTTTGAAAGACGAAACACATTGTAGAAAGTGTTTTGTATTAGTTTTGTTCGTTTATTCGTTGTTACTTCAATTGATATACGTTGTTTAACGGCCATTTTTAAACGATGTTCGACGGCCATTTTTACACGCAGTTTCACTGATACATCAGTCATAAATAATTAGAGACGGAGCAAGTTGCTCAGATATTTCACTGGTCCATCAGTCAAAAAATACGCCACTGAGAAAACAGTGAAAAAATGACTGACGAATCAGTGAGAAATATCACTGAATCAATTAGTGACCGAAATATGGCCTTTTTTTCACTGGTTGATTGAAACTGTGAAATTCTCACTAATTCAGATTTAGAGTGGAAACGACAATTTCCTAGTTGAGCACAGTTGTTGGGGAAAAAAGGTGTCCGTAATAGGAAAATAACTTATGAATACATCTGCTGCTTTCGACGTACAGGCAAGTCGTTATACAAAATAATGGGCACTCTAGAATGGAATGGAAGGTTTTATTTCCATTTGCATTGCTTTCAGATGTTGGTTTTGTGCTTGCAACGGAAATTTTAAACTACTCCAAAATTATAACTTCTAATTATTTCTTTCTTAAACTGCTGTAAGAACGAAAGAAACGCTGTGTTTAGCGACAAGTCATTTCCCAAGCAAAATCGCTATCACGTGGATTTCAATTAGTTCCTAATGTGAAGATAGTTGATTTTCTATAGCACTGGACGAGGCTTCCGTGGACATCAACTGTACTGGGATGCAGTGGGTAAATTCTGGTGAGTTCACTATTGTCGCCTATCTTACTGCATCGTCATAAAAATTCTGGTTATAATTTAAATTGTTTAAAGAGGATATTAAATTTATAACGATACATGTACCCATCAAAGATTTTTTTTGGTATAGTCTAGCCACGGTATACTCACATTTTTTAAAATCAAACCTTTGTAAAAGAACCCCATGTACGATGTGTTTGGCTGTTTCCTAAATATGCCGCACAGTAAAAATTAATGGTAAAATTACCTGACAAGTGTAAGGTAATATTCGCAGACTTGTGTATAAAAACATAGTTTTCGTTACGTGTAACGTAAAATTACTTCATTCTGGAGTAAAACTCACGTAAATGGTGGTGTAAAGTCCCATACATGGCTGGGAACATTACCTTACGGCGTGTGGATCTCCAAGTCGATTTGTAACTATTTGATAATTGTATAAGATATATTTTTTACTTTAGAATTAATTTTTTATTGTCTAGTCATACAAACTGTCCAACATAGTTGTTTACACGTAAGGTACAATTACCGAATTCTGGAGTAAAATTCACTTACATAGCCGTGAAAAATCATAAATGGACGTGAAAATTACATTACGATGTTAGTATCTCTTCAGCATTGTCTCAACAGCTAAGAGGGAGGACGGGCGGCAGAAACAATCGTTTAACACACTAATATTCTATTGTTTGCTGCCATGTTGTCATCGTGGTGTAATGGATAGCGCATCGGTCTATTGTAATAGAGGTCCGTGGTTCGCGCCCACCAACCAGCAGGGGTCGAGGATTTTGGAGTTGAGGTTTCGGTTACTATTTATCAGACGATGTAGGTAATAAAAAAATTAACAGTACTAATATCCCTTGTGTTTTTCAGCATGATTTTATCATACAATATTGCTGACATTACCTTACTTGTATGAGATTTCTCCCCACTTTTGTCAGGTACTTTTTCCTTACAATTAGGGAATAGTGCATTTCTTGTTATGTGAATTTACTTCACATCTGACAGGTAATTTTACCTTGCAAGTAGAGGTAATTAGCTTCCCTTACATTTAAGGGAGTTTTACCTCAATTTTTTTTACAGTGCATGTATCGCAAGGGTTTTATAGTTATATTAACATAATTACCTTATGAGTTATTTTAATTGGACTTTTGCTTATATTTTTATATAAAAATATAGTATTCCACTTGTAATTAATATGTATAAAAACAGGGAGAAAATATGAATGTGTGTAATACCTAGTAAGAAATAGTTTTACACAAAATATTATTATAGGCTGTTCACAGTAAAATGAGTACTTTTGAAAGTCCTGCTTAATATCTACTTGTATGCACGTTGTGTACTATTCCACGTTTCGTAAGATTAATACTGCCACGGGCCTCAGCATTTCATGTGTCGGAGAAGTAAAACTGTAAATTTATTAGGAAAGTAAATATTTTACAAATCTGCTCATTTCCTAACTTATATGCATTAAAATAATAGCAAGGAAAGAAATAATTTAATTTATCACAAGTGGCTACCTAACACTTTTTATTCAACGTTAAGATATGGAATTACTTTCCATCCATCGTTACCAACTTTACTGGGCGAATGTCGCTCAGTGCGCCAGTTAAAATATAAGCAGGTAGAAGTAGTGACTTTTTCTAAGGTTGATTTCAAAATTGCTGACTTTATCGTGAACAGCCTTCACCCTGTGTGCGTAAGAACGTGGCGCGTTGCCCCTTTGGCGCAATTTTTCTAGACTTGTCTAAGCTATGTTTGCAAGTGGCGAAGGAATATTATGGAAGTAGAACTTTAGGAGAGCTTCAGAAAAGTTTGAAGTAACAGTGAATGTACTATAATACACTATGCTAATGAAACAACACAGCTTGTTTTTCCTTACCCGATAAATAATTATTAAACATTATTTAACTTTTGGCGACGCGTTCGTTGTTTAGTGTCTGGAGCGTTAAATGAACACTAATTTATTCCTTTTTAAGAGAGTATGCTGCAAGACTTTTGCTGCTTGGCCCTTATTTGGAAGCTGTTAAAAGTAAGTATATTCCAGTTCTGAAGCAACGACCTCGTTACTGTTCCCAATGGAACTTTGTTGTTTGCAAACTGGAAGCAGTCGGCGAAGAAAGAATTCAATTATTTCGCCAGCGGGGAACTTTTCACTCCAGTTAAATTACTGGAACTTAACGCCTGACATTCTGACAGGCCGTAGCGACCGTTTATTTACGGTCAGCGTGTCCTGCTGCTAATGAAAATTAGGCTAACTCTTGGCTCGCTCCTGTGCCTTTCCGAAAGTCGTTGAAGATGATTATTAAAACTAATTTTAGGGAAGGATATCAAATGAGTCGTATGGGGGGTGCTAAGTAAGGAGTCTATTTATTTTTAAATCCTGCAGCTTCGGGAGGTACATTCATTTAACAGTGTACACCAGCACCTGTTCGTATGCAGTGCTAACCGCGTGGATTGTGAAAATAGTAAATATAACTGGAAAAGATCGGTACTATACGATCAACATAAATTCATTCAGGTAATGAGCACTGTGTTGTGAAAAACTTTATGTAGCTGAATCGCATTTAAAAGAACACTTTGAAAATAAGAATTTTAAAGATTTTTTCGAAATAAAAATTCTAAAGGGAAAATATTTTACTCTGAACAGAACGTATTTTAACACACACTTTGACATGCTCCCTGTAAGGGTAGCAACGATGTTGTGAAAGTAGTTCCATGTTTAAGCGTCGTTTTTAAATCGTGCCATTTAAATTTATTAACCACACCAAGTTTACTTAATTTAGTTTTTGTTTGTTTTATCCACATAACTGTAAGAATTACACATTAACCTTTTTAACAGTTTCACAGCTTGACTTGCTTGAGGAATGAACAAAGTTATCCGGTGGGTGAATGTTTATTAACCACACCAAGTTTACTTAATTTAGTTTTTGTTTGTTTTATCCACATAACTGTAAGAATTACACATTAACCTTTTTAACAGTTTCACAGCTTGACTTGCTCGAGGAATGAACAAAGTTATCCGGTGGGTGAATGTTTATTTGGTAATGCTGCGGAAGGATATAAAACATGCAGACAAGTAGATCCCAAGCAGGATTTTCGAAACTGCTCAAGTAAAGGCTTTTCACGATAAACTGAGCACTTTAGATATTAACCTTCGAAGAAAGTCACTGCCCTTGCCTGCATATATTTTAATGGGCGCACAGAGTGAGATTCGGCCAGTAAAGTTGGCAACGATCGATGGAAAGTAGTTCCATATCTTAACGTCGAATAAAAAGTATTAGGTAACCATTTGTGGTAGCTTAAAAAAAATATATCTTTCGCTTTATATTTTTTTTTTTAATTCGTCGAAGTGTAACAATGAGCAGATTTATAAAGTATATACTTTCTTAATAATTTCACAGTTTCATTTGACCGGCGCATGAATAAAGGGATGGAGCCCATGGCAATGTTAGTATTTCATAAGGCGGAAGAATACACAACGTGTACGCAAGTGTATCTCAAGCAGAGCTTTAAAAGGTGCTCATTTTACCGTGAACAGCCTATAACCGCAAACAGCCTCTTTTACCTTAACTTTGCGGTACGAGTGAATCCAGTAAGCAAATAACATGACTTGCGACAAGGTGGTCACCTCACGCAAAAAAAAAAATTAGTACTGCCGTTTCTTTTCTCAGTTATTCCTATGATCCAAGTATTCATTGTAATTTATCTGGAAATGAGGGGTGGAAAAGGGGAAGGAAGAGGGTCGGAAAATGGGGTAAGAGAGACACTGATGCGTGAAGTCCCCGGTAGAATAAACCTGAAAAGCGATCGAAGCGAAATCACATTTGTCGGTCAGTTGGACTCGCACGAGTAGTGAATTCGCGCACGTCCCTCGGTGCTTCTGCGAACTTGCTGCTGCGACGTCGGAATGCACGGGCGCAAGCCGGCAACACGTGGCGACGGCATTTCACAGGTTTCTGGGAATGCAAAACGACAGAACGCCCTGGCTAGTAGTTATGTGCATTCAACTTCCTGCCTTTTCCGACGAGCTCATTCTGCAGACGAGTGTTCACAGATATATTCGTTTGTGATATCCCCCTAGCGACATTGCATTCAAGGGGATGGTTCCGCGAACGTGGCCATGCGAAAGATAGTCCAGGACAGTCGTGTCCACAGTGGCAGGAATGCGAGAGATTTGCACATGAACCTGACTTCGCCTGCTTTTTATGCTAGCAGGTGAAATTGAGATTAGTTTATCTGAACAGTATCTATTATGCCATGTCTCGCTTATCGTTGTAAGATTGTTGCAGTTTACATTTTTAATTGTTCGTTTATAACTAAATACCATTTTACGTTTTCAAAAATGGAACACCCGATTTTTGCTAACGGTGAACCTATTTTGTGTTGTATTTCTAAACACTTAAAGCTGATATCTACTCTCGCGATATGGTGTTTTCAACTGCTACACGTCTTAGATGCACACCCGTGAATTACAACCACTTTTGATCTCAGCAGTTTGAAAGCCCTGGTTAAGATCTACTTCTATACACATCGTTTATTCTTCCGCCATATGTAAAAAATTGACATTGTCATGAGCCTGATCACGTGATGCATGCGTCGGTCAAGTGGAACTGTGAGAATGTTAGAAAAGTAAATATTTCATAAATTTGCAAAATATTACGCTAATTTGAATTAAATAAACAGAAAGTATTCACGAATGTATACTGGAAGTTTTAAATTCTACTTTAATACACTGAACTACTTTCCTTCCGTCGTTGCCAAAATGACTGGGTGCATGCGAGCCAGTGGGCCCGTAAAGATATGTGCTGGTAGGAGTAGTCATATTTTTCATAGGTTGGTTTTCAAAAGTTCAGTTAACTGGGAACAAATGTTCAGTAGAATCCATCCGCGGTTATTTTACATTTCTCTGAAGCCCTGCTAAAGTTCTACTTCCAAGTCGTTCCTCCGCCTCGTGCAAAATAAGCTTAACTAAAGTCTGGAAAACCACACCAGAGGACAAAGCACCGCTTTCCTGTGCACTCAGTTGTAATATAATCTTGCATGAGAACTATATATAACTAGGCGCTACCAACACATATTTCTTCTCACTGTTTTTACTCGTGTTTAATTCAAAAGGAATATTGTAATGTATAAATAAAATATAGGGAAAACTTCAAGTTAACGAAAAATACATAAGTGAAGGGGAGTGAAGAGATTTGGGCGGCTCTTAACAGCGACATCTTGAAAGCCGATGAGGGTGATTGATGTGTGTATGGAGCAGCACCGGAATGAAAAGGTGGGAGAAACGAGAGATCCCCGAGAAGCCTCGCTGACCAACGCCATCGTCCGGCACAATTCCCACTTGCGAAAATCCGGTGACCCGGCCGGGGATTGAGCCCGGTTGGCATTTGTGGGAGGCAAGTACGCTAACCGCTCAGCCACCGCGGCCCCTTAACGAAATATAAGATACGTATGTTTACAGGTGTATAAAACGCTTGATACTTCGTATATTTAGGAAATAAATAAATCCGTGATAATAAATGGGGTTATTTTTATAGTACCTGATTAACACAATTTTACTATCACAGTCAGATAACACTATGTCTCCTTGCAATGATATTGGGCATTGGTACAAATTTGACTCTTTAAGTTGTTTATATCTGTCATGGCTGGTTTTTTGTATGAATAACTCTTTTTATGTGACATGTAACAGGCCATTTGGATGTTCTTACGGGTATTGTTATCACTGTCTAAATATGGTTCCAATTGCATTTATTTCATTTTGTATGAATATTTTTTTTGCACTTTAATCTTAATTGCCTTCTTCCAAACTCAGAGGAAAATGCACCCAAGATGCACCCAAGATATTGATGTTTATAGACTGTTCACAGTAAAGTGAGCTCTTTTGGAAGCCCTGCTTAAACTCTAGTTGTATGCACGTTGTGTATTCTTCCGCCTTGTGTTAAATTAACATTACCACGGACCTCATCAGTTTATTCATGCGTAGGTAATTTGAAGATGTGAAATTATTAGAAAAGCAAATATTTTTGTGTCTGCAATTTTGCACTTCGATGCATAAAAAAAAAACAGAAAGCGAAAGAAATCATAAAAATTATCACAGATGGTTACCCAACACTTTCATTTGACGTTAAGATATAGAACTACTTTCCATCTATCGTTGGCAACTTTACCGGGCACATGTAACTCAGTGCGCCCGTTAAAATTTATGCAGGCAGGGGCAGTGCTTTTTTTCTGCGGTTGATTTCATAAGTGCTCACTTTATCGTGAACAGCCTTTAACATGCGTGGAACACTTTTCGCTAACATCACGTGTCCATATTCGTAAGTAGGAGTAATTTATAAAAAGTCTGTCATATCTGTGTAGAAGTGGGACTTACATCGACATTTTTTGAAAGCGGTAGCCCTGCTAACTAGCTGTAGTCGAGCCAGTCTAATAAAATAATTGCACAATATAATAAAAACCAATTGTTTTTTTTTTTGGGTGGGGGGAGGGGGATTTGCATAATCAGTTGACGAGTGACTAGTGCACAACACTCACTACAAACCATGACACATACACCCTTACACAAAAAATGTTTGTACTCTCTTTATGATATGTAGTACTGGAGTAGTGGGGGCGGGCAGGTTTTAGAATTGATACCAAAGGGTATAATAAATATCAAAGGGTAAATTAAATTTATTGAAAGGGATAGTCAAAAAAGGGTTAGTTAAATTGAAAGTGTTAAATTTAATTGAAAGGGTCAATCAAAAAGGGTTCATTAATAAGTGTTAATTTTTAATTGGATCAAGTTTTTTATATATTTTATATTTTTTTGTTACTTTACTTCATTTCTATTGTGGAGGAGGAACTCTGTACGATGTTGACAGTGTAGTGTTCTGTAGGCGACTGACCAGAGTGGTGGGTTGGTGGGTTTCAATGTGTTATATAGGTGTCGAGTTGAGTGCAAGAGTGGGATATGTGTAAATTTTCATATTTTTTCTAATCTTGAGGTTTTTGGAGGGATGTTGGTGGTAGATAGGCGATTTTTACGAATATATTTAACACGCCAGAGAATTTCAGAGTGTTTACACTATTTCTAAGAGTGGCCTAGTTGTAAATGTTAAGTTTTTTGGTGGGATATTGCTCGTAGACGGTAAATAGGCGACTTTAAAATATGCGATTTACATGTTAAACAATCTGTTTTCGGAATGCAATTACACATTAGAGAATTTCAGAGTGTTGTACATATGAATAAATTACAGGCATCGAATCGCAAATTTTCAAACTACACGAGTCTTAAACGTAACATGAGTCTCCAGCTTAGAAATATAATTTAAACGAGGGAGAATTTTAAATATGTGAATAGCCCCAGATGTCGACAAGTGCAAACTCACTAAACGAAATCCAGCTAGTCAGTATGAATAAATTAAGATGTCCAAACTCGCATTTAAACGTTAAACAGACACAATAGGATAATAGAAACACACGTACACTGCTTAACGCCTCTCCCGTCATCTTATAAGCTGTGTGTGTGTGTGGGTGGAGAGCCTGATTATATATGTGTAGCAAAACCGATAGACTAATGAGTTGAAATTTAAGAGAAAAACCCTGCATTCGTCCTACAACAGACAATGAAACAATAAATTTTTAACTAAAGTTTCACTATTTTCAGAATAATTCACTTTTAATACAAATTATTTCCGTCGTAGCTTAAGGATACTCGAATGACGTGAAGAAGTACTTAAGCCCGTAAAGTGTAATTGTGCAACACTTTATAGACATGTACGACAAATTTCTGTTAAATCTGGGAAATTCATGTTACTTGGTAACAAAAAACCAGTGTTTTTAATGCAAATCACAATACATCGATCCGAAAAAATAAGTCAACACACGAAATTATATATTTTCCCTATAAAATATTATGTAAATCGCGGTTATCAATAAAGATTAAAGTTAGGAGCGATGCTCGCCGGTGCAGTAACCCCCTATTGTAAGCTCGTTGGTCGCCAAGAGTGCAAATATACGGTGTTTATAAAGGAGCTGACAAGTAGCACGTCCATCTCCTCTGAGCGTACATGAGCGTCTGAATATGGCACCGAGTGATAGATAGCTGAGGTAACTTAGCTCCCTGCACCCCCTCCCCACCTCTTGACAGTGCATGTTGCCCGAGCTAGCCGGGATTGTCAAATATTTGCGGGTTTAAAGGCAAGATATCAACAACTGATTAGTTGCATTCCGATCAGAGGAGACCTGCCTAGAAAATGTCTTTATTGAAAAAAGGAAAAAATGTGTAAACTCAGTGCTTGTTGTAATTAGTTGTAGCTTTTTTGTATATAAATGACAAAATGTGATTTAGTGTGTGTAAAAAGTGATTGTTTGATGACTTTTACTGTAAATAATTAATTGTTTGTTGTAAATGCAATCTTTTTTTTTGTGTGTGATATTGCAAATGTGTAGGTTTAAGGAGAATGTTAGTAAAATGTTAAAAAAATGAATAGTATGTCTTTTTATTTATTTTTTAAACACATTATATCACTATCTTTTTTCAATATCATCTTACGTAAAATGAGAAAACAAAGAAATGAGTGTGTGTCTATCAGTATAGGTAACCTGATTACTTGTATTAAATTAATTAATTTTTTGCTTGCCTTTGCAAAGAAGAAAATGTACTTTTTATTAACTTACAATACTTGCATAGACTTTGAAGGGCTGAAGGGAAATTATAAACAAATTATGGAGAAAATCAAACATAGCTGAATGAATGAATTAGCGAAGTTATTGCAAAGGAACGAGGTAACAGGTTAATACATTGAGAGGACCTTGCCTTGGTCCACTCTGGCTATTCAACTTGAAAGTTGGAGCAGGGCACGGAGTTCTGCTGTCCAACTTTTGTGACATCCCAGGGGACATATTGAAATTGAGGCTCAAATACATTCACATAGGAAGGTAACAAAGACCTCTGTTCCTCCTTGCCTACACTCTACATCTGCACCCAACAGAAACCAGCAAAAACAGTCCAGCAAGCATTTAAAAATAAATTATTAATTTTACAAACACACAAATTACAAGAGTTCCTGTTCAAGATACAACATGATGATATATGGAGAAGAAGATAAATATAATTTAAACTAGTTTTAAATAAAATTCAATTCAAGTTATGTAATAATACTAATATATTTTCCCGTAAATTTACCAGAGTCTGACCTATCTTAATCTTTAGTGATAGCCGCGATTTACATAGTATTTTAATGGGAAAATATGTGTTCGGTTGACGAAAATACAGTTCATGTTAACAACTCACATTTTTGTTACCAAGTGATGTGAATTTCACAGATTTAAGAGAAATTTGTAGTACATCTCTATAAAGTGTTGTACGATTATGCTTTTCGTGCTTCAGTAATGCTTTACGTCATCCGAGTGTCCCTACTCTTCGGTGGGAATAATTTGTGTTAAAAGTGAATTATTCTGAAAATAGCGAGACTTTAGTTTAAAATATTATCATTTTGTTGTCTGTTGTAGGACAAATGCAGAGTTTTTCTCTTAAATTTCACCTCCTTTGTCTATCGGTTTTGTAAACGTTTATAATCAGGCTCTCCACACACACAACTTATAAGACGACTATGTAATTGCTACGCTCGACTCCACATCAAACAGACGTGTATTAAAAAATACTCAAAGTATGTGCGAGATGCGTTAAGCTGTGTACATATGTTTCTATTATACTATTGTGTCTGTTTAAAATTTAAATATGAGTTTGGAAATCTTTATTTATTCATACTGACTAGCGGGATTTCGTTTAGTGAGTTTGCACTTGTCGACATCAATGTTATTCATGTAGTTAAAATTCTCTCTCATGTAAGCTATATTTCTAAGCTCGAGACTCACGTTACGTTTAAAAATCACGTAATTGCACTTATTATTCACGTTTGAAAATGTGCAATTTGATGTGTAATTTATTAATATGTACAACACTCTAAAATTCTCAAACGTTTAATTGCATTCCGAAAACAGATCGTTTAGCACATAAGTCGCATCTTTCAAAGCCATCTCTCTACTGTCTACGAGCAATATCCCACCAATAAACATAACATTTACACTTCGGCCACTCTTAGAAATCGTTTAAACACTCTGAAATTCCCTCGCGTGTTAAATATATTCGTAGAAATCGCCTATCTGCCACCAACATGCCTCCAAACACCTCAAAATTAGAAAAAATAAGAAAATTTATGCTCAGCCCACTCTTCCACTCAACTCAACACCTATATAACACATTGCAACCCACCACTCTGGTTAGTCGCCTCTAGGTCACCACACCAACAACATCGTACAGAACTCTTTCTCCCAAAAAGAAAGAAAGAAATCATGAAATAAATAAAATTTATAATTTGATACGATTAAAAATTAACACTTTTTAATTAACAATTTTTGATTGACACTTTCAATTAAATTTAACCCTTTCAATTATATTTAACACTTTCAATTTAAGTAACCGCGTTATATTAACCCTTTCAATCAATTTAATTAACCCCTTGATATCTATTTAACCCTTTGATAACAAATCTAGAACCTGCCCGCCCCTATTACTATTTTGCATGTTGAATTTTTCATACACTGTGATTAGTGCTTTTTACCTTGCATTTTAACGTAAGTAAATGAAGTGCATGATGAAACTGATGAACGTTTCTTTTAATCACTCATTACAAACGTGTCATCCATAGAAGAAATTGTAATAGTTTAACATTATAAGGGCAGAATGACAAAATGCGATGGTGAATATTTACATTTAAGTTTATATTCAATTTTTTTGTTAATGGTTCTTTAAGGGGATTTTAGATTTTGGTTCTTATTGTATTGCACGAGGAAAATACTTAATGCTTCTTTTCCACTCCTCTGGAAGTGTTAAGATTTTTCCGTTTGTTTTAATGATAATAACTTAAAAAAAAAAATAAGAAAACAGTTTTTCACCAAAGTCTAGACGTACTGGCATATCACTGAAATAAGTGATCACCTTTTTTTTTTCGAAATCATTTTTCGTTTTACATTCTTGTAAACAGGGAATTCAACAGGCTCCTTGGAATCAGCCATAAATAGTCGCAACGTTGTCCTACTTCTTATGTTCTATTTAATCATCATAAACAATTATCATCATATGGAGTTACAACTGTTCGTCTCTGTCTTCAGATGAAGAATGGATGAAATGTATTTGTTTTTTCTGCTCTTATTCCAAGTTGGATTAATAGTTGTTTTCATTTCCGGTAAGATATTACAGTTCCGCTGTCATTATTCTTTCCACGCTACTGATTTAGTGCAGATGGCATATTGTGAACTGAGAAAGTTTTCGGAGGGTTATATATGTGACAGGTATACGAAGGAGATTCAACATCGGATGGTTCCATAGATTTGCTGAACTAGAAAAACATTCTATTGGAGTTGTAAACTTACTGAAAATATGTTTGTCGTGAGTCACTTTATGTATGGCTCATTTAGTTCTGTTCATTTATCATGGAAGCGAGCTTCTTGATATTATGTAGGGAGTCACCTAAATCAAGTATAAGTCGTCATTACAGTTCTGATTTCTCGAAGAATAGGCGCAATTTGACTGCGTCTTTTTTAAAATGTGAAATACAAACTGTAATTTTAAAACTACAAATCACTCAATTCAAATCAGTGGGAAGCTACTAATTCGCAGTGAAATTTGACTACTCTAATCATTGGGAATTGCTGCACTTAGAATCAGTGAAAAATCACTGATTGTTTCAGTGGAAAAATTTTACGGATTGTATGTCACAATTTAGAAAGTATTTTGTATAAGTTTTATTCGTTTATTCTTTGTTACTTCACTTGGTACACGTTGTTTAATGGCAATTTTTAAACGATGTTAGACAGCCATTTTGCACGCAGTTTCACTGATATATCAGAAAAAAATAGAGACGGAGCATGTTGTTCAGATGTTCACTGTTTCATCTGTCAAAAAATAAACCACAGAGAAAACAGTGGGGGAAAAAAAAATGATTGACGAATAAGTGGGAAATGTCACTGAAACAATCAGTGAAGGAAATATTGCATTTTTCACTGGTTCATTAGTAAAATTCACTGAAGTGACTGTATCAGTTAGATACGTTTAACTGATTAAAATAGTGGAATTTTCACTGGTTCAGATTGAGTGAAATTTTAGTAAAAAGTGTTAAGTCTTAGTTCTTATTCAGTAGCAAAGTACTCATGAAAATTATCCAGATTTTTAAACTGATATATTTTCTAATCGCAAGGGGAAGATTCTCCATTCACATAGATTTTCGGCTCTGGTTAACGCTATTTTTATGTAAGTATTTACCCAAGAGTGAAAATATTATTACTTTCGACTTGCAATCAATTATACTTTATTGTACGTCGCATAGACACGCAGAGAAAGGCCTAAGATGATGTACCCACTTATCACAATTAGCGCTCATTTCAATATGTAATGTCAAATGTGCGTTTTGAAACAACACTGGTTCGACCTACTTGTTAAGCGTGATGCCTCGTTTGTTTATGCTATTACTGATTGTCTTACAATTTCTTTCTACGTGTGATTATTATAACAGCAGCGTTTCGGCAGATACATAGTATTGGTTGTGTTGTTAGTGAGGTTTGTCACTCAGATAATCACCTGTGTGTTTCAAGCTGTAGAGGCATTACCTATGAACGGCGAGGTTTCAGAATCAAATCCCGGGCAAGGCATGTAAATGAGTATTCCTTTATATATTTTTAATTTCAATAAATATATTTATTTGGTACTTCCTTATGCCGTATATCTGTAAGCTTCCTACCCTTAAAAATATTATTGAAATGCGTTTACGCAGTTTTTCGCGTGGAGACAGTGAATAATCATAGGGAAAATATAATTCCTGCTTGTTTGATTTCAGTGCGTGTCTGAATATTAATTTTGCTGTCGACTATAATATGAGTCAGAAAGAACTACCCCATTTAACTAGTAAAGTAAGGAATTCGATGCAGCAATTCTGAACGTATATGATTATTCCGCAAGCAACTAGATTTTTAAAGTTTTCCTTAACCCATTCAGACCCAGGGTACATATTTGTGTACATACGCACGTGTAGGTAATTATTGGTCTGCGAAGCTCGGTGACCAACTGTCTTAATTGTGGGTATATGATTCGCAAACAGTTTTACTGGTCTAGATCATAGTTAATGTTACTGCAGCTAGGCGTATAGCCTACAGTTCATTGGCTGTGACAACGAAACAAATGTTTTGTCGACTGTAAGTACAGCACGCATCGTAAAACTATTTGATTGCGACACCTGAAACCGTTAATTAAAGTTGGTCTTAAAGAGTTAAAAAGTAATGTTAGCGGATGTTATTTTAGCGTTGTCTCTGTGCATCCTTTGTATAAGGATGGGACAGTGGTATAATGGGGCATGGGCGGCGAGCAGGCGCGGCTAGGAATAGCATGGAAATTGTTGGTCAGCCGTGTGCGTTGCCCCTGAATGCACATTAACTGACGTTCGGAAATTCAACCACCCTCGTAACCTAGTTAGCGCGGGCGCTAAACAAAAGCCATCCGCGGCGATGCGCACAGCGTGATGCCTTCTGATTGGCCGGAGCGGCGGCGTCATGAGTCAGCGGCGTCTCCCGACCCGGCACTCGCCGGTGCTGGCCGTGGATGGCGCTCGTTCACGCACAATTACCCCGCCACAACGTAGCTCCTGGGTGGGGGGAAGGGAGAGGCCGAGGGCACCAACAAATTGCCTCCACGGTCTCCCAGGCACATCGATCAAGTGCAGATCAATGGCGCTGCGGGCCTCGAACACAGGCCTGCCGTGATTCATAGCGGCCGGCCCGTCATCTGGAGGTCCCGTTCGGGCAGAACTTACCCCACTCCCCCTTCTCCTTTCTCCCTGCTCTTGTGGTGGCACCCTGCCAAGACTCCGATTCTTCTCCAGCTTCGCACTGAAATTTCAACCAAATGTGCCATTTCACCAAGTTACTTTGCCTGAAAATATCTTGCCCTAAAGTCTCGTGGTATAAAATTCACAAAGTTCGCTCAAACTAATTTTTTTTTGTCTGGAAGTCACGTGACCTAAAAATATTTTAGACCAAACTACTCTTAGGCCAAATGATGTGTATCTCTTCGGTGTGTGCGTTTTGCTGTCCAAGCGTTCGGTATAGATTAGACTATTGAAGGAAGGAAATCTTTAGACAATTTAAGTGTTAAAAGTGACGTCTGTGTCTGAATTTCTTCTTTTGTGATTGGCTGTCGTTTAAGTATGAAGTTTTCCTTATTTGATCACCCCAGGGGAAATTCTGCTAACTCGTGGCTTGAAGTCTGTGATTCGTGTGCAGAGGGCTAAACAATACCTTAAACTGTATTACTCAAATATAACTTCATCAGAAATAAACAATAGTGTTTTTCAAATACATGTTGGCAGAAACTAATTTCCCGATTTTCCATTCCTGCTTTGAAAAAAAAAAAAAAAAAACTTTAAATAGCTGGTTATCTCCCAAATGGATATTAAGTTGACCCTCTTAAGGATTTTACACAATTAAAAACTTAAGCACAAACATTAAGCGGTAGAACTTAATAAAATGTTCCATCGCCTTGGCCCAAACATACGTTAGTATACAAAACGAAGTTACAAATCTTACTACAGAAGTTTTATAACAGAAAAAATCGGAAAATTGAAAAACCAATTCTCAGTTCTTACGTTTAGCCAATTACACATTAGCATACATTTGAATGAACACATATTTGAATTATGATTTAAAGTATCAAATATTAAAGTACTACGTATGTTGGCCAACTGCTGAAAAAAAAAGTCTTCATAAATACTATCAAAGAAAATGTATTACTAATTTTATTTCAAGTGAGACACTCTAGAATGCTTTTCTACTGGTCGAACTCACGCAGTAATACCGTTATTTTTCAATGCAACTTTTGGAATCTGCTGCTTACATTTTACTGCTTAATTTGTTTTTACCATGTAAACTCTTTTAGAGAGAAAGTCGCGATGTCTAGTATTGTTACTTGTTTCGCCGTGCGATTGTGCCACTGGCAAACGGATAATGATGTAAGTCTACCCTCGGTCAGACCAAGAAATTAGTTCAAAAACAGAGGATAAATAGTTGTGCGACTTCTTTCTATAGTGTTATTTATATTAAGTGTTTGTGTGTCCTGAAATATCTCTGATGTGATACCCGTGCAGAGAAGCAGGAAACATTGTACAATGGACGTAATTACCCGAAACATAACCAATCCACACGTGATAAATCTAAGAGATAGGCTGTTCACGGCAAAGTGTGAACTTCTGAAAGCTCAGCTTGAGATCTACATGTATGCACGTTGTGTATTCCTCTGCCTTGTGTAAAATTAACATTGCCATGGTCCTCATCACTTTATTCGTGCGTCGGTCAAGTGAAATTATTAGATAAATAAATACTTTACAAATCTGCCAATTTTTAAACTTCTGTGCATTAAAAAAATAGAAAGAGAAAGAAATAATAGTAAGTTATCACAAATGGTTACGTAACCCTTTTTATTCAACGTTAAGCTATAGAACTACTTACCATCCATCATTACCAACTTTACTGATCGAAAGTTACTCAGTGCGCCCATTAAAATGTATGCATACAGGGGCAGTGACATTTTTATAAGGTTCATTTCCAACGTGCTCACTTTATCGTGAACAGACTATAATGTCGAAGATTTCCCACACACTATCATACTTAAACTCTTCTACTGCTAATTTCTATCTGTTAATGTTTACGGTTTTTAATTTTAATTTAAATGTTAACAGCAGTGGAAAATTAAGTGCAAATCAAACAAGATATGTAGATATGCTTTGCGAAATTTGCTGTCCATATTAGCTTGGATACTTATTTGCCGAACTTCAGTGGAAAATGCGCTTTATTTACTGTCGTATAACGCCGCATTTTACCAGCTACCTGAAACACATCCGAATCAGGAACTTAGTGACACGAAGGTAACGCCTTAGCGTGAAGAGGAATTTGGACCGACCTTACGGCCAGCCATCGACATGTTTGAGTTTACGTGCATCTAGTGGGTTGGCAAGTAGTTTGGAGCACACTCAACCTTACTATGCCCGTGTTACGTAAAACCCTGACATAACTTTCATTTCTTGAAGTTTGGGGTGGAGCTGCTGCAACATCCGTCACTTGAGCATTTCGTCCACGTTTTCAGTCAGTGACATCGGCTGTCAGAGCAGAAGTAGAAAATTGTTATGTTTCCAAGACTGCACTGCCGCATGCCGCCTGATGTTTTCTTGCAGGAGTATGGCTGAGTGACGTCCTGCTATTACAGAAACCCCACAGTCCTCAGAATTGTTTTGGTGTGTTGGTCAGGACAAAGGCAAGCGTTTTCTTTTCGTTAATCTCATGTAGAGCCCCACACTCTCTTTTAAAGCACCGTTAACTGGGTCAATCGTCGGATAAAGGCTGTTCACGATAAAGTGAGCACTTTTGAAATGAACCTTGGAAAAATGTCACTGCTCCTGCGTGGCATATATTTTAACGGGCTCGCTGAGTGACGTGCGTCCAGTTAAGTTGGTAGCGATGGAGGGAAAGTAGTTCCATATCTTAACTTCGAATGAAACATGTTTGTGATAACATATAGATCTTAAGCAGGGCTTCCGAAAAAGTGCTCATTTTACCGTGAACAGCCTATACAAATGCTGTCGTCATTTTTGTTCAATCACACGTGTTTCATCCGCTCAGTTTGCTGCGTCATTGCAGACTGACTTTTTGTGCGAGGTTTGTAAAGATTATCGCCCCATAAGAGGTAGGCGAATGCAAATTTAAAAAACGACCGCAAACTGTTACAGCAGACAAGTTAATGTTGTTTCACTTCTACGTTTCGCTGCTGCTGCAGTAACACTGATGAAGATGCAAAATAAATAATTTCGGCATTTACAAACTTTCTACTAACATTTCTGACTTAACGTTAAGGCATAGCCTTTACGTCTCCGGTACCTTGCGAGTCGTTTTTCAACAATACGCATCGAACTATTGTTATCGACTTACCCGCAGACACGTATCTCGTAAGCAACTACCGGAAGTCGATCAGAAGAGGAAGGTGTGACTCATGCAGTCTCTAGTATTACTGTCTGTAGGTTATTCACGGTAATGTGAGCACTTTTGGAAGCCCTCTCATTTGGAATAATAGTCAATATCTATCTTTTATTCTATTCGTAGACGTAGCCCACACCGTGTGTATTACGCACATGGCAATATTTTATTAAAAATAAAAAAGTGATTAGGGTCTCATAAGTGCTCACTTTATCGCGAACAGACTATACCAAAAGGTGTACACAATGTCCACCATTTTATCGCAGATATGCTACGCACACTTTCAAACATATACAACTCTGTCCGTTTGGGCGGGTTCTCGGAACTCGTCTTGGCGTCGATTTTGCTAATTCCTCTAAACTACAAAAACGCAATTAAAAATTATTTTGACCTATATCATACAAATACAGTTCTCTGTCGCCCTTCCGTTCTTGGGTATTTGGCGCAATTTATTCAATCCTGTAGACTATATTGTAGGTCACTTGATTTATGGTGGCATAACGCTGGGATACCTTATGCAGAAGTGGGATGTAAAATGTTCAAGAAGAAATTTTTCTGTGAGGTAAGTCCTGGACGTTAATTTTAATTTGGTCATCCCGTATTTTTTTTTTTTTTTGGTGGGCCTTGCGGGGAGATCTGCTACATAAATAGTAAGTCGGTTTAATATAAAATTTCCCCTAAATTGGCGTGAATAATTTTATATGCCTGAAGGAGCTATTAGGTTTTTATGGAATTTTCTTCTCGTGCAATTTAGTCAGGGGAAAGTTCCAATGTTTCTCTCAGAGAGTTGAATAAAACCTTTTTAAGAGCCACATTAATAAATTCGTGGAACGTCATCTGTTGAAGACGTCCGGATAATATAGTGTGTGTTTGTAGAAGATGTGAATCCCCGGAGAAAAAAAGAGTAATGAGGGAGTGTTAAATAACTGCTGGGATAAAAGGAAGGAGCTTTTGTGGCAGATTTGGCATTAACGCTCGGATCATTACTAAAGGTGTGTATATGCTGTTCACGGTAAAATGAACACTTTTGAAAGCCCTACTTAAGATCTACTTGTATGTGCGCTGTGTATTCTTCCACTTCATATAAAATTAACATTGCCATGGGCCTCACCACTTTATTCATGCGTCGATCAGCTGAAACTGTGAAATTATTAGGAAAGTTAATATTTTACAAATCTGGTTATTTTTACACTTATATGCATTTTAAAAAATCTGAAAGAGAGAGAAATAATTTCAGTTATCATAATTTAATACCTACCACTTTTTATTCGACGTTATGATATGACACTACTTTCCCTCCATCTTTACCAACGTTACTGGGCGCATGTGACTCCGTGCGCCCGTTAAAATATACGCAGGTAGGGGCAACGATTTTTCTCTAAGGGTGATTTCAAAAGTGCTCACTTTATCATGAACAGCCTTTAGTCCTGAAGACGTGAGAAGTTAACCCCTGAAATCCAATTGCTGAGGGAGAATGTAATCATTTTAAACCGCTGGTCTTACTCGACGTGTATATTAACTGTTAGGGGAAGTTAAATACCGCTCTTCTACTGTCTTCAGTTCCCGAAGCAAATTCCCTGGCATATATTAGTGATTTGCTTTTCAGGTGCGACCGCGAGAGTATGAAGATACACTGAAGGGATTTAAGGGCTGTCTAACCCATTTATGACACGTAAAATAGGTTGGTATGATGTATCCGCCCGGGCATTACTGTAGTTAAATGTATTCAACGTTATATTCATTGAAGGAAGTGCCTGTAAATGAACACTGTGTAGATGTCCAGTTACCAGAGGTTTCCTGAAATGATAATTATAATACATTATATTACAGATTATATGAAGTTTTAATTGTCGAAGACATATACATGAACATAAGTATAAACGTTTCACGGTCACTTGATATTTTTTTTAAATAAGCATATGATTAGAATACTTGCCTATGTATATTATGTATGCTGATATGTGCAGTTATTCAGGTCGAGGGATGGATAGTTTTGGTTTAGAAAAATGTTTAATTAACCGCGAAAACGTATAAACATACTGTACATATAAACAGATACACTGGCCGGAATGCTCCCAGTAAAGTTGGTATTGAGGTAGGAAAATACTTCCGTTTCTCAATGTCGTTTAAAATCTGTGACATAGAATTTCGCAATCACACTTGATAGAGTAGCGGAGTTATCGGTTTCATGGCAACGGTAGCTTTACACGTCGCGGAAAAATTTAAAATGGGGCAAAAAAGTAGATTCTGAGCAAGGATATCGGCCACGAATAACATCTAGATAACACTTTTTTTTTTTTTTTTTTAATTCAGTCTATACAAAGTCACGATCGATTATCGCGAATGAGGACACATTGATACCAGTTAGGCAGTAAATATAATTATTTATTTTTATACGCTGCCATTTAATATCATGACTTTCCCATTTTACGACGTATATAATCCCATAACTTCTGCATAGCCGCTTATTAAAACACATTTTACTGGTTTTGGCGCGCATGTACACACACACAATAAATCAAGCCATCCACAAAAAACGAAAGTAATTTAAGCAGAAACGTATTGCCTTGGTTAATTTTAAAATAAGATCATCAAAATATTAATTCCCAAAATTTAAAGACAGCCACAAATGCGTATGTTATGGCCGTCGTTACCAAAATTCCTTTAATCTGGTGGTTGCGAATTTCCAGTAGTGGTTCGGCCCTTGTGTTTGTGCGCGTGTGTCGTTTTTAGGTGTAAGTTTAGATCATGCGAGAATATCCTGATATGCTTTCGACCATAAGGCGGTGACGTTAATAATCAGTAATTTAAATTTTATTCCACGTTTATGCCAAATAAGCTATTTATACCACGGACGTAAGCAGTAAAGTATATTTAACCACATAGATATGTATAACTGTAGCTATAAAAGGGGGCAATTCAGCACTCGGCGAATCGCGTGCCCGCAAGTTTTATCTGCGTTCTCGTCGAGTTGACAGCTGGGAATTATTTGCCTCCATAAACATTTTCTTGCGAATGCTGTAAACTTCTGCAGCTAACTGCCCCTCCGTACTTCCGTAGCATTTTCACTTTCATGGGCGTTCGATTGCCCATGGGAAATTTCCCTGCAAATCTCCCGTTTTCGCTTGCCTAGGTAATATATCTGATCTCTTCGTGAAGGCGTATACTCCCTGTCTGTTGCGTTGAAATGTTATTGGACGTCGTTAATTTCCCCCACGAGGCCTACAATAAAGTGCTTTCCGTAAGGAAACGCGAAGGATGAGTTGAAAAATTGGTTGCACGTGCCGTTCCTATCACAACTGCACTGCATTTTATTTTATGCGAATGATTTATTTTATAAGCTGTTCACGCTTATTTCAGGGCTTTTGAAATCAACATTGAGAAATATGACTGACCCTAACTGCGCGTATTTTAACAAGCACGCTGGCTGGCATGTACTGGGTAATGATCGCACAGGGGTGGGGGAAATAGTTCCATGTCTCAACGTTGTATTCAAAATGTTATAACAGTTGTGAATACAGAAATGATTTATTTTACTTTCTTCTTCTGACGTGTATACGTCTTTAAATTTGCAGCCATACTGGGAGGCAATCCATAAAATCCGATAACAATCGGGGGATACAATTTGGCATTGCAGCTCCTAATATATCCTTTACATTAACAATTCAATTACACTACTCGATTGCCAAATGTTCAAAGGACATATCACGTTGAGTAAGGACTGCGAAGTATCGTGTTCATTGGGGGGGGGGGGGTCGCGCCATTTTGAGTTCGTTTGGCCGCGTCTCATAACTTCCGCGTAGTACAACTTTTGACTAGAAGTAGCTACGATGGCCGTTTTTAGGTTTCAATCCACAGCTTTCGTCGAGATCAATCGATTGCGTGTATGAAAACCTTTGTATGGAGTGGTTGTGGTGAAATTGTATGACTTTAATGTAAAAAATTAAGAAAACTTAAAACAATTTCGGCTTATACTCGTCAAAAAGCCAAGTCGAAATACATAAATCGTATGCAGTTGGAAAGAGCATCTCGAAAGAAATCCAGTGATACCCATAAAACCCCATATGATCGAGTGAAGCGGTGCCGGGAGCGTAAAATAAACATTAAGGTGTCCGAGCGCGTCAACGTAGACGTATTCACGCATAACAAACGGCCGTGTCCCCGCCAGAACAGGAATACAGACTGGTATGCGCCTAGTAAAGTTGACAAAGACGGATGGAAATTAGTCCTCTGTTTTAAAGTTGAATTAAAAATTTCATGTAAACATTTGTCTATACCAAAACTATTTTTTTTTTGCTTGATTTTTAAAATGCACATTTAAGTGTAAAAATTGCTGAAGAGTCAAAATATTTCCTTTTCTAACCATTTGACAGCTTCACTTGACCGACGCATGAATATAGTCATGAGGCCCATGGCAATGTTGATTTAATGTATGTATGTATGTCGGAAATATACACAATATGCGTTCAAGTTGATCTTATGCAGGGCTTTCAAAAATGCTCAGTTTACCGTGAACAGCCTATATTTTAATATTATTTCCTAAAACTGTAACTAAACCGAGCCATACTACCATTCCAGGAATCGAAAGTTTAACACTGCAATGGCACGATACCACCCCCCCCCCCCAACCACGGAGGAGGTTGAGCGGTTAGCCTGCTCGCCTCACACCAATGCGAACCGGTTTCACTACCCGGCCGGGTCACTCCTTGATTTTCGTATGTGGGAATTGTGCCGGACGATTCCGCTGGTCGCCGGGTTTTCTCGGGGATATCCCGTTTCCCCTGCCCTTTCATTCCGGCGCTGCTCCATACTTACCTCACCCTCATCGTCTATCATGACCTCGCGGTTAAGAGCCGCCCAAATCTCTTCACTCACTCACTCGGTCTTTTCACAATTCTTCCCCGGCCACTAAACCGTTCACGGTAAACTTGACACCCTTGAAATCCCACCTTAATATCTACTTCTGTGATTACATTAACTCCTTCCATCTTGTAAATTTAACATTGCCGTGGGTAATTACTTTATTCATGCACAGTCCATGTGGAATCGTGGCATTGTTAGCATGCATGTAAACATGTTACTTATATGAAAGTTATTGCTATACTGTGAATAAAACAAGAAAGACTAACCTCACTGAAAGTAAATTTTAGCATTACGCTTGCAATACTACGCTCAGTCTTAGAACTATTTTCATCTCTTCGCCTACTCTCCAAGGTGCACTATAATATACGCACACACCTGTGAAATTCGCGAGTTCAATGACCTGCACTGTCGTAAGTACAAATATGCCGAAATTAACTGCACATTGGTTGTCTGCTGTCACAAGGGAAGGCTACGATTGGGCCACAGTTCTCCAGGAGGTGTGAAACACCGTGTGAGGTATATACACACACGTATTTTGAAATCTAGTTTGTCTCAAAATGAATCCGCGAATTCTTCAGGTCTCTACGTATACGTAGTTACGGGCATATTACCAACGTTCCGTATAGTCCATTCGTGGTTACTTCCAACTTGTGAAGCCCTGCTAAAGTTCTAATTCCAGGATATTCCTCCGCCTCATTCGAACAAAGCTTAACAGAGTGTAGAAATTACACCAAAAGGACACTGCACCTCTAAGTGTGCGCTCACTCTAATAATATACTGCATAAGAACTATTTTTTACTAGATATTAGCAAAGCGTCTATTTTCCCCCTGTTTTTGTTTGCGTTAGTTATAAAGTAAATATTATAATGTATAAATAAAATATGAGTAAAAGAAAAATAAGATGCTTTCAAGTTAACGCAAGTATAAACAGCTTCTGATACATGACATAGTTAGGAAATAACTGTCATGCATAGGGCGATTTTTCAAAGATTTGATTCAAAAAGTGTGAAGAATTCGCGAATAAACTTTCTAAAAAAAAATTCTATGGTTTCTCTTGTACGACGCACGAGCAAAGTGAACAGGCACATGGGAACCTTAATTTAAAACCTGGTGGAAGGATACAAAATGAAGAATAAAGTAGATCGTGAACAGGGCTTTCAAAAGAACTCAACAGCGAATAGCTACACTCTAAGAAATTAATCGGAAATTTGCCATACAGCGTATACGTTTAGTGAGAAAGCGGGAATAGTAATATTTTTCCGCTATACGTTCGTTGTAGCGTTCCTACATTTGCTCAGGAAACAGTCAAATGCGTAGGGAAGTTCCCAACTTTTTAGAGTAGCGAAGCTAAACATTGCTGTATCTGCACTCTAAATAAAAGGAAAATTTTGTACTTTTACAAGAAAAATCCCTGGAAACACAGTTGCCAAAAGATTCCTTAGTAAAATTACATTTTCCTTGTAAAATCTGTAAAAAATATATTTTATTGTATTACAACTTACAGTACTGAAAAGTGTACACTAAAGTATTCTTTCCTTCTAGAAATTTATGAACAAAAAACACATTTTGCCAGCACGGGGACTAGAATCCACACCCTTTGTATTATTGACCTGCACCCTCAACCACTAGACCAACTTGACTTACACATTTAGCACTTATTTTTGTATTAAATATAAATTCAAGTATTTCCAAATGTTACGAAAGTTATTTGATTAAGAAGAATACATTTACCGGTACTGTGTCTCATTTTAAGAGTTCTGTGTAGCTATGAAACATTAACACTTAATGAGTAGAGACCTGCAAAATCCGCGATATTTTTCTGAATCAGACTAAACTCCAAGGTGTTATGCGTGCTACTGACGTCCCTCAATGGCTGAGAGCATTTGTAGCACGACGTGAAAGACTTTTAACCAATAGTAACAGTTCAACGTCAGAGTGGCCAATCGCCAGTAACACAGTTACACAGGCACATGACCTCGTATAGAAGCCATCAGCCAACGAAATCACGGGTCGTGCTCAGAAACTTATAGGTCAAGGTCAGTGATGTCTAGCTGGTCCCAATATAATGACGCGAAATATGCAGGTCTCTATTAATGAGTAATTCGGTCACGTTTGATTGAAATTGTCGTTTTATTATTATTGAGTTCAAGCGTTTTACGTTATAAAAGCTTGCTATATATATAATATATATAGTACGCAACCACACTTTAAATCAACCGTAGTTTTGACACAAACAGCCATAAACATTTCTTGTTCTAGAACAGACACGGTCCTTGTAGTTTTACAAGAGAAATCATTGTACTGTTACAAGCATTTGAAAAATTACAAACAATTTCTCAGTAAAAATTACAAATTTTTTTGCAGTGTGCAGTTTGGTGTGTGGTATTATTTCCATACAGTGTATAGGTTAACAACTTACATTAAAGTTTAGGAAGATTACCAGAAAATTTTTTTTTGCAGTATAATAACGCCGCAGTGTGTAACCGGACCTCGGCCTGCTGCCGCACTGGCGACGCGGGACACGCGCATGCGCGTGGGACGATACTCTCGACGTAATACCGGGGGGCGCTGCTGGGTTGCCTGAGCCCTGGCCGGCGAGCGGTTCAATAAAAACATCAAACGAGAGCCCTCGCAGCTTCCGGCAAGAGCTGCCGCCAACCCGACTGCTGTGACATCCTTATTGAATTACCCCCTTCGGGCAACACTTGTAGCAGATGGGGGACGCTGCGGTCCTGTCCCGCATCTGCCTCCCCCCCTCCATCCAAATCACACACACACGCGCGACGGACAGGAGCTGGGCCACGGGGAGAAAAAATAAGTTTCTCGTTCGTCCTAACCCTGGAGCTGAACCCAGGAAGGAAGGAAGGAAGGAAGGAGGGTGGGAGTATGGGAGTACGGATCGCCTTCCCGGGATTCTGAATACGTAATGAAAGGACCATGAATACGAAAACATCTACAGTAGATGCAGATTACAGTGCCGTGGAATGAATGACACGGACGGCGACATGCGAGTAACTATAGGCTGCTCATGGTAAAATTAGCACTTTTGAAAGCCTTGCTTGAGATCTATTTGTATGCACGTTGTGTAGTCTTCCGCCCTGTGTGAAATTATTATTGCCATGGGCCTCGTCGCTTTCTTTATGCGTCGGTGAAGTGAAACTGTGAAATTATTACAAAAATAAATATTTTGAAAATTTGCTAATTTTTACATTTCGGTGCATTAAAAAAATCAGAAAGCAGTAGAAATAACTTAAGTTATGACAAATGGTTACCCAACACTTTTTATTCGACATTAAGATATGGAACTACTTTCCCCTCCATCGTTACCAACTTTACTGAGCGCATGTCACTCGGTGCGCCCGTTGAAATGTATACAGGCAGGGACAGTGGCTTTTTTCTAAGGTTGATATCAAGAGTGCTTACTTTATCGTGAACAGCCTTTAAATCATTGTAACCTGATGGAGGGTTAATCTCAAGTGACAGTACTAGCCAGTGCTTCGTGGTTATGTGGCAAGGACACGGCGCGAATTACGGTTTGAGCGCAACCCCCGACGTGATTCGTTTAATTTGTGGCCACCGGCTTTGGTAATGAGGAGGTTCGAGGCCCCACTTTCGCCATATTAATTTTGGCCCACCCGCATTCAAAGCGCAACCGCTTCGGAGGTAGCGTTCATGGACTAGGGAGTCCACGAATCTCGATGGTTATACTTTCTTCCCTGATATTCACGAGTCACTTGCTAAGGGTATCCACCGCGGTTTTGCTGAAATAGGTGTGGGAATAACACGTGGGAAAACGTTCCATTTTATTTGCGAGCTAGTTAACAAGCAAAGGTTTAGCCACAGCACGTCAGGCATGCCGAAAGGATCAAACAAATATGTATGGTCTAAAGAAACGAATAAACGCTTCTCTAGTTTCTTATCGTGTTTTTTTTGCGCTTTCTATTGTCTGTTCATGATCGAAGCAGCAATTGTACACTTACTGAAACAAGTACTATAGTATCAATCATAAACAAAAAAAATTAAGACCAAATCAATTTTGCAATTTTTTTTCTGTAGTGCTTGAAAAGTAGACTTGTATAATTTTGCGTAGCGAGTATCGTCCTTAGACATTCTCTCTCCATTTGATGGTATTTTTGATAGTATTTCTAGGATCAAAGTACATGCTAGCTAGAGGTTTTGGTGAACGAAATGGCTGTTTTGTGCTAGCAACACAAGTGAGGAGTTAGACAGTGGAAATGTGTAGGTACATACGCCCACCATGGAAATGCCTCTTTCCAATATTCGGGCTAAAGTATCCCCCCCAAGAGCATATCTCACGCTAAAGTTTTTGGGGCGAAAATTATTTCTTCCTTTTGACAATGTATCACTGTCAAAGTGATGAATTCGGTATTCTGAAATAAACACTTTAATAAAACTAAAAACCTAAAAAAAAAAAAAAAATACAACCCTTTCTTTCAAAATATACCACCATTTGAGGAATGACCGGCAATTTCTGATGATAAAGTTGACCAGTATTGAAAAGCTTACTCATTTGTTGCTGTAAAAGTATCTCAGTTGGTGGCACTTAAACATACAATTTCGTGGAACATTTTTTTTTAAAAGCAAGTTTCGAAATTTAAATTGCTTTGGAGAATAGAGTGTTAGTTAGTTTCATGCGAATATACTTTTTCAAGCCTGTGGTTTGCCCTTCCCGCTTCCTTGTCTTTGTCTTCCTCCGTGACGAACCTCGCGTTAGGACAGTGAGACGTGAGAGGTTTGGATGACGTCGTACTCATTCCCTCTACTCTTGAGAAACCTCTCGACGCTGTATTAGGACGTGTCTGGGCGCGCTACAGTGCGGAATAATCCAGAGTGCCGTAATAAATACAGCCTTTGGCCCCTCCGGGGCAGTTCTTCCGAGTGTGTGTCCGGCGAGCGACTGTAGTCATTGGCAGAGAGGAAACGGCGTCTGGAGTGTTGAGGGTGGAGGGTGTTGGGGGTTAATGCTCATCTGGGTGCTCCAGAACCATTTATGTGGTGTCCGAGCGAGTGAAGGAATTTGGACGGCTCTTAACATCGAGGTCTTGAGAGCCGATAAGGGTGATTGAAGTTAATATGGAGCGTCACCGGAAAGAAGGGGCGAGGGGAACGGGAGATCCCCGAGAAGACCTGCGGACCAACGACGTCGTCCGGCACAATTTCCATTTGCGGAAATCCGGCGACCCGGGCCGGGTATCGAGCCCGGCTCGCCTTGATGGGAGGCGAGCAGGCTAACCGCTTAACCACAGTGTCCCCCCCCCGCCCCTTGAAGCAGAATTACGCAGTTTCATAAAGTTGTTTGCTGGGAGTACTGTATTGTGCATGGTGTTTTATTTTAGTCAGATTTATTGTATGTGCAAAAATTTCCTTTTAGAGTGTCTCAAGTCACCCACAGGGGCTAAAGTATGACTGCCCAATTGCCATTCCTGGTTTGTGAGTAAATTATAAACTATATATAATTTATTGTTATTCAACTAATAACTGAATCTCATATGAACTCGGCCATGTTCAGTCGCATATAACAGTAAATAAGCGTAGTTTCGGAAATAAATGACACTAGTAATTATTCATGGCTGTATACTCTTTAAAAATATCTCAGTAAGCATAATTGCAAACATTTTCTTTGAAAAACTGCAAAGTATTTGCAGTTGTTTATTTCCTTAAAAATGCTTCATTATCTGCCCACTCATGGCCACATAATATGGTTTTGAAACCTAGTTACGCAGAGTGAGAGAGAGAGAGAGAGAGAGAGAGAGAGAGAGAGAGAGAGAGAGAGAGAAAGAGAGAGAGAGAGATTTTGTTTTTAATGAACTTCCTTTCAAAATAAAAAGACCCGAGTAAAACCTGAGCTGCCGTGATTAGAAAGATGTGAGGCAAATGCAAAGTTCCGAAGTTTCGGTTACACGTCTGATTAAAATGGCGCGGTTGTTTTTGTGTGCGACGTCCTTTGAAAGTCAGTGAAGACAAATAAGTAATTTATAATTTAAATAAAGGAGTAACTAACCGCTGCCGCGAAGTAGAGAAACTGTCAGCTTAAAACGTTAGATAATGTGAAAGTACGGTGTAAATGTATAAATGTAAACATTTAATTTGACCTGGAGGTTTGGACGCTAAATTTGACTCTTTTACTCATTACTAATCCCTGGATAGTTGTTGAAATAAACCTGAATTATTACGAAAATACATAATACAATTTCGTTTAGTAAAATATATTTTTATCTTATTTAGTCAGAGGGAAATAATTAAATTTTTCAATGTTTCCTACGTCAACTATTGTGTAACTGTTGGCTAACAGTTTTTTTTCCCTGCATTTGTAATAATTCAATGATTCAGTAGCTAAATCTGACCCATTTGTTTTTGAAGATTATGTGACGCTTAGAAATGTAGGCTCATATAAGCTTGTCGTGGGCATTTCACACTCTAAATTTGGATGAGTTATTTTTGTTAGTAGAATTATTCTACTGAACCTTGAGTTAGTGAGCTGTTATCAACTAAGGAATCAGCTGAAACCACTGTTCAATCAGAGAATACCACCAACCAAAATTATCAGTAAAATTTGACTGATTTGAAATGGAGCAGTTTCAACAAATCCGCAGTCAAATTCGCTGATTTGGAGCAGTTACAACTTTTTAAAATTTTACAGTGTACTGTTGACGTATGCGAATACTGACATGCACTTTAAAATAACTTAACAAGAATAAAGTTTAGCTTACCTGTAACTGCAGCCAGTGTTGTTCAAATACACTGCAGACATCGCAAGTTTAATCTTCTCGTGCTTAATTTTTTTCCTGTAAATCTTCAGTGTTTAGTCAACGCAACTACCCGAGTTGAGTTCCAGCCTTTTTTTAGAAATGTTTTTCGCACATGGTTTTCGCCACATACATTTTCTTTACGTATAATATTTAATTTTGTTTTAATATTTGGCCATTTTTGAAATTATTTTTCTGATTTTAACAATGTTTTGAATTTTTTCTTTTGTTTTCATATATATGCCACTTGCGAAAAAAAAAAAAAAACAGTAAAATAACGAAAAATTTCAGGTACGCAATACTGTTTTTGCGAAGTCTCGAATTCACGAGGGGCCGCGGTGGTGTAGTGGCTAGAGTAACCGCCGCCCTCCGAGGCGAACCGTGCTCGATTCTCGGCGGGTTCGACCTCCGGATTTTCGCACGTGGTGTTCGTGACGGACGACGCCGCTGGTCGGCGGGCTTACGCCGGGATCTTCTAATTCCACCCGCCCTTGCATTCTGGCGCTGCTCCATATCCACCTCGCTTCGCCCTCATCGTCTCGCAGCACCTCGTTAGGAGCCACATAAAACTCTCCTCTCCACTCAAACTCACGTGTTGCACACTCGTGCGCTGGACATAGCATTACCAAAACCACAATTATATGTTGTTCACGGTAAAATGGGCACTTTTGAAAGCCCTGCTTAAGATCTACTTGTATCACCGTTGTGTATTCTTCCACCTTATTTAAAATTAACATTACCACGGGCTTCGTCACTTTATTCGTGCGTCGGTCAAATGAAACTGTGAAATTATTAACCAAGTAAATATGTTACAAATCTGCTCATTTTTACACTTTGACGAATTAAAAAAAAAAAACAGAAAGCGAAAGAAATAATCTAAGTTATCACAAATTGTTACCTAACAGTTTTTATTTGACGTTAAGATATTGAACTACTTCACATGCAGAGTTACCAACTTTACTGGGCGCATGTCACTCGGTGATCCCGTTAAAATATATGCAGGCAGGGACAGCGACAATATTCTAAGGTTGATTTCAAAAGTGCTCACTTTATCGTGAACAGCCTTTAACTGTTTTCGTAACCAAGACTTGGTATAAAAAAAAAAAAATCGACCATAATTCGTCTCGTGTGTCAGATGCGTGGACGGTGCTCACAACCACTGAATATAAAGCGTAGTGTGAAAAATGCGAAGCCATTGTAAAAGTACACACTGTGTTTGTAATGTTAATTCTCTTGCTCGACACAAGGTAACTGTGTAATCGCATCCGCATGCTCATTTGCGCCATTATGGGACAGACAAGTTGGCATAACTGTAAAACTGTTTATTCAAACCCGTTTCTGCTACCTGACCGCATGGATAGTAAATTTATTTTTGCGTACTGTACACAACAAAAATTAACAACTATGTGCAAAAAACTTCTAAAATAATGATTCCTGTAATTGAACTCGCAGTGGAGTCTAGCACTGCGACGGCGTGTATCGCTTAGTCGAGTTTGCGCCCGCACTGAGAACAATAGTTTGTTTTTGTATACTAAAAATATTTGTTTGCGTGGCGTTTGTTTCAACCAAACGATGTTTTGTTGTTACAACTAAGCCCTAGCTCCCCCAAACGAATTAAATTTGTCCTCAATGCCAAATAATTTATTTGAAACAATTTCGTTTGCGCCAAGCAGATTTTTCGTTCTTTGAGTACGTTAAACAAACAAGTGTAAGCAGACGTATCGTTATAATTTGTTAACAAAATAATACGATAAGCGATATATTTTGAACAAAGAATTGATTTGCCGCAACCAAAGATTTCGTTGGCGACACGAATCCATTGGGTTGATTTCCCCCCTTCTTTACTGGCTGCATGTTTACAAAGCAGTCGTCCATTTTTAAGTTACAAGTCCGTACCCGAAGCTGTCTTAAGAATGGGTGATGAAATAACCTAGAAAATTTTGTGAAGATCGGGATTTCACTAACTTTATAGAAGTATTTACAGGTAATTCAACTAATTATTACTCAATTGCCGGGTTTGTAGTTCGCTAGATATACCGGGCGATTCACCTAAGCCTGCGGACTGAGAAGTTATGGAATGCCGCCGCGCTACGGCCCATGGCGCAAACACTGGACCCCGACAGCGTCTACGTCAGGGTTCGATTCCCCGCTGTGAAAGCTGGTATTTTTTTACAATCATTACCAGAGCTCAAACATGTGTAGAAATGGCAGTGGTGATGTGTAATAATGGATGTAATACAAACAAGTAATAATAATGAATAAATAATAATACACACAACAAACTAATGAATACGTCATAACACAGTGACAAATATAACTATACCGGCATTTCAAGGCTGTGCACTATAAAGTGCGGACTTTTGAAATCAACCTTAGATAAGTCACGGCCCCCGCCTGCATACATTTTAACGGGCGCACAGTGACATTCGCCCAGTAAAGTCGGTAACGAAGGATGGAAAGTAGTTCCATAACTTAACGTTGAATAAATAGTGTTCGTAAATCATTTGTGGTAACTTAAATTTGTATTTCGTGTCCTTTCTGTTTTTTTAATGCTTAGAAGTGTAAAAATTAACAGATTTGTTAAATATTTACTTTCCTAATAATTTTACTGTTTTACTTGGCCGACGCATGAATAAAGGGCTGACGCACAGGGCAATGTTAATTTTACTTAAGGCGCACGAAGACACAACGTGCATACAAGTAGATCTTAGGTAGGGCTTTCAAAAGTGCTTATTTTATCGTGAACAGCCTATAACGGGATTACACTCTTGCTTGCTGCTTGGCCCCCATCGAAACAACTTCAATTATTATTAATTCGTTTATGTCATGAATCAAGGTCAAGGTTACCAATATCCAACATTGTGGTAGGGTGCCATCACAACATGGCCGCCCCAGGTTGCATCGATAACCGAGGTGGCTGGCGGCTCCTGTGCATGATATCTGTGCCAGACTTCCCCAAACCTATCTACTAGCATCAGTCAAACACTTCGTAATTTTTCCTTAAGCAAACCGATTTAGAGAAAATCGAGACAATTCCATTGATCAGATATTTATGGCCAAGATATTTGAATTTTCCGATGTGAAAATTTGAGTCCTTGTCACTTTCCCCATTTTGGTGGTGAAGTTATCGGAGACTCTCGCATCCTGGCAGAACCTATTATTAGAGACCGGAAGAATTCTCGGATTAATTTCAGGAAGGAGCTAGAATCCAAAATACGTGGAAGCGATTGATCCACACGGTGTTTAACACCTTGAGAACGCTTGCCCAATAGTCGCCTCCCACTGTGACAGCAGACAACCAATGTGCAGTTGATGTCGGCATATTTGTACATAAGACTGGAGAGTCTAGCGTGCAGGTCATTGAACTCGAGTAATTTTTTTAAATTGTGGCGAAGTGTTATAAAAATGTTTATTTTTATTACATTTTAAGAAATTATCTCTATACTTCTCAACCATTCCCGTACAACCTTCCGTTTTGTGCTAAATTTATAGCGAGTTGTTATTTTGTTTTATTTTTAAAATTACAGGTGTTATATCACTTAAATATTATGCACTTCTCCTCAGGATATAATGTAATTTATACGTTACTGTATATCAAGCTTCTTTCCGTGATAGCCGTCTGGGGCAATATGAGGAAAACGTATAAACTAAATTGAAATTTCCCGCACAGAATGCGTTTTGTGCCGCTTTTCTTACACAATGCCGCCAGTTTAATCCCGACTACGTGGCATTGGGTTTAGTTGAACTCAGAGTTCTGCCTTCCCCATAGCAAAGAAGTCATTTAATTTAGCAACTTTTCCTTCCCTTGTTTGTGTTCCATGAAGCTCACGAAGCGCTGTAATTTTCGGTAAACAAGTTCGCGCGTTTCTCGTTTGTTCGGCGGATTTCCACTCGACTTTGAAGTAGATAGCAATAAATTCGCGTTTTGCTTTGGCCGCCTTCCACTCGGTACTGACGGCAGCTGAAGTTACTGACGAGCGTTCCTTTACAAACTGATCCTGCCAGTGGCGTCTAGTGAGTTTTTTTTTTTTTACAGGGTAAGGAATATAACAGCCCCGCATATTTGAGTGTTTTAGATAGCATTTGCTAGTGCCGGGCTGTGGTTCCATTTTCAATTTCTACTAACAAACTCAACTTCCAACTTTGCTTACCCTGCACATGTATTTACCGTTTTACAATACCTAACATTAGTTAATAAAAACGGAAACGAAATCAAAATAATAATAATTAAATTGAATATAATTTAGAGAGCATATTACAAATTATAAGAAAACTCCCGTTTTCCCGAACATTTTCATCCACCTTCCAAGGTAAATCAGAACTTGAGGACGCAAACAGAACGACTGCTTGCCCTGCCGAAGGAACGCGGCAGGGTAACTAGCTTGCGAGTTCGATTCGTCGCTAGTCTCTCCCGTTTGTGGGAATACACACTAGCTAGCAGCACTATGCGTGTACAGTACAGGAGTTGCGAAAACTCGGTTTCTCAAATCGGAAACGGGAAACTCGTATTACAAATGTGTTTAAATTTAAAGTTAAGGCGAAAACTATAAAGGGGTCAAACATTTCCAATAAGTCTTGCTTCTACGGAATAAACGCCACTGGATTGTGCTGATCAGTAACTGACGAAAGGTGTTGTGGTGTCTGGGTTGGAGGCTATACTTCCGGCTGAAGCTACTGACTTGCAGAAGGTCGGACAGTCCCAGTAAAAGCAGTTGCGTCAAAGTAATCCGTTACACAACTTTTTTTAAATACTTTTACTTTGTGGTTATGCGCTTGGTTGCATGAGAATGTAATGCTTTGGTAGATTCCTTATCGAATGTTTTCTCTTTGCTGGCGAACGTGAAACAACGCTATAGACCTATACGCGTCGGAAAAAAAAATCCTTTGTGTAGAATATCATGGAGATTGATTATCTGTAGTTATGAGTTGTTCACAAAAAATGTTGATTTGCTGGTTCCACAATAAAAATTCCGTGTATGGCAATACACGGATGATTAAAAAATGCTACCAAGTTGGGATTAAAATGCGTTTTGGAGAACTTAATTTCGTATCGTACAGAACCAGCGAATTATCCCGTATTTAGAAACTTAACGTACGCGCTTTCGGAGGGCCTAACAACGTCCCCATTGGAAGGAATTCAGGACTACTGATTGGGTTTGGTTCAACTAATTAGACAATGAAACGACGTGTGCAACTACACCTGCGATAGATGTCACACTGAACGCATTAGGGATGGGTGAATTGTAACGATTCGTTATTTTAGTACTCGTTACTGTGCTGGATCCGAAGTAACGATTACCTATTCTTGGAAATACTCGTTACTCTAGTACCTATTCACGAAGCTGTCTCGGGTCGTTATTGTGCAGGCTCGGTAGGATTTGTACAGAAGAACGAAACAATGATGCACAATATAAAAGTAACGAGTTCCTCTCCTCAAGCCAGCTTGTTATAGCATATCGCTTGTTAAGGTGGGGAAGATGGAAGGCGGAAAAAAAAGTTATGTCTTTTGGAGGGAGGGGTAATCCTTCAATTTGTTCTATCGTTTTAAAATGCCTTGTTGAATGCGTTACAAAGTATTGACGTTATAAACTTTTTTATTCGGATTTATGCGTACTCTGAATATTTATTCATACAATCTCTGGGAATAAATAACCTTTGAAGTGTTGCACGAGTATGATAGAAGGCAAAAAATGAAACATTTTTACTTTATCACTAAATAAACGTCATTATACAGTTGTTTATGATGATGTACTTCAATAACAAATTATGTGTAAATAAAGAAAATAGAATATGAGAATCCAATAAACATTTTTATATTTTGTTGTTTTTATGGACAATAAAGTATTACATCATCAATCCACGTTGCTACCTGTTAAAAAGTAATGCACAGTATAATCAACTTACCTCCCTACTCTGTGAGACTAACTTATGCAACAGTAAAAGAAAATACCCAAAATAAATTATGAGTGCAATAACATCTACGATTTATTATATTAAGTAAAAATCACGTGTTGAGTCGAGTTTGTTAAGCAAACTTTTTTTGTGAAAGTGTACCTATGCTAAGAGTACGAATATTTTAGTAGCGAGTAACTGGAATAACTGTTCCTCTGTTCACAGCACACCGCTTTTTTCTCCGTATGTTCGGTAAAATGAAACGAGTGACTAAGTAACGAGTACAAAGTAACGAGTCTTCAGTTGTGAAGTAACGAGTAGTAACTAATACCCGAACGTAAAGAAACAACCCAACCCTAGAACCCATATAGGTTTCTAGAAGGGAGGGGATGATTTGGAACTGATTATTCAAGCGTGTACAGGTGCGATATTACGTCATATGTGCCCTAGTAAATAAACAATAACATTAAAGTAAACACTTTGAAAGAGGAAACGCAAAAGTAAAGACGAGGTGAACAGTAATTTAAAGACAAGGAAAAGGTACGCCACCTTATTAATAAAAATTGGTGCAGATGCCAGCTGTTGATAGGTTTAACGTAAGTTATCTTTTGATACTTTCGCTTCCCTGGTATGAATAAGCACAGGATTTTTAGATAGACACTGCTTCTCCGTAAGGTTAACAAGACAGTCATTTACTCTGTTCTATCTCTAGATTCAACCGTTTTATCACATATTTTTACTGAAACGTTCTCATTTAATGGCATTCAACTTCCCGAAGCCTCTGCCCAGACAGGCTAATGAAGCCCTCTACATAAAATTAAACTTCGCTGTTCTTTATTTTTCGCGTGTTCACGTAAGTGAAGAGCTGGATTAAATCGCGAGAAATACCAAACGTCAGCCAAGAACATAAGTTCAGCGGAAATTTATTTACGAGTTCTTAAAAATCCTACCTTCTTGGACATAGACTCGTTTGTACCAAACTTGTGTCTATTAATAGACAGAAACATATGCATTGCCTTGCAATTTACGTAATTTCAGGACAACTTAAGTAGTGCCTCAGTCACCTGAGACAACTGTATTGAATTGTTTCGAATATATTTTAAGAAATCGGAAGTAATTCGCAGAGTGAAATTAGATGGACCTTTACCCTATTGATATAACAAACTGTAGTAACAATCGGTGAAATGAGACGGGCAGAAATGTAAATATTCTACGTGATAATCCGTCGCTTCGTTCCCTTTCAAAACAGAACCTTGGAACTTGATTCACAAGGGAGATGAAATAAACGTGGATAGGGATACAAACTGCAAGACGTCACCTGAATTCATAACATCGGCAGACTGTTGGCTCCAGGGGAATTTCGGGTCCCCGTTACTGGTCGGCCGACGCGTGGATTCAACCTACTGTGTGGCAATATATGCTGTTCACGGTAAAGTGAGCACTTTTGAAGTCCTCTCATTTGGAATAATAGTCACTAAATATATTTTATTTTAGCCGTAGGCGCTAACATCCAAGTGCGGTGGAATCTACACACTGTGTTTATTACCTACATGGTAATTTTTATTTTAAAAGGTGGTGAAATTATAAAAAAAAAAAAAAAAAAAAAGGCTGAAATAAAAAGTAAATAGGGCCTCAAAAGTGCTCATTTTACCGTGAACCGCCTATAGTAAAAATTAGTTCTCATGCAAAATATTACTACAACTGAGTGCTCAGGAATGCGGTGCGTTGTCCTCTGGTGCAATTTTCGAGTCTTACGAGAGGGATGGACCCCCGTGGGAACCTGCGCGTCCAAGGTAAAGAAGCGAGGCAGCGATAAGGTCGACACTAACACGCACGCCTAGTGCCTCATCGCTCGTACGCTCAAGGCGTGCAGTGTTTCCGTCGTAACGCTGTACTGTGCAAATTAGACCTGTAACAGTGGGGGTTAATTACACACGATGAAAGATCATAGACTAACTTAAGCCTGTATATTTGTACTTGTTTTTTTGCCGCATAAGGAAACTGCATAAGCAAGCTTTAAAAATGCGATATTTGACCATTTTCACGAATTGACAGAAGTAAAAAAAAATAGGGACAGATAAATTTTTTTTCTGACAAAAGTCGTATTTACAGAACATTTATTCACCGAGATACGCGTATTCGCGCAAACAACTATTTCACAGAAAATGCGGAGGTACATCCCACTCGTAATAAAGCTTAGTTTGTACGAGGCGGATGAATATCCAGGAAGTAGAACTTTTAGCAGGGCTTCAGAAAAGTGCGAAGTAACCGTGATTGGACTATTCCAAGCCAACTACGATGAAGCGGTCTCCTCCTCCAACTCTGCTGTTACTACTGCCGAGACTGTTAAGCGGGGAACGCAGAGTCGAAAAGGGGGGGGGGGGGGGTTCCGCACTCGTCATTATTACACGTCCCAGATCTCCGCCATAGCGGCAGCGATGTCGCTCGTAAAACAGCGCGCGCAGCTGTTGTGAAAAGTTTTGGTACCTACGCACAGCGCTTCTCCCTTTCCCCTCCCACCCCAAAAAAAAAAAAACTTTCCGGACGCCAACATCCCTTCAGCATCCTTTCGAAAAACCGAACCCGCCGAGCGGATTTCGCAGGGTAAACAAAACAAGTGGGGAAATCTCGGGGACGGGCGTCACCGCTGGGACGACACAATAATGAAGGATTTATCGCGCGCCCGGCTCGATGTAACATTGATGAGTGGTCGGGTCTCACAGCCTGAGCGGGGATGGATAATGAATGATCCGGCGTGAAGGGAAGCCGTCCTCAAAACGTACCGAAAGCTAGTTTATATTCTAGCGAGGGCGGTTCGGCTCGTCGGCGGAACTGCTTCTACCGCGCCGTTTTATCCGTGTAGCGGCGCGCTCGCTGAAAAAGGAAAAATCAAATACAGTTCAGCCGCAGACTCCGACTTGGAAAATACAGATCTGGTATCCCGTATTTTACGCTGGAACAAGGTATTGGCTGTCAGGGGCGTATTCAAGGGGATATTACTGCAAACCCCCCCCCCCTCTACCCCAAATTACACACAATTTTTAAACCCTATTATCAAAATGTCAGTCATTACATTTATAAATTTGTTACTATCCACATGACACACATAATTTCTGTCCTCCTTCCGTTTCTATCCTTCCACTGTGACTTGTGAACGATGTAGTACTAGTGACAATGCTAATACTCATCAGCCCCCCTCCCACCAAAAAAAAATTCTGGAGACGCCCCTGTAAGCTGGCAAAGGTTAAATTAGCACTTTTGAAAGCCCTGCTTATGATCTACTTGTAAACCCGTTGTGTATTACTCCGCTCTATATAAAATTGACGTTACCATGGGCCTCATCAGTTTATTCATGCGTCGGTCAAATGAAATTGTGAAATTATTAAGAAAGTAAATACTTCACATATCTACTCATTTTTACACTTCAGTGAATTAAAAAAAAAAAAAAAGTGAAAATTCTGTTATCACAAATGGTTACCTAACACTTTTTATACGACGTTAAGATATGGAACTATTTTCTATCCATCGTTACCAACTTTACTAGGCGAATGTCACTCACTCAGTAAGCCCATTGAAATACATGGTTGCAGGGTCGGTGACTTTTTTTTATAAGGTTCATTTCTAAAGTGCTCACTTAACCGTGAACAGCAGGTAGCAAACTGAGAATGCTGTCACCCTGGTATGATGCACAGAGGTCGACACATGCGAATCGAAGGCTAAAAATTAAGTAAATCATTTTTTAAAAAGAGTTTTCTTTCACATTTCCACAACATTGATCCATCCATCGCGAGTATAAATGCCAAATGGTCAACAGTGACGAACGTTTTTGTTTGTGTACACTTCAACATGATCTACACCTTTTTATGGATAAACTATTTTAACTAACTCAAGCATATTTTAGTTTTATTAAAACTAGCTCATAAGAAGTGTAAAAACTTCAAAGCATTCATTTATATCAATTAATTTTCTAGCCTCATATTCTGTTCACGTTATAATGATAGCACTATTGGCAAAAAATAACACTCCATTGATGGAACATGAAGTGTGGCTACTACGATTTGCAATTGCCGGTCTAGCGGGCGTGTATTTGAATGGGCCATGTCTCAAGACTTCTATTAGGTGTCTTTCAGAGTGAAACTGCTATGGCAAGAAGTTGACACACAGGAATTAAGTATATTAAAACGAAATAACGGGGGCGCCATCTTTGATCTTGGCGTAATCGATGATTGGCAGATAAAATACCTACCGCCATATTAGCGACATGTGCGAAAGTAGAAAAAATACAGTATATATGTTGTGCTGTAACGTCGTGTGAACAGTATTATGATTACCTATTAATTTATCTTTTACCAAAAAAATATTTTCTACCGCCTTTCTCTTTGCTGTTGAGTAGGTGTACAAGTAAAATTTAAATTTACTGTACGGTATATTATATGCCGACAGTACCAATGTGTTTTTAGTACTAACCCGGTTATTGGTAATGTGGCTGAGCGGGCAGAATTCCAGTGGCTCAAAAAGTGTGTTTAAAAAATGAGCGTGTTAACATTAGTAGCTTTTTCATGTACTAGCAAAATTAATTAGTGTTAATTGTACTAAATTGTGTGGAGGCACTTGTAGCTGTTTGGCTTACGGTTAGTTAATAAGTACATGCAATTTAGACATTGCGTGCAGAGGAAATATACCTACCAGTGCAAGTAAGTTTAAATAAATTAATGCCACAATGCTCACGCTTACGATACTCACACTCACACTCAAGACAAGCAAGGCAACAAATGGGATAATACTGACCACATAGCTAGCGAGTAAGTTCGCATAAACTTTACGCATTTCATATCTGGATATTTGAGTTTTTTTTTTTTTTTACACAATCCTCTTATAAACAATTAAGTGTCGCTTATTTAACGTCCCTGTTTAGCTTATTCATCAGTGCCCGAAGATCTATCGTTTTGGCACTCAATATTTCTGCTTTCTTCCCCCCCCCCCCCCCACTTCACAAATTCGATTCTTATTTTTTCCGTGCAATCACTATCTAGAATTGTTTGTGTGCGCGCGCGCGCAATCAGTACGTGACACCGGCTCAAAATATTTTTGTAAACTAGAGGTTTCGTGTTGCCTTTTCCCGTGCGTCTAAAGGAAATTGAAGCACGTAATCTGAAATTTTATTAAAACCACAAATTGCTGATACTATTGTAGGTCAACAAAAATTTGGAGTTAGTATAGAATAATTACCATAAATAAGTTCATATAATAAAATGTGTAAGAAATAGTTATTTTAGATTGCACGGAACTCCGAAAAAAATGTAATAAAATTGAGGCCTACATTGTCAGGAAAAGTACTCGGCCATATTAGTTTTGTGTACGACGTGTTTATGTGAAACGTTCATAAATATTAGATTCACTAATTTCCTACTTTGTTAAAAAATTAAACATTGTGAAACGAAATTGATGAAAATTCGCTGGGGAATAAAATATACTGTTTACAAATGTTGCATCGAAATGTAATTAGGAGCTATTTTTGAAAACGTGAAATTTAATAACACAACAGCCTGAAAAAAAAAGTTTTACTTGTAGATTTTGTAAATGGATAATATGTTTTTATCGATTAATTTAAGCATTGCTTGGACGTAGTTACGCTATAGTAGTAGTAACTAAAATGCGACCAAATGTAACGCCAAATGTTTCTCCCACGTAATAAATATTCTACTGATAATTATTGCATTAATTTATATTTTCTTTTACATTCATTTTTACTGTTTCGTCTAACATAAATTTTAATAGCACTGAAATATGTCTTGCAAAGTAGAGTCCAACCACATTGATCTTTGAAAAAGTGTTCATCAGTAGATATTTGATAATGGGTTAGTTCGTAGGACGTCTTTCACCTTGGTAAGTTAAAAGAGAATTTATTCTCTTTTGTGTAACACAAAACCATGTTTTACCAGCTACCCGAAGCGCACAGCAAAAAAGAAATGTGCTTTTTATTGGTGATTGTCAAGAATGTGTACAGTTGTTTCATATTGCTGCCGCACGCATATCTTGCTTGCTCAAACTTAGTATTTTCTGTTGTCTGAAAGTAGGACATTTATTGCAGTGATAGCTATCTAGTCAAGGAAATTTACTTTTTTCATCGCATTTCTTATGACAGGCATGTTTCTTTGAAAGTATATTTCTAATTTACCCTGAATGTCAAATTTAACTTACATTATATTTCCATTAAGAATGTGTATTTTTGAAAGGAGGCTACTTTGAACAATTTTAGTTTTCCTGTGTTTATCACTTATTACGGTATTGTAGGGCTGACATTAGCGCATATATCCCAAGTCCACTTGTAAGATTCTAAAAGATGAATTGGAAAACTTTAAAGTAGGGAGTATAATGTGTACTCTACGTTGGACCTAACATAACTTTACTGTTCTGGGTATTTACAACAAAGTACCTACCTACTTGTGTTTATGTAGTAGTATTTATATAATTTTCTTTGTTTTCAGGTACGTGGCAGCCAGAGATATATCTGCGATCGTAAGTAAAAATCTTTTTTACTGAAGTCTCGCATAGTTCCATACTTCGTTGATATATGTTCAACTGCCGTACATACGGAATATAAAGTTATAAAAACCGTGGTTACTGTTAATACGTTTGCGAAATGCGTAATATCTTGAGCTAAACATCAGCCCGCTGGGGGAGGGGGGGAGGGAGGGGAGGTACTGGTATCCGCTTTTTTAATACCGACACTTTTGGTCGCACTGTTTTCTATCCCCCTGTCTCGGTATCAAGATATTAACAGAAATGATCGTCAGAAAAATTGCTTTTTATAGGATAGCTTTTATCATCTCAGTTGTTACTACGTGGGTGTGGGACGGTAATTGTTTGACAAACATAGTCGCGACTTGTCGCCAACCATAGTTTAAAGTACACTGTAGTCTATTCACGGTTTATTTACACCTTTTTGAAACAAACCTTTGAATAATCACCCCATGTATGACGTGTTTGGTTGTTAATAAATATGTCGTGTATCACAAACGTTATGTGCTTAAATGTGAACATAACTGTACCTAATTTCTGGTTAAATTGAACTTTTACTTATGTTCTATCTATAAATTATGTTATTTAAATTTTAATTTATGTGAATAAAGACAGGGAGAAAATAGGTATGTTGATAATGCATAGATATAAATAGTTCTTATCCAAAATATTATGTAACTGAGTGCGCAGAAATGCTGTGCGTTCTCCTTCTGGTGTAAGGTTCTAGACTACCTAAAGCTTTGTCTTCATGAGGTGGAGGAATATCATGAAAGTAGAACTTAAGCAGGGCTTGAGAAAAGTTAGAATTAACCGTGAATGAACTATAGTGAACCCCACACAGTTTTATTCCCGTCTTATGACTGAACTCCGCTTATGCATAGCATTTTTCTCGAACCGCAGGTGACGAGACTACAAAGATGGTCCTCTGTAGGCGTCATTCAAGCCTCCGTAACTTTTCTAGTTACGGATGGTTCATATATTTACGTAGCTTGTTAAGTTGATTTAATGATCTGCAATGTACACAGGAGAAAACAGTGTCCGACAAGAAAATACCTTCACGCAAGGGTAACATCATTTGTTGTTGAATCTGTATTCATACACTGAGGAAGAAAAACATGTTTTTAGGAACCTAATTTGTGTGCCTGTAACCCATGTATAAGGTTAATGTAGGGACCGCTATCACTTTGGTTGTGGGAACCTTATATTTATTGTTAACGTATACTTAATCAAATTTTTGTAATCGGAGTTTTTAACTTATACACTGTAAAGAATTGGGGTACTTAGTGGCGAGCTTTATATGGCTTAGGGTTACTTAGTGTGAATATTAATTGGAGATTATGGATATGTGTGTAACAGATCGTTTTTGACATTTACCAATGGAACTTACTCTCCAACGGTGTACTGGTCGATTCAGGAACTCTGCTAGGGCATTCGCATACACAGGCATTCACAATCCATAAAACCCTCAATATTATTAAGAAGCACTTCATTTGGATAACTACCTTTGTGAAAGAAAATTTTATCAATAGAAGAAAACAAAATACTATTAATTATCTATAATTCAAAGCAGAAAGTAAAAAAATTAAAATCAGAATAAAACTGTTTAACTGTGTGTGAAAATCAAATCAATTAAATAAAAATTCTGTTCTGCACTTATATTAAAATTGTTAAAATATTACCACCATTCAAACAAAAGAAGTACTTAAATTGAAAATAAAATACAATGTATTTAATGCTGCTTTCAAAACTAATTAAATGAACTGTAGAATTAATTAAACGGTTTCCAAATAAAAGTGTCTAGTCTTAGTACCTCTTAATTAAGTTTAATGTAGTGAGCTCCATTAATCTGTAGCACTACACTCTCAAATCACTTTCCCACATTTCTAACTCGAGTTCCTAATCTCTTCAAAATTAGCAAACGTTCAATGTTCTCCAAACAAAGTTAAATCCGAATAAAAAATATGGAAAAAGTTCTTCATTCCTAATTTACATTCAGATCGCTGTAAAGTCAGAAAGTTTGCTCCAGTAACTAGCTCAATCGGATAGCGTAGGATTACTCTGCTGAATTAATGTGACACTCAGTACTGCAACACTAAACACTCCAAAACTATATCATCTGTCACTGAAATTTCAGGAGCAATAATAAACTTGCATAAAATACTACCAAGCCCAAAAATTAGGTGGCGTCACCTTAATCTGCATGTAGTGCTGACGTCACCAGCATGGCGTCGTGGCGTCGGTGTAGAGTTCGCCTCGTCGACTGCGTCCACTAATAAATCCATACTAAACCAGCTAAGTTTTGGCCTCTTCTTAACTTGCCAAGCTAGCACTCGGTTAAACTAACTTCGGGTACGAAAAACACTGACCTAGATTATGTCGATGCCGGGATTTCGCCCAAGAAACCCCGGCTATTAAAAATGCTTCCTTGTATCTACAGATCCTCACCCAGAAGCGCTTGACTTCCGGCAACTTCATCGTCAAGTCCTGTCAATGGAGCTCAGCTACTTCCGGTGTAGTATGTTACAAATATAGCATAACACCAAAAGAAAAAGAAAACTGTAAATAAAAGAAAATGAACAGTGTTAAAAATAAAAATACTAAATTCTGAGACTTGAAAAATCCTAAAAAAAAAAAAAAAAAACCATTAAGTAACATACTTAAGTTAAGCAGTCAAATGCTCAGAATAATGTACTTTAAGGCAGTTCACGATAAAGTGAGCACTTTCGAAATCATCCTTAGAAAAATGTCACTGCTCCTACCTGCAAGCATTTTAACGGGCGCTCTGAGTGACCTGCGCCCAGTAAAGTTGGTAACGACGGATGGGAAGTAGTTCTGTATCTTAATGTAAAATAAAAAGTGCTAGGAAACCATTTCTGTTAACTTGAATTATTTCTTTCGCTTTCTGGTTTTTTAATGCACCGGAGTGTAGAAATGAGAAGAGTTGTAAAATATTTACTTTTCTAATAATTTCACAGTTTCACTTGACCGGCGCATGAATAAAGTGATGAGGCCCATGGCAGTGTTACTTTTACATGAGGCGGAAGAATACACAACGGGCATACAAGTAGATTTTAAGCAGGGCTTTCAAAAGTGCTCACTTAATAGTGAACAGCCTATACTTACCACAGAGTAACATAAATTAACATACAAGAATTGAAAAGAATGGTGAATCCTACTTCATATTACACATTTAAAAATCACGAAATAAAATATGTAAAATTGCAGAAAGGTTTCAAATAAAAATAAGTGCTTTACCGTATGCAAAATATGCAGGTGTCATTATGATCCAAAAAAAATGCACGTGTTAATCTGCATACTAGTTTCGGGACATGTAAATGAGTGTACATGGATATGTTACAGAATAGTATCAAAATTACACCACATATCAAGCTACAAATATAGGTATGTTTAGCATAACTATATACAAAGGTGGAAAGTTCCATATGCGTTTTACTGTTTCCTGAGCACATGTAGGAACGTTACCACGGATGTGTGGTCAAACAGTTTACCATTCATGCTTTCTCCATTCACGTATACACAATGATGTGGTTTATTTGCTAATAATTTTTTAAAGTATATATATGATTTATATAGAGCAAACAAATTTCTTTATTTAGTTTTTTACAAATGAAATGTGGATGTGAATATAGTTCATACACCAGAGCATTATGTTCCTTCTACACAACATGTCGTTACTTCAATATAACAACTTCAGCAATATTTGCATTTGTCGTACAACCAGCAGAATTGTATTAAACTAACAACTTTTTTTGTGTTACAGAAGTTTGTTTGCTGCTACCATAATACCGGATCACAGAACTGTTGAAATTTCTCTGCTGATTTGTTTTCAATGTGAGTCTTACAAACTGCTGTTAGCAATACCATTAAACACACCCACATTTTTATCGGTTTAGACGCTTAAAATTGCTATGTACCGGTATTTGTACAAATCCAAATAAAACAGTGTTCGTTGCGAGGCCTAAAATTATGAATTAGTAACGAAATATAGTAAAACGAAACTGACCACGTTAGATATTCGCAGTTAATTTAAATATTTCTAATTTTTCTTTAATGCTGTTATCGATTCTTTCGTGGCATTAAAAATTAATACTGTTGACTTGTTACCTGTCTTCCATGCTCCTGACAAATGTCACATAACGTGTGTTTCTAACACAGATAAGTTAACGTCCTAAATGACATTGTTCAGTTTCAGATACTTTCTGTAATATTCACAACAAACATTTGTTTCAACTGCACCTTAAAGTGGGCGTTCAGTTTTATGAACCGTCGTCGACAATATGTCGCATATGTTTTCGATTTATATTTTTCATAAGGAATATGCAGGCAGAGTTTGTGGGTGTTTTTCAGACTCATCATGTATACTAACGAATATTTTGCTGCCCAGCATACTCAAGTACGAAAGCCCGGTGACAGTGTACTTCCGTAGCATTTCCCACATTAATTCTTGTGTAGGCTGCTCACGGTAAAATGAGCACATTGGAAAGTCCTGCTTACGATCTATTTGTATGCGCTTTGTGTGTTATTCCGCCTTACATAAAATTAACATTGCCATGTGCCTAATCGCTTTCTTCATTCGTCGGTCAAGTGAAACTGTAAAATTATTAGAAAAGTAAGTATTTTAAAAATCTGCTGATATTTAAACTTCAGCGCATTAAAAAAAAGAAAGCGGTAAAAATAATTTAAGTTTTCACAGATGGTTACCTAACACTTTTTATTCGACTTCAAGATATGGAACTACTTTCCAATACATCGTTACCAACTTTACTGGGCGCATGTCACAGAGTGCGCCAGTTAAAATGCACACAGGACGGAATCAGTAACTATTTTCGAAGGTTTATTTCAAAAGTGCTCACTTTATCGTGAACAGTCTTTACCTAAGTATTATCATATGAAAACTCCCGTTTCAGTGTTCTCTTCTGTGCAATTTATACTTGAGCGAAGGAAGTGGCAATTATACAAGAACGTGCCAGATTACGTAAACGTTGTTCGCTGCCAGAGTTCGCAATGGAATGCGCAGTAGTCGGCCAGCAAAGGGCGAATCTCTGAAGCCTCGCACGTCCCTTTGTGCTGAAGGTTGGCGGGGGGTCCCGTCAGGCGGCTCTGGGAGTGGCTCCACGCCTCTGGGCCAGGAAACTTCCTGCTCCAGGACTCACACTCGAGCACTGTCAAAAGTTTCCCTGCCTCATGTTCGCGAATATTTCCACGGAAACGTACAGTTGATACACGGAAACGCGACCCGCAACGATGGGCGGGGGGCGGGGGGGATAGTAAAACTGAGTCCCGTAAATATACAAAACACGGAACGTCGCCATATTTCCCGTGGTTTCGGATTTTGGGAATGAACATTGCCGAGTATGCACGAAGCTTTTTTAGCCACTGTTAAAGGGTGTTCGCGGTAAAATGAGCACTTTTGAAATCAACCTTAAAAAAAGTCACTGCTCTTGCCTGCATATAACGGGCGCCAAGTAAAGTCGCTAACGATGGATGGAAAATAGTTCCATACCTTAACGTCGAATTAAAAGTGTTGGGTAACCATTTGCGATAACTTATATCATTTCTTTCGCTTTGTGTTTTTTTTAATGTATTGAAGCGTAAAAAAGAGCATATTTGTAAAATATTTACTTTTTTTTTTAGTAATTTCACATTTCACTTGACGGACGCACGAATATAGTGACTAGGTCCAAGGCAGTGTTAATTTTGCATAATGCGGAAGAATACACAACGTGCTTACAAGTAGATCTTCAGCATGTCTTTCAAAAGTGCCCATTTTACCGTTTGCAGCCTATACCAGAAGAATATGATGCAGCAGTTAGGATCTCCATGACGCCACTTTTTAAACTCCAAAATGATCACCTGGCAACTGTGACGGTTAGAAACGTTTAGAATGCCCTAACATTTCTAGAAACGGGATAAGTTGATTTATACTTCACTCTGCAACTCTTACAATTCACCTTCGACCTTATTGTGAAAAGACTTCAAAATTTTCGATTAGTGTTCAAATCTTTCTCCAGAAAAAAATATTTAAACTTTTTTCAAATATCTTCTTTTATACACGTCGAAACACCAGTATAGTCTATTCACGGATACTTCACACTTTTCTGAAGCCCTGACGAAGTTCTAATTCCAGGACATTCCTCTGCTTCGTGCCTACTAAGCTTAACGAAAACTTGAAAATTACACCAAAGGACTGACGAACCGAATTCGTGCACACTCAGTTGTAATGATATTTTGCATGAGAACTATTTCTTACTAGGCGCTACCAACACACACGTTTTCTCACTGTTTTTATTAATATTTAATTTAAATGAATTATTATAATTTATAGAAAAAATAACGGGAAAACTTCAGCTTAACGAAAAATTAAATTATTTCACGATAACAGACGTGTAAAATGCCTGCGATACATGACATATTTAGAAAATAACTTAGCACGTCTTACTTGGGGTGATTTTTCAAAGGGTTGATACAAAAAGTGTGAGGAAACCGCGATTAGAGAGTATAACGAAATTTAGAAAATTTTTGTAATACATTTTTAAAACTGAAAATCGGAAAAACAAACTAGCAAATCTAAAGGCAATGTTTCCGTATTTTTCCGGTTCGTTCTGGGGGGAAAAAATTACCTGCACTTTTTTGCAAAATTACAAATTTTTTGAAATCAGCGCGGTTGATCCTGAAAGCATCGTCCAATGAATGGAAGGTCGTATTTTCGTTGTCCATAATAGCAACTTCTCCCACAGTCTCTCGCGATTAATTCTCCTCTAGAACGGACATCCGCGAAACTGCAAACTGTTTATCTGCTAAGTGCTTGGTGGCCGAGACTGAAACGGGGGGAGAACAGGCAATAGGTGCCACCGCAGATGCAGTAAACACTGCTTCCACGGCCTAGAGTGCACTACTCTATGTGCTTACAGTAGTCTCAGCAAATACACTGTAGACTGTTCACGGTAAAATGAGCACTTTTGAAAGTCCTGCTTAGATCTACTTGCAAGCACGTTGTGTATTCTTCGGCCTTATGCAAGATTAACATTGTCATGGGCCTCATCACTTTATTCATGCGTAGGTCAAGTGAAACTGTGAAATTATTAGAAAAGTAAATATTTAACAAATCTGCCCATTTTCACATTTCGACTTGTGAAAAAAAAAAAAAAACAGAAAGCGAAAAAAAAAAAAAAAAAAAAACATAAGTTAAATTATCAGAAATGGTTACCTAACACTTTTTATTCGACGTTAAGATAAGGAACTACTTCCCATCCATCGTTACCAACTTTCCAGGGCGCATGTCACTCTGGGCGCCCGTTAAAATATATGCAGCTAGAGGCAGTGACTATTTTCCAAGGTTGATTTCAAAAGTGCTCACTTTATCGTGGCCAACCTTTAGATACAAATACCGAATAGCTCTTTCCAAATAGCATAGGCATGTATGAGAAATAATAACCTAGTGGCAAAAGGTGTTGCTATTATTATATTTCTACGGATAAGTATTTCAAAAGCTATTTAGTATTATTTATCAGAAAATATTTCCACTTCTGAAACATTTGACTTATTCGGAATTAGTTTTCGTAGTTTAATTTTTAGACATCTTAATATTATAAATGCGAAAGTTTGTATGTTTGTTTGTTACTCAATAACGTCATAACGGCTCGACGAATTATAATTAAGGTTTGATTTTTTCACGCGAGTGAAGCCGCGGGTAACAGCTAGTTGTTAAACAAACGTTCCATAGAAGAAACTAATATTCGTCTTCATATCCACCATGTTGGTATCGAATTATTAATGTCAAGATAATTTAGTACCAAGCACAATGTGTGTCGACTGGAGGTGACAACACTGCCAGATTTTTCCGCAGAAATATTCAAGCTGTCCGATATTGGTATCTAGGGTATTTGATCTCAGGGTTTGTGAACATCGCTGAAACCTATCCCCGCGCAACTCTAGCACGTGTCACAACTGGATTCTACTAGTACATACACAGCGTAAAGTTTTTGCTCGCTTGGCAATCGGTAACTTGGGAATTAGTAGCCAAAGGATTTTTTTTGTAACTCTAAGCCTGAAATTTTGCGTCTTTATAAAAATAATCCTTTTAAGAAACATACAAAATTGTTTATATAATTAAGTTTTTATAACAAACTTCAAGTGAATAATACTTGCTTGTTAAAATTCAGATTTAATTTAACACATTTCACATTAAAGTTTCGTAAAATTTTATCTAACTTGTTTCAATGATAATCATGGCTACCAGTTTCCGAAGTATTCGTTTTAAACATACAGACATTTTTATTGCGCGCAGTGTAATTGTACCTAACATCCACGATTTTTAGAAGTACAATTTCAACTATTCTCAAACAAAGCGCAGACAACTTTTCGGAAAATGTCGTATGGACGTTTGTTCCTCATTTAGTTCTTCTGATGGCTCTACGAAGTATATTAAATGCGACTTTCATAACAATAATTATTACAGTGCGAAGTTTATTGTTATCATTTATCTAGCATGAAATTAACATTGTGTCCTAATAGTGTTTGTTTAATTTTGTAGCCACAGCCAAAATTCTAGTAATTTCCTCGAATTACATGGCAATATAAGCAACACACTCGCACTTTAAATATTATCTTGCTTACATTAGTATCATACATTATGTGTGTTTCTTAATATTTGACACATATTTAGCGCGATACAATTTATTTGGAGATTAAAGACGTAAGTATAAATTCAAAATACAAAATAAAGTATTGATAATGTCATAGAGGACGTGGTGAAAAAAGCTGTCGTACGATAACTTATTTAAAAAATACTTGTTTAGAAAAATTTTAGATGAAATTAAAATTACTAAAGCCCAGCCGAAGATTTCCTGTTAAGGTAGAACAACATTTATATAACCATATTCTTACAGTTGACTTCGTATTAACACATAGGTCCTACTAAAATATTTAGCAATTGATTAACCAAGTTTGTCTAAAAACAGTTATGTACACTATCGATGTATTTAAAACAATATATTAGATAGACTATTAAGTACATTTTCAACGTTTATTTGGGAAAGAAATTACAGTTACACAAAGTCAACCGATGCGTGTTCAAATTGAAAGCGAGAAAGGCAAAGAAATAGGCCAGAGTAGCGTGGAGAATTCTGATCTCGTTAGAATTTTGTTGCAACTGCCCAACGTAAGGTTCAATCAATGTGATATAGGCTATTCACGGTAAAATGAGCACTTTTGAAATTCCTGCTTAAGATGTACTTTTATGTACGTTGTGTATTCTTCCCTCTGATGTAAGATTAACATTGTCGTGGACTTCATCACTTTTTTCATTCGTCGGGCAAGTGAAACTGTACAATTATTAGAAAAGTAAATATTTAAAAAATATGCACATTTTTACACTTAGATGCATCAAAAACACAGAAAGGGAAAGTAATAATTTAAGTTATCAGAAATGGTTGTTTAACCATTTCTATTCGACTTTAATTAATGGAATTTCTTTTCCATCTAGCATTACCAACTTCACTGGGCGCATGTCACTAGGTGCACCCGTTAAAATATATGCAGTTAGAGGTAGAGACTTTTTTCTAATGTTGATTCCAAAAGTGCTCACTTTATCGTGAACAACCTTTGATTAGTATCATGAACATAAGTGGGTAATGTGCGGCTTGAGATAATGCAGGGATGATTCTGACTACCCAGCACACACAGTAGATGGCAAATTCCTCGGCTGCTTACGCTGCGGCCAGAAGCATGAAGCCATGAGCTTAATTGAAACCCTAGACTCATAGCGAGTGCAGTACGCTGTACGTTCTTGAGGAAAGGAGTAGGTGAATGATGTACGAGCGGGTAGTTTGTTCGGCGAAGGTAAACCCTAATCTCCGCCTGCTTGTGGAGATCTGGCGACCACACTTTCACCAACACTACGCCACAACTGAACGCTGAAACAAAAAATGGTTCATGTCACGCTGTATTCACACTGAAAAAAAAAAATTGTACTATGTGCCGCATTTTTCAAGTACACTGTACTTTTTCTGTATCCTCAATCGGATTATTTTTAATTTCCTACTACTATTATAAATTGTTCAAGAAATTCAAAGTCCAGTAAATAAAATTTGCCGACATTGAAATAACATAGCTTTATGTTACTTTTGACAAAAGTATGGCTTAGTATTACTGAGCGTTAATGCATTAGTAATTTAATATTCAGTTATATAGCATGCAGTTTTTATTAATTATAAAATAAGTAATATACATTTTAATAGAAAGGGAAATTGTTCTGTCACAATTTTTATTGTGATATGCGTGCATAATTATACACTATAACTCTTGGCGTATTCTGTGTAGGTACTTAATGCTTGTTGTAAATGCTAAAGCTCTCTTGTATTTATTACAGCAACATATATTTATTTTAAATTATATTTTTTTTATGGTAGGTAAAGCGGTAGTTTTTGTAACAAATAGCGAATAATTGGTCTAACATAGTATTTCTCAATATAGATAAGCGTACCCCAAAATATCTTATTCGTGTATTTTATAAATATTATTTTAGTCACTGCATTTGACTTCATGCGTCGTCTTGGATATTCGTGTTGACTGCGGAGAAAAAAAACATGGCTGCAGGATCGAGATTCCTAAACGCACATCTTGCCTATAGCTGTTAGGGAGTCGGAACACTCGCCCCTCCTTATGATACCTAAAACATTCAGAATACCATTATAAAGTTGATTGCAATTAACTGAGTACATTTTAATTTCTACTTAGAATATACACTGACATACCGAAAGTCATAGGGTACGGGTATATTATCGTGTAGGCCCTCCTATCTATACTGAAAATATAAGCTCGTAGAGATCATTTCCAAAAAAATTCGTGAACAATGAATATTGTTCGAAACGCCTACCTTTAAACTTAACGAACTAAGGCTAAATTTCCGTAACATGGGATTTTCTATTAAAATTTCGCAGCTGCCAGCTGGTATGCAGTGCCCGTAAGACATCAATAATAACCCGAACATAGATACATGTAGGTATAGGCTATTCACGGTAAAATGAGCACTTTTGAAAGACCTGCTTAAAATTAACCTGTATGCACGTTGTATATTCTTCCGCCTTATGAAAGAATAACATAGTCGTGGGCATCATCATTTTATTCATGAGTCGGTTAAATGAAACTATGAAATTATTAATCTGCTCATTTTTACACTTGTGTGCATTAAAAACAGACAGTGAAAGGTTAAGTTAACACAAATGGCCTAAAACTTTTTATTTGAAGTTAAGATATGGAACTACTTTCCTTCCATCGCTAACAACTTAAATGGGCGCATGTCACTCAGCGAACCCGTTAAAATATATGCCAAGCAGGAGCAGTGGCATTTTTCTAAAGATTATTTCAAATGTGCTGTATTTATCGTGAACAGCCTTTAATGATACAACATTCAAGTGTGCATTTGTGTTTGTATGAATAAACGTAAACAAAATAAGCGCGATTCATTTTTGCGGTAAAGAATAATTTTCCTTGTGTAGGAAATACAGTATTTTCTCGCATAATAAAACGTGTGCAAAACTGTGGGAATGGGAATAAAATTAAGCGTGTGCTAGGGTATGTTTACAGTTTCATATAATATACGTAATATGTTTCAATAGGCTGGGATGGTCGTTTATTTGCCAGCGGTGTCCGACGTCCGCGGATATCGCGATGGGCTGCGCCTCTGAAATACGGCGGACATCGGCTCGGACAAATACCGGCAGCAGTGTCCGCGGTCACCGTTCCACGGGATCTAGATAACAAACTTATCGTGATTCGATCTGTGCCCCATGACCAGGAATCAAATTAGTCACCATCAGATTGGCAGACGGCCAGCTCGGCGCGGTGATTAAGCATGAGGCGAGAGGCCCTGGCATTAAAAAAAAAATTGCGTTCGTCAGTGGCGTGTCCAGAGACTGCGACGTGTGTGCTAGAGGTCGTATATCTAAAAGCACCTGAATTTTAGGAAGTATTTTACAAACGCAGTTCATGCGTCATGAACTTCCTGTGCATTGTGATTCAGTTAAGCTTACACAACTTCTTGTCTGATAACAACCTTGCGGAATGCAGTAATCGATGGGCAGCTAAGACTGTCACGTGCTTGTGACGTGGAAGTATTCGCTCTTCGAAACAGAAACAAATACAATGGGGGCACGGCGTGGTTTTGGTGCCCCTTGAAATTCTTTTTTTCCTTAGTCGAAATTTGCCCCTTGAAATCTTCTGAGCCGTTTCCACAGTAAAAGAATCTGTTCATGGAAATTAAATTATTTGTAAATTCATAAAGCCACATCAGGTAAACATACAGGTTCACTTCTTCCCTTCCACACACAAATTTTTGAGCGTAGCTGTAGTGACACCGAGGATAGAGAGATACTGTTATCACAATGGTTAACTTAAAAGAGTTTATAACATCATATCAATTCCATTTTTGAAAGTTCAACTTCTTTCAAGGGTTACATACTACTTTTTAAAATAATGAAAATAAATTACTAGAATTTTCAACTTTAAAATGCTTTAAAAATAATTACGAAAAGTATATTTATAATGGAAATTCATGCGTGTTTCCATTCTGGATGATTCATAAAGCACATTTTACAAATATATAATACATTTCATCAGGCAATATTAATCCAATTACTTTGGTACATACAAAAAAAAGTTTTTATAGTGTTTATATATATATATATATATATATATATATATATATATATATATATATATACAATAATTAATTTTAAGCACAGCAGTTCCATTTACGAAAGTTGCCACGTATATAACCAAAATAGTCTTATGTAAAAATAATTGTTAAGAAATATTTTTGATATTAGTACCGACCTTTTTTTAAATATAACCTTACTATTCGATAGGTCTGGTATGTCCGAGGACAGGGACTGGGGGCTGTGGCGCCGTGGCGCAGTCCTCCATCTTGGAATTTCATATTTTTCACTCAAAATTTCCCAATTTTTCCAAAAATTTGTAAAAAAAGTCCTTTCCCCTCAATATGACCGACTGATTCATCGTTGTGGCTTAAGTATCCCGAACATCAGCCACAATGAGGAACCTGAGAAGCCGATAAAATATTTTTTATTTTTTTTAAATTTAAATATATACTTTACTTAATCAGTTTTAAGTATTGAGTGTTATATGTCACCGGACTTTTCTCTTTACGGTGCATACGATCGTGATGTCATATTGGTTATGTAAACCAACGTCAGGACAATCATTGTGGATTTAAGAGGTATGCCTCTAACATCCCCCCTTTTTTCCCATTTCAAAATTCGTTACCATCACTCCTCCTTGCCAACACTCCTCAACCGCGCCCAACCACTATACAATCTCGTCACCCCACCATAACCCCTCTCCCATTCCCCCTCCTTACCCTCCCTCAAACCCATTTCTCCCTATAAAAGTATCTAACAATTAAAGAGATTTGTATCACTACCCCCAAGAATATTCTTCGGAAATCCCAAGACCACATGACACATTGTAACATTCAAAAAAGAAAAAAAAATACTCATGGTGGGATGGGGATTTTAACCCACATCCTCTCGGAATATGAGTCAGGTGAGCTACGTAGCCACTGAGCTACTTAAACAATGATAGGAAGGATTTCTTAAAGCTGATGAAATAGGCTCCAAATGAAGATACTGCCATTCTACCTTACAATTATGTTAGTGTATTAAAAATATTTATATATAATTTTATATTGATTTTCAATCAGTGTATATATGGCTCATGGCCACATTTATTGGAGAGTTTTTTTAGTTTCAATTCATCGTAAAAAAATTTTAAAAGCAAATGTTGTAATAAAACATTTTGTTGTTTTCAACCGGAATTTGAATCTTACTTACCTATGCTCAAATTGATTGTTTTTGTATATTCTTTTTAAATAATTATATAGAAGACCACAATTCTCGCAAGTTATGTTATAAGCAAGAGAATAGGCCATGTACAGACATTGAGGTAGGTGACTATAATTTGCGATCTCTTAGGGCCAGGTTCGGGAAATTCAGTTTTCAAGTATAGTTTATAGCTCCAGGAATGTATATTTAAGCCCTTTATAACCATAAAGATAAGCCAATATTTGCTTCATAATGATGTTTTAAACGAAAACTGTTTATAACAAACTGGTTATATAGGTATGGATAGGAAAATTTCACGAATTAATTTCGGAACAAGATAGGTGTTACACATATACAGTAAAGCCACCTTCTCAATTGGATCACAGTTTATTATACCCACCCTGCACACCTCTGAGCCAATAGCAGATTTGCAAGAAAACACCTTGCGAACTCCATAACTGTCAGGTGCGGGGCAACAGCCAAAGATCACGCTGCTGAGGCTCCAGTATTCAGAGGACTGAGGAGTCTAGCCTACAGGTCATTGAACTCGCGAAATTTCCCTATCCCCAGATATAGGGTTAGTAAGAAAAAAATATTCCTGTTTGTGTTTAAAATTTATTAAAATATATTACTACAAAAACACTAAATAAGTATTCATGTTCGTCTATGTAAAGTGTGCATCCTTATACAAACTATTCTGCCACTTACAAACTTCGTGTCGTCGTGCAGTAAGCTTGGAGGCAAAGTCCCTGCAGCAAAAGCGACAACGATTGGCCAATTAAAGTTCTGTAGATGATACACTAGTGTGTCCAGATGGTTCGGCTGTCGTCATGTCGGAAGGAGCAGGAACCAGGAATGAAGTTGTCTTCATAGAAAAAGAAGTCTCACCTGCTGATGAGTTGTTGAGCGATACATTCGTACTTGTTGTAGGCATTGAAACGCAGGAGTTACAGGAATGAAACTACATTATCGTTATCAATCACGCCGACGATGGAAGTTGTAGCAACCATAGTTTCCATAATATATTCCAATTGCTTGCACGAGCTGTGAGAGTGTCTTCCACAACTGCCACTGTCAAACTAAGCTCCATAAAATGAACCCAGTTATTCATATACCTGCTGATGTTGACGGTGTACCCTGCATTTGTTTCTTGTAGTCATATTGTTTTTGTAGGCATAGGACATGTCAAATAAGTCTGTATTTATTATTCGGTTTTAAAATGTATTAAATTTGTATTTCTTTTTAAGTTGTACTGAAATTGTTAATAGAGTACATACAGCGGAATATTGCAAAACGTTCTCTCAACTTCATTTACGGTCTCCCCTCTTGAAGTCTAATTAATTACACGATGTTGGATTTTGCAAATTATTCTTCGCCTCGACTGTTTTGTAGGCATATGAATGATACTCGGATATTTTTTATGTATGTATATGTAATCAATTCAAGTCCATGATATGAGTAACGACTCTCTGCAAAATTATGATATAAACATGGTATCGATCAGTATCTACCAGCACTTAGTTCGTAAACCATAGACAACTATGCTAATAGGCGCTTGAGACTTGGAATGTACGAGGGCAACTAGGACGATAATCATTCGTACTCTTCTCAAATATAATTCCTTCGCAGTCCTCATCACTACTCTGCAATCCTCAGCAATCCTCCTCCTTAGTCATCCTCCTTCTCAGTCATCATCCTTCTAAACAGTCTTCCTCCTCATTCCTCCTCACCAATCCTTCTCACTATTCCTCCTCAATCCTCAACACCAAACGCACCAATCCTCCTCTGCAATCCTCACCAATCTTCTACAGTCCTCACCAATCCTCCTCAATCCTCCTCTACAGTCCTCAATCCTCTAAAAATCTCGGCAATATTCCTCCTCAATCCTCACCAATCCTCCTTAACAAACGACCCCTAATGATCCCAGCGAACCCTAATGACCTCTAAATGGCCATAATGACCCCCTAATGACCCATAAAGGACCCCTAAATTATCCATAATTACCCCTTAATGGCCCCTAAATTACCCTTAATGATCTCTAAATGGCCCATACTACTACTCTTTGATCCCTTAATGACCCCTTCTGTTCCACTAATTAATCTTAAATGACCCATCCTGTTCCGCAACTGACCTCTCACATTCTGCAACTAACCCCTCGCATTCCGAACTGACCCCTCATACAAGCCAGACTTTGCATTCATGTAATAGTTTTCTGTTTTTTATGCTGTAATTCTCTGTAGTCAGATAGAAAGAAATCAGTAAGTGCCTATTTTGGCAAGTGGATTGAGCCCACTTGTTCTCAGGTCTAGTTGATTTACTTATCCCAGGGTCCAACCCAAACCCTTCGAATCCTTTTCTTCTTCCTCTTGGCATAACTTGTGTGTACTATCGTCAACATTATATCTATTGCATCTAGATTATACACACAACAGCATGCTAGGTATTGAATGTTCCAGTAGATTATACGTCATCGTAGGGCTCTTGTTTCGTATAGCTACAGTCCAGCGACATATTACATTTTACACCGCCGTATTTTTCCACCTAATCGATGGTTCATCATATTAGGTTTCATTCTTGACAGTAATAAACAAACATGTTTCAATGTAATTGTCATATTCTATTAAACATATTATTTAAGAAGACCTCCGAATGCAGATCGCTTCAGGAAAAAGCCATTAACGTTGGGCTTCGGCTCCCGAGCATCGACGTATGTTGTATCATACAATCAAGTGTCCTTGATGCAGGTCGCGGCTCCATGCTCGTTGAGGTCAAAGGCAGGCCTTCGTATTCGCAATTCATCGTCGCGGTACGACGAGAGAGCGCTTCCAAATAGATGTTGACCTCACGGTGTCAGAACGCCAACTGTCATTTTTTCTTCTATATAAATGCGGTTCTTTTTTCCCAGTAAAGAGATGAGCTTGTGCCCACAAAAGGCCTTCCACCATAAAATTTATATGTTAATAAAATATAGGAGTACTCTGAGAAAACCCACATACTCGTTCGCTCCAGAATAACACAAGCAGATATAGACTGTTCACGGTAAAATGAGCACTTTTGAAAACCCTGCTTAAGATCTACTTGTGTGCACGTTTTGTATTTTTCCGCCTTATGTAAAATTGGCATTGTCATGGGCCTCGTCACTTTATCCATGCGTCGGTCAAGTAACATTGTGAAATTATTACAAAAGTACATATTTTACAAATCCGATAATTTTTATAATTCGATGCATTAATAAAACAGAAAGCTAAATAAATTATTTATGTTATTACAAATGGTTACTTAACACTTTTTATTCGACGTTGAGATACGGAACTACTTCCCATCCTTCGTTACCATTTTTACTGGGCGCGCGTCACCCAGGGCGCCCTTTAAAATATATGCCGGTAGCGGCAGTGAAATTTTTCGAAGGTTGATTTCAAAAGTGCTCACTTCATTGTGAACAGACTTTAATTATGTATACATAAACATATAATTATGTATAAAATTAATTACAAATAATTTTATATGTCTATGTACATAAGTATGGGGATAAAAAATTATAAACAGTCTGAGAATTATGTTTAGTGCGTAGAGAGCTTTAGACTGGTAGTGCGCGTGGCCCATTTACATGTGTCATAGGCGTCGTCGGTATATCCCGGCCGAGTGACAGTGGCTCGCGGTCCACAGGGTGCGACACTAACGGCCGTCGTGCAGCCGGGCGGCAACACTCATGTGCATCGGGCGTCACGCCCGCACAGTCGTCATGTCGGGAGACGCCCACCCTCCCGCAGCTCGTGTGCGCACGTGCGTCGAAAACCCCCCCCGACACAGTGCAGGTCAGTGCCGGTGGGTAGGGCGCGAGTCGGTGCAAGAGTAGACAATATATCATCCGTTCGCGGTTACTTTACACTTTCCTGAAGCTCTGCTACAGTTATACTTCCAGGATATTCCTCCGCCTCATACAGTCAAAGTTTAACTCAATAGAGAAAATTACTCCGAAGGACAGTGCACCGAATTCGTGCGCATTGGGTTGTTATAGGCTGTTTACGATAAAGTTACTTTTTTCTTTCATCCAAGTTTTATTATTTAACCACCTTTTTTAAATATATACTGGTATGTAAGTAATAAACACAGTGTGTATATTCCACCGCACTTTGAATTTAATATCCAAAGCTACAATAATATATATTTATTGACTATTATTCCAAACGAGCGGGCTATCAAAAGTCCTCACTTTACCGTGAACAGCCTATAATCACATTTTGCATGAAAACTGTTTCTTACCAAAGGCGATTCACGATAAAGTGGACACTTTTGAAGCCATCCTAAGAAAAAAGTCACTGCTACGTCATATATTTTAACGGGTGCACAGAGTTGGTAACGGTGGTGGGAAAGTAGTTCTACCTTAACGTCAAATAGAAAGTGTTACGTAACAATTTATGATAACTTAAATTATTTCTTTCGCTTCCTGTTATTTTGTGTAAAAATGAACAGATTTGTAAAGTACTTACTTTTCTAGTAATTTCACAGTTTCATCTGACCGACGCATGAATATAGTGATGAAGCCCATTGCAATGATATCTTTACATGAGGCGGAAAATACACAACGGGCATACAAGTATTTCAGTACAGTGCTTTCAGAAGTGCTCATTTCACAGTGAACAGCCTATGGGCGCTAGCAACACACACGTTTTCTTACTGTTTTAATTCGTCTTTATTATAAATGAAATATTATAATTGAAGAACAAAATACAGGTAAAACTTCAACTTATCGAAAAATAAGATTCTTTCATTTTAACAGATGTATGAAACGCCTGTGATACGTAGCATATTTAGGAAACAACTAAACACACCATGCATGGTGTGATTTGTCAAAGGTTTGATGCAAAAAGTGAGAAGAAACTGCGAATAGACTATACACATAGAAGAAATGGCGTGGCGGTTCCTTTGATGCGGGCGTATCTATTCTCTGATTGGATGCGGGAGGCTCTGGTAACGACCCCTGTGTCTCTGATTGGCTACTGTGTGCTGCGAATGGTTACCTATTGGCTGGACTGCCGGTTAGCGAGTAGCTCACCAGGCTGTGATTGGCGAGCGGCTTTCCAACATTTGCTGGCTAGTGACGCCATTTTAGTTTCATCTCTGGATTCTGAAGTAGTCTGTGGCACGAGAAAATAGGCGCCAAGAGGCAATTCAAATACGAGAGGAAATCTTCACTGCTTTGAATTATTTACAAGTTTACCACACTACTAGTGTGCAGGATTAAACGAATAGCCTATACAAATATCATGTCAAAGTTATTTCGTATAAATCTTCTCTAGTTTTCCTAAACTTGTTTTAAAAACATTTTAACTGCAAGGGAATTACCAAAGTCGTGTTTTTAAAGGCTTTTCATGACTAATTGGGTACTTTTGAAAAGAACACTCGAAAAAAATAGCATCCGGTTAATGAGTGAGCATGTTTTAACATTGGCACTGGCGGAAGAACTGACGTTAAAGTTAGCAGAAAATTATTTAAACAAAGTAGTTCCGTGACCCAATGTCATATTAAGAGAGTTATATTTAAATTTGCCGACGATTAACTTACTTCATTTAGTTTATCTTTGTTTTACGCACAGAAGCCTAATGTTATTAAAATATTTGTTACTGAAAAGTTGGCAGTTACACTTCATGAACGCATAAGTCAAGTGAGTGGATTTACGACTGTGTTAATTTTATATAAGGGTGGAAGGATACAGAATTAGCAGAGAAGAAGATCGTTAGTGGGTCTTTCAAAGTGCTCTGTTAACTGCAAACATCCTATACGAAATTTTGTGTGTAGCCATGTTCCGGATAGGTAGTGATAGACAGGGGATCTTATTCGTAATTAATGTAAATAATCGAATCTTATCTCGCCACTTATCTATAATCTAAGTTTTAAAATGCTCATTTGGCTCCCATTATACAGAATGTTGCAATATTGCAGGTCAATACTTCGGGGAAACATTTCGCCCATCTGGAGGATGAAAAAATGTAATACGAACATGGTCCGCAAACACTTCGTTTCTTCGCTACAGCCCGTAATACATAACGTACAGCGTATGTCCCGCGGGCTGGATCATGGAGCTGTGGAATGCCTTCGCAGTTATAATTGGCAGTCCCATATCAGCCCCCCGAGGAGCCATGATTTGAATCGACTAGACTTTTATTTGTGGGGACTTTTAAAGGCACTTGTGTATGCCACCCCTAGTGGACGATTTGGGCACATTCCGTAATCGTATTGTTGCGGGTTGCGAAAGGTTCAGGAATTTTCCAGGGATTCATCAACGCATCCAGGGGTCCATACATCGGCGGGTTGATGCATGTGTTTGTGCCGATGGAGGACATTTTGAACATTTACTTTAGTGCCAACGATAAGCCTTCACACATGTTTAACTACTTTCTGTGCAGTTCCTACTTTTCTGGGAGTATTGTCTTAGTGTGAAGTGTCTTGTATCATGCAAACGAACGCTGCAATGGCATTCCACAGTAACATGATCCAGCCCGCAAGCCATATATGTATTACGGGCTGTAGTGAAGAAACAAAGCGTTTGCAGACCTATGTTCATGAAACATTTTTTCATCCTCTCACATGCAATATTGCAACATCCTGTTACTTTCTGGGTCATATTTCGCACTTGCAGCGAAAATGACCACCCTAAACCATTACAATCTTGATCACATTCATCTCTCGGACACTTAAATTTATCTCTTTATAGTATACTCTCCCTTTATTCACACTTTTTGAAAAATCACCCCATGTATGACGTGTTTAGTTGTTTCCTAAAGCTGTTATGTATCACAAGCGTTCTGTACTTCTATTAACAGTAAAATTACCTTATTTTTGGTTAAATGTAAATTTACTTGTATTTTATCTATACATTATAATAATACCTTTATGATAATTATGAATAAAAACAGAGAGAGGGTAGGTGCTTTGGTAATACGTCGAAACCTGTAAAATTCGCGTTATTGTTTGAGGACACTTTGAACTTAAAATACGCGTACCTTTGCAATACGTTTGTCATTGGACCTTACTTTGTCCGACACTATCCGGGTAACTCAGCTTCAACAAATGGAAGCTTCACAGTTGTGCACCCCAATCACGTGCAGTCCAGTCAGAAAGAGCTTGTGGCTTCACGTCTGTACAACAGCCAGTGGAGAAACGACGCCGCTGGCCCCATTATATACAGTACTATGACGTTCAGCCTAATACCAAAAAAATAACGCGGATTTTGCAGGTTTCTAGTAATGCGTATTAAGAAATAGCACTCGTGAACAGTATTATGTACCGGAGGACGCACGAATGCGCTACGTTGTCCCATAGGTGTGATTTTCTAGAATCGGTTAAGCTTTAATTCAATGAGGCATATGAATAACTTGGAAGTAAAATTTTAACTGGACTTTAGAAAAGTTAAAAGTAACCATGCATGAACTATATAGTCCATTCGCGGTTACTTCAGCCTTTTTTGAAGCCCTGCTAAAGTTCTACTTCCAGGATATTCCTCCTTGTGCGAACTAAGCTTAACTAATCCTGGAGAATTACACCAGGGGGACAACGCACCACATTCGTGCGCACTCGGCTGTAACAGTATTTTGTATAAGGACTGGTTCGTGTACATGCAAAATGAAGAAAATATGGTACGCATGGAACATCAGTGCTATCTAACTGCGAGAAATTTTATTTGCGAGACATTAGTATTGAGTTCACTAACCTAGTAGTAGAATGCGGAAACGGGCCTAGCAAGCTTTCACACTTCCCTACCACCTTGCTCGCTCCACCAATGTGAACATTCGGTAAAGACTGAATCACCAGTGCGAAAGTATTGTGAGAAATGTCAGGCGATCGACCATACAGCATGTAACAATGTAAAGGCTGTTCACGATAAAATAAGCACTTTTGAAATAAACCTTAGAAAAAAGTCACTGCCCCTGCTTGCATATAGGCCTATTTTAACGGGCGCACTGAGTGACATGAGCCCAGTAAAGTTGGTAATGATGAAAGTAAAGTATTTCCATATATTGACGTCGAATAAAAAGTGTTAAATAAACATTTGTACTAAGTTAAATTATTTATTTCGCTTCCTGTGTTTTTTTAAGCATCGAAGTGTAAAAATGAGAAGATTTTAAAATATTTACATTTCTAATAATTTCACAGTTTCACTTGACCGACGCATGAATAAAATAATGAGGCACATGACAATGTTAATTTCACGTACGGCGGAAGAATGCACAACGTGCATACAAGTAGATCTTAAGCAGGGCTTTCAAAAGTGCTCATTTTACCGTGAACAGCCTATAGTAATCGTGTTCAGCAACGTGTACCTGCAGACTATCGTATGGGAAATTCCCCGCTCTACATGTCACTTGAACGGTTTCAATGGATGATTGGAAATGTAAATTATGTCGAGTTGGGAAGTATAGAAAGCTTTCCTTCGTAAATAATTCACAACCGCCCGTTTTTTTTTTTTTCAAGTGATATTGATTGCAATCATAGTTTCTAACTCTCTCAAAACGCAATCGTTCCCGGCCACAAGGGTCTTTCTTCAGTATCCCAAGCTGTGGTAGTTGTTTCTATTATTTTTCGAAGCGTTTACTCTTCAATCGTCAATCTTGTTAAGCGGTTCATCCACGCATTTTTTAGTTGCAGAATTTTTTGTTTATTCTACGTGCTCTTCTTTTGAAGTGTTGTGAAATTCATTTGGGGGATGCATCATGTTTATTCTAAGTGCTCTTCTTTTGAAGTGTTGTGAAATTCATTTGGGGGATGCATCATGTTTATTCTACGTGCTCTTCTTTTGAAGTGTTGTGAAATTCATTTGGGCGATGCATCATGTTTATTCTACGTGCTCTTCTTTTGAAGTGTTGTGAAATTCATTTGGGCGATGCATCATGTTGTTAGCGTGTCTGAAATACGCTTTTAGTTAACGTTTTTGACTGGACACTTCGGATGCAAGGTGTAAAGATTTACTCGGTTGTTTTATCATCTACTTTATGAAGGGATGCACGTCCAATTTTTTGTTATATTCTATTCATGGTTTCACCACACTTTTTTTCAATCAAACCTTCGAAAAATTACCCAATGTCTGACGTGTTTAGTTATTTCCTATGCATGCCATTTATAACAAGCGTTTTATACCTCTTTTGAAGTATCTTAGTTTTCGTTAAAGTTGTAGTCGAACTACATATTTCTTATAATTTATAATATTGCATTTATAATTAATATGAAAAAAAAAAAACAGTGAGAAAACACGTGTGTAGGTAGCTCTTAGTAAGAAATAGTTTTCATTCGAAACATTATTACAATTGACTGCGCACGAATTTCGTGCGTTGTCCTTTGGTGTAATTTTCTAGACTTAGTTAAGCTTAGTTTTTACCAGGCGGAGGAATATCTTGGAATTAGAATTTTAGCAGGACTTCCGGAAAGTGTAAAGTAACCGTGAACGGATTATACATTATCTGTTTCGCACCTGCATCTGACTATGCGACACAGCGTATCCGAACGATTAAAATTTGTGGCTGCATTGATCAATTTACATCAAAAACTACGGCAACGCTGTAGTAGAAGTCGGATTATATATTTGTACTTTAGAGGCCCATGGTTTTCACATTGATTGTTTAAATTAGTTCGAATTTATTTATGTTGTGAGCAGTTCCACTCAAATCGTCCCGCGCAGCAGCGATTCGTATACGGCCACTCAGAAATAATCCCTCGTTTTCCACTTTACGGTCTCTGTTGTTGGTGTTGTTTTGTTTTCAAACCTTCCCCTATCAACGAATGTTGTCGCGGGAGAGGTTTTTAGGAATCGCACTTGAAATCATACATTATCTCGTGCACGCGTGTGGTTGTGATTTTCCTTTACGGCTGTTAAACTAATCCGATGAAGCATTAATGCACGTCTTTCTTTTGTGTAAAGGGTCTCTCGTCCATTGCTTGTAAATGTGTCTGCTGTCGTTCTATACTGTTTTACCGTAGCTGTCATCCTATACTTTTGTTTTTACCGTAGCTGTTGTCATATTTTCCACGACTGGTAAGAACTCCAAAATATGTCACACTTAGATAGTTAGTTACTTTTCCACTTTAATTCAAGTACGGGAAACTATCCAGGCAAGGGCCATCAGCGAACTGAGAACTAAGTGCTGAAGAACCAATCATACAAAAAAAGTGAATTGTTTTATGTTTCACTGCAATATTTAGCCAACTGTTTATTACTCATCCAACCATATGAAACTAGCAATCTTTACGTTAGTTGAAAGGATAACGAAATGCGAACCTTAACGCTGAGACTAATATACGTATGTCGAATGTAGGTTCAGCGTTCCTTTCTTTCACGTTATAACTGGCTACGTATTACAACTGATTTGGTGAAAACCGAGTTTGTACGACCACTGATGTTTATGTCAAATTGCGAAAGTTTATTAACTATAAAAATTTGCCGAGGAAAGAGTACATTATCTGAAGCCTCTTGAAATTACATACAATTTTTTATGTCGCTAAAATGCAAATTTCCATAGTTTGTACAAGAAAATAATTGACAACGCGTGGCTGAACGTTTAAACAATACGTATGGCGCTATTAAATTATTTCATGGAAACAAATTGTATTTACAAACGTTATTAACATTAAATTTTGTGGCATGACTTTTTTTTTTTGGCAGGTTATAACCGATCATTTATAACTTAATGAAACGTTTTTTTCTACATTTATTTTCCTTAACACCGCCATTTGCTATAAGTTCATTTTTTATTTTTATTTTTAATAATACTTTGAGGAATTTTCTCGTAAGTAGCGTGGGGGACGCAAGTATGTTAACTTATTTGCCTTTGAACATACAAAACGTTAGGGAATAAATTTCATAGTTAACAATAGTTTTGCCAATCTTGAACGATAAAATTATCTCCCCTGAACAATAAATTACGCAGTAAAAATAATTGTATAGACACTGTTATGTTTTATACAAGTTGGTGTAGTATTTTATAATTTACATTAAACGTACGATTTTGGGGTTAGGCGTAACTCAAAGGTGAACACTATTTACCTCTTTATTGTCCTGTATTGAAATTATATAAATTACATCACGTTTACTGACCTTCCAGTTAGTCTTTAACCCGGAGCTTTTATTATTTTAATTCGCTACACTGTGTTAAAGATTATTATATATTATGTAATTACTTAATTACTTTAAAGCCACTGTGAATAGTTTCTAAGGATCGTCGTCACATTGTCCATGACGCCGCAGGCTAATGACAGACGTATGTCGGTGGACGGCACGCCTCCATGTCTGGACGTCTTCCTGGTGCAGTGTCTCGACGACAAAAGGCCTAGATCGCCATGTTTCCAGCCGTCATATTGGCCCTTGTTTAGTAACAACCGGCCCTGCCTGGAGGAGGTTGGTTTACAGCGCTCAAGGCTTTCTTTACACTTCCTCGTGGTATGTTAGTGCTCTCGCAATCAGGCTAGCACGCCTGTTGCTGCACATAATAATACTCGAACGCCATTACGGCCTGTGAATCATATTGCATGTGAATGAACACTTTAATTGTAACGTAGTAAATGTATCGGTAAGGACGACAAGTGTTTTTCGCGAAAATATTTATGGCGATGTTTGACTTCAATATCCTACGTCCACAACGGCAACTTGCTTTGGTTATTCGCCACTTGTCTACATGAGGAGACAGGTCCTTATTTGACTGAGCCAATCAGAATAAAGTACTCCGATACTGAACGTTCATGATTCGACGACAGACACTCAAGGCACGTGACATTTTAAAAGCATCCAACCACGAAAGTGCATATGGGAGTACAACTGGTCTGGAAATATTTTTGCGAAAAACACGTGCCACTAGTTATTGGCACTCCTTTATCTGATTCGCTTGTGGGAATCGTGTCGGACAATGCCGTTGGTTGACGGGTTTTCTCTGGAATCTCCCGTTTCTCTCGCCCTTTCATTCCGGCGCTGTTCCGTACTCACTTCAATCACCCTCATCGGCTCTCAAGACGTACGCAGGCAAAACGCCATACATGCGTGTGTGGTACGCATTGTTTAAAGTAGGTGTTAACCTTGTCCGCCACCATAGGCTGTGCTGTGACCCTACATGCATGTAGTACTACGGCCTGCATACGAGGCGCTGTATCGCTGCAGCGGAATATAGCGGAATATTTGTGTGCGTTTTCAACAAAAACGGTGGGTCCTAGACAGTTGCAACAAGGGGACAATTTTTGTTTCGTAGGTCATACTGCTCAATAAACCAGCATGAAACGTTCATGACTCCTGACGATAACGATGTTGCCGGCAATAAGAGGGTGGCCATCCCTTAAATTTTCGTAACGGGGACTGTTATTATTGTGACCTTGCCCTTAAGTTGAAAATCCCGAACATAAAACAATGTTCCGCGAATGTCACCTGATTTAGATATTTCGTAAAAATACATTCCAAAATCTCAATTTTCGGGGACTTACTACGCCCTTAATATTCAGTTTAGGTACAAAGTGTCCTGCATATTTTCCACCTGATTTTGCATAAGGAATCACCTCGCGAAGTTTGTCGGTCGAATTCAGCACCGTCCTATATATATAGTTGTAAACGACCGGATTTTATTTCTAATATCCAACTAGGTGTGCTTATTCTTTGACATACGTACGTTGATATGTTTATTTCATATTTTCTGTTGTGTACCTTTTGTGCACATAATTCAATTATTTAGAGGTCAAAACATGGACTATGCAGAAAGCCCTTTTACAATTTGAAATATATGAATATTTTTTGGCATTCAAGATTAGCTGGGATTGAGTCGCTTCAACCACTACTGTATGAATATGTTATGTTGGTATTTTTATTCCTTCTTAACCATCGACCTTAGTGGTCCGCTGTACCCTGGGTACACACTGTATTGCACAACCTTTATTATCGACTGGGTGTCAGTCAATATACGGCTGAGGATGATGTGCTCCAATTAAACTGTCTTCCAGTTGTCAGATATGATATACAGCCAATCACACTTCATCCGTGTAATTTTACGGGGGAAAAAAAAAACTATATTCATAATAACTATTAGTGTTGTAGTTTTCTTGTGAGATTCTTACAAAAACTAACGATAAAATTTCGTATAGGCTGTTCGTGATAAACTGAGCAATTTTCAAAGCCCTGGGTAAGATATACTTGTTAGCACATTGTTTTTTCTTACACCAAATGTAAAATTGACATTGCCATGAGCCTCTTATCTTTATTCATGTGTCATTGAAGTGAAACGGTGTAATTATTTGCAAAGGCAATGTTTTTAGAAAATTTCTAATTTTTACAGTTAAAAAAAATAGCTGAAGAAATATTTTCAGTATTCAAAAATATTTTACCAAAATTTTTTACTTCAATGTTATGGCATGGAACTATTTTCCTTCCATCGTTACCAACTTTACTTGGTGCATGTCGGTCATAGTGCCTGTTAAAATATGTGCAGGTAGGGGCAGTGACATTTTTCAAAGGTAGATTTCAAAAGTGATTGAATAGCTTCGAACATCCTGTACTTGCATAAACTGAGCAACAAGTCGGTTTATGGCTATGGGTGAAATTCGGGGTGAAACAAGTGATTTTCGATAAAGGGGCGTAAAATATGGTCGCCGACCGACCGGAATGACAGAGCATGAACAACCCGATCGCAACCGCCCCGCGTCCTTGGTCATCAACCGACTTTTCCATTCTACTAACAAATGCGCGAGAATTTCTCTGTAACGTAACCGGCAAGAAAATAGTTATTCTCGCAGGTGAGGCAGGGAGGAAGGGGCCCGGGAAAAGCGGCCCTGACAAATCTGCGGTGGCGCCGTAAGGCCCTGTCAGGAGCACCGCGGTGGTGGTAAATCGCTTGCGGCGCTTGCAAGCGCTCGGCCCGGTTCGCACGAGGACCCCCCCCCCCCCCCTTCTACTAACGCGAGTCGTTACGAATGGCGGGGGCGTGCTGGTGACGTCACGCGAGTTACCCCTTCCTTTCCCCTTGGCTCCTTTCCCCTTGTTCAGGGAGTCGGCGAGGAAATATATGTCGGGCGCGGTGACTCTGCGTGGGATTAACCCCGGCGATTGCGGCAAGTGTGCGACTGACAAAGAAATAACACCCTGCCCGATGCGTGATGGATGATCTAGGTCGCTGCGATCGGCTGCCGTCGTTAGGGTAATGCTGCCGCGGCGGTGGGTCGCGTGGTTCGCAAAAAAAAATAACTGTGGCGTGTCTGTGTCGAGAACACGACGTAGCAAAGCGGGTTCGATTCCCTGCGGGGTCGCCCTCGGAATTTCGCACGCGGGAATCGTGCCGGACGATGCCGCTGGTCGGTGGGTTTTTCACGGGGATCTCCCGTTTCCTCCAACCCTTGGATCCAGGCGCTGCCCCATCTTCATCTCGCTTCACCCTCATCGGATCTCAAGACCTCGACGTTAAGAGCCGCCCAAATCTCTTCACTCACTCACTCACGACGGTGGGTTTTACGCGAATACGTTCGCTTTAGGGATCCAGGAATGAAATTAAAGTAGCGAGATTGCTTTCATGGCACCAAAATCGGCACATTGGAGTCGCTCACGCCCAGAATCGCCGCCAGTTCCCGCGGACCTCCACCTGCTCCTCGCCACCTCAAGGTCATGCTCGTATCCTCATCGAAAGAGACCACGTTTATTTCAATCATTTTATTAGTGACGATGTAATAGTGTTGAAATATGTCATCCTGCAAACGTTACCTGATTTTAAAGAAGTATTCGCGTCAAAAACTCGCGAAATGGGCGACGTAGTTTTCGGACTTGGCGGAGGATGTGCCTTCTCGAATGGCTGGGAGAGTTAGCGAAACGCTAGTACAGGCCGTTGGCGGCTTATTGAGCACTTTTGAAAACACTGCGTAGGATCTACTTATCTTCCCATTACATATCATTCGGCGTGTGCAATAAACCATTGACATTGGCCCAGTTACTTCATTAATCCGTCGATCAAACGAAAATGTGAAATTGTAAGCAGCATGTGTCAGTAACATGCAAAGTCTTACTTGTGTGCATAAAAAATAATTCAGTGCTCACGCATTTTAATACGACGTACAGTGGAGTCAAAACAGCACTATTCTTGAATAAAAAACGAATCTTACTAAAGTGACGGTATGTTATTTGCAAACCTGAACCATACGTTTGTTATAGTTTCGAGGTCATTGGAATGCAACTAACTTCACAGCTCATGTCAGAACTACAGCGTACATGGTTCAGTGAGGGAGAAGCTCTCGAGCTGGAAAGTCGTTAGATGCATGATAGCGTCGTGTGCGGCTGAAACAACAAGGTGTGGCTTAACGTGATGTAATTACCATCAGGTAAGCACATTTCCGTGCAATTACATATACCTAGGTTTTGTGAATTCAGTAGCGGATTAATGGGACCATAAAGGCAATGCACCATAAATGTGAAAAAGGGAAAAGTTTCTTGAAGGTTTTAGTATAGATCAGGGCATATCATGTTCCGCTTCGTAATAGTTATAATTCACGCAATATACTTGCCGTAGTTGTAAACCAGCGCTGCTCAAAACTGTTCATTTTGAAACAGTAGCGGTTTAAAAAGTTGATAGCTTCTAAAAATCGATTTGCCAAGTACGCGCGATCTAAAGATCCAAAATAATCGTATGTATTTCTTCGCAGAATTGGGTTTCACCGATTATGTTTTTTTTTTATAACTGTAAGATAACTTTGTGATACTATGAGGCAGTCTGGGCGTGTACAAATACATGAACAAGTTACGGTTTTGAACCGCTTCGTCCGAATCAAGACAGAATTCACAGACGAATGTATTCCAGCTCTCAACCGGCGAATTTCATATTTCGTATTATCCGATTTTTAAGAACAGATCACAGCAAGTTCGTAGGATAGAAGAAAGATTTTTGGGGAAGAATAAGGATTGGTTAGACTCATCTGTAAGGTTTCCAAACTACGAAAGGGTCGCTACTAGAAAACGTATGGGGTCGACCTACGATGAGTTTCGATGAATAATGTCGTAGGACAAAACTGCTGAAAACTGAACACTTGCGAGCCAGGTAGGAATTGATGAGCTTTCATTTGCCGCTGAAATGAGCTTGCGCTCTTGTGGAAGAGTGGAAGCCTCGAAAATTGTAAAAGATTCGTGGCTCAGAACATTTTAAAACTAACCCTGAATTCCAAGTGAGGATTCGACGGTTCTCCTCAATCGGAACACAAGCAAACGTTTTCAATTGTCTCAGGTAGTACAGACACGAACGTCTTCCTTTCGTCCTTTGTGCCTATACGTCCAATTAATGACAACCTGGAAGGACGAGGGCCAACAGTTTTCTGGCAAAATCCACGACCTTCGTCAACACGATACTGCAGGCCCATCCGAATTCAGATACGTGACACAGTAGATATCTCACAAATGAAACAAGATCACATCAAACAGCAAATTCGACAATTACATCCTTTTACTAGCGAGTTAGACTGCAAACAAATCGAAGTTATCTAAAGCATGCTTTTCACTATTATTGACGGCAAAGAGTGCAATGCCGTTACAGGAACTTCATCTACTGAGAGGTGTTTCCTTTGTAATCTCACCTCTGAAGTCTTCAACAACCTGGAAAATGTGCTGCGTCAGGAGATAGCCGATTCTTCAAGACTCAGCTTCGGCTTATCCGTGTTTTACGGACGTATTAGGTTCTTTGAGTGTTTGCTCCATTTTTCATATAAACTTCCGCTTGAGAAATGGCAAACTCGGGGCATCCAGCAGAAGAATATTGTCTCGAAGATAAAGAAAACTAAGACAGATTAAAAAATGATATAGGATTACTTACTATTAGACAAGCCACAACCGGGTTTGGCAAAACAAATTATAGGAATACAAGTAGTTTTTTTTTTGGTTGAGAATCCAGCTTTATCAGCATGCATCACTGGTGATGACATTAACATCGACATCGTCAGAAGATTCAGCACAGTTTTGCAAATGAGCTCTTGTGGACACGAAGTAGATGTGAGAAAGTATTGCACATACGCGTTGGAGACAGCCCAGCTACTTGTACGCAAATACCCATGGCACGCCTCGCCCCCGACAATTCACAAAATCATAATAAATGCTCCAGACATCATCCGCCATGCTTTTATCCCTATTGGTCAACTAAGCAAGGAGTCCCATGAGAGTAGAAACAAGGAACTTAAAAAGTACAGAGAAGGCTTTCCCGGAAGATGTCTCGAATAAAAACAAATAATGTCAACGTGCTGCTGATATCCTCGGACCCGCTTATTTCTTCCCTCAGGCAGATGCCGAAGAAGAAAGCCACGCAGTTTGATAAGGAGGTCCTCGATATACTACGGGAACAGTATGTCCGTTATGCGACGACACTGGCAGTGCGAACGAGACTGGCGAGTCCCACTGACAGCTTCTCCTTAATTTGAAATCGTACTTTTCATTTTTACAGTAGCTTTACGAAATCCAAAGAACTACTTTAATTACCGTGTAAATATGATTGTGACAATTAAATAATTTTCTCCTCCATTCAGCATGCTTGGCCTCACTGTGCGACGTTAAGACCTGGAAATACAGGGTGAGTCGTATAAAAGAGGCTCCGTGGAACATGTGTCTAACGGAGCGAGGGAGTGATGAAATACAGTCCAGTGTGACAGCAAACTACCTAGAGTAGGTGCTGGAAGTGGCCGCCATTGACCTCGAGGCAGGTGTGCAGACGACACCAAAAGTTGTGAAAGGCACGGGCGAGGATATGCTCCGTTTAACACGTGTCCCACGTGGCCTCTTTTAAACGACTCACCCTGTACTTACCCTGCATTACTACCAATTGTATTGGGAAAAATGTCTGTCGTGTCCGTTAAAATGTATACAGATCAAGGCAGAGGAGTGCTCTGTTAAACACGAACCAATTATACTACCGGGACTACATTTGTCGGCCTCCGTGCTACGAAGTTTTGAGTTCGAGCACCCATTGCGTCGATATTAGATGTTTCTGTCGGTGTCGTATGTAAACCGCCCTCCTATTAACCTTCCGGCATAAAGCGGGGCGTAAAAGAAATACGATGTGATTTCAACCTGCCGCCTTTAGGGGCTACGTACCGAATCAAACTAACTTGCAGTCGCAGCTTCACGCATAACCGTGAGAGATATGGAGCTTGAACCAATGACTTGCTAATTGGAAAATCGTTCGCTTGCTTCTGAAAACTGGTAACTCCGTTTGAGGAAATGGCACGAAAAAGCAAAAATAAAAACGTAATAAAAATGTGAGGTTCCATTACTTTAAAATATTGCAACATGATGCAGAATAGACTTTGAAATTTTATCAGCAGACTGGGCGATGAAAACATTAAACAAAAATAACCCAGAGTAGAACATTAAGGAAAAATTGTACTTAAGGGGTTTTAGATATACCTTTTTTTCAGTTTTAATTTGCGTGCAATTACGGAATTATTAAGTGATCCGTATGAAGGGAGAGAGATTTAAGAGATTTGGACGGCTCATAACATCGAGGTCTTGGTAGCCGATAAGAGTAATTGAGGTAAGTATGGATCAGTGCCGGAATGAAAGGGCGGGGGAAACGGGAGATCCCCGAGAAAACCCACCGACCAACGGCATTGTCCGGCACGATTCCCACATTCGAAAATCCAGTGTGTCCCGGCCAGGTACACTCTAAATCTGAATCAGTGAGAATTCCACTGTTTCAATCAGTCAAACGTATCTTACTGATTCATCAGTCACTTCAGTGAATTCAACTGATTAACCAGTGGAAAAATGCCATATTTCCTTCACTGATTGATTCAATGAAATTGGCCACTGATTCGTCAGTCTTTTTTTTTTCACTGTTTACTCAGTGGTTTATTTTTTGACTGATGGATCTGTGAAAAATCTCAGCTACTTCCTCTCCGTCTCTATTTTTGACTGATGTATCAGTGAAACTGCGTGTAAAAATGGCCGTCGAACATCGTTTAAAAATGACCGTGAAATAACGCGTAGTAACAACGATTAAACGAATAAAACAAATACAAAATACTTTCTGAAATGTGTTTCGTCTTTCAAAACGCTATCTTACGAGTCAATATGAACACACAGCCTTTCATTATGTTTGTACGTCATCCACTTAGATTCCATGTAATCGTCACAGCGCACTGTTTGAAGTTTTAAACTGTATTTAATGTGTTGAAGAGAGTGTTCTCATGCATAGTATTCGTGTTAACAATCCCAAACATACCAATGAAACCAAACACGTAAAGTATGAGCATACAACATCAAACTACACAATTTCGCAGCGGTATTATAACACCTGTATTTTCCTCCCATAATTTAAATTTGACGTGGTAGCTCAGACGATAAGGTAACGGCTCCGAGCTGAAAGGTGCGCGAGTTCAATCCTAGGTACCTGCCAAGATAATTTTGCCTTTTAAATTACGGCAAATTGCACAATATAAATAGTAAGCTATCGCAAATATATTTTTCACATAATTATTTGCCTACATTCAATAAAAGCAATATTTAATTCGCCACTGCAGTCGGCCTTCCGTTATTCAATCAGCGAAATTGTTTCACATCACTAATTAAATCGGTGAAATTTTTTTCACTGAAGCAATCGGTGGCTTCCCGCTGGTTCGAATTTAGAATGTATTGAACCCGGATCGCATTGATCCATACTAAGAATCTTCCACAGAACTGTTACTGGTGGCTGTTAACGATAAAGTGAGCACTTTTGAGGCCCTGGTTACTTTTTCCTTTCAGCCATTTTTAACAGCTTTTTAAAATAAATATTGCTATGTGCGTAATTAAGACAGTGTGTATATATTCCACTGCATTCGGAAGTTAACGTCTAAGACTAAAGTAAAATATATTTATTGACTATTATTACAAATGAGTGGGCTTTCGAAAATGCTCACTTTACCGTGACTAGCCTATAATTTCTGGAATTTGACCATGTTACGGAAACTGATGCTGCAGTAGACGCTTCACTTCGCGTCATTCCTTGGCTAAAATGAAGGCGAGACTGGACTTAAACAGTTTCGTTTATCATGTTTATGCGCGTATTTGTCCCACGGGGGGAGGGGTGCAATGGCGTCTAAAACCATTCTTTAGAGTATGAGACGTTTTAATTATGTGTTAGCCTATTAGCTGTTCTTTATTGAAATATAGTAGGACCTAGGCGAAGTGGCGTGCAATGCGTGTTTGTGTTACACTTTTCATGCCATAAACATTGCACGCAATGAATGAATGTTTTACATTTCTCTGTACTTCACTCAATTCCCATTTTGTAAAATTCTCAACTGATTCTAAAGGCCTCCCGTTTCGTACCATTGATTGTGTATTGATACATTTATGCCACGAACTTCCAATTAGCGCTTTCCTCTATTAAATCTGAGAAATGTTGCTCATGTATTCCTTCGATAATTCAGTCAATACGAATTTGCTAAGTGCATGCATTTCCTCCTGGATATATAGCTCTGCATGTCTCTTATATCAATGCAGGTGAATATTGCTTCGATCTGTGCTGCCTCGTAATGGCTTGCAACATATCCAAGGACTACTTGAAGAATCAGAGCAAATAAATTGTAATTTAATTGGATTTAACGTGTCCTGGATAAACGGTTAATATTCCTGTCTTCAGAGGTTACTAGCATCCATGCCACCCAAGTTGTGTTTTTATACTCTGGAGGCCCAGTTCCTGTCCAACCAGGGCGTGTGCCGAACAATAAAACTAATAAATAAATACCGCACTACCCGAATTTTCGGATTATTATTTGTTTCTTTGTATATTTTCCCGTGTGTATTTTTAGCAAAACATATAGACACAAGATTCGTATGTTACACACACTCAGACTGCAATATCTCCCCGCAGATAACATTTCAACTTAATATCATTAGGTCAGCCAACCAGTCTGTTTTCACTATTGATAGCAGCCCACAATGAAGGTCTATAAACCATCTGACCGAATCTGATCATTCACTGAAAAACTGTGCTTTTTAACTGAATTTGTTTCAAATAAGAGCACAAAAACATCCGCTTAGAGCTCCAAACAGTACATAACTTGCAAACGACCGGTGGACTTAAAACTAAAAGAACCTGATTTATGAAATTACTTCCTATTTTCCTAGCAAGAGTATAAAATAACATGGACGAATCTTTCAATGATTGTTGAACTAAAGTGATACTTTACGATGCATTTCGTTAATTATGAAGTCGCGGCCGTATTTGTAGCATAATTTAATTGGATTTGAGGCATCAACCGTTCATTTAGCAGTCAAATACTATTCACTCTCTTCTCCCATGGCATGTTTACCGATGTGCATATCAACAGGATTGCTTTCGAAGCTCTCCGATAAGGAATTCTTCAGTGATAAAATTAATATTGAGGTCACTTTTAATCGCAAAGGGTTCACGTGAATTATTTTAATGACATAAATTTTTAAGTTGTTTTACACAGTTTTACAGTAGACTTACTCATTTTAAATTGTATTCGCTAGGTTTAAAGCGTGTTCGTTAAAGTTTTCAAGCCTCGCATCCGTGAAAACTGTAAAGTTTTAAACTGCCCTTTAAATACAGTTTTAAAATTCAGATTATTAGAAAGCTACAATTATCGTCCTGTTTAATTGAAGTAAACTTGACCATTGCAGCTAGATTCTTCTTAGTAATGACGAATGGTTCTCGAGATTATTACATACGCTGATGTTACCGTTCTTATTTGCCTGCAGTCATCATATCCGGCAAAGAAATATATTAATTGCTGTGCTTCTGTTTTGAACATTTTTGAATATTTCGTGTACAGAGTTAATGGATGTGGCATCTGTGACGTATTTTTTAAATTATTACTCCCGTCATCCGCCACACACATCTGTTGACTATGCTGTGGCGGAAAGATAGCATTTAATTACATTTTTATCTCTCGCTGCCAACAACCAATTTTCACAAAAAAGGCGTTAAGTTAGTGTCCTTTTTTTCATTAAAAAATTACTGGTTTTTAAGTACAGTAAAGCCACGAAAATAAAAAATGAACGTGTGACATAAATAATACTCCAGTCGCTTTATCCACTTTTGTACAAGCGGAATATATTTTGCAATTTTCGTAGTATTATCAAAAGCAGAGCGCACAGTGTATGCTGTTAAGCTGTATACTATTAAATTGAATGAGTACTTTTTATTATAAAGACCATAGCTTGACTGTAAGGTTTTAACCTTAAGAACATGTCTTCTTGTCAGACAGTGTATGCTGTTAAGCTGTATACTATTAAATTGAATGAGTACTTTTAATTATAAAGACCATAGCTTGACTGTAAGGTTTTAACCTTAAGAACATGTCTTCTTGTCAGATATGTTTAAAAGTGTGGCATGATGTTTCTTCGTTACGCAACTTTGGTATTACAATACAATACGTTTAATAAATGTATTATTATTCTCTGCTTCGTCCGGGGAGGTTAGAGATGTGTTACTGATGCTGTACTTTCAAATATTTAGTGCTCATTTTTTATTCATACCGTGCGTTAAATTTTGTCTTTGGCTCTCGTAAATTGAGACTATAAATGTAATTCTTAATCAGACAGTATTTCTTGCATAATTTCTAATTTCACTGCTTTCGTATAGGTTGTAATAGCATTGGCGTTTAGTAGCTTTACGAAAAAAATTTGTATACATTCATTTTTCTTAAAATATCATGTAATGGGTTGTCCCTATATACTTAATGCTATGCGTAGTGGCGATATTATTAGTCTCTTAAAAACGTACCTACCTTAGATTGCAGACCTTAACAGAAAACAAGTGGTATGACTTTGATAGTAGTTTCATTCAGTTCTCTCGTTGTGAGCGTACAGGTTATTCATTCAATTTTATACATCCATATCTCTGACACTACATGTATGCACATAATGACATGTGTGTTTCCTTGTATGTACACAGGATGTTTCATAATTCGTGTTGCCGCGCTCTGGGGCAGGCAGTGCGCGTTAACTGGAACAAAACACGGCGTCGGAAACGAATGGTTCCATCGCTGGTGGGTCTGTACCTTGGCCGCCAGGTTATTTATATCTCACCAAGGTGGTATTCTTTCTCTGGGACCACATAAAGTCGCTAGTGTACGAGACTCCTGTGGATTCGGAAACTACCCTCATCGGCGCGAGTTCATGCCGCTCCCGCACACATTCAGGTTGTCCAAATTGTAGCACCTGCCACTGAACAGAGCTAGCTCCTTTGTTGTCGATTGTGCATCCGAGAAGGTGGCCGCCATGATGAACTGCTTATAACAACAGCCACCAGATCCCAATAAACACCACAAAACTGAAACACCGCCGACAATGTAAGCCAATAACTGCAAATTCTCACCTCAGCGCCATTTCCGATAGTCATCGAACGACATTACACTTCTCAAGATGCGTATCATGTTGTGTTAGTGGGTTGCTTTAAATAATACTTTCATTCATTCTAGCAACGCAACTAATTGTTTCCGATCCCGTGTATATACCCAAAAGTTGTTCCATTTAACGTGTATTACACGCCCTAGAGCGCTGTAACACGAATTTTGAAACATCATGTATAATATTATTCATATTTCTCATAGAACTACCAACCGTATCTAGGAATCGTGCCACCAATTTGTATTATGATTTCTGCGGTTTTCACTTTTATTTTTCTTTAAATTTCGTGACGAGGAAACGAGTTTGTTTCAAAGTGTTTATTAATACTATTATGATAGTTATGTTGTAAAAAGAGGTAATAATACAGCTATTACTTTGGAGGACTGATGCTGGCACATATCAGGTGATCTGTAGACAATATTATATTTCGTTGAATTATTTGCATCGTTACTTTGTTAATTAAGATAATCTGCACTGGTACTACTATTATTATCAATAAATATTATTTAGCCCAAACAAAATGTGCCTTAACCATGAAAATGTGTATGATGTATAATTCACAATGTTCTTTGTAGTATGAATTTTGAATTATAACAAACACGGCGATTTGTGTACCTTAATTTTCATCCTCGGAGTAAACTGCCTCGCATTTGCGAGTGGCTAATGTGTTGCCTACGTATCGAGGGGTACCTCTGCACAATTTGAAAATTTCATTTCTTTAGTACGAATGACGCCAATAAACGGCCCTACTTCAAGGATCCAAACCATACATAACCAAGGGGTTAGACTTGTTGTAGTAATCATGATCTGGCAAATACAATTTAATTTATGAAGAGGGATTGAATTTATCAGCCAAATCTCTTGAGGTGGAAGATATTTTATCAACTAAATTTTATCCCCTAATTTGTTTAACCGCTTGTAATTTCTGATATATTTGAATAAAAAAATTCCTACTAAACCTATTTTTTAAAGGAATTATTTCACATATTTGGTGACATACATTCATGGGCACGTTTCTTATTATATTACACAATTTTGTTTCCAGTTACATGTCAAAATCACATATTTTACTGTTCTTAGTATCCCGAAAAAAAAAAATCATGAGATAAGTGAGGCTGAAGTTGTTGTTTGGTTGAAGACAGACACAAATAAAAATTTTGAAAATATTTAGTTATTATGAAATTTTAAGAAGTGCAAAACGCCAGCGTGGTTACATAGCAATCCCAGAGTACCTCAGGACATTTTCCCCCGTCGTAAATCATCTTATTTCTGGAAGCATGTTAGTCTCTCCTGTGTGCGTTCTAAAAAATTTGGCATGTAATATTGAAAAGTGTATAGAACGTAGTTTTTCGTTTGTTTAAAATGACGTAATTTGTTATGCCTTGCCACTTTAACAGCTCTTAATACAAATAAATATAACACTACATTTTTGCCTATCGAGTCGGGAATGCTATTGTGTTGCAAGGTTTTCGCTTTGATGTTGCAAATAGTGGTTATACTACGTCTGCGAACTGAAGACCTTTGACCACGTTCTGCAGACTTGCGGTCTAGCAGAGCTTCAGCGGGGGACCCGTCGGAGCAACTTAATTAGGTCAATGCTCGCTTCATCCCGAAGAAGATCTAAAGAAACTAGAAAGACTTCCCTTCCTCAAGACGCCACTTATTTTTTTTTTTGTCCCTCGGTCGCTCCAGGCGGTGCAGTTCTTGGCGCGGTCGCTTGGCGCCACGCCTCCGGCCCGACGTGAAACGAGAATGTGCGGCAAGTGCCTCATGCACCAGTTCACAAATAGAGCTCTAGTCCTCGCCTTCTCCTTCTCTTACGGAGCTCCAATCGCGTCCCGGCTTTTCTCGTCCGTCAAGCCGTCCTGCATAATGCGTGCTTACGAAATAAACGAACGGCGCGCAGTCTGAGAGGCTCTTTAGTACGGCTGTAACCCTTTACGTGCTCCGCGGAACACGTTTAGGATCACTGGAATGCAACTCGGCTGCCTGAATAAAACACGAGGTAACCAGGGCTCCTTAACGTCGGGAACTGCCGAGGAATGACTGCTTGGTCCCTCCAGATGCATGCGGAATCTCTCAGCCCTGCGTCCCGCTGGGAAATATAGGAGAGAGCGCGTATTTCATCTTCATCGGTCTGTGTGATGAGAGCTTGTCCGGATACCATCACGTGTTTTCGAGCGCTCTGTACAGGAAAGGAAATTGTTTCATGTACTTATAGGTCCCACTAAAGAGGGCATTCCAAGTCGAAGAGATTTTGGATTCAATTGTCGAAGTACGTAATACCTGCACTAGTTGAAATTGGATTCAGCGAAACCGTAGATCGGCACTACGACAGCCATTTATGGGAAGGGAGCGGGAAAAGTCTTAAACAGCGAATAAATATAACCTTTCCCGTCTAATGCCAACGGTACTTTCAGGACAAAGGCCAGCCGTGAACGACAAAAAGAGTGCAAAACCTTACTCTGATTTAATTCAGTGTGCCTGGTTATGCGGATAATATGTACCAGTTACATGCGGGAGGTCCTGGGTTCGATTCTCCAGGCTGCATTGAACTTCTCAATTGATTATACACCCCGATTCCAGACAAATGCCAGGGTGGTTCGTAGACCTCACCCAAGGGCGCGGCATCACTTAAATCTCAGGGGAGCCCTGAAAAGGAGGGGGGGGGGGGGGGGGCACAAGCTAAAATGGACTACCACCGTAAGATTTGCTTTCATATCGTTTCATTTAGTATAGTCCTCTTGCCATTTTTTATATTATTTATCAGCTTACTGTGGGTAAATTTTTCTAACATTATGCTGATATCAAGGTGTTCTGAAAATATTACTTCCAGAACGCTGGCACAGTGATAATCGCGGAAATACTAGCAATGTAATTTTTTTTATAAATAGTTTGTCTTTAAAGAACTTAAAATTAAGAACCAGTGCATCATCTAGGAGGCGCAGTTTTCTGTGCAATGTGAGATAGATCACTTTATGTACCTTCATGAACTGTATCATCTCAAAAGAGGAACGAGTTCGCCCTTTTTTATAAGTTGATAGAGAGCATTTTGAAATTAATGCTTATCTCTATGCAAACATTAATTTTTAGTAGAAATGTAATTACATTTAAGAAAATGGTTTTAATTACCCCTGGCCCCCACTGACTACTGGTTTGTTTTAGCTTAATATGAAATAAATAGTATGACTTAATTATCAGTGTTTATAGTTCAGAGACTCCCCTCCATCCATTATCTCTATTTCTCGCCTCTAAGCTTTTAAGCAGTGTTCAGTAGTGACTTAGGGTACTGGAGGTTAGCTGCAAGCCTGTTTCACTTTCACACCATTGACGCCAAAGCGGACAGATCATGTGTGGGTGTTCATACGTTAGAATATTTTATTTTCGTTGCAGCTTGTGCTTTCGGTTGGAATTTCAGCGACGCTGGTTCATTTGTTGTTTAACACCAACATTTACAAGTAAATGCAGGACAACAAAATACATGCTGCAGAGGTTTTTAATATAATTGAGTAATTTGATTATACAGTAGTAATAGGTTTTTAAAAGTTATGTCGAAGTATTAGTCTTTTCTTTTATCACCTAAAAATATGTTATGGCTTATTACTACCTATCGTATTTCCGACGAGCTTTGTTACATAAATATTTCGAGTATAATTTGTGTTCCATAAATATTTTCGTATAACTTAACTATCCTGGACCATTAAAATCTCGATTATGATAAATATACTTTTTGGTCCATGTCTGTAATGACATACATGCGACAGCAGACCTCTGAAAAATGCTGGCGAAATCCGTTCTTATCGCGCGCAAAGATTTCGGTGGGGCTCGTGGTAAACGAGGAAGATTTCTGATTGGCCGTTCCATCTTTCCGCTTCCGTTCGGTGACACAACCGTACATGTGAAGTAAACAGACATTCAATAATCTTTCCTGTCTGAGACGTCACCGTGGACGAGGTTAGAACATTGAGTAAAGATATACACTACAATGGCCATGCGATAGGAAAAAGTCTGACCAGTTTTATGTGTTAGTTCAGCGAATGATTCAGAGGAGCGCTATTGTTCTCGACGACGTTATCCGCGAGGTGTTGCCAATTCTGCAGCCGGTAAAAGTATGATATAACCCTGGCCTCGGCTCACCCACGTGTTCGTTTGTGTGCAATAGGTGAGCCTGTCACACGGGAGTTAACAGCGTTCGTTCGAGCTGTGAATACCCAACTCATGATTTACTAGGAGCAACCATGCCATGTGTTTCGTTTCTGTCGTAGAATTATGTGTTTGCGGGAATATACAGCGATATCAACTACTGTTTGGTTTTATTTACCTCTGCGAAAATTAATTATCATAAATATATAACGGTCATTGTTTTTTATTATAATCTATTATTTTACTATAGTTTAGGTGTTCATGATAAAATACGAGTACTGTTAGCACTTACAATTACAAATGTCACATTTATCATGAATGATGTCATATATCATAGTGAACTTTTCGTTCCGTTCTTATGTGAAAGGAAATGGACAGAAAATAATTGTTCAATAATGGAGAAATGTTTATGTTCGACGCATTAAAGCTGTGTCCAAACCTAGTAATGCACTTATTTATATAAGCATACTCCACTCGTCACGATACGTGATACATTCCGATATACATACATATTTAAATCCTTTACAGCAACTAGTTAGCTGATAAGATTCTGAACAAGCATTTTGACGGAAAACACGTAATGAATATGTGATGGAAAGTATGTGCATAGCTTTAGAATTATCAATGAGTGAGTAAACGCAGTTATCGATAATGTATCATAAAAACTGGAAACAACTAAAGGTAATGTTCCTTTTCACACTAATATTGGCATTAATAAAAATGAAATGCCGGATATTGATACAATGTTTTCACTCATGCATACCTTGGCTTGTAAAAACGTTGGCAGTGTTCTCACTGCTCTGAATATTAACTATCAAATCAATGTAACGCCTGGTTTATAACAAATAACGACGAAAACTGGTTTATATTTATCCCGGCTCTTCTATATCATTAAAGGTTAGAAAGTATACACTGTTAAGAACGTTGCTCAGTGGCGTTTCTCAAAAGGCATAATGCCTCCATTCAATTCCTAAGAAAAAGAAATATTAGGAATAACAATTATGAGCTGCATATAAATCGATTTTAAAAATAGTAGCTTAGGGGTTGTAAGGGCACGAGACGAACACACATTCGTTTCCCCGTGTACGTGCGTATGTCGAATACCTGCTTCAAGTCTGACACGCGTGTCAATTAGCAAACTCGAGCAATTTTATGCGAGTACTCCTGTCCTGCCGAAGACTGTCCTACCTGAACGATTTATTTTTCGTCCCGCCAGCTGGTGAAATGTGTGATGCCTACAATTTTCTAGAGTACGATTAAATGCTGCTATTAAGGGGTTGGTGTGTGTTACAGAACTACATGGCGTTAATGAACTTGGTTAGCCAGTCTGCTTGGTTATTTGCCACGTCTGTATTTGGTAGCCTAGATTAATAAACGGTTATTTTGTTTGAAGAGGGATTACTGTTTGAAGAGGCAATATATTTGCTGCAGAAAAAGGTACTTTGTTGTGAATCACATTAAGCAGGAAACCTTTTGCACACTGCGGGAAAAGGGCATTAATGATAACTAACAGGTGTTTTTTGTTTTAAAGCGACAATACAAATTTTGTCTCTGTAAGATCCACATTTACAATAATGATGTGCATAAGTGGATATTGTCTGAAAAGTTGGCAGCTGTGTGTGTTTATATTTACACGAGTGTAACACAGCACACCATTGTATATTGTTCACTGAAACCTCGGACACGTAAAAATGCGAAAAACGTTGACAATGTGGTGTTTATCAGTAATGTTAAAACAAAGAGCGCATGAGAACTAGACATAGCAAAGAGAGTCGCATATTCTACTTCAGACTATGAACATTACAAAATATAACTATTTCTCCACTAAACATCGGTCGAATGCAATTACTCGGTGCCAATCACTAATAGTTAAGTTAAGGCCGTGTCCGTAAGGATAAATTCGTTATTTTGTAATGTGCCATTTCGTAGGTTTCAATCCGGACATTCACTTGTTTAGCACTCGCGGCAACATATTCTTTCATTAGCAGTAAAATATATTTATATAAATTAAATGCTTAAAATTGACGAAATATTTCTACGATCATTACTGGATTTCTGCGAATACGTTAATAAACAAAACAATAATTATAACATCCAATAACGATTTAAAATAAAACGTGCTTTATTTATATACTTCGCAACACATAACACTTACTTGCTTTTTAAAACATGTCTAGGGTATTTTATGAACAGTAATTTGTTTAGAAAAAGAAGTTTCAAGTAAGCATTCGCGCATGGTTTTTGAATGTCAAAACCAACATGGCGCCGATTGTCCATTTTGTATTTTTGCTAACATCCGCTATATACAAGATACGAAATATCAATCTAACAAATACGTTACAATGTTTGTATAAAATATCGGGTCACATGATAATTTTTTCAACACAATCTGCCATTTCGGACACGGCCTACGTTTACAATACAAAACCTAATGCATTTAGAACTATGCAGTAGGTGTCAAACAGAAACATGTCTTCTGTATTTACAGTTTTCCATTTAATTTTTTAATTCTTAATTCCAGTGAATTTAAACTGGCAGCAAGCCCGTCATGTTTACTTTTGTTCCTAACAACGCCCCGTAAAAAACAACCACAGTGAAGCAGATCATATCTCAAAGCCGATTGGCTATTAGAGAAGCTTATTATTTGTTAACAAATATAATCGCCAACATGTGCACATACACCCCTTTGTCATATTGTTTTATACTTACACTGCTGTAAATAACAGTTTCCCGCAAACAACACCGACTGCTCTGTACTGATTGGTAGTAGTCTCAACACTTTTTCTAAAGATATGAAATACAACTATTTATTTCTATGCTTAAGGAAATCCCACCAACGCACACGACCTGATAAGTTCTACTGGGAACCAAAATATAAGAGAACACACACACGTTTCTTCTGCACATATCTTAACGCATAATATAATGCTTAAATATTTCTACTGTAAATCCAACTTCACTTCAGACGTCTCAACTTACGCTGCATTACAGTGTGCTGGTGTGTTTAAACGCAGTCGAATCAGTACATTTCTCTGGTCATAGTGTACAATTGTTACCAAGAATAACAGAAATATTATTAAATATCTTGTCTGTGTCAAAAGTTTTTCGTGTATTCTGGAATGTTTGTCGTCTCCTAACCTACAAATGGATAATGACAGCAATTTACGAACACTACGTACAAATTTGAATGATTTGAGACAGTAGAGCATTCTTGTGTGTTAACTTCGTGGCATATTATAACTTACTTTTCCTAAAGTAGTTATGTTCTGTGTGCCCCATGTTTTGTTGAATGAATAAAGATTTTTTTTTGTTAACGACCACTCATTTTGTTTGCACGATTATACTAAACTAACGAAATACTTTTTATAACATGTACGATCATCTTAACAAGGAGTGTTAATTCATACAGCAAGTGTAGATTCTGTTCGTTTATTGTGGGAATTGTCTCCTTTTTACTAGCATTCCTCTACCACTGAACAATGTTAATTGTAACCTATTAGTATAGTACTAGATGTATGTAGTGTATCATAGTTTCAAAACAGTTTTACTTCCGCTATTTAAAAGGGATTTAAGAAGTTTCTGGTGCCTAAATTCTGCGAGATGCGCGAGTCATTTAAGCCCTACTTACACGATGCCCAATTCCTGCTACTTTCTGTTATACTCATGGGCACAACAGAAGGCATACAAGTTTCTATAGAAGAAGGGAAGAAAGAACGCATCCGTTCATACCCACACATTATCTAAAGTGCTAATAGAAACTTGTAAATGGCAGGCAAAACAACTCGTAGGGGACAGGGGTACAATTGTAACCAAATTTTATATGCAGGTGCTTTGTGGTTCATCCAAAAGGTACTACGATTGGTTTAGATTTTAACGTACGAGTACTATTAATGTATGGAAAATGATAAGAGTAACGGCACTGCTTATGTATGGAAAACCAGGTACTGTACTCACATGTATGTACGACGGACTTTTTTACCACTCTTTAAAACATTGGCATATTATTTAAACAAGGGCGTAGTTACGAATGCACCCTAGTACTCTACTCAAGGCGCGAAAAGGGGGGGGAGGGGGGGGGGTAGATTTCATATTTATTTTTGAACTAAATAAATAACCTGTAATATTACGAATGTATAGTTATATACTGATTTATAATCAATGGCTTCATGTACAGATATAGAACCACACAGTGCTATAAACATTTTTCATGTTCAAGGAAGGTCACATATTCCTTGAATTAACATAAAATAAAACTTGCCATTTAGTTTTCAAATTTTATTGTTATTTCGTTGACTTGGGGGGGGGGGGGGGGGGATATGTTTCAATATACACCTTCCCCCCCCCCAATCCCGTTTAAGCCCCTGTTTTTAAATGTGTATCTTTAATGAGCATAACAATCAATCTTGTGCTCTCCGTAATTAAACACGCTTTTACGGTTATACGGCCAAAAGAAGACAGAACTGTTACAATATTAAACTTAAGGCTTCCATGTTGTACTGTTAACATCACTCTATACAGATCAAACTATCTACTCTAGAAAACAGTCTATGTGATTAGCAAACAACCACTGCTCGTAGACTGTACTGTGCTCGTACTTGCGTATTATTACTTTTAGATAAAGATATTCTGGAAATATACATTTTCTAGCAATAAACTAAGTTATAAACAGCCCTAATGTGTCACATAAAAAACTCTATACCCATCGGAGAGTTAAATTCTAAAACCTACAATTACGTTGCACAGACCTGCGCACTAACTCACTGAGCTACACAAACCACTTACAGTGCACACCTCTGATAAGATATTATATAGAACACAGATCCACAGTTCTCGCGTATTTTATGAAGTAGTGTTTATTCTTTTATTATGACCGTATGAGTAATATGCAACGTTTCCCGTTACTTATGCGTACATTATGTTTAATCCTGTTCATTCATATGTTTTACAGAACTTGTAATATTTTTGTAAACGGATATATATATATATATATATATATATATATATATATATATATATATATATATATATATATATATATATATATATATATATATATATTGGCGTGAGAAGGGAACTTGGGTGTCCGCAATCTTGTCTGTCCCAGCGTATGGGTATAACAGACAATCAGAACACTTTCTACCGTTGTGGCGTTGGGACTGGGGGGTGACAGATATGGAGCATGAGTGAGAGAGAGGGTAGATGTCAATGTGGCAACGCCACCGACATTCCCCACGCACACACCACGGAAATGAACTAGCGCGACGTGGTGTTCATCCTTAGAACTACAGCTTTAGTGGTCAGAATATTTAACCTGGGGAAGTCCACTCTAGGTATATCTTTACTCAAGGGCGAGAGGAGGCTTGATGATATGCTTTCCCCCCTTCTGTTTGTTACGGTATGCTCAATAGTCTATCAGCAAGCGACATTTGGCACTTCTTGGGTTTATTCTATGTTCCTGAAGAACTGTATTAATTACTTATGCCCGGTTACACCAACATGTACCCCGATCCGAGATCGAATGATCCTAGTTCAGAACCAGGGTTCAGTTTGATCATGGTTCCATTGTAAAAGTGTTGCACCAACAAAATTGTACGATTCTGGATCTCCGATTTGTCGATCATGGTTCCAAAGTGAGAGATCGAGATTTAGTAAGAGACAAATTTTGCTATTGGTTGGTAATACATGACGTCATAATGAATGTAGGCATATTATGCGCACACTTTTTTTTTAGTTATTTTTAATACCAATGTTACTGAAGAAGGTAGCGTATATAGAACTAGGTGTGCGATGTTTTATCTGTTTTCAAGTCAATTATTGTTGTACGGATTTTACTGAATAATATTCAAAGTGCATATAATGTTGTTTTTTTTTTTTTTTTTTTTTTTATACAAAGAAACAATTGTAATTTGTCCTAGGTCTATCTGTTGGCGTATTTTCAAACTTCATTTGACATTTCGTGATCAAAAAATTATATGCGATAGCTTGTGCGGAAAATTAGTACACTTTATGATATTCAGAATGGCTTTTCCAGTTTTACATTGTGTTTGTTCGGGAGGGATAAGCATGAATTTCTATCTCGCTTTACAAAACATTAATAAGTCTTCAATTAAATAAATACATTTGAACCTAAACCTTTGTAAAATTTCTCAATTTTCATTTTAGAACAGTAAACAACAATCGAATCCATTTTTAAACGATTTAAATAGTACTAAGTTTATTTCTAATATATAAATACATTTAACAGTGCTTTTAAATCCACATAAGCTATATTCAACAGACTTGTATTCTTCTCTGATCTCGGATCTAGATTTCGAACGCCAAATTCAGCGGATCGAAAAGAAGTCCATCTCGATCTTCAGTCAAGCTCTGAACTCGAATGGTGCAACAGTTTTCTGTGTCCATCTTAGATCCGATCTCGGATCGAGTTTCGAATCACGGTGGTGCAATTGGCCATTAGAGACTCCGAGGTGAAAAGCGTGTGTGCTATGCGTGCAGCTATATTCATTCTTGCGATGTAATATTAACTTAATTCCCGCATTTATGGTGGACATTGTTTTTGACATTATGACGTCTGCTTGGACAATTGTTGACGGAGAATTGTTTTGAGTAACTGCTGGCATGGTTACCTATCTTGTGCGCGCACGTCCTTGCTGTATGCTAATTCAGTATTTGCGCATATCCTCAGCTCATGTTGACCACTTGTGCCATTAGCTCCGTATTGTTGGAACGCCAGCGATGAAGCTAGCGCTGTACACTTCCCCGCTCGAAACGCGAGCGTACGACGTCGATAACCCAATGTACACTTACGGGCGGAGAAACTGAGCGCACCTTACGATCTCTGGAAACAAAGTTCTAACCGGGAGAGAGTAGTAACTTTGTGAAGTGTCGTATTATTAGCGTTTCTCGCTTAATGAAAGTTATGTTAAGATAAGACTACTCCACGTGACACATTTTTACCTTTATCTGTCCCTACACTAGTTGGAGACCAAAGCCACGCTATGACTTGTTATGCAAAAAAGCCCTTCGACCTGTCACCAACGACAATTGTAAATTTATCAACAAAGTGAACTGGAATGCACACAGCCTGTGTTGTTCATTTCTTCTTAGAAGTTTAATCTTGCTTGGAAATTTTAGCTTTCGCAGGTTCAATGGTGTTGATATCCATGATTTCTTCTCTACATATGCACTTTCGAAGTTTGTGGAATCCATTCTTACTATTTTTGTATCACTAATGTAATAAATTAGAGTATGTAAAACACTTTAAAAATTCCGTTGGCGCCCTATTCACTTCGTTTTAACAGTTTACCAACTTTACTAAACGTTAGCATTACTTCTATCTGTCTTTACCAGTCAATAGGAGTAGAAACAATTCCAACAAATTAAATTAAAACCGTATGTAAGCATCGTTACATCTGAGGTTGTCGAAGCAGGGATCTGCAACATTTTATGGCAATTACGTATTATTCATAGGATTTATTTTAATTCTTGAATACATAGTGCAGCGTAACTACAACACAATTCGAAATACTGGTTTGTGAATCCCTGGAATGTTTACGCTATAAATGAAAGAAGCCCAACAACTTACAAGGAAGTTGTTTACCCAGTAGATTATTGACGTTCAATATGAATATGGGCAGCTTATATTGTTTGGACAGTCAGTTAGCTACCATATCATTAGACTGAAATCTAAAAAAAATTGTATTTACGGTTATTTTACCTCTTGTTTGACCCGGTAGTCATAAATTGCTTGGATCTTATTTAAGGATGTGCTATTGACAAAGGATTCAAACGCAAAAGTTTCGAATCAATGTTGAAGTTGCACAGTATTCTTATAGTGTTTGAAAAATGTCCAGACGAGACCGAGATCGATCGGTGAAATAAAACATATTCACAGCAGGAAGAATAAATGTTCCAGGACTGTTGTTCCGCCACATAATCTACCCCAAGATGCGGCTGATCACTGGCCAAAAGGAAACACGCTTAATAACACTTGCAAACTTGGGATTAATGGATTACATTTAATCTTCTACAAAATATCCTGTCATTCTCGGTTTCAGCAAAGGGGAAACAATTGTTATAGAATTTTTTTTTCCTACTGTAAATAAGACTGCAAATAAAATCTGTTGTAACTGGTAGGCCCTACGCAACATTCTTTTTAAATTTTTTTTTCCCACTAGGTGTTTTTTTTTTTGTATTTTTTTTTCTATTCTTCTAAAGAATTAAAAAATAATTTTAAAATCGGAAAATATATTTTAACTTATTGGTACGTTGACATTTCGTATGGATTTGTCACGTGTGAAAACAGTTGTTATGGAGAAAATAATCTTTTCGAGCTACGTTTGCGCTAGTGTATCCTGACATCTATTTCATGCGAAGCCTATCACATAGTAATAGTACTGTTAGTTAACCCAACTATTTTTTTTTTTTTTCAGATGTTCTTACGTAGATGTTTGCAAGCACCAATAACCTGGGAGGCTTAAATGCGTCACGACAGCAATTTATCTTCCAAGTTTCTCCAATCCACTCTCTACGGCAAAACCTGACGTTGAGGGAAGGAGCAAGTGAGAAAATTACTCATCCAATCTCCTCAGCTCAGGTTACATCTCGCAGACATAGCTTGCGAATCACCGCTAACTACGAACAACAAACTACCGCTGGTAACACATGATCTTAACAAGTTGTTCTGCTCCTTTCTTCCCTTCCTCTCGTATAAAACTTCCGTGTACCAGAAGAGGAAAGAACTCGATTATTTCCTCCTGTTTTCAAGAGTGCCTCTAATCTCGCCCTTCCACTCAGAGCGTAGATGTTAAATGTTTAATGACTTGTGAGCCTTTAAAAAGTTTTTCTTTCCTCCCTCCCCCCCCCCCCAACACCCTCTTGTTACTCAGAATTTTTTTGCATGGAATTTTTTTTTTAGACCCCTTCGCGACGTATTCAAAGCAGCGCCCGCACCCTTTTCATAATTTCTTGCACAGGCAAGAAGCTCGAGGTTAGCGGGTAAACCTCGCATTAAAAAATGACTGCGACCCTTTGTGAGGGCCAGAGCGACGCCGCAGCGTTTTCCCGCGGGATCTCCGGGTAGCAGAGATTCCCTTAGGAAGGGGTTGGGGGGGGGGGGTGTTCTACGCCAGCATCGATATCACACCGCTGTTAAGAGTGGGATGGACCTCAGCGTTTTTTGTGAAACAGTTATTTGCGCGAATACGCGTATCTCGGTGAATAAATGTTCTGCAAATACGACTTTTTGTCAAAAAATATAGAAAACAATTAGCTATGCCCTTCGCTTTACTTTTGTCATATTACGTGTATTTTTAGAGAAAAATCGTGAAAATAGTCAAATATCGCATTTTTAAAGCTTGCCCACGAAATTTCCTTAAAGAGGACTGTGTAGCTCCGCGTTGAAGGTTAAGAAGCCAGGGAGCAATACGGGCGACACTAACACGTACGTTTAGCGCCTCATCGCTCCTACGCGCATGACGTGCAGTGTTTCCGTCCTAACGCTTTACTGTGTAAACTATATCTGTAACTGTGGAGCTTTATTACACGCGATGAAAGTACACAGATCAAACTACCTGCGAATAATCGTACTTTTCTGTTACCGTTTAAAGAAACTTCATAGGCAAACTTTAAAAATGGTATATTTTACCACCTTCGCGATTTTTTTCTCCATTAATATACTTAATTTGATAAAAGTAAAAAAGATAGTGACATAGACAACAGCTTTTTTTTTTTATCCTTTGTGATGAAGCTTGGTATTTTCAGAACATTTATTTGCCGATACACGCGTTTACGCGTAAACAACGATTTCACAGAAAACTGTACATAGGACCCTTAATTAAGAGGCAAGATAAACGTACAAAGATACGGGCGTAATTTAATCTCTGGTCTTTCATCGCGTGTAATAAAGCCCCAATGTTACAGATATAATTTGTACAGTACAGCGTTACGGCGGAAACACTGCACACCTTGCGCGTAGGAGCGATGAGGCAATAGGCGTGCGTTTTAGTGTCGCCCGTATCGCTCCTTGGCTTCTTGACCTTGGACGCAGGGTTCCCATCCCACTCTTACGCCTTGTCTACACCGGGACGACGTATTCACAGGACCTGGTCGTGTGTGACTGTTTCCAAAACTCGTGTCTTGCACTGCACGCATGTGGAAGCCAACCTGTTCGTGCGGAGAGTTAGTTTGGTGGGGTGTCATTAATGCAAAACACCGTTTGCAGTTGTTATAAGAAATAATTGAAGCAAATGGTGAATTATTCTGCTGTTATTTCCGACAACGTTGGAACTGTGGTGGGCGTGGTGCAAATAAATAATTGGAAGGATATAACTTCTTTTTTTGTTGTTTGTAGTTCACTTTATTAAATAGATGCGTATCACTTCGCATTTGAAACTACGTTTGAGGTTGCCATTTAAGTAATAAACACAGCGTGTAGATTCCCCCTCACTCTGAAGTTAATGTTTAAGGCTAAAATAAACTAAATTTATTTTCTGCTATATTCGAAATAGGACTACTTCCAAAAGTGCTAACTTTACCATGCATATCGTATACCTCTCAAGACCTCGATGCTAGGAGCCACCCAGATATCTTCACTTAAAAACCTTTACTTATGTTAACGTAAAATAATCATATTTTTGTTTCAATTGAACTTTTACTTACATTTTATCTATAAATTAAAATGTTTTACTTATAACCAATATGAATAGAAACAGAATTAAAATAGTTGTGCACGAATGCGGTACGTTGACCGTTCGGCGTTATTTCCTAGACTTGGTTAAGTTTTATTAGCATGAGGCCGAGGAATACTCTGAAAATAAAAACTTCAACAGGCTTCAGAAATGTCGAAAATATCCATTAGGGGATTATATTTCAATTACTGTTCTCGAGTTAATTTTCCCCCAATTTACACACTGCGAAACATTTCCATAGCCCTTGGTCTATTTTGCTAGTAAACCTAAGAGCTGCGCTATTATTTACATTTTTAGACCAAATGTTTTATGTACAAGATTTTGAGGCACCGATTCTATCCTCACCTGAATTTCTTGGTTTGTTGGGAAAATGATATCCACTAATTGGCATGGCATCAACGCTAACATTAATTCCTGCAAGTGTCTATTAAATATTCATATATACAGTAACCTGCTTACGGTTAGTTGAGCTGTTTTGAAATACACTTTTGTAAAATATCACTGCCCCTGATCGCAAATATTTTAACGGTAACACTGACGGCCAAGCGCCAGGTAAATTCGGTAACGACAGAAAGATAGTAGCTTCATGTCTTAAGGTCGAATGAAAAGGGCCATGCATAGGCTGTTCACGGTAAAGTGAGCACTTTTTAAGGCCCTCACAAAAGACATTAACCCCAAATAAATATATTTAATTGCAGTCTCAGACGTTAACTATTGAGTGTGATGAAATGTATTCACTGTGTTTTAGTCATATTGCACTTTTTGCATTGGAAAGTGGCGGAAAGGTATAAATTAATTTAAAGGAAAAATTTACTAGGGCCTTAAAAAGTGCTTACTTCACCGTGAACAGCCTATAAACATTTGTAGTTAGTGAAATGGTTTCTTTTGTTTTCAGTATTTTTTAAAATGCGCATACTTTGCAGAATGGGCACCAAGGGGAACCGGGTTCAATCCCCGGCTGGGTCACCTTATTTTCGCAAGTAGGAATCTCGCTGGACGATGTCGTTGGTCGGCAGGTTTTCTCGGGGATCTCCCGTTTCCCCCGCCCCTTCATACCGGCGCCGCTCGCATGTTCACTTCAATCACTCTCATCTGGTCTTAAGACCTCGCTGTTAAGAGCCGCCCAAATCTCTTCACTTACAACACATTGTGGGGAATAAACACAGTTTGCATACGTGTAATTCTTTAGTAGGCCTTTCAGAAAGACTCACTTTACCGTGCACGGACTAAGACATTTATTTACGAAAGAGGTAGTAGTGTTTGCAGTTCAATATATTATTATTTATTTTCACAAAAAAAAATAATGTGGTCCGCTTGCTCTTTTTTCTCGCGCGCGCGTGTGTGTGTGTGCGTGTGTGTAGGTTGTCACGAGTGGAAAACGTGAACGCCCGCCACTCAACTGTGGCGACCGCGTGCGGTGAGGGAGTGATTGGTAACGGCTGGACAGCGGCGGCCAGCGGGGGTTCGGCGTGCCATTGGTCATAGTTGGCCGTAGTTGAATGAGGGAGGGGCGAGGACGGGGCAGTCGGACAGATGACGCTGTGTAAACAAACAATCACCGCTTGCTAGCTGATCAGCACGGTAAACCAACCCGTGACTTCGAGGGATTTTGAATGGGGCGGGGGGGAGCGTTTATTCCGGGCGTTCGCCCCGCCCAACCCCTTGACCCGTGACCCCCCGATCCCCGGCAACCTAGACGGGTCACCACAATCCGCATCGGTCCACAAATTGCTTGATGTCCGGGCCGTGCCACGGCGGACTCGTCACAGTCGCCGCCGGCGTACAATCCAATAAACACGTCCTTGCAAATGGCAGCTAATTTGCCGTGCGATGCCGCGTGCACAATGGCCGCTGAACCCTGAACTGTAGTCCCCACTCCCCGACACCTTCCCAAATTCCTCACCTCCTCTCGCATACCGGCTTTACCGCGCTGCTATTTCGCATTCTGACGACTCCCGCCTCTGCTATACCCTTTTATCCACCCGACCCCGCAAGAGCATTGGTATTCCAGTCTCCTTGTGTACGTGACCAATCTCGCAGCCCCCTCTTCGTCACCTTCAGCGGATCAGAGAAGCTCGTGTATTTGGCTGCTTACTTGTTTCCGGGAATACTGACAGATGCTTTCAGGCTAGCATGTAGAGTCGGGCTTATGCCCGGTTGCACCAACATCTTCCCCGGTCCTAAATCGAATGATCCTAGTTCCAAACTAGGATCCAATTTGATGTCGGTTCCAATGTAAAAGTGTTGCACCAACGAAATTTCACGATTCTGGATCTCCGATTCGTCGATCTTGGATCCAACGTGAGAGATCGAGATTAAATATGAGACAAATCTTACTATTGGTTCCTGATATGTATATGACTTTATGGAAGTAGGCGTATTTTTCACTATAGATATAACTAGATGTGCGAAGTTTTATCTGTTTTAAGTGAATTATTGTTGTACGAATTTTACTGAATAGATTTCAAGTGCGTATAATGTTGTTTTAATTTACCAAGAAAACTATCGAACGTAGTTCTATCTGCTGGCGTATTTTCAAACTACAATTTTCGACGATGGCTGTTGATCTCGAATCGAGATTTCGAACCACCAATTTCGGAGGTTCGAAATGAACTTCATCTCGATCTCCAGTCCATCTCTGAACTCAAATGGTGCAACAATTTTCTGTGTCGATCTTAGATCCGATCTCGGATCGAGTTTCGTGCCACGATGGTGCAACCGAGCGTTAGCCGTATCGGTGTACCACGCCAGCACGAGTGATGTTTGGGCTGTGTTTGTACAGCTGTGGTCTTTAGTACTTGACGAGGGGTGAAACGAGTCTGAGATGATGCAGCAATGATGAGAGAAACTGGGAGTATCCGTAGAAGACGCATGGGCCGACGGCAATGTCCGCCACGTGTCCTGCACGAGATGCGTGGGAGTAACCTCGACGTAGATAAAGTCCTGTTCGCCGTGACGGGACGCAAGTGGTCGGACCATTTCACCATCGTGGTTAAAGTATAGCGTCGGTGTCGCCACCGAGTCACAGCAACTTCTGAACGCGTTATGTTTAGACGCATCAAGCCAAGGAAATTCGCATGTGGGGGAGACTGAGCTCCAGGTCGCTACCTGAAGCTGTTTTCGCGCTTGAGGCCCAGAAACGCCTGAGTGATAAGGACTACACCGCAACTTGCATCAAGTGCGCTATCGCCACTATTCGCGAGACTCTGAACCGGCGTGCAGTGTTTTCGCGGTACTGCGTGTACCTATGGGACTTTCCGTAGAGACCTTATCATTTTATTGATTGAAAGTGTGTGGCAAGGTGAAATACAGGCTCCTAAAGGCTGTTCACGATAAAGTGAGCACTTTCGAAATCAACCTTAGAAAAAGGTCACTACCCTCCTACCTGCATATATTTTAACGGTCGCCCTGAGTGACATGCACCCACAGTTAAGTTGGTAACGATGGATGGGAAAGTAGTTCCGTATCTTAACGTCGAGTAAAAAGTGTTGGATAACCATTTATGTTAAACTATTTCTTTCGCATTCTGTTTTTTTTTTTGATAGAAGTGTAAAAATGAGCAGAGTTGTAAAATATTTACTTTTTTAAAAATTTCACACTTTCACTTGACCGACGCCGAGGCATGAATAAAGTGATGATGGCCTTGAGAATGCTAATCTTACGTAAGGCAGAAGAATACACTAAGTGCATACGAGTAGATCTTAAGCAGGGCTTTCAAAAGTTCTCATTTTATCTTTAATAGCCGATATCGTAGTTTAGTTCGTGCCCAATCAGTATGTTTTAAGATGAAACAGTTAAAAAAAAAACCATTATAAATGATGATGGATGACCCCGAAATAATATATGTATAGCATGCGTGATACATCAAATGTACCATTCGATACTCGTCTGGGATATGTTTTCGTTTCGTAGGTGAAAATATTGGGAAAATGTTTGACAGTTTCTTGGAAGGAAAAAAATAACCCCAATTCAAGCGTGAGGTAAGCGAAGGCCTTAAATATCTCGATTACTGGGTGTTCTAGTCGCGTGGGTACTGACTCGGAAACAGCGAAATCTGAACCAAGTTGAGCGTTGAAATAGCCAGTACTCGTTAAGCTGGAGTCACAATATCCCGACGAATCCGACACGATGAAATCTGAATTGCAGCCAGTGAAAAGCAAGGTCACTGTTACGTTAGTCCGACAAAATAGTAGCCCCGACAGCCCTACAAAAGTAGATCCTGTTTCTACTTTCCATCGTGTCGGGCTCGTCGGGGCAAGCAAAAAAATTAAATACAACATTAGAAAACAGAATTTCGTGAGTATTTCCTTACTGTAGTAAATAATAAAATAACGTGCCGCTAAAATAACATTCCCGTTTGTATCTAAATATATTTATCTCTTGTATTAGTTCAAATTTTGCCAATGGCAAATAATCATTAATTTCATCGGGAGCTTTAAGAATTAAATATTGGATATTATAAGGATAACTTGCCGTTGTAGAATTTCCCAACAGTCAACTAACATGCTTTGCGGGCAGATTTCGTCGGGGGTATTATGAACACTGAATAACATTCAGTATGAAACTATAGTTTAGTGTTTTTTAAAAGTTTTATTGGGCTGGAAATTCTAAATACCCATACCTGTCTGTGGTGTCGTGTTCGTCGGGCTATTGTGACTGTTATACTGGAGGTGACACTGGAAAACCGCTATAAAATCACTGTTGTGGGGGCGGCCCCACCACACAGCTTCGGTGTTCCCAATGCAAATAGACAAGAATTTAGAAAGGGAACATCAGAAGGCGACTGATGAGTTGGGAGGCCTTGCCTCCCACTCGGAAAAACCCTAACAGATATCATGAAGACCAAAGCAGCGAACAAAGAACATGAGAAATTGGAATAGTAATGATCAAAGTAAGTGAATAGGAAACGAATCGGGAAGCTGAAGACTTAGGCAATGTATAAGGACAAAGAATAATGGTATGACAAGGTTTCAGGCTAAAGGAACGTAATAAACCGGAGGGGGGGGGGGGGGGGAGATCGAAAAGGAGTCCACAGGCCCCCCTCCCCGCTGGCAGTTCCAAAACCGATGGCTGGAATTGAAATATATATATAATCTAAGTAGTAGTAATTTAGTGCTGTAATATATGCATAGTATAATAGTAGTAGTTGTAGTCCTAGATAACAAACGTGGGTAAACTAAGGAGGATGAGGTGTTGCGGGTTGAGGATTTTAAGGGGTTTGTAATTGAGATGAAATCCTCCCGAGGTTAATATAATGAGACTACGATTGATTGGGGATAGCACGATCTGCTCTGCATGCTCCGACCCCTCCCCCTTCACAACGGAATATGTTGTGAGTAGTTTGGGTAAAATCAGATCTCTGCGCCGAGACTGTAGGCTCTCCTCAGATATGGTTAACACCCTCCCCACATCTCTCAAAACCTCCTGTATAACTATTTATTAAGAGCTCACTAAACAAGGCATAGGTCCTCTAGAATGTCATACGGACGGCCGGGGTGCAGAAACGCGCAGGGATCGAGACTATATCGGGCCGACAAGCCTCTCTCACCACTCAGAGGTTTTATATACTGGACGGCTGACCCTACTCCACCCTAACCCCCCATCAATCACCCGCGCCTTTCGCAAGCTTACAAAGAAAACAAGTTGTGACCCTTCCCCATCCCAACCCTATCAAACACCATGGCGATTGGGAGATCACAAGGGAGGTAAGCATGACCGTCCCCCACCCCATCCCCATCAATCACTGGCGAGGCGATTGGGAGGTCACAATGAAGGCAGTGGGGGCCTTTTATAATCCCTTGAGTGTTTGCTATTTAACTCGTTAGACCAAACTTCACCCCAACCACCATCACACAGTATTTTGGCCAAGGGGGGGGGGGGGGGGGATATTCTAGATACAAAGGGATGCCGCCTTTTTGATTGGGATTAATTGATGGATTATCGATTTGAGATCAAAATGTAAAATACTTAATCCGATTTGAATCCGATAATTTTTTTTGATCAATCCTTAATCCGATCTTAATCCTATCGACAATTTTTTTTATTTTTGTATTTTCATCAAATAAAATGTTATGTAACTTTGATTGATTAATCCAATTAATTTAATTGAATTAATGAATAAAAATTGTGTGGTAAGTGTATAATTGTACTTTATTTTTCTCTTTCTTTCTCTTGGTGGGGAGCAGCAGCTGTAGCACGTCCTCCCCCTTGGAGCTCTGGCACTCGATGAGGTGCGGCATATTGGGGACGCGGTATATATGTGGCGAGTTTTGCGCAAGAGTTGCATAAATGTTATGTTTTGGGGAAGTGTCGGTAGCAAGGCACACGTCCGTACACTTGCGAAGATGGTACACGACTGAATTCGCTTGCGACTAATGCTAGGCTGGGAGAGGGCAGCAGCACAACACGTCCGTTCACTTGGGAAGTCGATGCAGGACTTAGGTGTTGGAGCACTAACTGGATATGCGAAACAGTGGAGATGTGTATTTAGAAATGAACACTATTTCGGCGAAATCAGATGGTTATGGAATAGCAATTGAAAAACTCGGAAAGGGACATGAATACGATTCATGTACACAACAGTAGTTTACTAATCCAATTAAAATGCACACAAACGCAATTAATCAAATACTAACCATAATCACTTACCAACTACAACAAAAGGAACGAGTTAATATTATACACGTAAATAACCACTTCACAAATCAATAAAAATTATTTGGCCTGTTTACATCACACATAACGAATATTAAGAACTCCCAAAACTATTTCCATGCAAATTTTACTTATCACGATGAATTAAAACTCAGAAATGTCCAACATACTTGCCATGGAACCAAATGAATTGCATTAAAACACACGTTCCAAATACGCACAATTACTAACGAAAGAATCAAGAACGAATTAATACAATTCCACAATACCTAACCCCACACATATTAAATCACACTAATATAAAGGAAACGATTTGCATACTAGTCATACACATCATAAATTATACCTACAACGAAGTAATTAACAAAGCCGAAAATGTATCTTATTTCCCTACCAATCTAGGTGCCATAAAGTAATGACTGATTGAAAAATAATCCAAAAAACCCTCAAATCGCTTACCGTCTGAAGCAAACAAGGAATGAATTGATTTAATACACTTAACATGCAACAAAGTAATTAAATATTAACCTAGAATAAAGATATTTTACAGCCCTACCCAAGCAAGGAACGACATACCCTCATCGGCTCTCAACGCTACGATGCACACGCAACGTATTACGAAAAGAATTACTAATGAATTATCACAAATCCATGTAATCATACACGAATATTAAATCACACGTTCAAAAATATAAATTATTAATTAAATATTAACCACGGACAAAGAAATATAAACTAAGCAAATACTAAACACGAGAAACCTATCCACATGCTTTATATTCAATATAAACTATCCACGCACAATTTTGCTTAACATCTCTGTATAGCGTTTGTTCCTAGAAAAATTAATGAATAAAAAAGTAATTAACTCACTCGTATCACAAACAAAAACCTCGTATACACATTTACACACAACCGCACGCAACAACTAGTATAAAATCAAGTAAAGTAGATTTAAACATACAGCCTTCAACAAAACGATATCTCATCACGATTCTTGCACTGGCAAACCCGTCCAGAGTAGTACGGACCGCCTACCCTTCATAGGATCGCCGCGAAGTGTTACACACAGCTCAATGTATCACACATTTTATAAATACATACAAATTCCTTATATGAAAACGCGTAACTATTATTTTGTTCCCCATCGCATTGTATGTTACGAAGGAAAGTTTAGCAGACAAGAACTCTGCACACTGTCCAAGCCAATGGCTACCACAAAACTAAAATTGTCGCATTGGAGAAACATTCCCTGCTCTCTTGCATCACACCCTCCCTTACACGTACCTGCTCCAAGGCATCGACCTCTGGTCAGAAGGAAGCCAAGCTGATAGTTAAACCCACCCCGTAGCGAACAGTAAATTTTTTATTTATTTTGCCTTGTTTTCTGTTAAAACACAATCGTTTGTTTTGTTGCGAATCTCCAAAGTCTTTACTATGTTAAATATTAACGATTTGGCAATTTTAGGCAATATCCACACAAACTGATTTCACAGTGAGTCAGTATTGTTCGCTGTTATGGAAAGCGCTCAAAGTGAATCGTCAGCTCTTGCGAACACACTCTTTAAACCGAATAAATGAAAAATCACGCATTGTGTTCACATCCAAATATTTCTGCTCACTGAAAACATATAAATTAAATAAGTAATTTTTGTTTTGTTATGTTGAAGTACCGTTTTCAAGGTATATATGTAAAAAAGGTGAAACCCACTAATAAATAAATATTCTTCACACAGACATTGTATAAAGTTATAACCGCTGGTTGATAAAGTAATACATTAAATTTTATTTTTGCGAAAATATTTACTCAGTTACTAAGATATCTGTTTTATAAAATTCAAGATATACATTCAGATTGAAATGCATTTTATTATACCCCATTTTTCCAACAAACACAATATTTATTTACATAGATTAATTCAAAAATGCACATTCTTCTTCAAATATTTATTAACATAGACAAAAACAATCAATCTCCTTTATATAGCAGTGTCTCACAAAAAAATCTTTTTTTTTTTCATTTATATAGACATTCAAGCATTACTCATTGTGTGTTTGATGTCCTATTGTTGGTGATGTAGTGATTCCCACACCTGGGGAACGATGCTGATAGTATTTACGTAATTTCGCAGGGACGTGAACTCATTACTCTCATATCTGTGAGAAGTTATTCACAGAGGATTCTAGATAAGGTGTTGGTTCGTTGGCTGTTAGTCTTTCAGATTATACGTTAGTTGTTGCGAGTCATTAGCTGACAGTAGTTTCACTAATTCATGTTGCTGTTGGAAGTTTGAGTAGCTCACTCGTGTTGCGGCTGGAAGTTCGATTCACTCATTCGTGACACGGCTGGAAGTTTGTTTGACTCGTAGATGATATTGTGTCAGTTAACTAGTTCGCTGGTGGGTTTGTAAGGGGATGGGAAAAAAATTATTTAGGGATTCTGTAGTGCCCCCTAGGTATGGTTGATAATCCATCTGCTTCATTTCACGACTTATCATCCATACCTGACAACACTACTTTGGTTACGCGTTCGGTGTAGACTTGTTGAACACGCGAATGGAACTGATATTGGGTCCCCAAAACCCTTGTGCAATTTTCGAGGCAATCTCGATAATCCTCGTACCTGAGTGACTGTAACACATCAGGTTTTACAACCTTCGCCATACGTATACATTATTCACTCCAAACAACGTATGCATAAAGCTTAGGACGTAAACCCACAAATTGTGTGACGATGCGACCAGCACATTCATCTTTCATCGTCCCGGTATGGCCTTTGTTCGCGTGAGGGAATCCTTGCGGGTTATCGAGCGCATAGTTGGATGTATCAAACTGTACCCTTACATCTGGGGTAATTACTTCATAGATGTCATCACAAACAACTGAATATCCTAGGAGTCGGTGTCACAATAAAGGAGGTGTATGGCAGGAGAGAGAAATTTTGGACGCATGTACCGATAATGGAATTCGTAGAGAGTTAATTTTGATAGAGCATGGATGGCAAAAGCAGTGTACAAAGGTTTGTTGACCGCAACAGAACTCTTTGACATCTCGATTAGGACAGAGTTTTCATCGATAATCTATCTTGCCTGGAACATAGGACGTCATATCAGCTCTGCAGTCCCGTAGATCGAGTCATACCTCTAAACGACTCTAATGTCCATTTCCCGGCGGACATTTTGCAAGGTTTTTCCATAAACGGAAATATTCATGAACTGGAAAAAAGATTTTTCGAATTCGTTCGCAGCCAGGGCACGTTTCTCAATGTTAAACTCTATGTACGGAGCCATCCAAGCCTTCTGCTCAAAGCGCAAATTGCAATGAACAGAGTTTGGACACATACATAAAGTACTGCCTCAGTGTTTCCCCATGTATAATATATTTCTTGCGTGGCGCGAGTGTTAAAAGATGTTTCTCATGCGAGCAGTTCGGGGGTATGCTATTTTCTGGGGTCAAAGGCAGATCAGATAGTGTATAATGACACACCTCCGGAAAAGACAAATCAACTTCAGCGAAAAAAATAAGGGTCACCATCATTCACTGTGTTTGAAAAATCCCATGTTGAAAACACATCACCCTCAACCCGCTCAAAATTGCCAGTCAGAAGATTCGATCGTATCGTATGCCTGTACAGCCGATTGACGTCGAAATAGCATATATATTTCGATGCCATACTGGGGGTCCTAGTCCTCACCCATGTAAACATTGTTGGCTTCTGCACTTCTTTTTGAAATCTGGGTAATGCCGCCCCTAACCCCGCATTCTACAAAAAGATACATACAATATCAGTCAACAGCTCTGCCATGCACGTGTCATTGACAATAAATCACCCCATGAAAGAGACGGAGCTGTGATGTACATGGCAGGGCCAAGACGGCAATGAGCCAAACATACGGTCCTGAAATTCTCAAAAACATCAGCCAGCATACAAGTGTCCACACGTAAGTAATGAATGGCATACTGCAGCAAGTTTATGCAGTTGAATGCACCCCATGCAGCTTGGGCATGAGCGTAATCCTCACCGCTAATGCCTTTGCCTCTCATCACATTATGAGCTGAATCCTTTGGTGGGAGTGACTTCCACATCACACTGTCTGGCGACTTAACAAAGTCACAAGGAAGAACTCCCTTCCATTTTGCCAATTCGAATTGTGTGCTATCTGGAAACATCGAGCAGGCGATACTCAATTGCACAGGTAGTAAATTATCTGTCAGAGTTTCCAGAGAGGCGCTCATGAATTGGAATGAATCAATAAATCGCAACTTGAAATATTGCATCTTTCCATTGAAATCAATCCTATTGGGAATTTGTTTGGCAATACATTTTTATTTTCAAGGATCATTCCAATCACTTGAATTTTACCTGGGTTTTCGATTAACATGGTTCCGTCGGGTTGTGGTATGTGACGTTCAGGCAATGGCTTTATAAGTAAGTGGGTATCATACTGTTGCAGGTTATGAAAAACAGCGACTCGTTTTCTTTTGGGCAGGTTTTACGGCCCGAAGGCCACATTCCCTCCATCCTCCCGCACTGTGACTGTACTCTGATTAGTAAGACAGTGCTGAGCACTTTCTTCCCTTCTCTTTTCGGGCCATTCACTATTATTATTTTGCCATTTAACTGTATTCTACTTGCTCTCTTTGTAAAACCTGCCCTCATATTATTGAAGCCTTTACCCAGGTACCCCTCCTGGGTCATTGCGATATTTGCTCTCCTTTCCACTTGTCGAAGTCCTCCAGTCTTATGCCAATCTTAGTGGCAAAATCTTCCCAGATCTTATGAAGAGCTTTATAACCATTACATTTTTTGGTGTTAAGTGAATACCCTTTCTCTTTGCTATGCCTATGCAGCTGTTGTCTGATGTCTTCGGTCTTCAGACATTCCACGATTACATTTTGGACTGTCTCGTCCACTCCACAGACATCACACAGTGGAGATTGCATGAGCCAGAAGCTGTGTAAATTTGTCTTGAAGTTACCATGGTCAGTAAAGAGCTGCATACTGTAATGGTTCACATTGATACACTTATTCTTCATTCTTGTCCTGATCTTGTGCAGCAGCTCGTATGTAGTTCTTCTTTATCTGAACCATCCCATCTGTCTTGCCATTCTTGCAAGATATCATTCATGATATCTTCCATATCTTCACGGATCAGCCTCACAACCCGTGCACTTTCCGCTGTGATACTACTGTACTTCACCAGCAAATCTGCAGGTAGCACACACACAATCACCAGGAGTGACTCATTCGGTACAGTTTTATATGCTTTAGTTACAATCAGCAGTGTTGCCATTAAGAACTTATGAGCTTCCTCTTGTGATGCACCAACTCTGTCCTGTGATACATCACAACACCTTAAGCCAGTATGGTTTCACACACTGTTCGGTATATAGTTCTTAAGGTATTATATTTAAGTCCCCAGGACATATTTCCAATTCTCTTCAGTCTTTGAAACACTACCACTGCTTTTCTTGACACATACTCAATGTGTCTGAGGAAGCTCATCTTGTCATCCATGATGACTACCATGTACTTAAAGTCATGCATATTTTTCACTGAGCTCCCCCAGAAGCGCATGCTCAGTGGTCTCTTCAGTCTTCCTTTTGATATCATTGTTTTGGTCTTCTTGATTGAGAACCTTAACTTTACCTTTGCAGACCATTCCCGTATCTTCTGCATAATTATTCCGGCCTTTCTTGTAGAGCTCTTCTAGTGTCACCAGTAATGACAACTAATCCATCATCTGCATAGCCAAAATCCGCACACCCTGGCGGAAGACCCAGCTCAAGAAATCCATCAAAGAGGATATTCCATAAGATCAGTCCTTGGACCGACCCTTGGGGGCATCCTATATATGTTCACTTGACATCTTTTCTTTTTGAGCTGATACATTACTTCCAGCCACCAGGCATTGTCGAAGGCACCGGAGATATCAAGGAATATCCCCACCACGTACTTAGCCGTACTTTCCCGTATTGTCTTCATGATGTCGTATAATGCGAAGTCCGTACCCATTCCTTGGCGAAATCCATTCTGTTTTTCAATCATAGTGCCTTCAGCTTCCAAGGCCATAATCAGCCTTCTGTTGACCAATTTTTAAAAAACTTTGCCTACCACCGGAAGCAACATCAGCGGCCGGTATGACTTAAGGTCATCAGGTTTCTTATCATTGCCTTTATGCTTTATTCTTAAGCCTTAAATTTTCGGGCGAAATACTCTCTTTCTTTATCCTGTAGTCTACGATGCTTCCTTCTCTTCCTCCAAAGATCCTTCCTTTCTATTTCCAGCTCCCCATCCCACCAAGATAGGTGAGGAAGCCCCTGTGTGGTCTTCTGGAGATTCGATTCACATGTGTTCTGAATAATTTTCGTGAGTGCTGCTACTCTTGTTCTCACATCTTCGTCTTTCAGCTCAGGACTCATCCTTAGCTTACTCAGCAGGGCCTGGTCGAAATTTGGCCAGTTTGCTGTTCTGTGTACATATGTTTTCTTGGCCTGTTATTGAAGGTCTCTCCCTCCTTCCACCATGTATTTCATGAACAATGAGTCTATGGTCACTAGAACTTTCATCCATGACTCTCCAGCTCAGAAAATAGTCTTGAGCCTTCATGTTTGTCACTGTTATGTCCAAATATGACTGTCTAATGTGCCTGTGAGACAAATATTGGTAATTCCCCTTCTTCACTAACTATATCCAAGTCATTCGTAAGAATGAATTGACTGACGAGTTCTCCTGCCTCATCTGTCACAGGGGAATGCCACAACTCTGACATGGCATTGACGTCAGCACCAATCACCAACGGCTTGCTTCTTAATGTATCAGTTATTATATTCCCTCTATCCAAGTGCAGATTTGTTTCATCCCCAAACTGAAAGTATTAAAAAACCAACTAACATTCTGTGTTGCCCTTGATGATTTGTACACAAACATGATGAGTGTTGGATACACTTGCCTTCATAGATACATGCATATTCATGTTGGCCCTCAATACCCCAGCCTGGGGACGAATCTCACTTGTGTATACAGTGCCTCACAGTCCCACAACAGTATCATATGGTACATAAAGCTCTTGGAACAGGACTATGTCCAACTTCTGCACCATCGCGATGCTGTTCAGCTCTGCAGCAACCACTGCTGACCACTGCATATTCAACTGTCCGCACCTGAGAGTACTATCACAGTCCATAGTCTATTCTTGCAAGTTCTACAGGACAATCCTTCGAGTCCACCCTATGTTCATGTGGTTGTCCTTTCTTGTGGCAATTGATACAGGTGTCCTTATACTCCATATCACTTTTCTTTGGACAGTTTCCATACTCATGCCCAACTTTGCCACATCTTGAGCAGGTGGACTCTTTTTCTCTACACTTCTTTGCTATGTGCCCCCATTGCTGACACTTATAGCACCTAGACAGAAATGTGTAGTCACGAACTGAGTAGCTCTCATAGCCGACGTACAGTCTCTCCTTTTCAATAAGTGCATTACTCACTTTAGGGTCACACTCAAGAACCACATTGACCCTGTCTGTATCCCTTCTCCCAGTCCTATGTCTGACTGTGATAGCTCTCTTAAGTTCTCAAGGATAAATCCCCGCAATCTCCTGTGCGGAAATTCCGTCTACATATTGTCTCGGATAACTCACTGGTATCTTTGCTTCATGGTATATCATATACCACCACCTTGGGGCCCCTTCTCTTGGGGGCTTCAAGTTTTAAACCCAGTTCTTTGATGTTTTCCTGATTTTTCATCCTTTGTATGGTCTTATCATGTCCTGCTTCAATCAGGATGTCGCCATTCTTTATTCCTCTCAAATTACTAATCTGAAGCCCTTCGACCATTGGATCAAATCCTCGTTTTGATTTGTTTCTGGTTTCAGTACTCAAAGTACCCTCTTTTTTTCTGGATAAACCAGCAACACTTTCTTTGCAGGTTTTGGCTTAGTGCTTTCTCCACCTATTACCTGCACATAACTTTTGATTCCTGGTACTTCCTTTCGCACATGCCTAGGAATCTCTGTTGTCATTGCCTGCATGGACTTTTCATTTTGTAGCAATTTGACCATTAGTTTACCATTTTCTATCAGTAATTTTGCTATGTACCTTTGCAGATGGGTAAGTTGTGCAACAAGCCAAATCGCCTGTGAGCTATTGATTTTGCTATTCTTATTCAATAGCCACTCTATCATAGTTGCGACACGCTGTCTGGCTTCCTCATGTGTTCTTTACATTTTATTTTCTATCCGTTGGATGAAATCATCCTCAGCCAATGAGTCACTCCCATTTTCCCTTTATTCAAAGCATAACTGATTATTGGCCTTGGGTGTTTTCCCATTTCAAGATGCCTGGAGCAGGATCAGCAGCCACTTCTTTTCTTGCCGCATTTTCTTATACTGCCTCAGGAACCACATTTGGAGCAGCAGTCTCGGGAGGTGTCATCCTCGTTGGTCTTGCCAGTTTCCCCTTCTTGCCGACCAAGGTGAACTCCTTTTCTTTTCTTCTTGCTGAGCTTAGATCAGTATCTTCATCTGATTCTTCTCCTGAAGAATCTTCAACACCTTCTGATCCGTTAACTGCCACCACTTCCATGTACTCAGGCTCTCCTTTCCCTTTGCCTTCAGATCCTTCATTTCCTCCTATATTTCCTGCAGCCAGGAATATACTACATTATCTTCGATACCATTAATGGCATACCAAATTTGTTGGTGCCTTTTCTTGCCTTTTGGTGTCATTTCAAACTGCCCCCAATATCAAAGGCAGTGTCAAACAGGCGATACACTGTCGCCATAGCCACCGATTTCGGAACAGTGCCCTGACCAAGATTTTTGTCTTTCTTTTAAAGGCTTTGGCTTCACACTCATACTCAACAAAACAGCAACCTTCATCGAGGGCTTCGCCCATTTAAATGGGCTTGGACCTGACACCACAGTGTACTTTTGTCCAAGTCCTGTTTGACACATCACAATAACATAATACACAGTTAAAGTTCAATTAATTCTATTCTACAGCACACATGTAAAGTTCACTCTGTCCTTCTGCCAATTCCAGGAGGACCCAACCTCCTGGGCCAGGGGCCTTAGCCCAATGTCACCACTGTTCTTTCGCTCCCTCTTAGCCATCTACAAGGAATCTCAGAGAGAATTATCCTGACACGAGTCTGGTGGACTAAAGACCTTGTAGTCTGTTACTCTACCCGGCCACTCAGAGACGGGGACCACAGTGCTGCATCACCTACCAATTAGAGTTCAACCCACTCTTAATTCACCAATCCGATCTACCTTGAGGAACCACTTCTCAAGATAACCCCACAATGGGTTTTCACTTGGTGCGGCACCATTCCAGGCAGTACCCTGAGAAAACCTTGTATTTATGGCAGTCTGAAATTTAAGTTTGTTATTGTGTGTGCGACCTCTAATTTCGTCTCAGATGGTCATGATTGACCACAATATCATCTGTGCCGAGCTTTTCCTTAAAAATGTGACAACTTTTCTGACCCGCCAACCTAGCTTCTTCAGCAGGGGTTTTTGCCTTCATCGGAACAATAACACTGTAGATCCGTGCAACTCACTTTGTAAGTTCAACTAATTTATCAACTAATTGGTACATACAATCAGCATCCACGAACTCAAAGTAATTGGATAAACTTGGATTGTATGAACAGACCAACAAAATGCTACAAGCATATGGAACATATTGGTTGATGGTAGTTGCATTACTGGTTTCATCATTAGGCAAGCAAGTGGACATGGATTCCAGAAAACTTTCTTTGTCGCAATAGGCGACGAAACCTAATCTCTGCTGTTTGCTGTAATCTTTAAATTCCAAGTACTTGTTACCAATGGGGAAAGTACTGCGAACAGCCTTTTGTTGCTGGCAAATAGTAGTGCGATTCGCGAGTTTCTCCTCACTAACAAAGTACTGAAGACAATGCTCGCAAACATGTATTTTATGTTGTTTGTTACTAAGCTGACAACCATCCAGCTTTGACAAATTTCTAATACAGACAAAATGCAAATGAGCGGCATTTACGCTCGCGCGAATTGCCAAAATATTAACATGTTTGTCATGACGTACAGGAAAAATGTGCATAGGTACTACAACCCCACCTTTTTCGCAAGTTTCGTCAATTATATTGCTATCTTTATCCACCACACAGTAGACATTGATAGGAATAGAATTGTTCTCCTCAAACTTACGAATATCCTGTTTGATGACAGGGTCGACAGACTTTCGATATTCAAAACCACATGAAGATTTGGATATGAAGCATTTTGTGGAGGATACAAAGATGCTATTACGGAGTATTTAAAGCACATTCCCTCCGGGCAGTGTACATCAACACAAGCTTTCTTATCGGCAGTAAACTTTGGTAGTTTAGTGTGCCCAGCACCGACAGTGAACGGCCGGTATTTGCTCTCATGTACATCCATGTATGTCAATATTTGCAGACTCCAGCCAGATCCACGTGCACCAAACACCTCAAGTCAGTTTGTGAGATAAGGAACGATACCATCATTATCGATTAAACACACATGGGATGAATGTAGGACAGGGATTGCTTTGCTTTGAAAATAAAAGATTTCTGCAGTGCCTTCTTCTGCTGTGAGGGATTTCAAATACGTACCCGCTATGGTAGCTGAAACTATAATAGGCCAGGGTGATGCCATTATTAAACTTAATAAAGATACCTTACACCTTAAAAACAGAGTAAAGTTCGCAATCACTATTAAGCCTATCATTAAGTATCTGCGCATCAGTCAGCCTACCCGCGAACACCGTAGCCAAAAGTTTGTAAGGTTGGATAATAAACTCTTCACTGACGAAGACGAGTAGGAAAGCGAATTACTTTCCAGCTCTGAATGAACATATCGACGTTTTGGAGCAGATGGACTAAGCGGAGCACATATCGACGTTTTGGAGCAGATGGACTAAGCGGAGCAGGTAGAGCAAGTGGACTAAGTAGAGGAACTGCAGTAGATGAAGCAGGTGGAGCTAGGTGAAGGGAGGAGGAGTATGAGGAGCAAGTGCATATGGATGAGGTGCAAGTGTAGATTGCAAAGAATCAAAACTTCAAAATTTATGATGTCTCATCAAATTATCCCTCCGTGTAAATTGTATCTGACAGAGATCACACTGAAACTCCATTCTTACATTTCACAGGTTATTGTTTCGTGTCTTCGTAAGTTCCACAAAGCTGTAAAATATTTCCCGCAGAAGCGACACAGCAGAGACATAATTGCTTCCGTACTGTTCCAACTCTAAAATGAAACTGAGAGTTGCACACCTTTTATAGGTAGTTATAGACACTTCTAGGAATTGCAAAATGTGAGATATACGTCAATTCAAGGAATTGTAAATTCGATTACATTATTTGTTATAAACACAATACATCTGAATTATGAAAAGTGTTAAATGTTTATTTTTAAACATAAGATGTTTGAATGATAGTGTATTAAACGTATGTTTAAAGAGTTTTATGTATTAAATCACTTTCTAATTACTATTCTTTTAGTTAATCAGTATCCCGCACACAAACCTTTAAAATTTATGTGCAATGTTAATAGGTAACCGTTCAGTCACTTAGATTTAATTGATATGGTGTGATAAATGTAAGTTTTCGTGTTCCCAGATTTTATGTATATAACAAACCAATTGTAACTGTTCATTTCAATTTTAAGTAATTTCATATAACAGAAGAATTTTCCAGGAAGCAAAGCAAAATTCCATGAAGTGTATATTGCACCAATTCGATTCGTAATAGCATTTCCACGAAGCGAATTCCAATTTCCAGGAATTGAAGATTACATAAAGACAAATGCGAATGTGTAATTAAACATAACATCTGCGAAAAGGTGCAAAACTTTGTTACACTTTACACAAATGCTTTATATGTTCATGTAATTTATCATTTGCTTTGCAGAGAAACTAAGTTTACGAGATGTTTATAAAAATGGTTTACACATGTGAGAAAAAGTTATGTTGTTATTTAAGGAAGATTCATCTTGCTAAGAGAGTGTTACGCTGTAGAGTAGCTGTGTTCCAGGCAAGAACGGTATGCATGAACATCGGGGAGCCAATGACCTATGGCCAAGTGACCTACTTATCGTCAGCCCGATATTACCTGCCCAGAGCACAGCCACTTTTAGAAACCACAGCGAGTCAGATATGCCCCATGATTTTGTTTATTAAAATCACTTTGTTGTGTTACAATAACACGTGTTAGAATTTAGGTGTCTCAGTGGCAGAGCAATAAATCTGTTCACCTCCCACCAAAGTGAATCGGGTTCAACCCCTCGTCCGGCCGCTCCCAGATTTCCACACACGGAATCGTGCCGGACGATGCCGCTGGTCGGTGGGTTTTCTCGGGATCTCCCGTTTCCCCGTTTTTTATATTCCGACTGGTCCATTCTCAGTTCATTTCACCCTCGTCGGCTTTCATAACCTCTCGTACCGTTCAAATATCTTCACTCATCACTCATGTGTCAGATTTAGTAGCATTAAAACACCTGTGTCCAAACAATGTAGGTTGTGTGTTACAATTTTTCAACAAGCCAAAGATAACGCCTTGAAATAGTTATGCGCTGTGGTAATGTGTTGGACGAGGCCGTGTGATGCACGAGTCTCGCATCAGGTTATTATGTTTTTTTATTATCAGTTTGAGCTTTAGCTGGGATAAGCAAAATAACATATGCCAACTTACAGTCTCTAAATTTTAATAGTAATAATTTTTAAATTGATATTAAATATGAGAAGTATTATTAAAAAGGGTTTGAACATCCTCCCTGTTTTATGTGTGAAGTAAAGTCTTTTGATATAGCAACGAAATAATTTGTTTGGTCTATTTATATTTTAGGTGTCTCTTTAAAGATTAGGCAGATTAGTAAGTCATGTGCAAGGACGTAAATAAATTTGGATTTCCAATTCCTGTATAAAAAATTAGTTCGCTTTTTTAAATATATAGTCAGTATAACCATCACGTTTGTCTTATACTATTTTCTGTGAGCAGAATTCTGTCTTAACGTTACATTTGTTGAAAGCCTTCTACGTTTATATTGCATTGCTTCATAATTTTTTTACGAACCTTTGCTAACTGTTAACTATGTTCACGCGATATGATAGTAGGTTATGTAAACGTGGCCACGCATTTTTTTTCAAAACTGTTCAATAAGTTTCCCTAGCACCAAGTACTTTTTTAAGTTCAGTATTTATTACTGTTGAAAGTTATTGATTCTTTGTGGCAATGTAAGAAATTAAATACCCCTAAACATGCTAATTTAACTGAACATTTGAGGTTCATCTATATTTTGAATATATTTTTGTAACTGTGTTTGTAACTGTGTTTGCATTATTCAATTTGGCAACCGCAGGCCTAGCTACGTGATACTTTTTTTCAGTGGTTTGTTTTTTGACTTATGGATTAGTTAAACATCATGTAAAGATGGCCGTCAAACAACGTTTATAAATGGCCGTTAAAACGTGTATCAAGTGAAGTGACAACGAATAAACTAATGTAATAATACAAAATACTTTAAAAATTTGTTTCGTTCTTTCAAAACACAATTTTATGAGGTACAATGAACATTGTCTTTCATTCCGTTTTAACGAAATATTCACAGCGCTCTGTTTGAAGGTTTTAACTGCATATCGTGTTGTGAAGAGAGTACACTAATATATACTATTCGTTTTAACAGTCCTGACGGTACCAACTAAACGAAGAGCAAGGGCATACAATTCAAAACTAAACGCTTTCGCGGAGAAATAACATATATTTTCCTCCATCCTAACAACCTGACTTGGTAGCGCAGCTGGTAAGGAAATTGCCTAAAAGCGAAGTGGAAAGAGTTTGTGGGTTAAATCCTGGCCACCTCCATAATTTTTACTTTTTAAAATTACGGTAGATTGTTCAATATAAATAGTAAACTATCGTGAATATGTTTATTTATCGTAATTATTTGGCTAAATTCAATGAAAACTATTTATAATTTGCCGCTACAGTTGGATGTCACTTATTCAATCAGTGAAATTATTTCGCTGAAACAACCAGTGGTTTCCCACTGATTCTAAATGGAGCCATTTTCACTGATCTAGTAGGTTAATTTCACTGCGAATCAGTGGTTTTCCACTGATTTGAATTTAGAGTGATTATACTCAAAGTATTTCATCGGCTGAGAGTCCGTCGCGGTTAGACCGGCAAGTGCTATTATCTCAAATTAAATACATAATGGAAAATTTACTGACCCCGTGGTCCACCTCAATCCTTCACGATAGCTGGAAATCTAATGTTGCGGTATCGACCGAGTACGTGACATTTGTTCCCGCCAAGTGACGTGTTGTGTACTCGGACGCGCAAATCCCGAGTGTTGGGCTGGCACCGATTAACCGATAATTGTATCAGACCATTTAATACACATGACCCTCCAGTTTCTGGAACCAGCAGCCAACTAATTGATTTGTTCGTCACCTGCTCATCAATCACAAAGCCACAGTTACCAATAATTGTGTGCAACTTAACAAGCCCCCTTATCTCTGATACCGGTGCCTATATTTTACTGTAGTACACTGAAGCAGGTTGTACAGGTGTTATGCGGCCGTTGCGATACAGCGCCTAGGACGTAGGCAATATCGGCACTTCCTGCAGGGTTACTGACTGTCGCCAGAAACAAATATGCGGCTTCAGCAATGTAGGCTTTTTAATGTAAGTTACATGCTGTTTACAGTGAGTGTTAAAATGTCCCCTACCATCGTGTGTGTAACAAACCAAAGGCGCATGCATGTAGGTGGTTATAGGCTATTCACGATAAAGTGAACACTTTTGAGGCCCTAGTTACTTTTTTTTCCCCGCCATTTCTTATCCTCCGATTAACTTTTAAAATCGTTATTGCCATGTACGCAATAAACACAGTGTTAAGATTCCATCCCACTCCGAAGTTAATGTTCAAGGCTAAAATAAAGTATATTTATTGACTAGTATTCCAAAAGAGAGGGCTTCGAAAAGTGCTCACTTTTACGTGAATAGCCTATACCTTTAGGCACTCTATTTCTGAAACAGAAGTCTCGTTTCTGTTTTGTACGCAAACGGTGGGTCCTGGACAGTTACAGAAATAGTTTTTTTTTTAATTAGGTCATACTGCCGTAATAAACCAGCATCTAAAGTTCATAATTCCTGGCGGTAAAAAAAAAAAGTCTTCTATAATAAGAGGGTGGCCACCCGTGTTATTTTCTTTTTAGGGGGAGGTATTAATGAGATTTTACTCCTAGATTCAAGATCCCTATAAAACAAAACAATTCTCGGAAAATTCTAACTTCATTTCACATCCTTCACGATATTCGGTGAAAATTCATTTAAAAATCTTAATTTTGAAAGCATCATACCTGCTTGAGTTATGTTGACAGTTCTACCTTTATTGTAGAAATTGTAGCTGCTTGACCATAATTCTTAGTTTTCACTTTTTACGGAGGCACAGTTGTGAAATCCCATCACGCGCGCTGTATATTGCCGTCTTCAGACCGTATACAGAGAGGACGACAGCTATACAGTGCCTGCCCTTTACAATACTGGACAATGACCAGCTTTTATTTATGGCACATCGCATTTTCATTTTGCAGCCGCTATCGTCTTCAAATAGAGGAAATAAAAGCAGCTACATTTTATTTTGTGTGTCATATCTGATACATCATTTTTACGCTTACTGTGGCATTCTATATTATTGCACACACATGCATTTTGATTGTTTCGTGCAGAAGAAAATGCGCACAGGGGAGTTTCCATGAAATATAAAAAATGAGAATGGACGCTGCATATTGCACTGCACGTGGCAATAAAGAAAGAGCTGTGATACAGTTCTGAGGGGCCATTTTCCCGCCACTTAATTCTTATAACCGTGACAGGTGGTTTTATTGTGCGTGCTGATTACTTAGCCGTATTTCACATATCGGGCGAAGAACGCATTGTGCTAATTAGTACATCGCTGCGAGTATTCCCCATTAATTAGGCAGTAGTAGAGGACGTCTATAAACCTGAACCATTCAGAGGTATGTCAACAATCGTTTAGTATGATTATTGGAAGTTAGTTTCTTTAGAAATATCAAAAAATGGAAAACTCACTTCAACAGCCTGTCATAAAAATATTACTTCTTGAACGCAAACGAATCTACGCAACTGTGTCTTTGAACATTCTCCTATACATATACGAATCAGTGTGAAGGTCTTGAAACATGATTACGGGCCAGCATTTATAATAAGGAAGAAGCATAAAGCATGTACTAAATATATACATTTTCTTATGACGGGGGTGGAAAACGACACTAAGCGAACTACCCCATCGCATTCGGCTGGGCAAACTCACGACTATCCAAATTCAAGTCGGATGTCGTACAGAATTATTGAATACAGTAAAATTATGTTTCAATGAGCTCACTGATAGCGATTTTAAAGGGCAGTGGCTGTTCAAGTAATGGATTGCAGACATTCCACGAAATGCACGAGAAGATTGTTTAGAAAATTATGAAAGTATGTTTATTGTATTTTACTTTGACGTCTTGTCAACAACCTGGTCATTATATACAGAACCAATTCCTTGAGCGCTTCAGCGTAATTTAGCCTTAAAAAGTTTGAAAACATTTACGTTCCCTAAATTTATTTGGCCTTAAGTCACTTGATATAAAATTTCTTGGCTTTTAGCCTTGGTTTTAATTATTTGGTCGGCGTAACTTGGTCTAAAGTCACTTGGCCTAAAATATTTGGCCTAACACACTTGACCTAAAGTTATTTGCCGTAGTTACTTAACCTAAAACATTTGGCTAAATGTAACTTGGCCTAAAATACTTAGATTAATGTTCGTTCAAATATTTTAAGCCAAGTGGTGTGCACCACTCAAGCTGAAGGAATAGACCATGCCATCTATCGAGGAAATATTCCAGCAGTCGCCTGCAGTGGTTTCAGAAAACCATAGCAAACAATTATCAAAATGGCTGGACCGTAAATCGATTCCGGTTCGCCCCGAACACGATTCCAGTACGTTACCAACACGCAATTTCCCTCGGTATCAAAAATAATACGCCGTTCGCGAAATATGTGTAATGAATTAGGTGACGATTATGTCGAAATGTCTTCACAGGGAATTAATTTGACTATAGTTACAGTGCTTAAAATTTAATTTTAAACGAAGGCAAATAGGACAAATCGTAACAATTTATACTTCTTCGTGTTTACCTGTGATGTAACGTGGAATATTTTAATGTAACAAAATTAATGCCAGCGTACAACTTTAATCCTTGGAAATTTATATGTACATTAAGATGCGCGCCAGGTGAACGTCGTCGGCTGGGAAGGCTTGAGACTTAGAGGGACTAGAAACTATGACACAGTCGAATTGGACTAGGCCCAAAAAAAGTCTAATGGACCTTTTATTAGCGCACTTAGCGTCGCGCGATAGCCGACGGCGAATTAGTCGCTTGCTTTATAAATCACCGGGAACAAATGGTTCCTTTTATGCTCTGGTGCGTTTAAATTGCCGTCTTGTTCCAGAAGACATGTCGTTCCCTACAGAACCCCGGCGGTAAAAAATCGTGCGACTTTTCCAAGTAGTACATGGCGGCTAATGGAGATTTTTTTTTTTACAAACGCGTCACCTTGCTGTGGTGCCTTGTGTAGATATCAGTGTTACCAACTCTTCTGTTAATTAATCTCAGTTCATTTGCTTGCGGGTATCTTCCTAACAGGTTCACTGTCAGTACAAATTCTGGGAAAAAAGAGTAACATTTGTACAATAGTTCAATAAATAATAATTAAAAGTAGCCTTCATCTAGTAAACTGTACTTTCTATTCAGTGGGTTAGCGTACCAAGGTAATGAAACGAGGTAATCTTATGAGTGTGTGAAAATATTTCTGAAGAAATCGCGCTATCCTCTTCAAGTAATTTTTCAGTTCAATTTTAAGGCACGCAAACCATAGAGAGATAAAAAGTGATAAAATGGTAACAAGGAGGAAAAATTGCATATTATTTAAACATAATTTGTTTTTAAACTTCGCGGAAAGCTTCGCATTAGATTAAAAATACATGTTGCCCAAAAACGAATTATTCTAATTTTCAAATTTCAAACTTCGCTAAATGATTAGAATGCATATGTAACTTTCAGTCTTCGCAGAGAATTCTTTCTTCGGGGCTGTAAAACAAGTTTGCAAAACCGTTTCTGTTTCATACCAAAGTATGGTCTCTATCTATATTTCTCTCTCTCACACACACACACACACACACACACACCTCTCTCTCTCTCTCTCTCTCTCTCTCTCTCTCCGTCTTTCTCTCTCTCTCTCTCTCCGTCTTTCTCTCTTCTACGTTCATATAATCCAATAATCTTTCCCTGGAATATGACGTCCCGGTTACATGAACAGTAGTTACGTAATTCTCAGAAAGTTTTGATTATAGCCACTCTGGTGAAATTTTCATCGGCCTGTGAAATAACCTTCAGCAGGCAACGAGATCCGCAAAGACACATTCAAGTCGATAAGCAAATAGCAATTTTTTTTGTCAAGTCTCTAGTTATGGCCGTGTCAGTTCGTCAGAAATCTTAAAATCTTTATCTCCGACGAAGACACGAGTTGAAAGTCTTATACTATTCGGTCGCCTTTTCTACTCGGTATAAGCTTCTTACAAATGCCAAAACCTTAGTTCTGGATTCGTGTAGTCCTAATACTTTGTGAACGAGCGGGCGTAATTTTTCGCAGACATCTTCTTACGTTCTGATTGCGATACAGATTTACCAAAAATTAAGGTAAGCTATAAATCGCTTATATTAGCAACTGTATGACTAATGGCTGTTCACGATAAAGTGAGCACTTTTGAACTTAATCGTAGAAAAAAGTCACTGCCCCTGCCTGCATATATTTTATCGGACGCACTGAGTAACGTTCGCCCAGTAAAATTGGTAACGATGAATGTAAAATAGTTCCATATTTTAACGTCAGATTAAAAGTGTTAGGTAACCATTTGTAATAACTTAACATATTTCTTTCAGTTTGGACTTTTTTTTAATGTAGCGAAGTCTAAAAAAGATCATATTATGTGAAATATTTACTTTTCTAATAATTTAAAATTTCACTTGACGAACGTACGAATTATGAGGCCCATGATAGTGTTAATTTACATAAGGCGGGATAATGCACAAAATGCATACAAGTAGATTTCAAGCAGGGCTTCCAAAAATGCTCATTTTACCGTGTACAGCTTTAGTAAGTCTTTTGGTCTCTGCTTTCTCATTTACAACGTTTCTATTGGTATACACAGAACCGGAAGCGCCTATTATAGTCAGTTCACGGTAAAATGAACACTTTTGAGGCCCTAATTACTTTTTACTTTCAGCTAATTTTATCCTTAAAATACTTTTTTTATAAACATATTGCCATATTATTAATAAACACAGTGTGTAGATTTCACCACACTTGTAAGTTAACGCCTAAGACTAAAATAATTTATATTCATTGACTATTAATCCAAATGAAAGGGCTTTTAAAAGTGCTCAATTTACCGAAAATAGCCTATATACTATATAACGTTCATTACTGGCCGGATCTCAGCCAGTGCATTATATCCTGTTCATAGTAAAGTGAGCACTTTTGAGGCCCTAGTTACTTTTTTATTTCAACCCTTCATTATACATTAACAACCTTTTAAAATAAATAATGCAATGTAAGCAATAAGCACAGTCTATAGAATTCATGGCACTCGGATGTTAACGTCCAAGGCTAAAATAAAACACACTAATTTTTATTACAAATGGGATAGCTTTCAAAAGTGCTCACTTTACCTTGAATAGCCTATATAAATATATGAGTTGAGAAGTTACAATCAAACGTTCTTTCATACGTAGATTAATAGACTATCCGCCCTGTTCATTTCAGTATTTTACACTTTTAGTGCTGCTGATGTAATATTATGTAGTAGACAACCTTGTGGAAACTGCTGGCGAAGTAAAATTACTTTATCCGTGTCTTCAAATAACGTAGATATATATACATATATATGTATGTGTGTGTGTCATCGGCAGCGCTAATATTGTTAATTAATATATTATACAGACAACAAAACATCGAAAAGTTATGTTTGCATGAGATCTTGCGTTGCAGCCCATATATATTTTTGTTGAATACTTCTTTCTTAATATATTAAGTTGGCTTTATTCTTGTCAACCTCGGCAAAATAAACGCCTTAATAAGTGCTTGAAATTTAAACATCTAAGTTTGTGCAGATACGCTGTGAAAAAAAAATGTAAGTATATAAATTATTTTTTAACACTGAAAATAAACAAAAATAATTTACTGATTATATAATAATTTGGAATTGAGCACGAGTGCATGAGTTTAGCGTTATAATATGCTGCAGCACGCCCCCAGCTTGCTGTTTTCAAAATAGTATACCGATCTCAACCACCATCGCAATTTTACAACCTTTATGGTTCCCACACTGAGAGAACAGGTTTTGATGAATAAAACAAAGAATGTTTGGCACAAACATTTTTTTTTTTGTATAGGGACAATTGAGTGGTTGTTGAGACTAAATTATTTTCTTGTTCATATTTGGTTGCCACTAACTTGTAAGATTCGGTTAGTGCAGCTAAAGATTTGTATAGCTCTACGTGCCCTAAACCGTTTCGAACCCAGAACTTTCATAACCGACGCAACACCTTGGCAAACTCGGCTAAACTGACAACGGACAAAGTGGGAATGTTTTAAAATTCATTATATTCCGTACAGGATATGTTCGTAAATATATTTTTCAAGGGTTTTGAAGCGTTGCTGTTTTTGTTTCCTGTTGAACTTGTTTCATTGGGATTGTTAATACCATTACCGAGCTACAATCTGTGCACTGACAAACACTATTTACTATGTTCATTGTAGCGAGAGTTACCGAAACTATTCTCGAGCCGCGTCTTCGAACTAATGGGAACAAGTGACTCGATTATCGTACAGCCAACCGAATAATGGCAGTACTGGACCTAGCTGATTTCGTTGCCGTTAAAATTTTTTCAATAATATACATATCAGACTGTTCCAGTTAACCAAATGTGAATTCACTGCAAACAAAAATAATCATTGATATGAACAATGTTTAAGGTAATCAAACCGTTTAGATAAACGTAATCGAAAAGGTGCTATGTGTTCTAAAATACACTTAGGTGATTTTGAAACAGGTATAAAAATGTTCGATCAAACTAATTTATTTTAAATTAATTGTTTGGTTGAACGGAACGAATGCAGATGTTTGGAGTAAGGATATATTAGTTGAGTGAACACAACATTTTTCAGTGTAAACAAATCCTGAAGTAGATTGATTCGATATCTCGAACTATGTATTTTTCTCCCAGTACATATTTTTGTATTTATTAGATCAAAGAGGATCCATTATAACGGACGCGCCCTTCATACTGTTAGGGAAGGGGGTAGAGATTGTTTGTACTGGAAATTGTTGCTTTAATATGAATTACAGTGTGCTCTATGCTATTAAGAAAGAAAAAAGTGAAATTAATAAAATTATATGTAAGCATAACTACGATTTACAACTTGTAATGTTATCTCTCTGTTTGTATTAACAACAGTTAACGAATTACTTGTTTGCTCATCGTTCTATAACAGATAGCTCAAAAATACTGCCAAAGGTATGAATTTGAGAACGTCACGTAACATTAATGGAATAAAGTTCAAATCATTATTAAACAGCATATATTGTTTAAAAAACTTGTGCTTCAGAGGGTTTTGCAATCTGTGCAATTTTATGTGGTACAGTGACACATTTATCTCTAGTTACTGTAAAAAAAAAATAGATTTTTGAACATCTGCGCTCGTGTTAAAACATGTTATTTGTAGACGTGGCGAGTGTGACTAGTCCTTGAATGAAAATAATACTAGACATCGTTTAGATCACTTCTACCTCAAATACTGTGTTTATGAAAGGGCCGTGGAATAAAGAGTAAAGCCGTGAAATAAATCAGTAATAGAAAATGTATTGAAAAATTTGTTAGAATTAAAATTATTTGTTTTGTCATGCACGCGGCGTTCGTACATTCTCAGCCCTTCTCAATCCAGCTGTTACTATCAATTTTGCAGGTTTGTCGCGGTTATCTTTTCGTACTGTATAAGCTACTTACACACCAGATGCTGATGAATATTTTATGGCGAACTCTCTGCGTGATCAGAATTTGTACATCAAAATTTTATACCGAGCTGGCTCTGCTGTTCGACAAGAGTTAATTGTTTTATATCACGGAGGGTATTTCACCGTGACGGAATTTCACAAGGGTGTGGGAACCATGTATCATCCCACCCTCCCCCCAAATCCCCTGCCGGGATTTTCGACTTCCCGACTGCCGTTACGAGAGTCAGGGGTGGTTATGGGCAGGGAAAAGGGGAGGGTTGACTGGGGAGATGCCGCGACGGGTGATTGATTGGGAATCGATTCCACCGTCATTTCAGCGGTATGCGCGCTGCGGGCTGTTGGCGGAGGAATTTTTTGCCGTAGACATGATCGCGTGCGGGGGGTGGGGACGCGTGAACTGTGCCCCCCCCCCCCCTCACAGGCTGTGATGTGCGCATCGTCTCCCCTCCCCCAACAAAAGGAGCTGTTCTAGCGCACACGCCTCAGACATACGCCACGATATAGGCTGTTCACGGTAAAGAGAGTATTTTTGAAAGGCCTGTTTAAGATCTACTTGTGTGCACGTTGTGTGTTCTTCCGCCTTGTGAAAAATTAACATTGCCACGGGCCTCAACACTTTACTTATAAACATTTTCAAAATCTGCTCATTTTCGCACTTTTATGCATTACAATGACAGAAAAGGAAAGAAATAAGTTATCACAAATCGGTACCTAACACTTTAATTCAACGATAAGATGTGGAACTACTTTCAATCCTTCGTTGCCAACTTTACTGGGCGCAATTCACTAAGTGCACCCGTTAAAATATGTGCAGGTAGTAATAGTGACTTTTTTCTAAGGTTGATTTAAAAAGTGCCCACTTCGTAAATAACCTATACGTGCATATACCTTGACGGTCCTGCCTACCAAGCCGGCAGCCGTGAACTTCAAATAGGCACACTATGTTAAAACATTTTGACCTGACTTTGTCGGAAAATATTGCTATATAAAATTATAAAATCTTTTTTTTTGTCCTCAGTTATGTAAATTTCAATATTATATTTTATAAAAAAAAATTAAAGTAGGCGAGATGTCTTAATATTGCAACAGTCCTAAAGAAATTTCGCGCAGAATACTTTTTTTTGAAATAGTTATCTTTAAAAGTGACGCCTTGAGAAGGAATTTCGTTTAACATTGGTTCCCCCTTTTTAAGTTCGCGGCTGCCGGCTTGGTAAGCAGACACGGTTCACATTTGTGAATACTAAAATTATTTCTTTTGCGGTTTTTTTAATGCATATAAGTTTAAGAACTAGTAACAATGTCAGATGTTTACTTTTCTAATAGTCCCAGAGATTCAATTGACCGACGGATGAATAAAATGAACAGATCCAAGGCAATGTTGATTTTTCATACAGTTAGATCTCAAGAAGGGCTTTCAGAAGTACTCAGTTTACCGTAAACAACCCATATAAATCATATTCCTGAAGCCGTAACCCAGCTAGACTGTTTAAATAATGACGCCAATCACACGGGTATATGTTGGACTTACATATTACACTATGAAGATGAAATAGTCAAAATGAATCCAAAACAGTGAAAAACCAGTGAAAATGTCTACAGTGGTGATCATTGACTGATAACTGACTACGATGATGGTCGAATTTCACTTAGGCCTATTAATGAGTGTTTCCCGCTAAATGTCAAGAATTACACTTTCATAAATCACTAGTACCCAGTTTATCAGATTGGTTTGTCAGCCGGTAGTAGCTTCTGACATGACTTTCAGTAAATACTATTTCACGTATTGATGTAACTAGTTCGAACTTAAAGCGTTGTTAATATATCGCCCATCTCCCCTTATTCAAAAACTGCTATTTTTGAGAGCGGAAACTTGAAGATTTTTGTTACTTATACTGGCTATATCAGGTAACCGATTAAAAAATGTCTGCTTTCATATAATCAAGTGTGCGTTGTTTCTAAAGGCCACGTAACGAATTTTCCATAGTAACAAATACCAACGCCTGATTAATAATATCATCACCACCTTGGTCGATTGTGCCGACCTTTGCCATGGTGTTTTTTTTTTAATTCATCTATACGTAATATCGAATTCAATTTACTTCGTGTATTTATAACAAGATCAGAACTCGAGTTCTATCAAAACTTTCGCACTTAATTAATTAAAGTAGTTAAAAAAGTGATATTGTTCAACAGAAACCCAGGCAGCCCATGCTGTCTTCCACCATTCGTCTCAAATAACAATCGACAGTCTTCCAAAACAACTACGGCTGTGAGCAGTGAACATAGCACAACACAACTGATCTCTTTTAGTCAATCTTCTATACTAAATTTGTGTCGTTCTTTCACGTGAAACCTTCACGTTTAGGCCTATTTTATTCGCGTTTGTATTTCAAAAACAATATTTTGTAAAATTGTGACGTTATTTTATTTGTGGGGCGATGTATGTAAATATCTACAGAACTATCTGTGATCGTACCTGCAGGTACTCATGGAGTTCCCAAAGCAGAAGCATAGAACTCTTGTCCTACAACAGACAAATATGTAGGCCTACTCTGTTCCAACCTAGAATGAATTTATGGTAGTGTGTACATGCTAGCTAGCTACACAGTAACAAATATCCGGGTCCCAACATTCATCCGCTTTTACTCCTACAATGCGTTTAGATGCTGGTACACTACTTTCGACAAAGTTGTCACACGCATACGATTCAATTAAATTACACCAATTTTTTTTTCTTCGTAAAAGTGCAGGGATATTGTAAAGAAGAAAATATAAACCAACAGGGCAACATTGTTGAAACAGGTGAAGCTGACATTTCTCTTGACAATTCTTGAGCCATGAAGTCCGAATTCGGTCTACCTGAACTGTAATTTATGCTACAGAATAGATAAAGTAACAAAATATTCTAATTATGTTTCAGAAGCATGGTTACTGCTTTCCTATTATCCCGTTACAAAGCTATACCTGTGTCACTTCTTTTTGCCGAATTTTTTCTTTCCGGTGCATGCACATGCCTGACGTCATACAGTGCATAATTTCTAGGCTTTCACATATCATCCCCCGAATATATTAGTTTATGCGCGTTTTATTTGCAGAATGAGTGAATCCATGATATTTTATTGGGCACTAGATACCAGCACTAAAACAGTCATAGCATTTCTGTTAATGTTATTGGCCGTTGCTGGAATGCCAACATTTTATAATTGGCTGCTACAGTTGTAGTAAACTCTTCTCTTAGTTTACCTTTTTCAAGCTATAGTTGGCGTTTTCTAGGTATTAATCAGACCAAAAATGCCTTGTGTAACAACACCTGCGTATTGTTTAAGGCATTTAACATTTATTTCTTATACTGCACGTGTGATGTCCGTAGTCAAGTTCACCAACGAGTTAACTTTGGATAAAATAATTCCAGATTCGGACCTCAGCCAGGTCACGTATATGCATACAAGCCGTTTTATATCTAAGCTAGCGTAACAACGTTTAAGTTACCTCGTTGTCAGCTTTCCGGTATACAAGGGCAGTAATAAGTCTAATAAAATAAATTCAGTATCATACAACCTTAAAGGCGTAAAAACTAAATTGATTTAAAAAACAAGAACTCAAAAATTTTCTCATATATAAAATTGAACAATTAAAATAATTAATAATTCGTGAGCTGTTGCTAATGAACAATAATGGTAAAAGAGAATGCAGATTAAATAGTTGGAAGGCACTGATACGAAAATAATATTTCGTTGCAGTCTGCAATGCATATGACAAGCAATTAAAATGTAGTAATAACCTTTTAAATTATTTATAAATCATTTTTACGATTATTGAGAACGCATTGAGACAAATGAGTTTTGAGGTTGTAATTTCTGCGGGGTTATTTCAGATTTTGGCGTCAATGTAATGAACTGGCATATAAATTTTTTATGACAAGAGGGGCGTTAAACAGAATATTGAAGTTTTTAAGAGTGGCGCGGATCCCCGTTTTTTTTTGTGAAATAGTTGTTTGCGCTAGTACGCGTATCTCGGTAAATAAATGTCCTGCAAATACTACCTTGTGTCAGAAAAGATTTAAAAAAGCAATCATCAATGTCATGTTTTCTTACTTTTGTCATATTAAGTGTATTCTTCGAGAGCAAAATTCGTGAAAAATGGTCGAATACCGTATTTATAAAGCTTGCCTATGCAGTTTCCTTGAGCAGCAAGAGAAAAGTACAAAGATAGGGGCGTAGTTTAATATGTGGTCTTTCATCGCGTGTAATAAAACCCCACTCTTACAGATCTAATTTGCACAGTGCAGCGTTACGGCGGAAACACTGCACGCATTGCGCGTAGGAGCGATAAGGCAATACGCGTACGTGTTAGTGTCGTCCGTATTGCTCCCTCGTTTCTTAACCTTGGATGCGGGGGTCCATCCCACTCTTAACGCTGTTATTAATTTGTTCTGTAATCAAATAGTTTTGGAAACGATATTACTGCTTTCTGTGGCTTGATAATTTAAATATGTAAAATAAAACACAGGGAGAATATGTTATATTATAAAAATATTGAGACTAGTTATCAGCAATTTACGCACTTCACAAAAATAGAACTGTGTAAGGGTAAGCAAAATTCACTGACTAAACAAAATACACATTACAGTTTCCTAGGTCACATAGTTATTTGAAATATTTTCATTGCACAATTAATTAATATAATGCATACTAAGTAGAACGTTAATAAAAAGGTAGTCTGATAATATCACCTCACTGACGTGTTTCGTTCACGTCAGATACAAAATTTTGCGGGTCTTTTAGAAGAAAACCTAACATTGGAAAATTTCTCTAGCAATAAAGAGAAAAGGCGATGCTAATGCATTCCCAGATCGATGAGATTTTCTCCCGTTGTGCGGCACAAAAAGGACACATTTGGCTGGATGGAGTGAAAAAATGCAGTGTGCTCGTTTATTATTATTAATATTATTATTGCAGAGAATTAAGTGCAAGATGTGCACATGTGACACAACAGACGTATTTGCGTGTTGCCGTCGTTATTGCAGTAAGAATTTCTGCCGTGAATGCAATATATGTACTGTAGCGTTTACCTATAGCCAGTTTACGGTTTATTGCAGTGACCTTTAAAAAAATCCTCCCCACTATTAACAGCATGTACCAGATTGACTAACGGTAAACATCTATAGACTGTACACGGTAAAATGATCACTTTTGAAAGCCCTGCTTAAAATCTACGTGTATGCACGTTGTGTATTCTTTCGCCTATGTGAGATTGTTATAAAAAAAGTATTTTATTAAATTGCTCATTTTTTTTCACTTCGGTGTATATTAATGGTTACCTAACATTTTTTATTCGACATTAGGATATGGAACTACTTTTCATCCATCGTTACCAACTTTGCTGGGCGCATGTCACTCGGTGCACCCGTGAAAATAGTATATGCAGGCAGGGGCAGTGACTTTTCATAATTTTTATTTCAAAAGTACTCACTTTACCGTGAAAAGCCTTTAGTAGCATGTTACAGTTTGAAATACGGTTTTTGTGAAATAACAATTAAACGCGTTCCTATTATATTTATCGGCAAAAAAAAAGAATGTGAGGACGAAGTGGTAAGTACTTAAAAGATATCACATTTGCTATAAATATTATTGTGGAGTTCTACAACATCGTTAAAAACTACTTTTTTCAGACTACTGCACTGTATCTTAGAGTATATACTACCCGGAGAGAAACTAAACTATGATAGGAGCCTGTACTGAACCTTGCGACACACTTTGCGACAACGGAACGATAGGATCACCGCTTGAAGTTCCGTTAGTACACACAACGCGACATGAACACTAAGCGTCAGTTAAGCGCCTAGCGCGTAGTGGCGATGGCGCACTTGATGCGTATGGTAGTGTCGTCCCTATTGTTCCCGCTCTTCTCTGCCTCGAACGTCTGCTCGCCTCACACCAAGGCGATCCGGGTTCTATACCTCGGCTGGGTCACTCCGGATTTTCGCATGTGGGTATCGTGCCGGCCGACGCCGTTGGTCGGAGGGTTTTCACGGGGATCTCCTGTTACTCCCCCCCCCCCTCATTCCGGTGATGCACCATACCCATCTCAGTCACCCTCATCGGCTCTGAAGACCTCGATGTTAAGAGTCGCCCAAATCTCTCCACTGTGCCTCGAGAGCGAAGATAGCTCCTGGTGGCCGATTGAATGTGACGAACCTGATATTTTCACCGACGCACGGCGCAGCTCAGAGCAAGGAAAAATTTTCCTGGGCCTACGCCAGTAAACACGCAAATCTTCCCTGCCTAGTAGTTCTCTCCCCCCCCCCCCCAACACACCAGTGTACCTTTTCCAGGTGCCAAAAATATATTTCGTAACATGGTCTCCGGGCATGCCTTCGGAAGCAGTCGGGGTCTGCTTAGGCTGACAGGTATAATCCATTCGCGGTCACTTCCAACTATTGTGAAGCCCTGCTGAAGATCTACTTCCATGATAATCCTCCGCCTCATGCAAACAAAGCTTAACCGTGTCCAGAAGATTACACCAAAGGGACAACGCACCACGTTCGTGCGCGCTCAGTGTAGTAATATTTCGCATTAGAACTATTTCTTACTAGGCATTACCAACACACCTATTTTATCACTGTTCTTACTCGTGCAAATATAAATAAAATACTTTAATTTATCAGTATAAGAAAAAGTTCACTTTAACAAAAAATAAGGCACTGTAATGTTAACGGAAGCATAAAACGATTGTGATAATGACGAATTTAGGAATCATCCAAACACGTCTGGTATAAGAAAGATACCTTATAAAGCGATAACTTTAAAATTGTGTTGTTTAATACCTACGTAAATGATGTATAGTTTAAGTTTAGGGTGCAAGTAAAACCAGCAGTTCATTGATTCAAATTATTTTTTTTAGATTTTCAGCATTTTACTTTCCCCCCCCCCCCCTCCTTTTATGATATCAAATAAGTCTGAAAATAAGTGTGGCATTGGAGGGAACCCATTTTTCAAAATATAATATAATAGCATTTTTAATTTACATCATTTTTTTCGTACAAATCTCAAACTGAAACACAGTGAGCATGTAATGGTCCAGCTCAAAATTATTGCTAACGTTGTTAAAACGCCATGAAGAATATTTATTGCAACTTTGTTATTCGGTTCATTCGCATTTCAATTTTAACTTTTGAGATAAAATTCGCAGTCAAAATATCTAGAAAGTTTTTTTTATCGTTGCTGAAACAACTGTGGAATGTAAACAGATAATTTTGAGTCGCATCTCCTCTCATGTCAATAAAAACACTAACTGAAACCATACATTCTAGTTTAATAACTTTTTGAAATTTGTAGGAATCAATATTCAAAGTTAAGATACTCATATTAACGCTAACACACAACCATGAAAAACATTTTTTTAATAATCTGTTTTTTCTTATCAAGGCATTATCGATATATCACGCAACCATAAAAAATCCTGAAAATATATAAAAATATTTTTTTGCTCTTCAACAGTCTTAAACGTGTATAATTGGTAATTTTTAGATGCAATAAAGATATTTACTGTATTTACGGTCAAAATTTGAAAGGGGCTGTATGAGAAAACGAGATGAGCACTTGATACACATCTGAACCTGTTGTCGGTGATTACAAACAGTGACTACGAAACGCTTAAATTCGATAGCTATAGTCCACTCGTGTTTTATTCGCACTTTTTAAATTCATTACTTTGAAAAATCACCCCCTGTATGATGTTTTTGGTTTTTCCTATATACGCAATGTATCACAAGCGTTTTATTCTTACGTTAACATAAAACTGCTTTATTTGTGATTAAATTGAACTTTGACGTATATTTTATACATTAACTATAATATTTCATTTGTCATAAATATGAATAATAACGGGGAGTAAATAGGTGTTTGTAATGCCTAGTAATAAACAGTTCTTAAGCAAAATATTATTACATTGAGTGCGCAAGAAAGCGATGTGTTGTCCCTTTGGTGTAATTTTCTAAACTTTGTTTCCACGAGGCGGAGGAATATCCTGGAAGTAGAACTTAAGCAGGGCTTCAGAAAAGTTGGAAGTATCCGTGAGTGGACTATAGCAGTCTACAAGGCGGTTACCGTTCGTCAATGTTGTCTTTGTCATTCAAATTATCGCTTACGTACGTGAATGGCCAGTTGCAACCACGTGACAACTTGGTGAATAGCTGGTCGATGATTGGCTGGTCGGTGTTCGCACAATGTATTAATGGTTCAATACGATTGGTTAAATGTCGATATGACGCCACAAGGCTTGCACACTCGTATATAAGTAGCAGGGAGGTCAGCTGAGAATCTTAGTTTGACAGCTGCTGAGTGGAAGGTGGATCGTCTCGACTAGCTTCTGCCTCTTTACATAGATTTTTTTCTCGTGTTTTTGTTTTTGGTCATTCAAGGTCATGGGGTAAAGGTAGTTAGCATCTAATATGATGGCGGTAGTCTGTAATGTATTATGCTAGTTGACTTTTGTGTGTTATTTCTCGAGTTTATATTTTCAAGGCAACAGGTCAAAGGTCAATTGCTATTGGGCATTGTCTTCCAAGATGGTGGATGGGTGATTTATACCAAGATGGTGGCTACCTACCAAGATGGCAACCTCCAGTAATGTATAAACAAATAACAAACGAAAAATGAATATGGCAGCATCCAGTAATATATAAACAAAAATGGCTGCCTCCAGTAGCATGTAAACAAATGACGAACGAAAACATCAAGATGGCGGAATGAGTATATGTGAGGGGAGTGGGTGCGAGGGAGTCAGTCGTCTGCTGGATTCGAACAGAGGTGAGTGATTGGTGGCGTGGGGGGAGACCTCAGGAAATGTAAGTTTTTTAATTAAATTATATATAAATTTTTAAGGGAATTTTTTTAAGTAAAAGGACTGCCGAGTTTAAGGCCTTTTAAATTAAAAATGGTTTAATATAAAATATTATATAAATACATTTCTATACAATTTTTTATATTTATAAACGATTTTTAAATTAAATATTTTAATAATAAATTCTTTATAAATTTTTTAATCAAATTTTTATTTTTGTTTTTTTTTTTTAGATTTTATTTTGGATTTTTGCATTTTTAAGTTCAAAGGTCATAGGTCCTGATCCCGGTCACCTGGCTCGGATTCACTGATTCCAGTCACCGGAGTCACTGATCCCTGTCAGCATTCCTGGAAATAATGTCATTTATAAGGATATTTTAAATAAATTTAGAAATAATTTTTTAACAGTTTTTAATAATTTTGTGGAATTATTTGAGGATTTTTTGGATTTTGTAAACGTTTATAGTGTTTTTGAGGTCAAAAGTCCTCGGGGTCAAGGTCAAGATCAAAATCAAAGGTCACACGGGTCAAGGGTAAAAGGTCAATGACATCCAAGATGGCGGTCGGCTGACGTAACAAGATGGTGGTCTCCCCGAATCCCGATCCGATCCCCGATGCCCTTGGCCCCAAACATACTTTTTTTACTACTGCTAATATTTTTCAGTACAATGCGTTTGTTTTTCGAAAATAAAAATTAAAAAATAATAATTTTCCATTCTCTACTTGTGATGGAGAATATTAACTTACCACGGTGGATGGGTGAATGGAATATTTTCCGGTTCGTTAGTAATTAAAACAACTGAATCGGTCCATCATTAATTAGACACGCTCGTTTGTATGACACCCTTTTCCTAAAGCCTCTCTATTAATTTTTCTATTACTTTCGTTTTTCATCGTGTATAGTTAGAGGCGTGCACTTAAAAAACATGAGTGTTACAAGGTACAAATTTCATTTGGGATTTTCTTTGAACGTAAATGAGCATATATACGTATGCACGTATATGGCACAATACATAATAGAATGTTTCTTTACGGCAAGGAAAAATGGCCAAAAACCTGCCGGCGATTGTCGACATAACGTTGTCCAGCACAGTTTCAACTTGTGAAATCAAAACGACCCATACTTACAGGATACTGGACCTGATATACCATAGAATATCATAGCCGGCAGGAGATTTTTTAAAACCATTATTTTTGTAAAACGTGTCAAACAATTAAAGTTGACTTGAAGGTATCAAAGTTATATTTTCAAATGGACACGAATGTCGGAAAATCATAAATGTATCCATCAAAGGTGTTAAGAATAATTAAAAATAAAAGGCATTTTACAGCTGAAAACGGTAAATATAAATAACATTGTTGGACATTTATCGTTTAGAATAAATACTTCCTATTCCTTAAGATTTTATACATTGCGTGGTTTTCGTTTATATTTTGAAACTTTTACGTAATCATTTAGTCAGCATGCAAAATGTTCGCAACTTTAAATCTGAAAAAGTATTTCACTGAAGTAGTGGGTCCGCGACGGCTCGCGTGTTGAAAATCCGCAGACGAATTCCCTTCATGTGCAGGCATTTCGATGTTTTGGCCAGTTAAGTAACAGATTCTCTGGTATTTGTGTTGTAATAATTTCCCGCGTGAAAACCAAACACTTGGGGATTGGCTGCTGTTGAACACGACCATCAGCACCACGAGCCAAACACGCACAGAATTCAGCAGCTGACTTTATAATATCTCCGCTGGTTTTGTTGTTGCATTTTATATCTTGAATTTACATCAACTTTAATCACAAATCTTGTCGCTTTCAAATCATTTCCCCAATATCTGCAAACAGCAGTGGCGGTTTTTAAGCGGTACATGAGCACACACCACGCAACATTGAATTCAAATTTCCCGTTTTTTGTTTTCACCGACGTACTAATTACTCGTTTCATAATTAATTATTACATATCACCATAAGCGTCATTGTCGGAATAGCAAGCTTAAAAATGTTTAAATAGTTTTGAATTAATATACACAACGATTTTTACTATCGATATGTTTTCTTTCGTGTCTGTTTGCTACTTAAACAAAAATAGCTAAATTCATTAATTTTGAATAATCTGTATTTGTTTCTATTGCTGTTGTGTGATACCATGTGTTTTGTAACGTTTTTCCTTTAAAACTTTTTTTTTTTCAAATTGCAGGTTGTAATTTGCAGTGTACGTGTTTAATATGAAAGTTTTCAAAATGTACACCTTAGAAAATATACGCCTTAGACATGCTAAATAGGAAATATCGTAAAGGCTTTATTTCTTTATAAAAGTTGTAGTTAAAAACTGCTCATAAAACAAAGATTTATGGAAAGTGAGCCTTAACGAAACTAATATATTCAAATAACCACTTCTTTGTAATGAACGACCGGTGTAAAGTTCTTGATTCTCGGGAAGGTGCAAAAATAGTTTACATTTCGTAAGTGTATATATGAAGGAAGATTTGTCGCAATATTGGAAAATATTTGTGAACTTTACAACAACAGGATGAGTAATAATATAGAGCATAAGAAGCAGAATTTTTAATCGTGACATTCAAATACCGCAGATATATTAAGTTGAAAACTGTGTTGGGTCTGTATGATAATGTTACGTTCACACAAGCAGTATATCAATATTCAGTGCGATCATTAAATGTGTACATCGCCCTTTCATGTGGCCATCATTGTTAATGTTGTTAACTCGCTTCAGCTTTGCGTACGGTTTTCTCTCGGTAACTCCCGTGTTTTCCCCTAGTCTAGTGTAAAAATGAGCAGATTTGCAAAATATTTTCTTTCGTAATAACTTCACAGTTGCATTTGACCGACGCATGTATAAAGTGATAATGCGTATGGCAGTGTTAATTTTACATAAGGCAGATGATTACACAAATGGCATACTAGTAAATATTGAGCAGGTTATCAAAAGTGCTCATTTTACCGTGAACAGCTTATAGCAATATGCAACGTATCCCTAGATGAAATACATACTGCACTGGCCGCTCTTAACGAATAATGACCGCTGTTACAATAAAGTTCCCTATCGCGGAATAAATGTGAAAAAGTATCTTGTAATTACTAGTGGTCCGGCCGTGATATATTTCAGTAGTGTTGTAGGTGAATAGCTGGTTAATCTCGCTTGTAGAGGGTTTGTTAGGTCTCGGATACTTAAAGGGTTCTCTTTGGCTGTACAGCCACGCTTACGGCTCGATGGACGTGCGGTTAGCAACACTAAAAAAATAATGAGATAAAATTCCCTTACATGTAAGGGAAGCTAATTACCTCTACATGTAATACAAAATTGCCTCTTAAATGTAGAGTAAATTTACATAACAAGTACTATTCACCAATTGTACGGGAAAAGTATCTGACAAAAGTGGGGGAGAAAAGTCATAGAAGTAAAGGAAAATTAACCATAATGTTAGCAAAATTCAATTTGATATTATCCTGTAGTATTAGTACTGTTAATTATTTTATTTTCTATATCCTCTGACGAATAGTAACCGAAACCTCAACACTAAAATCCTCGAGACTTGCTGGTGGGTGCGAACCATGGTCCTTTAGCACGATAGGCCGATGCGCTATCCATTATACCACGACGACAGTGTGACAGTATTAGTGAATATAAGGGTGTTACTGGTTTCTTCCGCCTGTCCGCCAACTTAGCTGTTAAGAATGCTGAAGAGATGCGCGCGTCGTAAGGTAATTTTCCCATCTATGTATGGGATTTTCCACGTGAATTTTACTCCAGAGTGCAGTCATTTTACCTTACCTGTAAGAAACTGTTTCCCCCCACAAGTTTGCGAATACTTCCTTACACTTTTCGGGTAGTTTTACCATTATTTTTTGCAGTGAAATGCAGTATATATCACATCGCAGCGGTCCTGCTTCAATTCCCAGAGGACGAGAGCCCGGTTAGCCGACAGGCATTTCTCTGGGTGTTCCTGTTCTCGTCGCAGCATCCCGTCGTTCGTCTGTCTCAAGATTCTCATTTTCAGGAAATGTACCCAGGAAAGACGACCGCTAGTGTGTTCTATCAGCTCTTCGTGTGCTAACCTGCCCTCATTCACACGCCTTTAATGCTCTAGCATCGTTCCACAGCTGCCTTTCAAGACGTGTATTATGGACGTAATAGAACTTCCAGTGTATTGAGGAGAGTTTCCGAAGAAGAAAACAACCGGGATAAACATCAAATTTACGAGATCTCAGTCGAGGCGAACGTAATGCCGTACTCATTTAAATATCAGTTTAATGATGAAACACGTCTTTCAAGATGTCGCATAAATTCGTAGACGGTGTCGTTTTAACTCTGGTTATTCTTGATCACGATGATGAGCATTAATACGTTACGTGCTCGGAACTTGGATACACACTTCGGCCAAATATTGTCTTGTATATGCTATTCAGGGTAAAGTGAGCACTGTTTAAGGCCCTCCAAACAGGTATCAACCTATAATGTACTTTATTGTGGTCTCAGACGTCAACTTTTGAGAGTGGTAGAGTTTATACACTGTATTTATTAGCAACACGGCTATGTTTATGTTGAATTGTGGCGGCAAAATGGAAATAGGCGAAAAGGAAAAATGTAGCAGGGCCTAGAAAAATATTCACTTTACCGTAAATAGCCTTTCTTCGTATTTACTAATATGGTTTTACTTTTTTTTTTTTTTTACTGTGTTTCTAACCAACGTCTGTTTATAAAACGGGATAGGAGCAAATAAGTGTTCATAGTTAAGTCTTTCGCAAATTAACATTCTCGGTATCTAAAAAGAAATGTCAGCAGTTGTTACTCTAAAATTGCGTTATTTTCTTTGCTAGTCTGTTTTCTCGCGAGAGCTCGGTAGCAGAAAATTTGAGCGTGGAGTGTATGTTCAGCTACTGCGTCCAATCTCAGGCGTCAAGAGCCTAGGATCAACACGTGAACGTCCCAGCTTTAGAACAGCCCCAGTAGACGATAACTCTACCTCATGTTCCCTTGTCAAGGAAGTGGGGCTCCTTAATTCGCATGCTCACATTAAAGCAGAACTTTTAAAGACTTTTTCATCCTGTGGAGAAATCGTATAAAAAATAATTTTCACTCGAGCATTTTCGAGTTGTCAGTTACTTATCTTGACGTTGCATGAAAACAATGTTGGCATAAGTAGATACATTTCGTATATTCTGTGACTTAGAAATGTAGCATTTAGGGTTTTTTATATTTTTTGGTTACTGATACACTGTCTAAAAAATATTCGTAAAAAATGTAACATCGAGTATTTCTTTTATCTTTACAATAATGGACAGTAGGTTCTGTTACGTTATCTCAACAGTTTCGTAAACAAATTTCGTTCACCGAATGCCATTTGCTCGTACACAACACAATGAATATATAGTTATTGTCAGTATTCTTATATTTTGATATTGTGTATGAAAATAGGAATTTTGTTTTACATAAAACACCAATTTCAAGTTTTGCAGCTTTAATAGTTTCTGTTCTTTAAGTAAAACTCTGATATTGATAAGTAATCAGGCGTTTATTCTAAATTGCTCAACTTTGTAACGTCTAAATGAAAACTTCGTACCGTCAAATTATTTAATATTTATTTTAAATTTAAAATTTTTTTCGATGATTGAATCGCATTGCTTTATATATCCAGCATTGCAAATTAGGCTTTGTCACACTGTCTTAACTTCCATCACTTTCTATATAAATACAGTTCCCTCTCTTCATGTTGGAACAGATAAACTCACAAATACGAGACCGTATTAAGTCAAATTAGATTCCATTTCTGACTCGCAGGCAAGAAAATCAGAACTTATTTTAATAAATGTATTGCATTTGTACGATTATCAGTTCCTATTGGAGGTTAAAACGACATACGCCGTAGTTCGTTTTCAATTCTGCAATGATCTTGTCACGAACTTGCCTTCTTAGTCAATATACCGTTTTAACGTATGTATGGTCACCGATCGAAGCCTTTTGATTTTGCCAAGTCTGAGTTAGTAACCGGTATATATGTGTATGGGTAAACCGTTACCATTATTTTACGTCGTAAGAAGAATGACATGTTTTTGAAAATAATCGTTTTGGTGCATTTTATTTTGACCCCTGCTCTACGTCCATAGTTCACAGAATGTTCCCAACCCTAAAAATGAAGATCGCAAAACTTCTGTAACAGCCAATAGTATCAAAGGATACTTTTCTCGGTGTGAAAGCAGCTTATGGAACTGCAGCTGATTATGTATTCACATTTTCATTACTGGTAAACGGACCTCTTCGTTGTTTTAGAACACGAAGGAAGTAAACTGCATCTCAAAGTTAATTAAAGGCGGTTCACGATAAAGTGAGCACTTTTTAAATCAACATTAGAAAAAGTCACTGCTTCTACCTGCATATATTTTAATATATTTATTTCGCTTTCTGTTGTTTTTAATGCATCGAAGTGTAAAAATGAGTAGATTTGAAAAACATTAATTTTCTAATAATTTCACAATTTCCCTGGACCGACGCATGAATAAAGTGATGAGGCCCACGACAATGTTAATTTTACATAAAGCGTAAGACTGCACAAAGCGCATATAAATATTCTTAAGCAGGTCTTTCAAAAGTGCTCATTTTACCGTGAGCAACCTATAGTTATCATCCCGTCCATTATTTTGTAAAGGATGAAAATGTAACACAGCATGCGGTGTGATAGGTCTAGTTGTACCAATCCCGAAGAAGACAGTGTGGATGCGTCTGCGGTTTTTGGGTGTACTTTCAGTTTAGTATAAAGTGTATGGAGCTTAATAAATTTATTAAACTTTTTAACTGGAAACAATTTTATGTGCGTTTGGATTACAGAAGTCATAAGTTTATTCGCACTACTGGTTTTGCCAGATATTGAGCCTGTCAGGCAATGCGGCAGCGTGTCTGCCTCGCTTTCTATAGGTCGTGGGTTCGATTCCTATCTGCTGCGTTCCAGGTAATTTTTCCAACTGTGTTTTCATCTACACTCTAGGAAAATACTAATTTTTCAGCCCTCGTGAATTAAGCGACACCGCAGTCTTGCAAAAGATGTAATTGTTTTGTTTTGCAGCGTAAGGTGTTTTTGATTTGGTACTAGAGTTCATACAAGGTTACATACATTTTTCTGAACCCCTGCTCAAATTATGCTTCCAGGATATTCCTCCGTCTCATGAAAACAAAGCTTAAATGAGTCTAGAAAATTACACCAAAGTGGCAACGGACCGAATTCATGAGCACTAGGAGTATTAATATTTTCCATAAGAACTATTTCTTGCTAGGTATTACCAACCCGCCTATTTACTCTGTCATTATTTAGTTTTATTAAAACTCAAATATTAGAATTTAAAAGGTGAAAGAAAAGAAAAGTCCAACATAACCAACAATAAAATAATTTTACGTGAACAGAAGTGCAAGAAGCTTGCTATTTTGGCATATTTTTAGAAACGACCAAACACGTCATACTTGGGGGTATTTTTTCAAATGTTTGATTCAAAAAGGGTGAAGAAACCATGAATGGACTATATTTATATATAGTTTTTCACTGTAAACTCAGCACTTTTGAAAGCCCTGCTTAAGATCTTCTTGTACACACGTTGTGTGTTTTTCCATCATTTTTACAATTACCATTGCTATGAGACTGATCACATTATTAATGTGACGCTGAAGTGAAACTGTGGAATAATTAAAAATAAACTGTTTCACAAATTTTCTTATTATTTCACTTATATATATATATATATATATATATATATATATATATATATATCACTATCGACCAAAAAGTAATTGGGCACCTGTCCACAATGTTAGCTCGGTGGTTGTCACCCCGTTAGAATCTCGTAGGGCCACCTCTTGCGACTATAACAGCATCCACCCTGTCTTGCATGCTCTTTACGAGCGTTTGCAGGACATCCACGGGGATTCGTCGCCATTCTTCTTGCAACCATTTCATGAGTTGAGCAAGGGAGTTTGGCCGCGCCTGAGAGCTCTCACCCGGATATCCAATTCGTCCCAAAGATATTCTATAGGGTTTAGGTCGGGACTCTGGGCGGGCCAGTCCAGTCGGCGAACATTGTTGTCGGCGTACCACTGCATAGTAGCCCTTGAAACATGGCACCTGACATTGTCATCCTGGAAGTAACACGGATCCATTCCGTAAAAACGCCACAATGTTTGGAGCATTTTATCTTCCAGAATGTTACAATAGGTCTGTGTGTTCATGCTACCACGGACAAACACCAGCGGTCCTACGCCGAAGGCCGTGAAACACAAGTCAACTGACGTACTGAATTATATATTTTCACGGATACCCAATTACTTTTTGGCAGATAGTGTACATTTAAAAATTTAATGCAAAATAAATTATTGTACTATTTACAAATGTTTAACTAACACTTTTAATCCAACATTTAGGCATGGAACTACTTACTTTCCGATGTTACCAACTTTACTGAGCCGATGCCGCTCAGTCTGCCCGTTAAAATATACGCAGAAAGGAGCAGTAGCATTTTTCCAAGGTTGATTTAAAAAGTGCGCGCTTTACAGTTAACGGCCTTTAGGCCTAGCAACGTGCACGATATAGGCTGTTCACGGTGAAATGAGCACTTTTGAAAGCCCTGCTTAAGATCTTCTTGTATAAACATTGTGTATTCTTCCGCCTTATTCAAAATTAACATTGCCGTGTGCCTAGTCACTTTTCATGCTTTGTTCAAGTGAAACTGTAAAATTATTACAAAAGAAAATGTTTTGCTAACCTGCTCATTTTTACACTCCGGCGCATTAAACAAAACAGAAAGTGAAAGGAATAATTTAAGTTATCGCAAATTGTTACCTGACACTTTTTATTCGACGTTGAAGATAGATAACTACTTTCCGTTCATCGTTACTAACTTGACTGGGCGCAAGTCACTCAGTTCGCCCGTTAAAATATATGCAGGGTAGGGATAGTGACTTTTTTCTAAGGTTGATTTCAACAGTGCTCACTTTATCGTTAACAGCCTTTACGCGACAGGTCTCCTGCGCTGTTGTAGAGGCAAGCTTTCCACGCCATGTTTTGAAGTGACCGCAGCATCTCTGTGTGGAGCCTTGCGGTAGTGGTGAGCTTGAGAGCTTATCGACCTGTCGATAGAAGCACCTGCAGCCGTCAGCCCGGGCCGGTGTCCGTGCTAGAACTACAAGCCGTGTGGCGTCCACACCTCGGCTCCTGTTGGTCCCGACACAACTTTTGAAAAGAACTGTTGACCTGCAGTGACGACAGCTGGCTGATTGCAAATTCCTTTCAGCGTTCGGAATGTGACTGGTTCGTAGCCACCGGAGGTGACGCTACACTATAAATGTGGACGAGATTTTCAATCATCGCAACGCTTCTGCCTTAAAATTCGGACAGACTTCAATCGTAACAAAAGAATACACATAGGTAGTTTGTAAATTGGTTAATTGAATAAATATATTACTGTAAATTAGGAGAAACGAGTGTAAAATAATGAAGTTGTGAGTGAGGGAAAATATTTGGGTGGCTCTTAACAGCGAAGTCTCGAGTACCAATGAAGGTGATCATGTAGCAGCGCCGTAATATAATGGCAAGGGAAACAGGAGATGCCCCCCCCCCGCCACCAGCGGCATCATCTGGCACGATTCCCATATGCGAAAATCCGGAGTGACCCGGCCGGGGATTGAACCCGGTTAGCTTTGATTGAAGGCGAGCAGGCTAACCGCTCAGCAACCGCGGTCCCAATAATGAAGTTGCGTTCGTTAAATTATACACTTTAATTGATTCAGGATTGTAAAATATAAGTAGAAAATTACAATTACAGGGGAAGTGTTAGGAAAATTATCCAGGTTTTTTTTTACACCTGTAACATCACGTAATTTGTGTGTTTAGATATACGCGTGTAAACAGCACGTGGCAATCGGCCATAACATAGCAGTAATGAAACTATCAACTATCTAAATCATTGTTGTAAACTCCACGCCATATGTATTTAATACAACAGAATTGTATTAATATTAATTTATGAAATCGCAACAGACGTCTGATTATGGGTTTCTCTTGATTACATATTTTGAATAACTTGTTTCATTTTTCACCATTGAACCTGTCCCTGAATTAATATTACAAACTTTCTTAGTTGGTACGTTGAACAAAAACAGGTTTTAAATAACCAATTTATATTTTACTTATGTAAGTATTTGTGTTTTTAATTATATTATATATATAATTCAAATATCAAGACTGGAAAACTGATAAATGTTAATTTTTTTTTTTGCTTTAGTTGATTGGCAATATTTATTTATTTAATGGAGGATGATATTTACTAAACAAGAAACTTGCAGTTTTGTATCAACTGAATACTATCTACAAATGCATCTCATATAATTTATATATTAATAAAAATAATTTTAAATTTAAATTTTTTTGGCTTTAATTCGCCCTCAACACATGTTGTAGGTATACATTTTGTGCCTACTTTTCCGTAACGTATCGCCTCATAAAGGTAGGTAGGTAGGCAGGGTTCAACATCTCGGCTGAGGTCATTAGCGACGGAATCATGTCATGAAGTTTGTAACATACGTAAAGGAACACGTTGCATATTATGAGCGTAGGGAAGTATAACTTTATAATGAGTAACTTTATTAGTTTTCTTTTCCTCAGGGTATACTCCTTGTGCAGTTATATACGCATTTTTTTTCTTCTAATTCGTATTCGTCCACGATGCCATTTCTGGTAAAACTGTTTCCTTTAATATCATCGTTATTAATAAAGGCAAGGCAAAAATGACGGAAAAAAAATCTTATAATAGGGTACTGTATTTAAATGTTTATGAATATGCTAGGCGATATGTTTTCATACATTTAGTTTTGCGAAAGGGGAGTTGTATAATATAGTCATTCAAAATAAAGGAGGTATGAATGTTCTAAAATAAGATTTTTTCTTGTGCATGTTCTGATGGTTGCATACATTATATTTCCGCGCATAATCCAATACGTCTCCGTTTAGCATGGGTTGACCCTACTAATGAGAGTTTTTCGTATCATAGGGGAGCCGCGGTGGTACAGTGGTTAGACCACTCGCCTCCCACCAAGGCGAACCGGGTTCGTTGCCTGGCAGGGCCGCCCTCGGATTTTCGCATGTGGAAATCGTGCCGGACGATGCCACTGGTCGGTGGGTTTTCTCGGAAATCTCCCGTTTCCCCCCGCCCCTTCATTCCGGTGCCACTCCATACTCAGCTCAAGCAAGACCTCGACAGCCGTCCAAACTGCTTCACTCACTCCTATTATATGCTGTTTAATTGCGCATTTTTGAAATTAACCTTTGAAAAAAGTCATTGCTCCTACCTGCCGGACACATTATCTGGCATGCGGTCAGTAAAGTTGGCAACGACGGCAGGGAAGTAGTTCCATGTCTGAACGTTGATTTACAGTGTTCGGCTAACGTGTGTGAATACTGAAATTATTTATTTTGCTTTAATTTTTTGCTTGATTCGTGAAATTATAAGAATTAGCAAATTTATAAAATATTTACTTTTCTAAGAATTTAGATATTCACTGGAACTAATCATGAAAAATTTTGATCAGGCGCGTTGCAATGTTAATTTTACGTATGGTGGATTAATACACAATGTGCATAAACGTAGAATTAGGGTGGCGGTTTTAAAAGTGCCCAGTTTTCCTTGAACACCGTATAGGCTACACTTTCGTGCTCTTATTTCTGGTTTTCTGATGAAATTTTTGATGACCGTGATTTCTTTGATGTTGGGAAAAATACTGCTAATACGATAAAATTTTACAATTTTAATTTACAAATGAATGAAGTAATTTTCCAGGCATATTTACAACAAAAACAGATTTCTGGGTTTCGGTGCTTAATCTTTGATATATATCTCAATAATGGGATATTGTTTTTAAGCTTGCATACTTATTTTAAGTTAAATTCTAAATTCACGTAGCCGAGAACATATTTACACATAGTTATGTTTTTTTTTTTACAAGTCATAATTGGAGATGATGGTTTATCGCGGGAAAAGTTGTTCGTTTGCTAGGATTGAACGTGCTGTACACATGTCCGACAGTTCTCTTTCCTTATTGGCTGTCATTGGGCTAATGAGGATTCCGATATTATAAGAAAGAACGTTCGTGATTGTTCTGCAAACAACTTAGCCGAGTAAAAACCTTGTTCATCCAATCATGACTGAATAAACTAATTAGAGTGTTTATGTTGGCTCAAAATTTTTTCGCGATTTTCCATTATCTCTAGTCATAATGAAATTTAAGATGTGGCATCGTACGCTAATGCACAAAAAATGGGCAGAGGTGGCAAGAAGTGGCGGGAACTAATGATCGTGTTAAACTACGTTCAATCCAAGAAGTGTTTTGGTGTTCACAGCTTCATCACCACATAAGCAGGACCCTGAGATCACATTTGTTCGGAGTTACTTTACCTCACTGTGGCTAGTAAATTTTAGCAGTATTGTTGTCATCTTATATCCGGTTTTAATCTGTATTTTTTTTCTCTATCTGCAAATATTTCAAGTATTCGAACTTTATAAGATTTAAATTTGCCAAATGATGGCTACCCTTTCGTAGTTAATTTGCGGTTAGGTACTTCTGATACAAATATTCGGGAAAAAGTCACTGCCCACAACAGAACAAGTTACAACCTAAATGACTCAAGTGATTGCAGTAATCTTAGCAGCGGACTGGGGGGGGGGGGGGTGGTTTCATATTTTGGCCTCTAGGGTCCACGGGGGCTGAGCGGTTAGCAGCCTCGCCTCCCACCAGGGCGAATCGGGTTCGTTCTTCGGCCGGGTCACTCCCGGATTTCCGCAAGTGGGAATCGTATCGGACGCTGCCGTTGATCGGCGGGTTTTCTCGAGGATCTCCCATTTCCCCCGCCCATTCATTCCGGCGCTGCTCCATGCTTACCTCGCTTCACATTCATCGGTTCTCATAACCTCGCTGTTAAGAGCCGTCCAAATCTCTTCACTTGCCTCTAAGTGTTTAGAAGTTTCGCTTAATGGCTGATGGGCGCAAAATTGTTGAAGAGCTAAGGATAATGCTAGTTGACGTACTTAATACGAAATCGCCTCTACAGACATGGCACCGCATGCAACCATAGGGATTTAAACAGCAACCTTCCAATTTTATTGATTGGAAATCTCTAGCGCATTTCAGCAGTGCAATTGCTTGTCGCAATTTGGCATGTTTGAGTAGGTGCAGACTGAGAGTACTGATATTTACACCCGTATGTCATGTCCGAGGATCCGAAATAGTGTTTCTAATAAGCATTTAGAACTATCATTACTTAGTTCATGACCGAATATTTATGCGTAGGTAAAATTACTGCAAACATGAGTAGTCCTTCCGCTAAGAACAACTCTGGTTTCAAACTGACTTGACCGCATTCCATGCGTCGAGTAGATTGTTATAAATTAGTAGCTAATGAAAAAAAATTTTTGTTTATACTTGTTCGGCTAGATATTTTCAACATGTGGTGTTATTAATGTTCGTAAAAGTTTCACACAATCACGTTATTAATGCACGGATAAACTTTCCATATCAGTCTGCACCATGTGCGTTTTAACGGTCACCGTGGCAAACACGCACGAATTTGTTGGCGAAATGTAGGGAAATCGTTTTAAATGTGCGAGATTTCAATATGTTAACTCGATTTATTTAATTTTGTTTATGTTGGTTTTATGCGCATAAGAGTAGCCTATAAATTAGCGTACTAGAAACTTGTTTACGTTCCTAATAACTGTAAACTTCCACTTGATAGCGGCATGACTAAAATGATCGGGACCAACGATAACGTTAGAAGAATAATAGGTTAGAGTGCGCGTGCGGGCTGGGCAGAAAACACATTCCATTCCCCCAACATTGAACTGCTTTACTGGAAATATTACTATCGAAAACAACGTGAACTGGATTTCAGGTACTATGTTCAACAGTTGACTACGCGACTAACACTTCTGCCGATGGGGAGAATAATTGTTGCCAACATGTGCAGAAGACAAAAAATCAACCCTAGCTTTGCTCTATGAATTTTACATAAGCCGGAAGGATACATAATGCTCCTACAGGACTAAATTAAGCATGGTTTTCAGAAACGCTAACTAGCTATAACAAATGGAGCGACATGGGCGGTTTGGACAGCTGTTGACGAGATCTTCAGAGCCGATGAGGATGAGGCGAGGTGGTCACATAGCAGCGCCGGAATGCAAGGTAGGGAGAAAACGGAAGATCCCCTAGAAAACCCGCGGACCGAGCTATAGCAAAGTTTTCGCTGCAGGGTTAAGTTCTTTCTTCTGCAGACTTTGGATGTATGCACTGATTTGTGTAATGCTCGAGGCCCCGGTGGGCTAGAACAACGTGATCTCGCAGTACGAAACCGCACAGTCCTGTGCACGTAAATTTTTTTTTTTTTTTTTTTTTTTTTTTCCTTTTTCCCCTTCTTCCCCTGACGCCTCGCGCTGCAATTACGACCACGCCCGAAGAGAGTTTACGCTGTCACGTGCATAACAAACAGCCCCGCGCGTGTCCGGGAGATCTGACTTCCCACCGCGGGGAGCAACGTATAATCGAGGCCCGCTGTTCTGTTCTCTCGTCGGTCGCGGATATGCAACGGTAATAACACTTTTCGTAAGTGCAGGTCTGCGGACGTCGCGTGGGCTTGCGCGAGCAGCCTGTGTCCGGGTATACGGGCGCGAAGGTAAAGGCTGTTCACGATAAAGTGAGCTCTTTTGAAATCAACCGTAGAAAATAGTCACTACCGTTACCAGCACGTATTTTAACGGGTCCACTAGGTGTAAAAGCACTCAATAAAGTTGGCAATAATTGTATCTTTTAAAGAATAGTGCAATGGGAGTGAATGCCAAGGCGGAGATTTTTGGACATTCGCCATTGCGATGCAGATATGTCGTGGGAAAAAAACAAAACGAGAAAATAAATATATAACATATATTTATTTTCTCGTTCAAAGGTTGTCTTTTTAAAATATTTTTTCGTGTTCAGTCCTGTTTTTTCCATGACAAGACATCTGCATCGCAATGGCGAATGTCCAAAAATCTCCATCCTGTTGGTAACAATGGATAGAAAGTAGTTCCATGTATTAAGGTCGAGTAAAAAGAGTCAAGTAGCCATTTGTGATAACGTAAATTATTTCTTTCGCTATATGTTTTTGTATCGAAGTGCAAAACATGAACAGATTTGTAAAATACATAATTTTCTAATAACTTTACAGTTTCACTTGACCGACGCATGGATAAAGTGACGAGGCCCACGGCAATGTGTCGATTTTACATAACGCAGAAGAACACACCGTGCATACAAGTAGCTCCTAAGCAGGTATTTCAAAAGGGCTCATTATACCGTGTACAGCCTATAACTGGCCCCACTCGCACGTAGATCTTGTGGTGTACAAATTATACGTCCACACGATTTATGAAGCAATTTTGAACGCAACCTTCAGAAAGGGGGATAAAAAAAAAATTCTCATCCGCAACTTTACACGAAGTAATACATATGCTGACTGGAATAATACAGAATAATTTTGAACTCCAGTTCAAAACGCTTGTGATTCCGTGTGTAATTTTAAAAAGAAAACCCTTATGAACAACAAGCATTATTAAGGGGCCTGCATACATTAGGCTGTTTCAGCGCTTGAGGCCCAGAAACGTAGGTGTGATAAGGCTGACACTGCCACGCACATCAATGGCGCCACCGCCCGTAGGGCTCAGAACTGGCGCGTACTGTTTTCGTCGTTGTACGTTGTAAGCAGCACTATGTCTGTTTTCTCAAAAGTTTCTGCTATATTTCGTGGTCTGATAAAACCACGTTTTACTTGGGCGAACATTCTGTTTCAAGGAAATGCCTGATAATTTCTAACTCTCTAGTGCGCTGGGGTGTTAACCGGGTAGCATATGTTGCGTTCCCCAAGGATATGCGAATTTTATTAGTTCAGTGTTTATTAAAATTCGTGAAGGTTTTCAATAAGATGAATTAAGTCTTAGGTTACACCTCTTAAGAAAGGAAAAGAGTTAAAAACATATGAAGATGCAAAACTCGACCCCATACACGGCAAACAACGCTTACTATGTAGCAAAGAAAAAACTTGAGGCTAGGAGAAGTTACGATGCTCGTTTAAGTTTCAGTCGGCGGCTCTCGTCAAGATCAATCGATTGCGTGTATAAAAAACATTTGTGTGGCGTGGTTATGGTGAAATTGCAAGTGTTTAATGTAAAAAATTAAGAAAACTCAACACAATTTCGGCCTATACGCGTCAAAAAGCCAAGTCGAAATACAGAAATCGTATACGGTTGGAAAGAGCATCTGAAAAGCAATCTAGTGATACCCATAAAACCCCTATGATCGCTTGAAGCGATGCCGGGAATGTATAAACATCAAGGAGCCCGAGCGCGTCAACGTAGACGTATTCACGCAAAACAAACAGCCGTGTCCCCAACACCGCCAAACCCAATCTTTTTAGTGTGTAGTACCCTACATGATCGTTTCATAAAAACACTAACTCCAAATAACCTGGTCCAGAAAGTGTGCATTAATAAAAGTTAAAAAGCTTTACATTCCCTAATTATAGGCTGTTTAAGGTAAAGTGAGCACTGTTTAAGGCCCGTATAAATTTTTCCTTTCATCCAGTTTCCATCTTCCTGCTGCTTTTTATTATAAACATTGCAATGTGATCAATAAACACAGTGTATACATTTAACCACCTTCAAAATGTAATGTCTGAGGATACAATAAGATATATTTATTGGCGGTTAATGTCTGTCGGGAGGGCTTTAAAAAGTACTCACTTTATTTTGAAATGCCTATGATAACTTAGATGACTGTATGATGCACGATTGGGTGCTAACATTAACCGAACAAAACCTTTTCACGAGAAGAAGTTATTGCTGTAACGGGGAATTGAGTCTGCATCGCCTGAAAGCCATTTGGGCAGCAGGAAATTTGCTTGTTCTCCAGGAAAACTTCTTTCCCGAACAGGTGCCTAGCTTTTCACACTCAGTTTGTACAGAAGATAATGTATAGACAGGCAATCTCCCGTAATTCCTTGTAAACGCTGTTTGCGATAAAGTGAGCACTTTTGAAATCAACCTCGGATAAATGTCACTGCCCCTGCCTGCATGTATTTTATCGGGCGCACAGAGTGACATACGCCCAGTAAAATTGGTAACGATGAATGGGAAGTAGTTCCATATTTTAACGTCGAATAAAGTGTGTTAGGTAACCAGTTGTGATAACCTATATTATTTCTTTCGCTTTAAGTTTTTTTATTTTTTATTTTGTAATGTTTCTAAGTGTTTAAATGAGCAGATTAAAAAAATATTTACTTTTATAATAATTTCACCGTTTCACTTGACAGACGCACGGATATAGTTATGAGGCCGTAGCAATGTTAATTTTACATAAGGCGGAATAATACACAACGTGCATGCAAGTAGATCTTAAGCAGGGCTTTCAAAAGTGCCCATTTTACCGTGAATAGCCTATAGGGGATACGGTCGGCGCCTTCTTGGGTTGGATAATGGCCGCATTATTCAGAAACGGTTCATCTGTTTGGTCCGTGAGGTCGCCACGACAAACTGCTCACGATTAAGTAGCGTTTGAGGTCTGAATACTAATCTAAGTTTGCGAGTGTCCTTTTTTTCTTTCGGATGGTGGTTGCCACCGTAAAATATAGGTAGTGCTAACAAATAAAAAGTTAAGCAAATCCAAATTCGTCCTGCAAACATTAGAGCTATACCGACATTGAATTTTCGTTCTTTTTTTATTGCCAGGTCATAAAATTGTACATTTACTGCTCCGGTTGTTGTTGCGTGTACCAACCCCATTCCACCCATATAGGTTATGATGTATTTGACAGTGAAGCAAACACCTGAAAATAGCCTCCTCCTAGGCAGTATCGTTGACGTGTGGTACGTTAGGAAAACATATTTTGTTAGCACCATAATGCATTCAACTTTTATCAGTGAGCTGCTTTTATATAGTGCCTAGTTTCAAGTCGGCCGCCCAGAAAGTCTTTTAGAAATACTAAAGACCGCTGGTATAGTATGTTCAAGATAAAGGGAGCACTTTTTAAGGTCCTCCCAACAGGCATTAACCACTAATAAATATACGTTATTGTAGCCTCATGCATTAAATTTTGAGGGTGGTGAAATGTATACACTTTGTTTATTGGTCACATTGCATTGCTTATATTAAAAAGCAGCAGGAAGATGGAAATTGGATGAAAGAAAAAATTTAGAAGGGCCTTAAAAAGCGCTCACTGTACCGTGAACAGCCTATAATAATTTATTTTTCAGGTTACAGGTAAACATATTATTTTAAATTTTACACTGAAAAGACACCCGGAGAATAATTTTTTTTTCTTCTAATTTCAGTACATACGAACTTACTGACGACAACTCTCGCTTTTTTCTTCGTAATGGAATCAACGAGGATGTCGCCGTTAGTGATATATTATCCACTTACATACACCGTTACGCCTGGAATTTACAACCACAATATATGTAGAAGTTCTACTCTTACATTATTGAGAACAGCAACAGCCAGAATTAATTCGAACCCATGCATTAAAACTGTTTGGTGCTAATATTTACATAGTAACGCTGCCACTAAGGCTATTGCAGAGGAGTTAATTACGAGAACTGCATAGCTAAGTTGCTTCGGTACAAGTTACAATTCACGAGGTGGCACACTCAAACCAGTCGGTTACACACCGCATATTTTTTTACGGAGTATGTTTTAGCACATCGCATACGACCAAGTTTTACGACAACTGGGATACACTGTAAAAAAATCGTTACTTTTACTAAGAAATTGTTTGTAATTTTACAAATGCTGGTAACCGTACAAATATATCTCTTGCAGAACTACTCTTTCGTAAAATTACAAGGGCCGTGTTTGTAATAGACTTCAAGAAATGTTTGTATTATACTGACTTGTATCCACGAACTTCAGCAAAATGGAGACGCTCAACAACGTAAAACAGTTTTTTTTATTCCTATAGCCGTTTGTGCAGAAACTATGCGTGATGTGAAGTTTAGTTGCGTGCAAAAAGAAATGTATTGCAAGTTTGAATAACGTAAAACCCTTAAATCAACTCAAATTATCATAATAAAACGACAATTTTAATAAAACGTGACCGTAATAGTCATTACCCTTTAATGTTTCCTACCTACACAGAACTCTCAAATCGGCCCTCAACACCTTGTTGTTAAGAGGCGGCCAAATCTCTCAGTTCAACAACACAGCTCTTAAATTAAATAACCGTATTCTTCTTAATCAAATAACTTTCCTAATATTTTGTAGGTACTTGCAAGTATATTTACTATAAAAATAAGTGTCATTCATGCAAGTCAGATTGATCCTGTAGTTAAAGATGCTGTCTGGTAATGCGAGGGGCGTGGGTTCTAGTCCCTGTGCTTGCAAAGTATAATTTTTTTTCTCTTAAATTATAGATTGGAATATTTTTTCTAGTTATTAATTCATTAAATTGGTTTTCTATAAAAAGAACCTTAATTTTACGCACACTTCTCAATAATGTAAGTTGTAATACAACGCTATCATTTGTAATATTACAAATATATGTTTTGCAGATTTTACAAGAAACTGTTTTTAGTTTTATGAAAGATATATATATATATTTTTTTTTTTGGAAAATGAGTTTGATGTATTTTTCTTGTAAGAGTACAAAAACGTTTTTGGAGTGTACGGTAAACCTTTTTTCATAGCGTGAGTTTGTTGAAGTTGAACGTTATCAAACTTCGTTGTATATTCTGTTGTCCGGACTCGTGATCCGATGGTTTTTCTTGTCACGTATCATAGGCGTGTGCCTGAGAATTACGGCTGTTTATTGCCCGAGTCAATTTCACTGGCCTGGGCCCATCAGAATTAAGACATGTGGCCAATAATCAAAGGAAATTCGTAAGAGTAGGTATATGTAAGATATTGAAGTTCAACGTGCATCCAAAACTTTTAGCGGGAAAAAAAATCCGGTGGGTTAAAAATGGGTACCCTAAGAAAACCACCAGTGATTGGCAGCGTCCGCCGCGTTTTCTACATTGTCCTGCTAGGATGCCGGCGAGTCAAGCTTTCTGCGAACAATGCCTCATTTTTTTACTGTTGGAAAATGAAAAAAAAAAATTCAATTATGCTTGCAAAAGGTTTTTAAAAATTGCGATTTTAATTAGACTTTAGTAATAACTCTCTGGCGATATTAGTGTAGAGATTAAGCCCATTTACGGTTACTTCCGTCTTTTCTGAAGCCCTGCTGAAGTTCTACTTCGAGGATATTCCTCCGCCTCCTGCAAACCAAGAAATTACACCAAAGGCACAGCGCATCGCATTCGTGCGTACTCAGTGCAATAATATATTGCAGGAGAACTATTTATTACTAGGTATTACCAACAGGTAAAAAAGATACAAAAGTATAAAACGCTTATGAAACGTGACATATTTACGAAACAACCGAAGTCGACACACGTTGGGTGATTTTCCTAAGTTTTGATTTTAAAAGTGTCAAGATAGCGCGAACAGACTTACGCAGGTTTGTGTTCATATTTACAAATGAAAAAAAAAAATATTTGCAGGCCATAATTTTATTTTTCAGAAGTCGATTGCGAAATTGCTCAGTTAAAAGGCGTCAACAACCTCAGCTTGTGGAATCTCGTTCCCGGTGAACCACGTGTTTCTCGTACAAGTCGTCACTGAGCTCTTTGTCGGCGATCTTCACTCGCGTCGCGTCGCTCGGAGACAGGCACCAACCCAGGGAAATTAGATCATCATTGCTCTTTCATGGTACGGGGCACTCAAAATAATGGTACACTGGCACAACATTATGGCATATTTCTTACGAGTGCGTAAAATCACAATGTATTAATTTTTTGACTTGAATACGTCATAAAATTTTCAACCCTATTAGGAGGCAATCCAGAAAATCCGATGATAACAAAATCAGGGGGTACAGTTCGGCATTGCAGCTCCGAATCTATCGTCTACATTCAAAATTCAATTACACCACTCGATTGCCAAAGGATCAAAGAATATTTTATGTTGAGTGAGGACTGCGAAGCATCGTGCCAGAAGGGGGCGGGGGAGGGCGCGCAATTTTAAGTTCGTTTCGCCGCGTCTCATAACTTCCGGTTCGGTTAGTGTAACTTTTGACTAGGAGAAGCTAGGACGCTCGTTTGAGTTTCAATCGACAGCTCTCGTCAAGATCAATCGATAGCGTGAGTAAAAGCATTTGTGTAGCGTGGTTATGGTGGAATTGTATGCGTTTAATGTAAAAAAACTAAGAAAACTTGACACAATGTCGGCCTATATTCGTCAAAAAGCCAAGTCTAAATACAGGAATCGTATACGGTTGGGAAGAGCGTCTCAAAAGCAATCCATTGATACCCATAAAACCCCATATGTTCGAGTGAAGCGGTACCGGCAACGTAAAATAAACATCAAGGCGTCCGAGCGCGTCAACGTAGACGTATTCACGCAAAACAAACGGCAGTGTCCCCATATTTTGTATATTCCCTAAGAAACTGTCCTTCCGGGATGAAAAGTAGCCTATGTGCTGATACAGGTTACTATATAATCTATCCCTGTACCAAATTTCCTCCAAATCCGTCAGGCCGTTACGGCGTGATTGAGTAACAAACACACACACTTTAGCATTTATAATATTATTAGGATCATAATCCCTGCCTTCACAGCAATGGAATGTGTTTATCTAAAATAGGCCAAATTACCCGAAAATAATTCAGGACACAACCTGACTGAGAACAATAAACGAAGGACTCACAAACTAAAAGCAAACAACGGAACATCGCCGGAAACCCAAAGAATATTGATACATTCCGATCTCCATATCTTGTTCGTGAAGCCTCCAAAAAAAATCAACCCTAATTCGCAAGCTAGAAATTGATATTTTATTATACTTTTTAGTCGATAACTGCATATTTTTATTGTAGCTAGGTACATCTGGGTACCAATGACGACCTCGTTTTGGTACATAGTACACAAGGTGTAATAATGGTACGAGTACCATGGCAATGGCACGCGTAACATCATTGCACGGACCACCCGGTGTTTCCCTCGCCGTCACACGCAGCGCGAATTATCCCGCACGTCTATGAACGGGCGAAGGGTAAAAGCGCCCTCCCCTCCCCTCCCTTCCCCCCTCACCCACTCACAAACCAACCCTCGTAACGACGGCACGTGCCTCTTACATCGTTCGTTAACTCCCTTCCTGCGAGGGGAGCTTTATTATTTCTGCACGACTGGCGTCTCGACTTCTCGCTGTGTGGCGTAACTCACCTTCGCTGCCGTCTATCATGGCAAATGGTTACATTGTGAGAGGAGAATAAAAATTATTCAAACCTCAGATTCCAATCGAAACCGTTAAATGACTCGCAACGTAGACGGACTTCCAGATAACATTTTTAGATGGCGTGGTGTCTGCAGAATAAAATGCCGAAGTCCAAATTTTACTGTAAGATATACCAAACTATGTTTAGTAAAAGTTATTTTCCAAAACTTTCATTGTTTGTATGTTTCTGAAAGAGTAAGATTGTGATTTTTAGATGAATTTATGCGACAACTATTCGCTCAATTTTTTTTTATACGAAAGAGTACTCATGGTAAAAAATAGAACATAACACATTTTTCCGTGACCAACGCCCTTAACGGTTAATTATTACTAAATACTTAAAGAAAGCGTTGTGATATAAATTTACACAATTTAGATATAACAATTATATGGGATCCAATACAGAAAAACCAAGAAAGTGAAATCATAGATAATTACTTTTAATAGGGCCTAACTGTGTGAGCAAACATTTTACCAGAGCGACGTGTTTCTGTTGAGCTGTTTCTGACGCAAGTTAATTTTTATATCTCTATATTATAACGGCGCAAAATGATATGAAAAATAAACACACCTATGTGGCAGAAAAGAGTCTGTTACAGAGATGACGAAAACAGTTATCACAGATTGCCTTTCATTAGTTTGTGTTTCTTACAAAATCATGTTTCCAATTTACGTGTTGCGAATTTAATTTACGTCTCGCAGCCTTTTAGATACAACAGCATGTTTCACGGGAAGGAATCAAACGATTTAATTTTGGCTCTTTAGATTCACAAATGATTTTTATTATTTAGCTTTACTGGTAGAATTTTCATGTAGGCTACGGGAACGCAGCGTATTTTATAAATGCTTTTTTTTTGTGTATGGTTAATTTGAAAAAAAATAAAAATAAAAATAAATAAATTGGCACCACGTGAAAGTATTTAATCTGTTACACGAGAAGAGCTCAGAATTACTGGGATGTTCCGAAAAATAGCTGAATGTATTGTAGTAGCTTAGTTCCATTCGCTGTTCGATATTAGCCAGAGATTATATAAGTAATGGCTGTTTCTAGGGTAGGAATAGTCGGATTTGGTATATGTGATATCTGCTTACCATAAACTCTTTATAGGCTGTTCACGGTAAAGTGAGCACTTTTGAAAGGCCTGCTTAAGATCTGCTTGTATGCACGTTATGTATTCTTCCGCGTTATGTAAAATTAACATTGCTATAGGCCTCATCACTTTATTCATGCGCAGATCAAGTAAAACTGTGTAATTTGTAGGAGAGTATATTATGTAAATTTCTTAATTTTCGCACATCGATGCATTAATAACTGAAAGCGAAAGAAATAATTTAAGCTATCACACATAGTTTCCTAGCACTTTTTATTCGACGGTAAGTTATGTAACTATTTTTCATCCATCGTTACCAACTTTACTGCGCAAATGTAAAATATATTCAAGATGGCGCAGTGACATTTTTCTAAGGTTCATTTTGATAGTGTTCACTTTATTGCGAACAGTTTTTAATGAAGATTGTCGTATTTAAAAGAAATCGGTTAACAATAGCATTTGTGTTGTTTGAATGATTCGTGCAATAGCGGTACTTGACTATTTGAACAATCATTGACATAGGCCATTGCATACACTTCGTAGTTTCAGAAACCTAGTAGGTCAGTCTCGGAAACCTAGCAGATCCTCTGAGACTACAGCGAAGTAATTGCAATGCCGTATGTCCATGTTTGTTCAAAAAATCAATAGCATTTGTAGGTGAGTCAGGCCCGGAGATCCTGTTTGGTTTTCTTCAAACTCCTTAAATAAATGAAGAGGTCTGGAGAACCCTTACCACATTCTAAACTACAATCAGTTACAATTTAATCAAGTCAGTGAAAACAGTGAGAATCGAGCAACTGATAATCAGTGACAGATAAATAATTAATATAGTGGTTGAATTTCGCTCATTTATTTGTGATTCCCCACTGGATGTCAAAAATGTCACTTCTATAAATCACTTGTTCTCAGTTAATTTGTTTGTTTTGCCGGTCAGCAGTAGCTTATCAACTGACATTCAGTGAAAGTTATCTCACTGATTGATATCATTGATTCGGATTGAGAGTGCACTGATTAATGAACAAAATCAACTTCAATTTCTAAAGTAGACACATTTGAAGTCAGGCCCTTTCGTGATTCGATTGATTCTATTGTTTGACTGGACTAAATGCTACGGTAAGGTTAATGGATCCTGAATATCTTTATGCAATACGAAACTAGTTAAGATCCCAAAATCGCAATGGTGATAACATCTCAATGTTATACAGTGCAATGAAATAATGCCAATAAATTCATAATAATGAGAAAAAAATAACCTGTCATTGGGCAAATCGAAATTTATATGGTACCTTATGTTTTAATCAATAATAGATTGTAACGAAAGAACGTGAGATACTTTTTTTTTTTTTAAGATTTAACTGCGTTATTATGCTTTTACAAAACAATATATACACCATAAAAAAAAGATCACGAAAAATGAAAATCTGAAGCTCATAAAGAAAACCAAAATAACGAAGAAAAAGTACAAATTTACTAATACCCCGATATTAACTTTAAACCAAATTTGATAAAATGGACTCTGTGTGGCCTGTAACAAAAATAACACTGTTAAAAATCGCATCATTTTTATAAAAATATTTCTGATAAGTTAAATGAGATGTGGAACTGGGAACATCAGAAACCGAACCGAAGTGAACATTTTAAAAGTTACGTTAAGTACTTTGAGTTGCTGTAAGCTGCATTGCATAGTAATTTAGAATAATTAATTATTATTTCTGCAAAGAATTAAATTTGTTCTTAATACGTATCGGGAACAGAGGACTACATAAATGTGCTTTACAGTAGGTGATTAACAGACACTGCATTAGGGCGGATGTCCATCCGATATTATCAAAGTTAAATACCGGGAGTATTAAAGAAGAGAAATAGGTTATAAAAACATGATAATTGTCATAAAATGGAATCACGTGCTTCGCTCACTAACAGACTGCGATAAGATGGCCTTGCGATGAGTAAGTCGTTCTTACCGGTAGCCCTCGCAGATTGAAACGATGTTCGGGCAGGCAGAAAATAAGAAGCGCCGTACAAACTTCTCAGCATGGAAATTGCTTTCTCTACGTAAACCTTTATCTGACGATAAATCGTTATGGAAGATGGAGTTCACCTTTCGACAGTCAGCTTTTCTGTTGGAAGTGGTTTTAATCATTTCTGCCCGAACTTGTATTTTCAATGAAAAGAAATGCAACAGTAAAAGATTAGGCGTATTTCACATATATATAATATATAATAGATGTGTATATATACGTATATATCCCAAGATTAGCTTGAATCTGCGTATCCAATGGAAATATTTTCGTTCCAGAGAGGAGAAAACCCGAAAAAGGTTACAAACCCAACCATGCCGGACGATGCCGCTGGTCGGTGGGGTTTTCTCTTGGTTCTCCAATTTCCACTGCCCTTTCATTCCGGCGCTGCTCCATACTCACCTCAATCACCGCCCAGATCTCTTCACTCGCTCTCCCTTGCAATACATCGTATTTTGCAATGTACGGAGCAGGTTTATACCTTGGTTTTTTCCGCTCAATTTGTGCAGCGAGGTACTTGTAGGAACTCTCCGCTAGACATCCCAGGGGATTATTCAACCTACACCACACCCCAGTTGCAGTAAAATTCACATACCTATGAAAATCCCATTATATCTCAAAAATTGCTCGTCGGATTTTCAAAATAATCACGTTGCTGAACTTGCAGCTCAATAATAGCATGTAATGCTAAAAACGAACGTTTTTGTCGATATCTTATTACTCTGTTACATTTCGGAACAGACATGGCCGATGTCTTGTGAGCCCCGTAGTTACATATTCGAATTAGAAGTTAACAATTCGATATCGTCGGCGGTTCGGAAGAAATTGGGGTGAACATCTTAGCTGAATAATCCTGTGAAGTATAAAAATATTGTTAAAATACGTACGCGTTTACTTCCTAGGAAAATGCTCATCACATTGGGATACGTTTTCTCAAGTGGTTTTCCATCCTTATTCCATAATGATAGTGGTGTTGTTCCTTAATGGGAAAGTCCCGAACTCCTCAATCGTTAATTTCCTCATCAGCCACACTGTGAAACCGGAAATAAAAATGATTAATTTTTAATATTATTGATGAAGTTGCCACCCTGATTCGTCTATGTGAAAGGGAAACATTTCAGATCCACACAGTAAGACAAATAACGTATTTTTCTTAAACAGTTAAATAGGTAGGTACAGCACTCAACATCGCAGTAGTGAGTGAGTGAAGAGATTTGGGAGGCTCTTAACAGCGAGGTCTTGAGAGCCGATGAGGGTGACTGATGTGAACATGGAGCGGCGTCGGAATGAGGTGGCGGGGTAATCGGGAGATCCCCGAGAAAACCTGCCGACCAACGGCATCGTCCGGCACGATTCCCACTTGCGAAAATCCGGTGACCCGGCCGTGGATATGAACCCAGTTCGCATCGCAGTAGTAGTTTCATGAACGGCAAGATTTTATTTGACGTGAAGTTGTGCCTTTATCCTAAAAGTTAACTAGCAGAGACTAAAAGCTGTATTCAAGAAGCTATACAACACATCCCGAAGTCCTAAAAGAAAACTACTAAGATACATTCTGTTAGTTGTATACAGCCAACATGCCGGGTTTTTGCGTGAACTTTTCCTTATAACCATTGAACATGTTCAAATACAGTAAATACAATACTGGTGATGTGTAATTTTAATTTTTATTTAAAGTCTGCTAAGGCTTCAGCTGCTCTTTCCCTACAATATTTCCAGATCTAGCGACAGCTGGAACCTCCAACTTCGAAAAAAAAAACATAACGAAGAACATAACGGTTCGATTTAAAAATTTTAAACCTTTTCTATATTTCACTACAATTTTCGTGTTTGGGGTCACCAGTATGTCAACGCCAAGGTCAGAACATCCAACATGTGTACAGCTGTTGGCTAACGTAAAACAGGAGTTGGAGTGCACAAGTACCAGTTCGGCTGAATTCTCAATCCACTTCTTAGTATTCTACGCCAGAATCACCATCGTTATACTATACTATACTTTTAACAGATTTAATTTCATACTGTTAGAAAATATCGTAGATGAAAAAAAAAAAGTATTTCTCAATATCGTTTTCTTGAATGGAGACCTGTAATATATGAATATTTGGTGGATGTCACGTTCTTTTCATAAAGAAAATGGAGGGTAAGTTTCTCGGGAAGATCAGATAGGCCCTACAAATTTCGAAGAAGTGCTAGTATTTGTTTGCCAGATATGCTATCTGTCAGATATTCTTATTTTCTCAATAAAGGGGCTGATATCACCCATCGAACTGCCACAAATGTCATATCTCCACTCAAGAAATAACCATACTGTTTAGTTATATGTTATTTTATCACAACCACATTTTCCTAGTTATATTTAAAAATTGACAATTTTTTATGTCATATTAAACATTTTACTGGAAAATATATTGTTACTGTGAGTTAGAATATCTGATCAGTTATATTAGCACCCCAGTACACACCGTGTTTATAGAGAAGTTACTAACAGGAATATTCGTATCTATACTTATATAATACCCCAATGATTTTGAGGTTGAATAATATGTTATTTAGATAATATATATTAAGTAATGTATCGCAGTAGTAATGAAGAATAACGTATTTTATTCTCTCTTGTGATGACCACATGAAATAAAAACTTTTTTTCTCCCAACCTGTCGTTTATAAAACAATATTCGTCGATAAAATGATAAAAATTTATTTCACCTAAAATAGTGATGGCAGGTAACATACAATACATCACATTTTTTTTCAAACGTATTCAAGAACTGCAAGGCCAACTAAAAGCACAATCAGTTTCCGGATTTCAGTACGCTTATAGGTTTTGCAGTGGAAAGTTCAGCTTTATGGCATATCCTCCCTACATCCCGGATTTGGCAACCAGTAATTTCCATCTCTTCGGACTGTTGAAGAATCACCTGGGCTGTGGACGATGCACCAAACGATATGGAAGCTAAGCAAGCCGCCATGACGCGACTTCACGGATTCGACGCAGATTTATATTGCGCCTCCAAAGGTGCCTTGGCAGACCGCTGGAACAAATGTTTCGATAAGGATTTTGTCAATGTTGGAAAGTAATGTGTACCAATGCCATATTACTTTGTATCATATTGTATCTGTCTGTGGTACAAAATTTGACCACGAGAGCTCTTGTTACCTTGCGTTCGAATCACTTTATCTGTAGGCCTATATATTATTATTCTTTTAATTTCATACAACCCGAATAATTATGATAGTCTTGCTTTATATATGTGTATATGTGCAAACTGTACCTTGTTAAAATATTTATTAAAAATAAACTGCCATTGATTGTTTTTTTTTTTTTTAATAACACTTAAAGACTTTACAGTCTTACAAAAATATGCAATATTCATTAATATGTAAAATAAGTCGTACTTTTATGACAACTTTCGTAGTGTGTCCAGTACTTTTGAACGAGTTCTTCGTGTTGTGTACTCGGGTACGGTGGGGTGCATTGTGACTTAGACAACTCTCGTCCTCAGCGTGAAGGAAAGGTCTTCCGTCACGTTAAGAAAATGTCAATGTCCCGGTCGTGAGTCAAACGCAGGGTTCATAGATTCGAGACACTGCGGTTTTTTTTTACCCCCGAGAAATTACATACGTCCAGTCATGCGGAACGACTCGTGAAAACTTGCTCCGCTGCATCTCCCTTCAGCCCCTGCGGATTACACTTGCCTCTCGCTGAAAAATCATGGGAGGGTTGTGGTTTGGTGGAAGGGTGTGTATGCCGGAGAAGATTTCCCTGTGTTCCGAAGGAAAAAATTTCACCTGCCATAACCTCCAGACGTTTACCCTTCGCATATTTTCATTCTGGTAGTGGTGGTAGTATCCTTGCGAAGCTGCGTCTCGTACCTGGAGCACGGATGCTGTTGACTGATCGAACAACTATTTAAAACTCCTCACGCACAAAGGAAATACCTTGCCCTGTCTCCACTTCTGTGTTCTCTCCCGTGCCGAACTTCTTTTGTATGTAGGTTACGGAGTTTTCTTAGCAGAGGAGATAAAAAAAAAAAGAGAGATCCAGTGAACTGGGGTGGGATTGGAGGGGGTAGGAAACCAAGGATGCTGCCCCGGGGCAATCACTCGTGAACATAATCCCCTTCCCAACCACCGCACACCCTCCTGAGATGAAAGAAGAGTAAGTTGTCAACGCGTGCTGTGTTGGAAAGACTTCTTAAGACCTCGCCGGTGGGAGACTAGAGCTGCCGGCAACCGAGTCGACTCCATTGTGTGGCGACAACAGTTTCCGCACGGGAAATTTTGAAAGGAAATTCTTGTTCTTCCGTTTCCACGAGGGGACAAATAATAAAGCAACGTACACATTCTCAGAGCGAAATACGCCCTACATTCACGCCGAATAAACTTAACTCAGTCTATACCAATACAGGCATTATTCGTACAATTCCATTCGTGTGTTCGTTGATTTCGATGAAGTTAAAAAGAAGTGAATTACCGTTGAGAAATAACTTACATCACGTAAGATCGTCCGCACGCACAGCCGATAAATGCGCCTGACCAACTCTGCGAGCAGCTATTAAGTTTCAAGATTAAAATGATTTCATAAAACGGGAGATGTTACCTGAGAGTTGGCAGGAATATTTCAGATTCATTTAGAAGCACTTAAACTATCATTCACATGGTTCAACTATACCATTGTGAAGCATTACTAGTAAAACTGAAAACTGGGTTTGATGTTTGTATAACCACAATATTTCATGGTAAACGTAATGTTTATTTGAAAGCGTCAGAAATGCTCTAGATGTTTGCTACATCTTGGAACTGCACTGGTTAACTTTCCCTGTATTTCACCATGGTACTAGCCCTCTGTGGATTTGTTGGTGGTAAAAAATTAATACGGTAGGCAACAGCTCAGAATTGTTTGTTATTAAAATGGCCTGAAGAACTTTTCTTGGAAATTTGTCATGCGGTTCAAATATTTCCCACAGGCTGAAGTCCAAGAAGAGTTTCCTAAGAACATCAAAGTAAATTGCAACCATGACTGAAAAAGCCAGATTACAATTGTGGAAAGCTAAGGCCACCCCCCCCCCCCTTTTTCCACCGCTGGTTGGAAAAGAGTGCCTGAAACTTTACCACCTGGCCATGACAATGGATGACTTACATGGAAGTCTCTGAATAAGATGAGATCAGGAGTGGGCAGATACAAGGTCAATATGGCAAGATGGAGCTACGCTAAGAACGACAACATCAAGTGTGAAATAAACTGTTATTGATTGCTTTTTAAAGAACACTTAGTCATGTAAATATTTTATCATAATTTGCTGTACCAATCACACCGTTTGACCAATTTCGACCAAACTGTGTGTGCTGTAAGTATATATTATAAACGTCAGATATGCCACTAAATATTCTGTATTCATCTGTTTTGTAAGATAGCGCCGCATTAATAAACTAAGGTTTTATATTCTATCTCGGAAACACGTTGATTGATTACTACTAGATTTGGCTGACAAGTACTCCTACGGCACGCCATGTAAACTGGTATGTTGTATGCAAGTCAGAAACTTATTTCCACAATGGCTGCCGTATAAACACATTTTAGCTTAGTGTGATACATGAATCAATGCAACCAATTTCAACCTAACTTTGTATGCTGGCAGCATTTATTACAACAATGAAATGTGTCTACACAAACCTCTTATCAGTCATTTTGTAAGATATCACATGAAAAAATATTTTTGTCATATCTGGGAAAAATAATATACAGTTTGCTATCAAATGTGGTAACAAAATATTTATATGGAAGGCAGTGTAAATAACATTTTTGAGTGGATCAGGCACTTATTTTTAAAATGGCAGCCATGTAAACTTTTAGCTTATAACATTATACTAAACAACAAATCTAATTTTAACTTGGTATACTCACAGTATTTTTCACAACTATAAAATATGTCTAATCAAAGCCGCTATTTCTCCACCATATTGTAAGATAGTGCTACATGGAAAAAATAAAGTTTTGATGTTGCACATCGGAGACTATCCACCGATTCCCCTCAAATTATGCATGTGAGTAGTGCTACCATGGAGCATTAGTTAAACGTGCCGAAGTTCCCAGGCGACATTGCACCGTAAGTACTAATTCGTACGTTTACCTGCTTCACAGCCGCTGGCTAAGCCCGTGGATTCCGGGAACCGGTTCCTTGGTCATACCATTAGTAAAAAACGAAAGTTTTTTGAGGGCGCGCAGCGGCCCCCCCCCCCTCCTGGGGGTATAGGAATAGAGGCTTTAACATGCACACCCTTGGACCTTTGGCTGTCGAAACTCCCCCCCCCCCTCATTAAAACCCCACCCTGGGAGGAGTTGAGACTGAAGGAGTCTGTTTTTAGCCTTCGATTCGACCTGGAAGAAGTACATTTTTCGACCGATTTTCTTAAAATTTGGGGGAGAGTTACGTTTCCGTGCCCCGGCCTCCCCCGATGGGCAGTTAGGCCCTTCGTAAGCCTTAGGTCTTAAGTCTTAGATGTGGCACACATACTTGATTTTCAAAAATACTGCTCTGCGGATGTGTTATGTTAGTAAACCCTGTACACCAAAACATTAGACTGATTTCAATATAAGTTGTTGCTCCTAATCCTACATCTGTAACGCATTTGGTTGCATGTCAATTTACGGTACAAGGTGTTTTGAGTTCGAGTCCCGGGTAAGGCAGGATTCACAACAGCCCGTCGCGTCCATCCTTCATCCGCCCGTCCGTCTTCCAGCCGAGCAAATTACAACCAGACTTCTTACAACCGTCGTACGTCCATTGCAACAAACTAATAAAAACAAACCTGTTTGCAAATATGAAAAAAATTCTTTATAAAATGTGAAAACCTTTTGCAGTATTGTATTTCTAAGTACCCAAAACAATCATACACGTACGTAACGGAAATTATTCGATATAATTTTTTTTTTAATTTCATATAAAGCATAATTTTATTATTTTTATTATTGCACAAAATGAACTTGTGTTTCCAAACGTAGCTGTCAATTAATCTTCAGGGAAAATGTAACTTAATTTCATGTTACAGTTACATAAACATATGAAAACAAAAAATACAGCCAAAACAAACCACCGCATACACTACATATCCTTGTAAATAACTTGGAATGAATTAGTAACAAAACGTGCAAGTTAAGAAGGCTGTAATTTCATCGGTTCGTCCGTCAAAAGTTAAAGCTTGCCAATGCTTTGACGCACGGACGGATATAATTATTGACTACCTCTGAATGGCTCTTGGTCACGTGATTGACGGATGGATGACGGACGGACGCGACGGGTCGTTGTAAATCCTGCGTGAGGCACTTGTGTATTTATAATTGATCATTAGCGTTGCATATGGTTTTGGAACATTAAGGATACTCATTAGTTATATCGGCAACTTCTGGAATGATGATTTTGCTACATTTCTGCAGAATTTATACAGCGTTGTTTGTCATTACCAGTGTGTTTTATCATGCGTTACGTATTTCTTCCGTCGTGTTGTAACTTTAACTTGATGGTATTTGAACTTTGAGAAAATATGAATCGAAAAGTCGGTCGGGGACAATTTTGCAACAGGCAGAATTTCCAGCGGTAAAGAATGGCAATGAAAAATCGTTCGTCGATTTCGAAAAAGATTTCTTTAACCTATTCCTTTGCTCCTGAGCAATGTAAATCCCTTCTTCCCTTTTCCATTCCATCTGCCGTGGCTGCGCGATATATCGAAGGGGAGAGGTCCATGCGAAATGTGACTCTTACCGCCATTTGTAGAAAGACCCTAAATCATAGATCTGTTTCTCGTTCCCCATACGCGTTCCTCGTAAAAGAACAGCTGACTAGTGCGGACAGAATCTTCTTGCCCCAACGAGAAACGAGACACATCATTAAGTTTTTTTTCACGCCGGTTGAAAGAACGGAAATATTACACGTTGGCAGTGACAATAGGTTGTTGGTACATTGTAGGTAATTGTACCCTATTTAAAATACATTTTCGGAACCAAAATTGCTTCATAAGTTTCGATGCAAGTTCATTTACTGTTGGTTTACAACGGCACGATATATAACTTGGCCACACATTTCCTTATTTAAAAGATGCAATGATTGGAACCATAAAAATATTATTTTAAAAATATGTTATATTTTCACTAAATAATAAACAGTGTAAATACTTAGATGCAACGATAATTCCAACATAAAAGCCACCACTTTTTACGCTCCTCTTACATAATTTATAAGAGTTGTACACCGTAAATTATTGGTTTGGGAGAACCTTAGGAACCTGGTGGCGATGTAATATTTCTTAGCCCGTGTCAACAAAAATGCAGATGTAATGTTACAGCAAATTCCGTACACCTCAGTTAAATTCCAGGTGACGTAATATTACTTCCTGCGATACTCAAAGTGATAAAGGGTCAAGGGCGTTTTAAATTCACGAAAAAAAAGTAGGCGTAACCTTTACCAGGCGTGGCGCAAAATCGCGATGCCCTTAGGAGTGACTGGTTGGCGTCAGAACTCGATGTGTGAGTCAGGTGTGTGATGCCGCTTAAGGCCCCCGTCTACCTGCCGCTTGAGCTGTGTGTTCGAAGTCCACGTTTTTCCACTGTTAACCGAGCGTCCAGTGTGCTTACCTAAGAAATGAACACACTCTTCAGAGGGCCATGGTGGCTGAGAGGTTACCCTGCTCGCCTCCAATCAAGGCGATCCGGGTTCAGTCACCGGCCGGGTTACTGAATATAAGCAAGTGGGAATTGTGCCGGACGATGCCGTTGGTCGGCGGGTTTTCTCGGGGATCTTCTGTTTCACCCGCCCTTCATTCCGGCACCGCTCCATAAATCAACCACTCGTCATCGGCTCTCAAGACCGCGATGTTAAGAGCCGCCCAAATCTCTTCACTCACTCACTCACGCTCTTCAAGACGTCACGTAAATGAAAAACACAATGTCAGTCAGAGCACTCATGCTTTGCTTAAAAAAATAGTGCTTTTTCAAGTATCTGTATCTCATATATAGATGTCGGATATACAAACAATATAAAAGGGTCATGCATTGAATACTGACACAGGCTTTCCACCAATCATATGATAGGGTCGCCGCTGAAAATCTCAGATACACGCAACATGACGAGAACACCGCATGCTAGTTGAGAGTTTTGAGCTTATAGGCTGTTCGCGGTAAAGTGAGCACTTTCTAAGGCCCTCCAAAATTTTCCCGTAGAGCCAATTTATATTTTTCTGCCACTTTGTTACATGAGCATTGCTATGTGACTATTAAACACATTGCATGCATTTCATCACACTCAAAATTTAATGCACGAGGCTTCTCGGCCACAAACGAGGAAAATAGCTTCAGGTAGACGGTCTAAGGGTATTTATAATCCACGAAAAAAAAAAATTGAGTTTGGCTGTGTTGGGGACACGGCCGTTTGTTTTGCGTGAATACATCTACGATGCCGCTCTCGGACGCCTTGATGTTTTTATTTAAGTTTCCGGCACCGCTTCACTCGATCATGTGGGTTTTCATGGGTATCACTGGATTACTTTTGAGATGTTCTTTCCAACCGTATACGATTTCTGTATTTATACTTGGCTTTTTGACGAGTATAGGCCGACATTGTGTTCAATTTTCTTAATTTTTTACATTGAACTCGTACAATTTCTGCACAACCACGCCACACAAATATTTTTATGCACGCAATCGATTGATCTTGACGAGAGATGTCGATGTGTGTCTCACTCTTAGATTGCAGTAATGTGCACGACGTTCTGTTTCCAGATGACTAGAGTTACCAACAGCCAAGAGGTTATGCTGTGTTTGTAGAATACGTTCATACGTACAAAATTACATGACAAAAATCGTAAAATTGTATAGTAGTGTATAAATATAAAATTGTTTATTTAGCTACCCATTGCAATCTAAGAGTGAGACGCACTATAGTCACGAGTTATACTAAACTGAAGTTATGAGACGTGGCGAAACGAACTCAAAATTGTGCCCCCCCCCCCCGGTACCTCTTTACTCATCGTGCACGATGTTTCGCAGTCCTCACTCAATGTAACATATTCTTTGATCCTTTGGCAATCGACTGATGTAATTAAATTTTGAATGTAGACAATAGATTCGGAGCTGTAATACCAAACTGTATCCCACGATTTTATCATCGGATTTTCTGGATTGCCTCTCACTATGGTTTCAAATTTAAGGACGTATTCACGTAAACAAAAAAAGTAGACCACGATTTCACGTTACATTTGGTAAAACGTAGAAGTCCTGAGGAAACTACTGGTTGGCGTCAGAACTCTGAGTGTGTATGTGTTTCGCATAATTCTCGAAGCGAACGAGGGCACGGAGCCCTGCAAATCCGCAATTACTCGAGCTGCCGGAGTTCACGCCTGGGTTGCGCGCGTCGCAGAAGGTCGTCTCCGAGAAGGGGGATGGTGATGGGGATGGGGATGGCTGGTGCGTGGATCTCCGGGTGACCGATCGCACGGGAAGGACGTCAAAGCGCCGCCGCAGCCGCACACCGGCGCGTCGCGACGGTTTCATCGCATGGCTGGAGCGGCAAGTGAACTCTCTCTACCTCGTCCTCGCTGATATTAGCTCGTCTTTGCGCATGGCTGGAAGGCCACCTGCCTCGTGGCACCGTGCTGCGGGTCGCGTCCCTCCGCCTGCTGGCCCAACTTATACATTCCGTCTGTCTATTGATTCCTCTCATCGCAGAACAGCCGAGTTTACGGAGGTGGTACTTCCAACTTTTCTGTAGCCCTGCTTAAAGGTCCTATGTATTGAAACGTTTTCTGTGAAATCGTTATTTGCGCGTAAACACGTGTCTCGGAAGATAAATGTTCTGGAAATACAAAGTTTTGCCAGAAAGGATTTAAAAAAAAAGATTGTCTATCTTGCTTTTTTTTTTTTTTTTTTTTTTTTTTATCATATTAAGTGTGCTAATGGAGAAAAACATCGCGAAAGTGGTCAAATATCGCATTCTTAAAGCTTGGCTATGAAGTTTCTTTAAGTGGTAAGAGAAAAGTACGCTTATACGCAGGTAGTTGATCTGTGTACTTTCATCGCATGTAATAAAACCCCGCTGTTACAGATATAGCTTACACAGTAAAGCGTTAGGACGGAAACACTGCTCGCCTTGCGCTTAGGAGCGATGAGGCGCTAGGCGTGCGGTTAGTGTCGCCCGTATCGCTCCCTAGCTTCTTGACCTTGAACGCGCAGCTACATAGTCCTCTTAAAATTATTGCTTGGTTTAAAAGCAGCAATAACTTGGTATTGAAATTCCATTATATGAAGCCAATTTTGAAGATATGAACTCGAAAAAAAAAAATAAGTGTGAGAAATGATACTCTCGACCTATGCATCAACGCAGATTTAACAATTTGTTTTTCAGTTATTTCTCGTTTAATTATTAATTTATCTTATCTTCCCAGGAAACACGATATACATTAATGTTACAAAAGGCTCCGCTAACAAAGAAGCGCGTATTCATCTGCTCAAAAAGTCCCTGGTGGTACAGTTTTATTTCAACAGTAACGCCAAAAAACCGAATTTGACTATCATGTGTTTCCCTATACCAATTTCTCTCTTATTTCAAACCAGACAACGCCCGTTAAGTTGTTCTTCCAGACGATTCATCGGCGTCGTTTAAACAAGTCTTAACCGAGTCTATAAAAGTACACCAACGGGACGATGCGTTGCATTCGTGCGCACTCAGAGTAATATTCCGCATAAGAACTATTTCTTACTAGGCATTAGCAACCAGCAACCACCTTTTTCCTCCCTGTATTTATTTTTATTGCTTATGAACTTAATTGAATTATTTATATGTAAAATATACGCAGTAGTTAAATTTCTACAAAAAATAATGTATTTTTATGTTAACACAGGTTTAAAATTGTGGTGATACGTGACGTATTCAGGATGCAACCAAGCACGCCATAGAAGGGGAAATTTTCCAAAGGTTTGATCCAAAAATTTTGAAGAAACTAGACTACATAGACTGTTCACGGTTAGTTCAGCATTTTAAAAATTGCCCCTGAAAAAGTTGGCCCCCACCTGCATGTATTTTAACGGTCACAATGACCAGCAAGCGCGCGCCCAGTAAATATGGTATAGGTTGTTCACTATACAGTGAGCACTTTTGAAATCAACCTTTGAAAAATGCCATTGCCCCTGTCTGCATATATTTCAACGGTCGCGCTGACTGCCATGCGTCTAGTAAAGTTGGCAATGAAGTAGAGATATTAGTGTCATATCGTACCGTTGAATTAAAATTTCTAGGTGAGTATATGTCAATACGTTTTTATTTGATTTTTTTTTAAATCCATATAAGTGTAAGATTTGGCGAATTTATAAAATATTTAATTTTTTAATAATTACATGGTTTCACTGGACCGATGCATGAATAAAGTAACGAGGCTCATGGCAATGTTAATTGTACATATGTTGGAAGGTTACACGACGTGGAGGCAAGTAGATCTTATGCAAGGCTTTCAAAAGTGCTCATTTTACCGTGAACAGCCTATACCTCCCTACGCGCCTAGAAGGCACCAAGCATTGCCTTGTAGAGCTGTGCGATACAGCGAGATCGCCGCAACCATAGTCCAGAAATGTGGAGATATACTTTGTCATATCATGGTATTTGCAATATTTGTTAACATTTAGGATGTAGCGATTTAGCTGTATTGCGATATCTCGACATTTGTGATATTCACGTTATAAACGTTTGCAGCTTAGATATTTTTATACGTGGAATCAAGTTATCCGACATTGGTCCTATCGCATTGCGTGCCGTACGAAACTAACGATATTTTCGCTGTCGATATTTGCGACGTACTGCTCTACATATTTGATACTCCAGGTAAGGAATGCATCGCGTCGACATTTATGTAGTTAATATTTACATATCTATATTTGTGATGTTGCAATATCACAACTTTTGTGACATTAACAATATAAATATTTGGAACTCGATTTTCATATTTTGTTATAAAATCAATGTTTACGATATCGGTATTAATGGCGTGCGTGCCGCACTAACGAGGTTTTCGATAACCAGAGATTTTTTGAACTTCAGGAAAATTTATCATTTGTATCAGTACACCTATACGTTACCCTGTATCAAAACGATATTGAAAATCGGATGTCGGTCATCTGTTGCACGTGAAGAAAAAAACATGTCGGACGATAGCGCAGAGGCAAATGATGATATTTACGCAACAGCAAATCGGAAGCGACGGTCTTCGCCCGACTGGTCTGCCTTCCTCGCCGCAGTCGTGTGCTCGGCAATTGGGATTTCTGCTATGCCTTATTACTTCTGGTCCTATTTTCCGAAGGAAAGGCGAACGAGATCGCTCTCCTGCCTGTGTGTCTGTATGCGATTATGTTGGTGTTTGTGCGCGCGTGTCCTGTCCTTAAATATTTTGAGTGTGCGATCTGAATTTCACTGAAGTCAGTTCGCGTATAGAACTTGGTAACAACATCCAACTTTTATTCCGTTAGACAGCACAGGGAGCTTAATTTCAAAATGGTTGGCCATTTTTTAAATGTTGGGTGCTATTTCGTGTTTCGGGAACGTACGAGTATGTTGTTGCTCCGCAATTTTCGAAGACAGCATCATTTTCAAAATTGATCATTTACATTATATCTCGGGAAATACTTAACCAATTCTTGCCGAATTTGGCATGTAAGTAATACTATGGTAGGCTATGTAAACATTAATAATTTAAATTTAACATGAACTTAGTTTCAAGATGGTAGCCAAACAAATATTTTAGAATTATTTGGTATATCTACCATGCCATTCCGCCAATTTATACCAAATTTTGTAAGCTGAAAGTATCTTATTACAAACGTTATATATACCAAAAAATAATTACATTTGTCTGCAATTTTGTAAGATAGCACCACATGATGAAATTAAGTTAGTATGTCATCTCGGGAAGCAACTGACTCCAACCAAATCTGGCAAACAAGCATTCCTGCGGTAGATGATGTAAACTGGCGTGTTTCAAGCTGGTCACGCACTTTTTTTTTCCAAATGTCGGTCATACAGTAATTTTGGTTTAGTATGCTGTATCGTCGAAAACATGTAATCGATTCTAGAGTAGCTATGTATGCTGGCAATATATAATGCAATTATCAAATAAATGTGTATGTGGAGACTCTTTTTATATGCCATTTTCTAAGATAGCGCCACATGAAAAAATACAGTCGTTACAATTTGTCAACAAAATAATACGTTACGTGCGAAATATTTCGAACAAAGAATTGTTTTGCAGCGACCAAAGAGTTTGTTGGCGGCACTAATCCATCTTGTTTCTTTAAGGTGATAGTAAATTCCGTCACGTATAGATAACGTTGCGTGAGGATGATCGGACAGCAATAAAGTAAGTAGGCCTTACTACATGGTGTGGTATGGAATTTATATGTTGCGAAGGGGTGATACAGTGCAATGAATGTGTCATTCGGCGTGTAATGTGTGTAAAATAAGGCCGGGGGTGGGTGTGGGAAGCAGATGATTGGAAATAAATCTCGTGATATTGTACATAGGCGTGCCGAAAGCCGTAGTGTCAAAAAAAGTGTCTGAATTCGTATGTCTATCGAAGTGTACGGTCAATACAGGTTTTTTTTTTTTTTTTAGCGGCGGGGGAAAAAAAAACTTCCTGTATACACGAAATCCTTGTGAGAACTGTCACTAAAAGAAGACACTGAGGGACAAGGACCTCCAGCGTTCTTCACATGTCGCAAATAAAAATCGCTTCGCGCATAGGCAAGAGTTGATGCTTTTCAATGCAGGTACTTCAAACATTTCATCGAAGAACCCTCCACATGGACCTGCGAGCCATGAACTTACAGAGCGTAGATGGGCAACACGAGGTCTATTGCTCACTTCGGCCGAAAGAGTTGCCCGGTGACAAAGCGCGAAGAGAGGAAATTGTTGGTTTTTTTATCGACTGCGAACGTGTCATGTGGTCACCTGAATCTCGTTTCTTCTTTCATGGGAATAGTAGGTGTGGTATTCATCGAAGACCTCAGAGCTTACAGAGTGAAACATAACAATGCGTGGTTGAAGCTTGAGGTGGGATCCCTGGTGTTCAGAATATATTTATCATTCACAGAAATAGGTTATTAGACTCAAGCGAACCAAAATTGGAACCAAAACTGCTTTGGTGCAAGTGTGATTGGAAATTGCTGTCGAGTACATCGAAATACTTTTTGAGTCCATGTCAAATCGAAATTGCAAAGGTCATTCGTGCGTGTGGAAATAGTACACGCTACTGGATACGTTTTAGTCCCGTATTACTGTTTTCTCGTCCGGTCAACTTATTGTAAATACGAATCCTTTTTAGAATAATCCAATTACCGTGTTTATGTACGCACTAGATTTATTTCAACTACACAAACAATGCTTTACCAGCGCTACCCCAAACTACTTTCACAACACAGGAGAACTCTATTGGCAGAAAGTGATTGCAATAAATCCAGTTTTGTGTCTTTAAAGTCCTTTCTACAATCGATGCATTTCCTTATCAACGAGATCTTTATCTTCCTTAAAAACAACTGTTTTCGCCTTCCTTATCAGAATATTGCAGTGATGCCTGTTTATATCAGCAAAATTCACAGTCCAGTTCATCAAATACTTTATCTATTCCACCTTTTTATTTTAATTTGACACGTTACTATTGTTGGCAGAGCCACTAATAGGAATTAGTCTCTGGATTTCAAGAATCCTACTTGAATGTAGGTTTGTTCCCCGTCATTACTCCACATCAGACATGCTTTACTTAAATTAATATTGAATTATTTGTACCATTTTTATCTTTCATCAATTGTTTTAATTAGCTCTGTTTGCCTTGTGCCAATATTAAATTAGATATAACCACCACACCCCCTAGCCATTTCGCTGTTTTAATATTCATGGGTAAATTAAAACACACTTTTAAGTACTACGTAGAGATCAGAACGCTTTAATTTAAGAAAAAATTGTTAGTTTCTCGCATAATTTTTTTTTACTATTACATTTTAAATTGCGGAAAATAACACATAAATCTTGTATAGAAAACGTGGCCAGAAGTTAACACGTGCATCACTATGTACGTACGATGGAAAAAAAGAAGAGAATTATATTCATTCTTCACACTCTGTTCTTAACATCCACAAAGCATGTGTGGGATTTAAGCGGAAGGCCGCGCCCGATTCCGGCGACTGGCGATCCCAGCTCCCCCGATAACAAAACGCCGACGACAATACATTGTGGTTTAAAACGCACTCAAGCGCCCTACTTAGTACGTATTTAGCGCGTGACTGCCGTCTGTTGCGCGGGCATTTGGCTAATGCCCCCTCCCCCCTTTTCACAGTGTGTTATCGATCCTGTATCGATCACTTTCAGCCACTCTCATTTCGACCCTTGACATGATGTGTGATGAAAGGGGTTAGGATATGAGGCGCGGTAGGGGAGTGTAGAAGGTCGATCCTGCTTCACCTGGCCGCAACCTCGCCCATCACCACCCTCCCACCAACTTCAATAATACCCTCACCACCCCCGACCCCCTCACAGCCACCCAGCCACCTGACTCACCAGGTTGATGGAGAGCGAGAGTTTGTTTGCCAACAGGGCGCCCCGACCACTGCAACAGCGAGGTGTGTTACTGCAGTGGGAGGGGCCGCGTACACTCCGGGCAGAAAAAAACGGAGCACTGTCCGACCGTTATGCAGCTCGCCTTACCTATTCTTTGACGACAATGTAAAAAAAAAAACCATTTCCTTCGTTTTACGGGGAAATGCTGGTATAGACTATTCACGGGAAAATGAGCTCTTTTGAAAGCCCTTCTTAAGATCTACTTTAATTTAGTTTGTTTATTCTTCCACCTCATTTAAGATTTGACATTGTCATGGGTCTCATAACTTCATTAATGCGTCGGTCAAGTGAAACTGTAAAATTATTAGAAAAGTAAATATTTTACAAATTGCTAATTTTTTTCTTCGACTTATTAAACAGAAACAAAACGAAAGAATTAGTATAAGTTATCAGAAACGGTTACCTAACACTTTTTATTTGACGTGAATATACGGAACTATTTCCCATCCATCGTTACCAACTTTACTGGGCGCATGTCCCTCAGTGCGCCAGTTAAACTATATGCAGGTAGGGGCAGTGACTTTTTTCTTGCTTGATTTCAAAAGTGTTCACTTTATCGTGAACTGCCTTTAGAAATGTATCCAGAGGTGACCGTAAAGACTCGGTAAAATTACGGACACATTGATGTTCCAAAAAGGACTCTCCGTTAATTCCGCAAAAATCCCGTAAATTCACGGAACGTCTCCGTTGATTTTCTAGTTTGTTTCCTGCACTTCCAGTTAAAAATAAAAAGAGATAATGAAATAATTCTTTAATTTTTATTATGTGGGTGCTCTACTCTGTATAAAATTACATTAAAAAAAGTTAATATTATTATACTTTCAGCAAGGTTTGAACCCGAGGCAAAAAAAAATTGCAAGCCTACAACTCTAACCACTCGCCTACAACCCTTTCGTGATGTCCTTGATATAAATATGGTATTTGTAACAGTGGCATAAAGCTGGGTTCACAACCGTCAGTCGCCCATCCGTCAGTCAGTCATCCGTCTGTTTTTTTCGTCCGTCAATCGAAAGCGACTCACAACAATCCGTCGTCCGCCGATTCTTCTGTCTTGCAAAATTTCTACTTGGCAACTTAACGTCACGATATTTCTTTCGTAGAAGGTATATTTTGGTTGGAAATGCATTTTCGAGAGAAAAACATTTTGGGGAAACAATTGTTTTACGTGATAAAATTCTATACTAAACTAGCTGATCCCGACGAACGTTGTCCTGCCTCTTTCACGTTCTATTTTGCCTTCTCAATTCTATGTTTGACCGTGGTATCACTGGCATTTCGCTCTTTTAGATCAACAAACATTTCCTGCAAGTATGAGCAAAATCGGCCCTTAAATATAAAAAGTTAAGACTCCAGCGCCACCTACCGAGATGAAACATAACTAAAAATCTTACTCGCCATCTCAATAACATATGGTGTGAACATGGTCTCAATAGGTCCAGCGGTTTGTCAGTGATGATGCGGTTTAGTCACGCACAATGGATTATATATATAAAGATTGTTTACGTTTTAAAATTTCTGAATTTACCACCGAGACACACGCACACACACATCCACCGCCTTGCGTTTTATTTCGAAGTGAGTATTCGCGTCTACGGAATGTCGTCAGAAGGCGGTGGCCCATCCTTCGGTCCGTCGAAAGTTATAGAAAAAAAAAAGTTGCCCTGCGATTGTTTGAAGATCACGTGACCGCCTGACGGACGGAGTACTGACGGGTGCGACGGGTGGTCTTGAGTCCGCCTTAAGCAACTTTTTCAGTTCTTACTAAAGTTAATGCATTTTAAGTGTTGCTAAACGTCACAGAACAGGTCTCAGTGGCGAAGAGAGCTTCGTGTGGACTCGGCATTGTTCGTCCCCGATACCCGAAGCTATAGGAAATACGGAGGCTTCCCGTATTTTGTATTTACGTAGCTCAACCCCGTTTTTCGTCATTACGGATTGCGTTTCCCGGATTAGATAAAGAAGACAGGCCTTGGAAACGGATTTCATTTACGTAAGAAATTTCCGTAAAGGTACATAAATTCTCAACAGTGTGCGAGGCTTTGCTTTCCGCTTCTTGTACAGTGAAATGTCGCTGGCTAGTGCGGGAACAACCGAGTGACAAGACAGGGTTTTACACGTTAAAGGCTGTTCTGAACAATCTTTAAAGTCCAGCTTCGGATTCACTTGTATGCAAGTCGTGTATTCTTTCAACATATAAAAAAAAAATAACGTAGTCGTGGATCTGATCACTTAATTCATGCGCCAATCGAGTGAAACTGTGAACTCATAAAAAGAAATAACTATTTTACAAACGTGCAAATTCCCTCGAGCAAGATAAATAATTCCGGCATTCACAAGTTTTCACTTAAAAATTTTGATCCAACGTTAAGACACGGAACTGTCATCCGTCCAACGTTACAAACTTTACTGAGCGCTAATAGTTTGTTCGTGGTTTTTTTTCGCACAGTTTAGAATAAAACATTTGAGAAATCATACCATGTATGACGTGGTTAGTTGTTCCCTAAATATACCATGTATAGCAGCCGTTTTATACTTCTGTTAACATACATATTATTTTTCTATAATTTGAGATTTTACCTGTATTTTATTTTTAGATTGTACTATTTCATTTATAATATATATTAACAGAAACAGTGAGAAAACGTGCGCTTTGGTAGCGCCTAGTAATAAATAGTTCCCATGCAAAGTATCATTACAATTGGATGCGCACGAATTCGGTGCGTTGTCCTTTGGTGTAATTTTCTAAATTTGGTTAAGCTTAGTTTGCACGAGGCGGAGGAATATCCCAGAAGTAGAACTTAGCAGGGCTTCAGAAAAGTGTGACGTAACCGTGAGTGGATTATACCTTCTTCGATATCGCTTTGAACAAAAAAAAAAAAATATTTGTGCTTTTTCAAGAGGATAACGCACGCGACAAGAAAGCAAGTTAAGAGTTAGTTAATAAGAGTTTGTGTTTTTGAGTTTTTGCCGAGTCTGAAAATGTTTATTTAACCACAATTTTCCGGTAATTAAGGATTTTACAAAAAAAAAAAAAAAGACCTTTTATGCATCAATGTGGCCCGGGAAAAGATGTGCAAAGTGGTTTTTTGTTTGAAGGCGATATCGTGAAATGTGGTCGAGACACACACACAAAATAACTTGACACGTGAAACCCCACCCTTTCGCTATGCTGGTTCCGTACTATCGGACAGCCGCGGCGAAGCTTACGTATACTAAATAAAAAAATAAGTCGAGTGGTTAGCGGGAATTTATATTTACACTGTAAAAAAAAATACTAATTTTTACTGAATTTTTTTTGTAATTTTACAAATGCTTGGAACAGCACCAAGATTTCCGTTGTAAAACAACTCGTTTGTAAAACTGCAAAGGCCGTGTTTGTAATACACCTCAAGAAATTATTGTATTATACTGACCCGTACCAACGAGCTTCAGCAAAGTAGCGGACACTCAACAACGTAAAACCGTATGTAGCTGTTTTGTGCAAACGTATGGGTGATCTAAATTGTAGTTGCATTCAGAAAGAAAGGGTTTGGAATTTTGAGTAACGTAAAACACTTAAAACAACCCTAATTATCCTGATAAAGCTAGAGTTACAATAAAACGTAACCGTGTTATTCGTTAACTGTTAATGCTTCCTAGCTACACAGAAGTCTCAAATCTGCTCTCAATACCTCGTTGTTAAAAGATGTCCAAATCTCTTTAACTCAACAACAGAACTCTTAAAATTAAATAAAAGCACCCATTCTTCTTACTCAAATAACATCATTAATATGTGTATGTACTTGCAGCAATGTTTACGGTAAAAATAAATGTTGAGATCGTAAGTCAAGTAGGTCTTGTGATTAAGGGAGCCGACCAGTATTACGAGTAGTGTGGGTTCTAATGCCAGTGCTGACAAAGCCTAAATCGTTTTTTTTTTCTGTAAATTATATCTTGTTTTTCTTTTACTTTATCACAGTTTTTCTAGAAGAAAATAAAAATTTTTGTACACTTCTCAATAATGTCTGTTGTAATACGACGCTATAATTTGTAATGCTACAAATAAATGTTTTGCAGATTTGACAAGAAAACTCTTTGTAGTTTTACAAAGGATTTTCTTGGCAACTGGGTTTCCAAGGATTCTTCTTGTAAAAGTACAATATATTTTTAGAGTGTAGGTAGGTTGTTGATAAAGTAGACAGGCCTTGGACCGTTAAAATTATTGATGCAGAAGATTTATATTTTGTTGTCGTTTTTGTACCGTTTTGGTCTTCAATGAATTACTGCTAAAGCTGGGAGTGGTCTATTCGAAATGTGTTTCTTCAGAAAGGCACAGAACCAAAAGGACCCTGCTCCTAAGGAAATTGGTGACCACGATACTCGTGATATAATAATATGTTGGAAGACTTTTCCAGTTTATGAACGGGAGATGGATAATACTGCTGTCAATAGTGTCTTAGGTAATGCGTCACTGTATTCTCGTAAGAAGATGAATTTTGAGTTTGGCGATCAGATTTGGTTGTATCGGAAATTGGTTGGTACGATTGGAAACATGCATATTCTTGGACACCTCGAGTTAGTAAGTTACTTCAGCTTAGTAAGTAATCGGGACTCCGGTATTTAAGTTCGAAGTGGAGGTCGTTTGTTCGATACCACCTCGGACCTCCGTAAGGATACTTGCAATGTGTAATTTCGTCGCTACTGGTTTTAAGGATGACAATTTTAACCAAACAGCTATAACGGCAGTCCTTTTCATTTCATAAGCTGATTTACAAATTTGTAACCACTTTTCATGAAAGCGAAATACGTCTGTGCAATTATTCGTTTACGATCAACACTACTTGGTGATGCAAAACTGCGTTAGACACGTAAGCCCCATTTTCATTGCTTTTTCATATTTGTGCGTGATGCCATTTGTATTCATAGCTATTACTTAGTTACCCCTGCATCCCAAGATGTAGAAGTAAATGAGGTCTTAACATAAATAATAATATACCCTTAGCACAATGCTTAAAACAACTAGAATAATAAATAGGTAACTTAATTTTGTAGCGTTCTCTTCTGGACGTATTTTCTTCCAGGACTAGTGAATATACGAAACTATTTTGTCTGTAATAAAACATTAATTTTGCTATTAACAATGTGCATATTAAATTAAGCCCCGTAATTTATAGAAAAAGTTTCATATAATCGTATAACCCTGAAATACAAAAATTCCCTTTGTCTAGCGTACAAATGTATTCTTCAAGTCACTGATAAAAACAATAAAATTTGCAATTTTAGCGTCATTGACTGTCGTGTACGGATCGAGTTCGTATACACGCAATCCACAATAATTGTCTGTATCTTTCACAAGTGAAGTTCATATTGGATCTCCCCATCACAATGTAAGGTATCTAATTCTAAGTTAGTCTCTGTGCTAGTACACCATCGACGTGCAAAAATACCGGAGGCTTTGCATCGATATATCAATTCATGTTAACGAGGCTGTAGATTGCTTGTGCTTCATACGGGTTGTAAACTCTCCTAACACGCAGGGGCCATCGAAAATAGCCGTGCTTTGAGCACAACAACGCCATGTTTGCTACAGTGCACAGCGTGTGCTACCTCTATCCTTTATCATCTGGCCTGTTTGGATGTATAAACGATAATATTTATCCCATTTACGCTTCGAGCCGAAACAGCATATTAGGTCTACATTAAACCAGTGGACAATGACTTACGAAGGTAACAAGTGCGGAATTGCGCCCGGATTCGCCTGGAATAGGCCTGCAAACGCACTATCGATAAACCTTAATCCCCCATCATGAGTGAGCACACGACCTGCAGCATTCGAGTCAGGTATATACCGTTCACGATTAATTGAGCACGTTTGAAAGCCATGCTTAGGATCAACTTTAATTCTACTTTTGTATCCTTCCGCTATATGTCAGGTTAATATTGCCATGGAGCGTTCCACTTTATTCACGCACCATACAAGTGAAACCGTAAAATTTCCAGGAAAGTAAACATGTTATATGCTGTTCACGGTAAACGGAGTCCTGCTTAAGATTGTATGCACGCTGTGTATTCTTCCGCCATATATAAAACTAACACTGACATGGATCTCGTCACTTGAATTATGCCTCAGTGAAGTGAAACTGCAAAATTATTTGAAAAGTAAATATTTTACAAATCGGAAACTTAAATAAATCATTACAAGTTTTCACAAATGTTTGCCTAACACTTTTAATTCGACTTTAAGACGTGGACCTACTTTCCCTCAATCGTTTGCCAACTTTACTGGGTGCCTGCCACTCAGTTTGCCCGTTAAATTTAATGCAGTGCGGAAACTGACAGTTTTCTAAGCTTGGTTTCAAAAGTGCTCACTTTAACGTGAACAGCCCTCAATAATGTGCAAATCGTTGCTGTTATGTGCATAAAATAAAAAAAGCACCACTCCGGTAGTGATAAATTTAGACATTACACTCGCAATTCAACGTAGAGTTGAATTATTTTCATTAATTCGCTGTCAGTTTAACTGCCAGTGTGTACTGTAACATATATGTAGTTATCAGCACTATATATTTTTTAGAGGTAGGTTTAAAAAGTGCTTGCTCTACCTTCTATAGAGATTTAAAAAAATCACAATTTCCGTCGCTTCGTTTCTCTGCTGCTATAATCCACTCACAGTTACTTCACACTTTTCTGGGGCCCTGCTAAAGTTCTACTTCCAGGATATTCCTCCACCTCGTGCAAGCTAAGCTTAACAAAGTCTAAGAAACCACACGAGAGCACAACGCAACGCTTTCCTGCGCACTCAGTTGTAATATTATTTTACATGAGAACTATTTATTTCTAGGCGCTACCAACGCAGATGTTTTCACGCTGTTTTTATTCGTGTTTATTGCAAAATAAATATTATAATGTAGAAATAATATATAGCTGAAACTTCAAGTTAACGGAGAAATAAGATTCGTCTCTGTTTACAGAGGTATAAAACGCTTGATGCATGGCATATTTAGGAAATAACTAAATACGTAATACATGAGTGACTTTTGAAAGGTTTGTGTTAAAACGTGTAAAGAAATCGTGAATGGACTATAAACGAGACTCAATTATACTTTGGAGCCTGAAACTAGTTCGAAATATTACACCCAATACCCGAGTCACGTGACAGTAAAACAAACACCTTTCATTTGATCGGGTTGGCGTAGCGGTTGGGATGCTCGCCTCCCTCCTTTGTGAACTGGATTAGATTCCCGGCGGGCTCGCTCCCGGATTTTCTCATGCGGGAATCGATCCGGGTGATTGCCACTGGTCGACGGGTTTTCTCGGGGTTCTCCCGTTTCCCCTCGCCCTTGCTTTACCGGCGCTACTCCACAATGACATCGCTTCGCCCTTATCGGCTCTCAAGACCTTGATGTCACTAGCCTCCCAAATCTCTCCATTCCATCCCGTTTCTACTTCGTCAACCATAAAGTCTCAGAATTCTCAGAATTATCAAAGTGTGCAGGTCTTTAGGAGAGAGTGCCAATCAGCTGTAACTTGTAGGCTCATTTTTGAGTGGGTTTTGCACATAATTTTAACAACGCATTAAAGGCTGTTCACGATAAAGTGAGCACTTTTGAAATCAACCTTAGAAACAAGTCACTACTTCTATAGCTATAGGCCTACATATTATAACGCGCCCAGTTAAGTTGGTAACGATTGCGGAAAAGTAGTTCCATATTTTAACATCGAATAAAAATGTTAGGTAACTGTTTCTGATAACTGGAATGATTTGTATTGCTTTTTATTTTTGAATGTATTGAAGTGTAAAAATGAGTAAATTTGAAAATCACTTAGTTTTCTTATAACTTCACAGTTTCACTTGGCCGACGCATGAATAAATTGATGAGGCCCATTTCAATGTTTATTTTACATAAGGTGTAAGAATACACAACGTGGGTACAAGTAGATCCTAAGCAGTGCTTTTAAATGTGCTCATTTTACTGTGAACAGCCTACAGTAATGTGTTTAAAATTTTGTCTACCTTCAGTAGTTTGTCAGAAACTAGTAATACACCACTTACACTAATAAACTGTCGGCATGTAAATAGGACAGTTTCTTTTTGCTATTCCTGGTATTGGATTGTTTCCAAAAACCCAAGACGTGACATCTTCCGAAGCTATAAACTTTGAGAACGCTGGGGTGTTTTTGCAGTTGTATATACATATCTGATGACCGCGGGAAGCAAAATTAATGTTTTGAAAATATGTCGGCAGCCGACATGAGAAATAGTTTTGTGTACTCCTTTTCTTGCTGTTTTATCACGGAGGTCGTTATGAATCATTTTGAAGAGATGTTGCTGGAAACCGCAACGTAATGAAAATTCCACAAAATATTTACCGGGAAATTTTTTTGTACGTTGAGTCATAACAAGTTGTTGCTAGAGCGATTTTTTTAATATTTTAATTCGTACTGTAAAAAAAGAGGGGTGTTATATTATCTTTTTAAAATAATGGTAGAGGGCACGTTTGAACTAATGCCCTCACAAATCGCGTGGTTCTGGGCATCAGTCATAACAGCGCCGTCAACGGCGAAATAATCTGTCGCGCTCCAACAGTTCATTCGGCGCTAACTCGTGTGGTGCGTCCATGCCGTCGACATGTTGCTCTCCGCTGACGCGAACATCGCAAATTGGTTTTGTGCGATTTTATTTTTATACGGGTCATGTTTCCATCCGCACTCCGTTCCCGGCGACCCCCCGCTACCATCCCCCCCCCCCTTTTCTCACTCTCGCGCTTTATTTTTTTGTTTGCCACTTTATCCTAATTGGTGTGACAAGTTCGGGCCTCTTGTTCCGAACTGCCACGGTCAAGGGCGTGGAGAGGCAAGTGTCGCGGCGATTTGCTATTTGACGCGCGCAGTGCTATTCAAGGTCACTGCCATTCCGCTTAGGACTTTCCAGAAAACGCCCGAGTTTACTGGCACCCAATTTATTATTTTTTAAAATTCTTTCGTGTGTGCTTTTACTCAAGTGAATAATAAACATACTAATGTGACAGTGACAGTGAAGAGATTTGGGCGGCTCTTAACAGCGAGGTCTTGAGAGCCGATGAGGGTGATTGAAGTGAGGACGGAGCGGCGATGGATTGAAAGGGCGGGTGAAACGGGAAGTCCTCGAGAAAACTCGCCAACCAACGGCATCGTCACGATGCCCACATGCGAAATTCCGGTGACGCGGCCCCAAAACTTCAGAAATTAAATCCCTCAAAAATTGCAGCTGCAAATAAATCACAATTACTGTAAACTAAGTTTAATGATGTTCAGTCACTCGATTAACACGAATGCGTTTTTTGGTGTGTTTTTCATTGTATATGCCCATACATATCTGGTCAGACTTTGTGTATGATGTTAGAGGTTTTTATTCCGTACTATTTGAGTAAAAATGATCTTTTGTGAAATTCTGACGTAGAAATAGTGGTTATAGTTTTATTTCCCTTGGAAGAGGGAAATCGTCCATACTTGACACACAGGAAACCAAGATTTTTTTACTGTAGCACGACAAGTAAATTAGAGAATATTTTACAATACGTTACTGGGGAATGTGTACCTACACCTTAAGTTGAATTTGAACAAGCAAGTATTTTATCCATCAAATTGTTTGTAAAAGATACAAAGATTATTTACTGGATAGGGTGTGGACTAAACTGAAAGTCAGTCGAATACTTTGTAGTTTTTTTTAAGACGAAATAGGCGTCAAACACTATACACGGCTTATCACACAGTAGTACCGAATCGAAATCATATTGCTCTATTCCCACGTAGTCTCTGGAGCTCCTCGTGATTTTTTTTTCTTTCTTTGTCCTCAAGGGTGTCGCAAAATCCAAATTTCTTAAAAAGTAATTCTTATATAAATATTACGGTTAACAGTATCAGCCGTTGAAACTCTGCAATATATTTTGTTTCATAAAAGATATATGTTATATATTTATTATAAAATGGAATTAAATTCTAATAATTAACCTACTGTTAGGGGTTTCCATAGAACATAAAGAATACTACAGAAGTAACGTTATCATAAATGCATTTCTACGCGGTTTTGGAGCTGATTGCTTCTATTTACCCGTGATGCCATCACACAAGACAAGGAACTTAATAAATTCTTATGATATTCGTTCTTTCGAACATTATAATTTGTATTGGATGGTTCCCCACATTTATTCAAGTGTTAGGCTTTTTCCCTTCAAAATATTAAAAACCTGGTGTGTGAAAGGTGTGGTGTGGTGGTGGGTGGATTAAAAATAGGGTCGACAGTTGTTTGTACAAACTATTGAGAAGTATAACTGAGTCTAGAGCATTTGGTCACCACTTAACAGTGAGGTCTTGAGCGCTAGTGAAGGTAAAATGAGGCGAGGTTGGAGCAGAGGCGGTGTGCATGGGCGTGGAAACAGGATAACCCTGAGAAAACTCTCCGGCCAAGAGCAACGTCCGCCACGTCTTCCACATTTGAGAAATCCAGAAGACACCGCCGGGTATCGAACACGCTTCGCTTTGTTGTGGGGCGAATGGTCGAGCTTTAAAGCATGGACCTGTGCAAGCTGTGCTCTTATATTAAGCATCATAAATAGAGGTGTGAAATGTAATTTGTTTAAATTGCTGTGCAGTTATTTATGTCTGTAGTTTAGACAGGCTTATCAGTGATGTTAACATAGGAAAACGTTGTGCGTACAATATTTTATTCCATGTATATTTTAATGTGCTAATCTGTCTGCTTTCCTTAGCTACAGAATATTCTTTACTGATGTTTGACGTCTGTGCTCATAAGCTGGACGATGAAATTGGGGGACGGATCCATTTTTCCTCCGTATTCGAACCAGGAACCCCAGGGTTTGAAGCGAACGCCTGGGGTACCTCTGTTTAGTATCATGTTCAAATAACGTAATTCGTATTATTTTAAGGAAAAGAAAGGTATTTTGAAGGTGCTCCATGAAATGTTTTAAGTTTGTATAAAATTATTACTTTTTACTTTATCTCTAAATCACTTTCCGTGTACTGCGAAATGTATTGAGTATAGCTATTGGTGAATATGGAGTACAGTTTTATTGTTTTTGTAGGTACAATATCAAATAATACGTGAGCTTGAAATATTTCAGGGTTTTTCTTTCTTTTTTTTTCAGGTAAGTTCTACTGCTCATGTCAGCACTAGCTTCTCTTTTGTTCGAGGTAAGTTACTTATTGACATTAATATTATTGTGTTGATAATACACGGGATTAAAGATATTTTTGCTCTGAGTAATAGCCGTCAAGTAACAAAGCTTAGGCCCTAGTTTACGTACGTGTCTGACAATAAGTTTAAGTTCATTTGATCCTTTACTATCAGTGTAAAAGTTGTGGTCGTGCTGCATATTGTTTAAACATGTATTAATGCATTGGAGGAAACATTAATAAGTTTTAAATGGCTGAATTATACATTCAAGTGTTCATAATAACGAAATAAATTAATATTATTAAAATTGCATTAAAATTTTTATTTTTTGGACATCCTTTTAACAAGTACACTACAGATAGAAATTTTATATTTACAAGTTGAAAGTAGTTGGAGAAGCATAAACTGTTTCACAAACTTCCGCACTGTTTTTCTCCATGTCAGTAGTATTGAGCAACATTTTTCGAGGGAGGTTTTTTTCTTTTTAGCGTCTGCATACTAGCCTTAAATTTAAATATCAATACGTTAACAACGTGTAAATACTACAAAATTTAATTTTCCCCGCTTAGATAATGAGTATGCGTAAAATATAACCTACACTTGTCAACGTAAAATGTCGACAGTGTGAAATGTAAATTGTCTGCTGGAAGTGAAGGTTTCTCGATGCACATTATATTGAATGCTCATTATGTTCTACGCGTGATTTATCGTTACTTAACGTAGGCCAACTTCATCTGCCATATCTATAGTATATTCGTGGTTTCTTCACATTCTTTTAATCAAACATTGGAAAAATAACCCCATGTATAACGTTTGTTATTTCTTAAATATGGCATGTATCACAAGCGTTTTATACCTCTGTCAACATAAAAGCAGGTATCTTATTTTTCGTTAAATTGAAGTTTTACCTATATTTTATTGTAAAATTGTTTTTCATTAATAATAAATATAAAAAACAGTAAGAAAACATGAGTGTTGGTAGCGCTTAGTAATAACTAGTTCTCATGCAAGATATATATACAACTGAGTGCGCACGAATTCGGTGCGCTGTCCCTTTGGTGTCATTTTCTAAACTTAACTAAGCTTAGTTTGCACGAGGCGGAGGAATATCCTAGAAGTAAAACTTCAGCAGGGCTTCAGAAAATTGTGAAGTAACCGTGAATGGATTATACTCGCACAAGTAAGTGACTTTTCACCTCAGACGTGTTAAGCGCATGTTGTGGACACGTCGAACTGGTTATATTACGGCTGTTATAGATTACAACGGCGCTGTTCGTATTCAGCATCGATTTGGTAGACACGTGGTTCGGGACCTGTGCTACAGTAAGGGGATGGTGACGTTATTAAATTTCTGGTTATAATCGTGCGAGTATTATATTAATAAAACAATAGTAAGTTCGACGAAGCTTTATTAACATATTTCGAAAGTATCCCCTCTTTCATGTCCCACTCCAAAAGACGATTAAAATTTATGTTGCCGTCTCTTGGATGAACACGGCAACTTTTGCGAGATTCGAACTGAAGAATTGTGTTGTGGCACGTCAGTAGGTGTGTTTCTACTGCGAATTCTCAAAGTGCAACTGACAACAAGAACTTCTGACTAGAAAAATTAAAACTAAGGTAACTGCAGACATACGGACCAGTGAACGGGATGATAGTGGCAGAATGTCCGAGCATCCGAACTAAATTTTACACTTCTGCCCGGCACGAATATCTTACATAATTAATAATTACTTGCAATACGCTTCCTTAGCGTAAAAAAATTAGGTCGCCTAGTTTCTATATTCTGGCATGTCAAAATCCAAATTTTAGTGTTTTGGGAACGTAAAAGTAATACAAACTTAAACTTTAATATAAAATGTAGAGTACCTAAAAATTCATGTGCCTAAATTTGTTTTACAAAAAATAATACACACTGCTGAAGATTAAAAATATGCAAACACTTTCGTACTTTGAGAAATTAAAAATTGTGACAGTATTCCATAGCATCATTTTAAAGATATGAAGTAACTTTTGGTATCTTATTTCAATGCGAATTACTAATTTCGACTTTGACATTCTGTTATGAAAAGAATATCCAACAACTCCCTTGAAAAATAGGAAAATAATGCCAGGAGCGCGGCACAAAGCTAATTTAAATTTTGCACTTGCAAGCGTGGACTTCAATCAATAGGCAACTATATTCGTAGTAACACACACAACCGAACTGCGAATAGGAACTGCACATAAGGGTATGTTAATAAAAACTGGCGGTTCCATGGTTTCATGTGTCTTTCTCTTTTAGATTCATTGTAAATACAAAAAAGCGTGCAGTGGTTACTTTTCCTTTATTGTTTGATTGTGCGACGTAAAGTGTGAACTTCATGCGCCACGACCCTTTGAGGTAATGAGAAGACCATTAAAAAAAAAAGTGAAATTGTGAAACTTTTTGGTAGTTAAATCAGTGCTTGTCGAAATTAGCCTTCAAATGTATGTGTCGTTTTTACCCACAAGAAGTTGACGGTTAATCGAATTAATTTTAAATCGACCCTTAAAAATTATCTTCCCCTAAATACGCATATTTTACTGCAAAACTTGCGTTGTGTTTAGATCTTCACAGGAGTTTTTCAGTGTCGGTTGATTGACGTGATTAATTACCATTGTAATTTTATATTGGTGAAAGAGTGTTAAGTAGTCTGAAAGCATAATTAAGAAGCGCTTTAAAAGAGGTCATTTAAAATTGACTCGTATATAAAACACTGCTGATGAACTTTACTCATGGCAAAATGGAAAACCGCCCAACAACTACCCAGTATCTATTTGTGTTGTACATTATGTCTACGTGATAGCATTAAAAACGTGTCTGAAAGTATATTGAAATGTTTATACAAATGCTTTTAACTACAGAAAATTAGTTCTTTCCTCTGTTGGTGAACACACAATTTTATTTAGTGTTATTTTCATAATATCTAAGAAAATTTAGTCCGTTTCTGAAGTATCTCCTCCCGTAGCAGGAATACAAGTGACCTCTAAAGATATAGCTACCTAGCATGCGTGCTTCGCATCTCGATACTGCTAGATGCCACCAATACGTGACATATGACGGAGGTGAATTCTGAAAGTATTAGTTATCTTTGGCACCAGTCATAATAACATTGAAAGATTGTTAATACTCAATATTGTCGTAAATGGCGCGGTAAAACGTGTAGGCATATTAAAAATAAATGTAATCGTGTCAATATATAAAAAAGGCTATTTGGGTGGTATACAATATTTCAATTGTTCAATTTCTGCAAAGTATATTTACAATCGGCGACGTTAAGAGGTTTTGTGGCCGTCAAAGGTGGGGTTCACAGTTTATTAGAAACCTGATAATTATTCTGTTGTTGCTGGGAAAGGCATCGCACAAGAATAACATCAATGTAACCTCTGTTCCCTTACATACTAATGATGGTTGAGTGAATGAAGAGATTTGGGCGGCTCTTAACATCGAGGTCTTGAGAGCCGATGAGGGCGATTGAAGTGGATATGGAGCGGCGCCGGAATTAAGGGCCGGGGGAGGCGGGAGATCTCCGAGAAGGCCCGCCGACCAACGGCATCGTCCGGCACGATTTCCACGTGCGAAAAATCCAATGATCCGGCGGGGATTGAGCCCGGTTCGCCTTGGTGGGAGGCGAGCATGCTAATCGCTCAGCCACCGTGCCCCCCCCCCCCGCCCCCCCCCCAATTATGGTTGAGGACCAGACCTCTAGGACAGGAATATGGAGCATGACGGAAGTGAGAAAAATTGGGCATTTAAGATTACACATGTAAAGTAATTTTTTTTTTTCGGGTATTAATGAACTCGCGTCATGTTTGTACAGCGTAATAATTTTACGCGCTTAGTTACCAACATGTAGATAAGTATTGCAACCACGAAAGAGCCATTATGTCTTAGGCCCTAACTGCCTGCGCGGATTTTTTTTCGTGAATTATTAATAACGATCATTGATGTAGATTTTGTGGTAAACGTTACATATGTATACAGCTATGTTAAGGTACAAATAAATTCAACAGCTATTGTCATTGTGTTAATATATTTTTTTCTTCCTGACTTTCAGCCGAAAGAAACTCAACTGTATCGTGAATATCGCTTACACATTGGCGCATCAGCGAAATTTCTTCCCACGTTCGAATTGTGCGCGTACTAAATTAAAGGCTGTTCACGATAAAGTGAACACTTTTGAAATCAACCTTAGAAAAATATCACTGTCCCTAACTGCGTACATTTTAAAGGGAGCGTCGACCTCCTGTGGCGCAGTCGGTTAGTGTGCCACCGATCTGGGGTGCTGGAGGCTCTTGGTTCGAATCCCGGGAAAGACATGCTTTTTAATTTAAGTTAGGTCATAAGTTAGTCTGTAAGCCGTCCCCTGCTAAGCTTTCAAGCATTAAACTGGGGGACGTTAAAAAGACCTATACAATTCAAATAATTTAACGGGAGCACTGAGTGACATGCGCCCAGTATAGCTGGCAACGATGGATGGGAAAGTAGTTCCACATCTTAACGTCGAATAAAAGTGTTTAGGTAACTGTTTGCGATAACTTAAATTATTTTATCGCTTTCTGTTTTTTTAATGCGTCAAAGTGTAAAATTCGGCAGATTTTTTTAAATATTTACTTTTCTAATAATTTTACAGAGACGCATTAATAAAGTGGTGAGATCCATGCCAGTGTTCATTTTACATAGCGCGGAAGAAGATACAACGTGCATACAAGTAGATCTTAAGCAGGGCTTTCAAAAGTGCTCATTTTAACGTCAACAGCCTATATGAAGTAAGCGTCCGTGCGTTGTGAGGGGCTGAACACTTCATGCCATCATAATCGTAGCCGCCATACAGGAGGCTTCTCGGAATGTTGAGCGTTATTACTGTGTCGGCGATCGTTTGGAAAACTACCCTGGTGACATCGTCTTTTATTTTACAACCCACCATCACAATGCAGGCTTCCCTTTCGAGGAAGTTCTTAACTGCGCCAGCCACTCCTAGCATGGGGTACGTATCTAACCAATCCCCACCCTTTAGACACTCCGAGTCTCTTCTGGTCTCATTCTTACCCGCACCTATTCAATTACTGTCCCCTGGCCAATGGAGGCTCAGTGGAGCGGGGTGCAGACTACTCCAAGGGGTGGCTTTTCCCGCGAAAACTTGAGTGGAGGGGGCGGGTGTACCCCCTTGGCTGGGGGAGCCCGTCATTAAGATCCCAGATAGAAGGCGCTAGCGTGTTTTACGCGAGTTAAGGGAGCCGATATTTTAGTAGCTTGGGAAACACCTCTGCTGTATAACTCGAGCTCAGGGGACCTCGCCAGCGCGAACCGGTCGGATTGTGTTTTAACAAGATTATAATTACTTTTGGAACTTAAGTCATTAATAATTATGGCGAACATTGCCTCCCTGTCCCCTTTCCGATTGGGGAGGTTTAGGAGGGAGGGGGCTGAGCGGAGGCGAAGCGCGAATCGCAGCGCTCTGTGGGTAAGGGGAATGGGGAATTCCTGATCCCCCAGGGAAGTGTGTGGAGGTTGGGAGTTGGGGAATTTTGCGGTGGAAGTAGTGGAGCCCTGCAAACTCGCGGTATCGATTGGGTCTCTCTCTACGGGACGTGGACAGGGCTGCTGGAGGAGAACGGAAGGAGTGGAAAATGTTCTGAAGGAAGGAAGATAAGGGGGGGGGGGGGAGTAAAAGCGAGTTCTTTCCACACACGAGGAGAGAAGGCAAACACCCAGATGGAGTTAATTAAGGGCGTGACGCCCGTTTTGAGCGGATGTCCCCCCCCCCCTCATCCCTCTCTCAATCTCTCTCACTACTCCACACACTACGCAATTCGGGGGTCGGTTTACGAAAGCTGGCGCCTAGTGTTAACGGCTTGTCATAATCGTGGGACTAATTCCAGAATTTTGAAGTCGGCAGCGCTTCCTCATCCTCTTTCCCACGCCCCTTTCTTTAAGACCTTCACCTAGCCCGGAATTAAAATGTATAAATAAACCTGGCATATTCTCTCGTTATATATATGTAAGGAACTTATCGTCAACCCTACCGTTAAAAGCAACTAAGTTCTTTCACTTGATGGAAACTGCAGGTGGAGCGAAATTAGAGCAATAAAAAATATTTTTGGGAACCATTCCTTTCGCAGAATGTGCACCAGGAATCCAGACTACTAGTAATTTCATTGCCTTTAAAAACGTGTTTATTATTTTAGACGTGAAGGATAGGTTCTCTACAGACAGTTGCCAGACCCCTTTTTACAAGCGTTTAATGTGCTAACTTTTTTATAAAATAATTTGTATATGACACATTATCAACACATGGTTTGAAATTAGAAGCCCAATAATTAAACATAACTTACGTTTAGAAAACTACTATTGAATTACTTTTGCTCTTTCACAACGAATGCAGGCGATTATTTGTCTTTACCAATTTTGCATACTTATGTAACACTATTTGTTAGTCTATTAGACAAGAGAAAAGAATAAAGTTCGATGTTAGTAAATGTCAGTAAATGAAATAAGTGAATAATTTCTTCTATCCGCGAACTCCACTAGGTGAGACACATTATAAACACTTGTTTATATTCTAAGAGAATTTGTATGGCGTTGAATATAGAAACAATAACGTGGAAATTGATTTAATTTCTAAAATTGCTGTTATAAATATTTATCTATTGTTACAACTATTAAAAACTATCTATCACAGATGAATTCTTTTCTTGTGGTCAAACCTGCACATAGAATTAATTCGTTAGTGGGATGTTAATTTTTGGAGATATTTTACTTAAGAACAATTTTATTCCACCTTAGGTCTTTTTACGATTATTGTATACAAAACTAATAGCGGAATGCGCCAAATTAATGGCTACACTCTTTGAACACGAATAGCAGAGAAATTATTGAAGACAAGATGAAGGGACTATGCTTGTATTTGACATTATAAGGAAAGTATTGTGAATCGAAATGATAACTCGTTATGGAATACGGAAATATTAATATGTCACACTGTTCAATCATTTTAATACAGGCTTACATACTATTTGATGAAACATCATAAATGGATACGGGAAAGATGATTATGATGTCAATACGTTTCGTAATGGGTATGCCGCAGGTACTTACTTGATATTGGCGACATGAAAATATTTATTTAACAACAGTGTATCCTATTATTTTTACGTGAATACGTCTTTAAATTCTAACCATGGTGAGAGGCAATCCAGAAAACCCGAATATAGTGTCTTCATTCAAAATTCAATTTCACCACTCTATTGGCAAGGATTAGAGAATATGTTACGTTGAGTGAGGACTGAGAAACAACGCGTGTGGAAGGGGTGAAGGGGGGGGGGGCACAATTTTGGGTTCGTTTTGCCGCATCTCACAACTTCCGCGTAGTATAACTTTTGACCACGATAAGGTACAAGGCTCGTTTAAGTTTCAGTCGACAGCTCTCGTAAAGATAAATCGATTACGTGTACAATAACATTTGTGTGGCGTGGTTATGGTGAAATTGTATGTGTTTAATGTAAAAAAAAATGTCGGCCTCGTCAAAAAGTCAAGTCGAAATACAGATTTCGGATACGGTTGGAAAGAGCATCTCAAAAGCAATCCAGTGATACCCATAAAACCCCATATGATCAAGTGAAGCGGTGTCGGGAACGTAAAATAAACATAAAGGCATCCGAGCGCGTCAACGTAGACATATTCACGCAATACAAACGGCAGTGTCCCCAACACAGCCAAACCCAATTTTTTTATCAAATCATCTTTCCGCTGCGTGTTATGATAAGACACCCCCAGAAACGATTAAATTGGTTTTATAAATTGAAAGGTAACATTTCCGTAAGGAGTTTAATCAAGTGACAACACGCGTCAATCGTACATTTATGTTATACACACCTTTTTTTTTTTGTTTTCGGAAAGAGAGAAAAAAAAGGGGGGGGGGGCTAGACCGACGTGTATTGAATATTTACCCACATCTCCGGATTTAGCGCTGTTATCTAAGATAAACTCTGAAGAAAAAAAAATTGCGTACGCCACTACCACGGACACTGAATGCCATTGCAGACGCCTCGTCTACTTCAGAACACTTGGAACGAAAATTGCCCTCAATAGTTTCTCTGCTATTCACGTTCAGAGATCGTAAACATTAATTTGGGGCACGAAATTGAAATTTCCTTCAACCTAAAGCATGCTTCATAGTGCGAAGTATTCATTTATCGAATATGAAACACTCTTCATATACTACAGAACACTTGAGATGAAAATCTTCTTTTCGTTCCCGCCTCTCGAGGACCGGACTGGGCAGTGGTCATAGTTGGCTGCCAGGACAGCCATCCTGCTGTTATTACAAAGTAATTTACTAGCTGTACAGTTCCACGTCAGCGAGGACTGGATGACTTGGATTTCCCTTCAAGGAGAGGTAAAGGTAATTCTTGGGCAACCATTTGTACCAAACTATTGGTAGAATCTCGCAATAATTAGGCCTATCAGAGATATGCGTGCATAGATGCTATACAACTTTAGTTTAATTGGTTTCAGTTGTGTAGGAATCCCGGGAAACGCTGAAAGAGATCGTTGTAGCAAGAGTTCAGTGTGTGTTGAACTAGTGAGTTTACTTATATCGAAATATTATTTAAGTACTCATAATGTATTGTAATGATTAAGCAACTTACTATTTGGTTGACGGTTAAATGCACTGATGATAATACTTTACACGCCACGTTATTTAAAAAAAAAATTGAGGGGATGGGTAAAAGTATTCACACTGATAAGGTGTTCTGATAGCCGTCGCCTCGATTTACATCCTAGCCCCAGAGGTAGTTGCATTATAGCCTTCTCGTCCAATCGAAGATCAATTTGCCGGTATCAGGGAGGGTAGGGAAGGACAGCTCGCGGGAATGAAATGTTCGCTCCTTAAACGTCATTACCTCGGCTCGTAACCGATTTCCGAAATTATCCTAATATCAGTTCGACGTTTCCTCCTTCGCCGAAACTACCCCCCCCCCCCTTTTTTTCCTCTCCCCCCTCCACCCCCCTCTCCCCAAATCACACTCACTCCTGGTGGCATCGCGGGGCCTGTCTCGCATCATCGTGGAGTTGATGATTTGGCCACTTGTCCAACGAACCGTTTCTATTCTAATAAATTGAATTTATTCCGTATCGGCATATTTGTACCCATCCTTGAAGGATGTGCATGGGAGAAAGTGGACCCCGAGGCATATCTCCGGAGGTTTTCCCTAAGTTTTTTTAAATATATAATTCGTTTTCTTGCGGCGCAGTTGACAACTATTTTGCCAAAAAAAAAAATCCCTGTCATCTGGGATTGTGTTTTATTTTTGCAAATTTTGTGAAATCATTGAGAATAATTTCTAAGTGTGCACAGTACAATTGGTGCAAAATATCTAGGCAGATACCACATTGCATATAATTTTGTTACGAGTTAAGATAGCGTTCATTCCAGAACGATTTTAGCTACCGTCCGGTTTAGATTTACTTTATACGAAACAACCGAAATTTTACAAACAATTTCCCGGTACAAATGAATAACGGGAACACTGGGCTAGGAATTTTTGGCCAGTCTGAACATTTTCCAGTCTTGTCACACTAGAAAATGTTTACGTGCATACGTTCAGGAACGTTTTCGTTGTTCGGAAAGGGTTATATTAATTTTCTCGGTTACTGTGTTGTCCTTCAGAGTAAAGTAATATACGTTCTTATCATTAGTTTCGCTGATTCCCGCTCTCTTAAGTGCGAAAGCTAATGACTTAGGTGTTTTCTTTGCAACAAATATTTTCTTTAGCAATATTCTTATAATGGCTCTTAGACGTACATGCAATGAAGCCAAGCAAGAGTTGTTAATTTTCGATAGAATGGACAATTAACACAGTGATCCACATTAAACAATGCTTGGTGGAACATTATGCGTCGGCTTGTCCAAAAATGTGTAGTACTGACAAAGGTGGTATGAAGTCATCCAACTTCTCATAGTCATATAAATCGCGTCATACAGTCTGCTGTTGTACTGAATATAATGCAAATACGTAAAACCGAGCGAGAAGGAGCTGTGGTAAAACCACTGGGTTCACATTCGGGAGGATCAGAGTTCGATTGCCGGTTTGGCCAACTTGATTCCGGATTTCCTATGGTTTTCCAAAATCACTTAAGTTGAATGTTGGGGTGGTTTCTTAATACACGCTCTGGCAGATTCCTTCTCAGTTTATGAATGCCTAGTGCTCCTCTACGAGGGCGTTGTCGACGATTGGGGGCACTCGAAACGTGTAGCAATTAAAAAAATGTAATTAGTAGTATAGAAGTTGCGAAGCCATAAGAGAATTTCTCCCTGTTTTTTTCAGCTTGTTTCGTGGCCTGTGTTAAGTTTTTAGAAGTGTGTGACTTTAATGTGGATAATTATATTTTATATTAAACGTACATGTTGGGGTTAGGCGTAAGCAAAGGTGAACTCAAACATATCCTTTATCTTTTCTATGTTGAATTCAATATCAAATTACATCTCGTTACAATATGTTTTACAACTCGTTAAATCGGAGGAGCTCTCGTTAAGTTTACTTGGTTACATTGTGTTAGATATTAATGTGATTCGCTATTAAATTACTTGTTTATATAAAAGGCCACTTTGACTAGTTTACTATGGCCTGACTTCACCTTGTCCATGATGCCGTAGGCTGAAGACTAGAAGCATCTCTGGACGTCTTGCTGGCGCAGTGTCACGACGACAAAGACCTCGTTCGCCGCGTTTCCAGCCGTAATATAATCGGCGAGGTTTGTTTAGAAGCGCTCAAGGCTTCGCTCAACTTCTTCGCAATATGTTTGTGCTACCGCAGTCAGGCTAGTATGCATGTCGCTGCTCGTAACACCTGACACGAGATATCTCTGTAATCGCTTCCGTTTGTAAGTAGTGTCATCGTGCAGCGAGCAAAGCCACTTACGTCAATTTCTCCTCTTCTCCGTTCGCCCCCCAGCATACCTTATTGTCGCACGTGTTTTATTCTTACAAAGAGCACTCTGAGAAAAGCCACAGGTCAGTACTGGCACTTCAAGGACTATATGCTCGAGTGTCGCTCGAGCAACGATTGTGTGAAAAATTCCGAACATAAATAAAAAAAAAACACCCTGCTAAAGTTCTGCGTTTTGATTATTTCTCCTCCTAGTGCAAAGCTGAACTAAGTCTATAAAAATTATACCAAAGGAACAACGCGCCTAATGAGAAATATGTGTTACTTGGCATAGCCAACACAACTATATTTTCTCTGCTGTTATTTTTATTCATATTAATTGTAAATGAGAGACTATAATTTACAGAATGAAATATAAGTAAAAGTTCAATTTAACCGAAAAAAAAAACACGTTTGTTTACACATTTATAAAAGGCTTGTGATCTATGACATCTAGGAAATAAACAAGATACGTTGTAAATATAATGTTTGATACGAAAATTGTAAATGTACCGCGAATCGACTATATAACCTCGTATGAATGAAAACATTTGATTGGGACATGGTAATTCAACACTTCTTCGACTGAGATGAGCTAGCCAATAATGATCGTTGTTTGGAGCGGTGTGGTCCAATATGAAGGCGGTTATGGGAGTTACAGAGGCCAACACCGGCCCCGTGCGACTACCCCGGATGATTTGTCAACGCGAGTAACTGCAGGTGGTCGCATGTAGGAGTCGGATGTTGTGGAGTTTGTGTTTCGCTTCAGACTTCCACATGTAAATTATACAGTCACAACTTTACGGGGCCGCGGCGGTGTAGTGGTTAGACTACTCGCCTCCCACCCGTTCGAACCGGTTTCGATTCCTCCGGTGGGATCGCTCTCGGATTCGCACACGTGGGAATCGTGTCGTACGATGCCGCTGGTCGGCGGGTTTCCTCGGGGATCTCCCGTTCCCCCCCCCCCCTTCTGCTCTTTCATCGGCTCACAAGACCTCGATGTTACGGTTGAAGTAAAGCAACTGCCTATGGAGCACTGTACCCGACTATATAACGTGAAGAACTCATTAAAAAAGTAGTACAGACACCATAAATAATGTCTGAAAAGAGCGATTTATGCTGTATATGGAAGAGGAATATAACATAAAAAATACTTTTTAAATTTAAAGAAATAATCGACTAAAATAGTATGTGTATTAAACAAAATTTAAGCGCATTTCCAGTCTGGATGCTTCAGAAAGTAGAATTTGGAAGAAAATCTTAATCCTGGAATATCGTCATGGTGTTTATTATGATTGTGTGTAAGAAAGTTATAATAATAATAACGAAGGAAATAATTTTTGTATTATTTTTATGTGCGTCCATTTGTCACAAACATTTATAGCTGAAACTGACGTAAATAAAGTTAATTATAAAATTGATATGATATATTATTACTATGATCTAATTACACATGATCACAGTAAATTTTATGACAATATTTCTTGAAGATTTTCTTGCAAATTCCAATATTTTTACATACTTAATTTTTATTTTTTAGTTTTCGAATTTTAATTACATCCAAGTTGTAACGGCAATGCGACTGCGAGCACTTTATTTTTTAATTAATGTTTCTATAATTGGTCGGATGTTGTTTAATAACCCGCTCTTTCGCGTAGCAGCTGCGTTGTAATACAGAGACCGAGGTTTTTCTTGAAAACTTTAATTTGCAGTAGACGCTTGTTCATCATTTGACAGCGCGGAACTGGCTGGCTATTAGTCGGTTCCGCGTCTCTTATCTCGCACCTCGTTTCCTTTTATTTTCGCCGCCTTTCATCACGCCCTCTTCCCTGGGTTTAATTAACCGGCTGCTTGTTTAGCCCCCGCTGCGCGCTTATCTGAACCCCCCTCCCCCTTTTTGGCCCGCGCGTTTAATATCAGGTGAGCATAAACAGCGGGGAAAACCTGCCTTAAAGGCTCGATTATGCCGGTTTGCGCTGCAAGGAAACACTTTCAGTGCAGCACAGCACACACTCGTAGTCTCCACGAAGAAAGAAAAGAACATAGACGTGCTGTAATATTGAAATCGGAAATTAAAAAATCGTGAAAATGGTTTGCGAAAAGCATAGTTTTTTTTTGTGCTCAACTTTGGACAAAGCGTCGAATATTTCTGAGAGCAGTAGAGGTACGCAGAAATAAAATTGTGTTTTTATACAAACATTTGTTGGATTCTAGTAACTGAAATTATTTCCCCCCTGCAAGTAAATTGTTGCATCTTTACAATACAATTTTTATGGAACACACAAAATTGTTTATGAATTTCGACGTTTATTAAAAATTTGAAGTTTACATGTAGTAATCATGGTCGTATTGGTAAAAGCTGCTCATGATAAAGTGATCACTTTTGAAAGCAACTTTAGAAAATAAAATTACTGTTCCTACCTGCATATATTTTAACTGTCTCTCCGAGTGTCATGCGCCCAGTAAAGTTGGTAACGATGGATGGGAAGTAATTCCGTATCTTAACGTCAAATAAAAAGTGTTCAGGAAACATTCCTCATAACTTAAAAAAATTTCTTTCGCTTTCTGTTTTTTTTTTCTAATGCATCGAAGTGTAAAAATGAGCCGATTTGTAAAATATTTAATTTTATAATAATTTTACAGTTTCTCTTCACCGACGCATGAATAAAGTGATGGGGCCAATGGAAATGTTAATCTTACATAAGGCGGAAGAATACACAACGTGTATGCTAGAAGATCTTAAGCAGGGCTTTCAAAGATGCTCATTTTACCGTGAATAGCTGATATTTTGGTTTCTTTACGGCGAATATGAACGCACAGTGTGTGCGGTGAATAATAAAACGGGTTCAATTGTTTACCAATTTAAGTACGGAATTATCACTACTACCATGCCAGTTGATAGACACAAGGTCTTAGTACAAGTTGTACAATTTTAAGTGTGGAAGTGGGTAGAGTAGTGGGAAACTCGTACCGAGCTTGAAATTATGTAAGAATTTATCGGAGGCTGGAGGGGCGGAAAAAAAATACATATGCCGCGTTAAATTCACGCACGAACGACGCGCGGGACGTAATGAAGTAAAAGCACGGCGTTTCGACGTTTTCCCCGCCGATGTATTTATCAATATGACTGGGCCGGCGCCATTGTGCAACACGTTGGCGCCGCACAATGGACGCCCGACGCTGAATAGGCGCGTCAGTTTTAATTTGGGCGTCGTTTTGTTCGGCCACCGCACGCGTGGGGCTCCTAAATAATGCGTGGCGACCGGCCGCTCTTACATTTCGAGGCTGAATAATCATTGGTGCGGTACAGCGCGGGAGAGCGATTGATTCAGCAGTCGTCGCCGCCCGCGAACAGCGTGCTCTTCGCTATCGATTATCCTGCATCACATCTGTGTGTTGTGTCCGCCCGCTAATATCGATGTGTGTCGACCATCTACATCTCTGATCAGGCACATGCTTTTTTTTTTTTTTTTTTTTTTTAATAGAACAAAAGCTACAACCTCGTGCTCGCACATAGTATTTTTTTTTTAAGTATTATTTATCCAGCATTCCTTTCCCTTCCCCATATAAGCCCTACGATAAATCGTGCATCAGTATTTCGTTTATAATCCTAAAATAATTGTAAACATGAACAGAATTTTATACTTTGAAGTAATATTAGTAAAAACAATGTTCGAAGGAAATTTTGAATAACATAAATTTTTTTCAGGATCATCATGTACTAAAAGATACTATGTGTCCAAACAGTAAACATAATTTTTTAAAGTGGGTTTGGGATGACGCCCCAGCGATGTATCGTGGGAAGGGGGGGGGGGAGCTACACTGATATCACCGGTGCTAACACACTTGTTAATTAGGACAAATTCTAGGAGAAAATTACCTCTCAGTGAAATAAAATGTTTTATAATGTGCAAGAATTCCATATATTTATCACAGTTCCAGAATTACAGTGTAGATTATATAATGCTTGAGCGTGAACACGTGACAGAAGAACGGTTTTACGGTTTTTGGAACACAAAATTCATTTTAAGAAAACGAATCTCAAAGTTATTTTTAATAGTAACTAATTTTATTATGTACTGAGCATAAGGTATAATTTTTAAAAACCTAAGAATAGCCACATATTGAAAATATGCCAATTTTTCGTTGTATAAAATTCATCTTCCAAATTCACGTAGCCATTAATGTTGCAGAATTGTTAACAGTTTCGTGACTGCACGTCTTTGCACTTATTTCATTACAAAGCCAAACACAAGATGAAGTATAGATGAAGATGGTAGCTGTATTTGGTTCCAATTTTTAGTATTTATTTAAATTGCTGTTTATTTAAACTGGCTGAAGTTTTGTTGGATATAAGTCAAACAAATTCCACATCATTAAATTGCAATCAATGTCAATGCGCGTGATGCTCGGTTTATACGACAGTTATTTTTATAAATTCGAATCGCATTTATTTGTAATTACAAAGGAATTTTTATAGTCTACACAGGCTAGGATTAACTTCAGTTTTTCAGGAGGATACGTATTTAGGGAATCCAGTTTATGTGGATAGTAATACGAGGAGGAGTTGTTGATTTGTCTGAATAAACACTATGAAGCTATATGGTGCAGATGTTTCCATGGATATGATGTCAATTTACTCAGCCACTGTGTGCAGGAAAATATAAAGCAGAAAGCTTTAGGTTTTTGGTACGTTTACCCCAATAACGTTTCAAAAATTGCTTGCGCTACGTGAGATATTTACTCTGACCAGAAAGATATCGTCAGATACGATAAATTATTAACGTCTAAAATAAAATCGCTACACGTACACTGAGAGAAAATCGAACAAAAGATTTGTTTGTGCAGGGCCAAATATATCTTTAGTTGTCCTAACAATATATATTGTTGTGCAAACAAAATTTGTTAAGGAACAAAATTACTTTTGTTCGTCTAGCAAAATATATGTTTGAATAAACAAAATCTCTGTGTTGGGCCAAAAAAAACTATACTGTCAACTAAATATTTTATTGAATCCACTGTAAATATTTGTTTGGCCACTCATTTAACTGCTTTCGTTCGAAAATACAGCTCGAGAGTTTGTTTGTATTATTTGTGACGACTAGGGTAGTAACCGTGTGTGTTAGTACATCTATTGATGCTTAACAATCGTATAAACACATTAAAAAAACAATGCAACAAGAAACTGACAAGTAAGGCTGTAAAACTTGCAATATTTGTTTGCACACGTTGCTCAGTATTTGCGGTGTATCTATTAAAAATTGTCATATTAGCTGAGATTACTAAGGCGTAGCGCTCGGGCGCAGGTGATCTGGGTTCGAAACTCGGTCGAATTTGTAAAGATTTTTTATATCGGCCCAAACTGTTTAATGTACGTGTAGCCAAACAAATCTTTAGTTGAACCGACCAAATCTTGCAGTATGAGGCAACCAAATGAAAACAACAAAATAATTTGGTTTCAGCAACAAAATATTTCATTGTCCCTCTACAAACAAATAATTTGGTTGCACCAAACAAATCTTATATTATTCAGCAAAACTCTTTTCTCGGTGTATAAGGAATTTTAAAAGAGAAATCGAGGCCAGATTTTTTTTGGGGGGCCAAACAGTTCTGTTATATGCTATACTGTCAATAGGATTGCCAGATTTTGAAACTGAAAATAAGGGAGATTGGCAAATTTCAGTTGTGAAAATAAACGAGACTTCAAATACTGTTTAATGACGGTAGTCACATCAATAATAATTTATACTTAAAGCTTGAGCTGCTTGAATTTACAAACTCGAGATGGCTCTGTACAAAATTAAAAAAATTCTTTGCAAGGATGCTTTAAACTAACCACAACTTGCATCTCGACTTTCTTGAGCTCAACAGAAGTCTTGTTTCTTGACTATGACCATTTACAGGTCTTTAAAGAAAACACTCTCTCAGTATGCGCATTCGAACATGCAATGACCATAACAAAACACAACTACTTTTCTCCATGTGCAACGGAAAACTCTCTTATACAAAGAGAGCAATACACCTTGTGTTTATTCGTTCTCACTGGTTGCAACTAGATGCACGATTCTTCCCATTTCGTTAAATACACGCACATGTATCTTGCCTTTTTCTTCTTTTCACTCCCTTCCATTATGAACAATCAACAGAAACTATAAGACCACGTGCACATACAATATCATATACAATACTAAAAAACAAAATTTTCTAATCACGGCAGCACGTTATTGAAGCAAACAACAAAATGATATTCTATTTCAACCGGAAACACACTTTCCACTATCGATTAATGTCCAGTAGACATTGCCCATATATGACAGAGTAACTGTTATTATTCCTACAACACCTCGGATTAAAACTTCTTAACAGAAATTAAAATAAATAATAATTGGGAGATTATTATACAAATAAGGGAGACGGGAGATTTGGCAAAAACAAGGCCAAAATACGGGAGAACCCGGGGAATACGGGAGATCTGGCAACCCTGTCAACTTGATGAGATAGGGTCTCTTAGCCGTTAACTAAGTCACTCGCGGAGTCGACTGGAAGACCAGCGGGACGATGCCACAGAGCACGCAGCAGAACCAGGAAGGCAAGGCGGCAGTCGTTTGTCACTCATTGTGGACAGCTGGTGACTGACCAAGAGGCTGCTGTGTCATGTCAAGTCATCTTGACAGCTTCCAGTGGCTTCTACACGAGGTCCGGTTGTTGAATAGTGCCCTTTTTAACCCAGTGTTTTGCCGAGGAAACACAATCCTTTGCAAGGTTGCATCGTTCTCTAACCATTCTTGCTCATCATTTAGTGCGTTTACAGCGACATTTCAATCCGGATTGAACCTGCAGTGGACTGAGTAAACCAGATTGAAATGTTAATGTAAACACATCCGGACTGGACTGAAGTAGGAGTGGAGTGAGATAATCCAATACACTTGTCGAGGTGGACTGGAATGTAGAATCCGGATTGAAAAGTTTACTTCAAACACTCATTGGACTGAAATTAGAACAAAGAAGATGTGACCGCCATATTAACCCGTTAGTTTCATTATGTAAGAGGTTAGAATAATTGTGAGACAAGCAAAATAAGTGTTTTTGGAAGTAGAGTAAAAAAAAAATGGCTATGAAGGAGCTGAGAAATAATTAGACGGAGAGATATGTGTAATTCTTATTTTTTATTATGTTGGAAAAATATATTTTACCTTTACTGGACTTTCGTAATTCATTTGTTTTATGGTTCTGCCAGTCGCCGGTAGAGTGATTCTATACCGTTTCAATCCGCACTCAGTCTTGTTTATACTTTAGTCCACGTTAGAAACTTTACCTTAACCGCTTACCTTTGTTACGAGTTCGCTCCTAGTTCGCTACTAGTTGATTCCAATCCGAGTTCAGTCCAGTCCGAAATGTTACTCTAAAAGCACTAATTTATGTAAAATTCGGATCTTTGCTGTTCATATTGTATTACGTAGGCCACCTCGTGTCGCTGTCAGCCTCAATCCTCGCCCCTTTCTAGCTGCTGCTCCTCCGATACTGCGAGGTTAACTTTAACAGACCCGTAACAAAGCTCTCAAAGAGAAAAAAAAACATACGGAAAAAAGTATTTGGTGTACACGCTGCAACTGGAAAAAGCTGAAACACATCCAGTGCTGTTCATTGGCGATTTATAGCACATGTATAATGTCAGTCTGGAGCAACTGACAGATTATGACAAGTATATTATCGTCCAGAGCTACGTGTGATGCTTGTTCACAATTTCTGACGGTAAAAACGTATGCAACTAGAGGGTGGCCTACCCTGATGTATTCATTACGGAGGGGGGGGGGGGGGTTGCATTAATACGGGTTTGCTCTTAGGTTGACGTTCCCGGTCACATAACACATTATTCGACGAATTGTACTTTCATTTCACTTATTTTACGATTTGCAAAACCGCCATTCAAACATACAATACACGTAATGCATACAAACTGTCGTCAGAAATAAATAGGCAGCTGTTTGTGCAGTGGGCGCGCAGCATTTTGTATGAGGCAGTAGATAGTATTGCCTATGTGCTAGGCAGTGAAACTCTGCAGACGAATATTTGTGTGCGTTTTACACGTAAACGGTGGGTGCTGGGCAGTTGCGACAAGAGTACAACTTTTGTAACATAGACCATGATTCATTATCAAAAGTTCGATATTCCAGACCGTAAAAGAGTTGCCGGGAAAAATAGTGTGGGCACCCCTGTTATTTCACTTTGTTGCCGATATATTGCAAAAACACATTTCAGAATCTCACTTTTCAAGGACTTATAAATCCCTTAATATTCAGGTTAGGTAGTAGGCCAACGTGTCGTGTATATTTTCTACTTATTTTTTCGTGAGAAATACGCATGCGGAGTTTGTCCATCTATTTAAGAAAAACCCTATATAATGTATATATAATATGTGTGTGTTGTGTATATGTGTGTTGTGTATATATATGTGTGTATGTGTATATACGGGCAAGTTACCCTTTTTTACACACTGTACATAAGCTACTCTTACTATTCGGCATACACATCCATCCAGTCGATGTAGCAAGTGAAGTGAGTGAAGAGATTTGGTCGGCTTTTTAACAGCCAGGCCTTGAGAGGCGATGAGGATGAAATGAGGTATGGAACAGCGCCGGAATGCAAGGACGTGGGAAACGGAATATCCCCGAGAAAACTCCTTCGACCAGTCGCATCGTACGGCGCGATTTCCACTAACGAAAATCCGGAGTGAACCGGCCGGGAATTGAACCAGGTTCGCCTTGGTGGGAGGTGAGCAGTCAAAACTACTCAGCCCCCCCCCCCCCCCCCAAGTCGATGTTTTTCCTCCGAAAGAACTTTGCTAAAATAATATAAATGTTGTGGCAAAACTTGTGCAATATTTACTAAAAGCAAAATATCATACATTCGTTAGCAAATTTTGTTACCTACTTAACTGATTGCAGTTAGATAATACGTATATGGTAGAGTTATTTTAAGAGCACAGAAGAGTAACGTAAATACCTTTTTGGCAAATGTAAACAAGCAATAAAATAAAATAAAAATATTGTTTCGTTAGTGGAGTTACGACATTATAAAGGTTGTAAATGTGACCGACAGACAACCATGTTTCATGTCCTTACATCCCATCACGTGAACTTCGTGTTCTCTGAAATGAAATGACTAAAAGTGCAGGTAGTGACGTGTTCGTTTATAACTTTGAGGAAAAAACTAAGGGGGAGTGAAGTGTTCAAGTTCCGGGGGAGAGTACACGAAAGGAGACCACTGGGATAGTAATAATCATGGAAGTTTAGCTGCAATAAATCAGGGCCATTCTAGGTTTTCCTTTCGAAGAATACCAGTATCAGTGGCACCAACTTTTTTTCCATGACATAAAGGAAGCAGGAATTCTAATTTTGCGTGTTTCATAGATATTTTTACCAGAAAACACTGCCATGTAACGTATTACAGTTCACGATTAATGTATAAGTTTTGTGAATTTAAATAGCTCCTTAGCAAAAATTTATTTAATTCTCGTCTTAAGATGACTTTTCTTCACGCGCTTGCTTGTTACTTAGGCAGGCAAGGTCATAATACCCTCATGTTCACTTTCAGGCGACACAATAAGGCGCACCTTTAAATACATAACACAGATTCAGGCATTTTAAGGAATAAATTCTCCTTATTCCATATTAGACGAATTTTGTTTGTCATTATCTGTAGTAGAAGTTGTAAGGTTATTCGTCATTTTAACAAACTCTGTAGTCAAGTCTTGATTACCTCCAACTTTTCGGAAGCCCTGCTCAAACTTCTACCCAATGAGAAAAAAACATAACAAATTTAGAAACTTACACTAAAGAAAAAACGCACTGCATTCGTGCGCACTCAGTTTAATAATATTCTGCGTGAGAACTATTTCTTAAAAGCTGTTCACGATAAAGTGAGCACTTTTGAAATTCAACCTTAGAAAAAAGTCACGATCCCTTCTTGCATATATTTTAACGGGCGAACTGAGTGACATGGGTCCAGTAAAGTTGGTAACGATGAATAGAAAGTAGTTCCATATCTTAACGTCGGATAAAAAGTGTCAGGTAGCCATTTGTATTTCTTTCGCGTTTCTATTGTTTTTTTTTTTTAATGCAGTGAAGTGTGAAAACGAGCGGATTTGTAAAATATTTTCTTTTGTGATCATTTCACAAATGCACTTGACCAACGCATGAATAAACTGACGAGTCCTATGGCAATGGCAATCTTAATTTTGCATATGGCGGAAGAATACACAATGTGCATACAAGTAGATCTTAAGCAGGGCTTTTAAAAGTGCTCATTTTACCGTGAACAGCCTATACTAAGTATTACTAACACACCTGTAATCTCTCTACTTTATCATTATCTATACATAGTATATATCAAAGTCGCCCGGCCACGTGTGCCTGTGTATTCGGCTAAGGCTCCTAAACTACTTGGATAGATTTTGATGCGGTTTTCATGATTTTTAAAGAATTTCTTGAGGAAGGTTTATGTATATAACACATTAATATTTAATTTAAGGAGAGTAGAGAAATGTCGATGTTTTATGATGAAGTCGGAAAAAGCCGCTTTTCGTGCGCTTACATGGCTTATGCTGACTAAACCATAAGAGATACGCCGAATTAAAGCACTACAGAATTGTAGTTCTCAAAAAGGTCTACAAAAAAGCCCGAGACAGCATATGTTTATCATTTAAGGATGACCAACAGTAATCATTTTGCCTTTTTAAATTTGTTTAAAAATAGAGGTTCACTTACGAAGACTTTTTGAACAATACTGTATTAATCCTATGTTAAGTCACCTTAATTATTTCGTGTATATACTAGCTGTAAACGTAAATAACGCCATATTTGTAAATCGTGCCCTAGGGAGGCCGGTGCGGGTCGCTAGTTAATAATAAATTAAATATTATAATTTATTTAAAATATAAGTAAAAGTTTAACGCCAAAAATAAGATACTTTTATGCTAAGAGAAGTATAAATCATTTATGATGTGTGATATATTTAGGAAACAACCAAACGCGTCAGACATGGGGTGATTATTCAAAGGGTTGATTAAAATAATGTGAAGATACTGCGAATAAATATATGTTTACACGATGAAAACCCCAGCTGTACCTTGTTTAAGACTCCGCAGAAATACGAGCCATTTTGTCGTTGAAGATTTATGACTGCATTCCAAGCCAAGATTTATGACTGCACTAGTTGTTAACCGCGGCTTTACTAGCCTGCAAAAATCAAACTTTAATTATAATGACCAAGTTCTCTATCTTAATTGTTATTCTGTATTACTCTAATGCATTATTACTCTAATACATTTCTATACGCTATTTTGTATGGGTCCGGGGTAATGGATTCGGGTTGAAAAATACCCTATGTGCTAATCCAGAGTATAATCTATCCTGAACAAAATTTCATCCAAATCCGTTGAGCCGCTACGGCGTGATTGAGTAACAAACAAACATACAAACATTCGTATTTATAATATTATTAATGTTAAGATTCCTAGCCTCTAGTTCAGCGTTACTGGAAACGCGTAAATGTCTAAATACTGATTTTTCGGGTAAAATAATTCATGTTGATAATAATATAATCATTCTTCGTAGTTTTTTATAACCGCATTTTTTAAAAGTAAGCGAGCGAAGCACTATATGTGATGTTCCGTGTTCGAATCCCGGTAAGTCGCTAGATGAGTGTGCCGTTTCTGGGTATAATTTTATTTCCGTTTAATTTACATGATCCCCTTCCAGAACTTTTCCCCGATTAACCATTCGACATATTAGCTGTGGCCTAGTATGTCCTAATAAAATAAAGTATTTCGTGTTTTGAATATAGTTATGAAAGATATTCTTCGTGTCTTAGAAAAGCTTTTACTTTGTTGAAGTTTTGCTGTAGTCTCATTACGAGCGTTCGTGTGTTTCGGGTTTTTTTTTTTACCATCGCAGTTGTACAATTTTAATTTTCTGACCTTGTTTATAGGTAATAAAACCACTCCGTTATGAATGATCGATATTTGCGTGATTTTTATTGCAAAATTTTTTGTACGTTTATTTTACGATCTATAGTATTCCTTCACATTTTTACCTCTGCTCTGTAAATAATGCCAGGTGCAACTAGCGTACGGAGAGCTTGCCAGTATTCTGTGAATCAATAAATTTCATCATAGATAGCTGTAGTTTTCCATTTTTAACTCTGTTTACTTCAAAGGCAGGTCTTCCCTTTCCTGCAGTAAAAGTTATAAATATTTATGTTCTCGTCCGCAGTTGTTACAACTTCCCCTGGAGCAGGGGAGGGTTGGGGAGGTAGGGTTTTATTACACCCCTGCACGTAACTCAACTCCGCTTCAACCCCAAAACAACTGCCAGAACGTTTTAATCACTCCAGATTTATTAAGCAGGCACGTTTCTCTTTTTCCAGTCCGTTCCTGTTCCGGTTCTTAACGTCTCCTTCCCCTCTTCCCTTCCCCGAGGGGCCTGAATTACGGGCAGCGAGGGAAAAGTAGGGGTGTGAGAGGCCTGTCATTGACAACAAACCCCTACAGGCATCTTAATGCGCGCGCTTCGTTGAACGGAGGGTGGAATTCCGTGGCTAGGGTTCCTTCCGGGGGTCATTTCAGTGTTTTTTTTTTTTTTTACGGCTCTGAACTTCAGTTTATTTCTATTGTCATTTAATCGTTTACAACCATATTTCACTCATCGTAACTAATGTTTGTTGTTCCTATTCTCCATCGGGTTGAATATGTATGGCTACTTCACGGTCAATTGAACTTTAACGAAATATACGTTTCGAAAATATCTCTAGCCTAACCGCCCATGTTCTAGATTAAGCGTTTACTAAAGTTTTTACAGTAATATGCCGTCTAAGAGATCTGTTAAAACATTTACCACGTGAGGACACGATGGCTGAGCGGTTAGCCTGCTCGCCTCCCAACAAGATGAACCTAGTTTAATTATTCTACAAGCCACTCCCGGATTTTCCCATGTGGAAATCGTGCCGTACGATGCCACTTGTCGGTGGGTTTCTCGGGGTTCTCCCGTTCCTCCTTTTTTCATTCCGGCGCTGCTCCATAACTCAGTTACCCTCATAGGCTCTCAAGACCTCGCTGTTAAGTCGCCCAAATCTTTTAACTCACTCATTGTCCACGTGAGTATATAATACGTGTTAAAGTAGGTACTTTTTTATACATACATAGTAGTTCCAATACGTTCGTTCAGGAAAGAGTCATCTGCATAGTAAAGTTCTTCTTTTTGTATAGTATTGACGCTCAACTTCTCCATACTTGCAGCATGATATTATGTAAATTTTCCATGTTAATGGAGCTATGCGGCCCCAAAAACCGAACGTCGAATTTTTGTTTAAAATATCAGGAAGAACTTGCAATTAAGTAACAATTTTTTATGACAAAAATCTTAGTGTATCCTGCCACTATTGGGGTTATGTATAGGGTCTACTTATTACTGAATCGATTTCGACCAAACAAAATTTATTGACACAAGTTCTACATGACCGAGAATGTGTAAATGGCCAGTAGTACCAATCTATTTTCTATAAAACCGAAAATCTTCTTCTTTTCATAATAGGCTTACAGCATGTTCCATCCAGAAATTAAGATTCCTTCCATCTCTTTTCGGTCTTCCAGGCGATCTATTTCCATCCACTGGTAAATTATCTCCTGCCACGAGCACAATTTTGTCCGATGCTATGCGGAATACTTGTTGATTCCATTTCATTCTTCGTCTTTTTAACCAATCCCATTTTGCTTGGATATTCAACTGTCTTCTATTCTCTTCACTTCTGATATTCTCTCTTCTGGATTTGTATACAATTTTCCTCAAAATATTAATTTCATTTGTCTCTAAGATTCGTTTAGTTTTTTTAGGTATCCGCCCTTGTCTCTGCAGCGTAAGTCGATATTGAGTGTATTACTGCTTTATAGATTCTTGCCTTAGTGCCCTTATTTAAGTACTTATTATTCCATATGATGTCGTTCATGCAGCACGCTATTCTCTCTGCTTTATTGGCCTGATGTGCAACTTCAATCTGCAGTGATCCCCAACTTATCTCAACACCTAAGTATTTTATTGCCATCACCTGTTCAATCATTTTTCTCTCTAGTTCTCACTTACATCTTAAGGGGAATTTACTTATAGTCATTGACTTGGTTTTGTTAAAGATATTTTCATATTGTACTTTTGGCAACCAAGATAGAATCTATATAGCAATATTTGCAAATCATCTTCGGAATCCGCCATCAAAACAGCACCATCAGAGTAGCATCCAATATTAAGATATTTATCTCCCATTCTGTATCCGTCTTTAGTTCTAATGTATTTTATAATTTCATTGAGTACTAAATTAAATAACAGTGGACTTAAGGAATTACCTTGATGGACTCCTCTTCTGATTGGTATTTTTGCCCATGGTTTTCCATTCACTTTTATTCTGTTAAAATTGCCATTAGAAATGTTACTAATAAGTAAAATCACTCCATTTGGCACATTATTTTTTTCTAAAATATGTCAAACATGTTAAAGTTCCGGCCTATCGAAAGCCTTTTCGAGGTCGATAAAACATAAAAAATGCAAGTTTATTGTATTCAATAGCTTTTTATATTACCTGTCTAATTATAAAAACAGCACCTGTACAAGATATGCCGAGCCGAAATCCTTGTTGTTTATCTTGGAGACAAATTATTTCAGATAACTTTGGTTGGATTTTTCTTGTTGTAATTTTCAACACAGCATTAAGTAAATTTATTGATCTATAATTCTATTTCTGATACAAGTTTTTCGTTTTTCTCCGCCATATTTGATCCTTTCGTTGGTTATACCATCGTATTCTGGAGATTTCCTATTCTTAAGTTTCTTAATAATAGTTGAAATTTCTTCTTCAGTGATCTCTAATATTATTTTAGGAGCATTACTGTCAAACGCAGATGACGACAAAATAAAGAAGGGACTAAATAAATACTAATCACAGCAGTCAATTAAAAACGCCTTCGTTAACAGGTACTGTCTTCCAACAAACAATGTCACGTGGATCTAAAATCATACGTCACACACAACTACGGGTTACATGCATTATGACGTTTTCGCCTCTTTTGTGAGTCACTTAATTTTAACATATGCAGACGTATAAGTTTGGCGTGAACTACGATGCACACGTCAGTGGTTGAGAACACGTGTGCCCTTAGGTATAGGGGACAATGGTGAAGCCCGCCGTTGACGAACTACTTGGTGGCTCCGCCCCACCTCTCTTCCAATTACCGTCGCCAGAAATGTTACAGCTGACTTCTCCCCGAGTTAAAGCGTCGCTAGGGGGGAGAGTAACTGGGGTTCGGGTGACGTAGCGAAGAACCCTCAGCCTGCAGAGTTGACAGCCACCTTCCCCCTTCCGGAGAGAGGTCTCGTCGGTTATCTGGGCGAAGATCTGTTTCTCCTTTCGATACCCCTAACCCCCCCCCCCCCCCACTCCGGCTATTCTCTCCATCTCTCGTTCGCTCGTGTTTCGACGAAGGTCCATCCATCCCTTTCAGTGCTCAGCGCTGTGCAAGAACCCGGCCGCGCTTCGGTAGCGAACGAGGTTTGAGGTGACTGATGACCGGCATCTGGCTCGCGTTTCAAATGCCTACAGGCCGCGCCAGAAACCCGGAGAAGTGAATAGCACCTCAGTGACACGGTATCAGCGCCACAAGAATAGATCTCCGTTATGTGTTTTTTTTTTTTAATATATATTTTTAGTATTAATTTTCAGTTTTTATTATTACTAATAAGTATTTAATATGACACATGTTAATACATTTTTAAAAAAGTTCAGAAATGTACTGGAAAAGGTATTTTGTGTCGACCACATGTGTTTTTTTTTTTGTATCCATCCTATCAAAATGTTATGTGGTAGGCCTAGACACAGAATTTCTTTAAGCTGCCAAATTAAATTTTAATTGGCACAAAAGTTTAGAGCGTTAATTAATGTACGTATACCAATGTCCGGGTGAGAGGCCACAATTGAAGTCCTTGGGACTAGTGATGGGATAATCGCATAATTTTAGAATTCGGATGAATCGATTACGATTATATCTTTAATCGAACTAATATTCGTTAAAATCATCGATTGTCTTGTTCTACTCTATGCATACAAATTGACCGCAAATACTGTATATTTCTGTAAACTAGTTTAAAATTATTCTTACAAAAATGTTTTCTGTCTAATTTTTTATCATTTCTCTTATCTGGATAATTTGTTGTTTCTAAATTATATTTCATAGTTTTAATAAACGTGAAACATGTAGGTATCTGCAATGTTTTGTTTTGTTTAAACATAAACAGCTGAAAATCGTCAATAATCTGTTTTAAAACGATCGAGGATTCGATTATAATTAAGTAATCGAATAATCGATTATTTTACAAGCGATTATCCCATCACGACTTGGGACTCGCATTCAGGAGGACTTGGATTCGATTCCTCGTCCGGCCATCCTGATTTCGGTTTCCCGTAGTTTCCCGAGATCACTCCAGGCGGATGCTGGATGAATTCGTACTACATATCATGACCGATTCCTTCCCTACTCACCCTCCTCTGAACAACTTGCTATTGCGTCTCTGATGACCTCGCTGTCGACAAGACGTCAAGCCCTATCAACCTACCCCTGTCGGCTGTTCACTGTAAAATTAGCACTTTTGATACCCCTGCTAAGGATCTACTTGTATACTCGTTGCGTATTCTTCTACCTTATGTAAAATTAGCTTTGCTATGGGCAACTTTATTTATGCGTCGGTCAAGTGAAACTTTGAAATTATTAGAAAAGTAAATACTTTACAAATGTGCCCATTTTTATACTTCAGTACATTAAAATAAAATAAAGTGAAATAAATAATTCAAGTTATAACAGATGGTTAACTAACACTTTATTTGACGTTAAGATAAACTACTTTTCATCCTTCGTTTAAAATCTTTATTGGGCGCATTTCACTCAGTGCAGCCGTTACAATATATGTAGGCGGGGGCAGTAACATTTCTTTTAAGTTGATTTCAAAAAGCGCTCACTTTATAGTGAACAGTTTATCCATGTTTATGAGATAAAAGTTAGGGGCAGTGATGTTTCGCGAAAAGGTATTGAGTCAAGATACAGTTCAAGTCACTTTGGGGTCCTCTAGCTTTTTTGATTGGCTGAAGCATATTCTGGTCCGTGTTATCTGTTTGCGCACGAATCACGAAGGTAGTGTCAAGAGTTACGGGATTTCGAGCGGCTCTGGTCAAATGCGGGCATGAGACCAGCAACCAACGGAGGTATGACTACAGTGGAGGTGTAAATATAGTATTGAAGTCTACTTGTGTGCTCCGATTTATTCGCGAAAAATCAGTGGCCCTAGATAAGAAGTAATATTAGTTTCCGGATACATCTTAAAGCAGTTAAACAACTGATACGGCATACACTTAAGTCTCAATATGGCTGAATTTGGGAATGAAGTTAAGGAGAAATATAAATAAGTCCAAAAATGGCACAGATGTATCCACCTCAAGATTATCGTGATCGTACTGTGTTGTATACAGCGTATTATTTTCATAGTATATTCGTTGTATCTTCAGATGTTTTAAAATCAAACCGTTTGAAAATCACCCTATGCATGACGTGCCTGGTTCTTTTCAAAATAATTTAACTTTTAGATCTTGTCTACAAATAATTATGTTCAATTTACATTAAGTATGAGTAAAAGTAGTGAGAAGATACGTGTGTTGATAATGCCTAGTAAGAAATATTTTCCATGAAAATATAATTAAATGCCGTTAACGATTAAGTGAGCACTTTTGGAAACGTTTAAAAAATAGCACTGCTCCTACCTGCGTATATTTTAAGGTGACTACTAACTGGCATGCGCCCAGTGAAGTTGGTAACGATGGAGAGAAAGTAGTTCCATAGCGTAACGTCGAATTAAAAGTGCTAGGTAAACATTTGTAAAAACAGTAATGATTTGTTTTGCTTTCCGTTTTTTTAACGTGTCTAAGTTAAAAAAAATAAAACACATTTGTGAAATATTTACGTTTCCAATCATTTCACCGTTTCACTTGATCGGCTCATCAAAGGCCCATGAAAACGTTAATTTTACATGTAGTGGAAGAACGCATAATTTTCATACACGTATATCTTGAGCAGGGCTTCCAAAAGTGCTCAGTTTACTGTGAACAACCTGTAATAACAGTGTGCTGACAAATGGAGTGCGTCGTCCTTTTGGTGTCATTTCTTAGACTTCGCTAAACTTTGGTTGCATGAGGCGAACGAATAGCTTATGGTAGTAGAACTTTGGGCTTCAGAAAAACTGGTAGTAACTTTGAATGGTCTTATAACTGCTACCAAGTTCGGCAAGAAAAAACATGAAGATCGCATTCTCAAAACTGACAATTAGACTATACAAATTTATATCTAAGGTGTGGGATAGTATATAAAAAAATGACGGGAGCAAACGAACATGAGCGGTAATTGTGGCCGACCACAAACGCATGTGCAGTAACCACAGGCTTTCATCAAAAACTTATCAAAATGAGTATTTGCGTATTTATATCGATAGTGAGATCGTTCATTATAATCGGAACTAGTTAACTGGGACCATCAGGAAGCAGGGAAAAATCGGCCAGCGTGTATTGTATCAAGGAACCATCATCCCCGTTTGTCTAGAATAATTCTTGGAGAGCCATCACAAACCGAAATATGGTTGATCAGACAGGGAATCGAGCTGGGGTCTTTCAAACGAGAATACACTATTTTACTGACTCTCCATGTTGTTTGGTGAATGGTAGGTAACATAGGACGGTTAGGTCGAGTCAGATGTAAAACCCCCTCTTTTCTGTACCAAGCGGGATTAAAATACTCTGATCTCAATATTGAAAATCCCGTTGCAGTAGATACTCTAGCTTTCATCATTCGGCAAGTATGAGAGATCATTTTTACAACGGGTTACTGGGCAGACCTTTAAAGTTTAATTTATATTTTAAAACTCACAATGAATCCATCAGCTGAAGTCGATACCTTTGTGTGATACGGCTGGGTCAGTTCATTAGAATTGTTTTACTTTTTTATGCTAAAAATGATGTAAAAGTTAAACATGGAGAAGAGTTGAAACAGGCGGAAAAGTACGGAAAATCAAGCGTGTAGGAGAGGGATGTAAAATAATATCTGCATGTTCATTTCGCCCTCGAGGCAGAATCCGCGTGATTGAAGCAAGGTTGACACGGTGAAATGAATTAACTTCCGTGATATTGACATCTCGAGTTTATCGTTTGTTGCTGTTCCGGAAGAGTGACTGGGGATGAAAGGGTGGAGAAATGCCGAAATGAAGAATGGAGGGAATATTTCATTAACCCGAGGAAGCCACACGCAACTCGAGTGGCAACCGTTCGGGCAATTTGAGAAACGTTTTTTCCTACAAACGTGGCTTCGTACATAGGTGCCATCTATAGGGATCAAACGTTTTACCCATCCTAAACCCCACCCCCTTTCCCTCCAAAAAAAAACAGTTCTTGCCAAATCTATGCCTTAATAATAAACTGGCAGTCATATAAAAACCAAACACCTACAAACAACCTACTGTGAAATATATAATAAATTACTCGTTATAAATATCACATTTCAAATTTGAAGTTATAATTTAAAAACCACGATGAAAACATGTTTTCTCCGAAATCTGGGGAATAATATATTAAGCTGTAAATATAATCCAAACCTGTGAAACTGCCTGCCCTTTATGATACAATCGTACGTCTTAATATTGAGGCCCTGGCTTAGCCCTTCGGGTAAGTACTAAGCCAGGACACTTTCTGTAAAGACACATCAACGACAAAGTTGATAACCAACAGACATATAAATATTCCCTAAGGGCTAAAAACTTAAAAAGGTGAAACAACCTAACTACCAGGTAAACACACACATGAGTTCAGAAAAATTCTATATTGAAGCGTTTCATCACATGGTCCTACAAACTTGATATACAAAGTACCTACATTTCAAACCCAAAAGAGAACATTTCTGGCATACAATAAATACGGATGACCTATACAAAATTTCCAACATTTGATAATCTTATAACAGGCTAAAAATGAGTTTAAAATGCCTTCAAACACAATACCTGAATATTTTGTCGGCTTTTAAAAACAAACCCACAATAACAGTAAAAAATTATTTTGGGTATTCATATTGTATGTTATTTGAACTGGGAATAACTTTACCTTATAAAAAACTTTCACATCGATATTTAATACTGACAAGGGTATCTTTAGGCACTGTAATTGCACAAAATCTTAAATAACTTCTTAATTATTTCTCAATTTACAGAAGTTAATAAAATATTTTACAAAATAGTTGTTCATATTTTATATTTTCAGTAAAATACTACATAAATGAGTAAATATTTTCAACTTCATTCACTCAAAACTTGAACATTAATGCATTAACATAATGCTTTTGCTTAGTTTATTTTCCTTGATACAGGACTATTTTAATTTTGAGATAAAATTTTATCTTAGATTTTACATTGAGTAATTTTTTTTGTGTTTTTAAACAACTTGGATGTCACCAGGGAATTTCAAAATGTCCACCAAATTTACAGGGTTACAACACCCATTTCTACAGAAATCTGACTTTATGGCCCTAAAGTTACTTATCTCATTATCTGCAGTGCTGACTGATCACCCCCAACGGCCAGGTGTCTCTGCCCGACCAGCCCGCTGGAGGAACTATTTAAAGTCAAAAAATTAACAGGGGAAAACTTCCCCACCAAATTTCTTATTGGCTTAACCTGTCCTCCAATATAAAATAATTTCCGGTGAAACTAGCGCCATCTTGATCAAAAATACCTACTACAAGTATAGAAACTTCTGGTGATCACATAGTTTCCGGCACAGTAGCGCTCTCTTTACGGCTGTTGCTCACAACTGCCGGCCATCCAGCGTTCCCAGCGCCCCAAACGGGCTGGTCAGTAAACACACAGGCAAAGAGCGCCGGCCATTTTCAGTCCTACACGAGTGTGCGAGCCAAATGGTCGTATGTCTATGCATCGGGAAATGTCACTGCAACGCGTTTTTTTTTTCCACGTTCGGTGTAAACACACATCATTTCTTTAAAAGGTAGTCTTCAAGTAGAATTAATTATTAAACATGACATATTAGGAAGTATTAAGTGTAGAAAAATGCGTAATATTGATTAACAAAGCTGAGATGGCGACCAATCCACCAAAAAAGCAAAAATCGTAGCGGGCAAGAGAGTTGACGGCTAAATTGGAGTGGCGAGAATTTTTACTCATGAGACTCCTTGCCTCAATATATCTACATACAGTAGGCTGCACGAGAATTTGGTGTTCAATTGATGGTTTCTGGGTCCCAAGCTGTGATCTGAAAGGTGGAATCCCTGGCGATTCGAGACACACGCCTATGATCAGAATTCGATCACCGAGTTGGTTTCGTAGTTCACTGCATGAAGGTTAGAGGGGAATTGGGCCCCGTCTTCTTGGAGGTTCGTAAACTGTACAAACGATTTCCATTGAAGTTTCTCGGAGTTCGCCATTTTATCAGCGCCTACTTAAGTCACTCGTAATCACTTGTGCACTTTCAGTGAAATATCACCACTTGTTTAGTTGGTGAGCATTTCAGCAAAAAATTCACCGATTCAACAGCAGAAAGCCTCCAGAACGACTGTAATTTCATTCGTAGAAGCTGTGACCAATTCAAATAGTAAAATTTTCACTGATTCGGATTTAGAGTGTAATGTATAACATTTCCTCTCTCATTTACCTCATATTGCTGTATATAATGATTTTATATTACAGATGCAAATATTGTGAGGTGATTCCATGTGCAAGATGAGAGATAACATTATACGACTTATGCCCTACAGTAATTCGTAAGGGAGGTATGTTCCCTTGAAAATCGACATTTCAAATGTTTTTAATTGAAAGAAACCTACTTTAGACGAAAGAACATTTCCGTGAATATCGTTTGAGATGAGAAACCTGTGTTCGATTGTTGGGTAATGCCATACTCATTCATTGAGAAAATACGTGATGGCGTGTTGTTATTTAACAAATGTATGTACTCCTTGCGTGTTTATCGCATTGGATGACGTCGTAAGTACTTGTACATAACTGCGCAGAAAACATTTCCTTGGCGTAACTCTTTCAGGCTAACGGTTGTCGACAAAACGAACAAAATTCTTATGCACATATATTAGGTTGTCTGCGAGCTACACGCAGGTATAAATAAAATTGTGTCAGAGTTTATCTTGAGTGCTGTACAGGTCGAAGAGCCACGAAGGTCGCGAGGCGTCGACAAGCCATCTCTCCAGCTGTCTAGATGTGACGTCATGTGTTGGCAACATAGACTAAAAGACGAGGCAGACCGATCTCGCTGGCTGCGCACAACCTATCTCCGTGTCGCAACATTGAGCTGCTCTTCTGCCAACACGTATAGCGAAAACGGCATGGTTTGAAATGGAGGTTTAGAAAACTAATTTGTAAACAAGTGCTTCAAGATGTTTTTATACTTCCTCTAACCAATTAGTAATGAATTTTGACTAAATTAAAATTGGTAAAAGTACTTATTAATTGTAATTTTATTTTTAATGTCCCCCGGTTTTATGCTTGGAAGCTTATCAGGGGACGGCTTACAGAATAATTTATAACCTAACTTAAATTATCACCCATGCCTTAGCCGGGATTCGAACCCAGAGCCTTCTGCACCCCAGATCGGTGGCGTACCAACTGCGCCACAGGAGGTTGGGTTTAATAATTGTAATATTGCTTGCAATTTAATATTAATATATAAACAAACACGTACATCACTGTTGACCATGTGACTTTGACAGTTGTGTATGGTTAGGGTAGGTCAGTGTTGGGTACACGTGCAGAAGACGAATAAGTGGTCTATAGGCTGTAAAATGAGCACATTTTAAAGCCTTGCTTAAGACCTACTTGTACGCACGTTATGTATTTTCCCGCCTTATGTGAAGTTAACATTGTCATGGACCTCATCACTTTATTCGAGCGTCGGTCAGGTGTAACGGTGAAATTATTGCAAAAGAAAATATTTTACAAATCTGGTCATTTTTATACTTGGACGCATAACAATAACGTAAAGCAGATGGAATAATTTAAGTTATCACAAATGGATACCTAACACGTTTTATTCGACGGTAAGATAATGGAAATACTTTCCAACCATCGTTATAGGCTGTTCACGGTAAAGTGAGCACTTTTTAAGGCCCTTGTAAATTTAGCCTTTCATCCAATTTCCATCTTCCTGCTGCTTATTAATATAAACATTGCAAAGGGGCCAATAAGCACTGTGTATACATTTCACCACCATAAAAATTTGATGCATGAGGCTGCAATAAGATATATTTATTAGCGGTTAATTTATGTTGGGAGGGCCTTAAAAAGTGCTCACTTTATCGTGAACAGCCTTTACCTAATCTTTAATCTTTAGTCTGTGTTTGGCAGATCCGCGGTGCAGCCGCCTTGGAAGAATTTTCAGCTCTTCCTTGAAAGGGCCGGGGAACTCGTCGTCTCGGTGCGAGAACAGATATATAGGGGGGTACCCCGCCTCCCCTTCTTGCTACACCCCCGCACGGCAGTTCTCCACGGGGGAAGCGGCAGGCGCCGACTGACATATTGGCCCCAGGGTTGAGTCGCCATTAGTCTCCCGTCGACGGATCCCCTCGACGTGTCCTCTCTTCCACTCTCGACCGTGGTGATTCCAGCCCCGCTACATCACCCTCCGCTCTTGTGTCTCGGCCGCCCTCAGTCACCCCCGCCTTCCCTCCCAAGGCCTTCTTTTCAACAGGAGCGTCGACGCCAGCTTCGTTTTATTTCCAGACGACAGCGATGCTGTCACCAGCCTCCCACAGCCTTAGCACACAGTACATGCGGGCGTTACCACTTTCGATTCTAGTAACAGCTATAATCCATTCAGTTACTTCTCACTTTACTGAAAGCCATGCTTAAGTTCTACTTGTAGGATATTCCTCCGCCTAAGCTTAACTAAGTCTGGAAAATTACACCAGGACAAGGTACCGCTCTCCTGCGTGCTCATTTATAATATTATTTTGCATAAGAACTATTTATTACTAGGCGCTACCAACACAGATTTTTTTCTCACTGTTTTTATTCGTGTCCACCATAAAATATGTATTATAATGTAGAAATGATATATAGGTAAAACTTCTATTTAACGAAAAGTAAGATAGGCCTGCCTCTTCGTTTACAGAGGTATAAAATGTTTGATACGTGGCACATTTAGGAAATAACTGAATACATAATATATGGGGAAATTTTTCTAAGGTGTTTGTTAAAATGTCCCAAGAAACCGTGAATGGACTATAAACCTGATTGCAAAATAATGCTCAGTTATGCGGCTCCACTCGTGGACACATCTGTGCCGGCGTGTGATCCTTCAAACTCATGTATGTGTTGCACTCCAAAGAGCATATTGTTCGTCTAATGCACGAAGCAATTTCTTCACCTGGGAGCATTCTCTTCTGGTCTCTTTCAAAACGTTCAGATCTTTATGCTCTTCTATTTCGCCCAAATGCTCTAGAGCTCGTTTGTATTCTCTTTTTAATCCAGCCAACTCGTTCCTAGTACACGTACGCCTTATTTCACTTTCATTTATTTGGCTCCGCATACTGGCATCTTGTTACACACGTCTTGATTATTTATGTAATAACTAGTTGCCGTGAATAATTACTGCAGTCAACATAATCAAGTTGGTTTATAGTAATGCTAACTTCTGTTTGCATTTGGTTCAAATTTTCTTTTGCTTTAATGAGCGCAAATTTCTTATTTCTGAGGTGTTCATTTACGTAATGTATTCATTGATAAGAATATTGAGCTGCCTTTCAACGTGGTCGTTTTATGTTTTTTTTTTTCCCGGCACAATTCCTCGCTAGTTTTGTAATATTCTACCTTACATTTATTCGGGTCGTCATTTTTGCTAAGGTGCGCAGTTTATAAAGAACGAGATCCTCGTTAATGTGACGGTATTCTACATTCACAAAGGTCTCTTTTTTAGAATTGTTTATTGTGCCACTCGTTCTTCTAGATTCACTCTTTGTGGTGGCATATTCGCCCTGAGTTTCGGCGAGCGTTTGCTGGAAAAATGACAACTTGGATTGGATTCTTTTTCACCGAGTTTCTATCTCTAAGGCTCAGAATTCCTGCTTGAGTGTTGTTTATTTGATCCTTGGTGTGTCTCCCCGTGTGCATTCTCGAAGTCATTCAACGAGTTAGTGACGTATTCGTATCCTGAATGTGTAGGTTTTGAATTTATTTAGTACACAAATTTTCGTTTAGCTCTCATCTCTTCTAGTGGCTTCTTAATATTTTGTAGCTCTGGTTTTCTTCTTGCTAGGTTTCTACTAGTTTTGTCGTACCCAGTTGATGTTTCTGTCACTTCTTTAGTTACATCAGCACACGTCGCCGTTGTTCCTTCCACTTGCTGCTTTGTGCAGGTATAGTCATTTCCCATTTCATTAATTGGCTTTCTTGCATAAGCAGACGCTGCCTCGATTTTTTTAAAGCTGCTTGTATATTGATTATTTAAGTGGTTCAGTTTCTGCATTTCTCGAGAATGCTCTTCTTATACTTCGGGAAACCCGAACTAGCTCTGCTTTCAGTTCTTGAACACTTTGATTTTTTTTTTAATATGCTGTTTTCTTATTTTACGCAACTGAGCTATCTCTATCGTTAGTTCGTGCAACTCCTAAAAGTTAACGGAACGTTCTTATTTTGAGTTCTGTAATCGTTGGTTTATCATATAGTGAATGTGTTTGGTTAAAGGTTTTTGCTACATCTTTACGGGGCATGTGGGCATGCCTCGAGTATTCACTTTTTTTCTTCATATTTCAGTGGATATTTTCGTCCCGCAAGGTCAAGTTCTATCTCATCAAGATTTGTTTTACTGGGCGAGGAACTTTGAATCTAATGGCAAAGCACGCTCTTGTGCAGATGAGTTGTTTCTAGAGTATCGTATACTTCATTTCTCGTGAACATCAAGTCATCTTCTCTTTGTCGTAAAACTTCCTTAAAGTATTCTTCAAATGCCGTCATTTCGTCCATCTGATTTATTTCGTCATTGTTTTAGTTTTTAAGTTCGGTGAATAATTCATAACACTTCGGTTTTTTTCGTCTTCGGTTTTTTTCGTCTTCGGTTTTCAGGGCCAGCTTAGGAACGTTTGGCACAGCTTTGATCCAATGCCGTTGTTAGTTAGTTATAGAAATTCACTCGTCTACCCCCGCTCTCAGCTTCCTTTACCGTGAACAGCCTATACCACTGTCGCTTCACTGCTGATGGTTTCTCTTTCTTCTTCAAATGCGTCATAATAAATCGAAAAGTAACTGATTTAACTCGCAAAACACCTAGCAGTGACATCTTTTTTTTTTTTTTTGAATGACTAGTAAGATAGTTGTACCACCGAGTAGATAAGTACACGGATGTGAAATGAATGGCGTCGTGGTCCCTTTCATGTGGGCTCCTATGCCATAACTAAGGAGACTGCGTAAAAGCGGAATTTATTCTTAGTTATTCTCGTTTGTTTTTTCTCAACTTCGTTAAAGTTGCTTAATGGTAACTCGTGTATGAGGACAGGTCTGATTTGTTTTATTACGTTAAGTGGTGCCGAATTCCGGAAGTGCGCTGCTAATAAACAAAATGATGATCTTCAAGTATTAAAAAGAAGTGCCGGAAATTAAAGTTATTCTTGGTCAAGACCCCACTCTTTGAATGACTCCGTGAGGCTCTAGGTATTGTTTCAGATTGACTACACATAAAGTGTAATGTTGTAGTAACCAAGAAATTACTACAGGGGCATTTATTTAAACGTTTATGTTGTAGTAAAATTAATAATGTTGTGACAAAGTAAATCATGTTAACCATTTACAAAATTTTATATTACGATAATGTAAATATACTGAGTGAAGAAATTTGAACGGCTCCTAACATCGGGGTCTTGAGAGCCGATGATGGTGATTGAGGTGAGTATGGAGCAGCACCGGAATGAAAGGATGGGGAAAGCGGGAGATCCCCGAGAAAACCCGCCGACCATCTGCATCGTCCAGCACGATTCCCACATGCGAAAATCCGGAGGGACCCAGCCGGGGATTGAGCCCGGATCGCCTTGGTGGGAGGCTAGCAGGCTAACCGCTGAACTATCGTGGCCCCCTGCAGATATACTGTTAAATTGTTAATGTTAGTACAGCCTCTGTGTTGTTACAAAAAAAATATTTTGTATTACGCTAAAAATTACAAGAATAACGAAATATTTTGTGTTACTGCGACATGAAAGTAATGGCCAGTTAACGCAAGTGTGCACTGACTTTGCGTTGTAAAATGGCGGATGGTAGTGAACAGCGACAACCTCGTAAAATGAAACTACATTTAATTTTTAAAGCATAGTATGAGAACTAATTGTAACTTAGATCAGTTCTCAAGAAGCCTTGCAAAACAGTTTTCGTGTGCCAATAATGCATATATTTCTTGGGCATAACGTATTTCCACATAACAGAAGAGAAGTTTAGTTTGTCGTTATATTGTATAGAACACCCACGGTATGAAAGGCAGTCAGAGATGTTAAAATAGAGCAGTTGGTAAAACGTTAGGTTTCGAAATTAAGGGAGGGGGAGGGGGGAATTCAAGCTTTCAAGGAGCGGGTTAGATTCGCTTCCCGGCCGTCATTTTTTTCTCTTCGTTTGTAATATTTACAATTGTGACAAAATAATCGCACTTAATGTATTTTACGTCGGAATAAATTTTTAAAGCAAAAGAAATACAAGAGAATTTCAACACAAATGTTAATATAAATTCAACACAAATTTATTTTTTGCCGCAACATAAACACCATATCAATGTAACAGTACAGTAAAGAGGTGACGTTATTACATAAGTACTTAATGTTACATCTACTTTAATAGCCGGACACTATATTCCATTAATAGTAACATTAGTTGCTAATGGTTCACAGGTAACAAAACATCACTGTAGTAGTAACATTAATAATGATGGTACAACATTAGGCTTATATTTGCGTTCCGATTGGTACGAAAGGTTCCCTATTGGCAAGGCTGCAGGCTACCGAGTAGGTTACTGGGCGCTGATTGGCGAACTGATGTTCCAACTTTTTGTTGGCCAGTGACGCCATTTTCCTGGTGTGTGCAGCTGGAATTTGCGGTATAAGCAGCAGTTTCACCTCTGTATTCTTAAGTATACGCTATTCACTATAAAGTGAGCCCTTTTGAGGTTCTAGTTACTTTATTTCAGCAATTTTATATCCATCAACAACCTTTTTAACTAAATATTTCCATGCAAGTATTAAACACAGTGTGTATCTTCTACTACACTCGGAAGTTAATAGTTAAAATTAAATATGTTTATTGGCTATTATTCCAAATGAGAGGGCTTTCAAAAGTGCTCACTTTGCCGTGTTGCCGTGAACAGCCTATACTCTGTGGCTCTACAGTCCACCTTTACGCTCAACCTAGTCATCTAGTGAGCTCCGTACTACATCAAAACAGTGTATTTAATCATTGACCTGAATCGAATCAGTGAAACGAATCAATCATCGCTACATCTAAGCCTCGGACACCGAAAACACGCAGACAGCACCCTTACCTCTCCTCCTCCTCCTCTCCTCTCTCTCTCTCTCTCTCTCTCTCTCTCTCTCTCTCTCTCTCTCTCTCTCTCTCTCTCTCTCTCTCTCTCTCTCTCTCTCTCTCTCCCGCATCCTTCCTTCATCAGAATGGCGAGCCCGAAAGAGAGGACGGAAAATTTTAATGATGTGCGCGAACTCGCGGGACGAAAACCAGTGAATTTTCGGATGTACGTACACTTCAGCGGATCATTTTCCGAGCCATGGAATATTTTTTCATTATCTGGAACTGAAAGGATTCGCCTTCGTCTGTCCCCCTCCCTACATGCCTCGAGCAAACCGCCGACGCAAATGCTCAGGTAATTGGAAACTTGTATTCTTCGAGCTTCATTGATAGATGTTGCTAGTGGAGAAAGAGAGAACCGATACGTGTGACGCATAGAAATTTCGCAGTTCCCAGACGTAAACTTTTTGATTTTTATTGGCGTCACATTGGCCAAGCGGTTATAAAGCGCTTGTCTCTCGACGCTGAAATACGAAGTGAACGCCTTCATCAACCTTTTGACATGGCCTAAATAATACTGCTTTTAGTGCAAAGTTATATTGAAGTATTTCACCGACAGCATACGAAATACACTAAAAAAATATGTTATTTAATTGCTTGTGGTGGTTGAAAGCATTATTTTGATGTCTCGTGAAAACTATTTTTTTTTCTCTTAATGGGCTCCTTGAACATAAACACAAAAGTTGTCACTGGAGAAAAAATGCACACATATATATATATATATATATATATATATATATATATATATATATATATATATATATATATATATGTGTGTGTGTGTGTGTGTGTGTGTGTCACTCACTTCCAGCAAGTAACTATATGGCTTGCGATTGGAAAAATGTGGAAAATTATTTCCTCCCATTTTTTAAGTTTTCTTAAGCTTCCTTGAAATCTATATAAACAATTTTTTTTGGAACGTATCTATAAGTGCGATATATTTTTCTGGTTCTCATGAGAGCTAATCGATGGATTACAAAAGTATATGCTAAACCTTGTGAGTTAAAAATGATTTTACCCATGGAAGTATTTGAAACTACATAACATTTTGTGGTACACGTTGGTTTAACAGCGGTAATTGTTTACATGATGAAGCAAGTGCTGTATTTTACTCGAGCGCCGGAATACATTTTCGTGGGACCACATTGACGATAAGTGCTGGCTGTAAATTCACGCATATTTGCTTTGGCCTTGGAAGTCTCAGAACACTAACTTTACAATTGCATTAAAAAAGTTTTATCATGTAACCGTCTGTCACACAGACTTTATTTTCTGGGAATTCGAATTGTTGCCTTAAGCGTTGGATGCCTTTGCTACTTCTAGTTATTTACTCCAAAGATGAGTTAGTTATACGTCTGGTACCAATTCCACGCACTAAATAATTTTTCATCAATAGGGTATAAAATATTAATATTCAACATCATAAAAGAAAATAATGAAGTTTTTAGTAATTAGAAATTATGTACGTCTTAGCAGTTTTATTAGTGTGAAATAAAAAAAATACTTGAACAAAAGGAGGCAAATACGATAAGTAGTAGGGCAATGGGCGAGCTGGCACAGGATTTAGGATTCAGGATCCGGGATCCGGCCGCCATGTTGGATTTTTCTTCCAAAAATCGCCCATTTTCACACAAAATCGTACGTTTTAGCCCAAAAACCTTAAAATTTCCCCTTTTCCCCTGCACATTTTCCCTTTTTTCATAAAAATTTCCCGTTCTTTCCTAAAAATGCCCCGTTTTTTCCTTTAAAAAAATTGTAGAAGCCACTCATGTGCAAAAACAAGCCACCCAAAAACAATTTCGGAAAATTTGTGTGGCTTCCTTAATGCTTCTAGGCAAAACAATGAAGAATCGATAAAATGAAATTATTTTAATAAATTATTTGTTTTTAATTTATAGAGTGCCTATATATTTTTATAATTAAAACATTTGTAGGCGTAAGTATGAAGTGTTAAATATCACCGGACTCGTCTTTTCAATGTGCATACGATCGTGATGCCATATCACCATTTGGCTCTTTTTCTCCTGCTCCATTATTCCGATCACATGACCGCCAGCTTGGATCAGGTGACCTTGACCTTAAACCAAAACAGCCCGAAAATTCATAAAAATTCTAAAAAGATAAAAAAAATCTAAAAAAATCCAAAAATTTATTTAAAAAGTATTAAAATAAACTATAAAAAGTATTTATAAATTTTCCAAAAAATACAAAAAAAAATCGGAAAAAGTAAAAAGAAATCTAAATAATCTAAGAACATTTCGCATTAACCTCACACTCACCCCACCGCCCTTAACATCAACCCCTGCCCTTATCTACCCACATTCCAATATTACAAAAACCAAAAAAATCACAAAAATTGAGAAAAAGTTTACCAAAAATTGTAACTCCAGAATGTCTGTCATGCCACTATTGCCATCAGACACCAGCCATAATATACAAGGTGACAGCCCTCAAGCATACCAACTTACTATACCATCTGAATAATATATCAATTAAACATCACAGCAGATAACCATTCCAACAAAAAACATACAGCCCAGACCATGTCATTCACTCTAACCCAAGCATACCTCAGTCATGCTATTAACAATACAGGCCATGGGGAATTGTGTAAATACTCTTTTATTATTATTATACTCTTTAATAATTTCCTGGAATTTTTGTGAATTTTTGGGATTTTTGGCTCAACTTCAAGGTCACCTGATCCAAGATGGCGGTCATGTGATCGGAATAATGGAGCAGGAGAAAAGAGCCAAAAGGTGGTATGGCATCACGATCGTATGCACATTGAAAAGACGAGTCCGGTGATATAACACTTAATACTTACGCCTACAATTTTGTTAATTATAAAAATATATAGGCAGTCTTTAAATTAAAAACAAATAATTTATTGAAATAATTTCATTTTATCGAATCTTAATTGTTTTGTCTATAAGCATTAAGGAAGGCACACAAATTGGCGGAAATTGGTTTTGGGTGGCTTGTTTTTGCACATGAGTGGCGGCTACCATTTTTAGGGAAAAATGGAGAATTTTTAGGGAAAAATGGAGAATTTTATAAAAAAAACGGGAAATTTGTAGGGAAGGAAGGGGAATTTTATGCATGTTTGTGCTAAAGCATACGAGTTTGTGTAAATGAGCGATTTATGGAAGAAAATCCAACATGGCAGCTGGATCCCGGATCCCGAATCCTAAATCCTGCGCCAGCTTGCCCATTGCTCTACTACTACAGTAAAATAAATAGTTATAATGGTGTCTGATTTCCGGGGAGAGGGGGGGGGGAGTTCTTCGGCAATAAAGAAAGAAAACAAATTCATATCTCGATTTACATCTTTGGAGATCAAAATGCGATAAGAGATAAACTGCCCTTGTTGTGACAACGTATTTAAATATACCTTTGTCCGAATACTGGTTTTTAATGCTATGCGTATAGGAAGACTGTTTCGACAGGAATAGCTCACGCAATTCTTAGTATGTTATTTGTTATTAAACCTGCTTTAAATTCTGCTTAAACAGTATTTAATTTTGCGTACGCAAGCTTCCAGGATTTCGATAAACGATGATCTGATACTTTCTCCCTTTACTAGTATCAATGGGCCAGTTCAGTAAATTCGTGCATGGTCGCATTTGTTCTATTATAACCGAATGTCTAGTGTTCTACATGATTTGGGCTTTCGCGCCAGACACTAGGTGCTTCGATGGCTGCGACTACGTCATAAGTTCCCGAAAACATTTCTGTGTCGACTGCGTTAAAAATTTGCATCAATCAGGATCTTACATGCTTTTAGTTCCTACCACGAGTTTTCGCCTCGTGTCGCGAATGGACTCTACATAGTTAATTTAACACGTTAAAAATTCACTGGCTCTAACTTGAGTATAAATGCTTAGTGAAATGCTTGCTGAGATGTTTGCATAGCGTATTATGAAACGTAAGAATATGCCCAGTAAAAGTGTAATATAAGTGTAATATTCACATACATAAGTAGCACAGTGTGTGTGAGAGAGAGGGGGGGAGGGGGGTGGGCAAACTCTGTACCCAAACTACGGACATAGTTTTTTGGTGACAATAGTAACACAAGTCCCGTAGGCCTATACATATATCCGGAATCGTATTGTGTTCACAGTTGCGACACACAACGCCTGGAAAACAAGGCAGTGAGGTGCGATCATGCGTGTAGGACAATTTACATATGAAGTAAACGTGATGAGACGCTGCGTATGTAATAATTTAGTTTCGTGCGCTACGACCTATGCAACTTGTTTGACATGACTTGTTCTGCAGGTGTTGTACGCCGCAAATTTGAACACTATCATTTGATAAACAAATTCGTTTCTAGATATATGTGTATAGGACTTTTGCGTTATTATTGGTCCAAATAAACCACGCCTGGGGTTTGTGCACAGAGTTTTCAAACATCTTTTATATAGTCTATTCACGATTTCTTTACACTTTTCGAATCAGTCTTTTGAAAAATCACCATATCTATAACATGTTTAGTTATTTCCCATATTTGCCATGTATAACAACAGTTTATACCTCTGTTAACATCAAAGTATCTTACATTTTGTTAAATTTAAGTTTTACCTATATTTAATTTATTAATAATATTTGGTTTATAATAAATATTAATAAAATCTGTGAGGAAACGTGTGTTGGTAGCTCCTAAGAAATTGCCCCATGAAAAACATCTTTACAATTGAGTGCGCACGAATTCGGTGCGTTGTCCTTTGGTGTAATTTTCTACACTTACATGAGCTTAGTTCGCACGAGGCGGAGGAATATGCTGGAAGTAGACCTTTAGCAGGGCTTCAGAAAAGTGTGAATTAACCGTGAATGGATTATATATGATACATGTACATAGAAAACGCACATTTGAGCGCGAGTTAGTACAATGTTGATATTCGATGCCCCTAATAATTTGCCGCTTGGATAGTCGTATTCAGATTCGTGGCAGTGTTAAATTTTGTATTTGGCGGGAATGGCAATTTGTTCTTGTGCAGATCAAAACAAGCGCTGCGGCCTCAGCCAAGAACATATATTAAATTGGTTGCGGGTGGAGCACTGGCGGTTTGCGAAACGTTTGCAAGGCGTATTTGCAGATTCTCTTTATTCTAACAGGTGTTCACGATAAAATGAGCACTTTTGAAAACCCCGCTTAAGATCTACTTGTATATACGTTGTGTATTCCTCCGACACATGTAAAATTAGCATTTTGCAATGGGCCTCATTACTTTATTCATTCGCCGGTCAAATGAAACTGTGAAATTATCAAGAATGTAAATATTTTACAAATCTTGTCATTTTACACTTCGATGCCTTAAAAAAAAACAGAACGCAAAAGAGATAATTTAATTTATCACAAATGGTTAGAAAACACCTTTTTATTCGACATAAATACATGGAACTACTTTTCATCCATCGTTACCAACTTTATACTGGGCGAATGTCACTCAGTGCGCCAATTAAAATGTATGCGAGCAGGGAGTGACATTTTTCTACGGTTCATTTCTAAAGTGAACATCCTTTATACAAATTATCCTTTCCGTCTCACCCAGCCCTCCAGTTAGAGCGCACGGGTAGAATCGTATGATTGCCGTTTAAAAACTTCGCTGTTCAATATTTTTGAGAGAGATGTCTACTTACGATTGGCGTTCAAGGAAGTTTTCATGTCCGAATACTTGTTTCCGTTATTCTGTTGCCTTCTCCAATGTGTACACTGTAAATTAATTTTTGGACTTTTACAAGAATAATCCTTGGAAACCCTGATGTCAAGAACTACAAACAGTGTTCTTGTAACATGTGTAATAAATAAATAAATAAATAAATATATATATATATATATATATATATATATATATATATATATATATATATATATATATATATATATATATTTAGCCGCAGCTCTACCCGCGTGCAAAATTAAAACCTTAGTTAAAACTACCAATCTGAATTGTTCTTCTTTATTATTGTAATATACTGGATTAGCACATTTGGTACTTTTCATTGCGGAAAAACGAACATTTCCGTAAGGAATATAAAAAACAGATTACCAACGAGCGCCTACTCAAATGGTTTTTATATATTCCCTAAGAAACTGTTCCTTTTTCCGGGATGAAAAGTACCCTATGTGCTAATCCAGTATATAATCTACCCCTGTACCAAATTTCATCCAAATCAGTCGAGTCATAACGAAGTGGTTGAGAAACAAACATACAAACTTTTGCATTTATAATATTATTAAGATATCTATACAAATAAATAAAATAGAAGTGTCCGTCTGTGATTTTAGAATTTTCCACTTCTAATCATTTTTTCATTTGAGATAATTTATTACTAAGCCATATCTAATAATAATTTTTTTCATGCCTGTCTGTCCGACCGGATTTAACTCAAAAACCACTGAGCGTATTGACATGAAATTTACACAGTCTATAGATAATAACCCCCGGACTAACTTAGTCTTTGTTACACTGTAACATCTCAAACGGTTGCAAAGATATGATGGTGATCAGGGCTGTGCATAGGTGCACAACACGATTACTGCATAAAAAAGCATTGTTGTAACTATAACTACGTCATTACTCCTTTCTTTTTTGTAAGGCATTGTTGAAACAACAGATTTTTTTAAATAATCATTAATATAATACCCATAATAGAAAAAGGGAGATTATTATTTTTTTTAGAAAAAATATAGTAAAACAGGCAAATCTTTATTTTAATAGTGACACATAGTAGGTACCATTACAGGGTTATGACCCTAACGGGATGATAAAACTATTCCCGATAATAAAGTAACAATTATTCAAACTCCTATATACGTATCTACTTCATTAGACTACAGAAAAAAATGTGCGAAGCGATGGAAGGGTGTAATTTAATAACTCCATTAAACCTGAAAGAAGCAATATTACTATTTTAAACATGAAACCTTAGTGAAACGATGGTGGGCTGTATTTTAATAACTTCATAAAACCTAAGCGAAGCGATATTTCTATTTCAAACATATGAAAACTAGTCCTAAATTTCATTCGAACGAATACGCAGGGTCAGCTAGTAAAAATAAAAGGCTTGTATTATGACTTACATTACAGATAAGTATACATAAGGTAAACTAATGTGATCAATTTATAACAGAGAATAGGGTGAAAGAAAATTCCTAAATATAATTCACAGGGATTGGAACCCACGGCCCTCGTGTAATTATTGCACACCCTTAACCACAAGACTAACTATACTCACGATATTCGCGAGTATTTTCGTACTAAATTTACCAGTAAATATATACAGCATGTTATGGAGTAATTCGGTTAAGTGGAGTGGAGTTGACGGTCTTGGGAGCCGAGGAGTGTGAAACGAGTATGGGATAGCGCCGTAATGCAAGCGCGGGAGATAACGGGATATCTCCAAGAAAAACCCGTCGACCAGTAGCACCTTCTGGCACGATTCCCACGTGCGAGAATCCGGAACATACTTCGCCGGGAATCGAAACTGGTTCGCCTTGGTAGGGTATGGTTTTTTTTTTTTGGCATGTCCACAATTTTTTCCAAGCGCTGTTCACGATAAAGTGAGGACTTTTGAAATCAACCTTAGAAAAATGTTACTGCCCATACCTGCATATATTATAACGGGCGCACTAAGTGACATGCGTCCAGTAAAGTTGATAACGTTGGAGGGAACGTAGTTTCATATCTTAACGTCGAATGAATGCGTTAGGCAACCATTTATAATAACTAAATTATTTCTTTCGTTTTGTATTTTTTTTATGCAGCGAAGTGTAAAAATCAGCAGATTTGTAAAATATTAAGTTTCCTTAAAATTGCACAGTTTCACTTGACTGACGCATGAGTAAACGCGCAAAACCCATGGCAGTGGTAATTTTACATAAAGCGGAAGAATACCCAATGGGCATAGAAGCAATGTTTACAACATTGTAAAACAAAGTAGTTTTACTAGCTTTCCTTACGTTAGAAAATTTCCATTTTGAAAGGGAGAAAAATTGTCCGTTACTGAACTAAATCATAACAATAACATTTCAGTTATATAATACCTTGTCGTGTTTTAGCGTAATATTTGCAGTCAGTAGTATATTGGTAGGTTTATCAGAAAATCAGGTGTCACGCGCATATTATATCGCGTCATATTGATAGTTGGCGTGTTTTACCACTAGCCAGCTAGATGGTAAATTGCTTTTTCTCTCTTAAAATTACTCCTACAGTGATGTAGGTTTACTTTTCAAATTCCCCAGATCAAAAACGAGGATTTTACAAACGGGGGAAAATCTTGCACTCAACAATTCTACTGACATTCTGACAGTTACGAAAAACGTAATAAATGTGTGTTAACATGGATATTTTGGCAAAAAACTTTATACTGAAGTGAGAGTAGTTCTGCCATACACTAATCGGCAATATTCCCAACTTCCATTACACTTTAATTCTTTGAGCAGACATTAGGTTTTACAAGGCACTTTTGCCCAAATATAACACTATCCTGACAAAACATTCAAGGCCATTGCCCAAAATGATCAAAATGTATTTGTAGACTATTATTTTACCTCTACACGAGGTCTCAAAATCTATCAATAAATTACTCCAAAAGTTGGGCCTGGCTAAACCATATACAAGTGGCCAACCAAAATTTTAAAAGGTGACATTAAAATTATTCATGCATATATGAATTTACAAAGCATATTAAAATGCTTAGCCTGGAAATTTGCACCTTTACATTATATATTTTGAAAACTTTATAACATTTCAAGTAAGTTGATCTTTCATTAATACTTCATAGAGAAACGATGTGTTTTTCTAAAGTTTTTATGATCGACTTTTTTTTTCTTTTAGGTAGTGACCTAGCGAGCTCAAAAGTAGAACAAAGTTTTAAAGTTTCTCGCCAACATGGCGCTTACAGCTCCTATTTAAAATCACAAAATGTGATTTGCCTGATTTTCGCCATACTGGCTTTCCAAGTTAAATTCTAATACAAAGTCTCACTTATCTACAGGCTGTTGCTGCTGTCCTCGAAGGTGGTTAATCGACCTCGAGCTTCAAGTGAGGACCTTATTTATACAGCAAAGCAAGCAATGCCCCCTATCGGGGCAGTACCACGGTTCAACCAATCATTAATTATGTGTCCAATTAAGGAAGCGGGCAGGGATGTTTGTTATAGGGGTAGCCGGAATTCACTGACGAACCAGGCAACTTTCGTCCAAACAAGGCAGCACAAAGGAAATTTCGTAGTCGATGCTGACGTCGTGCTGGACGTGACGCACCATCGACGCGCCGATCGGCAGGATGACATCACTGGTGATAGTACAGAGGGTTGCCGCAGCACGCGACACCGCAGCCGGCCGCTCACTATGTGAGAAAAAAGTGAGTGGTGTGGTATCGCAGTTGCTCGTGACTCGCGCCCAAGGACGTCGCCGCTAGCCGCCAGCTGCCGCACGCTCGCCGTAAACCGGGCCGCTCCCACAGCCCGCAGGTACATTTAATAGCAGTAGTTTTCCCAATTCGGGTAGGTAGGTGTATTTTTATAGTTGAAAACCAGGAAATTCGTGACAACTGTCGCAAGTTATGGCAAAAATGGATTATTATAATTAAATAGTTCCTCCTGTATATGTTTTGAGACAAGAACTATGGACCCCTCCTCTTCCACAAATGCCTGGTCTGGATCTGTCCGTGATTACACTTCGGTTTACATCAGTGTTAATATTTGTATCTGACTGTGCAAGAACACACAAACTGCAAAAATACTAAACAAAGCAGGATTTTCAAAATCACTGCACTTATCATGAACCAGCCTCCATCCGGTTCAGCTTTTTAAATGAAACACTCGGGTTTTTTCCTACTGGCTTGTAGATTCGCTCACTTTGCAAGGACTGGTTTACTGTCGCAAAAATGGACTGTAATTACATTTTGAAGCCTGCGCTCTGACTGACTGTTGAAGTTCAACACTCATTATTCAATTACGCCTCCTTAAAGTAATTTCCTTGACAATTCGACTCTAAAGACAGTGCTGAGATGGTGTTCAAATTAATTAGTTCTTAATTTGACCTCAAAGTGGCACATGCCCCCTACCTAAGTTTCAAGAACTCAGATCTTCTCGGATCTCTGCTGATATTTTTAGGCAATCCTATTAAGAACACCCACTCGCTGTTCAATAGTCCATCCACCTGTAATTCTCCAGCGTTTTCCATATTTATTCTTAAGAGGCTGCATCACCTCTTATACAGAAATGATTAGTTTTGGTATCATAACAGAAGAGTCAGGGTCAGTACTGTAAATGTATCATTATAGAAACATTACATTTTATGGTTCTGCCCAAATTGTTGTACCTTATTGATAATAGTGGTTTCCCTGGGCCCTATTTCATAAAAAGTAAAAGACTTGTAATATAAGATGTTTCACAATAATAACTAATATTAACAGGTGGTTGTTTAATTAAGTAAACAACTTGTAAAATGAATTTAGAAGTTATAGAATCAATTTTAGTAACTCGAAAAAATCTGTTTCATAGAGAAATTGCAAGACTTATGAAATCACTGTTAAAATCATCACTTCTAAAATAAGTGTTTACATCACACTATAACTCAGTCTTTGGAATCAATTTCAGTGGGTGCTATTGTTTATGTTTGAAGTAAACTGAGTTATAGAATTTCCATACAAGCAAGAGAGGGAATAAAAATATAATTTATACTATCTTTTTAAGAAGCGGGTATGAACTGAAATGTGAACTGCTTGATAAGTTTAGGCCTATAGATGCAAAACAAACGCCTCGAAAAGCATGGAATGAAGTTCATGATTATGCTGTATCGATGATTGTACTTGGTTCTAACCCTAAATTTCTTGACTGTCTTATCACATGTTGCTCATCTTCACTACTGTCACTTGTGTCAACCATTATCTTTCTCACATTTAGTAAAGAACACAAAACATTTACAAAAATAACATAACCTAAACAAAACCTACAGTACTTATGAACATTTTAACATGATCTTTAAACTTGTGAAAATAGTACTTATATTAATAGTAGAAATATATCTTAAGGCAAGGCAATTGTTGAAACAGTATTTCTGTTTTACTAATGTTATAAACTTATAAAATTATATTTGATACTGCTAATTTGTTTTGAGAGTTTCTATATTTATGAAACAATACACTTATAAAATATAGCTGTATTAGGAGTGGGAAGCTTATAAAAAGAATTTGCTAATTGTTATGAAATGAAACTATTTTTTTTCTTTATGACGCACACATTTTTGAACTTCTTGTTTTCTTTCTAGTAGTCTTATATTAAAAGCTTACAATAAGTCATTTTATGAAATAGGCCCCAGGTTGTCAATATAGGTAAGAATTAATTAGTATATATAATTTTGTATTAGGTTAATTGTTGCATACTATGCGTTATTAGTTAGTGTGTTATGTCCGTAATGATGGGCAAGGCAATTAACTGAGCTTATATGGCCGCATTATTCAATAAATCCTCCTAAATTTGAATTAGGAAGAAATAAATAAAATAATTAAATATGGCGGGCGACCCAGGCTCTTAACGAGTCGCCTGACGCTAACTGCACGACCACTTCTCCCGCTTAGCGCCTTTTACCGTTACGAAATAATAACTCGTCTTAGGTCACTTATTTATTTTGGGCTAAACTTATAGGTCACTTAATTGTCAGCGGATCTGAAAGTAGAACTGAGCCGTGATGCCACTTTTGTAGATTGTCCGTCCCGCCATATCAACTCTCTCCTCAAATACCGAATTGCAATAAATATAATAATGCAGCACGTTAAACCGATCATGTAAATGGAATGCATACTGAAATGAATTGAACACGCGCGAGATGTATTTATGAATATTGCACAGCCGAATCACGTCGAGTATTTTGTATGCTCACACCTCACTTCGCGTCGTCTAAACGAAGTGCACCGCTTACTTAATGGCGTTTCGACTGCGTCCTCGACGCAACCATTTTTGTTTGCTCCAAGCGCGAACATTTCGCGGGACAGCGGTTATGACCAGGAAGCTGGCAAACGACGAGGTATTGCTTAATTAAGCAGGTAAAGTTTTGATTTACAGCGGTGCCAAATTAACTGGCCACAGTATATGCCTAACGTAATGCAACACTAGTATAGATAATACGCTTGTTCGAAATATTGTGTCTGGCACTAAGTAATTAAGATTGTGGAATGAATCGTCTAATATACTTTTGATCCAACGTGTAAAGAAAAGTATATTATATTCCCATGTATGGTCTAAAATTTGTATCAGTGAGATACATGGCATAAAAATAATTCTATGATATACAGACATCGAAAATAATGGGCGTGACAAAACTATAACTTATCTTCTTTATACCCATTACGTTTCCTGCTACCGTATGTATGCATTAAAATTGCCATTCGAACTATTATCAATTCGTAATGACCATGGGACATTGTGAAATAGTCACGAAAAAAAAATGTAAATGCCACTCCAACATTATACTCAAATGGGTACAAAACAATAAAGGTTTCAATTTCTGTGGCCGCCAATTTAAAATTGTACAGTTTGAGTAAGATGTTCGTATGCAGAACTATTTCCCCATGTATGACGTGTTTGGTTGTTTCCTATTTATGTCCTATATCACAAGTGTTTTATAACTGTTTTAACATAGCATAAAAGTACCTTATTTTTGATTAAATTTAATTTTCATTTTATTTTATCTATAACTTTTAATATTTGATTTATGATTTATATATAAATATAAACAGGGAGATAACAGGTGCGTTGGTAATTAAAAAAAGAGTTTTAATGCAGAATTCTCGTGCTGAGTGCGCACGAATGCGATGCGCTGTCCAGCTTTGGGGCCGCGTTGGCTGAGCGGTTAGTCTGCTCGCCTCCTACCAAGGTGAACCGGGTTCAATCCCTGGCCGGATCACTTCCAAATTTTCGCGTGTGGGAATCGTGCCGGACGATGCCGCTGGTTGCTAGGTTTTCTCGGGGATATCTGGTTTGCCCCGTAATTTCATTCCGACGCTGCTCCATACCCACCTTACTTCACTCGCATCGGCTCTCAAGACCTTGCTATTAAGAGCTGCCCAAATATCTTCACTCATTCACGGGAATATCTCTTTCATCATTCAGTTAGAAGAAATGTTCTCTCTCTTGAATGTGTATTAAACTTGGCAAAGATACTGTCTGTAACATTCTTCTCAATCAAGTTATTAAGGTACGATTGAGTTTTAATCACGGATTTCTGTGACATATCGACAGTGAATTTTTTTTCTACATTTCTTAGTCCTGAAATAAGAAAAAGCCCGAAATTCATCCGAATTAGAAATTGGCTAATATTTCCACCGCCCCTTCCCCTTGATTGTTCGTAGTTCTACCTTTTTACTTCTTCTAGAAACAGCCGAAGTAACACATGCACGCAAGCAGAAACAGCAATGAAATGGCACCCAAATTCAGCAAGGAATTATCCGTGCAGTCGTAACGTTTTCGGTTCACATTCTCGTATTATACTTTATTCAAATTCCAGCACTGTTTTTTTTTTTCTTTTTTAAGAATTTATTTATTCGTATCGTGTCCTGTGCTTAAGGAAATCTTTGACGTTAAAAAATTCTGATGTTCCAGATTCTGGTTTGTGACGTCATAACTACTGTGTGGTGTGCTTGCAGTTAACGGCGTGCAGGCAACAGAAGGCTGGGGGCGATCAGGACAAGGGTTTTTCTTCTTCTTCGTTTGGAGTTCGTGTGGAGCAGCCGTGGGAACGAAGACAAGTCATCGTGCGAACCAACTGATAGGAACCGTCTCCCCAGACGCGGACAACCGGAAGCTACTGGACTATGGAAATTTACCGGCGAAGCAATATGTGCCTCACAAAAGAGGGCGTGTTATTCAGAAAGCACGCACTTCATGTTGAAGGACATTCAAAAGGAAACACTTATGTCCTACAATTTTAGCATATTACCTCCTTTGTTGTTGTGGAATGAAAATAATATTCTGAACAGGCGTATGGCAAAGGAACTAAATTTACTTTTCGAAGAATGAACAAGTTGAAAGGAATTTAAAATTTATATATTTTCCCCTACAAATCTCAAAATGTAACGAAATTTTATGTTAAACGTTACGCTGCATTTAATATTAAAAGTATTGGTTAATATTACACAATTAGAATATAATGATGCATATGTCTTGAAAATATTTTCTGCGGTTAACCCCTATTTCATTTAAAGTGATTATACGGGATGATTCACGATGAGTTGCCACCACTAGCGAGGCTTACCCTTTACATCATTTGGAGCAAAATATGTCGTATAAATGTGGGTCTAATTCCCAATATTTACAGAGTAATTCGATAAATTGGAAATGCCTGGATTATTTGGTATGGGGCTGGATAATGGATATTGTTTACCAAAGGACTGCACAAACACGCGAGGAACTACTTACGCGTATAACGAATGCCGCTACAGAAATCAAAGACAGCCGCGTGCAGCTGCGTAGAGCAACACGTGTGGTCCATTAGCGCGCGGCCAAGTGTATGGACGTATACGGAAACATTTTTGAATATCTTTTGTAAGCTTGTTAGACAGAATTGTGATGCTCAACTGTAAACAATACGGTCTGAAAATACATCACTGTATTTACTTCTGAAAGGGTTATTATTGTATTTATATTCATTTTTCAAATTATTCGAATTACTCTGTAAATATTGGGAATAAGACCCACATGTATGTGACATATTTTACACCAAATGATTTAACTAATAAGCCCTGCCGAGTGGCAGTAACTCCTCATGAATCACCCTGAAAAATCACAGGAGTAGCATGTTGCATTAGTAGAGATCTGAAAAATTCGCGGATTTATTTTGAGACAAGTTGGAATTCACAAACTTGTACGTATGTGTTACTTTAGCAATTGGTTGACGCGTTGTTTGACACCTCCTGGATATTAAGGAGCCAATAACAAATATGCAATAAACTGTAGGCCCAATCACCGCCTTGTACTGACACGACAAGCAACCAGTAAATAATGTATACATGCACGTGAAACCTAGCCTATAGATCATTGAAGTCTCGAATTTTTCAGGTCTCTGTGCATTTGTAACCGGTGTATAAGTGGAGGTTGGGCAATCGCGCAGTGCCTATTGTTTTATCTCGCCTTTCATGTGGGTCGAGGAAGGGCGGTCTGAGCGACGTGCATGAAGACAACGGCCCCGTCGCACCAAGGAGCGCGAGGACAGACACCTGGTACGCACGGCGATAACGGACCGTAACTACCACATCAAACACCCTCTAGGAGTTCAGGCATGTGGCACATCAACCTGTGTGTCGCCGTCCTGCAGCACCAGGACATCTTGTCCAGGCGCCCGATACTGCAGCTGCTGCTGACTGCTCGCCACAGGAGCCTGCGGCTGCAGTGGTGCGGGAAACATCGGGCCTGGAAGGTATAATGGCATGCCATCGTCTTCCACGACGAATCCCGCCTCGGCTTACAGCACCACGAGGGTCGCATCCATACCTGGTGGCACCTTGGCGCACGCCATCGCCGAGTCCTGCATTGTGCACAGCCATACCCGCCCAGCGCCTGGAGTAGACGTATTCCAGTCCTGCACGCTCCTCCTCCGAGTCCCTGGTATGCTGGCCAGCAACCGTTACGTCACGGAGGCGTTGAAGCCTGTTGTCCCCTATCTTCAGGTCCACCAGCCTGGGGCCCTACACCGACAGGATGATCTGCGACCACGTGTGGCACACATCCTCCAACAGTTCCTGCTTCCGTGGCCTGCGCGTTTACCGGATCTCTCGCTCATCGCAAACGTGTGATCCGTGGTCGGACGACGACTAGCTTGCCACAGGCCACACATTAAAAAATCCCATACATAAGTTTGCTGCTAATACGTTTTAGTTTTATGGCAATATTACCTTCCTTTATAGCAAAAAATAAACATTATCTGAGCTGCTTTTGTTCACAGTAAAGAAATATTACTTTGTACCAAAGGAAACGGTTTAAATGTTTGCTGTCGTACATTGCAGTTGTCGGTACGTAACAGTTGCCCCAACGCTGTCGTTCATAAACCAATAAGTATATTCTGCAGTTACGAAACCGCGGCTGAGCAAATTAATGGTCCTCCTGCAGACCTTTAATGTCATTCTGAAGTTCGGCTATTCTCCACGCCACTAATCTCAATTATTCCCAAGAGGCGCCATTGTATTCTGGCCCATCAAGCCTATCAAAAGTAATACGAGCGCCAGAAGACACAGTGGTCGTGTGGTGCAGGGCGTTAAGTTACTAACACAAAGTGCACGAGTTCGAATCTCGCAGCCGCTCTGGTTTATTTGCGAGTATTATTTTGAAATATTTGTTCCTTCTCTCTTATTTACTGTGACGATAATGCAAGGTCATCATATTCATTACTATATAGATCAAACAAGAATTATGTGTGTTGCAAGGCTGCTTTTAAGTGGTTCATATTTAAACAAATGTTTCTTTGCAGCTACAAATGATGTGTTGCAGCAAATAAAGCGTTTTACAATGCACCCGTGGCCACAACGGATGATCTTTAGGCACGCATCGAAGCAACGTGGGCGGGAGATACCTCAGGTGGACATCCTAAGTCTCTGCCTCTGAATGCCGCGTGTGTAGCAGCGTTATTGTCGACCCTTGTGGGGCCGTGCGGTAGTGATTTCCCATGCCATGGTTGTCATACAGAGCTGCCAGGGCAGTCACTTCACCTGTGTAAGATGAGTGTCCTGTGCAATCATAACCTGATGGCTGTAATAGCTCAGGTCCTTCTTGGCAGCAATTTATAGTAAGAATTAAAATATGGTACAGACTTATATGTTTAATTTACCGCGTCTCCTGAAAGACGTGGTGTTAAATTTCAAAATAGATATGATAATTTATAGATCATAAACCGATTTACGAAATAAGGATTACATTACAATTTCTTTTAAATATTATTATCAAACATACAGGCAAGTGACAGTTTGCCATTTTTAACACGGTTGCGCCGAAACTTGATACGGAGGGTATTATATCGTGATAATTTAAGACGATGTAAAGTAATTATGAGTGGAACCTTATTTTTGGACGCCGAAGTCTGATATAATCACGCATATTCTGTCGGTACGTCCATCCGTGGAGACATCTCGTTTCGTCGTGCCGGCACCCACAGACTGAATTATGTGAGTTAAAAATAATTTTTGGATCATCTTCGTGCCGTAATGATGTTCCAAATTACAAGCTCCGTAGAGGTGAGAGCCGATGAATTCTCGGCGAAATATTTTGTTAAATGTTAACTGTCATGTCCGAATGTGCTTTGAGATGATTTTGCTGGCCTAAATATATTTTTTCGTGGTTACGGTGCTTTCATCTGGTTCCCTGTTTCGATGATTTTTCGGCGTCTAGTGATAACGTGTTTTGTACTCAATTCACGGTAACCAACCTTCACACTTTCATGAACAAAAGCTGTGATAGGTTACCCCATATGACATGTTTGGCTGTGCCGTAAATAAGCCATGCATCACAGTGTTTCATATTTCCTTTACATCGACCTACATTCTTTTATGATTAATGTAATTTTCACTTATAATTTACAATAAATTTAAATTGTTTTTATTCCTAGTGGAATTCGGCATTTCTGTAGTGGATGGCAACAAATTATTCCTATGTATTATATTTTTAACGGAGTTTTTAGCATTATTGGTAAAGAAAACATTACTCGTTGCTATATTTATGTTTTCAGAAATATAGTGTTTAAACAAAATTAATTGTTAGGTATAAATATTATTTTTGCCTGAGAGTTCAACGTACAAATACTGTCTCTTGGTTTCTCCATACGCTTTTCTTTTTCATGTGGCGGAATAATACTTACTGGGAAGACCGAGATTAGAATTTCGGAAACGCTACACAAGACAGTAAGTCCTCGACCAGGTCCGTCTTTATATCCGTGAGGCGGAAGAATACTGGCGGAAAGTAGAATAGTAACAACATGCGGAAGTAGCTTTATAACCGTGAGAATCGGAACTGTCCAGACAGATATGGCGGGTTTGTGTATACACTCGTACCCATTTATTTTTCACCGCATTACTTGGGCACGAGTGGAATACTGTACAAGTAAATACTTAACAGCTTCGACGAGGAAAAAAGTACGTTTTTTCGTCGTCGTGTTGATAAACTGCAACCATTTCAGACGTGCCGCAGTATGTATAACTACTACAATGTAGAGCAACTTGGTTTCTTAATTCAATAATTCCTCCGTTTTATTTTGAAAAACCCCAGCAATTTCTCACGATATTTTTGTCGGCAGTATGGTAGCAAATATTACAAATATATAATTTTCCTCATTGAAGAAATAAAACCTATAGCAGTTAGTCAGTTATCACAGGTATATGCGACCGTGGATTTTGCTCCATGTTATGTTTAATGTTTAACTTCTGCTTATACCAAGAAAAAGAATTGTTTTAGTATACCAAATATATATTTTAGTATACCAAATATATATGTTTGTGTGGTGGTCGTTTCAGGAAACGATATTTTGTTGGTACAACCAAGCCTCAGTTCCTCTAAATGAATTAATTTTGTTTACAAAGCCAAATAATTTATTTAGAACGATTTTGATTATGCCAAACTAATATTTCGTTGTTTCGGGTGTTACACATTTATTAAGTGTAAGAAAACAAATTATTACAATTTTTCAACAAATTAATATTTTCTTACTTGAGATATATTTTGAACAAAGAATTTATTTGCAACGACCAAAGATTTGATTGGTGACATTAATCCATTTAGTTGAATTTTCCCGTCTTTGTTGGCAGCACGCTTTCAAAGCAAAGTTATAAGTCCGTACACGAGATTATTTTGAGTATGACTGATGAAATAATCAAGAAAAATTTGAAAGATCTGGATTTCACTGGCCTTATAGGAGTATTTGCAGATAATTTAATTTCTGAGTTTATAATTAAGTGCTGTGTAATTGTTTATGTTTACATGTTAGGCATAGACGTGGATTTCTAACATCGGTCTGTATCTAAGTTACGTGTTGAATTCTTTATAATAATTGCAAATGTTCAGCTGAATGATTAGTGACTGTGTTAGCATTGGAATATGGATAAATGCTTTGTACATACAGCATTCCTATTGCCATGTGTTCAAAGATTTATAAACATCAAAATTTTATTACAAGAACGAACGTTTACACAATTATGTTAGTGTTAATAATACTGGAATATTTTACGCTATGTATATAGCAGTTTCGTAGTGGCTTGTACAAAATATATTCAATAATGAGTCCGTAGGTCGTAGATAATATTACACAAAAGACCAACTCACTAATAAACGTTTGCACATAACCTAAAAAACTGCAACGTAATACAAACAAAAGTTATCATTCGGTCATCAAAACGTTTGGTAGGAGCAACGAAATATTTGGTAGGGGCAACAAATATTTTGTTAGTCAGCAGCAGATTTGGTTAGGGGGCAACAAATAATTGGTTGAAGCAACAAAATATTTATTAGCATTAACATATATGGTTCAACTAAGCAAGGCAAATGTGCGTTGCAAACAAAGTGACATATTCATTTGGTTCCAACAACAAAATATTTCATTGTCCCTATATAAACAAATTATTTGGTTGTGTGCAAACAAATTTTGTTTGAGCCAACAAAATATTTATCTCAGTGTAAATCCCAGAGAGAAACAGCTGAAATTTATGCTACTTCCTAGTGCCTAAGTTCAAGATAGGTATCCAGTTCGTCGGAACTTACATAACGTAGGTGGGTAATCTGAACAAGCATATAGGATATGCAGGCATCTAAATCAGGAATAGTCTCTCCACCAGTAAAATGAAAGTGCACGTATAAAGCTCTACTATTGGTTTTAAGCTGGTATTACTACCATAGACGTTATATATGGAAACTTGACCAAGAACTGCGCCTCGATATTCCTTTGCTGTTTACCCTGCTGCTATTTCCAGAATATCGTTAGATTAGCATAAGAGTATGTGTGTGTATTGGGTCCCAAGTGCCACTCTTCGGGAGATCATTGTTCATGATACGAGAAGTCTGCCGTCTCAGACATAAAGGGACGGGAAGCTAACAAGTATCGAACTTTGGAGTGACTCGTAGAGTTCGTCCTCAGCTACGTTTCTCCATTGGAGATCTGTTATTGTCTCGTTTTATTTTATCTTACGTCTTTCCCGAGAGCGTTGTTATCATTCGTTCGTAGCAGTACCTTCTTTTAACGACCTGTGCGATTTTTTCTTCCTTCACAGTTAACGCCTTTTTTTGCCATAGCAGTTTAGAAAATACCCAACAATTGTTTCCGCACGAAACCTTTTAGGCGGCATTATTTCTGATCCAGTCTCTGCAGACTTTGTTTCGTCACTTTGAATTACGAGGTACAAGTGTAGTTTATTCTTAATTTTCCGAACTGTATAATTTCTTATGCGCTTCGTCGATGACTTTTTTTCGTATAGTCCTCTCGAGGAACTAGGATTCTGATACGAAATTTAAAAAAAAAAGTTAAATTTTCTTAGTTATTTTTTTTCTTAGCACTCTTGTATAGTATTGATTCGCAATTAAATAGTCTTACTTTCCTCTGGACGCTCAATTACAGTATTGACTAGAAATGTTGCGTTGAATATGGAACATTACTTTGTACGCCACGTCTTACTTTCGTATGTTCAGGATGAAAATAAATATATTACAGTGACGAGGGATTCAAATGTAACAAAGGGAAACACCTACTTATTTTCCTTACACTCTCTCAATAAGTATACCTCTACGTAGTCCGACCAGTATTTACGTAGAAATATGTGTCGCTACGGGTGGAGAAGTTGATATCGTTAAATGCTCATTTCAAAGATACTTACTTAATCATCGTGAGCTCACTAAAGATTCTGTTTCCCGGATCCAGCGGAATTAGGAAACTGCCTTTCACCGTGTTAAATGTTCACATCTCCCCATTCTTACACCCTTGCCGCCATCGGAACTATGGCGGCACTTCGGGAATCGCGTAAAGACAGGCGAATGCTGTCCTCAAGACTGGGCTTTATTTAATACTTTCCTACTCCAAGGGTGGTGATAAGGGGGCTTGAATCTCTCCCTTCGATCTTGATTTTACACTCTATAAAATATCATTATTCTAACAAGTATGTTGTTCGTAGTGTGGTATTAATTCAGTAATTAAAAAGGCTTAGTATTGCAATTTTGACATTTGTGTGGAACATTAACCCTTTCAGTAAGGAATAAATATAAAATTTTAGGCGTTGCACAGAAAATCTTTTGTTCGGATCTGTACTGATATCCAGAAGACTCTTTGCCTTACATTGGGACCAGCATAAATCTATCTGTGCTTTATGTTACTGGCATCAGTGATTTATGAAGCTACGGAACAGTGTCTCAGCAGCGAATGATGTCTCCCACGCGTAGGGAAGGGAACCTCTCTCATTGGACGGTATGTTTAGTTGTGTACAGATCAGACCATTCACGCCACTTTATATGCAACGTCCCCAGATAGAGGGCATTGTGACTGAAAGGGTTGAAACTTTTACTGTTAAATCCTGTTCAGGAGAAAGTGAGCACTTTTGAAATCAAACGTAGGAAAAAGTCACTGCCCCTACCTGTATATATTTTAACGGGCACACTAAGTGACATGCGCCCAGTAAAGTTGGTAACGAAGGCGGAGCAATAGTTACATATCTCAAGGTCGAATATAAAGTGTTAGGTTACCATTTGTTTATTTCTTTCCCTTTCTGCTTTTCTAATCCATAGAAGTGTAAAAATGAGAAGAATTTTAAAATATTTACTTTGCTAACAATTTTAGTTTCACTTGACCGACACATGAATAAAGTAATGAGGCCCGTGGCAATGTTAATTTTACATAAGGCGGAAGAATACACAACGTGCATACAAGTATATCTTAACCAGGGCTTTCAAAAGTGCTCATTTTACTGTGAACAGCCTATAAGCATGTGGTTTGATCTTATAGCTCAGTGCTCCGCCCATAAAGTAGTCCCCTCCCTAGTGGTTATATATATATATATCCCCGCCACTTTACGTGAAAGTGTATTTAAGCAAATGCTCTGTTACATCGTCTCGGAATCGATCATATAATTACAGACAATCGATTTCAGCAGCGGATTTTTCCGGGAAAGAAAGTAAGCTATAAAAATACAATTTTGCTCTATACTCTATTTTAGTTTCGTTTACTGTGGCCGTCAGCCATGCTCGTTTATCAGTGTAAAGTTAAAAGCATTACTTTTGTTTCTTTTCGACGAAGTTGTTGCACATCGCTTAGTGCACTTCGCTTGAGCACGTAGAGAAAACGCAGTAAATAATAAGGGGAGCTCTATGCGCCTAATATGAACACTTTGAAGATTATAACCGAGTGTAACTCGGGCGAAACAAATATCGATATATCTCGATACTTGAGAGCAAAAATCGTAGGAATGAATTTCATTGTTTTCGTAATTTTCTTCGTAATTTTACATAGTCGCTTTGACTCGCCAACAAACATTTTCTTGACAAAACACAACAGTTGTTTTTTGACTGCGCAAATGATCACGATGGGATGTATGCCTTGTTAGAAATGACAGAATATTTCGTTAGTAGTCTGTGATGTTGGCACTATATTGTCTTACAGACGGCCAGAAATGAACATTGTACAGTACGGTGTAGTGTTTGGTGTAGCGAGGAGCGATAGAAAAGTGGTAAGTGATAACACAGGGATCGACAAAACTGGTTTTCCCTTTGTAATGGATATAGGTGACTTACTTCTAAATTGTCCTGAATAATTGTAAATATTACCAGTGCTCAAAGTGTTAAGTACAGAATTATCACTGCAATGATAGCTTACGTTTACGTGGACTTACTACCGCTTGTAAAACTTTTAATGATAAATTGTATAACTGTCGAGTTTGACGCAGAATACGTTCATAAAGTCAGGTAACACAAGTTGAAATGACAAACTCCTTGTCAACAACACTTACGCGCTTTAATCACTTAAAAACCTAAGAAATAAGTAGTCAACTTTAAGATTAAGAAACAGGCTCCAAAAAATTACAAGTACACTTCAGCAATTTTAATTGCTGAATTTAAGCCAATAGAATATAATTTTAAGCGGCGATGTATGAGATAAGATATAATTTTTTTTATGCAGATGGGCAATTGTCCTTTGGAAATTTTATTTTCGCAGCAGGGCAATATAATTAGATGTTTAAATAATTTGTTCGGAATTGAGTTAGAAAAATAATTCTGATTTTTTTGTTTGTAACCATGTCTGTGGCTGGCTAAGTTAAAACTTGGGAACTGGTATTTCTATTTTCGGAATTTTTCACACTAGAAATTCGAGCATTAAGCAGAAAAAAATCAGTTGTGCAAGTATAGGTTTGAGTTAAGGAGATTAAGCAAATGTCTTCTTTGTAGTGCTTAAGCTATAATGCTTAATATTTCAGTTACGTAAACCGCCGTACACCACTGTCGACAATACATAAATCCACGATTAAACGAACAGGCTACAGACAAGACATCTGTACGAGAGTACAAAAACGTAAGGCGTGTTCGCAGTTATTTGAAAACTTTTAAAATTCCTGCTTAGGATCTACTATTCTTGTCATTATTTATTCTTCCTCCGCATGTGAACTTTGTGTTCCCGTGGGCCCAATAGTTATGGTCCATTCGCAGTTCCTTCACACTTTTTGAATCCAACCTATTTGAAAATATACTCCACGTATGGCATGTTTGGTTGTTTCCTAAATTTGCAGGGTATCACAAGTGTTTTATACTTATGTTATTATAATAGTACTTACATTTTATTTATAAATTAAAATATTTCATTTATAACAAATATGAAAGATAATAGAAAATATGGCATACTGGTAATAATATGTCGCGTCGTCCCTTTGGTATAATTTTATAGACTTACGAAGCTTTATTTGCATGAGGTGGAGGAATATCCCAGAAGTACTATTTTAGCAGGGTTTCAGAAAAGTAGGAAGTAACCAGACTATATATTCATGCGCCTGTCAAGTGAAAACGTCAAAGTTTTGGGAATCTAAATGTGTTATTAGTATGCTAATTCGAACTTTTATATAATCAAAAGAACAACCTGATTTGCAATAGTGTTAAAATTATACTCGCAATTTCATGCCAAGTTTTGGAATTATTTTCTTTAACTCGCTGCCAACTGACCTGAGAGCTTGCATGCCAGTGTATACTGTAGCGTATATGCAGTTAAAGGATGTTCACGATAAAGTGATCACTTTTGAAATGAACCTTAGAAAAAGGTCACAGCCTCTGCTTAGCATATATTTTAATAGGTGCACGGAGTGACATTCGCCTAGTAAAGTTGGGAACGATGGATGGGAAGTAGGTCTAATTCCATATGTTAACGTCGAATAAAAAGTGTTGGGTAACTATTTGTGATAATTTAAATTATTTCTTGCGCTTTCCGTTTTTTAATGCATCTAATTTTACATAGTTTCACAGCTTCACTTGGCCGACGCATAAATAAAGCGCTGAGGCCCACGGTAACGTTAATTTTACATAAGGCGGAAGAATACATGACGTGCAAACAAGTAGATGTTAACAAGGCTTTCAGAAGAGCTCACTTAACCGTGAACAGCCTGAGACATATCGAAACCATCGAACATGATGCGATTCCTGGCTATTAATTTTGTACGTTTATAATTTAGCGTAATATGAATCTTGGTACGTAAAGTAAAAATTTTTGTGGTAAATTTATTTGCCCCCCCCTCCCCCCTTCCGCAAACCATAACCCACTGACACCCGGTTGGATAAAATGCTCTAATAGACGAACTGGGTTCGTTGGAAATACTTTAAGACTTCGGGAAATTTTTAATTACTTATTGTATTAACTAACGTAAGTTCGCCTGCACGTACGTATACCGGGAAGAATCTATATTAACCACCCACAGCCATCTTTAATCGTTACATATTTACGATTACGTGCCACATATTGTAGTTTCTGTTGGTTTCGTTATTTGTGAGTGCTGCTATACTATCGACTAACTTGCGTAGACCATCTGATATTCAGGTTGCCGTATTTCATATGCACGTGGTCCTCTGTTTGCGCAGAGAGAGAACACTTTAGTCTATGCATTGAGCTTATAAACAAACAACTTTATAGCTTGGTATTTTACGAAATGTTTAATTGACGTACTTCGTTTTTTCGTACGTTATTATTAATTAACTATATTGCGTATCGTTTTCGTCGCGTGTTGACATGACAGTATTTCATCACGAGCCCGATGTGTTTAATTAGTGCAGTAACCGCATTGCATGTATCTAGGTAATCGCTGTCCACCGTAAAGTGGGCAATTTTGAAATCAACCTTAGGAAAATGTCACTGCCCCTACATGCAACAGTCACACACACACACAGACCGCCATGCGCCCAGTAAAGTTGGCAACGATGGCAGGAAGGTAGTGCCAACGTTTTAGCGTCGAATTCAATGTTCTGCATACACATTTGTGAATACTGTAATTACATATTTTATATTCTGTTTTTTTAATGCATATAGGTGTAAGAATGAGCAACTTTTTAAAATATCTTATTTTTAAACAATTTCAGTTTTCTTTGACAAAGGTACGAATAAAGTGATCAGACGCACGGAAAAATTAATTTGACACATGTTGGAAGAATACACAATGCGGATACAAGTAGAACCTTAGCAGGGCTTTCAAAAGATCACATTTTCCCCGAAACGGCGTATAGTTATAATTTTTTTTTTTTTTTTTTTTTTCCGAATCATTTATTATTTTCGAGGAAATTTCAATCCAAAATTTCTATATTCTGGGGAAATTTTTAGTTTGCTAGGAATTTCGTTCACCTCGGGTTGCCTCTCCCCACGCTCCCCCTCCCCCCTGAATGTTGGCAACACTGGCGGGAACAGCGCCCAACCGCTGTCACGAGTCCAGCGACCGAGGCAGGCCAGACACGTAGGTAGACGCTGTGCAACAGATGACGCGAGCACAGTCATATATCTCGCGCTAGTTTCCCCTCTGCAATATTGCGACAGCGTTGCTGCACCACGGTGTCGGCAAAAGGCAATATATAAAATGAGTCAATTTAGTCGGTCCGCGCGACAATAACGCTTGGTGTGGGGGGGGGGGGGGGGGGAAAGACTGGTGCTGTTAAACTGAACGAACACAAAGGGCGTGATGATTCGAACAAAAAAAAAAGTAGAATTTTATAATTAACACGTGCTGGGAATGCAAACGTTCATTCTGTGCCTCGTGATAATTGGTCAATACGGCGAACGCTGGTGTTTGAAATTAATAATTGTTTTTCTTCGGAATATATTTGTTTTCGATACTTTATTATTTGTTAATCGTAATACGTATTTTTTTGTTCTCTCAGCTTGTAGGTATGATTGCAGTTAACACTACGCTATTCGGCGAAGTCCAGCCGCACGCGCCATCGAAATGGTGGGGCTTGCCAACATCATGTCGGAATGCCTTAGTCCCGTTCCCAGATCTCCACGCAGCCAATCGGACAACAAGTATGTCCACGCCAATAGAAAAGTCCCGATATTTCTTGTCTGTGGTCCTACTTGGGCCGCGTTCATGCGGGACATACAAGTACTTCGCTTCAAACATGTTGAGCTCTGTACACGGCCGAAGAAGTGGAAATACTTAAGGGAAACTCAGTATTCAGTAATAGCGGAAATTAGCATGTTTCTGCAAAAAAATCGAGATTTTTTTAATGTTACCAGGTTTTGTGCTTGGAATTTCAATACTTTCCTTTATATTCTTTCATTTAATCGAATTTCATTAAATTAATGTTTCTTTGCGTTTTTTCTGTATTTGTTATTTTGTATCAACTAAGATACCAAGAGAAACATGTACGTTAAAAAAACTCTCTCACTACTGTAGTATCAGCGAACACGTTCAATGCGGATGTGTGGATTTAAATAGTAACATAATCGCATAATAAATATAATAGGGGGCCGCAGTGACTAAGCGGTTACACTGCTCGCCTCCCACCAAGGCGAACCGGATTCAATCCTCGGCCGGGTACTCCTGATTTTCGCAAGTGGGAATCGCGCCGGACGATCCGTTGGTCGGCGGGTTTCCTCTGGGATCTCCCGTTTCCCCGTGCCCTTAGATTCCGTCGCAGATCCAATCTGATCTCATGTCACCCTTGTCGGCTCTCAAGACCTCGTTGTTAAGAGCCTCCCAAATCTATCAACTCAACAATTCAACTCAACATATAATTGGATGCGAATCTAATAAATCTTTTAAGAAAATTATTATTTTTTGTATTCAAATGTTTTGCTAGATTTTAGAAACTATACTAACAAGCTGCCACTCGTTGAGAATATAAATGTAGTTTGAATATATGTATTGTAATACTTAAAATATTAGTTTCGTGCCGTGTCTCACGTCTTATACTCGGAACACGGTGCGTGTGAGTTTCGAAATGGTACTACCCGCGAAAGCCTAGGACCGTCCCTTTCGCTTCTCCCAAGTTTTCTTTCCTTTTTTTTTTTTTTTTTTTTCTTTTCTTTTTGTTTTGTTTTTCCGAGGCTTTCCTCGCCTTCCACGTTTTATTATATCAAAGCAGACGTGTTTACGTTTCTGAACTTGAGGTCGCGAGGGCTCCAGTGACTCGTTCCTAGAATATGCAACGAGACTCACGAACGGCCATCATCGCTTGCCGTCTGTGGGACCTGCAGATTCCGTTGTGACAGCTCCCCCCCCCCTCTTCATCCTTTTTTTTCACTATTTCTCTCTCTCTCTCTCTCTCGGTCTCTTTCTCTTCCTCCCTCTCTTTCAGCAGGCCATTCTCAGCCAGAAGAGCGTAAGAAAGAAAAATTTGGGACAGCCTTGTTGTGCCACGAATCTTGATAAGTTATTAGCTGTACTTCGTTTCGTCACGTTACTAAACGCGGTGGCTCAGTGGTAAACCACGAGACACGCTCTTCAGGAGGACTCGGGTTCAAATCCCGGTCCGCCCATCCTGACTTTGGTTTCCCATAGTTTCTCTCAATCACTCCAGGATGGGACGGTTCATTGCTACAGGCCGCGGTACTTCCCTGAGCAGCTTGCCTCGTCTCTATTGACTTCGCTGTTGACAAGACTTTTAAACCCTACTTACCTAAAGGCTGTTCACGATAAAGTGAGCACTTTTGAAAACGACCTTAGAAAAAAGTCGCTGCCTCTTCCTGCAGAACGGGTGCACTGAGTGACATGCACCCAGTAAAGTTGGTAACGATGGCTGGAAAGTAGTTAAATATCTTAACGTCGAATAAAAGGTAACCATTTGTGATTACTTAGTTTATTTATTTCGCTTTTTTTTATGCATGGAAGTGTAGAAATGAGCAGATAAGTAAAATAATTACGTTTCAACAATATCGCAGTTTCACTTCACCAACGTACGGATAAAGTATTGAGGCCCATGACAATGTTAATTTTACATAAGGCGAAAGAATACAGAACGTGCATACAAGTACATGTTAATCAAAGCCTTCAAAAGTGGTCATTTTACCGTGAACAGCCTATTCCTACCTACATTTCGTCACTTTGCGTTTATTAAGTCAGGATTTCGATTACTTCGCGTTACACGCTTACCTTCCACGTGTACGTAAAACGTAACTTCCTCGAGTTCGAATTATCAAGAGTTACGTAAATACGTAAACTTAAAAATTCTGATTAGAAGTGTTGAGAAAAATGTTGCTGGTTTTTAGATTGAAAATTGTTGATTTATGCTGTATGTATGTGTGTGCATATATATATATATATATATATATATATATATATATATATATATATATATATCACACACAGAGCATATTAAAGGTTGCGAGTTATCTGTATTTGTACAAACTATATATTTAGACACACACACACACTAACCACTACATTATTAAATTGTAGATTCAATTTAAAATTATTCATTATGTAGTGTAACTCAATTGTTATTTTCTTATCCATTCCGGGGGAGGACGATATACTGAATGCCCTGTGTTAAATACGTAAGCAGATGACGTGGAAAAAATAGATAACACTTCTTCGTCTTTGTTATGATTGGCCTTCATGATCACGTGTTGCAGATTCGCGTATTAAGTAGAATGCAGAAGCCGAAAGTTGACAGACTTTTCTTTACGTGAATGTAAATTTTACTTTAAACAAAACTTTCGTGTTATAGGTCTCATTGAAACACGCAGTGCGTGATACTTGAGTCACTTGAAACACGGAAATCATCGTAATCCTGGTTTTGTGTTGTCTGTTTAGGAAGAATAATCTGTAAGCTCGATGTCCAGGCGCTGCGGTAATCGTGCGGTTAGCACGCCATTCACCCATTTAAATAATCCGGGTTCGATCCCAGATTTTCGCATTTGGGGGACGTGCCGGACGCTGCCGTCGCTACCGGTGGATTTTCTCGTGGTTCTCCCGTTTCCTTTATCCTTGCGTTCCGTAGCTACTACGACACCATTACACTTCATCTATATATGGGAGCTAAAAACCTTCTCGTTAAGAGTACTCGAATTCGCTTAAACCCCACTTCCCCCCTCCGCGGTTGGTCAATCAGGAAAAAGTAGTACTTTTAATGATTCACAATTACTAAAGCAGGTTGCTGTAAATTTCTTATCGCAATTTATATTTTCGTATTAAAAGTAATAAACAGGATTTTTTTTTTTTAACAAATAGGATAGAATGTCTATTAAGTAATGTTAGACGGACCTCAATCAACTTTCTCGTTTCTTTTTTCGTCGGCTTAAACTAAAACCTGAACTCTGTTAATGCCATGTTGTAGTTGGTTCCTGCAAAACTTTCATAGATGGATGCTTTAACTTTGAATTTATTTAGCCAAATCACTTTAAACTTTTATAGTCGTAGTACAGTATGAACTTATTTTATTCCTAAAATAGACCCGACAGAAAGTAGCCTGATCAAAGTGAGGGACCATGATATGCCCCGTTACAATATGTCGCTTGTAATAAATCTTATTAACAATACTTCGTTCGTTGCAATTGAATTTTTGTATGAAGAAAGAACGAAGTCAATACCAGTTTGACAAATTTGGAACCAAACATCGCTATTTTAAAATTATTTAAACAGTTGTCACGTCTTATCTCAGATAAATTCAATTGGATGAGGATGGAAGAGGTTGACGCCTTTAGGCGAGTAATTTTGCGATTGAGGCAGAGAAGCACGGGGGCGATTAAGGGCGACACTCCTGCACGCATTAAGTGTGCCATCGCCGCTACGCGCAAGGTTCTAAACCAGCGTGCGATGTTCTCGTATTGTTGCGTATACCCACGGCACTTTAATCGGCGACCCTATCATTTTATTGGCGGAAAGTCTGTAACGAAGTTTGATGCAGGCTCCTACCGCGGTTTCGCTCGTATCCATGAAGTATGTTTTGAGAGACAACAGTCCGCATTATTTATTTTTTTTTTTTTTAACAATGCCAGAGCTCCAAAATAATGCCTATAGCTAGAGACCTGAAGAACTCGTGGATTCATTTTGGGGCAAGCTAGAATTCAAAACATGTCTGTTAAGATATATTTAGCCATTGGTCCACACGGTGTTTGACACCTCCTGGAGAACGCTGGACCAATCGTGGCCTTCCACTGTGACAGCAGATAGCCAATGCGCAGTTGATATCGGCATATTTGTACATAAGACTGTAGATTCTAGAATGTAGGTCATTGAACTCGCTAATTTTTCAGGTGTCTATCTATAGCATGTGCGATATCTCGAAGTACCATTCCATCTTCGTCTAAGGCGTGTTTTCTTTTCGCAGGTAAACGTTTCGGGGACAAATTAATAGTTTCGATAAAAAATAAGCCCGTATTTCAAACATAATCAAACGTAATTCAAGCTCCAGGTATGCAACCATCCCATCGTCTCATCGACAGCGTCGTCACTAAAAGACGGAACAAAGTTTCTCAAATAAGTAGAAGCGGGGAAGGAATCAATAATATGACCAGTAGTGAGTAACCATTCCAACGTTCGCCTGGAGATGTTTCGGAAAATAATGGGAAACTAAGGTCGTATCCCAGTTCGCCGAGAGAGTACTCCATCGCCCGCTCTACAAGTCGTAGAGATCCCTCTCTGCGGTTACATCTCGGAGGAGAGAGAGCGCGAGTTAGAGGAGTGAACGACGATGTACACTCGCTGTCCACTCTCGCCTTCTTTGTGGCTGCCAAGTCCAACGTGGTGTTTTTAGATGTACGCGTTCTATTTATCCAGCAGTGTTAGAAATTTTTTTATTGACTTGACGTAACAATTGCAGTTTATTTTAAAATCTAAATAAGCTGGTATCATACATTCACGGTTACTTCAGCCTTTCCTGGAGCCCTACTAAAGTTCTACTTGCAGAATATGCCTCCGCCTCGTGCAAACTAAGCTTAACTAAGTGTGGAGAATTACACCAAAGTACAACGCATCGCATTCGTGCGCACTCATTGAAACAGTATTTTGTATAAGGACTATTTCTTACTAGGCGTTACCAACACACGTATTTTCTGTTTTTTTAATTCAAATTATTTTTTTAATGAAGCATTATAATTTATATAGAAAAATATGTACAAAATTTCAATTTAACAGGTAAAAAAATAACTTTTATGAACACAGCTATAAAACGATTGCGATACGTGCGGCATACTTAGGAAATAACTAAGCACGTCATACACGGTGTGATTTTTCAAAGGTTTAGTTCAAAAAGGCCGAATAAATCGTGAATGGACTATATTTAAAAATACACTGAAATGTATTCGAGGAAGGAGAGAGACGGTCAGTATTTTATATTTCACCATTTCCTATATTTCCAATCATAGGAATAATGCCGAAAGTTCAAAGAAGGTGGACGGACGTCTCAGTACTAAAGCATTAACTAAATATATACGTAGACTGGTCTTCTCCAGGTTAAATTTTCTGGTCATTCCAATAGGTAAGAATCTGTAGTTCGTGGGTTGAACACCACGTAGCGCTTGCCCATTTTCGTGGCGGCTGGGGGAAAGTCGGCAGCCTTGCTACTGTGACATCTACCCTCTCACTCATACTCCATCTCTGTCACTCACAGACCAATCTCCGCAACAGCAGTACGTTCTGAATGTGTGCTATACCATTGACTAAAGTCAAGTTGGCTGGAGCGAGATTCGAACTTGGGCCCTCCCGAATACGAGGCCAGCGTGTCGACCACCGCGTCGCAGATCAGGTGGCAGAGATCGGGACTAAGTGACCGTCGATCCCTCCCGCCCTCGGGTCCACAGTGGCCGAGGGGTTAGCCTGCTCGCCTCCCATCAGGGCGAATCGGGTTCATTCCTCGGCCGGTTCACTCCGCAGATTTTCGCGAGTGGGAATTGTGCTGGACGATGCAGCCGGTCGGCGAGTTTTCTCGCGGGATTTCGCGTTTCTCCCGCCCCCTTCATTCCGGCGCTGCTCCGTTCTCGTCTCCACCCTCATCGGCTCTGAAGAACTCGCTGTTAAGACCCGCCCGAATCTCTTCACTCACCCACCCTCCATACCTTCTGCCCCGCAAATCGATCTCCCGTATCATAACCATCCACCACATTGCAGTGCACATCCAAGGGAACACCCCTCCCCCCCCCCACACACACACACAATTACGTCGGCCATAAATACTTGTTGTTTCACCGTGTTCCAAGATGGCTGCATAAACGATAATTGGCCTGTCGGCTGCGAATAGGCTCCCACCCCACTCCCCCTGCTCCCCTCATCAAAACCAAGCCATCTCCCAACGTCCCTGAATCCTACCCGCATCACCATAATCCTCGCAATATACCGCGGTTGCACGTCGGCATTCGCTCGGAGCTGAGTGGGGCCGCTTTTGCTACCCAAGGCCGAACTCCCCGATATTTAAAGAACGTGAGTATAGGCTGTTCACGGTTATTTGAACACTTTATATAGTCCATTCATGGTTACTTCAGCCTTTTCTGAAGCCCTGCTTAAGTTCTACTTCCAGGATATTCCTCCGACTCGTGCAAACTGAACCTAACTAAACCTGGAGAATTACACCAGGGGGACAACGCACTACGTTCGTGGGCAATAAGTGTAACAGTATTTTATATAAGGACTATTTCTCACTAGGCGCTACCAACATACCTATTTTCTTCCTGTTTTTCATTCAGATTATTTATAAATAAAACATTATAATTTGTAGATAAAATATGAATAACATTTCAATTTAACAGAAAAATAGTAACTTTCATGAACACAAGTATATAAGTAAATAACTAACCACGTCATACATGGGGAGATTTTTCAAAGGTTTGATTGGAAAATGCTGAAGAAACCGTGACTGGACTATACCAACTTTTGGAGAATATCACCGTCCCTACCTGCATATAATTTAAAGGGCTCACTGACTGTCAAGCACTCAGTTAAAGTTGGTAACGACTGGGGAAAGCAGTTCCGTGTTTTAACATTCAATTAAAAGTGTTATAGTCTATTCGTGGTTTCGTCACACTTTTTGGATCAAACCTTTGAAAAATCACACATATAACGTGTTTATTTGTTTATATGTATCGCAAGCGTTTTATACTTGTGCTAACATTAAAGTGCCTATTTTATTTTGGTTGAATTAAAATTTATATTTATATTTTATTTATTAATTATAAAATTTCATTATTGATAATATGAATTAAACCAGTTCTTTTGCAAAATATTAATACATTAAGTGCGCACTAATGCGTTCCGTTGTCCCTTCGGTGTAATTTTCTAGACTCGAATAAACTTTGTTTGCATGGGGCGGAGGAGTATCCTGGGAGTAGAACTTTGGCAGGGCTTCGGAAAAGTTTGAAGTAACCGTGAGTGGATTATAGGTGGAGAATTTGCGAATACTGAATTTGCGAATTTGCTTTCTGTTTTATTCGATGCAAGTAAGTATAGGGATGAGCGAATTTGTTAAATATTCACTTTTATAAAAATTTCCCAGTTTCACTTGACTGACCCGTGAGTGGAAATGTTGAATTTTAATAGCGTGGAAGAATGCACAATGTGCGTACCGCTCTGATTGTAGCGTTCGGGAAACCGTGACGGACGTTGCTTTCGAATTGCGGGTTTTACTCGCGCCGCTCCCGTTTCCGCCGCCACTCCACCTACACGTCATTTGACCCTCGCCAGATCTCTATCAAGAACCTCCCCTCGTCCCGAAGGGGAAGTGTCCGAATGTGTAGACTGACGTGAAGGGAAGTCTAGTAACGTGGCCACAGTAATACGATCAAGGATTTTTAGATTCAGTATGCGTACGGTTCTGCTTAGTGGAAATATTTATAAATCTGTTTTACTTCTCCTGTGTGCCTAAAAAGAAGAAAAATGGCTGAGAGCGGCGTCGTAAAGCGACGAAATGCCATGGTACGGAAAACATGAGTACCTCGAGAAAACACACTGGTTAACCGTCATCGTTCATTTTTTGTTTTTCATAAGTAAACGTTAGGGAGAAAAATCTGAAGATGCTGATCGCTAGCCACCAAGTGTGGTCTCGTCCCTGACATCTACGTTTAATGTGCATTACAACTGTATTAAAATGGTGCGATACATACTGCAAATGAAAACTTAACTTAATGAAAAAAAAATTACAGCTTTTGGAAAGTTGATTTAGAAAAACTAAGACACGACAATCCTAGATAAATTTTTTGGCCAACTTCATGAGCAAATATTTTCTCATCGTTATGCATTACTGTCGATCTATTTCTTACGCCGTAGATTTGTATGTTTTAATGTTGCGCAAGACATCGCGCTAAAGCAGTATATCATTGCTTCAAAATATTTGCTCGAAAAGTCCGAAGCAGAAACATATTCTGAGTTAATTCATATGCCAAGCCCTTTTAATTTGCCGCTTCGAGGCAGAGTGTTATATCTATGGGTGTTTGATTCGTTTTACTGTGTGTAGAGAGTTGATCATGCTTGGGTTTGGCACAGGCAACATGAACCACTGAACTACTCAGTCAACCCAGTGAATTACTGAAGGCACGTTACTTTCGTCAAGCTATAATAGAGTCGTTTCGGTTTTATTTTGTATGTCCCCTTTTGCTATAGTTATTACAAAAAAAAATACCCTCCCCATACCCTCTCAAAAATGGATGGTTAGGTACAGGCGTAAATTAACAACTATAGGCTGTTCACGATAATAAGCACTTTTGAAGTCCTAGTTACTTATTCCTTTCAGCCATTTTTTTGACATTTAACTATCTTTCTAAAATAACTATTGCCATGTAAGTAATAAATAGAGTGTGTATATTACACCACACTCGAAAATTAACGTCTAAGGCTAAAATAAAATATATTTATCGACTATTATTCCAAATGAGATGGCTTTCAAAAGTGCTCACTTTACCGTGAACAGCCTGTACGATGGTTCACGCGCAAAGAGAAACTCCTCTTTTGCCGCTGTTTTTTCCGCACTTTGTCTCTTTGAAATTCCGCCAGCGTGAAGGAAAGATGCTATTAAAATACTCGCCAAGAATACCAACCTGTCATCTTTACGGGGAATTCATCGGCGACATTTTTCTGACTTCTCCAAAAGACAAGGTTTTTCTGCTGGTGCCCGTATTAAAATTCCGGACATTCTTTGCACCCGGAGGATTAATTTTACCATCTTCGAAAGTCAGGTGTTTCAATTAAAAAGGGAATAAGATTTTTTAAGTTTGGGGTATTGTCGTGAAGCTGTTTACGGAATATCTTGTACCCCTTTCAAATTGTTTAGGCTTCGAACAGCAAATATCTGGTTCGTGAAAGTTTGACTTCTGACAAACGAAACTGATGCTCGACTATTACGTTCACTAAGGAGTCAACTTCTGACACAACACTTCTGGGACGGAAAACACAAATGTCGCTTGTTTTGCATAACTTCAATTGATCATATTTCAACTTGAGGTATTTTGGTATGCGCTTCGAATGTATAATTGACTATGTTGCCACCATTACTTACATGTAGTTTTAGTAAAGTAGTTTTCAAGTTATTAAAGTAAACTTTATATATATTAAAAAATATATTTAAATCGCGATTTATATTATTCGTGACTAATTTATTACTCGTCGAAAAAAAAGAGAAAGAAAACACATAAGGAATTTATCGAAGAAATACACATTTTATATTTTTAGAGCTTTCAGCCATATCCAACAAGCAATTAAAAGCTTGTAAACGAAAAAGCCCACAAAATTATCTTTTTAACTGTTAGCATATAAACCAAATATCAAAAATCATAATTTCAGCTTCCTAGAAAACACAGGAAATCAAAACATATTTGATATTAGAATTTGAAAAAACAGTTCGCCACAAATCAATAAAATAGTTAAAAACCCTAACAAAAATAATTTAAATGAAAGCATAAATTACATTCATGTTCCCGTTATTAGGAAAGGAAACATTACTGTTTTATTTTTGCCTTCGTAGTGCTTTATAAGAGTATCGTGGAATTCCTTTGGTGCATCGTTTAAGTTTGGCTTACGTATAGCTGAACCGGTGGTGTTTTATTTGAAAAGGAAACCTTAAACTTTCATCGTTATGTCATGTTATTATGTGCAGAAAAGCCAAGATTATAAAGTAGTCTCCAATGAACCCTGTCTCATACGATCACCTGCCAGTTCTTTCGAAAAGTGTGTGTGATGCTTTGTCATCCAATGCAACCTAATATTCTTACGAGAGTAAGGCTGGATAAACAGACTATCATATATGAAGGCAGCAACTCTGTTTTCATTTTACATTTTCTGGTCCATGACTGAAATTGTAACTTTGCATGCAAAATCCATTTTAATAAATTAAAATTGCAGTGGCTGTAACGGATTAAATGAACTGTGGTTTTAAACATAGGCACTTTTTAGAGAATTTTTATGTCGAAGACATATCCAAAATACGACATGACAAAAATACGCATGTGTTATCTTAGTTTTGTTTTCCATAGTTATTTGCGTATGTGTGTATACTGTCCTGTTTTTCTTTTGTTTGATTATTCGTTCTGGTGTTTCGTATCCATTGAGATAACTGTCTTAATTCTTAATGCAAAATTGCATATCAGTTTTCCTGCACGTCTGTTGACAAAGAATAACTTTGGCTTGTTTCCATTTCGTTTATTTTCCTTTTTATGATTTTATGCTCTTTATGAATTTCATGTTCCATAAAAAGCTTTGCTATGGCGTTATTGGATGGCCTTGTCTGGCATATCGTGTGCGTCCTATCATTTGTGGTTAGCAAACATCATCGTTACATCGCGGTAATGGTGTACCGGATGTTACTAGGTGAAGTAAATTCGTATTTGGCCCCGCCGTGATTTTTTTTTCCCCTCGGATCAGTGGTTAGTTTCTCAGCACCTAAACATTTTTTCCGTAGACATTTTAAAATCTGTGAAACTGTGTAACAAAAATAATAAATTCCAGAACTGTGGCGATTGAAAAAGTTCGTAAATCTGCATAGAAAAAGTTTTGAGTCTCCTGAAGAGCAACTACACGTTTATTTGAATTTGTTTTACATAGACTTATGCGATTACCGAAAGGAAAATGCTGAATTTGCAATCATAATTCTTACGATAGTGTTTTTTGATTTTTCAAATGGTAAACGTAGGAAACAATTTGATAGGCATTAGAAATACCTCTTGGTGAATGAATGCATTTTAGATAATGTATCAACTTATAACTGTAATGGACTCTCAAAACATTCCACACACAAAAAAAATTGTAGGACTGGTCGACTGTCTATAACCCACTTTAGAAATCAACATTAAAAAGAAATTAATCCCTGCCTATAACAGCATATATTTAGCGTAAACACTGGCTTTCATCTAGGCCCACGCTAATTTTACCAGTGAATGTGTAATGTTACATGTCTTTTCGTGCTGTTAATGTAAAAGCAATTTTAAGTGAGTGTCATCTGAAATGGGCATTTTTCTATTATGTACACATTGGCGCAATCATTAGCATCATAACGAAATATTTTGTTTGTTAAAATTTTCTTATTATAACGTATTTTGTGCACTAGCACTTTTGTTGTGAAGCCCAAGGCAATATTAATTTTTTCGTGTAATTTTTTCGTACAATTTTTTCGTGTACTGGAAGGAAACGCAGTGTGTTGAGAGAAAAATAAAATTAAAGATTTTTAAAGAGCTTATTTAACCAGTTCTAATTTTCAGTCTGGATTTTTTTTTAAAGTGAGACACAAAGTACATTCGTTGATAGCTACTTCTTCCGTTTGTGAAATTTCTCTAAGAAACTGTGCATTGAAAATTATTAGTTGTGTCACAGCTTTTTTTTTTATAGAAATGTTTGGCTTTATTAACTGTAAAGGAATTCGTTCCAGTTTTATAAGTATTTTTTTGTTATGTTAGAAATTATATTTAAATCGTAATCTATATTATTCGTGACTAGTTTATTACTCATCGAAAAAATGAGAGAGAGAACACATAAGGAATTTATCGAAGAAATACACGTATTATATTTTTAGAGCTTTCAGAAATATCCAACAAGCAACTAAATTGTGATTTGCACTAACTGAAAAAGTATTTCTTTAATAATTGTTTTTCATAATCATTTTATTGTGCTGAACCTCCTTTCTCTCCCGGTTAATCAGTAACGTCTCGCTGCTGAGGTCTACGGTTCGGTTACAGGTACCAGAGGCGATAACTTTTTTGTAGAGGAACACTTACGTGGTGAGTGTAGGGCACTGCCGCGGTTTGGCTTCCTTTTCTCGGGGTTCTCCGTTTTATCCATATACCTCTGCTGATGCAGCCGACTGCAGTTAGGGCCACCATTCTTACCTCCACGATGTCGATTCTCCTCAAAGGCGGAATTCACCGTAAAGGTTGTCAGTAATTTTGATTGCATTGCACAGTGATGTGAACTGCTGTTTGTCTTCGGGAAAACAGAAAGGCAGCTGACATCGGGTGTTTATATTAACTCCTAATGTGTCAGATGAGTTCGAAATATTTTTGTAAGCCAACATATAGAAACATTAATAAAGGGTTATTTTCTCGAAAATAGTTTTATTTCAACTTTGGGAACAACCATCTCGTGTCGTAAGAGTGTATGAATTTTACGTCTGAAATTAAAAAAAAAAAAAAAAAACTCGAGTGGGGAGTGAACCCATGGCGAGGCAACACACACAGAGTGACGGGCTTTCAGCTGAGACCTGTAGATGCCCGTCATCCCCGGACATGACATGAAATGAAACACTGAGAGTGGCGCTGGAACGCAAGGGCGGGGGAAACAGGAGTACCCCAAGAAAACACTCCCTCAAGTGGCATCGTCCAGCACGATTTCCACATGCGAAAATCCGGGAGTTGACCCGCCGCACAGTGTGTAATTTTAAGCGTCCAGCTGGCGAAAAAAAATCGTATTTTCCACCCCTGTCTTAAAAGTGTAGCTCTTGAAAGACTTGTTTTGTACAAACCCCCCAAGATAACGTTTCGAGTGATGACACGCTCTTCTGCGGGGGTATGTTACCCTCCAGGAGGCCTGGAACTTATCGTATCATATAAGATCATAGAAGACAAGCCGAGAGGCAGGAGCGCAGTTGACGTCTTGGTCATGCGCAGTGCGGACGACTGTGTTTACTCTTCTGTACCAAAACACGCGGACATTTTAGATTTAATCATGTTTTGTAGCATTACGTGCTGATTTAGTTGAAAATTATAACTTCATTGCTTCGCTGGAGTGTTTAAAGGTGAAGTGCACAATGTTAGTTTGGCGCCGTATTATACGAGTTCTTGTTGATATTTAGTAGGTATTGCCATCGTCTCCCGCGGTGACGATTTGTGGAGACATTATCTATGCCTTTCTTCGTAAGATTAAGCAATTTCCAGCTGCAACCAGGTGCAGACATAAACGCTGTTAATTAATTAGTGGCGCCATGTGCTCTGTTACTCGGAGAGAGGTATTCGAGCTGTGAAGCACGACTGACGTACGTACGCGGAGTAATGATATTTTTCAACTCATAATAGGTAATTTGGGTATTCAGGATTGCCCTAACGACATTTCAAAGTCAGCAAAACATTCGGTTAGCATTTTGTGTGCAAATATATACTCTCGGTGGACGAAATATGGCAGGAATAAAACTAAATTCTTGAAATATTGCGCAAAATGGCTGTACCAAGATGTCAGTTTTGAACAAAGTGTGTACAAAGTACTACATTCTACTAGTCAACAATGCCAAAATGTAACTTGCGATTCTAGAACTCAAGATGTGACTGCTGGTACACGCTCCCGAGGACGTCCGCGTAAGCTATTTGAATAGTCGAGCACGAGATCTAAGAGGAGGGAAACTAAAGCACTTCTCGAAGAAACATCACAAGAAGAAATAGTTTCTGCTACACAAACAATTTTTCGAACTTCCGGGGAAAAAAATGCTGCCGGTATTGTAGGGAGAACTTGCATATGCCTCTCCTCAACGAACAACCAAATTTAAGAAAGTGCGAAGTATGTTCTTCCAGAAAAAGCAGACAATGTCACCTGATGAGGCTCTCTTCTTGATGATTGAATTACAGCTGACTTCTGACCAATACAAGAAATTAAGGGAGAATGCAATAACATATAGCAGTACTTTGTATCCCCCCTTCTACTAAGTAAGAAAAGTTAAAGAAGAGTGTTATTCTAGTATGATCTTAATTACAGATTGTTAAATTACCAGCAGTTATAGATATACAGTCAGCAGGATTTGTAGAGTACAAGAGGATGTTATGATTCGTGTGGCAGATCAAGAATATAAATATAAACTTCAAACAAATTGAGGCTGTGAGGGCAGTTCTGACCAAAGTCGCTATAAACAAAAAAATTCCCAGGGCGACTCAACAAGTGACGAGTCTTTGTTCACCATCTCACTTGTACCACTTCAGCTCTTAGCTTGCTCTGCTACTGAAGAAAATAATGCCATTATTTGGCAAAATCCCAGACCTTCATCAGTTCGTTACTGCAGACCTATAAAAATTAAATTTCAATTGGAAACTGCAGATTTAATTAGAGAAGAAGTAGAAAATATTCGCGCAGAGGAGAAGAATTTGTCGCCGACTACCGTAATTTTAAAGGGTGACATAACAGTAACTTTTGAACGTGAGCTGCATTTCACTATGGTGGATGGAAAAGTGTGCAGTGCCTTGTCTTCATACATGTCATCTCAGAGGTGTTATATATGCGGTGCATTCCCCAAGCAGATGAATAGTAACGCTGAAACAGTCGATTCAGCAGTAGAACAAACCACACTTCAGTTCGGACTATCGCCCTTGCATTCATGGATTCGATGTTTCGAATGCTTGCCTCACATATCCTATAGGCTAGGTGTAAATAAGTGGCAAATAAGGGACATAAAGGATAAACAACTGGTTGCAAATAGAAAGAAGAACATCCAGGAACGGTCCAGAAAGGAAAAGGGACTACTCTTTGATATGCCGAAGCAAATCAGCGGGAACACAAATGATGGAAACACAGCTAGAATATTTTTCAGAGATACTATCATTTCAGCAGATATAACGGGAATAGATTTAGAGCTGATCAACCATTTGCATGTCATTTTAGAAGCTCTTGAGTGTCGGTATGCCATCTATACAGAGGCCTTTGGCGTATATGTAAAGGAAGCTAGGGAATTGTACTTAATGAAGTATAAATGTTATTATATGTATGCGATATTGCATAAGCTTTTAGTTCATGGAGAGACCGTGAGAGAATACTGCATACTACCTATTGGCCAGCTGTCTGAGGAAGCCCAGGAATCGAGAAACAAAGATACCAGGCGTTTTAGAGAAATCTTTACTAAAAAAACTTCAAGGAAAGACACACATACCGACCTTTTCCACAGACGAACATCTTTGCCCATATCCAGAGATGTCGTGCAGTTACTGGCTGAGCCTCCTGTACCCAGTTATTCAGACGAAGATATCGCCAGCGAGAGTGCCGATTCTGATGTGACATCTAATGTCTGATGCAGTCAGTTGCATAAAGAAGTTATCTTTCTATTTGTATTAATATCTGAATAACATGCTCTATTCGTATCATAGAATTTAATTCTGTTTATATATATATATATAATTATATAAATACTAGCTTTGTGTGTGTGTAGCTTCGCCCGCGTGTACTATACAATGCAGCTACAGTTTTCTTTTACCGAAGAACTTCTTTGAACACCACATTAGTGGTTCTGCCTTCAGGTGTTAGAATAAAAAAAGTTGCTAGGTGAGCTTGCTCTGGAGTAGTTCTCCTCAAGTCTACCCCTGTCCCTTTCAGCAACTGTTTAGGAAAATGGTCTACACTCTTCCCAATGCATTGTCCTTTAATCTTGTCCAGCCTTGAGGAGAACTCGGAAACATATGTTTCCTCTTTTCGCCCTATTAGGGGTTCATTTTCGAAGAAATCCTCCTATATTTCTAGGTATTTATGTAAGCAACCTTTCAAAGCTAAGTGCATAACAATATCTCATTGGGTTAATAAGCTATATAGGAGAAAACCAAATTTCATTTTACCCCTTTTAATATTAATAGGGGTTGAAGTTAAACTAATAGTACAATATGTTTTACAGTTATATATATATATATATATATATATATATATATATATATATATATATATATATATATATATATATATATATATGCAACCTTTTGAAACTAAGAACACAGCGATATGCCACCATGTTAAGGAGCTGTTAGAGATAATTCGACAACATATTTTATCCCTTTCCACGCTTAGGGGTTGAATTTTTTAACATCCTTTAATCAGTTTTAGATATTTACAGGCAACCTTTAGATGCTAAAAGCATTACGATATTTCATCGGGTCAATGAGCTATTGATAATTCGAAAACACATTTTACCTACTTTTACCCATTTAGGCTTTGAAATTCGTAAGGTCCAAACCGCAATTCTTAAATATTTATGCAGACAACAGTTTGAAGCTAATAGCATAATGATAACTCATCAGCCTAATAAACTACCAAGAACTCTAAGACAAGTTTTATCCCTTTTCATATGTTTTAGGGGTAGATTTCGAAAAGTCATAAAAAAGAGTTCTTAGATATTTATGTAGGCAACATTTTGAAGCTAAGAGAATAACTATATCTCTTTGGGCTAATGCGCTACTGCGCACGACTCGAAAACACATTTTACCCCTTTTTAACCTCTTAGGGTTTGAATTTCGAAACATTGTAAAACGAGTTATTAAACATTATGTATGCAACATTTTGAGATTAACTGTATAATGGTAACTCTTCGGGTTCATGAATTGTTGAGGAAGATCCGAAAACACAATTTAACACTTTTCACCCTCTTAGGGGTCGTATTTAAATAAAAAAAAATTGTTCTTAGCAGGTATCTGCACCCTAAGGAAATGCCATACCTAAATTGTCATGCTATTGTGTTCAGTGGCTTGGACTTTGTGTTGATGAGTCAGTCTGTCAGTGAGTCGGGCACTAATATTATATAACACTGAGGTTACAAATCCCCATCTCTTGCAAAATTATTAGCTGTATTTACCTGAATGGTACAATGTGTTATCGCAATCTACCATGTAAGCTGCATACCAGATATTACCAACATTGATCCGATAGTTTTCTAAATATGATTTTTGGCCAGCTGGATACGCGAAATTACACACTGTGCGCCGGGGATCGAGCCCGAATCGCCGTGGCGGGAGGCGAGCGCCCTAGCGACTGCGCCACCTCTGCCCCACATAAGAAATTATTCGGTATAAATACATTACTTTGCTCTCAAAGTTTGTAAAAATAATTCTGTAGGGTTGGCATCCTCTTTTCTTTTCTGTTGGATTCCATAAAATCGTAAAATTCAGTGTGACACACTGCCGTGTTTGATGGTATTTGTCTGGGTCGTCTCGTACAGGCCTATGTACGAAGCGGCATCTAGTGTCCTTGTATAGATACAATATTCCACAGATATGGACTGTCTGATGCTGATTGTTCTAGGTTTATTTTAGTCATAATTAAGTGTAACAACAGAAATGATATTATATGGTGTTTATTTGTGAGCTTGTCGGGTTGACTTATTTATTATTTGTTTTGTTTGAATTTCAAGAGTGATGTTTAAAAGCTGTTATTTGTATTGAATACAAGATGTCGTCTACGAGAGCTCGTACGTTATTCTAAATTTAATTTGGTGGCTAATTTCTACAAAGCAAGTTTCTCTAACTGAGTTCCTACAAAATTTCGATAATACCTAATTATTTCTAATTTTGGTTACAGCTTTAATACTAATACTCTGGAATTTTGATTCACAAATCTGAAGCTAGTCGGGCAATTTAAAAATTTTATTCGCCAAGTACATTTATCAATTACTATAATAATTCAACACTCGTTATATTTACGGGGTCCTCGTGAGGTTGAAAATATTGTACCGTCACAACAGTTAAACTCTGTAAAGGCTGTTCACGATAAAGTGAGCACTTTTGAAATCAACCTTTCAAAAAGTCCCTTCCTGCATATATTTTAACTGGCGCAATGGGTGACACGTGTCCAGTAAAGTTAATAACGACGTAGGGGAAAGTAGGTTCCATATTTTAACGTCAAATAAAATGTGTTGGGTAAACATTTGAGAATAATTTTGATAGTTTCTTTCTCTTTCTATTTTTTTAATCCATCGAATGGAAGAAATGAGCAGATTTGTACAAAATTAATTTACTAATAATGCCAGAGTTTCACAAGACCGACGCACGAATAAAGCGATGAGGCCCATGGCAATGTTAATTTTACTTAAGGCGGAAGAAAACACAACCCGTACACAAGTAAATCTTAGGCAGGTCTTTCAAGGGTGCTCATTTTACCGTGAACAGACTACATCGTTAGTTCAGGTCGCATGCCTCACTTCTACGTCAGTTGTATCAGCGGCTGACTGCAAGTGGCACGAGGCTCCCCTGAGGTGGGGTGGACCACCGACAATGGCGGCCATTTGGCGAGCTGGAACGTCGCACAGACGCCGACGGAACATCATCTCCTCCCCACTCTTCACGGAGAGTGGGTGCACGGCAAAGGGCGACAATTTTTCTCCTTCCGGACCCGGGAAGGGAGTTCCCCCCATTATGTGGATCGGAGACAGAAAGCTGTCCTTGAGGGACCAGCGCGCTGCTATCTCTGCCTCGGGATCTGTGTCTGCCATTAGCATAGCCTCGAGGGGTGGGGGTAACGAGAGACTTTATGACGATACCGACCGACCGGCGGACCGCCCCGAGGGGAATAATACACCCTCCCTGCTGGCTGCCGGAATGGGGTGTTGGTTGAGCACAGTGGGGCCACATCTGGTTCGGTACCCGGGACGAGAGGTCGCTTTAGTTCGCATCGCTCCCCCTCTTTCCAAGTGTCATCACCCCCCCCCCCCCCTCACGTAGCAGTCCGGGAAGATCCCAGATGTAGATCCCTGCAGGCGTGCGAGTAACGATTTCGGCAGATGGCAGGTCATGTTCTAACAAGCAGCTGTTCCATCCGACCGGTAATAATGACCAACACGTGTTGTTTCCATCCTTGGTTTAAATTGATTCGTTCGAATGCCCGTCGTTTGCCGAGGAGTGTACTGCCATCGGTCTAAAATTAAAACCATAAAAGTTTAACAAAAAATTGATACGGTATTCATTAATCCAAACATGTATCAAGTGGCAATGAACTTTAAGTGTACCGTCTCTGTTCTTAGGCTGTTTCTGAATTCTCAGTATATACTTGTGAAGTATATACATCTGCGTACTAGCAGTGATGTATACTTGTTGAAACTATTCGGACAAGTAATCGTCTCGTAGACTGGTCGCGCATTCTGGCGGAAATATCAGATACGATGTGACAACAGAAAATTTATTTTATGTTATGTGACAACAGAAAATTTATGTTATGTTATGTCGGTGTTATGAATACATTACATCATCTATGGTTTTCCACAAAGTAAACAAATAACCACGAGGGTCAGCGTGGAAACATGTCTTTAAATAAACTAATAATAGGAGCAATAGTGGGCGCGATATCATTTACTAATGAAGTTATAAGGTTACAAAGAAACTAATGAAACATATCACATAATCACTTCAGTCACACACTGCCATGCACGCGAAGCTGGATTATGGAACATTTGTCATGTTTGTACTGCAGATGTGTTATAGACACACACATAATAATATGTGTGTACATATTGTGTACATGACATGTGTGTAACATATTTATGCTTTGCTCTCATGTTATAGAACAAATCCTGTAGCTATCTCGCATGCAAGCAGTCTGTTGCTAATGAAATTAACACTTAAGTGTTAACATTTCAATTATGGGCTCGTAGAAATAAATTTATTATTGTTTCATGTACACAACAAAGAAAACGGCATGAGTTCCACATTGATATCCGTACCTAAAACTTGAATGCTATTACTTCACCAGCGCAGTGCTACAGGTAATGGGTTTACTGTATTGTTTTATTTATTCATAATAATGATAATGCAAAGTTTCTATTCTGCAAACATAATTTTAGGTGCCAGTTAAGAAAGCCACAAATTAATATATGTACTAGTGGAATGTTTTGTAATGGCTTGTTACTGTATTCTAATCCAAGAAATATAATTATATTGTATTGCTATTCTGTAAGCATGACTGCGTTAATCATATGACTGTCAAGTTGCCAGTTTGGTATCACACAAACCAACTCTTATGAAAGGGTTTTGCTGCAGAAATGGGGCTTTGCTGTCAAAGGGGCACTAGAATTTCGTATTTCAGGAACTAATATTTTACCTCTCAAAACGTCACACAAAACTCTTCAACGGCTTCCTAGACGCCCACTTTATATATATATATATATAATATATTTTTTTTTTGCAGTGCTCGTTTTAGGTTAACGTGAAATAAAATCCTGGGTATTATTGCATGCGCACTAAGCTCTCTAATTGTTCATATTCAGAATGTTTACTGCTACAATAATAAAAAAGAAAATATAAACACATATTTTTCAGACTTTTGCTTTAACCTACAATGCCACGTCTGGAGCATTTTACTACAACGTGTCATCACGATGCCATGCTGTATAATGGTTTGAAAATCATGAATATGTTACTGTACACTTAGCATTTCTCTATTTCAGCAATGCTCCACAGTTCACATGCAAAATGGTAGATCACTTTACATAATGTAGCTAATCTGTGGCAACCTGTAATTGTGGATTACAATAATAATGTTCCAATTTTGTTCCCACCTCAGGCAGGGTCAATCGATGCAATGAGGGGAGGGGGATAGTGCCAAGAGGAGCACACTGCCCTACAGGAGGGCCAAACTTGTCATTGTCAGCCAGCCTTAAGGATTAGTGTGTTGAGAAGAGAGGCCTGGAACTATGACAGAATGGAAGGGCAAAGACAATGGGAGCACCCTGCGAAAACCCACCAACAGCACTGCCATACGTTTTGTGGATTAGCATGATGAAATAATATGAAGCAGAGAGTTACACCTACTTCACTGTGCATTTGTATGTATGTGAAAGTATTGCAGGGTGTCCACTGCATTTCCATTTTGGAATTCCCGTAATTTTCCTTGTTTACCGTGTGATGGCTCTGTTTGCGGTGCAATATGTTTTGAGGTGCAGTGAGGTTAAGGCTAGGAAGTATTGTAGAGGTATTTGTTACCCGACTAGGCGCATGACATCACATGTGGCAGTGTCGAGTCTGTTCGAGAGCTTGAGACTCTTGACGTTCTCAGGAACAGCGAGTCGATCTACCCTCACATTTACTATCTGCAGTGTTTACTAAACGGTGGGCCTTTTAAAGGCTGACCCACACACCTGATACTGAACTGCTGACTTATTGCACGACTGAAAGAATCACACTCTGTTCAATGTTAAGGTGGTTTCTGCGGATTTTGGAGGTTCCCATTCCCTGATGTGCCCGAAGGTTTGGCGAAGGGAAAACACATGGAAGATAGGGTCTTTCTGACTGATCACTCACTGGAAAATTTTACTCTTACAATGTGTATACTCATAATTACATTATCGTGTAATCAGACAACTAATACGTTTTGCAGAGTAGCAAATATTTACGTTTTTCCTGACCTTTCCCTGACCCAAGTGACAATTCCCTGATATATCCCTGACTTTTCCCCATCACATGTAATTCCCTGACACTTCCCTGTTTTCTCTGGGGGTGAACATCCTGTATTGTTACAATCATAATGTATAGCAATGCTCTATTGAACTAAATTTAACATGAAATGATTTTTCTCTAGAATGTCTTAACCCCCCACCCCCGCCATCAATTACAATTCCATTATTTTTCACAGCATACACAGTTTTTTTTAACACTGCACTCACGAATGCTGGTAATTACGAATTACTGTGTTTTTACTCGGCATATGGTTACCACTATTTTATTCTAACTTTTAGGGAAAATGTGCCATATGTTGTATGAAATATGCAACCACGTAGGGCCAAGGGATCACCTAAGAGTGAAAATAAGCAATTACCCTGCAGCGTTAGGTTTGTGTTAGTCGCACACATTACAGATATTATTTATTATAAATTTACACCATAGCAGGAATATAAAAATTCTTGCACCTCGGTATCCTGAGGTTATGTTAATCTCTTGAGCTTCTCTGTTGATTTAACAAATATTCATACCACACCAATAACCTTGCGATATTACTTGATCACGTCATTATCAGATTGTAAACAAATTAGAGTAGTTGTTATTGGATTTTTAATTTTTTACATTTATTTATCGTATGTAAAGGGGCATTACACACACACTGGCATCCTTTCCTCTTCCCCCGATACCTAACCTATCGTGTGTTTGATACCAAAAGAAAGATAAATACAATTAAATGAGGTTAGTACTAAATTGGAAATGCAGAATGAAATTTTAATATTATTTGTATGCAAACACGTCGGAAATATGCAGCGGAAATCTATCAAACGCTTACAATGTGATCCATATTTCTATGCACATTTAATAACCTGACAATTATTTACACAACTCATTCACGGCAATATACACATGGATAACAAAAGTAAGATAAATAGGCCTATAACTCAACGGGGTTTGTAATATCTTTGAAATGCGGATTGAAATTGTAATATTATTTGTATAAGCATACACCTGGAAAATATGCTGTAGACGTCTAAACAACACTCAGAATTTTAATCATAAATGAAAGCACATTTATTAATCTGACAATTATTTACACATACAACAAAACAACATTTTGTAAATACTACTAATTAGCTTTTAAAACTTGCGAGCTTTATACCCACAAAATGTACACGTTAATTTTCACACCTGAAATACAATATGGCAACTGTCGTAAGTACGTAGTATACACCACAAGTATGCAATTTCAAATACTTACCAAGTGTACTTCCTGTGTGTACTGTACTGAGAATTTGAACAGAGCTAGTATACACCTGGTGATGTCACTTCTGGTGACAAGTACCCTCAAGTATACAATTTTTTGAGAATTCAGAAAGAGTCTTAAATCGTGTCCGTCTATCAATCAGCTGAATCATTTGGGATCTGTACTAGGAAAATATCTCACTTCTCTAGAGTTACAGGTATCTTGTTGCAATTCCTGGCAGTGTACCGAGTAAACTGTCTGTGTGGAACACACTGTCAGTAATTTTGATATAACTGCATTCCGAAAACGCCTGAAAGCCGAAGTATTTTGTAATAGGCGTGCTGCAAGCCATAGTTTTCATTGTAAGAGGTCATACGTACCGAAGTAAGCAGCACATTTTACATATCAATATAGTTAATTCGTGTTAATATATGCACTTATTCAAACATTATGTCACCATCACGATGAGCGTCACTATTCACGATAAAGTGAGCGCTTTTGAAAACACTCCAATTTGGAATAATAGTAAATAAAAATGTATTTTGTTTTAGCCTTAGACGTTAATTTCCGAGTGCGGTGGAATGTACAAACTATGTTTATTACTTACATGGAAATATATTTTTTTAAATTTGGTTAAAGGGTAAAAAATTGCTGAAAGGAAAAAGTACCCAGGACCTCAAAAGTGCCCACTTTACCGTGAGCCGCCTATATCATTCTGGGTTCCACGGCCGCAACTCGTACACCACGCTATATGGTCATACAATTCCGAGCTCACACAGACGTCATATACTCGAAAATCGACTTGATGTATACAAAAGCTGCAGCCGTCCGTGTGGACACACGACGAAAGCTTGATGTTGAACAAGGCTTGTTTATTGACGTCTATAGCGTTGGTCATTCCATACGCGAGATATCAGGCTAGTTTAGAATACACCGCGCATCTATGGATAATGTAGAGGGGAAATGCAAAATGTGAGGGAGCTGAAGCACGCCATCCTAGGCCTGATTAGCCGCGAAAACCTTTTACAGACTAGGACCGTTGAAGCTTCCGAAACGTGATGATATCAAACCGCTAGGCTTCCAGTCGGCATCATGAAGTCACGTAAGTGATCATACTATCCGTCGCGAGGTCGTTGCTCTCGAATTCCGCACTGTGAAGTTTTATTTGTAGTTTTACAAGAAATATCTTCGGAAACCCTGTTGCAAACATCATTTTTTGTGAACTACAAAAGTTTTCTTGTAAAATCTGCAATAAATATATTTTTAATATTACGAATTTTAGGCTTTTATTTCAACTTAGATTGGGAAGTAGAAATGAAAATTTAGTTATTTTTTCTTAAAAGCGATTGTGATGAATAAATAAGAGAGTAGATAAAACATTACTTTGAAAATATAATTCACGAAAAAAATTGGGTTTGGCTGTGTTGGGTACACGGCCGGTTGTTTTGCGTGAATACGTCTACGTTGACGCGCTCGGAAGCCTTGATGTTTACTTTACGTTTCCGGCACAGCTTCACTCGATCATACGGGGTTTTATGGGTATCACTGGATTTATTTTGAGATGCTCTTTCCAACCGTATACGATGTCTGTATTTCGACTTGGCTTTTTGACGAGTATAGGTCGAAATTGTGTTAAGTCTTCTTAAATTTTTACTTCAGACTCGTACAATCTCACCATAATCACGCCACACACATGTTTTTATACGCGCAACCGATTTATCCTGACGAGAGCTGTCGATAGAAACTTAAACGAGCGTCGTAGCTTCTCCTAGTCAAAAGTTATACTACGCGGAAGTTATGAGATGCGGCGAAACGAACTCGAAATTGCGGCCACCCCCCCCCCCCCCCCAAACCATGCTCCGCAATCCTTACTGAACGTAACATATTGTTTAATCATTTGCCAATGGAGTGATGTAATTGAATTTTGAATGTAGACGATATAATCGGAGTTGCAATGCCAAATTGTATCCCCCGATTTTGCCATCATGAGATTTTCTGGATTGCCTCCTAATATGGTTGCAAGTTTAAAGACGTATTCAAGTCAAATAGGCAACTTACCAACACGGGGACTTACTTGGGTCCCTTGCATAACAATTTTCACCTTGTACCAAATGATCAACTTGACTTACGAGGAGTGTTGTTTTCGCAACATACTAAAATGGATTATTGCTTCACGTCATGAGAATAAATGATTAGCAATGTAAATAATCGCTGCGCTTCATAATGTCATTACATTTCTCCAGGAGGACTGCACATTTGCACAGTTGCAGTTTTATTGGAGGTTGTATTATTTGCAGTTTTATTGGAGGTTGTATTATTTGCAGTTTTATTGAAGGTTTTATTATTTTATGAGCGTGCATCAGAACGAAATTCATTGGCATTAAATACCTACAAATAATTAGTAGCATCACTACAGGTTCTTCGGTTGGTAAAAAAAAAAGCATTGGGCAAGGAAACACACGCATTGCCACATGGTTACATAAATCTATCTTTCCTAGGAATGTAGGTGTGTGTTTTATACTCTTTAAAGAACGTTTTAAGTAAACATTCCTATCCTCCGCCCAAAATTTAATAATAATTATTTAACAGCTAATCATTAATAAACATAATCACTTGTTTTAATTGGAATACTTATCCCAGATAGTAATAATTTCTATATTTTTGTTTATGATTTATAGTTATTCCTTGTCAATACAAACATTTTATAGTTGCGTTACAAGTACGTCCGTTTGTAACATTACAGTAAGAAAATTTTACAAGTGATATTATATGTGTAAAAATGTTCGTAAATGTAGAAATCAATACTCAGTAAATTTACGAAAATAACTGTTACCGTGCTTAGGATAATATCGTTAAACAGAATGTCACCTGTCATTTACATTACTGCGTAGTATGGCGCAAATTGTCACCAGAACGATTGAAGAGTATCTTGTGAAGTGAGGATTCTTGCTACTGGTTGTGGTTCCCTAATGGACGTGTGTGGAAGTTGCGAATGCTCGGCGAACACTACTTAAAGTACTATATGCTTCCCCTTACGGAGTCAGGAGTAAGTGAATTATGGTGTGGTCTTTTTTTGTCTAGTCTTCTTCTACTGGTTGCGGTGTATTGTTCCTTGTATACCAAGGCCTATAATGAAACTCCGGACAGTTCAGAATTACTCTCTGTATGGATTAACCGATGTAAAAGTGAAGCTGTCCATGACTGGCTATGTGTGGTGTACCAGTACCAAGTAGTTTTACGACTTAGGAATTGCTGGATTCGAATCGTTGGCTTTCAGTAGAGGGCTACTAACTATTAACCCCAGCAAATAGCTGTGGGTTGAGTTAGAACTATGGTTTAAGGTCATATCAAACATTCCAGTAAACATCACAGAGCCGTTCGTCTGATCGAAGGAGGAATAGAACCAAATCCATGGTGACACTTACGCGATATTTATGGAAAGTGATTCTCGAGAGGTTAACACCATGATCAGTGCATTACTACGGGTGTCTAGAAATGAATGGGCATAAAGTGCACCTTGTGGGGCGAATGGGAGTCTTGCTGATGAAAGCAGAATACTCGACGCGCACGACTTGCACCTCGCTAGCTTACGTATTAAAGTTCTAATACGTAATCACTGCCTGCTTTTTTTAGACCTTCGATGGCATTTCCCATGGAGAACCATCCGGACACTCCCGCATTTCTACAAGTAGTGGAGAAGGGCGAAAGCTTATATATCGAGCATACTGTTAAAATTGGATGGTGCTGTGCAGAAGGCATCCATGTTACAGAAGTTCAAAACAGAGAAGATGAGTTCCAATCTAAATTTATCTCTCATAAATAATCAAAAACAGGTCATCGATCTGATCCAAAATGCGGTAAGTCTAATATCGCAAAAGGAAGTTCAAACAGAATATAGCTCTAACTGCTACAGTTTTTTTTTTTTTTTTTTTTATGAAGTAAATAATCTGTACGTATTTATTTTCAAACATAAATGGATTGGAGAAATTAATACATAATTTAAAATTATTAGATGCTTGTCAGAAATAGTTTCAACTCCTTTACAAAATGCGCAATGCTTGTGAAACTTCTTAATGAAATGGATTCTGGATAGGACGGAAGGTTTCATTGTTCTAATCAAGTAAAGTAACAAAATATAATTTGCTTACTGTTTGTTCAGTTTACATTGCTTAGCGGAAACAGCATGCACAAACATACAATTGTATACTAATTCGAATTTCACTGTATCACGCAGTATTGCCTATTATTGTATTGTGCTGCTGAACGCTAACGCAACAAAAATTGATGCAATGAAAAACTTAATCACTAAACTTATAACAGTAATCCTTACGTAAACTTATCCTATAAATTAATTTAAAAAAAGTATGCAATAAAATACTGATATAGTCCACTTATGGTTACTTACAACTTTTCTGAAGCCATGCTATAGTTCTACTTCCAAGAACAAAGCTTAACCGAGTCTAGAAAATTTCACTAAAGGATAAACACACTCCATTCGTGCACCCTCGGTGTAATGATAATTTCTTTAAGAACTATTTCTCACTAGGATTTACCAAAATACTGTTACGTGTCGGCGAGTCATAAAGGAATATTTGATTGGTAAGCGAGCGATAACCCTGCCAGGGTTTTGAGCTATGAAGGCATTCCGCTGCGATAACCCTCTGCGGCTTACGCGCTCCTGACCTTCGCCGGATAGAATTTCTGCGTTTACCTTAAAAATTTTCTGGCTTAGTGACCTCGTTTCTCTCAGCATTACTCGGGGTGAGTTGAACCTTCCAGATGGTCAGGGCGACTGATATATACAGTAAATGCGTCGGGGCCTCCGAACCGAGAGAGTTTGAGAATCGGCAGTCTGGCCGATTATACGACGAGCTAGAAGAGCAACTAGTAGCGCCGGAAGTGACCAACGGGAGGAAAATCGGTGACTGCGAGCATCAGAGCAGTGAAGGGTGCGGCTGGCAGGCTAGACTATTGGACTACATGCGTGGGTGAAAGACATTACAAATTGTTGCAACAGACGGACTGAACATGTGCTAATGAGTATGAGTTAATTGACTAACCAAAGAGACATTAAGAACGACATTAATTAGAGTTGAAATAGAAGTAATATTACAGATAGATAATTTAATTCTGTAAATAATATCTGTGTGAATAAATTAAAAATCAAATTTAGTTATTTTATTTTTATTAAGACCTTCATCACTCACGAACTCAGATACGCCCCTCAGGCGTCTTGTAACAATACATATTTACACTGTATTTTCATTAATATAAATTTGAAATGCAATATTATAATTTGAAGATAAAATATACGTTTGGATTCAATTTAACCAAAAATAATCTACCTTTAAGTTAACAGAAAAAGAAAACACCTGTGCTGGATGACATTTCTAGGAAACATCTAAGCACGTCGTACATGAGGAGATTTTTCAAATAATCGATTTTAAAAATGTGGAGGAACCGCGAATATACTATACTTTATACTTGCCATTTAAAAATCACTCAATCTTTCACCGAAGTACCCTCACCTCTAAACTATCCTGTGTGATTAATCACCGTCTTGAGCTGTCCGTCTGGGAGTAATTCGAGCACTACCCACAGCCGCAGTGCACCGGTCTAATGGTCACACGCCACAAAAATCTTCGCAACACAATGCAGCTGAGCACACTAATGGTGGACTCACAACCATCCGTCGCATCCGTCAGTCGTGCGTCCGCCTGTCCGTCAGGCGGTCACTTGATCTTCGACCAATCGCAGAGCGACTTTTTTTTTCTCTCCCCGTCAAATAGGCCGTGTGTCTCAAACTGTAACTTTCGATGGACCGACGGATGGGCCACCGCCTTCTGACGACATTCCGTAGACGCGAATACGCACTTTGAAACAAAATGCAAGGCGGTGGATATGTGTTTATATATCTTGAGGCATTTTAAAAGTAAACAATAATTCAGTGTAACTTTTTATCGCGTAAAAAAATTATTTCCCCAAAATGTCTCCCTCTTGAAACTGTAGTTCTAACCAAAATATACCTTCTACGAGAGTAAGATCGCGATGTTAAGTTGTCACGCTGAAATCTTGCCGGACTGAAGGATCGACGGACGACGGATTGTCGTGAGTCGCTTTCACATGACGGATGACTAACTGACGGATGCGACGGTTAGTTCTGATCCCAGCTTAAGAGTGGGATGGACCCCGCATTTTTTTGTGAAATAGTTGTTTGCGCGAATACGCGTATCTCGGTGAATAAATGTTCTGCAAATAAAACTTTTTGTCAGAAAAGTTAACAAACTATTATCTGTGCCCCATATTTTTTACTTTTGTCACATTAAGTGATGGATCGCATTTTTAAAGCTTGTCTATGCAGTTTCCTTAGGCGGCAAGAGAAAAGTACAAAGATACGGGCGTAGTTTAATCTGTGGTCTTTCATGGCGTGTAATAAAATAGAAATTGGCATACGGATGTGCGAAGTCCCTGTTCACGACTACGGCCATTCCCTCTAAGAGTGCAAATCACATGGCAAAGGTTTGGATACGAACCTCTGTGTGTGAATTATTCGCGTGATGTAAAGTATTTTCTCTTCTAACAAGATACCGCGCAAGCGCTCGAGACGAACTCATCCAGGTGTCGCGTCAATTGGAAGCCGGTTTTCTTTGCGAGACGGTATATGGGGTGAGTCGCGCGGGTATAGAAACATGCGTAGACCACCCTTTTCTTATAGGCCTACTTTTGGCCAGTGCTTTCAGCACATTTATCGGAAAACTTAGTAAAGAACACGTTTCGTTTCTTCTTCATGTTTTATCCATTTTGCCGTTTGGAATGCTCTATATTTCTTATTACTTATTGCACAAATCGTACTTGGATTACTATGTGGTTTTTCGAAAGTATTCACACCAACATTATTGTTGTTAGTGTGTTTAACATGGTAATGTGATAAATTGTCTAAAATTCATTTTTCATGCTTAGTAAATTACGATATTACAATACAATGCCTATTGCGAAACTTGAAATAATCTGACAAAAAAAAATCATAATTCGTTTACAGTCTACTTTTATAAAGCACTGTGTATTTTCTACTTCTTGCCCGTTGGGTACCTCTCCGTCACAAGTAAAAATTAACATTGTTATTTACCGAGTTTGTATGAATCCGAAAGTAAACAACGTCCGTGGGTACAAAATAAAATATTGCACTTTCAATGAGACGTTATGAAATAAACTTTTTTTCTGCTTTTTTCCTAAATTATATTTTAATGATATAGTCAGTATCGTCAATTGTTAAACTATGTGCAGTTTGCGAAAAAAATATTTTCCATAGTTCGTGTTTTATGTTTGTTTTGATGAACGGCGAACAAGCCTTATCAACATTTCTTTTCGCCATTTTTTCTGCACGTCCTTTATGGGGAAGGTTTCGTTAATCGAGTTGAAATGGTCAACATATACTAATGTGAATATAAAATGCGTGTAATGAATTCACGGTTACTTCACACTTTTCTGAAGCCCTCTAAAGTTCTACTTCCAAGATATTCCTCCGCCTCATGCAAACTAAGCTTAACTAAGTCTAGAAAATTACACCGAAGGGCAACGTACTGAACTCGTGCGCTCTCATTTCTAATAATATTTTGCATAAGAACTATTTCCTACTAGGCATTACCAACACGTATGTTTTCTCACTGTCTTTAATTCATATTCATTATAAATGAAATATTAAAATTTATAAATATAATACAGGTAAAACTTAAATTTAATTAAAAATGAGATATAGGCTGTTCACATTAAAATGAGCACTTTTGAAAGCCCTGCCCTAGATCTACTTGTATACACGTTGTATACTGCTCCGCCTTATGTAAAATTAACATTGCCATGGAACTATTCACTTTATTCATGTGTCGGTCAGGTGAAACTGTGGAGTTGTTAAGAAAATAAATACTTCACAAATCTGCTTAATTTTACTCTTCGATGCGTTAAAAAAAAAATAGAAAGCGAAAGAAATAAATGTAAGTTATCACAAATGGTTTCTTCACACTTTTATTCGACTTGGAGATATGTCACTACTTTCCATTCATCGTTACCAATTTTATTGAGCAAATGTCACCCAGTACGCTCAATAAAATACATGCATGCCGGGTAGTGACTATTTTCTAAGGTTCATTCTAAAGTGTTCACTTTATCGTGAATCGCCGTTTTTACCTTCATGTTAACATAGGTATAAAACGCTTGTGAAACATGGCCTATATATGAGCTAACGAAACACGTCATACGTAGGGTGATTTTCCAAAGGTTTTGGTTCAAAATGTGTGAAGAAACCGCGAATAGACAATAATGTAACCTGTATGCGAGTGAGTGTATCCTTCGAGTGTGGAAGCGGGAGCCTCTGTCATTCGTGCGCAGGGAGAGGTGTCTGATTACCTCTTTAGCTACGCCACTACAGGCTGAAGTTGTCCTTGAGTCAGCGTTCGAGTGCCGAACAGAGCTGGAGGGTGAAGAGCCATTCTTTTAATCGAGCGCAACTGGACCACAATGCGTGAAGAGGGCTTCGCTCCGCACTTCAACTCCCCATTGTACATCATCCCAGAGAAACTTACTGAAATTTGATTACATTGACATCCATCGACGTGTTCACCAGACGTATGGCTACTACAGTTTTGTTCAGTCTCCGTCGAATAATTCCGACGGTTCACTTCATTTAATTAATACAGGGTTTTCGATCGCCATTTGAATTCGAGTCAGTTGAAGTGATAGCCGTTCTCTGCGTCGGTTGTAAGCACATCCAAACAATTCTGTCGCCGAGATTACAAATTAAATATTACTTGTTAATTTAAACGTTGAGTGTGAGAGTTCGTGTGTTTGTTTGCTTGTTTTATTGCGTCCATAAGATCGTTTTTCAATACATAGCTGTACAGAGATATTACACAAGTCAAATTACAGTATACTGTGTCATCAGAATTCTCCTGAGATGTTCTGAAAACTCTAGTTATCTTAAATTGTATTGTTGATCTTGGTCTTCACATCTTGCGGGAAGACTTATCAGGGAATGTCTTACTTGCCATACTAATGTAACCTACGTCTAGAAACAGCACACAAATAATCATTATATGCTCGGTAATACGAACTTTGAACCTGGTCTAAGCCCAGGCATCATCACTACCTTAGACACGCTGCTCACCTCATTCATTATTATAATAATTAGATATTTTTAAAATAACCTCTGAAAAAGAGTAAAGAGTGAGCGAAGAAATATGGACGGCTCTTGACATCGAGGTATTGAGAGCCGACGAAGGTTTTATATATAATAATGGAGCAGCGCCGGAAGGAAAGAGTGGGGGAAATGGGAGATCTGCGAGAAAACCCGCCGACCAGCGGTGTCGTCCGGCGCGATTCTCACGTGCGAAAATCCGGGAGCGACCCCATCAAAAATCGAATCCGGTTCGCCATGGTGTGAGGGGAGGGGCGAGTAATCTAATCACTACACCCCCGCCGCCCCTAGAAGCACCCTGAGCAAACCCACTGATCATCATCTACGTCCGCCACTTTTCGGTTCCACCGGAAATTGAATTTCTATTGCCGTGGTATGAGCCTTGGCTTGCTAAATTATTCGACCACCGAGGTCCTAACGAATATTAATGTTTGGCGTAATTATAACTCTTTCTCCCCGGTTACCTAAGTGGAGGAGACAGCGGCTGACGTGCCAAGCAGCGCACAATTTTAGGAGCTTGCCTCAGGATACTAATGTTGCTGCTGACTTCACCGCGCGGATTAAGTTAACGACCTCGCATCATGAGTAAACGCTACTTGGTTGAGTACGAGCCAGGAAACTGTTTGGTATCGCTGGACGGCGTGTTGGCACGATGCGATCTTCTCTTAAAACTCAGCGAATTCAGCATCCTTCAGCAACAAGTGAATCCGGGGATCATGGATCTTGCGTGACTGCTGGTTTCATCGACGAGATGCGAAGGTATTCCCTTATGTAAACGGAAGTCCGCGTTTCTTCAGACAGTGTCTGCACGAAGAGGAGGATCGAGTGAAAGCTGTTCATGAAGAAATTTTTTTCCCCTCTAGATTTCGAGGATATTTAACACGATATCGACGAATATATTAAAATAACAGTTCATTTAAAAATAACATTTTAAATTTTATTTTCAAATATCAATTGAATTTTGATTAGTTCAAACAAGAAAAAATTGAACAAAAATTTGGTTTCAGCTGAAGTCTTAACATGTATGCGTTTTGCAGTTTGTTTGAAATCCGATTATTTGTTCACCTGCAGTAAGTTTGGCTAATTTGACTTCACAATATGTGTTGAAATTGAAAATTGGAATATGGGTGAATCATATAACTAATTGCCAAGAAATATTCTTCATGATATTGTAATAATAATAATAGTTTAGCGCTACATCCTAATATATTGCTTCTATTCAATTTTGAGATTTGTACGAAAAAAGATATACCTACATTAAATGTAGGTATATCTTTTTTCGTATAGCTATATTCCTATAGCTTGTTTCGTAAAGTTTCTACAAGTAGTTTCCCTCCATTGTCATGCATTTTTTCCTAGATTATTCCATATGCTCATGAAAAAAATACGTAACATGTCAAAAATTCTGAAAAAATATTAAATATCTTGACGCTCTTTACTAGAGCCGACTGTCCTGCCGTTTCGGCCCCAGCTCGAAGAGTGGACGAGGTGAGAGATGAGATGGGGATGGAGCAGCGACGGATAGAACACAGGGTAGCAAACGGGAGCACCTCGAGAAGCCCTCACATTAATGCAGTGTCCGCCACGCTTCTTATACGATAATACCTGTCCGACGAATTCTCTTCGCCGCGCCGGGGCCTACGATAAAGCCGGTGATCCCAGTGCAGTGGTGAGAAGCTAACGCCGTAATCACATATCCCCGACGAGCACAGCACAAACGACAAAAACCGCAACCACGACCATTTCCAGTGTGCCTGCTCTAATTTACAGCCCGACAATTTACTGACGTGACACGACGAGTGGAATTTTTCGGATCCATTTAGATGGCTCTGGTTAACTACGTTAGTTTCAAAGGCGGTGGGTAGACGGGAAATTTGGAATACATGATGGTGAAAAAGTTTTATAGCTAATGCATACAAAGGTAAAATAATTATTTATAAGAGTTAAATACAATAATTGTCATAATTTGTTTTCTTTTAAGCTACGTATTTCCCATTGTAGGGAAAGCTTATTATACAATTTCATTCTGCAAGGTTGTACACACTGTGCGTCGTGCCGTACGACACGACGAAAAATAGATATAATTTCTAATCCAAAACTGCTGGTCGTACGGCAGAACTACCGGGCTTACGTCAGATCTATCTTGTATTTCATTGGTTGTTTAGTTTTAAGTGTCGTGTCGTGCTTGCGGTGTCGTGCTGATCGGGGATACGTGATTCCGGCATAAGAGTGTAAACAACTGAACTAGTAGTGAGTCATTGTTATAGTGCTGTATAAACATATATAAATATTTTAAAAATTTCAACGTCAAATTGTTTGACACCAATTTAAAAGTAAAAATGTTTCCTGTATGCATTGTAAAGCACTTACACGGTTCACTAAATATATTGTGGAATATTACCACCTCTGTGCAGAATGGATAAATGTCAACAACAAAGAGGAATTAGTATTGAGTAGGTTTAAAAAAAAAAAAAAACTTAAAAAATACGAAACGAGAACACGCAATCTCAAGTATTATTATTATGTGCTATTTGTCCCTATCGGATCACGCAAAGCCTTAACGAGTCAATTTCAGAGTTTCCATGCAGTTCTCATTTTTTCTGCGTGGATTCTCTTCCTTTCTTCATTCCACTTCGTCCCCGGTGTCTCTTAGCGTCTTCACCCTCAGGCAGTACTTCCCATTTGTTAATTTTTTGTCTATGCGTTTTTGTCCAAAATTTCTAATGAATTTATGTTTGCTTTTTCTAGATATTTTTTGTGTCCTGTTGGACCCAAGGCATGGTTTTCAGTTGTAAGGCAGCATTTACGATAGCCCGTCGCGTCCGTCCGTCATACGTTCGTCCGACTCCCAGACGAGCGATTTACAACCAAACTTCGTACGTCCGTCCGTCGTGAGTTCATTGCTGCAAACTAATAAAACAGATCTGTTTACAAATAGAAAAAAAAGCCATTAAAAGTGAAAATTTTTTCCGGGTTTGTGTACCCAAAACGCACATGTATGTACATTACGTAAATTAATAGATGTAAAAAAAATTTATAAATAGCGTATAAAGAGTGATTTGATTCCTTTTACTATTGCACAAAAGGAGGTCGTGTTTCCAAAAGTAATTATCAATTAATCTTAAGGAAAAATGTAAATCAATTTCTTTTTACGGTTAAATATACGAACATACGAAGACAAAAGGCAGCCAAAACAAAACACTGCACACACTACACTGCTTTGTAAAGAACTTGGGACGAACGAGTAACAAAACGTGCAAGTTTAGAAGACTGTAATTTCACCCGTTCGTCCGTCAAACGGTTTTGACGGACGGACGAATATAATTAACGACCATCTCTGATTGGCTGTTTATCACGTGATTGTCGGATGGATGGACGATACAGGTTGTTGTAAATCCTGCCTAACTCGCCCTTCTAAGCATCCTCGTTCGCCGCTGTCTCGGACACCATAGTCCCCCCCCCCCCCCCGGTTCCCGTCTTCGGTTGCCCGATCTCCGTTCGCCATTCGCCGCAATTCGAAAAAAAAAAAAAAAACACCTATGCCATTACAGACTGCCGACCCTCAGGAAGAGACGGTGTTTGTAGTGACAGGCGCCCTGGCCCAGAACACTCTTCACACGTCGGCTTGCGCAATGGGTGGTGATGACCAGAGCTTCCTGCAGTAGCTCGCAGCCGACGAACTATCCAGCAGGAGGGTTTTGGTGGACGATTGGAGGGGTGATGAAGCGCGCTGTGAATGGACGCGCGTGCTCGCGGCACGAGGAAGTTGGCCCGCGGTGAGGGGGGGGGGGGGGGGGGGCTTAACAGTATGTTTTGCTATAGGTTGTTCACGGTAAACTGATCACTTTTGAAAGCTCTTCTTAAGATCTGCTTGTAAATACGTTATGTATTCTTCCGCCTTATTTAAAATTAACACTGCCCATGGGCCTCGTCACTTTATTTATGCGTCGGTCAAGTGAAACTATGAAATTATTAGAAAATTAAATATCTTACAAATCTGCTCACTTCTGCACTTCGATGTGTTAAAAAATAAAAAAATAAAAAAAAACTGAAAGCGAACGTAATAAATTATCTTACTACAGATTGTTACCTAACACTTTTTATTCGACGTTAAGGTATGGAACCACTTTCCCTCCATCGTTATCAACCTGAATGGGCGCATGTCACTTAGTGCGCGCATTGAAATATATGAAGGTAGGAGCAGTGTCTTTTGTCTAAGGTTGATTACAAAAGTGCTCACTTTATCGTGAACAGCCTTTATATGTACAGCATTGTCGTTTTATGAAAGGTTTTATTGCACAAGTGTGGTATTGTATATTTTTGTACAATTCTTCCTCCCCCCCCCCCCCTTTTCCACTACAGTTTCAAGGAATTGAACAACGCAATTAAACAGAAAATAAAAAATATTAATCTAATTAGAGGTACGTATTAAGAATATTTTTTAAATGTGTAGCTGGAAAGACAACTTACAGCTATGGACTGACTTTTCGGTAGTTTTACTATAATTTTATTGTTAGTACGTCTGCTCGTAATGAAAAGAAGATTTTGCTTCTCCTTTTGTATGGTTGTTTTTCCTAGAAATTTAGCTAATATGTGCTTTGGCTACTTTCATATTTCCGGAATTAACGGTTTTGTATATAGTTATTAAGAAAAATTTAAACTACGTGTACGATTATAATAATGCAAATTGTACCTTTTTCGAAACGCCTTTGGTAAATCTACTTAAAAGAGCGAAAGGTCGCGTTACTCTATGTATATTTGATATGTTTAACGTTTGTGTTTCTTGTATTCTGTAGTTTAACACTGTTATACAAGCATTAAAAACTAGGTTTACAAAGTGATAGCGAGAGCTACAGACGGAAATGGAAAAACATCATTGATATAATTGTACTATTATATAATTTATTTCAATAATTTTTGTCGTGTAGTATTCATGTTTAAGGCTACTGTACACAAGTTGTATTTTCAGAAAATTGCTTATGTTCATCGGACACAAACGTAAGAAATAATTGAATATGATGAACTTTTGCTAATATAAGTGGAGTATTTCCCAGTCGGTGAAAATATGTTGGCGTTAAATAACGAAATTTGTTTCCAGCCAGATACAGGCGAAATAGCGGTATGTATTTCTTGACAAGTAAAAATGCAGCAAGTGAATTCGACGTTGTAAAAAAGAAACGATAGCGCATTGCCGGTTTCAGAACAGTGCGTTTAGACAACTTGAGTCATTCTGGGAGGCATTTATTCAAATATCTGCGACAATTGATTTTTCTGTCGCATAAGAAAGGTTAATTAAGTTCATATTCTGTAAATTTGGTAACTCATTTTCAGTCATAAATCACGGTATTCATTGTTCAAAAGGTTATTTATGGAGTCATTTAATGGCGTGTATATGCGCTGCAAACAATATAGCTATAGGCTGTTCACGGTAAAGTGAGTACTTTTGAGGCCCTTGTTACTTTTTTCCTGTCAGCCATTGTTATCATTCCACCACGTTTCAAAACAAATATTGCCTTGTAAGTAATAAACGCAGTGTATATATTTCACCGGACTCGAAAGATAACGTCTAAGGCTATATTAAAATATATTTATTGACTATTATTCCAAACGAGAGGGCTTCAAAAAGTGCTCACTTTACCGTGAATAGCCTATAATAAGTTCCACTTTTTTTGTTTCCCGCCACCAGTCGTCTGCAATTCGAGGAGCTTTTAAAAAATCACACAAAATAGACAGATTTTTTTTTTGTTCTTGCAATTATTAACAATATAATTTTGTCGGAGTTACCGACAAAGAGGACGGGCCTTTAGAAGCCAACATTTAATATTCTTCTACAGTTAATTGGAGAACTATCAGCCGACTCGTGGGTATATTTCTCCTGAAACAAACAAATGCATCATTTTACACGAAGACTCTGTAAGATTAATTCTTCAGCATATTTACGTAGTGCATTATTATTGTTATTTTGTGGTTACTGCTCATGAGCAATCTTTTCTCTTCCGAAAGGACATTTTTCGTTGTAATTTTCAACGCAGCACTGAGACTTTCCATCGAGTCATTATGGCGTTAAGTGACATACCAGAACTGAACGAAATATTTCTGAACATAAGCCATTGTAGAGCTTTGTTGTATATTAGTTGAATTCCACAGACATCGTCAAAAACAACCACGATTAGCTGGTAACAGATGCGTAACTGACAGTTAAATCTTGCGTGTTTCTAACTGTTTCCGACAGATTCGTAACCGACAATTCAGTCTGCTGGTTTGGGCGTGTGTTGTTAACATCAATTCAAACAAATTAATCTTGACCTTATTTTCTGTGTTTGTACTTTGTTCTCTGGTTTCTCTGCGTTATAAAAGAACTCAACAGTATTCATTTCAGGAGTATAACTCTCCATTCATTGAAATACTCGATTGCAAGAAACACAAGATTAAAACGAACACTTAACTTTGATAATTCTCTTAGATACAATTACGCAGTATTGCATTGAGTAAAAATATTTTCTTTTATACTTTCTTTTTTCTGTATTAGGCGATATTTTCTCGGCATATCGGCCATAATTTTAGCACCTGAATTAATATATTCTGCAAATTTTCACTTGCCAATTCATGCAAAAGAAATTATCACGTCCATGAGGTATATGAATAGTCGGTAAACCATTTACAAACATTGTGCTTCCTGTACACATTATTTCAGATTTACCCTTATAAACCATATTTAGTCTGCGGCGGTAAGTGAATTCCCATTATACTTTTAATTTTTATTTCCACTTCTCTTCTTTCATAACTGTAGTGATACGTAATATTGAATCAGTGTTACCAATTTAAAATCTAAATTAATCGTCGTCCTGATAATTTACCATGTGCCAGCTTTTAACACCAGGATAGCATTTAAACATTTGATAAAGTCTTTAATTGTGAAGAATCGTGCTGGACGATGCCTTTGGTCGGCGGGTTTTCTCGGGGATCTCCCGTTTCGCCCGCCCTTGCATTTCGGTGCCTCTCGATACTCACCTCACGTCAACCTCATTGCTTCTCAAGACCTTGATGTTAAGGACCGCTCGATCTCTTCACTCCACTTTAGTTGTGAAAATGAGGCCTTCCATTGCGGATCACTTCGAGAGTTCAACAGGAGCTCAAGTCCCGTGGTTTAGAACGCGTCTGCGAAATGGCGAGTGCTCAGCTTTAACGCAAAAGTACCCGTGGACGAAACTGAGTCAACTAAACCTTTTTCTGAGCTTATCAGCAGGGGCAGGTGTTTTTCGCGAAAAGATTTCAGTACCAGTTGTGCTCCAAAACACTTTTTGTTCGAATGCACTTTGTGGTTGGATGATTTTAAATGTCACGTGCCTCAAGTGTCAGCCCGCGAATCGATGGCGTTCAGTATCGGAGTACGATTGGCCCAGTCGAATAAGAACATGTCTTCCCACGTAGACACGCGGCCAACAACCAAAGGAAGTCGTGGTTGTGGAGGTTAAAATGTTGAAGTATAGCGTGGCCATAGATTCTTTCGTGAAAAACACCTGTGCCTACTTTCAGGTCTTTCAAATGTCCGAGGACGTCAGCCCCGTCCCGTTGCGGGTAAGTGAAAGTGAACCAGGTCTGGTAAATTCCCTGACTAACGCGTGTGATCGTACCACTTTTCCCCCTCCACTACCTTGCTACCGACAATTACGCCGCCCTCCTTACTCATACATTAATGTACCGGCGTAGCTGTCAGCAGTTCGCAAGTAAGGGCTAAGGCTGGTAAGGTGTGGGGTGGTCGAAAGAGGAAGTGAATGGGAGGGGGAAAGGGGGTTAGAAAGTTATGATTGCGTCGTTCATGAATAATTCATGCCCGCATACATTCCCAGCGGATAAAACTCCGGCGCCCCCTCCCTCCACCCCCCTTCACACTCTTCAAACATTTCCTACTGGTTGATGACGAGGATGGGAAAATTGTGGGGAGGGGGGTGGAGGGTAACGGCGTTGTTTCGCCGATGGGGCAGAGTGTTTTAAAAGGTGGTAGGCAAGGGTGGCCCGCCACCCCTTTGCTGCAGCCCAGATGCTGTTAATGACTACTCTCCCCCTTTGTGAGATGAGGGGCGATCTCTCTCAGGCCTGTGGATGATGCTGCAGAAAGGTTTGGCCGGGTTGGAGGGGGGAGGGGCGGCACTCGGCTAATTCGCTCCATTTGCGCGTCGTCTTGTTTAACGTCTCCTCTCCGGACGGATCTGCGCATGCGTACCCTCAAACGGCGCGTGGCATCTTCGACGAATTTTCCTTCCTCGACGCTCTTCGTTGCAGTGTGTTTCAAGTACTCGTTTTCCCCTCGAAACTATTAAACGTGCGTCAAATGTGCTGATCTACGAAACGTGAAGAGATTTGGGCGGCTCTTTGCGAGGTCTTGAGAGCCGATGAGGGTGATCGAGGTGAGTATGGAACTGCGCCGGAATTAAGGGGTGGGGGAAACGGGAGATCCCCGAGGGAACCCGCCGACCAACGGCCTCGTCCGGCACGATTCCCACACGCGAAAGTCCGGTGACTCGGCCGGGTATTGAACCCGGTTCGCCTTGGTAGGAGGCGAGCGAGCAGGCTAACCGCTCAGCCACCGTGGCCCCTTTATCTACGAAAAGTACACGTACTTCAGAGGGGGCTTTCAATACGTTACACACATTAGAAACACTATTTCTGTGAGCTTAAATGGCTGAAAACGGCATTTCAAAGCACTGTATCTCAAAATATACGCGTCAGAACAATTTAAAACAACTCAAGCGCCCTGCATTGAACCTTCCTGCAGACGTTTCGCTGATAATATGATAAGGTCACCTCTAAAAAGTCCCATAGGTACACGCAGTGCGACGAGAACACTGCACGCCAGTTCGGAGCCTTGCGTTTGGCGGCGATACGATCGTGGCAATGTCGTCCTTATTGCCCCGTGCTTCTCGGTCTCGGACGCGGAAAAGCACTCTAGATAGGCAGCATCCTTAACCTACCCTAATGTAATTTTTAAAGTCTCCTATGTACTTGACGCTGTTCTGCGCGTTTAAGGCCTAGGAGCGAGGTAACGACACGGGCTGCACCAACGCGCGAGCCCAGCGCCCAGTCGCTCCCAAGCGAAAGATTGAACTGGCTTGCAGTGTTTTCGTCGTTGCGGTGCAATGTGGAAACCGGATCAGTAACAGTGGAACTACATTACACACGACGAAAGCCCAGAGTTTTAACTACAGACTTATAACTATATTTCCTTCAACCTCTTATATAAACTGCGGAGCAAAACTAAATATGCTGTTTTCCTTTTTACGACTTTTTTCTGTAACTACGCCTAATATGACAACAATATAACTACACGCCCTTAGATAATTACTAATTATTATTAATTAGCCTTTTCTAGCAAAAAGTGTTTCTCCCAGAATCTATACTTACTGAGATATGTGTATTCGTGAAAACACCAATATTGCACTTTATTATATAATGGTATTTACGTAAAACGCTTAGCTGACTGTCAACGCACCCAGTGCGTCAATAGAACATAATTTGCTATGGGAATAACTGTATTTTATACAGTCCTGAAAGCAGTCTTGTGTATGCCTACAGTTATTCCCATAGCAAAATACGTTCTGTTGACGCACTGGGTGTATTAACAGTCAGCTAAGCGTTTTACGTAAACGTAATTTTTGGAGTGGGGAGACACCGCTGTACCCATGGAAACAGCTGTAAACAGGAATACCTCGTATTTGTGCATCCGAGGCGAGAAGGGACTTTGGTGAGCCTCGAGACTAAACCCTGTAGTTAACCTGTAACTAAGAAGACAGAGGGAAAAAATCGGTATAAGCATCGTAAAACCCTTTCCACAGAATACAAGTTCAACTAATTCGTGCATTTATAGAAAACGCTAAATGGGAAAGTTGGATGTAAGCACGCCATTTTGACAATTCACAATTAATGTACAATAGAGAACATGTTTCGGTACCCATCATTATATATAAATACAATTTGAATTGACAAAACAACCTTTAGAACGACGAAATCAAATATATCACAGCTATAATTATCACAGTTTTCAATAATTTGTTTTATTGACGACAGTTATTTGAAACGCAGTATTAGCCTTAGCGCACATAAAAAAAATAATAATCTTAGCTCCAGAACATCCAACCTTTAAAAATACAATTTAAAGATTTAACTTCTTTAACAACTGACTAAAAACGTTACCATTTTATATGACTAGAATACAGCACCCATTTGACTCCAAAAACTCGTAGAAAGGAGGGGAGGAAATGGACTTGTCCAGCGAAGTCTCCAATACAAAAAAAAACTTAGAAACAATTAAAAAGATTTGCAAAATAATTATGGTGGGGGTCTGTTGCGTAGGACCTAGTACAGCTCCGACCGTTAAAAATTACAAAGAACAAACAACATATAAAAATATTTACGCCCCAACGACATAGTCATGGTAACAGCAAAAAATTGATAACAATAAATACTTGGGCGGGTAACAAAGACAAACACGACATGTTAAAACAAGAGAGTGAGAGAGAGACAGAGAGAGCAACGGAACACCATAGTTAAGCCGGAACGTAATTTTGAAGGGCTACCGAAACCAAAATATTATAATGGCATAGCCTTACTGCATACCCAAAATGCAACACAACTATGCCACACAAAATTATAAAAAACCTTTAAAACCCAACTGCAAAGTTAGCGTTCTCTCCGACTGACCGTTTTACTGCCCCATCGCTCAGTAACTACACTGGTGTACTGTATCAGCTCTGCAACATAATGTCGGCTTTGTTCACTGCTGGACGAAGGCGAAGGTGGTTATACCGTTAGGTAAAGGATGTTTGTGATAAAGTGAGCACTTTCGAAATCAACCTTAGTAAAAATCACTGCTCATGCATGCATATACTGCAACGGGCGCACAGTGACATGCGCCCGGTAAAGTTGGTAATGATAGATGAAAATTAGTTCCATATCTTGACGTCGAATAAAAACTGTTAGGTAACCATTTGTGATCATTTAAATTATTTATTTCGCTTTCTGTTTTTTTTATGCATAAGTGTGTAGAAATTAGCAGGTTTTTAAAATGTTTACTTTTCTAATAATTGTACAGTTTCACTTGATTGACGCATGAATAATGTGATGAGGCCCACGACAATGTTAATTTTACATAAGGCGGAATAATGCACAACGTGCATAAAAGTAGATCTTAAGCAGGGTTTTCAAAAGTGCTCATTTTAACGTGAACAGCCTATACAAGCAAGGATTTAGCGACGAAATGTAGTAGACTTCTGACGGGCGTAAAGCAGAGCAGAATAGATAGAGCCCATTTTATTTATTTATTTATTTTCCCTGGCGAGTCCCGAAATCTCGCTACGCCAGCGTGAGTACCTTGACAGTTCTGTGTGCCCTCCATGTATGTTAGCGGCAAAGCTGGTTGGAGAATGGGACGTGTCTCAGGGCAGGCCCTACACGCCTTAGGTCGGGTTTACTACGGTAAAATGGACGCATGCATCGCGGCTAAAGCAAGGTTGTCTGGTGCCAGGGCAGAAATTTTAGCCATGGAGACACCCCGAAAGAAGAAGGGCCTAGGCGAAAGAACATAGCAAACCAGGCAAAGCGGAGAGGGCCGTGGAAAATCTATGTGACAGTCGCGGAGGATAAAATTAATTTCCTATGACTGAATTAGAGGTTGGAGAAAGTAGGGTAAGTTATTAGTTAGCGAAGATAAGACTTTGGTGCAGGGTGATATGTAATTAGTTCGCAACTGGTGTGTAACCAGGGTCGCGCCATGCGGCTCTGGTGGTGGGGGACAGGTTTTCACGGCCCGAAGGACGGCACACCTTGCTTCCTCCCGCGCAGCATCTGTACTCGGATAAGTAAGACAGTGCACGGCACGGTGTCTCGTGCCTTCTTTCTTGGTCTCGCACGGCTGTTGTCGGTTTCCCCAGAGAAAACCTGCCCTCCTCGCCAATCAACAGTGTTCTGACTTTATACTAACCTTCACCCGTGCACTCCATTACTGGTCAAACTCTTAGTCTTTTGCCCACTTTCGTGGTAAAATTATTCCAGAATCTAAGGAGATCTTGATCCATCATGACTCGTTGCGTACCCAACTGTATTCCTCTTTGGTCAGCCACGTCCTGTAGCCACTCTCTAATGTGGCAGGGGACAGAACTGAGCTACCTACCCGATAGATGCAAGCCATCCTCTGTAACATGGAACATGGAAAAAAAAAAAAAAGTATTAGAATTTTAAGAGCCCCGGCAGTGCAAGGACTTAAGGGGAATGGTGCATGAAAGCAGTATATATTTACCCGATTTTCAATATAAGTCGTTTTACAAAGGGTTTACCTAAATTTTTGTTTCGGCAAGACGTTAATAATAATTTTTACCACCTTTTTAAGTTGTTAGATTTTCACTGCCTCCATTGTTATCGGAGCACTGATGGATGAAAAGTAAGGATTTTTTTTCTTATCTTCAATCAGAACTCCGAGAATAACGAACGCAGAGAATTTTTAACCATGTATTAACGTGTTCAAAATTGTTATTTACGTCTTGTCGAACCAAAGATTTCGATAAATCCTCTGTAAAAAAAAATGGTGACTAAAGTTATATAAATATATGATTTTCTTGCCCCATCCTCCTTTAAGTAATCTCTACTGGCCAATAAAAAAATTGTGACGCACGAAGGGTGAAAGGGAAATCAAGGAAGGAGAACGGGGACGAAAAGCGAGGAGATCCGATCCGAGCAAAGAGTACACGACCGCTCAAAAAAGATGGTGGTAAAAACCTTAAAGCTGGTCCCACAATAGTGCGATACGTTGCGTTGCGATGCGTAAGGCTGCGACGAGCTATACTTGCTGTGTCACATTAAGCGTCGATCTATCGGTGGCAGACGCCGTCGGAAATAGTGCCGCTTAAGAGTAGAAATTACATTTTGAAGCCTCACAAATGTAACAAAAGACACGCGTAAGAAGTCGAAACTGTGTGTTTTAAGTGGTAGAAGATGAAAACAGGGTAGTATTAACGTGATTTGTGACGAAAACTAGCGGGAACGAGACATAATAAGACGAAGAATAATTATTTCGTTTTTAATAAACGAATTATATGACATTGTCCATAGTAGTAGGGGCGGGAGGGTTTCATTTATGGATAATATAATTTTTGTCTATAAATTATATATTGTTTTATATAATATGTTAATCTCTAATGCATTGCTAATCATATTAATGGATTATTATTTGAACTTTATTTGTTATGATTCAAAGTTATTTTACCGATAAATAAATGTTATTCATTTCTTCGAGCAAGAATCTTAGCAGAGAGGTTTATCTCCGAGGTTGGGAAGGCGGGCTTGAAGTTATTTAAAAGTTGTGGTGCAGGAAGAGAGGGGAATGGGTATTTGAACTTCTGACTTCTGGTTGGAGGGGAGAAATCAGGCTTCTCGAGCGCTTTACCTGGAAATTTTAAATTTTTATAAATAGGGCTTCAGCCTCTACTCCCCTTCCACCTTTTTCCACTTGTCTGTCACTTAGGTTTGCTTTTTGATTCCGCACTTGTGTGAAGATTACTCTCTTGGCATATCTATGCAATATTTTAACAAAGAGCATGATGAGTTTGAGTGGGAGTATTTCAATACACTAATTTAGTATGTGGTTTCTTAACTTCTTTAGAGGAAGAGGAGTTTACCTTCACATTGCAACCAGTGGTGGCATCACTATCCCCATCAAAGAGTGTCCACAGCACCGTCAACCAATGCATCCACATCTTCAAAGTTTGCAGCACCGTACTCCACAGTGCCCATGTCTAAGAGAGTGTCCACAGCACCATCAGCTACTGCGGCCACATTTTCCAAGATTTCAGCACCGTCTGCCATGGTGTCCATATCTAAAAGTGTGTTTACAGCATCGTCAGCCACTACATCCACATCTTCCAAGTTTGTAGCACCGGTCGCCATGGTGCTATCACCTTCAGCGTTTGGAGCTTTAGACTTAATAATAAGAAGAAAACAGGTTAGCAACGACTGCCAACCCCCAAGATTTGCTCCTGTTGTAAACTGTTAGATTTGACGTGTCTCTCTCTCTCTCTAAACGTCTCTCCAAAAGCTGTATTTTCCAATGAAATTTGTTGCAGGAATTAGACAAATTTTTAAATTTTAATTTTGTTGCATCACCTGCTCCAAGTCGGACATCTATCGAAATATTGTCACCTGAAACTCTGTGAGATAAATTAATTTCTCTTCCTCTGCCTATATTCTATCCGTCGCTGCAAGAAATAATTTATAGCCCAATCTCCTTACCTCCTATATCTCCTACACCTCCTTCACCTCTAGTTGTTATTCCAGTTCAGAAAGGCAAATTCATATTAGGCCTTTACCCGAGATGCATATTGTATTAAAAATTCACAATTTCAGTGATGAATAATTCCTTCTGCTCTATAATTTCACAAATTTTTTCATTATAAAAAATAATAATGATTTTTTACTTGTAATTGGGTGAAAACTTTGTTACAGTTTAATGATTGAAAATACAAAATACTAACAATTAAAAAAAATTTCATTTGAGTGTAAGGATTTTTAACGGAATTTAATTCATGTTAACGATTTTAAAAGAAATATCATTCGTTTTATTGATTTTTAAAGAGATTTCATTCAAGTGTAACGTCAAAGACTAATCATTCTGTTCTAACGATTTTTAAAGAAATTTCATTTAGTTGAAACTATTTTTAAAGAAAAATCATTCAGTTGTATCGATTTTTAAAGAAATATCATTCTCTTCTAACAATTTTTAAAGAAAATTCATTCATGTTGGAAATGTTCTTCATGAACTTTATTATTATTTCAATAATATAATGTAATTTTTTTCACTCTAAACTTATTTTGACATCGTAATGGTAAACATGGGAGTGTTTGGAAAAAAAAAAAGTCTGTTTGACTTGTACATGTAGATGTTGACATGATGAAAAAAAAAAAACAAAAAAAATATTTATTTCATAATTTGTGATGCGATATACATTAAAATTTCGGTATGTAACGTTTTTCAGACATAGGTGGTAAACTATGTTTGTATTTCATTTAAGGTTGTGCTGTAACATGAAGCATTGATTTGAAGTTGTGTTGTTTTTCAGAAGGTAATGGCAAAAAAATTATTGTATTTCATTTAAAATTTGTGATGTAATATCTTTAATGGTAAGATGTTTAATTTATTCTGTCTTGGAAGTAGTGATTATGTATTTTGTAACAAAACGTTTTCTTTCATGTTAAAAACAAATAATGTAACTTGTTATTTTTTTTTAAATTCCCAGTGTCACTAACTTTTTTCAATTATATATATATATATATATATATATATATATATATATATATATATAAAATTCTTCTGTGCGTGTGTATGTCACTGAACTCCTCCTAAATGGCTGGACCGATTTTGATGAAATTTTTTGTGTGTGTTCAAGTGGATTCGAGATGGTTTAGATTCACAATTTGGTCCACTACAAAATTTTTTTTAATAATTTTTTTATTTATAAGTTTTTGTTGATCTTCGAATGTTTTACATTGTATCCAGCAGACAGCGCTGCGATCGCGGTGTCGAATATCCAAAAATATTTCATTTTACTTCCAGTTTGTCCCGATAGTGGCACTGCGATCAGATTCAGGAGAATTTCGTAACTTTGTGTTGTTATTGTGTTAAAATTAATCGAGTGCTAATTGAAATATTACATTCGGATGTAATTAATGTGTGAAGGGTTTTGAAGTGTAGATAAAAACTATACATTGTGCAAATTCGGTGCTGTATTGAAGCGAGTATTTTACATAAATTCCTATTAAATTTACACGTGCATTGATTAACAATCATCCTAACCTACAAATTTATTTGTGTAGTTAATTGATTTCATAACACATTTTTAATATTATTTTTATTTTAAATTGTTACTTATCGGAAATATTAAATTTAAAAAAAAAAGAAATAAAACGGTCCAGATTGTTACAACTTATTTAAAAAGTTTGAAATTTTCGTATTTAAGACATATGTACAGGACAACGTCTGTTGGGTCCGTTAGTCTTGTGTATAATGAGTAATGATTTAATAGTAGTGAAGGAAAATGAGTAGGTGTATATCAGTAGTGGTGAGCTGATGAATTGTATTTAAATTTAGGATAACTTTTTGCTTGCTTTCAAGAAAAATATGTAATTTTCCAGACTTAACACACTTACAATCATTTAAATTAAAACTATCTTTGAAGGGCTGAGGGTAAATTACAAAAAATTATAGAGAAAATCAAACATAGCTGAATGAATGAATGAATGAATGAAGTTTTGCAAAAGAATGAGATAACAGGTTTGTATCTTGAGAGAACCTTGATCTGCTCAAGTTGAAGGTTAGAGTAGGACACGATCCTCTGCTGACCAACTTTTGTGACCATCCAGGATAACATATTGAAAGTAAGTCCAGAATACCTTTACAAAGGCAAGTAGCAATGACTTCTGTCCCTCCTTTCTTACAAGAATGTTTCTCCAACTAAAACTTTTATGTCTGCACTGAACACAGTCCAGCAACATTTTAAATATTTAATTTTACATACAAGCACACGAATTACAGCTTTTCAGATTCAACATGATGTCTGGAGAATTAGAAGACAAACATAATATAATATATTTAAACTAGCTTTTAAATAAATAAATTTCAACACAAGTTATGTAAAATTAGCAGTATATTTTCCCATTAATTTACAAGAATTTGGTGCTTTTAGTAAAAAAAAAAAAGTAAGAATAAAGTTGAAATCGCTATTTTCGAACTCCGAAAAAACATGATTTCTGCATGTATTCATACTATTTCGTTAAACTTACATCGGAAACTATTGAAATATAAAGTATATTCAAATATATACATTTTATGTTAGATTGAATACATTTTGCTGTTGAAAAGTTTTTGGTTAGATGTAAAGAAAGGGAACACGTTGGTTAGTCACCAAAAAAAACTTGTTTTTCGCAATGAGTGGATGTCGTGATAGAAGTTGCCATTGATACAAAGGTTTTATCGGCGATCTCTCTTTCATTTCCCTAGTCTCACATGCATAACCTGGTGCTTCTTACCTCGTTACCCCTCATCGGCTCTCAAGACCTCGTTATAAGAGATGGGCAAATCTCTCCCAATATTTTTTCTCTCATATACATCGAATTGATAGTAAAAATATTTCTTAAAGAGTGAATACAATATGTCTTGTTTGATTACTTGTAGAAAACAGTTCTGTTCTAACGCGTGGTTAAAATAAGTCTTGTATTTCTGTGTGATTTTACAAATCATAATTTGCTTGATTTAAATATACACTTGTTGGAATGTTAAATCTGGGGATTATCTCGGGGCTTGTATTGGGAACTTGATTTTAGGGACTTGTAAAATGTTCCTTCATTTTGCTGGTCATATAGTCAATCTGTTGTGTAAGGTTGAAATGTCGGCGAGTCAGGCGAAATCTCTTGGGGTACACATTCAGATGGCTATGGGTTTGAAGCAGGGAAGGCAACACTATAAAAACTTGTCCTGAATTCTGTAATGGGGGAGGGGTTTGTAGCCATGAAACAGATACTGCAGTAGAGGCAACTCACAAAAAAATACGAAAAGCTTTCTCGGGTCTGATGCTGGGTTGGGTAAAACAGGTTTTTGCGAACACCAAGCTGAATCGATAACGTAGTTCTTCATAAAACTAGAATTTCGAGGCAAGTCACCTTCGTAACTAGGGGTGGGAGAGGTGCTTGGACAGGGGGTAAGTTCCTCTAGACTCGGGCCGGTTCTGAGGGGTGGAGGGAAGGGTATTTCTACAGCTGCACAGGACCCGATCTTAGTGCACGCAGGCAGTTGTCGCCATCTTGACTGTTGCAAAAAATGACAATTGAGGGCAGATGGGAGAATGATCCCCCAGGACTTCACAGACACGCCTTGGTGGGGAAGGAGGTGTAGGGGTGGTTGGCATCCTGGACTTGGGCCTGTTCTGAGGGGTGGTGATTAGGGGTGTGAGGTGTGGCTGCTCCCCTGATCTGAGCGCAACTAGGCAGTTGACGCCATCTTGCCTTAGTGCTGAAAAATTGACAATCGCAGGCAGCTCGGGGTCGTACTCAGGCGTGGGGAGGGAGGGGGCGTAAGGAGCTCTGGAGCGAAGTGACCTCACCTACCCAGTCGCCGCTAACTTCAGTTGCTCATGAATGCTTGGAGGAGACAGATGTTTACAGCACTCTCTCTTCTTCACCGCACCTCTAGCTACTTGGCTGCCGACGATCTTACGATTGGGGGTTACCTAAACTACGAACTGGCGACCATCTCTAGTGATAGCCGCGATTAACATTTTATAATGTACGTATTTTAATATAAAAGTATTTTATCAGGAAAATATAAATTTTCGTGTATTAAGTTAATATTGCGATAAAATTTGCTATTTCTGAGCTCGGTCTATGAAAATACAGTTTGTGTTAACAAGTGTTCTGTATTTATGGAAGTTTCTAGTATGTCTGTTGTTTTAAAAATAATTTTCTCTTCGAGGATGTTTGTGCATATTTTCCGTTACATATATAAAGTGATGTGGGATTAAGCTCTATTTAAGTTGATTATTTTGAAACAAATCATTTGGGGTGAGATTTTCTATAGTTAATTACTTGCTTGTAGCTCGTTAATTTCGCTCTCACATAATTGTCATTATTTAGCATTTGTCATCCGATTTTATTCACGTAGTTAAAATTCTCTCTCGTATAAATTATATTTCTAAGCTCGAGACTCACTTTAAATTTAAGACTCGTGTATTTGCACTTATTGTTAATGTAGTTGTTTGAAATTTGAGATTCGATGCATGTAATTTATTCATACGTAGAACACTCTGAATATCTGTAATGTTTAATTGCATTCGGAAAACTGATCGTTTGTCATTACTAATACGTAAATTACATCTTTCAAAATCGCCTATCTCCCACCACCATCTATGAGGAGCAATATCCCCCCCCCCCAAAAAAAACATACAATTTAAACTTAGGTCATTCCAGTAAATCGTTTAAATACTCTGGAATTCTCTCATGTTTTAAACATATTTGTAAATATCGCATATCTACCACCTACAAACCTCAAAATTAGAAATAAATTACCCTTAGCCCACTCTTGCACTAAACTCCACACCTACATAAGGCATTGCGACCCACCACTCTCGCCAGTCGCCTCCGTCAATATCGTAGAGAGCTCCTGCTACCCCACCCAAAAAGAAAGAAAATCAAGAAAAAGAATTGATCCGATTAAAAATTAACCCTTTTTTAATTAACCCTTTCAATTAAATTTAACCCCCTCAATTAAATTTAACCCTTTCAATTTTTGATCGGATTAAAATCGGATTGATGATTATCCATTTCGATCAAATCGATAATCCATCAATTAAACCCAGTTAATCCCAGGTGAAATGAAACCCGCCCCCACCCTACTACTGTCCATATCTATATGAAGCTTTGTATTATATTTTGCACATCCACACAGAAAAAATAAAAATAAGTTACGAAAACGTCGACATAAACGCGATCGTCGTTTTCAAATTGTAAAAAAAATATATGTTCTTATTCTCCTTGTAAACAAACACTTAATTTTCTTCTTCTCCTTAGCAGGCTGACGCCAACAATCGCAACGCACTCGATGGCGACGCGCTACGACGGAATCCGCTTCATCCTGATTGGCTACCGCTTATCGCAACACATCGCAAGGGGGAAGTATTTTTGCTATCTTGGATTTACGTATTTTCCTCATTAACTTAATTTTCAGAGTCAATATTTAAAAAAACAAGCTAGTCATGGCATATGGAACATTTTAACAGTTATTTCTAAATCCCACTTATTTTTCTTACATGATTAGTGCCACATCTGTAACCGTACTCAAACATTATCTAATTATTGAATAATTTCAGTCCCACATGGGAAAATACAGGTATATTTGAAATCTTACAAATTAAAAAAAAAAAAATATCGTTAAGTAGTCGTCCATGTCATGTCTAGTTTTGATTTTTTTTATTTCTGGTCATACATTTTCATTACGAAGATTTGTAAGAAAATTCGAAGACTGAGTGGATACTACCCCCTTTTATCAGCGAGGGGTGAAAAAGCTAGTCGAGAAGGGATAATGTAGACGGGATACCTGAACGGACGCACAGGCTGTCTGTCCTGGTCGCCTGTTCATAATCCCGTCTCCGTACCATCCACTCTTTATTCCCCCGGCCGCCACCGCGCCTTCCATTTGCGCCAAGTTCGCAATTTATGCAAATTGTTGTCAGATCGTGGCGCCGTCGGTTCCCTTCTACCCTCGCCGCACCGCTCAGCCAACTTGCTGGCGCCTTTCTTTCAACACGATTCATATCTCGTCTTAGTTACCGAGGCTCCCGTCATCTCGTGTATCGTGGACTTCTAAACTTCCGTCCCGCGCCCGCCTTTAATAGTCTGGGGACGCAACTCATCCGCGCTGTCATCCGAGTCGCCCACCACACTCCAGTCGCGCATAATTTGCCTGAGCAGAAAGAAAACAACATCGCACGGGAATCGTATTCTTTTACAGCTTTTTAACGCTCCATTTTTATGACGGTAATATAATCCATGGGGAAAAGTGTATTATTAATATTTTTATTTCAATTTCTCTTAATTTCTTATGATATTTTCTAATAATATTACTTGAGTTATATTTACCGTTATCTTAGTACGATGTATATTGTGTGTGTCATGTATTGTTCTGTTTTTGTCTGTAATTAGTTTATATGCTTTATGTAACTGTGCTCCCCTTTCAAAGGCGCCCAACGGTTGGGTGGCACAATAAATATCAATGAAAAACAAATTGTTATTTCAAAAACTAAAATCTGGCGGAACCTTGCACGGATTCGGATTGGACAAGACATTAGCGGTACCCCGCTAGGGGTTATTGTGAGTAATTTGTATAAATAGTTGGGAACCGGCCTCGGCCGACCAGACATGGGCAGCCTGGAGTCTCTGACTAGACGGTAAGTATTTGCACGACTAATGTTGTAATTACCATAGTCATGGCCCATCCGGCCTAAAAATTACATAATTATGGCCCAAAAAGTTTTGTAAGTTATGCATTGCCTATAAATTGGCAATATGTAATAATTGTTTAGTAATTGTTAATTCTTAGTATGTTTGCCGAAAATAAATATGTCAAAGATAAAAGGTTTTACCCAAGTGGTGTTAGATTGGGTCCAGTTTTGACCATTTTAATGATCATTGTGTCCATTATGGACTTTGTGCTAATTAAAGCCAAGTTACTATGGGGAACATGATCGATCTTAAAGGTTTTGTATTTTACGCCAGTAGTAAAATTTGTCAATTATTATTGTCTATGGGTTGGCTGGCGTTAAATTTAAAAGATTCGAAAGATGCATCGCTCCCTGGCGTTCATATGATTGTTGATTTTTAAATTTTCAAAATAATCTCTGTTAAGTATGAGTCTTTTAAAATTAGCCACATGTTATGTGTACTTATAAAAAATATAATGATTATAACTTGAGTCCCTGTGGACTTTATAAAGATTTTCAAAGTTGCTAGGTGTGCTGGCGCGAACATAGAAATTCATTGACTCCTCAGTAATTCATAGATAGTCCAATTTATATTGGAGAATACGTGCATTCAGCCACATTTCGTGGCACATATGTATATCTGCTTTTCCCGTTGTAATTTTGGGATAATATGTAATTTGTAATTTTTCAGAGATAGCAAAGTTGCAATGCATCGTGGTGTGCATGTATTTATGAAATGTAGTTTTTGGTCAGATGCCTTTTAGCTTCAAGTTACTCACGTGTTGTGATAATGAATTGTAGTACAAAATATTCGTCATGTTATGTATAATTTATGTATGATGATATTGCGAACTATGTTGACCATATTTTTGAACAAAGTAAATGAATCCAAGTCAAATTCCCCCCCCCCCCCCTTCGCAACCCTTATTTTAGTAATTGTAGATTATTCTGGACAGATTGCAGGTTTACATCCTTTGAAGTTTGCACTGAGAAAGTTTTTCAATTATAAAGTTTTGCTCTTGCTTGAATTTTGGACGCCCCTTTGCCGCGTCCTTATTATAAGGGCGTCGCTATATATATATATATATATATATATATATATATATATATATATATATATGTAATGTGTGTGTATACACACACACAGGTATACAGGCCTATATAATACTTAGGAATATCACTTAATTCCACATCAGACCACAGGTTTAAGTTGTATATTTTTGTTTCTAATATATTTTGAAAGTGGCAATGGCTGAAACTGGCTTTTTCACACTTTTTAGGCACAAAATCACCCTTGTACAGTGGACAGTGGAGGAGAGAGATTTGGGTGGTTCTTAACATCGGGGTCTTCAGTTCCGAAGAGAGGCGAAGAGAGGCAGGTGAGTATGTAGCAACGCCGTAATGCAAGGGGGGGGGGGGTACAACGCCCGAGAAAACCCGCCGACCAGCGGCATCGTCCGGCACCATTCCCACGTGCGAAAAATCCGGGAGCGACCCCGCCGGGATTCGAACCCGGTTCCCTTAGGTGGGAGGCGAGCAGTCTTGACTACCCTTGCACGAGACATGTACAGTTTGTCGATGGACGTGCAGCACGCTTTACACCAACAGAATCACTGATGAAAATCTCAAGAGGCAAGTTGCTCACGTAAATACTGCACGCAATTTCATTGTCTAGCTCATAGAGGCGATGATGCAACTTATTGTTACGTTTTTAAAAGCGTGTTGGCTTTAATGTGGTTAATTATATTTTATATCAAACGTAAATATTGGGATAAGGCGTACTCTATGTTGAACTCAAATATATTAATTTTCGTCCTTGTATTTAAATCACTATCAATTACATCTCGTTACATTTTGTTTTACAAATCGTTACAGAATGTTAGTTACTCGTTAAATCGGAGGATCTCTCGTTAATTTTACTTGGTTACATTGTGTTAAATATTAATACGATTCGTTATTAAATTACTTGTTTATGTAAAATTCAAATCTGACTGGTCTACTACGGTCCGACTTCACCTTGTCCATGATGCCGTAGATTGAAGACTAGACGTATGTCGGCGGACGGCACGCCCCCCCCCCCCCCCCCCCATTCACTGGTCGTCTTGCTGGCGCAGTGTCATGAGGACAAAGACCTCGTTCGCCGCGTTTCCAACCGTAATATAATCGGCGCACTCGGCCTGCGTAAAGTGTTATTCTAACAAAACAACAGTAGCTCGATTGTTATTGATGCAGCGATCTGTCGGCAACTCTCTTCATCGCTACGTGTACTTGAAAATTAGTTTATTTTTTTCTGTTGCTGTGATTTTACGACATAAAGAAGGTTATGCAGAATTCGGTCCTAGTTTTTTTTTTTTTGCAGGTTTTGTTACTCAGTATCTTGCAGGATGGCCTTGAAGGCCTACGACCCAGTTACAAAAGCAACTTAAATACGAATGTATGTTATTAAATTCATCCGCGAAATTTTCCTCTTTTGCTTATTAATCCGGAAACATACAAGAACTGGCTTTTGTTATCTGTTGCACATTTACAAAGGTACATAATTCATCGTCCCCCCCCCCAACCCTCCTCAAGCGTTGTACTAGAAACTTTTCACAGAAGTACATTATGAATAAAACGTGTACACAACCGCACCATTACAGCTTGCGATTGGCGAATGCATGGTGTCATTAGAACATATATTATTATTGTTATCACACATCACTGCTGTTCTTAGTTCACTGAATGTTCAGAATTACGTATTATTACGAATTATGTTCGGAATTACGAAGTAGAATTTTGTGCTTAAACTTATACTATTGTAGGAAATGATTGTAAAAACTTTAGTCATCGAGTTTGATGGTCTTTCTTGCGAGTAAGCTGTAGGTTATTTAAAAATGTTGAAAGTTAAAGTCAGAAGTCTATGTGTTATTTTTATGTAGATATAATTTCTCATCTGACATAGCACAGACATGCGGTAGGCCTACTTATCATTTAGGTAAGAGCCTAGTCCTAGTTTAAATTAAATTGCCCTTTGTCATAAATGATACTCATTGGCACATGTTGGTAGCTCTCTCGTGTATCGAAGAATGGTACCGATTAATTAGACATACTAGTAGGTCAAGCGAACACGCTCAGGGCGTCTATAGTGAATCCCTTATTTTACACTTTTTAAGGGACCAGGAAAATTTTTGCAAATTGCAGGAAAGTGTAAATAGAAGGAAATTTATGCTGTAAAAACATATATTGGGACCAAAAACAGTATATGTAAATAGAAGGAAATTTATGCTGTAAAAACATATATTGGGACCAAAAACAGTATATGTAAATAGAAGGAAAGTGTAATATGAGGTGCTGTTAAACAGGAGTTCCGCTAGATAATAATCCTATTTGTATACCGGTGAAGAAAAGTGTAAAAATCCATGTTAATACAAAGAAAACATACAATTCCGTTGCTTATGTCAAGAAAGAACGTCTTGCAGACAGCTGCCAAGTACAACATCACCACAGAAAATAACTGCGAGCTTGTGAAATTTGAACAGTGCCTAACAGCTGAGCTCAGTAACATTGCACGTGGAACCAGGCGAAGATGCAGCAGCGGCGGAATGCTAAAGCGGTTGAAACTAAATAACCCCGAGGAAACCTATGAGCCAAATGCAGTGTTCGCTACTTTTCCCACAGGTGATTGTCCAGGTGGACTCGCTCAGGAATCCAACCCGGTTTGTCACGGTGGAGAGCGATTGGTGTGAATACTAGAGCACTGTGATCTTGTAGTGAAAGTCTACAACTAGGGATGCTGTGAGTGCGCCAAGGAGAAACTTGCTGTCTGACTCTTATCTTCGTTATGTAAAGTGAAAAGCCCCCTAACAGACTCAAAACTGAAGTCTCGCGATGAAAAGGAGCAGCATATGTGGTGGCGATCGATTTAACTGTGGCGGACTGCAAGAAACACAGTAAGACAACCCATTAATTTTGGGAAGTCTTGGTGCTTACCGTTTTATAATTTTGATGTTTAATTTGTATTAGCCTGGATACTAAAAATAAGTGAATAGGCGTACGGTGAAATATTGAAGGCCATGCATGATTATGTTTGCTCCTTGCTGTACATGGTCGTTTCCCCTTAAAACAGGACATGATCTAGCTCCTGCTTTTCGTACGAGATTTTTCTTGTGCATGGTATATTATCTTACAAGATTTAGCAAGAGTTTGCCATCTTCCACGAGTTTGGGATGTGTCTTGCATCATCAGGTAAAATCTGCTCGAACCACAGTTCTGCAGTTGACGCCACACCACTTGTGTAATGAGTGAGTGCCTCATGTCTTCTTGCGGATGATCGCAACACGTTCAGTATCTTACCGGCACCGCCATGATCGTTAGCTCTTGTGTCCATGCAGTGTGTACAGGTTTGAGTAAACAACTGTATACCGTCACGCGCGACTGCGCGAGTGGCTGAAGTGTGCGATGAACTGGTGCTGAAATGGCTTCCACGAATGGGCCCAGAATTAATATAATTATCGCTAGTGTTTGCGCCGAACCAACACTGCGAACTGGGTGGAACAACTGGAAATTAAATTTTAATGCGTCGTTTTATTACCGGAATTTCCCGGTTTTCTTCCTGCTACAGTGAGACACGAAACCTCCTCCGCTTAATGTCATGCTATTTCCTATCCGCTGGGTGTGTTTGCTCATGTGATAGCAAACACAACCCACACTCAGGAGGTTGTGTGTTCTGTCCCAGCCAAGTGCAGTAGGAATGGTTCTTCTTAAATGGTTTTACATTAAACTTTTTTTTTACAATCTGGTGGCGCTGTTTTTTTACTATGAACGTTTGCCCTTTCCATACTCATTAAATCGAAATTGTTTTTAATCTCTATGCATACGAGGAAATGAAAAATAATTATTGTCATTTTCCATAGCGAACAAATGGACAATATTGGCAAACAAATTCACGTTGTTGAAATGAGATGAAGTTTCTCATTTCCGTAATACTGTTCGAACAAGATCATCACTAGATTGTCTTAGAGTAAATATTTATGAAAAGCAATAGTTTGTCTGGCTTGTTGAAATACTTTGATTTGAGAGTAATATGAAAATTTAATTATTCTATTCGGCCGTAGAGCACATTACTTTGTATTCAAATTATGAATTTGTTGTGAAGGGGTGTCCAGTAAACTTGTGTGCCTAATTTGGACAAAATGTTGTGCATCTTTACTGAAATCTGAAAATATCATATCCATTTTATCTACAAATGTAACATACTGAGAGTTATTTCGTTTAGCCACGTCCTGCTAATCTATATAAATACATAGTACAACACAAATTCGTCCGGCCGCGTGTGCCTGTATTCGGCTAAAGCTTCTAAACTACTCGATAGATCTTGATGCGATTTTCACCATCATTTAGAGAATGTCTTGATGAAGGTTCAAGTATATAATACATGAATATTTAATGTAACGATAGTAGAGAAATGTTGACGCTTTATAATAAAGTCGGAAAACCCCGCTTTTCAGGCGCTTACATGGCTTACGCTGAGTAAACCATAAGCGGTTAACCAAAATAATGTGCTACAGAATTATAGATCTCAAAAAGTCCCCGACAGCAAATGTTTATCTTTTTAGGATGACCCACAGTAACCATTTTTGTCTTTTAGGGGTTCACTTACGAAGATTTTGTGAACAACACAGTATTTATCCTACATTAGTTACCTTAAGCATTTAGTGTACATTCTGTAAATCTAAACAACGCCGTATTTGTAAATTGCACCCAAGTGAGGCCGGTGCGTGTCACTAGTAATACAATAAATTCATACCCGACTAAATTTTTCCTCCACTTAGTCGCCCCAATCCGTGCCGCCATAATCTACTTTTGCCCCCGGACTGGATGAAAGATTCCAACCCCTATGACAGCCGGCATCCAATAATGAAGCGCCCTTATCCCCCGTGCCATGCGGGCTTTGTCGTGCACTATCTGATGATCTGCCGCGTTCGTATTGGCAGACGCTTTTGACGAGTGTATCGTGGTTCTCCTCCCCGCTCGCAGTATCCGTTCTTCTCTGCGATTGATTTCCAAACGTCGCGAGCTTGTTCGCAGCTTAGCGAAGCTTTCTGGAAAGGAAAAAAAAATACTGTAATCTTAAAATGCAAGCAGCGGCGAGTCAGTTCTCCGCCGACATTAGTCTCGGGGTGCGCGTAATATAACCAGTCGTGGCAGAGCTGTCGCGCAAGGTGGTCGTGAGCGAAAACGATCGTCACTTCGCACCTAGCCCGTGAAATATCCTTATTGATGCGAGATACGTAAGTTCGAATTACTTTTCTTATTGATTCATGGCTGATTTATTACTTTTGAAGACGTAGTTTAGATTTTCACCCCGTCATACGGGATGGAACTGAACTCCACCGACAGCAAGCTATTCCTCACAGAAAAAGGAATTGGTAGAAAATATCTTCGACCCTTAACCCTTTCAGTCACAGATAAATCTATAATTTTAGGCGATGCAACACACAATTTTTTTTTTTTCGGAAGTGTACTGATGTCGATACGACGTTCTGTCATGCATCGGAACCAATGAAAATCTGTCCGTGCTTTATCTCACTGGCAGCAGCGGCTTATACGTAGACACCTGGAGAGTTCGCGGATTCATTTTGGGACAAGCTAGAATTCAAAACTCGTGTGTTTATAAAACTTTAGTCATTGGACCACACGGTGTTCGACACCTCCTGGAGAACGGTAGCCTAATTGTTGCCTTCCACTGTGGCAGCAGACAACCAATGCACAGTTGATATCGACATATTTGTACATAAGACTTTGGAGTCTAGCCTGCAGGTCATTGAACTCGGGAATTTTTTACGTCTACGAAATATGGTTTCAACGGCCGATGATGTTTCCCCAAACGTAGAGAACCTTTCGCAATGGGCTGTATGTTCTACTGTGTACCGTGCAGACCATTCACGCCACTTTATATGCAACGTGCAAAATATAGGACCTTGTGACTGAAAGGGTTAACCTGCGTTCATTCCGGAAGATTGTAACGACCCTTGAAAGGGTAAGTGAAGGATACGTTTATTTCTAAGAGTCTGGTCGCGGTTTCTTCGTACTTTGTGAATCAAACCTTTGAAAAATCACTCCATGTATTAAGTGTTTGGATATATTCTAAATATGTCACGCATCACAAGCGTTCTATACTTGAGTTAAAATAAAATTACGCGATTGTTAGAAACCGGCAAAAATAACGTTATTATTTGTGGACACGTTAAACTTCAAACACGTGTACCTTTTCAACACGTTTGTCATTGGACCATACTTTATGTGACACGCCCTGGGTAACACTGCGCTGATGAATGAACACTTCACAATTGTGTGCCCCAATCACGTGCAGTTCAGTCAGAAAGGGAGTTATTTCAGTTTTATGCTGCAGCCAATGGAGAAAAGTCGTCGGCCCTAGTGCATACAGTACTGTGAAGTTCAGCCTAATGCCACATAACGCAAATTTCGCATGACATTAGTAATTGTTTATTAAATCGAACCTTTACATATATTTTATCTATAATTTATAATATTTCATTTATAATTAATATGAACTAAAACAGGGAACATTTAGGTGTATACGTAATACCTAGTAAGAAATAGCTCGGACGCTAGATATTATTACGCTGAGTATACCCAGGAATACGATGCGCTCTCCGATTGGTGTAATCTCATAGACTCGGTTTAGCTTTGTTTGCATGAGGTTTGAGGAATAAGTTACTCTAACGCTGCAGACCTTGGTATTCAGCGTTCGGAAACCATGAATTATTTTCTCGAAAACGGTGGCGTGTAGGCTGAAAACGTAAGGCTAAATGTTTGTTTACCATGTACAGAATTTTACTAATTTGCAGGAATCACCCCAATACATGTCGTAAAGTTTAATTTTTGAATGCATAAATGGGGGTTCCGCCCCTTAATCTTTAATGGGAGCGGGTTGGTATCAGCGCCCATTTTTTTTTTATGGCTTCCACCTTATCTTTCAATAATGCATTATCTAGAATATCACAGATTTTTCATTCATTTTGGCTGTACTTTATTACTAGTATAAAGGCCTACGTGTGAGTTAGTTACACTTTCAAGACTGGTTTCACTCTTCCGGAATACACTTGGGCTGCAGATTGTGTACATATTTTCTATGTATTTTCAGATGAGAATTCTCCTTCCATAGCTTATCGGTAGAGTTAATTTTCTCCTTGTATATCCTCCTGCTACGATCAAAAAATTAATATTGGTTTGAACCTGAGAAGTAAAGTATATTCGGCGACCAAGTGACACTTCGATATTGTAATTAAAATAAATATGGTAGGTACTATTAATCCGATTATTTCGCGATTATTGGCATTTCATGTTTATTTTGAATAGAAACCTCTTTCATTAGGTACTAATTCAAACTCAGGAACTTTAATTCGATGCCAATGTGTGTAGGTTTTTGATTCGCTGTAAATATTAGCTTTAAATACTCTACTCAGAATTTATGTCAATATATACGTATAGATAGCAGGGATTTTGTAATCATTTTTAAAGCGCTCATTGTACCTTGTACCATAGTATATAGAACTATTCAGCTAGGTTGTTCACCCCAAATATCTTCCGAACTGCTGAAAACTTAATTTCGAATTCTTAAATGGCATTTGGGGATCACAATACACCGCCTATGGCTGTTCCGAGATGTAATTAATTATTGAGATAACGTTATCAACGTTGTTTTTTTTTTCTATGGGAATACACTAATTTCTCCCGCTAGCATAACATATTATTCAGCGGCGAGTTCAGTGACGTGATCATATTGAAAATCCGACCACTTTTTGAGATATAAGGGAGTGTTCATATGTGTATGCATTTGACTAGCTGTGGCGGGGCGAGTTGCGTCGTCCGATGTGAGATGTCCAGCGGAGAGTTTCTACACGTAACTCACTGCACTCATTGGGCGTGGAAAAACGAAGGTATAAATATGCTCCGTGCGTTGAAAAATACGCTGTACTGCAAGGTTTCTACGCTTCTGTGCGTTAATGTGAACTGCGGAACATACACGATTGCTGGGCGAATTAATTGTAATCCAGATATGAACATGAAACTAAACACACATTTTATTTGCCTGCAACATCAACAATAACACCAACAAACAGCATTTCGCATGCGTTCGATACCTGTGTTATTGTATCACTAAGAGCGTGCGTCACCTGTTATAACACACCGTAAAACAGCCGGTACAGAAATATTTAAGAAGACTCATCTGTTCCTCGTACCAGTCTGAGGCATTCCATCTCGCAGACTAGGCATGTTCTCTCTACAGGTTTAACACTTTCGAGAACTACGCTCGAGTGTAGCTCGTGAAAATCTATTTTGGAAATTTCTTTGTCCTCTAAAAACAAAACAGCATTTTCATGTAGTAAGTGATAGCGAGTGAAGTAAAAATACACACTCAGATTTATTTTAGTTAAAATGAAAATCGATTTCCCCGAGTAAGAAACCCAAGAAACCCTTCAAGATTGTGCGCTCGAGTTATTGCGACCCATCATGACTAACTGTAAATTGTTATGATTGTGATGTACATATTACGTACCCTGTGTAATTCGTTCACATATTCCTACAGACGTACATAAATACGAAGACATAGTTCATGTCCAGTGTGTTATGGATTCCGAGCAGATAACGAGATTCATACAGACATGAATGAATACGAAGACAAATAATATTTTTCATCATTCTTTCAGCACCCATGGGTATATATTTCCAAGCTCTTTTATCATGATGTGCGATAAAAATGTTCACTTCGTACCCAGTGTGTCAAAAAACATGGTAGGTAACGAGATTCTAGCTGTACTTCGCGTTTAATTGGTGAAGAAGCTGACCCATAATTGCTAGTGACCCACCCACAGCATGAAACAGATAGCGAGTGCTGAGGTGTATTAAGGTGATTCGATCTCAAAGTAGCAACAATTTATCACCTTCTGTTAGATAGTAATGTGACGTATGTATGTATATGGTGCAACGCCTTCTGTGAATAGTAATGTGATGTATGTGGTGCAACGTCTTCTGTGAATAGTAATGTGACGCATTCATGTGGTGCAACGCCTTCTGTGAATAGTAATGTGATGTGTATGTGGCGCAACGCAGTAAACAATACACTCTAGGTGCGAGACTCGCAATTTAATAGTGAGTGGGACGTTTAGGTGGCTTTTAACATCTGACTTGTTTAACGATGAAGAGAGTGAAATGAGTTGGAGATGGAGCAGTGAGGGAATGTAGTAGGAGTGTCGCATGAGTACCCTGAGAAACCCAATTGTCAAATGCAACGCCCAAGTTTCCGACATTTCAAAAGTCAGAGCGACCACCGTAGGGAATCAAACCTACTTTTCCGTGGTGTGACGCCAGTAGTTTAACCATTACACCACCACTGCCAATTCATCAAATAGGTTTCGCCTACTTCTTGGACAATCAGTTCGACAGGAGCATGAGGAGTATGCCTTCAATTTAGCTGCTACGTGTAGCGTGGGCGTGTCTAATGCGTGTTAAAGATGTCTCACTTTCTTGTACAAGGTGTGCACCTTTCTTGTTCAAGTCAACTTGCACCGTGTGACTGGCTAACTTATTTGCAAGTGGCGTGCATGCAAGGGCTGGCATGCTAGCTACAATCGTTTAGAGACGGTTCTATCTTTCCTTCACCTTTTTGTGAAAGTCGTTTGTTTACATTTGAGTTTTATACATTTATGTAGTTACCGTACATTTATTTGTTCTGAAATAGTTAATTTCAGAGTAGAAAACCGTTTTAATACAATGTTTGTACTTTGTTTGGCTTGTAAAATATTTTTGTGTTGTGGTGGAAATAAGTGACTGGCTTGCTGCAACATTCAAGAACTACCACTGTGTGTACAGTATATACATGGAACTTGAATACAAGAGGGTGTTGGCCTTCTTGTTCACAAAATTTGTCCGTCTGTATTGGGCTTAAGAGTATCTAATACAAAATCTATTTGGCTAACAAAATCAAGAGCAATGTATAAATATATTGTCCAAGAATAAGATTGTAATTTTGCTAATTCATTAATATTTCAGACAGACGAAATCTTAGTTCCACACTTCGTCATACTTAACTCGGATTCTTTTTTATTTATGAGCATTGCAGTAGGCATTTGCTCATTCGGAACATTTTAAACCAATGCACTAAAACTCCGCGTAATCTGATTTTTTAAAATTTTACTCAAAAAGAAATGTAACAGAGAGAAAAAGGTTCCTCTTTGATGTTTGAACAAAATTTCAAGCTCATAGCCCGTACGATTTAGCTTGAACGATCATCGCTCTTAAACTGCTGACACAGCAGACCAATAGATTCACTCTCATGATCGAATTAATTGGTTTCAGTCTAAATGCTATTCTATTATTTATTAGCAGACACTTCCGTGTAGTTAAATCATATGTGGATATAACCTTGTGCTCAAGTAAACGGGAAATTTCATTAGCGTTGATGGAACGTGTTAATAAAAGTCACCGACAAATTCCGGGAGGTGATTCCTCACGAAATGCGTACAGAATATAAGTTTAATATCAGAGTTTTGGTGTAATGTGTTTGCAAACCAAGAGGTGCAGTCCATGATAAATTAGTTTGCTTATATCAACCCCAACCATGAGAAAATTGCGGTTACCTCCCACTTTGTGCATGTAAAGTTGTGACCCTCCAGAATATGTGAAGATTTTTCTGCTGACGTAAGCAGTGTGGTTGCGTTAGCAAAAAAAAATTACTTTGTTTTATAACGCCACACCCCAAGATTTTTATAGAGCGCCTCACTGTTAAATTGTGTGGTGTAATGGACATTCACTCTCTCTCTTTTCAATACCTGGTTTCTGTCGCCAATTCTGTCCTTGTTCCTGCGTGCACTGTTGCCTGATGTGTTATCTTTATCCAGCCTTAAAAAATGCCATTTTCGTTGCTTGTGCACAATGCAATCACAATGATAGGGTTTCTCACAGGCTTCAGTTTCAGAGGAGCCGCTTAGCTTTGCGTTGCAGGACTGGATTCCTTTACGAGTTGGCAGGGAGGTAAACAGATAAAAATTATCTTAATCGGGCCGTTTCCTTCACCGCTCATTTGTTTCTCAACTTGCCAGCTACGTCACAAAACTGAAGCAATCTGGTAACAGTGAGCGCCATAAGCCCTGTACTGCAATCTAAGCGTGAGACGGACGATAAAAATCGATGTTCTGTATTCTAAACAGGGATATTTGACAGACTATACACTACAAATGAACACATAATTCTAGATGTCAATACGGTATACACTCCCTTTTATGCTTCGTGTTTGCGTAAGTTTCGTACTGTTACACGTTTGGTCATGTTGTACAAATTGCCAGAGATGACAGACATGCTGTTACGGTATGGGCGATGTGTAAACCGCGGGGTATTAATAACACAAGACCACATTTTTTTCTTAAATTAACCATACTACTTACGTCAGCAGATAAATCGTCACATATTTTGGAGGGTCGCATTCTTCATGCAAGAATGGGGTTATGACCCTAATTTTCTCATGAACAGAGTTGATATTGGCAAACCAATTGATCGTGAATTGCTCATCGTTGTTTGATGAAACAATTAAATCGAATCTCTGAGGTCAAGCTCAGATAATGCATATTTTATTACCATTTACATGAATTTTTACCTTCACTTTCAAGGGCGTGTACAAGGAAAGGCCTTAGGCTACTGGTCGATATACTTTCCTTCTAACCTTTTGTGAGAAATCAGCTCTGGGAGTTTGTCGGAGATTTTTAATAACACTTTGTATATGCACTGCAAAATCCATCTGAGCACAGATAAAGTATTTACCTTAATTTGCACTCAAGTTAGAAGGCAGGATGTTTTAAGGAAATGCAATAAATAAACGTGTTTTAAATAAGCGAGTTTCGTGGAGCGTACTCTGCACATAAATACGAACCACGTGTTTTCTACGATTTGGAATTTCTTCTGCAAAGTAGTAAATTGCATTCTTGAAGAATTCCCAAGCGCTACGGTTAATGCAGTTCCGTCGAAAGCTACGGCACTTCTAGTTTAAAGTTAGACGCAATTCTGGCAAAGCAGTTCTTCTCAGTTGGATTGGACCTAAAACGAAGTCCACGGGACACTTCACACAGACGAGAACCTACACAGACATAAAGTAAACAACGTAAGTTACAGAAGCCCTGCAGAGTTACGCCAGTGCTGCAACCGAAATACCTCTAAACTTACCCCAAAAGAATTATAATTACATCTGCGACAAGGGTACGAGGACCTCAAGTCCTCCGTGCTACATGTTGATTTCCATTTTGTAATTCCGAAAACCTCCCTGCTACCCAATCCTTTTTCCTTTTCCTTCACCCAACCACGAACCCAGAAATGGCAGAATGTTTTTTTAAATACATGTTTGAAAAAAAAAATAATTTATATAAGTTCTAAACACTAACCGAGCTTCCTCCTTGTGAAATAAGTAACTTTCTCGTGTGTGACACTAAGCTGTTGTTTTGTCCGTTAGCTGCGCTAAAAATGCCGCCATGCTACCACTATTCAGTCACCTCCAGGTTGCTGCCCTGTGTATGTTTTATGATCGCCTCTCTACAGATTTGAATCCCACAAAATATCTCCTGACTTTAATATATATATATATATATATAGCCGAAACTGATAAAAAGCAAGAACCTTTGCATGCCATTGGGTTTTCTTTCCATGACTCATGCATTACTCGGCCTCTTCCAACTGGCTGTTCGTAGACAAAATGAAGTCGCAGTTGGGTTTTTCTTTGCTCGGTTTAGGTAAAGAGCCTAAGACAACGGGTCTTTCTGTTTATTACCATCTTCTAATTACTTAAATGTCAGTTCTAAAGGGTTGATGGTCATCAGTCCGGCCTATTGTCACAGTAAATGACGCCTCAAGTGATCATGACCACAAACACGTAGCTGTCTGTGGACAAATAACGCAATTACTGGGGAGTTAAGGCCATTCATGGTAAAGTGAGTACATCTTGAAGCCCTCTCGTTTGGAATAATAGTCGATAAAAATATTTTTTATAGTATCATTAAAGGTTAACTTCAGAGTCCGGTGAAATATACACACTCTTGTTTATTACTTACTGGCAATATTTATTTTAAAAACATGGTGGAAGGACATAAATGGCTGAAATAAAAAAGACACTAGAGCTCCAAAAGTGCTCACTTTACCGCGTACAGCCTATATAAGGGTGCATAATATCCCCTAATTTTTGAACAGTTGATACAAAATATCATCTGTGCCCCCAAAATTATCTCGTTAACACAGTTTTATGAAGCAATTTAACACTTAATTCTAATACATAATGAACTTTGGAATTTACATTTTTAGAGTATATCAACAATACTTCTTTAAAAACCTAGCTTTGTTTAACAGAACTAATAATGGGTAGATAATCACAGAATTTCCTTTTAACTATGTGTGATAGTGCTTTTGTGCTTCTGTCTTCAACTACTACCATTCTAATATATGTATATATAACTTTCAGAGCGGAGGTCCATGAAAGAGAGTTTGTAAGCCCCGTAAAGCATATGCAATGATTTGAGTGCTTGCACCTTTCTACATGTTTCTGCATTCTCGTAGCTTGTTTGTCACAACCGTAAAAAAAAGTGTGGGGTATATTGTACATGCTGACTGCGCAGTCGATTCCCCGTGTTCCAGCATTGTGTTAATTTGTTTTGCCAATAGAACTATCAAAACAATGTTGGTTAGATTTGAGACTAGAAGACTATCTATGTAAATGCGTGTTTGTAAACAGTATACACTTCCTCTGACTGGTTTTTAATGCAGCTATATAATAGTCTAGTGTTTCGAATTTTTTTTATAAAAATATTGGTTTGTTGGAAAACTAAATGTGTTACTGTGGTGAGCACGTTGCGTCCAAATGAACACAGCGAGTAAAATATAAAAATATATTGCCTTTATCATTCGTATAGGTAATGTATTATGCAGAATAACTTGAACAGCTATCACCGAAAGAAACAGTATTGGCAACACATCTAGTATAAACCAAACAGAAGAGGTAAAGGCAGTATTTGGAATTTAGTGAATAAACTATGAGCGAACCAAAATTGATTCTGAATGAACCTTACGCGGACTTGTAAAAAATGGAGACGGCCTTGCAAAGTCTCCCTTTGCTGATTGTGTCTGGACACATGCGAATACACGGACTTAGTTTACACAAGATGAAAATTAATGTAGTTTTGTGTTAATTTGCTTATGATTGGAACACACATCCTGAAAACATTACGCATGTGGGAATTTAAAGTTTTTAAAATGGAACTTTTTTTAAGGTGCACTTGCAATTCATATTATCCAAAGAAAAATATACGTCGTAATAATTTAATGGATTTTTATCTAGTCATATGAATAGACTTTGCCTTAGTAATTTTTTTCCCCAGTAGCCAGATGTAGTTATCAAGATGACATTAAGGGAAGTTAGTTATTACTATAAATTTTCGCTCCTTTCCATTTTCTTTGTAGATTTAAATGGGCATGTCGTGCACTGGTAAATGTTTATTTAATATATGTAACAGTTTTTGCAGTTGTAAATACTAAAAGTAGTATTTGAAATACTGAGCTACTGTTTTTGTTGTTCATAAAATAGCAAGTTCTGGACCAAGACTGTTAGGTTGCTTATGCAGAAAAGCGTTATTCATCTTGGCTGTTTTTTTTTCCTTCAAATAAAGGAGTATGTGTGTATGCGTGTGTGTGTGTGTGTGCTAGCAGGAGGAGAGAGCCACGAGGATGAAGCAGCAAGGCGACGCTCTAGCCCTTGTTATGTAATGTGCGGTGCAGACTCCACACATCCCGTGCCAAGACATTAGTCTTGAGTTGGGAAAGGAAACCTGCTTTGTGCTCGCGTCTCGTGAGATGGCTTTCGCGTCCCCTTTTACCTCCTCTGTACTGTCTTCAGTTGAACCGAGTCTCGCGGCAGCGGAACAGAAAACGAAAAAAGAATAAATGAAATTATGTGATCTTCGAAAGATTCTGGTCTCGACACTCTATATTTTGTAATTTCCACTGAGAAATCTTTGTAATTTTGCAAATGCTTGTAACAGTACAAAGATTTTCCTTGTAAAACTACAAGGTCCGTGTTTATAACAGACCTCAGAAATCGTTTGTACTATACTGAGCCGTATCCACGAGCTTCAGCAAAATGGCGGACACTCGACAACGTAAAACAGTATAAAGCTGTTTGTGCAAAAACTATGGATGCAAAAAGAAACGTATTGCAAGTTTGAATTACGCGAAGCACTTAAAACAACTCAAATAATCATAATTACACGACAAATTCAGTGTTTCCTAGCTAAACATAACTCAAATCGACTCTTAATACTCCGTTGTTAAGAGGCGTCTAAATCTGTTAAGTAAACAACTGAAATCTAAAAATAAATAAATAAATGTATCTCTTCTTCTTAACCGCATCTTAAATTTTATTTTCTATGTACTTGTACCTATCTATATTTACAGTTTAAAAGAAGCGTTAGTATCGTGAGTCAATATGGTCTCGTGGACAAAGGTGTGGATTAGTAATACAACGTTTTAATCTCCATGCCGGCGAGGTATATATATTTTTTTGTAAATTTAAATTATAGTTTGAATATATTTGTTTAGTTGTTCTCCGTTACTAATTCATTGCATTTGTTTCTTAGAAGAAGAAAAAGTAATTTTATTTACACTTCTCAATAATTTCAGTTGTAATGCAAGGCTACCATTTGTAATAGGCATTACAAAGAAATGTTTTGCAGATTTTACAAGAAAACTCTTAGTAGTTTTACAAATAATTTTCTTGGCAACTGGAATTCCAAGAATTTTTCTTGTAACAGTACAAAAAAAATTTCATACAAACGACAGAACACTTGGCAATTTAAAGTATTGCGATGTGATATATAATTTTTGTAAGCGGTGTTGTGAAATCCACACATGGGTGCCAAAAGTGGGTAAAGATGTTGTTTTAGTGCGATTGATGTGAGGGGAGAAATTTTCCCAGAGTAACGAGTACTTGTGTGAGGTGTGACACTAATCCTGTATAAGTCGTCAGTTTATATTCCTCACATTTACCACGTGAAGTGAACACAGGTGCCTGAAGGAAGTTTTGCAGTGCACTTACCATGAAGGTACGTTCGATCAGATTGGGAGTTGCTAGAGAACAGAACGCAATAAACCAAAAACCATATCCTCTTTCCCCAACACTATGCTGACAGGAAATAACTGCTGGAAATGATACGTTAGTCTTTCTGTGCATAAATTATGTGACATTTTACGAACCGTTACGGCGACTGAATCAATTAACAGTACCACGTAGCAGATCAGCGGCAATCGCAAATAGTACTTAGAGTTCATTTATGCTGATTCCACCTACGGGAAGAGACAACTACCTGTATAAATATACACGGAATAAAAGGTAGAAAAATTTTGAAACGACTGCACGAATGAAATTTAAATTAGACGACTACACCTGACAGCAATTAAGCACCGGAATGAGTGAGATGGAACTGGGAATTGAACGTTAATTACGTGCCAAACAAGCGGACAGCGAGCGGAATATTTTATCAACTGATAACTGTACGACATCACATTTAGGAGCGATAGAGCTGCTTACGTATGTCAGATAAACTTGTCATCCACAAGTGTGCTGAAACACTTTTTCTGTTCTCCTTTGTCTTATTTCTCTCTCCTAATACAAAAAAAAAGTGCAAACATGCACCAAATTACTATAAAAAAGTTATCTATTAACTTTTACAGTCGATGTATGGAAGATCAAGAACTAGTAATCAATGAAAAATTTGATAAATGACACATGAAACAAAATAGAGATGAAGAATAACTTAAAATTCACATACTATCAAAAATTTGTGAACAGGAATTCAGTGGCTTGGAAGTTTCGAGGGACAATGTGTGATGACCTTAAAGCATGGTAAGTTTGTAACTAGCTACTATACTCGCCACGAAGTCAAATGAGGAGTGAAAGCACACGCGTTATCTTTCTCATACCGCCCACCTGTGAATGTGGACACACACCACATAGATCACGCCGACCAGCCATCATATAGCGCCATTAGTCCACCAAAGTGCCTCTTGGTTGCCTGCACTCTTAAATACTTTGTAATTTTTCAAGAAGAATCCTTGGAAACCAAGTTGCCAAAAAAAAAGCCTATGGTGAGGTACGAACAGTTTTATTGTAAAATCTGCAAAACACGTATTTGCAATATCACAAATGATGGGCTTGTATTACAACTTACATTATTGAGAAGTGAACATAACATTTTTTTTTTCTAGAAAACAAATTGATGAGTGAATAACGGAGGATAAGAAAAAATAAGTATTTCAAAATATAATTTACGGGGGGGGGGGGGGAAGTTTACCTTGCCAGCACGGGAACCTGAATCTACGTCCCTTGCATTATTAGCCTACCCACCTTTAACCATAAAACCAACTTGACTTAACAAACATTACAGTTATTTTTGTAGTGAACATAGCAGTAAATACTTACAAAATATTAGCGAAGCTATTCTGTATTTTCTTTTTAAGAGTTATTTGTAGACATGGAACATTAACAGTTAATGAGTAACAGCGTTGTGTGTTTTTCAAATTGTCGTTTTATTATGATTATTTCAGTTGTTTTAAGTGTTTTACGTTATTAAAACTTTCAGTACATCTGTTTTTGCACGCAACTACACATTATATCACCCCTAGATTTTGCACAAACAGCTTTTATACGGTTTTACTTTGTTGACTGTTCACCATTTTGCTTGAGTTCGTGGGTATGGGTCAGTATAGTACAAACATTTCTTGAGGTCTGTTAAAACCTGTTCACGATAAAGTGAGAATTTTTGAAACCAGCCGTAGAAAAAAGTCACTGGCCCTGCCTGCATATATTATAACGGACGCACTGAGTGGCATGCGTCCAGTTAAGTTGGTAACGAAGGATGAAAAGTAGCTTCATATCTTAACGTCGAATAAAAAATGTTAGGTGACCATTTGCGATAACATAAATTATTTCTTGAGCTTTCTGCATTTTTATTGTACAGGAGTGTAAAAATGAGCCGATTTTTTAAATATTTACTTTCCTAATAATTGTACTGTTTCACATGACCGACGCATGAATAAAGTGCTGATGCCCGTGGCAATGTTAATTTTACATAAGGCGTCAGAAGACAAAACGTGGATATCAGAAGATCTTAAGCAGGGCTTTCAGAAGTGCTCATTTTACCGTGAATAGTCTATGCAAACGTGGCTCTTGTAGTTTTACAAGCAAGTAATTTTACAAGAAATATTTTTGTACTGTTACAAACATTTGAAAAATTACAAACAATTTCTCAGTAAAAATTACGAAGTTGTACAGGCCTACAGTATGTGTCGGTAAATAACGGCTGATCGCAACTTTTTCTTTGCAGACTACACCGAAGCTGCTGAAATTTCTGTATTCTGGTACTGCGCGCATGATATCAAAGGTGGTCATGACGGCTTTCATCGTAGATGATGTTTCAGCTGATATATGCCGGGTGAGTCGCCCGCGCGTATTTTCTCGTATCTATGCAACCCGCACACAATTATCTCTTGCGAACTTAACCTCAATCGTAGCGGAACCACCAGGTGCGCGTCGATTCGTTGTCGTCAGTGCAGCAAGCGGTACAAGACTGGCGTTATTTCAGCGATGCGTTGAGAAGCAGTCACTTTTTAAAATAATTCTCGTCCGTTTCATCGTGTTGGAACAGATTATTGCGGTGTTTCCACGATACGTTGTTACGTGACGATTGCCTGCTCGGTAACAGACATCTGCCTCGCTTCGAGCCACTGTGTTTCTTCACGTGACATGAACTTACAGTAACCGGTGGGTGCAGGTAGGCAACGGCGTCGAATGTTCAGCTAACAGACGAGGCGCCGTAACGAGTACGTACCCGGCACGGGACTCGGCTACACAAGAGACTATGTTTACAGCTTAGGATATGTTTTATTACATTGGTAGAACTGTGTGCGGTTTGCATAGGTACGGAATAATAGGCGCGGGCGTCTCACCCGAGTATATTCATGGGAATGCTCCGGAAAAGCCGTACCGGGATACGAGTATAAATGAAAATGCTGAAGTTTGCGTGATGCCTCAGCATCCTTGTGAGACAATAATAATTTTTTTTATTGGAACGAAAACCTATTTCCCGGCAGTTGACGAGAAAAAACAAAGGTTTGAATGACGGTCGCGCAGAGTTTCTAGTATAGCTTGTAATTTGCTGCCACCCATAGACGCCGACTCTAGGAGGCCAAAGTGTTTGCTTCCTCTCCCCCCCCCCCCCCCCCATCCACAACCCCCGTCAAGCTACAAACAATTGCCTGTCTGATATATCTACAGACACATTATGAAAAAAGATACCAAATAGCACAAAAAGCCTGCAACTAGAGAGGCTGTCCCGATATTGTAGGTTAACGATTTTAGTCAAAAAGTCCTCTATTTGGAACGTTGCATATGAAGTGGCGTGAATAGTGTCCACTGTACACAGTAGAACATACCGCCCAATGATAAAGGGTTCCCTACGTGTGGGAAAAATCATTTACTGTTGTAATTATGTTTCGTAGACGCATAAGTCGCTGCTGCCAGTAATATAAAGCACGGGCAGATTTTTGTTCGTTCCGATGCATGACAATACGTCGTATCGACATCAGTACAGTTCCGAACAAAAATATTTGTTTTGTTGCAATGCCTAAAATTATATATTTATCTGTGACTGAAAGGGTTAATAGTGCAAGTCAACGACTATACTACCACTTTAGTATCTGTATTAATGGTTATAAAATTCAAGTATACTAATAGGAGAACATGGACTTGCCAAGTGGAGAGAGAGAGAGAGAGAGAGAGAGAGAGAGAGAGAGAGAGAGAGAGAGAGAGAGAGAGAGATAGATTCACCTGCACGATGAAGGATTGAGCAGAAGTGGAAGTAGACTTAGGCACCTCTGGGGTCTGTTCGCTAGTTTTTGGCTGTTAATGTCAGTAGCGTGCGCACACGGGATCTCTTAACAACACCATCGTGAATTTGGTATTCACTATGCAAGGTTGTTGATGAACTCTGATCAGTCGTGAAGTTAGCGATTGTATATTTGGAAACACAGCAATACGACCGCCTTGATGTTGCTATATTCTGCGTGAACAGCAGAAAGTAGCCAACGTGCGTGGCTATCAAACAAGCAGTGCATAGTAAACTTGACAGATGTCATATTCATTTTCCTCCCCTAACAAAAAGTTCTCCAAAATGTTATGTATTTCTTGAGCCAAGCAAAAAATTCTAGCACTCTTTAAACATGCTGCCAGTTTACGAATACAGCTCATTGCACGAAATTGTGTGAACTAATTATTTGAAAGAATAGATTTAAAAAAAAAATCTCAGAACAGTAAATATAATAAATTAAGTCATCAATCGTCATGTTATATTTTCATCTCTAAAGATTCAACGCTACCGTGTACGCTAGAAAGCAAATTTACAGTGCAACTAACAAAATCCTTCACAGAGTGAGTTTTTTCCTTAATTACTTACGATTTTAGAGATAACCCCAAATGATTCACGCGTAGTTGATTCAATGTTAACTTAATATTTATTTTATAGAAATAATGTTTTGGAAAAGTTTTAGATAGTAAAAGGCATTTAAGGATAAACACTCTACATCAAAATTTAAATAAGTCGTAAAACATTTAATGTTATCTCTTATTTTGCGTGATTTAGTACTGATAAACTGTTAAGTGTTGTTATACATTTAATAAATGTGAATTATACGTATTTGTTAGTTATGTATATCAAAAAGCAAAGAAATGAATTGCATGTCAAATGGAAACAAGTTCTGCAAATTACAGGATCAAGATCAAACAGTTTATTGTATACTTTGTACAGAAATTTAATAGGAAAACATGAACGTACAATATGATCTATTTGTCGTAATGGTAGTCTATGTTAGCGACTGCTAAACGTGAAAAGAAATGAGTTTTAAAATTATATTTAACTACGTTTTGAAGCCTTTCTTCTCCTTTCTGTAGGTTTCGATCTCAAGAAAATCCCCCAATTTATGAAACATGTTAAGGAAAGTAGCTATCTAAAACCACTACCATGCCCAACCTTAAGCTAAGGACAGTAGGTGCAAGGTTAGGCGGTCGAACTGCTTAGTAAATAGCTTCGTGTTCGCTTTGAAATAATCGGCTCTCAACTTAACTTAACTTTTTGAAATATAAAGAGTAAGTCGAACAAAAATAATACGGGACTTCAGTTTACCGAGGTTTACAACTTATGCACTTTACGAGAGTAGATGCTGCCACCTTAAAATATCTTAAGTCTGAGGGAATGGCTTTTACATTCTACTTTCATAATGCAATGGTACACAAATCCTATTGGGGAACTTGTGAACTGGTTTTAGAGGTACAACTTTAAGTTTTTGTCTTTTGGAAACAGCCTGTTGTAATTTTGTGTGGAAGAAACTTTCAATTTTTACGTTGATGTCCTCTCCAATTACTTCTTAAACACACATAGCTCAAAAATGTAAGATGACGTTACAAAAAAAGTTCACGGAATATAGTCATAAAATTTGCATTTTAATTAAAAGACTATATCTACATATTATTTAATACAATTTTTAATTGGTTAAAAAACATTTTTAACAGCGTGAACTGCCACAAATCTCCGACAGAGAAAAGAATGTTTCCTGTGTTGGAGAGCAAATGCTTTGTAATAAATTGCGGTTTAATTAATTTACTACGATTTTAGAATATTCATACCCATTGTTTTTTCCCGTAATTTCAGTCTGGTGTAATGCTTCTCGCATAGTTCATTCTGTTTCCTTTGCCCCTTTTTAATGTATGCTCTCCAAATTTACGTCGTCCGTGTACTGTTTTGACTGTAGTTTCCGAGCTGTAGCTGTATGTTTAGTTGCAGTGTCTTCGTGTTCTGTTTCTCTTGAGGAAACCGCTGGGGGATAGGGCGAAAACTTTAGCAATTACTTATTCCGTCTTGGAGGAGAACTTAACATTTCTTTCTTGTGTTCCAGGTGGGTGCGCTGAAGTAACTGGTTTCCCTCTAGACTTCTACGATATTAAAACACAGGTAAGCCACAGAATAGCACGCGGGGCAATGTTGTTTAAACGACAGTAATATCACTTAGATATTCATATGACAAAGTGCACCTCTTTCTTGGGCGTCTTGCCGCGTTATCTCCACTGAATTCGTAATACAGTTTTATTTTACGAGCAAAATTGAATGTAGTTGAATAAGGTTTTTCTTACAGTACGTGAATATAAATACTCGCTGCATTGTATGAAACTGATCGTATAAAGAAAAGCTAGCAAGCAATTTGTTGAAATATACTTGGGAAATTCTCCCCAAAATTTCTGTTTTGGGATTCGCTTCATGCTGATAATTCTTTTTTTTTTGTTGACGTTAACCGTGTCGCCTAAAATACATTTCTCTTCATAATATTTATTTTACATACTTTAATATTTCTGTAAAACATCCCTTAAAGTAAATTTAAAAGACGTTTGCAAACGAAAATTGGTATCTATACATAGTATAAAACAAAGTCGCCCGGCCGCGTGTGGCTGTGTATTCGGCCAAGGCTTCTAAACTGTTTGATGGATTTTGATGCGGTTGCCGCCATAATTCAGAGACCATTTTATGAAGATTTAGGTATGTATACAAAACATTAATATTTAATGTAAGGATAATAGAGAGACGTCGACATTTTATAATAAAATCGGGAAAAGCCGCTTTTCGGGTGCTTACCTGGCTTACGCTGACTAACTCATAAGAGAGATACCAAATTAATGTACTTCAGAGTTGTAGATCTAAAAAGGTCTACAAAAAAGTCCGCTGCGGCATATGTTTATCTTTTAAGGACGACCCACAGTAACCTTTTTTGTCATTTTAAAATTTGATTAAAAATAGAGGTTCACTTACAAAGACTTTGTGAACAATATACTATTAGTCCTATGTTAGTTACCTTAAGCATTTAGTGTATGTACTTGCTGTACACCTAAACAACGCCAGATTTGTAAATCGCACCCGAGCGATTCCGGGGCGCGTCGCTACACAGTGGAAAATTTCCTGGTAAACCTCTAAAGCTGCATGGAAATAATACCACACGTCAAGCTGCAGACATAAGAATGTTCAGCGTCGCTACTACACAAAGTCAGGAACTTTCCTACGCATTTGACTGTTTCCTGAGCAAATGTAGGAACGCTAAAATGAATGTATAGGGGAAAACATTACCATTCCCGCTTTCTCACTAAGCGTATACACTGGTATCGTACATTTCCAAATAACTTCCTAGAGTGTAGTCTTGCATATCCGGGCCCACCGGCTCATTCAGACTTCACTGGGCACTGACTACGACTGAAACTCAGAGGGTACGGGGCGTATTTGTGCGATGGCGCGTGTTTGTAAGTGCTATCTTCAATGGTGGCGAGATACAGTCTAGATCCTATTGGGATGCACAGACGCAAACGTAGTCAAGTGGAGAACGCAACCAATCTCTGTTCTGTGAATGAAACCGTCTCTCGTTTGGTTGAGATTTTAACAAAAAATCTTCCCTAAGTTTCTTCTCACCCCACGTTATGTATCCTTACGCCACAAGTTGTAGTTAAAATTGTCATGGACCTGTATACGTATGTCTAGCAAGTGATAAATGGAAAATGTTTGGCACAGAGAAATATTACTAAAGACTGTTCACGATAAAGTAAGCACTTTAGAAATGAACCTTAAGAAATATGTCACTGAGCCTGCATGCATATATTTTAATGGGCGCACTGAGTGACATTCGCTCAGTAAAGTTGGTAACGATGAATGGAAAGTAGTTCCATATCTTAACGTCGAGTAAAAAGGGATAGGTAACTATTTGTGATAATTAAAAATTTTTCTTTCTCTTTCTGTGTTCTAATGCATCGAAGTGTAAAAATGAGTAGATTTGTCAAGTATTTACTTTCTTAATAATTTCACAGTTTCATTTGACCGACGCGTGAATAAAGTTATGAGGCCCATGGTAATGTTAATTTTACATAAGGTGGAAGAATACACAACGTTTATACAAGTAGATCTAAAGCAGGGCTTTCAAAAGTGCTAATATTACCGTGAACAAGCTATATAGTCTAATCACGGTTTCTTCGCACTTTTTGAATTAAACCTTTGAAAAACCACCCTATGTATTATGAGATTGGTTGTTTGTAAATATGACGCATCACAAGCGTTTCGTACTTGTGTTGGCATAAAACTGTCGTGTTCTTTTCTTATATCGAACTTTTATTTATATTTTACTTACAAATTACGATATTTAATTTATAATTAATATGAACAAAACAATAGGCAAAGAACTGTGTTTGTAATGCCTAGTAAGAAATAGTTCTTTTGCGAAATATTATTACACTGAGTGTGCATGAATGCGGTGCGCTGTCCCTTTGGTGTACTTTTCTAGACTTAGTTAAGCTGAGTTTACATCAGACGGGAGAATGTATTGGAAGTAGAACTGTAGCAGGGCTTCAGAAAAGTGTGAAGTAACCACTAATGTACTATAGTCTATTCGTGGTTTACTTTCAACTTTTCTGTAATCGTGCTAAAGTTATATCCCATCGCACGTAAGTGTAAGCAATCCTAGAAGAAGAGGAAAAAAAGAAACGATCAAAAAGATATGTTTTAATATCTAACTCTGTAATGTGTTTGTAACCCGACATTCTTGAGATCTTAAATATCGTATAAAAATTTTAAAACAGAAAAAAATTAACTCAGTTTAATTCTATTTTACGTATGAACTATTTCATACTAATCATTAGCAACATTTTTTTTTTCTGTGTGGGGTTAATTAATATTGACCGCGAAAAAAAAAATTTTAATGAATGTCAATAAAAGTTTTAAAAAATAAAATAAGAAAGTCTTTAAAAGTAAAGTAAGTATAAAAATGTGTGATATATTATTTATTTAGGGAATAACAAAACTTGTCATACATGAGATGAGAGTTTCCGAAGGAGGTTCTACTCTGAATGTGTGAAGATATAGTTCATAAACTGCAACACCTCAGTTCTTACAAACGAATATCAGTTTCACTCACCGGATAGTTTAAAAGTAGGACTCGTGAAAAAAAAAATTTCGCATAGAATTGCTTTCCACAGTGCGTGGCCAGTATAACGTGTGCGTATACTTGCTAGTCTGTGTTAGGGCCGTATAATTATTACCGCGCCCGTGAGTCATTGGTGACCCATTGTCCTGTTTTCTCCGACGACCACAAGGTGTAAATACAAATGGCCTGCCACAATTGAGATGTCCAAAAGTGTCCCACCCTAAACACAACAGAAAATTACACGAGTGCAGTAAATGTTTCGCGAATTTTTAAAACTTTTCCTTTCAAACTACGTAATATTTTCCTTGTTTCTTTTTGCAGTGCCAAAGGCTGTTTGTTATGCGAGCTTAAATTTTTACATACAGTTTCATATGCCAGCAGTCGAACTTCTTACTAGGTTTATATATTGATCCGTTTTACCGAATTAGTTTTTGTATTTTATATTAAATGCTGTTGGTTTATGTTTTAAAACCTGACTATTTGTAGCCCTTTCGTTGCTGTTCGGCGGACAGGGCACTTTTTTGAATTTGGTTTTTGAAAGTGTTTAATTTTCTGTACGCAGACTATAATTCTGGAACCGAGTGTAAAACCTATATTCTTTCTTCACTTCAACAGCTGACAGGCTGACATTTGACAGCCGTTGTCGTAGTTATTATATTGTGACCATGGATATGGCACAATGTATGCGCCTACAGTAAGAAAACGTTTTTGTTGAATTAAAAAAAGTTAGTTTGTCCCAACCAAATTAATAGTTTTTATAGGGTTAAGAAAATAATTTGTTGTTGTAACCAAATTATTTTCTTTGTTATTATTTGCTTGCCCCAAAGATTTGGTTGATACGACCAAAGACTTGTTAGACTGCGTACATTAAAGAGTTTCGGTTGATATAGGCTGTTCACGGTAAAATGAGAACTTCTGAAAGTCCTCTCATTTGGAATAATAGCCAATAAATAAATTTTATTTTGGCCTTAGGCGTAAACTTCCGAGTTGCGGTGGAATATACACACCTTGTTCATCACTTACATGGAAATATTGATTTAGAAAAGGTAGTTAAAGGACAAAAAATGGCAGAAAGGACAAAGTAACTATAGGGCCTCTAGACTGCTCATTTTACCGTGAACGGCCTATATAAAAAAAATTGGTAACACAAGCGATATTATAACCTAGATCATCAGCGCCCGAACGCTGCCCCCTAGCCCCCTAGCAACCTTGACTAAAGTGACTACAATTGAAAGTTGGAATGTTATTTTTAGTCATACATTTAAAATACTGGAGAACGTGCGCAAATAAATATTTCAAGTTTTACAGATTTACTTTTTATTTTCTTATCGAACTTGTTTATTAGTATGTTAATGCCATTATAATCCATCATTTAATACACTAACAAACACTATTACTTTCATAGTGCTCTCCAGAAATGCAAACAAACTCTTGAGCTATATTTTCGAACGAAGGAAAATCAAATCAGTGGCCAAAAAATTATATTCATATGATTCAACAAAATAATTTTTTGCTAGTATAATTTATTTTCACCCAACACAGGTGTGTTGTATGTTCAAACATGAACCAATTTAATTATGTTGGTTTTCAAGTTTTGTTTACTCAAGAAAATATTTTGTTGGAGCATCTAAATATGTTTTTTTGGTCCTATGCAAACTAATATATTGTGTGCTTTTGTCTCAGTGTATAACGGTTTCGAAACCAAAGAAACAGCACAGTCACCAATATTAAACGTGTTCCTTGTATGCCACAGTTATTGTAGCATTCGCCGTAATCACAGACAATGTGTCGATAATTTATTTCAAGAAATAAACAATGCTTTTCGTCGGCATAGTGCGACCGCAAGTCGTCAGCTTTGTTTACAGCGCATTCCGTTCAGTATACTAGGAACTTAATTGGCAGTATCTCCTGGGACACGTCAGACAGGAAAAATGATGCCCTTTCGCGCCCCTGTTCGAAGCAGTATTTGAATAATTAAACCAATTGTTCGCCGCCGCTGTACATCGTTGGCTGCAGCTCAATATACTCGATGATGATAGAAACGAACGTGCTGTTTCCGAAACAGTTGTCGTTCGCAGGGAATGCAATTAAAGTGTGATGTGCGTGGGGAATTGTTGGGGGGGGGGGAATTCATTCCATTATTAGTAGTTGTTGGACTTTCTGTGATGTTTAGTTAGTATAGCTCTCCCTTCCCCCACAACCCCTCTTCCTCCTCCCTCCTCTGCGAGCCAATATCGAAATGATTCAACAATTCTAGGGGTATTGTGATTAACAATTAGCAGATTTCTATTAATATTATCAAGGAAAAGTTCACAGCGAAATTTTTTGAATAATAAAATTAATTTAACATTGATCATATGAACTAAGTATTTCACCTAGGATAAAGTACAAGGCAAAAGTCTGGCATTTAACCACGGAACTTAGTCAAATCAACGCACCTGCTTTGTCGTGTAATAGACTGACTACTTAACGGAATACTCTTTAATGGATTTGTGCCATTTTCGTTACGGCCGGCATTTTAATTACTTACAGTTTCAAGCAATTTTGATCCAATTATTTCTGAAGTAGTTATTTAATATTTTGACTGAGTGGGGAAACGAACCCACATCCCTGCAGTTGCTTTTTTAAGTCTGTGCTGCAAACAAAATGGCCGTCGATGTCAAGGGGGTCTCTCTCCTGTTTGAAGCTTTTGTGTTTATAAACAGGGGGAGGGGGGGGAACTGGCCTGCGCACGAGTTGCGAAGTCGTGTGGAGAAATACTGTCGTGAATCGTGGGATTTTTTTTTTCGACTATAAATGGCGATGCTTTCATTCTATGACACGACAGCAAAGAAAACATTTCTGCCTTCTTGTATGAGATATTTCTTTACGCAATCTTTCCTACGTGATATTCATTTTGGATAAACTTTTTGTACTAAGATTGCGCGATTTGAATCCTCCGCTACTTTCCAAATGTGAACTTGAAGTCAGTGCAGATTGATTAGTTGTCATGAATTCAATTTTGTTGAGCCGGAAATACAACAAAGTCCACCCAGAGAAAGCTTCTGCTCTAACCGACACTTTTATTATGTATCAAAAATCGTATAAAATAGTTTTCAGTTAATCAATTTTTATGGTTGAATGGTTCTAAAGATTACGGGAACTACCAATTAGAATAACAATACGTATCTGATAAATAATAATTGTTTATATTGTACAACACTTTTATTTTTAAGTGATATTAATAGTCTAGTTCATATTCAATGGCTGAGAGTCATCACATTGTGTAAGCAAATGTGAGTTTTCACAAAATAATTTTGTCAGAAATTTGTTTTACTGCAGTATATTACACAAATATCTCTGATTTTATTTAACAAAAATGTTCGATTCGGCGAATGTTTTACTCGCTATTATGAATAACGTAAACCAAGGCTCCAGCAACGTGTTAGCCACTTATTAAAGAAAATTAACTTTATTAAAAAAATATTGCAATCACTTTTAAATACCTAATACCGTACAAATCAATAAAGCAGGTGGAAAGTTTTTTTTTTTTTTTTTTTTTCAGAAGATAAAAAAAGGGAAACTTTCTAAATATATAAATATATGTTTTCTTATCCTATGTATATTGTTTAAGTTACGACGTAGCCCACTGTTCAAATATCACATTTGGTCGAGTTACCACGGACACGCGCAGACGGATTATATGTATACACACACATGCACATTATTACTAGTTTGGCTATAGGGATCAAAAAAATTGTGTTTTATATCGCACGTCAGATTTCGTATGTTCACTGTTGTAGTCGTAACTTTTGGTTGATTAGGAAAGATCTGCGTAGTATGCTGAACTTACTGCAAGAAAATCTCATTACTGAATAATTATGTTAGCATTTTTCTGTACACACTATCGTTTACACAATGATTGGATGGTAAAATTTTTCCTACGTAGCGTAATTTGGGCAGAAAAATCTTCACGAAAGAAAAATAAAAACGTGTGGAACCTGAAGTATCTTAAAAAAATCAGTAATAATACCATATTATAAAATATTAATCACTGCAAGTAATGAGGGTAAGTTTTAAATACCCGCCACGCTTCTAGCGGTAGCTAAGCTAAAGTAAGTTCTACTGCCGCCAACAGTCGCTAAACGTAATGCAGCTTAATTTCGAAATATCCCCCAAGATTCTAACTATAGCTATACCAGAATAACTTCTACTGCCGCTAACAGTCATTGAATACAATTCAGGTTAAGTTTAAAATACCGCCAAGCTTCTAACGTTAGTTATACAGCTTATTTATACGTGGATGTATGTTCCCTTCTGATATATCCCCATTCCGACCCAGTGTGTACACTACGTACGTGTACGTAATTTCTGGTCTGTACTGCACACTGCAAAGCTCAATGTCCACTTATTCACGTGTGGGTACATGATTCGCAAACCGTCTTACTGGTCATAATTGGTTCATATAACTGTAGCCGAACATGTAGCCTACAGCTCATTGGCTGTGACAACGAAATCAAGTGTTGTGTCGACTTAAGTATAGCGCGTATCATAAAATTGTTTGTTTACAACACCTGAAAAAGTTAAAGTAGGTCTGGGAGGGTTAAAGGGGCGTTCTCTTTTTCTGTTTTACTGAACTCATGCATCTTCTGGGCAGGCAAGCTTCAATTTTCGACTTGCCGACCACTCCATACACAAAACGCCTCCCTGCACTCTAAAGCCGAATCAGTAATATAGGCTATTCACAGTAATGTGAGCACTATGGAAGACCTCTCGTTTGGAATAATAGTCAGTAAATGTATTTTATTTCAGGCTTAGACGTTAACTTCCGAGTGCGGTGGACTATGCACACTATGTTTATTACTTACAGGGCAGTGTTTATTTAAAAAGGTGTTTCAAAAATAAAAAACGACTGATATAGGCTGTTCATGATAAAGTGAGCACTTTTGAGGCCCTAGTTACTTTTTTATGTCAGTCAGTGAAATAACATGTACCGAAAGCCAGCTGATAAGCTACTGCCGACTGGCGAATCAAGCAAATTAATTGGGAACAAGTGACTAGGGATGTTCGAAATATCGATATATCGATAATCATCGATAATTATCGATATGAAAAACAACTTATCCAACTATATCTAACGTTGAAAAACATCGGTATATCGATGTTTCGATACTATCTAAATGTTCGGTATTATTGATTAGTTCTGTATTATCATTTACTTCGGTGTTACCAATAATTTCTATACTATCGATTATTTCGGTATATCGATGAATTCGGTATACCGAAAATATCAATATAAAATTTTTATGGTGTTGAACAGTCCTACAAGTGACCTATAGCAGTGGAATTCTCGACATTCAGTGGGAGTCACAAATAATTCAGTGAAACTAAGTGACTATATTAATTAGTCATCTGGCACTAATTAACATTTGCTCTGTTTTCACTGATTTGACTCAATTTCCATTGTTTAAAGTTTAGAGTGAAGTAAGGATGTCGCAGGGTTTGGCCGGGGTCCCGGGAGGAAGAGAGAGTTAATTAATCCTATCTCCCATCGTCACGTGTACGGGGGCGTGGCTGGGATCGTCTCTATTGTCCGGGCTGCGTATAATAGCAGCGATAGCGTCGCCCTGTTAAGCGGTCAGGAGGAGTGTCTCGTTTCGACGAACTGGGCGACTTTGCTTTTATTTGCGTCTTCTGGACTACCAGGTGCGCCACAAGGTACACAAAGGTACACCTAAGTGTTCCGTGGAATAGGAACTGCAGTTTCTGGATGGTTCACAAGTATTTTCGTGGCGCAATCTCATTCGCTGGCACGTTGTGGTCGTTGCTTGGACAACACGAATGCATTTTCGCAGGATGTTACGAAGGCAGACTTCTGGATCTGTCGTAAATGCCATGTCTATGGTTATAGCTCTTACTTTTATTATTTGTTGTAAGCGTGAAAAGAGATTTTTCCATTTTTTTTCTGATAGTTTTTATTTTTCTTAAGTTATGCAATCACCTGAATGTCTGTCTGGAATGTATGTCCCTCCCCCCCTCCCCCCCCCAACGCCCCACACCCGTCTAAACCACTGTCTCATAACTTTTAAACCCATGAGCTTAATTTGACCAAACTCGGTCTGCATATAGTATTTAGGAAGGGCAACCGACTCTTACATTTTACGATCACATCGGGCACCTAATTTCAAAATGGCGCTAATTTAAAAATTTTGTTCACATTACTACATCTTCGTAACCATTAAACCTATTTAAACAAAATTTTAAAAGTTGGATAGGCATGATATGAGCATTAAATTTAGAAGACAATGTTATTTGTCGACGATTTTATAAGATAGCGTAACATGAAACATAAGTCTTTAGATATATCTCGATAACTACACAACCGATTCCCGATAAATTCAGCATATCAGTAATTCTGTTGTAGGCCATTTTATCACATGCAGTTAAAATGGATAGGGCATTTATTTTCAAAATGGCGGCCAACATAATTATTTTAAGTTTATTTGCTATATACACCACACCTTGTGACCAATTTTGACCTGAAATATTTATTACAAAGATAAAATATTTCAATACATAGCTTCTTTTGTAAGCTATTTTTTAAGATAGCACCAAATTGAAAATAAAGTTTTAATGTTACACCTCGGCAAAATAACAGCTGATTTCTACCAGATTTCGCAGTTACGTAAACAACGGCAGGTCATGTAAACTGGCAAGGTTTAGTGTGTCGTACACTTATTTTCAAAATAACGCCCATATACACATTTTAGATTACTATACTTAACTTTGTATGCTGGCAGTGTCTCTACAAGCATCAAGCGGATTAATACATAAACACATTTGTCCGACATTTTGGAGGATAGCTGCACAGGAAAAACTAAGCTTTTGTGTCCTATCTCGGCAAACAATTGACAGGTACCCACCGAATCCACGCGACAGGTTATACTTTTGTAGTACATATAAATTAATATGACTTTTGGAGGTAGTCACATATTTTCGAAATAACAGTCATGTATTTATTTTTTATTTGTATGCCATAGGCTGGGTCCCAAATAATTTCAACTGAACTTAATATGTAGCAGTATCTATGACAAACATAGAATGCGTCAAAACATATCGGTTTTGTTCTCCGTTACTAACTGTAACACTAGATGAAAAAATCAAACTTTTATGACAAATATCGGGGACTAATTAACCGATTCTCTCCGAACTTTGCGCACAATTAATGCTACAGCAGGCAACATAAACTTGAACATTTTAAGTGTGTCCGGCATTAATTACAAAATGAATGCCGTGTAAATAATTTAGATAATTTAGTCATATATATTAAACAATTTAACCAATTTCAATTAAACTTTATATGCTGAGAGTATCCATTAGAAGCATAAAATTTACTTATAGACATCCTATTTTGGTCACCTTTTTTGTACGATAATGCCAGGTGATAAAATTTAACGTATATGCCATACCTCGAGAACCAATCAAGTAATTCGCATCAAATGTTTTACTCAAGCGGTACTACTGCAAAACATTTGTACTTACATGATTTAAGCATGTCAGATTTTTTTTGAATAATGGCAATTTAAATTATTTAGTTAATTTCATGTCTATTAAATAATTTGAGAAAATTCAGCCAAACGTTTTATGCTGGCAGCATATATTGGAAGAATCGGGGTATGCCTATACAGAGCCCGTTTTTAGGCATTTTTGTGCGATTGCACCAAATAATAAAATGAGGCTTTTGTCATATATCGGGATCCATTCGACTTATTCATACCAACTTCCACACAATTCGTGCCAATGTAGGCCATGTAATCTTATATGATTTAAGTGACTGACACGCTTGTTTTTTAAATGATGTGTCTGTAAGTATTTTCGTTTGGTGAACCCAGTGTACGAAAACTTTAGCCTGATTATGATTGAATTTGATGCTCCGAATTCTGCCTCCGTCATTCAGTGCGTTTGTACGCCAGTTTATTCTACGAGGCGTTCTGAGTCCGAGTCTCGGGTAAGGCACATGTGTATTTGTTATAGTCTCACTAGTATTGCATTTGTTTTTGGCTCCATCTCTAATGATATTGGTATCAGCGAGACGTCAATACACGTCTACGAAGAACTTCATCAAAATGATTTCCATCCATGTGGAGAAAGTAGGCTCATTAGTTACGTCGGTAACTTCTTGTAAATCCAAGTTTTCCTTCTCTGTTTTTTCTCTATAGTTGTCTTTCTTAATATTTCTCCTCTTTCTCCCTTCCTTATGCCAAATAACTCTCAGCTATTGCCCTAGAATAAACGATCATACTACAAGTAAACTTCCAGTCAGCTTTTGTTGAAATTTCACTATTTGACATAACTGGTCACGAAATACTGTATGCTTGTTTGCGATCGCTAATCTGACGTTAACTTCTATAGAGTTTAATCTACAAAACCCATTTTTTTTCTTCAAGTTTTACAATATTTGATTCCTACATATTCTGACTGCATGGTTCACTGCACATTCACTGGCATTCGATGTCTGGAATAACGCTACTAATTTACCATTTTTGCTATAAATTTTACAATTATAACAATAAAGTTGTGAACCATTTTTCAGAAGGTAGCTGTATATTTTGGGAACGCAACGCGTATAATTTTTTTCAAAATATACAAATTATAAAAAGATTTAATCATTTTTCTGTTGTGTTGTAAAATGGCGTTATAACCAGATATGGCTGGGAATATCGCCATGCCTAGTTTTTTTTAAAATAAAAATACCAAAACTTAAAGATGAACTGTTTGCAACACATTTATTATTCACAAAAGCGTTTTAAAACTCGACTATCGATAAAAAGAATGTATATGTTGACAAAAATAGTAGAATATTTATTAGAAAACATTTAGAAAACTTAAACAAATCTCAATGGCTTTAAAATAGACAAACATGAATAAAAGAAAAAACCTAATACGCAATTAAGTCTTTCAAATTTTCTTACACATCCAGTCATACATTTTAAGTTCAATTAGTTGTTTTCATAAGTCAGAAATTGGCCTAATATTAAGAGTTTAGTTAGGCTATACAAACAATGATAGAAATAGAAAAATGTGTCAACACACACACAAATATTCTACCTAGATTAATACGTAAGTGGCAAATATTTTTGAACACAACTCCTTAATAATAGCTTTAAAAGTACTAGAGCTAATTTATTTAGGTGAGTATGTTTAGGCCTAAATTACACCAAGGTAAAAAGTTCTACAATAAAATTTGTAGACAATTGTGCAACTGAGCTATAACTGAAAGCTACCCAAATCAGCATATAGACAAAATGAAATGCTTAAGTAACACTTCGGGAAGTCATGTACCAAAGAAGCAATTTTATAAAATTGTAATACTAGCGAAACAAAAGCCGACGAAATTGAATGACTTAAAAGTCAAAAAAGGGACACAAAATAATTATGGCCCATGTAAGTCCTAAACCCAAAATATTTCCAAGCCTAATTAGGTGCTAGAACATTCTAGTCACTGCTGCTGATTTCAGAGAGCAGAGCACACCCATCGTTACACAAAGTACACTAACCATATTTTGAAATGTTTCCCTTATCTCAACTTTCGTGGTACCACACTTGACACTCCACACACTGGATCCGCGGCACGTTCATAGACTTGTCGTAGTAGTTTCGGCCACAGTCCCCACAGTGGTTGTCATCATTATTCTTAAGAATTTTCGCTCTGCGTTTATACACAGGCGCATTAGATAGCTGGTCGGTGTTCCCTTAAACACCCTTGAAAAACAATTGACGAGTCACCAGAGTAGCTTTCACATTTAAGGAATGGCGAGTTTTCTGGGTGTTTCGGATAATTTTAGGCGTGGGAATCAGACTATGTACAATCGCTAATGATGTTGATGTAGTTGGAATGTTGTTGCTAGTCGACAGTGCTGTGGGTATTGCTGGTATTGTGGATGTGTCCAAAGTGCAAGAAGTTGCAGAAGAACTTGTAGGTCTAGCTTGTAGTGGTGCGCGATCTGATACATCACTAGGAGCAAAGCTGCCTCTGGGATTACTTGTGAATTGAATGGAAATATTCCTGTAGCTCTAAATCAAAACATTGCATTCTTAGGGGTAGCTGCTTGCGTCCAGGCTTAAGTAAACAGATTTCCGAATTGTAGTTTCCCTAGTGGTCTTCGAGGATTTTTCCTCCGGTAATTGTCCATTGCTGAGTTCCAATAAACTTTCAACGACCTAAAGAACTCTTGTCTAGGGGTTGTAATTCATGGCTTGCTTTGTGCAGGCAAACAGAATGGCTGTATCCCTAAGCTTTCAGCAACGTCAAACACACTGTTATCTAAATGAGCAAAGCTTTTCCCCGTATTCGGTGCGCATTAAAGTGACGCAAGAAGTTACAAGATTCCTCTTTCGTAATATACCCTTCTGGGGTCATTGCAAAAACACAGCCATTCGGAAAGTTATCACCGAATAATTTTTTTGAATACTTCCATTTATACAATATCATAGGTGAAATCCAGTTAGTGCCAGTAGCGTTAGTGCAAGCCACAGCAGGTACAGTTTCACCTTTTTTCTCCATGAGTTGCTGCATGTACACGTTTAAAACCTTTTTCAACTAGAACTAGCTGCGAACAATTGTACGCCGACTGTAATCCAGTGTCATCGACATTGTAAATAAGGGGGGGCTGATTGTGAAGATTCATTTTGTCTAGAGTTTTTCCTAACAATTCAAAGTGTGCACCGACAATTTCCTTATTGAACCTCATGAGCCTGCCATAGCTAAGATTCTCAACCTTTCTTAGACAATATCATTATTTCTTCTCATGAAGCCATACAACCAGTCTTTGCTCGCTTTGTTGTTAGAGAAACAATGGGAAATTCCTCTCTCATCGCATATCTGGAAAGCAAATAAGCAAATCTGACTCCTAGTCATTCCAAAACCTACTTGCCGCAATCTAATCACCCGTATTTTTAATTCTTCCTGCACTTAAGACCACATTACGCCCAAATTAACGTGTCCCTCTGTGTTCTTCTAGGAATTTTATATTGCCTTGAAGCTGCTGCCACAGTCAATCCTGATTTTACATTTTTTTATTGCGCTCTATAGATCTGTTTTCCATTTTGCCCATATATTTTGGCACTTTTTCCCATTGCAGCAATATTTAAATTAAAACTGCTACCAATACACCGGTGTGCTAAACATTCACCACATCGTGCATTGTTTCATTCAATATAAATTAAGTAATTATTATTTTATTTTTACAATACCAAAGATGAAGTTACAAATGATTATCACAAAATACCTTTAACCGTCGACACTAAATAATATTGGTTTTAGCCCTCGTTTTCAGATAAACAAAACGTGGCTTTATTGCCCGAGTGTCTATAAGAGGAGAAATTAAATATGGCGTTATTGTCCGCCACGCGCATGGCGATATTTCCCGAAACGACATTTTCTTTTCTAACCTCAACTGGATATTCTAACATGCCACATAAACATTGTTTTACGAATACTCTGACATATAACACTTATCGTGTGGAAGTTACTTTGTAGAAATAAATGGGCTTACCTAAAATGGCACTGAAAATGTTTTTAATGTTTTATTTCCTCTCGCGCGCACTCACATACACACTCGCGAAGTCCTTGAAACGAAACTGCTGACCGAACGTTATTGACAACATGGAGTGGCGAGGGGACAATGAGCTTCGTTTCAGGAAAGATACATACCACGCCATCTATCGGTTTTGCTGGAAACTATGTGTGCGATTTGAAATTGCGTCATTGCCCGCCTGGCGTTATTCGATGAAGTTACCCTATAACTTATTTAATAAAATCGTATTTATTTGTGGTAACCTCTGACCAGAGGACGGTAAATCGCCTACTCCTCGATTTTCAATTTTAATGTCTTCAAAGACGTAAATGTTGAATTATTTAGTGCGAAAGTACCCGGCATGAAGGCGGGACGCTAAAAAGATCTCGTTATAATTATATTTTTATGTTTACAATAGTTGTATATAAACGAATCGAATCTTTGTCAAAATTGATTATTAAATTACGTTATATTACATAGTATGCGAGGATCCTGTAGAGTTTAAAATTGTGTCTCAGGAAATACTTATTTCCTTTTATCCTACGTTTTTAGGAAACAATTTAATTAATCACATAAACTGTTTAATCAATGGTGAAATAAATATTAATTTTATTGAGGCCGCTTACATAATTTTATAAAATTTTTTTGTTAAAAATCAACTGTTTATTTTTTTGCTTTTAATATTAATAAAGTCAAGCTTTGATTGGTATAAATAGTACCCCGCTGAGCATGTAAAGAAAATAACATTGAAAATGTAAGAAAAGTAAGTTATTGCATACTGAATAATTTTGCTAGTTGTAATTTGTAGTAGAAAGAGTAAACATTATTTTTTTATGAATCCAGTGTTACATATTTAAAATTTTGTTGAGATTATTAAGTACCTTTACTCGGTATATAAAATCCATAACTGTAAGTATCTTGCCAAGCTAATTTCCGATCGGATAAAAATCGTATCTCGTCAGTTACAATATATTAATTTTCATAGTCCTGCATTTATATATTTCGAGGAATTAATTGGCTGAGGCAGTCTTTTTCTTCCAACCCCTATTTATTACACTTTCATTCACACATAGATTTTTAGTTTCGTATTATTTCTGGCCCATTCTGTAGCCCACTGATACCTGGATACAAACTTCACCAATAATGATACGTCTTCTATCATTCATCGCCATGCCGCTTTAGAAACGCAATTTTCGTGATGAGCTTGTATCGATGTCCGAGGCCAACAACTGCGCATGCACCAACTATTCAAGGTTAAAATGCGAAAACGCTTCTTCAACTAATAATATAGTCCTGTTTAGATTAGGGTAGTGTAAACTATACAAACCGTTCTGACTTCGATGTGACGTCAGATCAATCGAACATTCTATTTTATTGCATCCGGTGTAGCTACACTTCGTGGAATTTGTGCAGAAAAAATTTGCACCAGCTCTTGAGGAGGTGTAGTTGGCATATTACAACTAGAAGAGCGCGAAATTTAAATACGACAGTTGTTTATAGATTGTTTGGCACATGATCTGTTTTTTATATCGGAAGTGTAGTATAGTGTGGGATAAATTTAACGTAACCTTTGAAATTCCATGTTTTCTCTTTTGACTGAAAATACTATTAGGAATTGTGAAAATTGTTAAGACGTAGTTAGACACTTGAGATATTATTTTTCTTGAATTTGCAAAACGATAGACTCGTGTCCTCGTAACAAAATTTCCGCGTTTTAGATTGGCCGCAAATTGCTGTAAAAACTGCACAGAAGTAAGTTCTTCCAACCCTACCAATGCAGTTACATCTAAAAGGAAAGCAAATATAACGGCACTACACTATATCGTCTACAATTACTATGGTTGAAATAAACAAACCTCATGTCGAAGAATGGTTGGGCAAAATCACTCACGCGCAGTAGATACTTCCCCAGCAGTCCACAAACTCTACACTGTAAAACATATTCTGGTAAACTTCCTATACTGTAATGGAAGTTTTTAACCTATACACTGTATGGAAATACTACCGCACATCAAGCTGCAGATACAGGGATATATAATGTGGCATTTATACAAAGTTGGGAACTTCCTTACGCATTTGACTGTTTACTGTGCAAATGTAGGAACGCTACACAACGTATGCATAGAGAAAATACCACTCCCGCTTTCTCACTTAGCGTATACACTTGTATGGTAAATTTCCGAACAGTTTCTTACAGTGTAGTCATCCGCGTGTTAGTTTGTTGCCAGCATAATCTTTGTTCATTTCGGAGCAGCGTCGTTTAAAAACACAGAGCGGGTCGTTTTCGGCGCCTCGGCAGATGAGAAGGGCGAGGGAGGTCCACGGGAGACCTTACGCCCCCGCCCGCCAGAGACTCTTCCTGAATGTTTGATGGCATCAATGTTTCATTGTGGGAGGGACCGCGCAGGCATCGCGCAAGATTGACTCCCCCCCCCCCCCCCTCCTACTAGATGCCGGGCGTTTGTGACGGGCACCTACCTACCTTCCTTCCTCGTTGTGCTAGAAGGCAACGCCCCGCGCCTTGAAAGGATTCCCCACCCCCTTTTGCGAGTCCCACATAAAATATTTAGAGCGGCATCTTTCCGTCTGCCCATTTTACGGGCACGCATGCATGAGCAGCACGACGAGTCTCCCGGGTGACGAGTCTTGCGGGCGAGGAGGGGGAGAGAAAACTCCCTTCGCCTGTGCCGAGGACCCTTTCTGCCGGAGGGCTCCTCCTTCGCCCGTCTCAGACGTCGACTAGTTTATCATCGCCCATCTCGCGCGCTTTCACAGCAACAACCCCTCGTGTCAGCTGCAGAACCCCTAGAGCCAAGGACCCCGGAAGCCCGTGTGAGCAAGTGTGCGAAAGCATGTGTGTTTCCGCATGGTACTTCCTGGTGACGTGTACTGGTATAGACTGTTCACGGTAAAGTGAATTTTCCACCTTGTGTAAAATTAACATTGACATGGGCCTCTTCACTTTATTCATGCATCGGGCAAGTGAAATTGTTAAATTATTAAGAAAGTAAATACTTTACAAATGTCCCCATTTTTACGCTTCGATGCACAAAAAAAAAACCAGAAAGCAAAATAAAAATTTAAGTTATCACAATTGGTTACCTAACATTTTTTATTCGACATTAGGATATGGAACTACGTTCCCTTTATCGTTGCCAACTTTACTGAGCGCAAGTCACTCGGTGCGCCAGTTCACATATAGCACATAAATGCAGGTAGGGGCAGTGACTTTTTTCTAGGGTAGATTTCTTAAGTGCTCAATTTACTGTGAACGGCCTCTAACACAATGTAAAAAAAAAGATTTGTCCTTCATTTTACGGAAAATTGTTGGTAAAAATTTATCCAGAGTTGTCCGTTAACTCTCCGTAAATTTGCACACACGCATATTATAAAAACGGACTCTCCGTAAATTTCACGTAATTAGTAAGTTCGTTTCTGTGCTTATAGTTTAAAATAAAAAGAGATAGTTAAAAAGTCTCTAATTTTAGTTATGTGGGTGTTCTACTGCGTGTAAAAAATATATTTTAATAATGTGACATATTTTATACCTGAGCAAAACTTGAGCCCCAGTCAGATAGTTACAAGTCTAAGAATCTAACCGCTCACATACACCTCTCACAGACAATCCGTGGCGTAACTCTTGTATTTCTTGTAGGCACATAAACAACTTTTCTCAGTTTCTATTTAAGTTAGTGTATTTAAATATTGCTAAATGTTACAGACGTATGATGTTACTTTTTTATGTTTGAAAGGATAGGTCTTAGTGGCGTGGATAACCTTAACTGTCGCACGAACGATAATTTTCTGGTTACAGTGGCGAAGAAAGCGTCGTCTAGACTCGGCACTGTTCGTTCCAGATACCCGAAGAAAGCTTCGTGTAGACTCGGCATTGTTTGTCCCCGAAACCCGAAGCTATAGTGAATACGGAGACTTTCCTTTTTTCGTATTTACGGACATAACTCAGTTTTTGTCATTACTGATTGTGTTTCCGTATATTTACTGCACATTTCCGTAAAAAATTTCATAAATATACGGATATTTTTATCAGTGCAGTCTAATAAGTGTATAAAGGCAATTTTAGTCATTAACTCTTCCAAGCATGGCGGTGCCAATTTTCGACGTTTCGCAGGAAGTGAATTCGATTATGTACACTGTGCATAGGAGAAAACGATATCCGGTAAAGGAAGTCCGTCACGTTGTGGGAGACATCGTTCGTTGTTTACACTGTGTGTCCCGGTAGTCGCATAAACACCTAATGCAGGTACCATCGAACACACACATTTATTGGTCCCTATACATATGACGGAGCTTTATACTGATATTACTAGTACAGCTCCATACAAAAATTTTGATCGTCTCAGCGCCCAAAAGTGTCGTTTTTGAATTAGCCATCAAATGAACTCTCAAAATTCCCTGATCTCTGGTGATAACGAAACAAGCGTTCTGTCGGCTTAAAGTACAGCACCGCTCATTTTACCACAGGCCCAAGAAATCTGAAAGAAAATGGAATTATCCGGCATAGAATGTCCCTAACTTGATAATTAAGATGATGCCTGAAAGATGCCAAAATTAAGTCGCATTCTTATAAAAAATATTTTCGATTTCAGAAAATACTTTCTAAAGTTTGGATTATATAACTAGTTTTAACAAATTGATCGATATCGGAACAGCTGTAAATATAATTATGAATTATGCACGATATAAAATACTCTATATATTCGTGATCGACATTCGTTTTCTCAAGTATCGACTGCATAAACGATCTCTTAACTTCTTGTTGTCCCCTGTTGGAGCAGATTTCAGGACTCCAATCTAGTGCTCCGACAACACTGATAAGCACTGGCTATCGTCGGTACTCGTTTCCTTGCGTAGGGAAGCTAGAATATTATTTTTGACAGCGCTGCCTTACCTGGAGATAGCGAAATCAGATACTGATAAGAGAGTTATGCGTTTATTACCTATTAGGGATTGACAAACGTACAGCTTAATGTTTAGAAACTACAAACCTGGAAACACTGATACTGTCCCATCACTTGCGATGAAGAACAGGATGTTATGGCGGGCACTAGCGTGGAACCGCCGTTAAAAGAGCCTTCTCCTCTGAACGCACCGTAGGTAGACGACGCACAGTATTCAGGACAATTTGCAGAACATCCGAGGCGAAAGAATGCTAGCCACAAGAACACGCCGACACTGGCCTCCGAGGAACAAAATAAGCGCTCAGCAGTTTGGCCGCGAGGCGGAAGGCAAACCAGGACAAGTTTATCATACGTAATCGATAATAAAAGCATGTTAAACCCGGAAACGAGGTCTGTCTGCTGCCCAGCCACCGAGACGAGAAGATGCTGGCCTGGGTGCAGCGCCATCGTGCACGATCGCCGTTTCCGTAATTACGACCAGCTTACGGGCGACGACACAACAGAATGTGAGTGTGTAGCAATGGACGTTAGGTGGGTAGTATCCACTCCATCTTCGAATTTCCATACAAATCTTCGTAATGAAAATGTATGACCAGAAATAAAAAATCAAAGCTAGACATGACATGGACGACTACTTAACGATTTTTTTTTTAATTTGTAGGATTTCAAATATACCTGTATTTTCCCATGTGGGACTGAAATTATTAAATGATTATATAATGTTTGATTACGGTTACAGATGTGACACTAATCATGTAAGAAAAATAAGTGGGATTTAGAAATAACTGTTAAAATGTTCCATATGTCATGACTAGCTTGGTTTTTAAATATTGACTCCGAAAATTAAGTTAATGAGCAAAATACGTAAATCCAAGATAGCAAGGATACTTCCCCCGTGAGAGGATCGGTGCACGAAAACAGTATATTTACATTTTTTTTGTCACAACTTGTTTTACAGAGGATTTTTCGAAAAATTTGGCTCGACAAGACGTAAGTAACAATTTTTAACATCCTCTTACTTTGATACAAATTCACTGCGTTCGTTATTCTCGGAGCACTGATTGAAGATAAGGGGGAAAAAAAAAATGTAATTCTTACCTTTCATCATTGCCCGAGACTTATAAAGGCAGTGAATATCCGACAACGTAAAAATTTTTTGAAAATTACTATTTACGTCTTGACGAGCCAAATGTTTCGATAAACCCTTTTTGAAAATTACTTATATAGAAAATCGTGTAAATATGCCGCTTTCATGCACCAGTCCCATTAATAATGTGGTTCTACACATACTGAAATAATCTTTTTGAAAAACAGGTTATTAAAAATTACATAACCTCAAAATTAAAAAAAATATATATGTGTTACATGTTTCACCTAAATAGAAAAATCATAAAATTTATATTTATTATTTTGTAATAACTTTATTAGTATCAATCTTAGATGTATAATCCCCTTAAAGCTAAATTATATGTGGCTCGTATATACCTAAATATCCCTCGGCGCGTTAAAATAATTAAAATAGTATTATAATGTAGTAAACCAGATACTCCAATTATAAACCTTTTTATTCTTTATATCTTGTGCGTTATGATTTACTAGCTCCCAATCTAAAACTGAATGGTTTTTAAGGTATTAAGTATCTAAATATACTACAAACCGTCACAAGGTGAATAAGAGAGAATGTCGTTGTTCTGGAGACCAAGATCAGCAGAAATTATGTCATCTAGTCGGAGGGTGTCGACTACAATTTTGGCAAATGTGCATGCTCAACGTCCAATAGACTTGGGTCGTGTTCAAATCTACGAGCTAAGTGCCCTTACCTGACTTCCTGCCCTTGTTGCTGTCCGAATTAACAGCAAGGGTACATTATGCAACCCTAGAAAGTCCCCTGCACCCAAGGGCACGAGCGACTTGTCCTTCTCGAGCCCTAGATAGTTTCCCGATACGCAGCTGTTTGAAAAACTTCCAACTACTGTTTGTTTTTGTTATAATACTGCACGGTCGCGGGCGGAAGACACTGCAAACGCCTCGAAGACACGAAACTCGTGTGGAGCGAAATTCGACGGAGTAAAACTCGAGGTGGAAACGAACACAGGCGGCGTCCGAATTCCCTAACGAATATTTTTCGTGAAGGGAACAAGGGCTCGTGAAACAGGAAGGGATCAACGGCAAGTGATCAAGGGCACAAACCGAACAGTCTTGGTTCGATCACAGATCTCACTGATTTTACAGTAAATCGACTGGACAGTTTTTCCTAAGATATGTTTTCCCGGAAACTTGTAGTTTTCTTTAAACGACACTGGCCATAACTTTACTTGATTTCAGTAATTTCACAATCAATCTGGTTTTAGTTTTAAAAAATGTTTCCTAAAGTTGTAAAATTGTGACGTTGCTTTTTTTTTTGTAATTTGGCGCCAATGGTGGCTTATAGTTAACAACAGGGTTTCCCGTTATCATTTGCTGAAACGTAAGCATATAATAAAAATCAAGCATCTGGTAGCTGTAAAAATGTAGAGTTAACGAATTTTTTTCTCCTTTTTTTCTTCTATTTTATTGGATAATGCTTGAAATCGAACAAAAACAAGTATTGTTTTAAGCTCCAGTTCGCTAACGTTGAGAAATATGTAGCTTTAAATGTTATTGTGGTAATAGGCTCATTCGTCTTACATATGTTATACTTTCTTACTCCGATGCCATTTGCAGAACCCGTATTGCAAGCACATTTTGAACCACGGAATAAGATACTGGATTGTAAGTACACTTCGAACATGAAATAATGGTTACATAAGATCAATCTGTGCTTCGTCGTATTCGTATAAGAGAACATACTGTCGTTTGGTTGCTGCAGTTGCTGTTTAAAGTTTAATTTCAATATATATAAAAGAAAGTATTATCAACGTTCAGGAGTACCAAACCTACAGACTGAAATCAGATAAGTCTGTGTTCATTTCTAAGGCTTTTACTCAAGAGAGCACCGAGAAATCTCACTTAGGAAGTGGTTTATCTCCATTCAGAAACTCTGCCAGAAAAGTCTATAGTGTGGAACTGTCCTTCAAGTAATAAACACACAAACCTTGGAGTTTTCGAAAACGTAGTTCGTGGCAAGAGCAAAACGTTCGGTAAATACACAGCCGCGCAATAGTGCTGAGTCCATCTTCCTTGAATGACGAGGGTTTTTACTTTCCTCGGAATACCGGAGGCACTCAAACTTCACTTTGATGTTGTTATCCTAAATATCTCGTCGCAGTTCTGGCGGTCGAAGCGACTTTAACCTTTACTGCCGGTGCTTCAACGCAAATCTCCGCAAAGCCGCATTAAATTGGACTTGCAATGCAGACACATTTGAGAAGACATTCCATTTTCGAAATGGGCCCGAATAATTCGAGTGGCGGAAGTTTCCTATACGTAACAAGATAAACGTTCGCGAGAAAGGTCGCAGTGAGGATAATATACGTAATAACACTAATTTTGGCCCCAAGCAGGATTGTGGTATGCCAGTTGACTGTTTAAATCCTTTGCTATAGCCTATAAACTGTCCAACCTTTTATACAAGAAGATTCGTTTTCAGAGTATTTCGTCATTTCATCTTAATGATGGAGAACATGCAGATGCCAACCGAGAAACTCTTAGCCAGGTTGGCCCATTGTCTAGTAATTACTCTCACTAATGACAATATCCGATGAATGAGCCTTTACCACAAGTATAAACTGGGAAATGATAGTGTCTCAAGTCGTGGCGTGCCAATGCGAATCCTTATTCACTGAATATTTCATATCAGAACTCTAGAAAAAATATTGTTTTAAACATTTTAGGCCTTCAAGAATGCCGTAGATGTCTTCTCACGGCTAATTAAGAGGGAAAAACCATGCTAACTGACGTTAGTCACTCGTTTTATTTCGGTTTATTCATTTGTTTTCGAGGTAGTATGGGAATCGCATTAATGCGAAATATCACAAAATCAAAACAAAAAGCGTAAATTGTTTGCATTTTAAAGACCTCTCGTTATGCTGGTTGTCTGGACAGCGGGATGGTATGTGACGAGCGTGGCATACTGATCTAAGCTTAAAGCCGTTCAAAAAAACTGCCTATAGGCTGTTCACGATAAAGTGAATACTTTTTAATGGCCACCCCCACACCCCTCCAAAAGTTATTAACCGCTAATAAATGTATATTATTGCCACCTCAGGCATTACATTTTGATGGGGATGAAATGTATGCACTGTGTTTATTGGTCGCATTGCAATGTTCATATTTGAAAGCAGCAGGACGAGGGAAACTGGATGAAAGGAAAAATTTATAAGGGCCTTAAAAAGTGCTCACTTTACCGTGAACAGCCTTTACACGTATTCACTCTTCGCAACGAATGCAAAAATCTCTCGCACAGTAAATCGGCATCTCAACCACTTAAGAGTCTCTGCGCAGGATATAGTGACATTTCTGGGAATCTGTCTTTCAAACACTACATTCCTTCATCCCTTGAGCGGGAGAGGCATATAATGAAGCTCGCACGTAATATCTAGGCGGGCATTTAATTAGAAGCCAAAGCCACTAACGGCGGTGGTAATAACTTCATCTGATTTACAGTTCGTGTCACGCCCACGACTCCAGTCATCATACGGCGATCGCGATCATTATGTGGCACGAACACAGCAATGGGTACGATCGCCGTCTCACTAAGGAGGGAAAAGTGCGATCACATTGCGAACCCGTGTCTTGATGGGCTGTGTTTACCAGATTCATCTGAGCGAGCCGCTGAAGAATGCCTTCTTCTGAACGTTGTTGCCACGCGTGTGCTGACACGCAGCCGTCGTTGTTTTTTCCATCTTGGTAACTTTCTCTGTAATGTTGTTCCATGATTTCTGAACGCAGAAATGTTATCTGTCTTAATCTTGCCGGATAGCAAGTATCGTAGATAAATACTGAAAGCTTAATGGTATCGCCCCTTCCAGCAGAATTTTTTATTTACTTATTTATGTTTGTTTTTCAGAGAAATGTTAAGCTGGTGGCTTGTTTTGACGAACCGTGGACACAAAAATGCATTACGGTTTTAGTAATAGTCATCACACTAAAGTTAACGGGTGATAGCAGAGTTTTATTTTATCGCTGGCAGGTAAATTCCATGTGCTACATCTCAAATGTAATCTTAAGCACTTTGACCACGGAAAGGGAGTTATTCTATATGTTTAATATACTCTTAAAATAAAAAATAGTTTGTACTTTTGCGAGAAAAATCCTTGGAAACCCAGTTTCCAAAAAAAATTATCGTTTGTAAAACTACAGTTTTCTTGAGAAGTTTACATAATTTTTTTTTTCTTCTAGAAAACAAATGTCATGAATTAATAACAGATAATAACTAGAGAAAATTAAAAATATTTCAATCTATAATCTACGAATTATATATATATAATATACACACACACACACTTTGGTGGCACAGGGACAAGGACCCGCGCCCCTTGTATTACTAGATTGCACTTTAACTACTAGACCAAGTTCACTTACGTCATTAATACTTACTTTTTTGTAAATACACCTTCAAATATTTACAAAATGTTAGGGAAATTATTCGATTAAGAAGATAGTTTATTTAATTTTTAAGAGTTCTGTTGTTGAGGTGGGAGTTTTGGACGACTCTTAACAATGAGGTCTTAAGAGCCGATTCAAGAGTTCTGTGTATCTGGGAAACGTTATTAGGTCATGTTTTATTCAAGTTCTGTGTATCTGAGAAACATTATCAAGCCTCGTTTTATTCAAATTGTCGTTTTATTATGATTGTTTGAGTTGAAAATGTTTTATGTTATTCAAACTTGCAATACATTCATTTTTGCACGCAACTGCACTTTGACATCACCCATAGTTTTTGCGAAACATCTATATACGGTTTTACGTTGTTGAGTGTCCGCCATTTTGCTGAAGCTCGTGGATACGGTTTAGTGCGGTGCAACCTTTTCTTGAGTTCTATTGCTAACACGACCCTTGTTATTTTACAAACGGGTAGTTTTACAAGATAAATCTTTGTACTTTTACAAGCAACTGTAAAATCACAAACAATTTCTTAGTAAAAATTAAAATTTTTGTACTGTTTAACTTGTAAAAATTATCTGTGACTACTTTCCTGTCAGATCAAATTTATTCAGATCCCATGGTTTTTGCAAACTGGCATGTCAGTCAAAATTTGCCTGTTTTCTAATGTACAAATAAAGTAAGCGTAACTGTTTATGCAGAAAATTTAATAAGTGGGTAACTAAAAGGTCTTGTAACTCATTTTAAGGTACTCTTAGCGAAAGTTATCGTACAGAAAATTAGGGGTTTTCACAAATAAAAAATATGCAAGAACTTCCCTGTTTTTAACAATGTTTTGAAATCGTAAAAATATTTCCTTGTAAGATTTTGTAGACATCTTGAAGTAGTTCGTGGCATCTTCTTTTAGTGTGGGATATCTCTTTTTTTCTGTATGTAAATTAGTTTTTATTATTAGTATATTTCTAAAACAGTAAACGTATGATTTTGGCCTGTATTTATGCAAAGCTATGCTTGCTGTCAATTTTTTTTAATACGCAATAGTAATCACTGATAATGCCTAAAAGTTTAACTATTCAAAATAACAAATTTTTGTCTTGCGCAACGCTTATAACAAGAAGCCACGCGGGGCATGAATTGCCCTAAAGACCAAACATCATTCGATGTAATTCTACTAAAATTATCATGTTCTGCCAAATTCCTGTCGAGTGATTCTAACCGTCACGCTTCAAAACAGAAAATAATGTAAAAATAAGTGCATAAACTTGTTAAATTATTTACTTGTCTTTCAAAAGCGTGTAGGTAGAGAGTTTTGTGCATATCTATGTATCATTCGCCACGAGGCGTTTGGACAAATTCCTAGTCCATAACGAGCAATTTAAGAGGCTGTGTTGTACCTTAAACAGGTATTGTTAGTTTTAGTGCCATAAAAGGAGGACCAGGGTCACTGCTGAAAATATTTCGTTATAGAAGTATTAAATTTAATGTTTGTGTGTACATTCTTGTGCCTGATTGTTTATAGTTGTTCCCTTGTTGTCAAACGTATGAATAAATTAATACATACAATTTTGTATAAAGTTGGCAGGTAGGTAGTTGGGTTTAACGTCTCGTCGACAGCGAGGTCATAAGAGACGGTGAAGGTTGCACAGGGAGGAGGGATTGGGACCTATCCCAGCATTCGTCTGGAGTGATTTCGGGAAACCACGGAAAAGCGGAAAACCGAAATCAGGATGGCTGGACCGGGAATCGAACCCGGGTCCTCCCGAATGCAAGTCCAGCGAGTTACCACTGCGCCCCCTCGCTCGGTTTGCATTAAGTTGATTGTTGCATAAATATGTATTAGTATAGGCTGTTCACGTTAAAGTGAGCACTTTTTAAGGCCTTTCTCAATTATTCCTTTCATCCAATTTCCATCTTCCTGCTGTTTTTTTAATATAAACATTGCAATGTGACCAATAAACACAGTTTATACACTTCACCGCCCTCAAAATTTAATTCTTGAGGCTGCAATAAGATATATTTATTAGTGGTTAATGGATGTTTAGAGGGCCTTCAAAAGTGCTCGCTTTACCGTAAACAGCCCACAGTTTATATGTTATGTCTGTAATGCTGGAGAAAGTGATTAGCTAAGCTTCTATTATCGCATCCTTCAATAAATCCTCCTAATCTGAATCAGGAAGAAATAAAAGAAAAATCCGATATGGTGTGTGACAAGGGCGCTTAAATGATGTTTTGTCACTGTAATATCGCCGAGAAGATTCTGAGGTGAAGAATCAAAAGGTTGTGCCGTTCACCTTCGCCCGTTATTCAGGTTTACATGATTCCCTTATACTGTCGGGGAGACGTAAATCTGTTGGCTTATAGCCGCCGTATATCCCCATAAACAACTTTACAACCCCTAAACTTGGCTTGTAGGAACAAAATAGTTCAAACTGTCGTGATAACGATGTCGTCTGCTAGCTTGAAACCCCATCACGATGAGGACACGTCCTACCTATCATCGCGCGTACTTCAGGCGTGAACTAAAAAGCAATTTTCATTGCGCGTAAGAAAGAAATCACATTAAAAATATTAGTCTCGTAACGATTTCGTAATACCCGATTCTTTGTAGTTTCGGTTGCAAGATTTATTATGTTTTAAGGTAAATTGTACGGTAATCAAAGCAAAGTAAACTATAAATTTTTTTTATTTTGCATGTTAAACTTCTAAGTATAATTTAACAGCAGCGTAGTAACGTGAAATATTCCAAACTAGGTGCCAGTTCTTTGTGCTTGACATCTAAGAATGTGAATGACACTGAAAACGCGCAGAAGAGATTCTCTGAGTCGTCCTGAGACCATCTCCTTACCATGTCAAATTTTCCTTCATAGTTCTCGCACACTAACTAATTTCTTTACTTGTTACGAACAATTCTTTGGCAAATAGTCGCCAAATATCTTCTTTTTGCTCTACAGCTTAAGTATTGTATATTTAAAACACATGATATTTGAAAGCATACAAAATGTTTTATGTAGGCCTAACTCAGTGTTTGTAAAAAAAAAAACTACAGTATTTGCTTGTTAAATCTGAACAATAATTTTACACATTATAGAACAAGGTTTTGTGAAATTTACTCGAATTTATTTATAATGTTACAAAAATATCTTTTGCTACTAATTTCCAAAGAAATAATGTTACAGTGCGTACTACAATTATCGACCACAATAATCCATAGTTCTTTAAGACATTGCTTATAAGTACATTATGTGACGGAAGCATCTGTGAGAATCTCGGGAAACGTTGCTCACAACTAAAAGATTAAAACGTCTTATATAGGCGTAGGTCCGAAAAAGATTCGTTTCGTTGTCGGAGAGCTTTCCAAAAATTTGTTTACAATATAAGGATCGGTATTATCCATATGTTTTAATTGATATTAATTGAAAGTGTAATATAATTTGTAGATCAAATATATGAGCGAAATTCAGTTTATCCGAAAATAAGGCGCTTTTATGTTAACTCAAGAATAAAACGTTCGTGATATGCGACATATTTAGTAAACGTCCAGGCACATCATACATGGGGTAATTCTTCAAAGGTTTATTTTTTAAAAAAGCGCGACTGTATTGCGAATAGACTATGACTTGTCTCCCGGTAAAGTAAAAAGCGGATGAGTATCTCGCCCCTGGTGGCGCAGCCCTGCTCCTGTTAAAGGGATTATGTAGCTGCGCGTTCAGCGACAAGTAGCGAGGGGGGGGGGGGGAACGATACGGGCGACAGTAATACGCACGGCTAATACCTCAACGCCACTACGCGCAGGGCGTGCAGTTTTTCCTTCGTAACGCTGTACTTTGCAAATTGTATGTGCAGCAGTGGGATTTTATTACACGCGATGGAAGCCCACGGATTAAACCACGCGCGTATCTTTGTACGTTTCTCTTGCCGCTTAAGGAAACTGCATTGGCAAGTTTTAAAAAATGCGATATTTGACAACATTCGCGAGTTTCTTTCTCCAAGAATACACTAGATATGACGAAAGTAAAAGGATAGGGATATAGACGATAGTGTTTTACACTTTTTGGCGAAAAGTCGTATTTCCGTAACTTTTATTCGCCGAGATAAGAGTTTGCGCGCAAACGACGATTTCACAGAGGATGTTTCCGTACATAGTAACGGCGATGACGACCGGCTGAAGGGGGGCGACTAAGCCACTGGTCGTTACAGCGAGCGACCAGTGATGTAGTGCGGGGAACTGTCCTGTCAGGAAGGACTGGCTCATGATGGACTGGCAGCGGAACAATTAGCATACAATGAATAGACTCCAGGGCTTCCCGCGTCGAGGCTCAACTCTCCGAGGTGCAGCACCGTTAATCGGGTGACGGGCAATTCGATTCCCCTGCTCGAACAGTAAAATTTTAATCCCCATCTCAATTGGCAGGTGAGCCGTGCAGCACATATACCTTTCCTTTATTTTCCGGGATATTTTGAAGCAGCGGCACCAGTGCTAGGAAGCGCTAGTTCTTTTGAAAACCGTTGAGTTGTGTCAGCAGCAGAAACGAACGTCATTACCAAAATGAAAATATTGTTCTTTCATATAAAGAAAAGAAACAGTTCTCTCCTGACGGTTGTATGGAGTGTAGTGGATTGCGCGGCTTCCGACTTAGAGGTATCGAAAGCGGATGAGTGTGAAACGAGGTGAGTATGGAGCAACGCTGGATTGCAAAGGTGGGGGAAACGGGAGACCTCAGAAGAAACCCGCCGACCAGCAGCATCGTCCGGGTATGATTCCCACATGCGAAAATCCGGAAGCGACCCCACCGGTAATCGAACCCTGTCCGTTTAGGTGGGAGGCAAGTAGTCTGACCACTACACCGCCGTGCTTCTCCCGTACCCCCGGGGGCCGCGGTGGCTGAGCGGTTAGCGTGCTCGCCACCCTCCAAGGCGACCCGGTCGGGCCACTCCCGTATTTACGCATGTGGGAATCGTGCCGGACGATGCCGCTGGTCGGCGGGTTTTCTCGGGGATCTCTCCTTTCCCCCGCCCTTTCATTCCGGTGCTGCTCCATGCTCACTTCAATCACAATCATCTGCTCTGAAGACCTCGCTGTTAAGAGTCGCCCAAATATCTTCACTCACTTCCCACCACACCCCGAATGGTTCGAGTATCGACAGTATGCCTTCACTCACTTCCCACCACACCCCGAATGGTTCGAGTATCGACAGTATGCCTGAGGACAATTTTATTCGTAATCATTTAATGCATACTATTTAAAAATTGTGACACGTAATTAATGCATTGTTACGCGCCCGCTCTTTTTCTCCGCGCGAGCACGTGGAAGTGAAGGACTCAGCAGTTATATGATAGTGGCGGCAGCGGCGGAAAGTCAAGAGAATATGTTGAATGACAAGCGAGCAGGAAACCAAGAACTTCGTGTCTGTTACATAAAGCGAGCTGACACGATAATCCTTTTTTGCGGCGAGGGCTGCTCACCTTTGTTGTTTTGAGTTTCTGTTTTATCCGAAGAATTTTCTAGTGGTTTGCTGCCCCAGTTTCTCTACGCGTAACTCGGGGTGCGTCGGACTTTCCATGCCGAAACCAGCAGAGTATAAATAGTGCGATGGGGCTCCGAGTCGGGGTTGTTGAGTGTTTGATTGGCTGGGGTTTTGGCGATAGACGACGGACGAGCGAAACTGGCGGCGAGGGAAGTGACTAGCGGGAGGAAAATCCGCGACTGCGAGCATCGACGCAGCGAAGGGTGCAACTGGCAGGCTGAACTCCTGGAGTGGATGCGTGAGTGAGACATTACAAATGATGACAACAGACATACTCAACGTGTGTTAATGATGAGTATGACTTAATAATTGACAATAACCAAACAGACACATTGAGAAGGACGTTAATTAGAGTTGAAATAGATATAATAAAATCACTGAGAAATACAAATGCGTAAATTTGGATACATATATAATTTAATGCTGTAAATAATAGCAGTGGGATTAAATTAGAATTCAAAATTAGTTATTTGATTTTTATTAAGACCTCCATCCCTCACGAACTCAGATAAACTTCTCAGACGTCTTTTAAAAGCATTTTTCATACTTTATACAAGCTGGGTCTGAACTGTGTTGTTAGTAAAACAGTGACTTGTACAAATAATAAAAAATCGGATGTGGCTGTATCAGCGTCGAAGTCGTAGGTTGTACGTCATAACGTCTGCGTTTCAGGGTAATTTTGTCTTTGGAATATGGAAATTAAATTAAAATTTGCAGTGTGGATATTCGGCTTTTATGACTAAAATCGATAGATCTTAATAAGATGTTTCGTTTGGTGTCAGAATCAAGACGCTAGCACATTGGGATCGCGAGATATCGTATACTGCCGCGAGAATTTTCGCCGACACCTAATACTCGATATAACGAGACCACATGATTTCAGTCGTGTTACTAGACTCGGAAGTTATAGTGTCGGTATGTATCGCCCTGCGAACGTTACATCGCCGTATCCGTCCTGGTATAGGCTGTTCACTGTAAAATGAGCACTTTTGAAAACCCTGCTTAAGACCTACTTGTGTACACAATATGTATTCCTCCACCTTATGTAAAATTATCATTGCTATGGGCCTCATCACATTATTCATGCATCGGTCAAATAAAAAGGTGGAATTACTAAGGAGGCTAATACTTCACAAATCTGCTCATTTTACACTTCGATGCATTAAGAAAACAGAAAGAATTAATTTTAAGTTATCTCAAACGGTTACCGAACTCATTTTATTCGACTTTAAGATATGGAACTACTTTCCACCCATCGTTACCAACTTTACTGGACGAACGTCACTGAGTGCTCCCGTTAAAATATACGCATGCAGGGGCAGTGACGTGTTTCTAAGGTTCATTTCTAAAGTGCTCACTTTATCGTGAACAGCCTGTGCCCCACGTGTCGGTTAGATTTTAAAGACGCGTCCACTTCGGAAAGGGGTGAGGTTGACAGCACGCCTGTCATTGAATCAAGGCGACGCGGTTTAGAAACGACGAGATGTACGGTATCGCGCTCGATTTAGAAACACGAATACGGAGCCTGATCGAGCCTCCGTCTTCGTACGCCATTGTTAACACCAATGCTGTTCTATTCGAACAAGTTAGTCCTTTCTGCGACGCTGCGACTTGCATGTTTATGAGTTTATAAGTATTTGTAGGCGCTCAAATATTAACTATTTGCCTGTAACTTAACCGTGTATATTAGATTATTGTTTGTGATTTGATACATCATGGTAGAGTAGTAAAAATGATGCTAATTAAGAACAAAGGAAATATATTTTTTCTCTTAGTTTCAAATTTATAGAATTTTTTCTAGAAAAATTTAAAACTCGTACTTAAATAATATTTGGGGTTATGTTACCATGTAATCTTTGGTGCTTGTACGTACCTAATCTATAGTGTCCGTATTGGAATTGAGATGTTTCGTAAAATTTTATTTGTTACACAGCAGTGCAATATATCACGCAGCGACTGGCCCACTAGACCGAGGAATTTGGCACACTTTGAAGATTTCTGAAGCGCACTCAAATGATAAAGGCAGCTATTAAGACTGTGTGCCAGTAAATGTTAAATAACTGTGAGAATAGGTCAATGGTATCTGGATAGCGGATGATACTTGTCAACATTTCTAACTCATAGGAAGACCAGGGCGAGTGTATAGAATTATACAGGACTGGGTTGACAACGCCATTTGTGAGCGCAATATGCACACCATCAATATAATGTGGCAGCAGACGCTAACAATTCAGTGCTGCATATCAACTTTTATACGAAATTCAAAGCGAAATATTGGTGTGTTTTAATTGCTGTTGACATGTATTTATAAATATACCGGGTAAATCGCCCGCGTCTATATTTCCGTATATATGCAACCCGCACACAGAACTACCAATCTAACAACACATCTCCTCCGCTGTAAAATGATTCTCTCTTGTGTCGCAGAGTCCCGTGCCGTGTACTCGTTATGGCGCCTCGTCTGTTAGCTGAACATTCCACGCCTTTGTCAGCCTGCACCAATCAGCGGTGCGGAAATAGAGAATCTCTACAAAACAGCACGTGCGCTTTGATTTCTTTTCGTCAATACAGTTAGCGGTAACTAATATTATGCCACAAGATACACAATGGCACGAAGCGAGGCAGATGCAACTGTCACGTACCAACGTATTAGGTGAACTGTTACGATTCATACATCGTCACCTAATAAAATGTAATGGTTCTAGTAATTTTGCACCACAGTTGGTAGCGCTGCGTATTTACTGTTTTTGTGTGTATTTATATTTGGTTATGTACCGGCCGGTACATTTATTCTTATTGATATTTATTAACCTAGTATGTATTTTATTTCACATAGTTTTTATGGTAAAACTATTCTTATTGCTTAGTGTAAATCGGTTATTAATTAATTGCACATATTTTTATGGGTGTTGTGTAGTATATGTGTAATCGATATTGTTAGTGCAAATCGATTTGTAAAAAGTCACGTCACCTGGCGATGACAGCGCGCCCTAGCCAGTGTGTGTGTGTGTGTCCGCCGCGGTGTTTCGATAGCCGGAGTAGTATGCGCTCGACCGCGGAGCGAGATAGTATCGGGAAGTCGGACGTACGTTCAACAGTATGGGACTTATGTAAATACGTGATGTGCCACGTGCTACGCGAGCAAGTGAACGTCGCCGTAACGTTTTCGGGAGCAAACAAATTAACTGTTTAAAGAATAGTATAAGAACATGCCTGACGTGAATGTAGAAACAATGGCGGACAGACTATGTGTGAAAAAGCTTCCTGAAAATCGCGGAAATAACAGTGAGACCGCGACTTGTGACTGGTGGCTCATGAAATTGAATTTCGCCACGCTGGTTAAACTGCCCATTTGATGTGACTCGAGGACGAGCATTTTAAAGCGCACTTGTAGTAACAGTGACGCACGCCAACGGCCCGTGTTTATTGGCAATATTTCCTTGGAGCCCAGAAAAAGTAAATTTTAATATTTCTCTGCAACTTGTCTTATTCAGGCTTTATTGCGATTGGTGTTTCATGTGGTTAGAGTGCTAGAAGCATGCCCGTACTTTTGCGTAGCGACCAAACACGTCGAATACTCCAGAGTGCGTCAGTGCGATTCCAAATGCCAGCGAGTGCAAGAAATCCGCTCATGCTTGCGTGGAGGCTCCGAGGTGAATGATCGAACAGCTGCTCCCCTTTTGACGGCGTCGAGCAGGCCGGAGTCTACAACGAGCTGACACTGGGCAGCAAGGACGATCCCCGACATGGCCAGGTGGTCGGCGGTATGGTATTATGTATGAATACCAAATTTAAGGTACGAGTTATGCATAAGAGCCGTCGTCAGCTTGTACCTGCAGAGTCCATCGTCCTTTTTTTTTTTTTAGAACGTCAAGCGCCGCAGAAACGATTCTCGTTTATGGTTAATTTTGAATAGTACATTTTATGAGCACCAGTTATTGAAAGTTACTGCGGAGGGCAAAAGACGTTGAACTTTTTGAGGGGTCTACCCACGCAATATGTACACTTGAGTGCATAACTTTCTAGTATATTGTATCGTGTGTTCATATGAGTAAAATCAGTGCCTGTAAACGGTCATTTTGGTGCAGAATAAATAGTGAATCAAAAGACCTTCGGAACTTAAGAGTAGATAGACATTATTTGCAAATGACCCCCCGATTTACGAAATACTTGTATTGCTGTAACATGAGTAACAGTAATTCGATTGTAGATATTTGTAAGGGAAAGAGCTTTGGCAGCGGCATTTGGGCTTTTCAAGTAGAGATCGCTTTCTTCCCCGTGGGGGTAGTTTAGGTAATTGTGTCGTGGAGGGAGGTAGAGGTTGACGCACCTGCGAGGTAGAACGGCGTCTCAAAACATCGCAATAATCTGTTTCAACACGACGAACAGACGTGGATTCGTTGAAAAGTGACTGCTTCTCATTGCATTGCTGACATAACATCCGTCCGTTCGCCACTTACTGTACAGACGACAACGAACCAACGTGCACGCGGTGTTCTGCTGCGATTTATGTTTTGTTAGATTGGTTATGTTTGTGTGCGGGTTTGCATGGACACGTAAAAATACATGCGGGGCGATTCACCCAGTATAACTAAAAATTAACTACTTTAATAACTTTATTGAATATAATTTCAGTAGCCATATATTTACCGCCCGGCCTTGATCCAACTTGTAAACGTGTCGGAGTAAAGTTTCAGGTTGGCTGAATTAGTAAATATGCTCTTCCCTTGAAACCAAATCCTCGTTTCATTTGGGGGGTGCTTGCAGCGTCTGAGTGGAGATACGTGTAGTTGCTGCCGAAAGCTGTTGCATACAACCGTTCGTTACTTCTTCATGGCGCGCGCGCGCGACCTGCGTTTACGATGCACGCGGTCAGGACAGTTGGGGAAACCCTTCCCTGGTATCCCCGTTTTTCTCGATTAGCTGTTAAGAGTGGGATGGGCACGCGCGTCCAAGGTCAAGAAGCGAGGGAGCGATATGGGCGACACTAACACGCGCGTCTAGTGCCTCATCGCTCCTACGCGCAAGGCGTGCAGTGTTTCCGTCGTGACGATGTACTGTGCAAATTAGAGCTGTTACACTTGGGTTTTATTACACGCGATGAAAGACCACGGATTAAACTACGCCCGTATATTTGTACTTTTCGCTTGCCGCTCAAAGAACACTGCATACAAAAGCTTGAAAAATGCGATATTTGACCATTTTCACGAAGATTTTTTCTCCGAGAATACACTTGATACGACAAAAGTAAAAAAAATAGGGGCATAGGTAATTGTTTTTTATCTTTTATGACAAAAAGTCGTATTTGCAGAATATTTACTTACCGAGATACGCGTATTCGGCAAACAACTATTTCACAAGAAACGCCGGAGTACATCCCACTCTTAAGGGTGTAACGTAATATTCACAGCAACGGGAGCTGCCAGTAAAATAATACCGTGAAGTGAGTGAGTATTTGTCCATGGTCATCCTAGGCGTATATAATTATTATTCTGTGAAACTGTTCTTATAGTCTATTCGTGGTTTCTTCACACTTTTTGAATCAAACCTTTGAAATAAAACCCCATGTATGACGTGTTTGGTTTGCTTTTTTAATACGCCGTGTATCGCAATCGTTTTATACTCGTGCTAAAATAAATGTATGTATTTTTGGTTAAGTTGAACTTTTACTTATAATTTACCTACAAATTACAATATTTAATATATAGCTAATATGAATAGACAGAGAAAAAGAATTGATGTGTTCGTAATGCCAAGTAAAAAATAATTATTATGTACCATACTATCACGTTTGTATAATTATAGGAACGTGTTGCTTGTAATTTTTTTTTTTTTCCCCGATTTTTTAAATTTCTTCTTTAGAAAAGCTGTTCACGGTGATCTGAGCATTTTCGTAAGCCCTGATTAATATTTACTTGTACGCACGTTGTGTATTATTCCGTTTTATGTAACGTTGGCACTGTAATGGGCGTCGTCATTTTATTCGTGCGTTGGTCAACTGGAACTGTAAAATTATTAGAAAATTAAATATTTTACAAATATGCTAATTGTTAGTAGATGCATTAAAAAAAAACCAGAAAGTGAAAGAAATTATTCGAGTTATCAGAAAAATTTACCAATTTTATTCGACGTTAAGATATGGAACTACTTCCTCTCCATCGTCATCAACTTTTCTGGGCGCATGTCACTCAGTACGCCCGTTAAGATATATGCAGGTAGGAGCAGTGACATTTTCTAATGTTGATATCAAAAGTGCTCACTTTATTGTGAACAACCTTTAGCTGCGATTGCAGTTGTCTGAGGTGGTGCAATCCCGCGGGGTCAAAGCCTTTCTGTGCGACAATTAGTGCAGAGCTTTGGCAAGGCGACAGGCCGCCTGCACTGTGGCTGTGAGGAGTTTCGGGCGTATATTAATAGCGATAAACGACCTTGAATAAATGACGTGATCTTTCAGCTCATCGAGATGTTAACCACAGACTGGAGCCACACGCGCTGGTTCTGCTCGACGCTGTTGGAATACTTGACACGTTCGTTCAGAGGCCCGACTTTCCCTTCTGGGAATTATTGGTCCAGTCGGAACGTAACCCACACTTTTGATATCTGTGCAAGTCAGTAACGGAGATGTGTAGCCGATCAGCGCGATATCCCATCGTCGGAAAGTAGCTGGAGAGGGAGGATTCTGTCCAGGACCTGCCCAGCATACCGAGTTAACTACCACTACGATTCAATCTCGTAATGACTGACTTCCAAGTTAAAATCATAGGGAATGAATCTATTCAACCAGTCGTGCTCGTAACTCCTGTGCCAATTTTGTGGTCCACTCACACTGCATTGAAGTATCTGTTACTATATATTCCCTTCAGATATCCGTTTAATAATATTAATCATTCGCAAGGAGATGTGCGCCCTGCAACGAGTAACTATGGGACGCGTAGGTGAGTCATTTTTTTCATTTAAAGATGAAATCAAATGTGACCGTCAGATTAATCGCCGACGGAATGCAAGGTGTTCCCAAAAATACAGCCTGAACAACGGTAACTTGTGTCACGTTTCGATCATGCGAAAGTTGTTGCTAGCCCGGGCCGGGAACAGAACCCAGGTCGCCTTTGATCGCGAGACCAGTCCGTTAGGTACGTGTCCACTGTTGGCCCCTTAAGGGCGATATTACACAATAACAGATTCCGTATAAGCCTGTGCAAGGTCTGCCGCCATAGCGGCCGGTATACGGGCTAGTGTGGCGCACTTCATTGCATTTCCCGCCGTCTACAGGGCAGATTTCTTACCAGGTTTGGTAATTGAACCCGTCCTATTTTTCGTGGCAGGTTCCACACCGGCTTTCGTACCTGGCCAATAACATTGCAGTTCCAGAGCGTAGGGCGCTCCCCGTGGCTACTACTTGAAACGAGTTGAAGAAACCGAAGAGGATGCCTCAATTTTGATTATACATCGGTATTGGCTATGATATGTTTTAATTACTGTTTAAAACCTTTCTGAATAATTATAACATTACCTACTTTATAAAAATATTAATTTAAACTCATTACTATATCTACAGTATATACTCGACATCGGTTGTGTGAACTGGTAGAACAGTGGTAAGTCGCGGCGTCCGGTATTAATGGGTATGTAGCTTTTGGGTGTGAGTTCGAAACTCTGCCGGAAACCATTTTTTTATCATTAAATTACATGCTGATAATATCCCGGTACGTAAAGAAAAAACTATATTTTACAACCAGTCAGTAATTTTCGTCAAGATTAAAAATAACGCACTCGTACTACTGACTTAACGTCATTTTCAATAAAATGAATGAAACCATACTAGTAAGCAATCATTATATGTAATAGACGAACAGTAATATATACGTATTATGATGTGCTAGTTAGTTTTTTTTTTTCCATGGGCCTACGCAAGTTACGGACTAGTAGCAATTCTACGAACGGGGTTCATATATGTTACAAACCACACACTGCGCACCCATCGAGGGTGCCAAATGCTAGTACGCGAACAGCTGCCGTGTAATATGAATCTTTCATGGTAGCTCATATAGCGGCTGGTATACCGGCTCGTGCACCAGGGCTTGTAGAAGCTTGTAGAAGAACCAAGTACGGCTGCAGGTATCGCGTGATATCGGCTTTAGAGAACAATTTCGACAGATGTGTGTGGAACAATATTCTTCAGGATTGCATGTCCACAGTTTCTCCAAGCATGCTTCCAGTTAGCAGCAAGTCAAACATACTAGCTGTACGGGAGTAATATCATGACTATCACGTCACTAGAAATTGTGTTGGGTATTAGGATACGACCCATTAGCGCATCAGCGAAATTAACATCCATCTAGCGCAGCATTTGACCAAGAAACGAGGCTTAGCACTGTAAACAATTGTTCAGTAAGCTTCCTATCGGTAATGGATGGTATTAACCTATACCTAGTAAGAATATCTTACCCTACATCAGGGTGTAAATGAGATTTTGAGGATCGTTTCTTGACAAATTTGGGAATTGCCCTAGGCATTTGACTGTTTCCTAAACTAATGTAGGAAAGCTATCGTGGATGAGTGGAAAAATACTTTACAATACGTGAATTCTCCATACGCATATACAGAACGTTGCAAAATTGCAGGTCAATACTTCGAGGTAACATTTCTCACATCTGGAGGATGAAAAAATTTTATATGAAATTAGGCTTGCAAACGCTTCGTTTTGTCACTGCAGTCCATAGTACATAACGCACGGTGTATGTCCCGCTGGCTGGGTCATGTTACTGTGGAACGCCATCGCAGTTGTAATTGGCAGCCCCATACGAGCTCCCGAGGAGCACTGATTTGAATCCACTAGACTTTTATTTGTGGGGAAATTTAAAGGCACTTGTGAATGCAACCCCAGTGGACGTTGTGAGCACACTCCGTAACTGTATTGTGGAGTGTTGCGAAACAATTAAGAAGTTTCCAAGGATTTGTCAACGCATCCGAGTGTCCATGCAACGGTGGGGTGATGTATGTGTTCGTGCTGGCGGAGGGCATTTTGAACATTTCCTTTAGTGCAGACGATAAACTTTCACACATTTGTAACTATTTCCTGCCCTGTTCCTACTGTTATAAGTTTCGGATTGTGAGGTGTGATGTACCATGCAAACGAACGCTGCAATGGCATTCCACAGTAACATGATTCAGCCCGCGGGCCATTCTCTGTACGTTATGTATTATGGGCTGTAGTGTAGAAATGAAGCATTTGCGGATCTATATTCATATAAAATTTTTTCATCCTCCAGATGTGAGGAATGTTTCCACGAAGTATTGACATGCAATTTTGCAACAACCTGTATAACACTGATGTAAATTTGTGAACTATTTCTTCGAGTGAATTATGATTGTGTTCGGCACTCTTGGAATGCCTCCAGCATTGGTTAAGCCGAAGAGCTATTCTCCCTCCTACAGCTGTCTGTGCAGCACTATACAGAATCTCACAACTTCCTGCCATCGCTGGAACTGACGTTCGTGATATAATTAAAATTTTCCTTTGTTGCAGGCTTATGACCTGCTATACCTCCAGTTCATGCCCCTTCTGGTCCCGCAGTCAGAATTCAGGTGGTGTGATGTCTAGTGAGCGTGGTGTCCATGCTATGGGACCTCCCCTACCTATCCACCAGTTCGGGAAGTGCATGTCGAGGTGCCGGCGAACCGCAATGGCGAAATGAGGCGGGGCGTTGCCCTGCTGAGACCACATCGCCTCACGAGCACCTAAAGGAACTTCCTCCAAGTATTTCTGTTAACATGTCCTGCAGGAACTGTAGATACGTAGCACCTCCGAGACTGCGACCGGTGAATGCCACTTATAAAAGGTAGTATATAGTTGATTCACGATAACTTCGGCCTTTTCTGAAGCCCTGGTAAATATCTCCTTTTGGTTACTGATTACGTATCCTTCCGCTACACGTAAACCTAAACGCTGCCACGTGATGGCTACTTTTATAACTGTCAAGAGAGTTGGTTGCTGTCATTTCCTACGAATGTTCACAATTTAGGCCTATAGCAATATTTGGCTCGGCTTTATAACTATTCGTTACACACGATATAGAACGTTACACATAATACACATTAATATTTAGCCACGACGGTGTTTGTTACAACTGTGGCGGAAACAACAGTAGTATTTAACCTGTTGTTATTAATGTGTTGGGTTATTTCGTTAAAAGGACGGCCTTATTTGGAATAAAAATTAAAACGAAGGGACACTGTAAATTCAATCACGCAACTCGTTTCGCGTATTTATTGTTTGTAGCATTGACAAACGTAAAATATAGTGGTGAACATGCAAACGTATAGGCCTACCGTAACGTTTATTCCGCTAATGTTTACATGCGTTGGTACTTACTGGGTTGTAGGTTTATTGTATTATTATTTAAATTTATTTGGCTGGACTTAGTATTTTGAGGGGATCGTGGCAGACATTCAAATCACAGAAGTGTAAGCTCGTTACACAACTGTGTTTCAAACACCTAGCGCAAAGGTACAACGTTGTGATAAACAGACGTGAATTTCAACAAGTAACTTCGTCATAACATAAACACTGTAACGAAAATATATCTTAGTCCCTAGTTCCCTGCACGAATTTTTCAGTTAATGGTTAAAACGTACACATTTTGCACATATTTGAAATACACACACACACACACACACACACACACACCTGGCCTGCATAATGATTACAACGCAGCCACCACGCGCTTTCAAACACAGCGATCACAACACAACACTTTTAACTCTGCCGTGGAAACACATTTATATCACAACATTCTAACTTGCTAGGATGTTAAAAAAAAAACACGAGTACGAACTTGACCTTCGTTCAGAAACACGCCGTGTCATTGACACGTCGCCACATCACTGCCAATCGAAATGCAATGGGTATAATCGCCCGCCATATTGGATTGGGTTGGGACAGGCACGTGAATGTAGATTCTCCTTTCCACACCACGTCTGCCAACCTGCTGGATCTGTAAGCGTAGCGCCATCGCACTATATCTAAATAACATATAATAGGTATTTAAACATTAAAATCTCGTTTCAGTTGTAAATTACAAATTCAAACATCATTATTGTTGCTGTAATTAGTACAAAATGTGCTGAAATTATAAATAACAAGATTGATACTTTTCCTGCCACACAAGTGGTACGAACTTCCCGAGAGAGAGAGAGAGAGAGAGAGAGAGAGAGACAGAGAGAGAGAGAGAGAGAGGATCCGCTTCGCTTAAACTTGTCTTCCGGACGAAAAAAAAAAAACTTTGTCATTAGAGTGAGCCTACGCACGGTAATTTCCGCTGATATGTTTTACTGCCGCAGTAAAATGTTTTCCGACAATGTTACCTAACAATACAAATATATCAATTGGCAACGTTTTATTTACAAATAGTGTACATAAAAACGAGGTTAAAAAATATTGTAACTGTGAACTATTTCTTATCGGCCGTTGCCAACACGTCGCTACTCTCGCTGTTGTTAATTCGAATTTAATACGAAATGAATATTACAAGGTATAGAAGATACTAAGTAGATTGTTAATCTATTCAAGAACACAGTACTTTAACTTTAATTACAGGGTTGTATAATTTTGGAATACAAGTGATTGAACACAACAGGTTGACATGTTACGAGTAGGGTGATTTTCCAAAGGTTTGATTCTTAAAGGCCGAAGAAAGCGTGAATGGACTATACCCGCCCCTACACATTGCCACTGTCATATGGACAAGAGACTATTGGTGTCTTGATGAAATATGCTCCATCTGTACGTATCTACCCCACTCTGGTGTTTATCATTTGGTCGTGAACTTCCGGTAGTTCTATTTTTTTATTACATACCTCACAGACGTAAAATGTAGCAAATTTGTAAATTATTTACTTAGCCGACGCATGAATAACGTGGTAATTTAACATATGGTGGAAAAATACACAACGTGTATAAAAGTTGATCTTTAGCAGGACTTTTACAAGTATTCACTTTATCGTGAACAGCCTTTACGTATTGGTGAAAGGGGCTGGAGGTAACTAGCGTCCTATCTCCGTATAACAGATACTTGTGGAATAAAATTCGCCAGAAGGAAGGTAGAGAAAAAAAAATTCGTTGACCTTACACTGCTGCGGTGTTCCCACGTTTTCGTCAGCGGCGAGTCGGGAACAGCAAGCGATCACAGCCAGAGGGTGAATAAGCACGTGGAAAGTGTTTGTTCGGCCCTGAGAGACGCAACGACGTCTTTAACGGCGTCGTTAACCAGTACTGGGATAAACTGGCGGACGTATTTCTCCCCCCTCCCTTCGTCGCTCCGTTCTCGGCTCGGCGATGCGAGGGGCGATAAATCTCACTTCCTGCATTTTAAAGTGCTGGCGACTCGGGCTGGGGGGGCAAAACCACACAATCTCTCCTCGTATTTTCGGAAGCCGCAGGACCGCATAGGACTCCTACCCCTCGGCTTTCGTCCCTGGTCCTAGTGTGAATCAGTGTCTGTGTCAGCTGCTGTAAATTACGCAGTCTTGGGAAAATTGTGAGGGCATTTTTTTTTTCCAGCGAGGGAAAACAAAATACGAGAAAGTTCCTGAACTCGTTAGTGTCTCGATTTTTTTTTTCTGGCAAACTCCTTTATTCCAGCTACTTGTTTCGACATAGTGGATTGCCGATCTAGGCGCACAAAACTAACTCACTCCTAAAATCTTGCATTTCAAATTAATCTAAAACTTGCAAGAAAAATTACCCTACGTTTGCTTAAGTTTTGAGAATATTCCGCCTTCAAAATGATTGCGGTTCGCCAATGCCATGTTGTTGTCCATCCAAGTTAGTTGTGTAGTGTTCGGTTACTTACAGATAAACATAATTCTTGCTACTCGTTTTGGTGATCGAGTACGTGTCCTTACGAATTTTTCTCTTGGCGTGGCATTTAACTTTAACTTCCAAAGGAACCAATTGGAATTTCGTTCTGAATCAGTAATGCATATTTTATGTATTGTACTTGTATAGTATGTGAGCCTGTAGCCGTCTTAGTAAGACGTAATTGAAAATCCATTAATTTTCATCGCGAATTGCACCCACGTATTGTTTTCAGCAAGTAATTCGATTTTATAAACACCTTATTAATTAATAACATTTTTGTAACACCGGAATAAGTAATTTTCTAAAACGAAATTTGCCTTAAAAACACCACAAATTATTGCCTCTACATATGGGCTATTCACGGTTAAATGTGCACTTCCGAAAGCAACCTTTGAAAAATGTCATTGGTTCTACCTGCATATATTTTAACGGGCTCGCCATTTGACATTTTCACTTGACCGACGCATGAGCAAAAATGACGAGGCCCATTGCAACGTTAATTTTACGTAATTATTTCCGAATAACCGTATTTCAAAACAATTTTTTTAAACTGATGCAGAATATTTAAAAATTGTAAAAAATATATAGAATAAGGAAACAGAAAGGCTTTGTCTTCATTTTTTAAGACAAGCTTAACAAAAGTTACATTTTTTTTTTTTTTTCAAATATTATATCACCAATTAAGAAGAATTTGAAATAAAAACTTTTTTTTGTGTGATTAAATAAATATCATAAGATGGTTTACCATTGTCTTTCCGGATTATTGATGTAGAGGCAACTGTTCTATCCACTATACATTATTATGGCGGCCATATATCGTGAAGAAGATTAACAGTGTTTCGTACAAATAAAAAGCAACACCTTTTTTTTCTACCAAACTCCCTTGAATTTAAATGAAGTAGGCAAATGTTGAATTGCTAACAGGGCTCGTGAATCAAATATTTTAGCTACTCGCCGCTGTAAATGTTCTATATTATCTGCTACGTACTTAGGAAACCGTTCTAGTAAGGCTATGTTCCTGACTGCAAAGCTGCGATACCACAGAAAACAATTAAGAGTTAGTTGGAGCTGCGCGTCCAAGGTCAAGAAGCGAGGCAGCAATACGGGCGACACTAAAACGTACGCCTAGTGCCTCATCGCTCCTACGCGCAATGCGTGCAGTGTTTCCGACGTGATACTGTACTGTGCAATTCAGTTCTGTAACAGTGGGGATTTATTACTCGCGATGAAAGCGTACAGATTAAACTAAGTCCGTATCTTTGTACTTTTCTCTTGCCGTTTAAGGAAACTGCACAGGTAAGCTTTAAAAATGCGACATTTGACCATCTTCACGAATTTTTTTCTCCAAAAATATACTAAATATGACAAAAGTAAAACAACACGGACATAGATAATTGTTTTTTTTTTTCTGGCAAAAAGTCTTATTTACAGAACATATATTTACCGAGACACGCGTATTCGCGTAAAAACTATTTCACATAAAAAATGGGAAGTTCCATATAACTCTTAAGGCGGAGTACTAGTTAGGAGCAGTCAGCGATAGCGACAAATGTCCGCATCTAGCTGCAAGTAGTTAAAACTATCTGCCAATAGGTAACAGCAGCGTCGTAGCAGCTATGACGCCAGTTTGTCTGCTGGTCTTCTTGCGCTCTGGACGATATGTACGGTTACGATGGGGGGCGGGGGGGATAGACTTCTCTACCTGCTCTTTCCTAATCCCCTCAGACGACTCAGGGCTCATTGGCGATTGTGGTGGTCAGGTGACGGGTAACAGGCCGACATAACAAAACTTCCGATCGATACAGATTCTTCCTCGTGTTCGTTGCCGATTGTAAAAGAACAATAAACACACTTTCTCGATATTGCAAATTTTATTACAATTTCAATTGCGTTTTGCGGCGAGGGCGGGGGAAGGCGCACTGGTACGGAATGTATTCCCAGCGCCTATTCAAATCTCCTTTAAAAACTGCATGGTTTCATAAACAACGAGAAAATAGGCAGTCTAATCTACTGCGACAAACTGATAATGTTATTCCGTTCGTTAATAGAAAACAGAGGGATTAAGGATTACTAACATATTGATTCAATTAAACTTTTCAACTACATACTGAAAACGTAGTTAGTTGTTTAGCATATAATGGCTGACGAATTAAGTAATTCCTGGTTATTTTTTTCCTTTTCTAAATCATACAGTTACATACAGAGTTCTTCTGTAGTCGCCGTCAATGACATTTCGAGATTTTTGAACCTTGGCGTCGGGTTTGCGACTTCACTGTGTGCCGTTCGACGATTCTGCGAGTTTAATGAACTTTCGAATAATGGCTTCGTTGAGTTTTGAGGATTTTGTTGCCGTGTTCAACCACGTTTTTAGTTGTTTTCTGCGTTGGTTGCATTCGAAATCTGATTTTTTTTGCTCGCTGTACGGGTTAAGCCTAAGGCAAAGTGCCTTTGCACGATTTAAGCGGTTTTCACAACAGAGCGGCGCTACGCTCGCCGCCAGCGACGAGCATTATTTGTCTCTTCACAATATAGCGATGTTCTGACGCAGGCCGCGGCAACAGACCGTGCTGCCATCTGGTATCCTGCAAAGGAAACTTGCAATTAAATGCTAAAAACGGACGAAACAAAAGAATTATATTATAATTTTAAAGCGATATTGTAGAACATGAACGACTCTTCAGGCATCGGAAAACATACTGCTACGTGCTGCAGCTGGCGCCGACTCAGCTGCCCGCACCTCGCCCACCCCTCTGCCTGGAACGATGCGCTCGCGGCCTCTTGCTCATCCCTTCTGGGAATCTCGTGAATGCCGACAGCGACGAGACTTGCTAGCGTCTCACAATTCCTCTCGCCTGCTAGAGTTCCCGACACGTTTAGCGACGACGCAAGAATGTTCTGGTGAGACTGGCTAGCGCCGCAGCACTCCGCGACGCATCACGCGAGTTGGGGAATATTTTAGGTGGCGGCCTAAGACACTATATATACTGCTGCAACCCAGCGGCCGGCTGTCTTTGATGGAGGCTGCCTGGCCGAGTGTGTGCGAGTGAAGTGAAGTGTGGACGACGACTGGAGATTGCGGGACGACGGCGAGTGAGGTGTTCGTGGCGTGAATGGACGAGAGGGTGTGAAACCGTCGAGTGAAGCCTATTGTGCGTGAGGGCGCTTGGAGGACTCTAGAGCATTGCGACTGGCGGGACATGGACTGAAATGATGTGGGACTGAATGGAAGTGCAATACTGATTTTATTGTAAATATTCGAACTATCAAATATGGACGCATAAATACTAAAATAATTGAATATATTGATACACTGTCTATTGGGACTGATATTAAATTATTTAATTTCATTGATTTCTTTGTCGTAATTATAAATTTTATTAATTGGTGTCAATTGAGAACAGCAAGTGATTTCAATTTATTGTGAGAATTTGAGTTCAGATAATTTCGCTGTATTTATTTTAAATAAAATAAGGCAATTATGATTAATTATTTTATTTGATTAAGACCTCCGTCCCTTAAAGAACTTGGTATAGCCCACTTAATTTCTAGAGAGAGAAATTGTAACAATACTTTGGTTTTCTTAAAGATAGGTAAAACTGATATAAATTTTGACGCCAGTTAGTATATCTGCTAACAGTTTATGTATGTTTTCAGTTCTTTATCTCAGCTTCTCGCAATTTGTCTCCAATATTATAAACAAATAGTTCTTCTTCTTTTCCTCCGTCGCCCGACGCCGACGAACGCAACGCCAAGATTTCATGCAACGCGTTCGTCGCCGACGGCGGAGAAAATACGCTGCTTCAATCTGATTGGCTAAAGCTCGACGCGCCGCATCGCGTCGCATCGCGGTGCTCTTGAGAAACCCGCTTTAGTTGAAGAAGAAGTGAAAGACATAAATTGGGGCTACGATACACTAACATAACCCCCGAATATTTCTTAATCGTGAAGGCAACATATAAGCAAATGATATTTAATAACCAGTTATATGTTTTACCTCACACTATCGTATTCCGAATTAATAATCGTTCATTATTTTAGAGACTTTCTAACCACTGTTATGAATGTAATTAAGTATATGTACGCATGGCCAGATTTGACTTGGTGGCATTTGAACAGTACAGTTTATAATGCCTTGGTTATTTTAATGGCTTTAAATTATGTGTCCACATTCTCTTTATATTTGGTTGATGAATTGTAATTAACTGTGATTATTTGAAGAACTCTATATATATATATATATATATATATATATATATATATATATATATATATATATATATATATATATATACATACACACACACACACACAAAACTCGATTCTACGGGAGGCAATGAATGGGCTCGTATAGTTAGATGTAAATTGGGAGCGAACAAGAGGGCTTGTCATAAAGGCAAGTTTAAATATAGAATGAAAGTTAGCTTTAAAATTAAAAAGATTTATTTTTACAGTAAAATAAACTATATACAAACTAGATTGAAAAAAATATTTAAAAAATTACAGTAAGATGGATAACCAAATGAATGACAACTGTAATCGTGAGTATATGTCCCTTTCACACAAATGGTTGTTCAGTTCTTTCCTTTATAGAACGTATGTCACATTAAGGTTTCCCAGTTTTTCCTGGGCGTGAAGACCTTATCGTTCTCGATATCAGCCAGTTAGCGTTGGGGCCCGTCCGAAGTTGTACGTGCCTGCCGTCAAAAGCTCTCATTGTGTAAAAAAAAACCACTTTGCATTAAGAGTTATGCTAGCGGTCGGCAAATGGTCTCTTGGCCCCCAGACTGCAAGGATAGCCTGATGTTCACATAAAGCGGACCACGACCCCACTGCCTTCAAACGGTAGACATAACGAAGAAATCTGGAAAACTTTCTATGCCATGAAAAAACGTGCGCAACTGGGACAATATATACATAGGCATACACGCATATTGTATTATCTCCGATCACATACTTTAGCATACACATTAAGAGAATGCGTATATCGCATTTAAGTGTTTAAAAATTTTGCATAACTTTTATGCACAGTTAGCCATGGTTTCCTCAAATTCTCATCTGTTCATTTACCAGTTACGCAGTATTGTAAGTTAGTTACCAAATTTAACTCAGTTGTTTTATTTCATTTAAATTAAACATATATTTTTAATCAAGAATCTCGTTAATGACACAGAGCTGTAATGGTACAAACTACAAGATCTATTACAATTTGTAATTTTTATAACAGCTTATCAAGTTACAAAGAAACAAGCACAGAATTACTGTAACTTTGCTAACTGTCAAGAGTTGCATAATGGAATATATATATATATCCCATGCATTCAAAAATTTGCCGATATACAACTTAATTTAAATGAAAGTGCACTGCTTTACAATGGTACATTAAACATTGTATTAACGTAAGCCATAATGTATCGGTGTGTAAAAAAATGTACAATTATCAATATCAGCCAATTAAATGGTGTGAGATCTACGTAAATAGTTTTGACCAGGGAAGAGGTACAAACCAATATAGAATACCAACAGGCACGTATTCGAGGAGATTTCAGCCGAGGAAATTCAACTACTTTTGAGGCCTTAGTGAAAACTGACAACTCTCTTTACGTTTCAAGGATACAACCTACAAGTCAAAACAATGGGAGAAATGGTTATTTTATCGACAGTTGTTAACCGCGGATTCGCACGCTCGGAATTTTAAAATTTCCATTGTATTAGTGTGGTGCAAAATCGAAAAAAAAAAAAAAAAAACGGTTTTCGTCCACCACTTCGCCCGCATCGAAAATGAATATGCCGTTGATATTGGTAGGGTCTCTTAATTTTTTTTCGAAAAGAATTTCTGCTGCATGTATTTAAAAATTTTTTTTAGCTCCTAACAACGTTCCCCACTGGATGGTTTGATTGGTTCCATGTCTTGGATGCGTGGCCGCGAACCACAGATGTTTAGGAACAGAGTAACCAAATTCAGTTTGGATAAGTCACATTCCGCAAAATATTCTCTCAAGGACATGTGGTCGGTAGTAAAAAAAAAAAAAAAAAGCTTCGGTGTACACGTAGCTCATCTAAACCAAGGCTGCTTGGAACTCAGGTGTTTGTGGATGTTGGCATTCGGAAGATAGAAAATAAATCCCTTGCCCACGACATTGCTCACTCGGAATTTGGATTTGTCGATGATCAGGTAGATTGAAATTAAATACATCTTTTACCCAAAAACAAGCCCGACAGGTATTTATTTTGTTGTTTTTGGCACAACGGAAATAAATAAATAGAATTAAGAGAAAAATAAAAAATGGAAATAATTAAAGAAATAAAAATAAATTAACAGAAATAAAAAATCAATTAATGAAAATAAATAAAATAAATATAAACGTATAAATAAACCATGGCTTCGCTCGTTGGAATAACTGTGATTACCACGTCAAATTATATACAACAACCTGGTATTAACCGAAAACATAGTGGACTAACTCACACTGCTGAGCTCATTTCTGTCATCGCATGGATATTTACACTTTGCCTTTAATACATAAACATAAAGAAAGAGCAATGTCAAAATAAGCTAATACAACAAATACATGTGCATCAAAATACGTGCTGGGAAGCAAAACTTCATATAATATATTAAATTTTAACTTCTTATCTTCTTTTTGGCATAGGATTATACATACCTTAGTATCGGTTTAAAACTTACCACACACACAGCGATTTTGGAAAATCTGCTTAGTATTTTTACTTAATGCCAAAAATACAGAAAACAATGTTCTTTAGCTCAATTTTTGATGAATATGTTAGATATTTGCATAAAATCATTTATGTATAATACAATATTTTGACAAAATCCTCAATCATCATTTTTTATCTGCAAAATTATTGTGCTACTAAGCAGCACTTTATACTCGCAAATAAGTACGTATGTTTAATTGAACACGTGAGTTAATGTTGGAATCACATTTTATTAAGGATGGGTATATATTAATTACGTGACTGCCATAACTGCTATCATGCGGAGTAATAAAGAAGCATAGTTTATAATCAAAATAAACTGTGGCATTGACTGATCACTACAGCACACAATAAACTGTTCTGGCAAAAAAACACATTGCAACAAAAAATTCTACACATAGAAAGACAAAAGAAATTAAATTTCTATCTCTTAAAAAGCCACACTGTAGGAATTTATACAAGCGCCGATAAAAAGGTTGAGCTGCAGGTTCTAATGAATTTGCTCGAAAACAATTTTACACTGAACAATATTTTGTTCTCTCTACAAATTTGATATTTCTCCAAAAAATGCTAACCAAGCGAAACATTTAAACATAACTAGTTGAGTTGAATAATTATCTTACGGTCCCAGCTTCATTTAAACGTACATATGGATACATACACAACTATTTTACACGTACATTTAGGTAAATAGTTTCGTCGCCATCAAAACTATAAGCATAATGGTAGCCAAATATTTTGTTTAAAGTTAATAAGTGTACGGTTAGCTAACAATCATAAGTGTCCATTGTTATAGAAGTTTTCGCGACAGCAAAATCAGTTCGGTGCAGTACTGACATGTATTTGGTTGGGCGTAGCGCAACCGAGTCATTTGATGACCTTCGAATTTACAGCTCGAGAAATCATTTGTAATTTTTCTGACTATTAGAAGTATTGCAGTGTTAGTGCATTTACAGATGCTTAGCAGTGTCAAAAACAATCCCAATGAAACGATTTAAACAAAAAAATCTGCATAACTTGACATTTCTGCTAATCTACGTACATGCCATGCACTGAACTTTATATAACAATAACAGTAAGTAACTTGCCGAAAATGTTACGATGGCCGTGGTTACCATGGCACATAATTCAACAGCAATGAATGTAGGTTGGGAACCCTGTCGTGTTAGATCGTAAATTTATGACCGAATCTGTAGTTTATGGACACCCATAAATATCTTCATTTGCACCAACCAAATTTTACGTGTTTGGGACAGCCAAAAACGAACAAACATAGTATGTTTCAGGAACAAAATAGTTGGTTGCACAGATAGAAAAAAATTAATTTTACTGCACAAAACTTTTTTCTTGTGTTCAACATAAATTTTTTCTCAGTGTGAAAAAAACAACATAATATTACCATTTCCTCAACTAGCTTATGGTTCACAATCGTTCAACAGGTGTACAGTCGTGGTACAGATATGCACATATAGTTCGGAATATTCATAAATTCTTTTGGCGACACGCTAGACTTATAATATTTACGTTTTAAGGTAAGTTTTGCAATTGAGCTAGTTATTATTACGTATAAGAGCTGTTATTCTATGTTGATTTAGGAATATTATCACAAAATATTCCTTGTGCAACCCAAAACGGGCTTCTTATAAAGACAACGAGGACAGTCATATAGGACAAATGAATGCGCAGAATTTTCCAGTCGGTTTTTATAGCTCTAGTAGGAATGTGCCCAGTAGCATCAAACGTTAAAATAAATAATATAATTTAACAAATTATTTCACTTTTCATACATAATTTCTTCTCTGTTGTATATACTTCGTATTTATGTACAACATTGTAGCATATCGTGTTGCCTTCATGTTTTACTCACTGCTTTTTGGAGTTATGATTAATGTTGATTAGATTTGTGTATTATATTAATGGCCACATTAATAGTATATATCTGCAATGCAGGCAGTTATTAGTTTAATCAAAACGTAAGTTTCATTACAATACAGACTAAACAATGACTAGAAACCATAATTAGTTATAATATACTATTAGTTATAATTAACTATAATTAGCAATTATAATAAAGATTTAAAAAAATATACTGCACATGTAAATGATTGTAAACGAAATATTTTTTTTGGGGACGAATTCGTTTTAACTTAATTTTTTCTTTTCATTCCTTCTCTTGAGTCAGTGATTTTTGGTGTCCTTATGGCCACGCTATCTCGCATCTAGAGAAAGCCGAACCAGTGATGGCTGGGAACCCATTACTGGGGTGACTCGTGACTTTATCAAATGATTGGCAATCAAGTGATTTGATATACTAAAATAATAAAATCACGACATTCTGCCAATTTTGGCTAACCTTTACGTAACCAGGGGATATAAATCTCAATGTTGCGGGAGTCCTTTTACAAAATATATGCTTCCATTAAAAAAAAAATGCTAATAAGATAGTATGCACGGATTTGTGTTTGTATATTTTGAAAAACAATTACTAATACCTAAGCTCTTTCATATGAAATGAGCAATGTACATTATCATAAAAAACGTTTTGTAGTACTTGATCATGTTGCAGGCCCATGTAAATGATCCAAGCCTAGCAAAACAGAGCGCCGAGACTGCTCATTTTAGTAGGCAGAACACAGCGTGTCATACTGGAAACACAATAGCGTGACAGACGCGACGCGATAAGTGCGACGCGGTTAAAATCATTTTCCAGAAAATCAGGATCGAGATTTCTGTGACGTCAACGCGACGAAAATGGCCCGCGCGGCAAGATTTTCGAATAGAAAATATTTCTAATTTATTCGCGTCGCGGCCGCGACAGGTCTGTAAATCTCTCTATGCCGCCATATTTTTGGTGCTAAAGTTTTACGTTCTCTATTACTTACTGTATTAATAAGTAAAGCAACGCATTTTAATGCGTGGGTGTAATGACAGCCATATTATCACACTCAAAGTACCAGCGGACATAGAAAATTTTTTTTTTAAAGGATTGTAAAATAAGAAAATAATGGAAACATTAATGACCATCGTAAAAGAAACCATTTATAAAAATATTTTTTAATGTTGATCGCGAGGCAGTAACATCTAGTGTGTACATTAATGCGCCCTTCGCATCGCATGTGTCGCGTTATTGTAATTCCAGCATCAGTCTGGCTCCCGAACAGCAGAAACTGACAAACAGGTAGGAAACATTCGCTTCCAGACAGTAAGCCGATCGGAAGGAGAGATAAAGAGATGCCTAAGTAGTTTCCCTCATGCTTCCCCTTGAACTTTTCTGCCCCGCGACTGGAAGAAGTTCCAGTTCTCGCCACTGACATCTTTTCTAGCAGCACTGCATTGCCGAAAGAAAGTACTGAAATTTGAAGAGATTTGTCTTTAAAACGACTAATTTTGTGCTTCTAAATACACGTAGTTTGGCATTTTCGGACACGGCATTGATGTGTGGCAGCAATAAAAATGCTGGTTATTTATTGTTTCTTCTGTAGATGCCGTAGTTATTACCCTGGCTCACTGTGTATGTACGGAGTGGGAAACAATTTCCCACGACCCTGCACTCGTCGCCAGCGAAAATTTGACGCTTTTTTGTACAATTAGTTTCTCTCTCTCGGATGTTTTAAATGTGTTTTCTAGCTATACTAAGCTAGAATAATGACTTTGAAAGTAGCATATCCTAGTTTTATCTGTATCCGAGTTTTGTATAATATATATCGGATAATTTCTCTGAAGTCTACACATTGACCTTATGTAGAGGTGCAAATAAATAATATTTAATAACAGAAATATTTCACTTATGTAAACCAAATTTCATCAGAACAAAGCAGAATCTGTTGTATGTTCAGATGATCAAAACCTCGTACACACATTTTCAACAGGTCTGGTATTATAAAGGGACAGATTAATTAAATTAATTATTAAATATTTCTACTAGCATTTAGAAAAATTAACAGAATCAGGCATAAACAATAATAATAGCTTAGCAAAGTAGTGTACAAAATTTCATCGAGATCAGCCAACAAAACCGTAACTAATACTCCACTTTAAACTGTAAAGTGTTAACTTTACGAAACTTTCGGCGGTGTTCTCTGCCATTCTATGGAGGAATAATGTCTAGGGCAACCTGTGAGTCGCTGTACTACTATCAGTATTCTGCACTGGATTTCTACTGCCTAAACTAGGGGTACCTTTATTCGCGAAAATATTCAGCGAATAAATATATTCCAAAACACTTTGGTCCAGAGCCACTCATGCTATTGGATTATTTCAATTGCCGCGAACCTTAGAAGCCTACCCGCAAATCACTGACTTCCAAATTAAATCTGATTGGCCCAGCCAGATGAGAAAATGACTGCTCACAAAAGACGCGGCCAATAACCAAAAGGAAAGTGGAAAATGAGCATGTAGCATATTAAAGTCTAGTCTGCGTTTGGATATTTTTTGCAATAAAACAGGCGGCACTGCCTAAAACACGTCCTGAAAACGCTCTTGGTAAATGTAGTTTTCTTATTCTATTTAAGAATACGTTAAGAGACTGACGTAGAACAAGAAGTTTGGAGTTTGATGTTTTGATACATAGGGTTTACTAATATAAAATATTTAAACGGCCACCATTTTTAAAATAAGTGTCTGAGCCAGCCAAATGAAAGTTTATATGACCTACCGTAGTGCTGCTTGTGTGAAAAATTTAGTTGAAATCGGTTGATTGTTTCCATATAACATGAGATAAAAAAAAAATGTTTACCCATTTGGTGCTATTGTAGGAAAAAATACCGAAAAAAGATAGTCTGTATATTCATACAAAATGCTTCTAATAAAATCTGTTAGCATACAAAGTTTTGTTGAATTTTATTAAATTATTTAATTGATGTTAAAAATGTATGCAAATCATTAATATGGCTTTAATATTTATTGTGGTACTATCAAATAAAATGGGTTTCGGAAGGCGGCTCTGTATAATCATATGGTAGGAGCAGTGACTTTTTTATAAAGTTGATTTCAAAACTGCTCACTTTATCGTGAACAGCCTTTAGTCGCCTTACTCCTATGATATCTTATACCGCCTTTTATCGTAAGTTGATTGAGTTTTTCCACCGTTTTAGGTAAGTTTTTATAGCCAAAGCCAATTTTGTTTTGCGCTTTGATGATTCTTTATTCGGTTCGGGCTACCTTTATTGTAGCTTTTTGTATTTTTGTTTAGCGGTTTCAGTGGACGACCAACGTGAACTTAACGGCCTAACTATGATGCCTTTGTGAGCTGAGCAGTGCGCCCGTTTCTCGGGATGGCGTTCTCGCTGTGGTACATTCTGTGTTTATTACTCGGCAGCATCATGTGTGCAGGGAAGATACTTTAATTTTGTAATTATGTAACTATTTGTTTTCTTCAAAATTTTATATACCTAGTATTTGATTCTACAAAGATATTATAAATCAATCAATTACGTAACTACTTGTTTACTATAAAATTTTATATTTCAAGTATTTGTGTAAATTTTGGATTCTACAAAGATATTATTGCCTACATCAAGTAAGTGTGTAATAATTTGTTTCTGCCAAAGTAAGAAATTTCTTTTTTAAATTTCAGAAGGGTACCCTTAAATATTTGAATTTGTTATAAAGATATTTTATATATATATATATATACATACATAATGGGGCTGAATTCGACCAACAATGCTTGTGAAGTAATTTCTTTATGAAAAATCAAGTGGGAAATATACAGAACACTTTGTACCTGAATTAAATATTAAGGGTGAAATAAGTCCCTGAAAATTGCAATTTTACAATGGATTTTTGCGAAATATCGGAAACTAGGTGCCGTGAAAGTACAATTCGCGGAACATTGTGTCATGTTACCAGGATATTCAACCTAAGAGCAAAGTCACATTAATAACACTCCCCGTTACGAAAATAACAGGGGTTGCCACCCTCTTATTGCAGGTAACTTTGTTACCGTTTGGAATTATGAACATTTCATGCTGGCTTATTGAGAAGTATGACCTACAAAACAAAAACAGCCCCCTTGTTGCAACTGCCTAGGACCCACCGTTCTCTTTTGAAAAGCACACGACGATTCCGCTACAGCGATACAGCGCCTAGTGTGCAGGAAATTCTACCACCATGCGTATATGGCCACAGCACAGCCGATGGTGGCGGACAATGTTAACATCAACCGTATACAACGCGTGCCATACATTAATAAGCATACACAACTGTTCATTTGTGGCGACAGTCGATGTGTGATTCCATGCAGGACATAAATATATATTGGTATTGCCTACACGCCTGGAACAGTATCGCTGCTGTGTACTGTGCGGGCTTTAGAACGTTGCAACATTTGGTGCAGCAGCGTAGAGCAAATCCATTACAATACATCTTATTTACATGGAGTAGGTTTTACATTGCATTTGACAAAAAAAGCTGTCGCATTACATAGGTTTTATTGCAGAAACATGTATCACAAACAAACTCGATGGTACGGCTCCCGTGTTCGACGCACAGTTCACATGGCCGTACCAACGATTGTGGACAAGTTGGAAAACACCCTCACTGTCCCGATTGATGCCAGCAGCTGCAACGGTGCGGGCAATGAGGCCCTCTTCGTGCACTGGTGATGCCACTAGGGTGGTAAATTTTACTCTGAAACGATGTTACATGTACATACTGATTGTTGTGTAGCAGAAAGATACGTGGTTGTATGGCGGAAAATAAATAATGATGTATATGTAAATAAGTAGAAAATATATTGTACATGTTCTACGTAAACTGAATACTAAGGGAGTAATATGCCCTTGAAAAATGAACTTTTGAAATATATTTTTGCAATATATTGGAAATAAAGTGAAATGAAATTACAATTCTCCGATCATTGTTCTATATTAATGGGATTTTCAACTTAAGAGCAAACTCCCATTAATACCTTTCTTTGTGCAGGAAATAACAGGGGTGACAACCCTATTTTTCCTGGCAACTCTTTTACAGTCGAGAATTTCGAACTTTTGATAAATTATAGAGCAGTATGGCCTAAGTAAACAAATCTGTCCTCTTGTCGCAACTGCCCAAGACCCACCGTTTACGTGTAAAACGTCTGCGGCGAAGCAGTGCCTAGCACATAGGCAATACTATCTACATTCACGTACAAAACGCTTCGATTCCACTGCACAGACGGCTGCCTATTGTTTCTGATGACAGTTTGTATGTATTTCTTATATTGTATGTTTTAGTGGTATTTTTGCAAATCGTAAAATATGTAAAATAAAATTAAACCTCTTCGAATAATGTGTTATGTGACCAGAAATGTCAACGTAATAGCAAACTCGTATTAATGCTTCCCCCCCTCCCCGACCTAAATGAAGATAATAAGGGTGGCAACCATTTTGTTGCACACGTTGTTTTTACCGTCAGTAACTGTGAACGTGTGATTCTTGTTATTGTATAGTAACACACATGTGACGTACCTAGCAGGCATTATCACGCACCCTATCACTTTTGCCTTCTGATATCTTGAAAATGGTGGGTCCTAGGTTGTTGGAACAAGAGAATTTATTCATATGGGAAACGTGGCGGAAGTTGCCGCTGGCAATTGTAGTTTTCTCGGGTCACTCTCCTTTGCCTTGTCCTTTCATTCCGCCGCTGCTCCATGTTCACCTCATTTCACCATCGCCGGCGCTCAAGACCTCACTTCGGCACCAACCGAAAATTCTCACTAAAATTTTACGCTATTTATTTAGCTGGTGCACACAAAAGGAAAAAGTAGGACGACTTACTGTGTCAATGGGCTGAAGAGAATAGTGAATGGCGCGCTGGTGTAAACAAGGAATTTCTTGGGAGGGTCCATATTTATAAAATGCTTGACGCCCTGGTCGGGTACCTTCCAAATCTCAGCGAGCTCAGGCAGGGTCACGCCTATAATGTAGTTCAAGATAACTACTTCCTTCAATTCTGGGTCGGGTAACTTCCAACTGTCAGCGAGATCAGGAAGGTCCACATCTTTATCGTGGTTCAATACTAGAACTACCCTCAGATCCGGGATTTATTTTTAAATCTCAACTTTCTCGAGAGAATCCACATCTCTAATGTAGTTCAGGACCACATTTTCCTTCAGGTTCAGGTCGCGTATCTTCAAATTCCCGATGGTCATCTTTAACGTGGTTCAATACCACAACTTCCTTCAGGTCCAAGTAGTGTATTTTAAAATTCTCAACGGTCTCGAGAGGATCCACGTATATAACATTTTTCAATACAACTACCACCTTCAGGTCCCCGTCGGGTATTTTAAAATTTTCAATGGTCATGACAGGATCCACATTTTTAACGTGGTTCAATGTCACAACCACCTGCAGTTCTGAATCAGGTATTTTCATATTCGTAATGGTACCGAGAGGATCGACATATTTAACGTGGTTCAATACCACAACCTCCTGAAGTTCTGCATCAGGTATTTTCAAATTCTCATCTGTATCGAGATGACCCACATCTGTTACGTTGTTCAATACCACAACTTCATTCAGATCCCCGTCAGTTATTTTCAAATTCTCAATGTTTTCGAGAGGAGCCACATCTTTGATGTGGTTTAATACCACAACTTCCTTCAGGTCCCCATAGGGTAATTTCAAATACTCAATGATCACGAGAGGATCCACATCTTTAACGTGGTTCAATACCACATCTTTCTTCAAGTCCAAGCCGGGTACGCTGATAGGCTCTTCCGTTGATCTCAGGTCTTGCAGGCCGATAGCATTCTCTACCACAGATCGGCCACAAGGCAGCGCCAGAGTTAGCCACACCCAGATGGAGATCCAATGTGCCACGAGTGCCGAGATGACAGCAAAAATGGCTAGATTCTTGTCCTGGTTCCAGCCGAAATCCTCCTGCACAATCATCCCCCAAACATATCTTTCTCTGGTTTTAGTCTAAGAGCCGGTGAGAGATCGACTTACACCCATCTGATAACCAGATGAGACATATTTTTTTTGAAATTTTATTAATTAATGAACACACCTATTGCAAAGCTTGCCTATTGCAAAGCTGTCATGACTATTTTTAAATAAATTAAGTTTAATTACTTTTTTCATCACCTTCTCTCTATTGATAACCAACCAAATTTAGTCCCAAATGTAAATTTTCTATATGGAGAATATGCCAAGGTAGGCTTGCTTACTTATTTCCGGTCATAGCTACCTGGCAAGCAGGTATGAACAGGTAAATCAATATAGGTAACTACACCGAGCTGATAACCAATTGGAATTGGTATCAAAATAAAGATTATTTAATAACAAATATAATGGTATAGGCTTGCCTGCGAAAAATCGTTAATAGAATATTATTGCCGTGCGTTAAAGTTTTAAAATCGGAGCAATTAAATATGTGCCAGAGATAGAGTAGAGCGCCAGAAGTCTGTGCGATAGAAGAGGATACAACATAGCAGCTGTGCGAGACGTTTCCGTTGAATGTACCCGAGTGCGCATGATCTTTTACATGCGATTAAGGGAGACAATGTTTATTTACTGTCAAAAATGAATTTGGAGTCGCGAATAATAAACTTTATTTCGAATATAATCATCACATTAATATAAAATAAATTTATTTATAGGTATATAATAATCATTAATGCAGAAATTAACAGACATCAGACAAATTAAAAATTTTGAAATCAATAACTGATTTTTTTTAATCACACAAAAAATACTTTTTACTCATATTTTTTACAGCACAATTAACAATAACATGGAACACGTGTTGTCTCAAGATGATTTTCGACAGTAAATAAACGTTGTCTCCCTTAATAGCATGTAAAAGATCATGCGCACTCGGGTACATTCAACGGAAACGTCTCGCACAGCTGCTATGTTGTATCCTCTTCTATCGCACAGACTTCTGGCGCTCTACTCTATCTCTCGCACATATTTAATTGCTCCGATTTTAAAACTTTAACGCACGGCAATAATATTCTATTAACGATTTTTCGCAGGCAAGCCTATACCATTATATTTGTTATTAAATAATCTTTATTTTGATACCAATTCCAATTGGTTATCAGCTCGGTGTAGTTACCTATATTGATTTACCTGTTCATACCTGCTTGCCAGGTAGCTATGACCGGAAATAAGTAAGCAAGCCTACCTTGGCATATTCTCCATATAGAAAATTTACATTTGGGACTAAATTTGGTTGGTTATCAATAGAGAGAAGGTGATGAAAAAAAAGTAATTAAACTTAATTTATTTAAAAATAGTCATGACAGCTTTGCAATAGGCAAGCTTTGCAATAGGTGTGTTCATTAATTAATAAAATTTCAAAAAAAATATGTCTCATCTGGTTATCAGATGGGTGTAAGTCGATCTCTCACTGGCTCTTGTACTATTTGTAAATTTACAACTTACCCGTTCCTTAAAAGCAAAGCGTAATATATCTTTATAACATGTATATAGTTTTCGTTTTAACATATACAGTTTTTTTTTTTGTTAAAAGGTTAACCTCAGGAGGTGACGTGTAATGCAGGTTTGTAGTTAAACTGACATAAAAAAGGAACACATGTACGACGATAAACGTTTTCAACATGTATATCCACTGCATCCGATATAAAAAAAATGTTCACATAATTTTTTTTCTCTATTTTTAAGATTATTGTGAATAGCCTGGTTCACTCAAAACCGCAGCTCGTATGTTTGTTACTCAGCAGCAACTTTAGATAACTTTTATCCAGATGAAAATAATAGATATTATCACAATGCTTTCTAGGGTGACACATGGAATGAAATGTATGAGGAGAATGTTATGAGTTCATAACATACGTAAATTATTTTTGCAGTAAATCTTAGTTCCGTTTTATAAATTCGTAGATATAAATAAAACTACTTTCCACTGCTTAAAAACGAGACTTGATTTTATAATTATTGTTAATCTCTCAGGGGAAAAAAAAAAAAATAACTGCGTTGCTCCTGGAAACCACAAACCTGAATTGAAAACAGGTTGCCAGAACGATGAAAAAACTGCAGATGTCACCACGGCTTAGGTAAGATATGTTTGATACACTTAAAACTGATTCCTGCAAATAAACTGCTAACGTGAATCATACCGATAAAATAATTTGATGAGTTGTTTGCCTGAAACATTCTATCTGCTTGGTGCTTGAAGCTGAGTAACTTGACTTACAAGTCATTATTTTATATTTGTAATTAGTGTATATTTTGTACACATTATTTGTAAGTTGGGGAGAATTCTGCAGAACAGGGTGGTCGGACATAACGGTGTACTTACGAGTACAGCCATGGTCGCGGTTTCTATCATGCGGCAATCTGTTAAACTATGTAACCCACCTGTTAACATGAACAATTCCATAGACAGCACACAGTACGTTAGTAACGACCTTGCTACTATGAGCCAGTTTGTACGGCAATAAGCTGTTCGAGTGTTCTAGTTTTATTTTGTATCTTTTAAAACTGTCGTAATTGATTGTTTACACGAAGAAACGTAAATGTGTAAGTTCCTATCATTAATCCATCCATATTTAAGTTGATATTCACGAAGACAACCAACCAATAATTAGTAACTGAAATTTAGTAACATCTCAAATCTTGCAATATGCCGTAGTTGGATAAAACGGGATATAGTGAAGGGTTTTTATAAAATAAGCTAACCACTTTTATACGTCAGTTTAAACATGCGTGGCTTATTGCCGTCTGATGTTTTAATGTTGAATCATGCCACCTAAATGTGAAAGTAAAACCGACAAGGTAGTCTTCGCCAGATCATAATGTGCATAATGCCGTAACAGAAGTGACTGAAGGAAGGGTGGGATATCTCAAAACTACTAAATCTTATCAATCTTCTCAAACTACTCTAGAAGCCAAAGTAAAAAAACTTCCGCGAAGAAATGTATGTGGAGGAAGCTTGCAAAAAAAGGTATGTATAGCTTACACCTGTGTGTATTCCATTTAAATGGAATATGATCTGGGTTGTAGCCTGAAAAAGAGGACGGGGCACAGAAGTTTGATCAATCGAATTTTTTATGAATGAGCTATATTATATATTTTTTAATATTTTGTATTTTTACAGGAAATTAACAATATTTGATAGTATTTTCAATTTTCAACCTCTACCTTGTTGCAGAAAATCCTTGGTTATAATCGGTTCCTGGTTTCGGCAGATTTAAATCTGTATTCGACAAAGCCCAGCATGAAGAACTGGTAGGACGTATTCTATGATGGAAAGTAGTTTGTTCGGTGTTTCACTGAAGCACCTCAGAAGCTAGGAGTTTGAACTTGGAATTAGAAATAACCCGGCAAACAATTTTTGCCGAAATGCGTAATTAGCGGGAAAAGCTCGGTTGCACGATTTTTTGGATAAAAATCCTGAACTAAGATTGCAAAAAACCTGAGTCTACATATTTGGCACGAGCAATGGGTTTTAACCAAAAGTTTTATTTTCCCCCCCCCCCCCCTATTTTTCTACGTTCAATTTTAATTATTTGCTAGAATTGGTAATTTACATAAAGATTAAATGCTGGCCAATGTCAAAATTAATTTTAATTTATGCGTTAAGTAATTTCGGGAAGCGAAACCATCTCAACTTTTATTGCTTTAAATGGCCACCCTGTTTAAACTACCAGTTCTCTGAAACGGGGTGCTTTAGAACGTAGCAGTAGCTTGCTATTTTCTCGAAAAAATAACTTCTTTGATGTAATCACATTTATTCTTTATAGGGAATTTGTTACTTGTTTGCGAAAAGGTCGATTTTTGGTATATATTTGTATAATTCACTCCAAGTGTTTTAAGATTTTTTACCCCGTTTTGTCCGACTTTCCCCTACTCTTCCCTCACAATAAAAATTGTTATATCATGTAATTTGGCATAAGAGCATATTATAATCACAATTTTAGGATTTTTGAACGTACCAAGGGTGACTGAAGGGCAATGTCTCAGTTCATTTTAAAATATACGTATCAAAATTTATCTTAACGAAAATTACAGATTGCAACATAAAATATATGTGCAAATATGATTTTATTTTAAGCAGTTTTGGAAAATTGCGAAACAAATATAATAGGCTAGTATGATTTTAGAGATTTCTTGAAGTAAGTGAGATAGCTGCTAGTTGTTCCGTGTCCCAAAACCCTAGAAGTTTTATTTTGTCATACCATTATGCAAATAATATTCGGTATGAAAATATTTTATGTGGTAAACAATATTTTGGAAAGTTTCATGATTATGGACATTTTTGTGACCCTAAACATCACGTTCGTTTGTGTGATAAGAGAAAAGAAAATTATGAATCTTAATAAGTATTAATATTATTTTTAAGGCACGTTTTATCATCATGAAAAATTATATCACTGAGCCGAAACTATTATTAAATACTAAATCTATGGACTTTTTTTTAAAGTTGAAAAGCAAATCTATTAATACTGCTCATGTGCACTTAAGATTACAAAAAAAAAAAAAAAAAAAAATTTGTCTTACACGTAAATCAAACTCTCCAATTTGCAACGAGGAAAAAACTTGATTCGTAAAATTTGTCAAGTACCTTTCACAGAAAACACATGTAAAGGACATGAACAAACTTTTTGTTCTGAAGTAAGTAACAAATAAGATACCCAGTAAGTAGCTGGTGCAGGAAAGATCGGGGTGCAATTAAATCACGTGCATGAGCATAAGTTCAAAACTGAGCACGACTTACCCATGACAGTTTCTTGTCATCGACGTGACAGTTGGTGGTCGGGACTCCAGTGGCCGTCAGCTCTTCAGGACTCCTACTGAAACACGTAACAATGTCTAAGTGCACTGCAATACAAAAAAATTTAACGAGTTAAAATATCGCAGAGGTTGGGAATGACGGGGTCAGAAATTAACTCATTGGGTTACGACCAGAGACTAAAGATGAGGTAGACCGATCTCGCTGGCGGGCACAACCTATCTCCGTGTCCCGACATTGCCAACACGTCTAGCGAAAACAGCATGGTATGGATTTTTGGTTAGAAAACTCATTTGTAAACAAATCCTAGGAGATGTATGTATACTTCCTCTTGCCAATTTGTAATGCAGGTTCATTGAATTAAAATTGGTAAAAGGTGTTTTATTCATATAATAATGCTTGTCATTAAAAAAAAATAAAGGTAGAAACCAACACGTCGTTCACTGTTGACCATGTGACTTTGACAATTGTGTTTCTTTGGGGTAGTTCAATGTTGAGTACGTGCGCAGAAGACGAATAAGCGTTCTACCTCATCTTTGGTCTATGCTTTGGACTCGTACTGTCCACTATCCGACCTCCTTGCCATGTACACGCCATAGACTAAAGATGACGTAGACAGATTTCGCTGGCTGCACACAATCAATCTCGGTGTCCCAACATTGAACTGATTTTCTATCAACACGTCTAAGGAAAACGGCGTGGTTTGGATTTTAGGTTAAAAAACTGATTTGTAAATAAGGGCTTAGATATGTTGTTATTCTTCCGCTAACCAGTTTGTAGCGCTTCTTGATTAAACGGCGGCGTTAGCTGAATGTTCCGTTGCGCTCATTGAGTTTACCACAATCCTTGTCATTTATTGGCCCACCTACGCACTATTATGTTCCAAAACGGAGACGCAACCGTCTGGTGGGTTACCCTTCGAAGGCGGCCAGAACATAGCATATGTCGAGTGTCTACTCATGCTTCAGACCCATCGGCGATAAGGACCACGGCTTTAACCATCGCCCAAACCTTTCTCTCTTACACGTGGCGTCAAGTCACAGCGCCCCGCATCCCCACTGTTCCTTTTAGAAACTCTCATCATCGAGACGGTGTAACATAGTATAACTAAATACGGAAAGTTCATGACGTCCTAGGCCATGCATTAGTTACGGGTTGTTACTATAGGCTGTTCACGGTAAAATGAGCACTTTTGAAAACCCTGCTTAAGATCTACTTGTATACACATTGTGTGTTCTTTCGCCTTATGTAAAATTAACATTGCCATGGGCATCGTCACTTTATTCATGCGTCGGTCAAGTGAAACTGTGAAATTATTAGAAAAGTAAATATTGTACACATCTGCTCATTTTTACACTTCCGTGCATTAAAAACCCGGAAAGCGAAATAAATAATTTTAGTTATCACAAACGGTTACCTAACACTTTTTATTCGACGTGAATATATTGAACTACTTTCCCCTCCACCGTTACCAACGTTACTGAGCACATGTCACTCATTGCTCCCGTATAAATATATGCATGTAGGGACAGTGACATTTTTCTAAGGTTGGTTTCAAAAGTGCTTTCTTTATCGTGAACAGCCTTTAACCAGGACACTGCTCAGAAAGCGAATAAAACGTTGTTGATAACAAACCTGTAAGCAGGATAGCCAAAGGTCAGTCCTGGAAGAAGCACCGCAGCCATAAAGTGTTTCATCTTCTACTTCTTAGTTCAACGCACGCAAGAAAATAATCCTTCGCTTTCGATAAACGTTCAGTATCCTTAGCAATAACAGTGAGCTGAAAATCATTCTTGATCGCTGTGATTTTGTTTGCGAGACTGCCATTGTTACGCGAAACACGTCATGTCTCATTATTGAATTATTTAAAATGTCCAACGGGATGAGTATGTCATTGACTGCTGAGGCAATGTTGCAAATGGCAAGTCTTTTTTTTTTGTCTTGTATCTCCGACGGCACATACGACACAACAAAGATGTATATAGTATGCAATACTATCGTAAAACAAAACGTAGTAGATACGGCAAATGCGAGTAAAATATTTGCGTATTTTAACAAGCTTTCAAAGTACCTACTATATTACTATTTAATAGTGTGACATTCATTAATTCTAAAACACATTTGGGTACATGTAAATATGAAATAGTTTTACTAAATGCAAAACCCATTAAATGCTACACATCTCGTAAAATTAATTATAATCTTGTGACGTTTCACTGTGAAATTATAGGTATTTTACTCCTTCCGGTAAGAATATTGCAAATGTGTTTTTTTTTTTTTTTTTTTTTTTTAATTACGATAGCATTGCATTCAGCGTGTAGCGTGTTCCTTCGAGTGGATAGTGGCAGGTAAATTCTAAAACGTTTGTAGAACTATACGGTGCAAGCACAGATTTTAGAATAAATAATTTATTACAACATCCAGCAACACGAATTTGGAATAACATGAATTAAATGAAATTGATATCTTCAAGAGAACGCTAAATCAGAAGAAAAAAAATCATACATTTTTATAAAATGCCGTCAATTGGTTACCTAGTAATAATTTAATCCCGACAAAACTCGCACTTTCACCTCCTGGACAGAAAGAGCCGAATCTCTCAGTAGTCACAGGTAAAAACAACGCTAGCAACCCAAATGCCGGCAATTTCCATTTTATCAAACTCCAAAAGTTGAATTGCCCTGTTCTCATCGCTTGGAGAGCCACAAGAAAATCACAAGTGTCAATTTCTTTACTGTGAAATGTTAAGTTGGTAAGAATATTATTATTTAACCTGCCATATGTTAACCCTATGGAAGAAAAAAAATCAGATTTTTCTAGAATATCTTTTTGATATAGATGTATAAATTTTACATATGAGAGATTTCTCATTTTTTACAAGATTTAACTATCTAAGTTATATAAAACATTTTCATATAAAACTGTTTATTCAATGGTATTTTTAATACGGCAAACTCCACTCTACAGAGATCATAAACACATATCCATAAAATGAAGCCATCAGTTTACTTATCTCTGTCCCCACTAAGCTTTAAAATATCTACAGAGCATAAAACAGTAAAATTGTTATTGCATAGTAAATTTCTGTACCCAAAATAAAGTTTAACTCCGACCGAGCGCTTATCTAAACTCCGTTAAGCGTTTCGCTTCACAATGAGCACAAATGTTATCTCATACATATTATAAAACTTTCGCTCTATTTTACGTTACTGACAAAAAGTGAAACGAGTAAGAAATATATTTAAACTTGGCGTGTTCGAGTGCCGTGTTCGTCGCCCGACTCCACGCAGTTAACAGCGGAGCGACTGCCTTCCACGCCGACATCGCTTCACGACACCGCGTGACGTGAAAGTGTTACTTCCATTTTACATTATCTTTGGAACTGTTTGGTGGACTGTTTCGAACATAGACCAAATATGAAGTAGACCGATCTCGCTGGCTGCGCACAACTAATATGCGTGCCAACATTGAACTGCTTTTCTGCCAGTACGACGAGCAAACATGGCGTGGATTGGGTTTGAGGTTAGAACACTGTTTAGTAAACCAGTGCTTCGGAGATGTTTTTATACTTCCTCTAACCAATTTGTAATGTTTTTTGATTAAATTCAAACAGGCAAAATTATTTTATTAATAAAATAGTGCTTGTCATTTGGAAATTAAGAAATAAACAATAATGTTCATCACTGTTGATCATGTGACTTTGACAGCTGTGCAGGATTGAGGTAGGTCAATGTTGGGTACATCCGCAGAAGACGAGTAAGTAGTGTACATCGTATTTACTCTAGGGTTTCGAATTATCTTTGCTTTAAAAAAAGTGTGTAAAAAAATCATATTTCTAATTTCCAGATTCAACTGAATTTACATGGTGTAACTATTCCTGCCTGTAAGAATATAAATACCGTGAGTAAATTTTCTGAACTTCATTGCTCCAAGTTCGCTGCTATTTCTCCCCATCTAAGTCCACCTACAGCTAGCAGATTCATAAGTTATATTGAATATCAATACGAAACTTATACTAACTGATATATTCGGAGTAACAAATTTGAACTAAAATAAAATATTTGGCTATCAAATTGCCACTTGTAATAATAATGGGCCTCCTGTGAGTAAATCTCAAGCTTCTTCCGCTGTAGGTTCGACAAATCACTTGCCTGCATTATGTGGTATTTAAAACAGTCAGTCATCAATTTACAATACTGTAGTGCGCAAAAATAAAATCAGCTATTTCCAAGCAATATTTAAGGTGACACGGGTCAGGCCCAAAAATTGTACACTTATTGTCATATTTTGATTCAAACAGGAGAACACTGCAAAATTCGTTTTTCACAAAAATATTATCAATTTCAATTTTGCACCTAATGACACACAACTTGAGTGTATCACTCCCCCATTTGCGAAAGAGAAACCTATAGTGTCACGTTTTATATAAGTTTCACACTTCCTTTACTCATGATCCGTAATATCATATCGCAAAACTTCTGTCTAATCAACCAACTCGATGCGCCCGAATCAACTAAAGCAGACAACTTAACTTCTTTGCCTACCATTACTGGGATATACATTAGCTCGTGTTTCTTTTCAAATTTCAAACTAGTCACATTATGTTCTCCTACAATTTTCATGTGTTGTACGCAATCCTTAAGCATATGACCTGTCTCATTGCAATAGAAAAAAAAACCTTTTTTTAAGCGAAAATGGCGGATGTTTAGGATCATACTATGATTGGTGTGTTTTATTTATATCCATAACAATGATTCAGAAGTTGTGCGTGTTATAGCTGAAACTGATTGGGGTCACAAGTAATGCACGAATGTATACTGGAATCCCCACTGTTGACTGGAGACCAGCCAATTACGGAATGTGCATACATTGTGTCATGGTACAGGGTAGCCTGTATCTGATCTCTATTGTCTAACTGGACAACTAACCTTAATGTGACGATATACTTCCCGAATAAGACCAATCACTAACTGAATATACAATATTCACACGATTATGACAGAAGGGAATGAAAACAAAAGTGTGATTTGGATAATGGAGGATAATCCGTGGTATGGCATTATCGGAAGTTGATACAAGAACCTCATATCGATACAAACTTCCCTAGTTGGATTAGGATGATTAGATAAAACTGACTTCCCTAAAAGAAGGATGAAGTTTTGAGTTCAGAGAATTGGGACGGCTCGACCCTGGACAGTGTTTTCAAAGGGATGCCGATCGGCCTGGTCAAATCTGCAGGATTCATATATTAATTGACTAAGAATTAAAGTAGTGCTCACGCTAAACTCCACCGAGGATCAGTTCTCTAGGAGGAGATGGTGAGACCAGACCTGGCTTCTGCTGGAAAACGTTTGCTAATACGCTGATCACTCTCGACGCCTTGGCACACTGTACTGTTAGATGTACTCTCTACCACCAGCAGATGTGCCGCCACCACGTGTTAGGGGTCCTCTTTATCTCTACCGATGCGTAAAATAACGCCATCTACATACCGCGTGTAATCGAATAAATGGCAATTTAAACATCAGAGCGGGGTAGAGGAGTACAAATTGGACATATTTTATCTGGGAACAAGCTGTTTATCGTCCATAGTTAACCCACAATGGCAGTGACAATGTGCAGAGGCGGGTACCCAACCACAATAATTAGGCAACTGGTAGTGCAATTAAATGACTATTTATTTAAACATTTGGGCAGAAGGCAGGGGGCTCACATAGTCCGTTCAAAGTGTCGGCCATCGTTGGCCACACGGACACTGCAGCGCCGAGGCATGTTGCGACGCACATTGCAAATATTTACGGCGTGGCATTGACGGTGTCAAATCTCTTTCCATATCCCCGTCATGAACTCATCCCTCTTGTCAAGTGGTGTGGCATGTACACCATCGATATGATGTTGCCTCACAGCCAGAAGTTAGGTGGTGTGACGTCAGGTAAGCGTGGTGGCCATGCTGTGGGGCCTCCCGTACCTACGTATCTACCGGTTCAGGGAGTACATGTCGAGGTGGAAGCGAATAGCACTGGCGAAGTGAGGTGGGGCCATACCCTGCTGCAACCACATCACCTCACGAGCACGTAAAGGAACATCCTCCAAGGAAAACATTGATTCAGTTTTAATTTTTAGTCTATATATTTACATTTTTAATCATTTCAAAACCTTTTTAGCATATTTCTATGGTAAAAAATAAGGTAAAATATATTTATCTAGTGTCATTCATTTATTATTATCGTGTTTCCCTTTTTAAGATAATGTATTTTAACAGTATTTTTAGTGTACATTGCATGTAAACTGAATTTAGAGTATACGTGTATGTATGCGACTATGAAATATATACATATATATGTATAGACACATCTATACATACATATAATTAGAGTTAAAGCAGGCCTATTTTTCTTACACAACAGCGAGAGTTTAATGTCGTAAGGGTTTAAATATTATTACAGAACTGCGATTGAAGAATTTGGTGATATTTTATATAAACTTTATTAAATAAAAAATTACGTATTATATAATTTTTTCTAAGGCGTGCTTTTTTCGTATCTATACAATCACATCTTAGCATAGTACAGATACCTAATACTGGTATAGCTGTAGCTGTTGATTCGATCTCTACTGCTCTAAAATATCACAAAGGGTTCAACCAGTAGGAAAATTTTGCCATATATTTTCTTAACCTGTGCATATCAAGACTATTTACGTGCAACTACAATGTAGTAAATAAATATTTTATATAATATATAGGACTTGTGACGAAGTCATTCACGGCCTCAGCCAATTCACAGAGTTTCGTGACATGACCAATGTCCACTGATATATTTTCAGTGGTTAGCTTACTGCCTAAACAGGATTAACAAATTTTACAACCACAAATACATGGCTCTTGTGAAGCCCACAACTGGCGATAAACAGATTATCTCAATAATATTAATGACGAGCCATGTTGGAGAATGTATTACGGCAACACAGCTAACTAGCGGGTCGTCGTGGGTATTTGTGCTGAATTCTGATGTTGATGCTGTCACTATATTGTCTAGTGAGCCTCAGCCACATATACAATTGCGTAGTTCAAAATAAGAGGCTGCCATTCTGAATGGGGGCTCAAAGAACCAAAACACTTGGGTAAGTATTGAAAATTACTTGATATGCTAGACGAGTATTTTTCTGGTTTCTTATGTTGTATCCGCAAATGCACGTCTCCAAACATGTCATGGTAATTTTTTATTACGCTTGGACCGGCTTTGCATTTACTTGACGGGGTAGTGGGGGAAAAAACACCATACTTTATGGGGGATTCGTTGCTATTAAAACCCAACTGCGATAGTAACTGAAATGCTTAGATGACAGAATTCATATTCATGGAAATTGTATCATATGTACATGCAGGATAAAATAAAACATTAATATCGTGGCGAACTGTTACTATAATTGTTAAACACAAAATTTTGTACAAGTAAAATACCTAGAAGACACTATCTTCTCTATAAAATTTTAATTTTTGTAGAATGACGTTGAGCATGAAAAATATATATTTAAGTTTTTTCTTTGATGCGTGTATGGTCAAAACAAACTGATGCCATGCATTAACAAATTGTTGTAAACATGTTTTAATGCGTTATATTTTCTACATCTCTTAAAGAAAAGAAAATTATTCCAAATTCGATTGAATATACTTTGCAAATTAGAGGCATTACCTATTATAATGCATTGTTTATATATCTTACATTAATTAAGACATTTTCCGGAATGAAATATAAGTTAATTAGGTTACTTTATCGTCTGCGTGCCGCTGATGGCGTGTAGTGCCAATAGTAATATTAAATATTAATTCCACTACTTTTAAAGCTTGTGAATAGAAAATTCTAGCTAGACTACTACCATGCTTTCTCCTCTTCCTCCCAGAGAAAGAAAATATATGTTTTAATCGCCCCAGATTTAGGAGTATCCTGGAAGCAAACTGAAATACTAAACTTTGTCGCCATCACAGATATCACCGACAGTTACAGCTCTCCGGTGCTGAGGGTAATGTTCCTATGGCATCGTCGTCAGAGCCTTGAATGTCGAGGTAGCCGCTAAACTGCAAATAAAGCCTGGGCTAGTTAAGACTAACCGATTCTGCTCAGCAAACACTTCTGCCACTCCCGCGAAAACAAACATCTCCGGAAACTACCAACGAATTTCGGCTAAAGTAAGTAGAGGTGGAAGGGTTGTCCGGGGCCAGCCCGGGTACTTGCCATTCCCGCCTCGTTCAGCGAGGCCGGAGCAGGTCAGGCTTGAGCGGCGGCGACGCATCTCCCCGCAAACTGTCGTCTGCGAGCCGCGCCAATTAGTCGGCGAGGGTCCCCGTCAAAGACCAGATGAAACGCCGAGCCATTGTCAGTCTCATTAGCCCGGACTAAGACGGCCGCCGCGAATGGGATCTAATTATCCGGTGCTTTTTGTCGTCTCGTGTGTTCGTAAGGCCCGGGAGGATGAACCAAGTGCGGACGATAAGGGGTGTGTGTGGGAGGCAAGAGTGATCCAATTTACCGGCGAGCGGACTAAGTGGAGCGGATGCCCCTCTCTTCAGCCCAGCACCCGCGCGGGGTCGTCGAACAAACCAGCCAGCCATGCACACGCGTGATCCGATTAGCTTGCGCGCCCTCGACGCCGGAAGATTGTTGGGCTGCGTGATTCATCGTCGTGGGCGCCCTCCGATATCACCGATAATCCTGACGTACTACCGCCCCCCCCCTCCCCGTGTCACTGTTCCTACAACAACATCCCCGAACCGTCCGCGCGTGACGAACTTCCTTCATCGTACCGCTTATCCCGCGACTTACGATCCGATCACGAAGTCTATATACCGTTCAACACTCTGAATTCGATTTATTACTAACCCCCCCCCCCTTTTTTTCCCCCATTTCGCAGAAGTGGTGTGGTTTTAAGCGGCTCCTAACATCGTGGTCTTGCGAGCCGATGAGGGTGAAGCAAGGTGAGTATGAGGCAGCGCCGGGATGCAGCGGGGGAAACGGGAATTCCCCAAGTAAACCCGCTGACAAGCGGCCTCGTCCGACACGACTGCCACGCGCGAAGATCCGGTGATGACCCGACCGGGAATCGAGCCCGGTTCGTCTAGGTGGGATGCGAGCATTCTAACCACTACACCTCCGCGGCCCCTAGGGACGTTAAGGTACATGCGGCCACGTGTAACAATACTCATTAGTCTCCGTTGTCCTGTAGTTTCCAGAGTTACCTTGCTGCTTTTGACGTGCGACATGCTGATATAATTATCATGGTAAATTCAGATCCTTTCATTCCTCGTCTTATTTCGGTATTATCGATTAATTGTAAATTGAACTTCTGTTTTAAAAAAATATATTTTAACTGAATTTTACTAAACCAAGAACGAAGACTCGTCATCATTAACATAATTCCTAACGTGCGTAGGTACTTACAAAATCACTCGAACAAATAAATATGTTTTCGCTGGATAGCATGTAAACATAACACCGCCCAATACGGGACAAAAACTGAAGGCGTAGAAGGATCTCGCATGCGTAGTACTGAACGAATGTTCGTTGTGCAACCTGGAGTCTATACTTGAGTTCCAGTCGCTCATTATGAAAAAAACATACCAGATAGGAAATAGTTCGCTGGCATTGCGCAGCTGGGAAAGGCGTTTAATTGCGGTGCTGAAATTTGTGGCATAGCCAAAGAGGTTTACAGGGGTCTAGTGATAAACTAAAGTAATTTCTGTAATAGTTATTTTCTGTTGATGGGCCTCAATCTGGATGTGTGCCTGACCACGGGAGCAAATGCCAATTATCGAATGACAAAAGTGTTTTGTTTTGCAAACCCCGCTGTCTTTGCGTCATATTCCTTTTGCCGCCTAATATTTCGTACTTTTTTTTTTTTTTTTTTTTTTTTTTACGATGTGCAGAGAATTTGTTCGTACATCTGCATAGTGTCTCGTCGTTGTTCGCCCGTTAGATTCATAGTCGCGTAATATTTTATTTGCTCACCTTACCTACATATTTCCCCTATGCCAGCGTTAATTTTACATTTGGTGGAAAAAAATCTACGACGTGCACACAATTAAATCTTAAGCAGACCGTTCAAAAATCCTCATTTCACCGCGAACAGCCTGTATTCACAGTATTTTTTTTAAGAGAAATTATGTATAAACATTTTGGTTAATAACTACACAAACCTTCCCTGCCACCATTAATTCTGTTGTGTTTATCCTGTCAGTAATCATTATTCAGGAAATACTGAGCTAATTAAACAAAACGAATTTTGTGAATTTCTACGAACACCTATAATTGAGGATAACTGTTATCAAATTAAAAATCTGTAACCGTTACAAATCTAAAAAATAATTGTAATTAAACTTTGTCAGTGACAGCTTAAAACTTTTTATTGCCTTGTGAACAAGACGCGACATGGTTTTAACTTTATTTTTATTGCCTCTAGACCCGGATTTTAACGTGACATCTTATTTATTTATTTTATCAGCAGTAGGGATTTTCGGGAATAACCGCTGCCGGAAAATGTAGGCGTACGATATCCTTTTTGCCGTAAAATACACGCATTTAAGGGATTAGGCTTGTCAACGAACTATCGATTGCGCAGCTCTGCCGTTCTGTATACAAATCCCTTCTCTTCGTCCTCAAATTCGTAAGCCACGCTTTTCCTGCTTTTAAGCGAAGCCGCTGACAACGCCCGACATGTAATGAGTGAAATTTATCTGAAGTATTTTTGACACAGGAAACATAAATGCCAAACTCGTTCGGCCATTAAATCATGTTCATTTTCGTTGACTTTTATTCGCAGGTGAAAATAAAATCGGGGTGTACCTGTGTTTGGGACACATCCTTTGGTTTTACGTGAATGTGTTTGCGTCAGCGGGTGATATTACCTTTGGGCTATAGCGATGAAAGGAAAGTATAGGCTGTTCACGATAAGTGAGCACATTTTTGAAATCAACCTTAGAGGGAAAGTAGTTCCATGCTTTAACGTTGAATTAAAAGTGCTAGGTAACCATTTGCGATAACATAAATAATTTCTTTCGCTTTCTGTTTTTTTTTTCTAATGCACATAAGTGTAAAAAATTTGCAGATTTGTAAATTATTTAGTTTTCTGATAATCTCGCCATTTCAGTTGAGCGAAGCATGAATGAAGTGACGAGTTCCATCTCAGTGTTAATTTTACATTACGTGGAATAAAACACATCATGCCTACAAGTAGATCTTAAGCAAGACTTTCAAACGTGCTCAGTTTACCGTGAACAGCCTTTACCGAAATCGATCCTTGGCTTCTACGACTTTCACCCACAGACCTGGACGGAATATTTTCGTTTGGTACCAAAATCAGCGCAAGCGCACCGTATTCGTGAGATATAATTCCCGGTATTTTTGCGGGGCCGCGGTGGTGTTGTGATTAGACTACTCGTCTCTCAACCTAGGCGAACCGGGTTCGATTCCCGGTGGGGCAGCTCCCTGGATTATGCCGCTGGTCAGCGGGGTTTTCTCGGGGATCTCCCTGTCCCCCCTGGCATTCCGGCGCTGCTCCATGCTCACCTTTCTTCACCCTCATCGGCTCTCAAGACATCGATGTTAAGAGCCGACCAAATATCTTCACTCACTCACTTTTAGCCCACGCCCAAAATTTCCGCCAGGAGCCGTAGGTCACCACGTCAGCTCAAGCCTTATCAACAAAAACGTAATTTTTCATTTGACGATAAAAACATTATGAAAACTACAGTGTGTATTTTTTTTTTTTTTTTTTTTTTTCCCAGTAAAATTCACACAAACAATTCATAATTATATTTTGAACCATGTTTTGTAGGACTGAAAAGGATAATACAATAATAAAAATTTTGTTGGCAAGGCCTTTTTTGTTATTTGAAATGTTGATGGGTCCATAACAAGTGGTTGACAAAGCCTTTTTTTTTACAACTTCAAAGAAGTTTTTCATTTTAAAATGAATGAATAAGCAGCAGGTAATTAATCACAATTGCAATTATATTGGAAGTAGTGAATATAAAATTACATGTTTTACTATTAAAGTATAATAATTACGATAACGCAATAGTGTAAAACATGACAATCAAACAATGAAATGTTATTGTCAATTATCTATTCACTTCCTACACTGTCTTCATCAGTTTCGTTCAGTTGGTCTCTAACAGTTGGTTTAGTAGGCAGTCCAAGGTATTCCATTTTGCATCTTTCTGGTATGATCCCCTTGACACACAATCCTCTCAGATCTCTGTACTTTTCCATGGATATGGGCAGCCTGGCGGAATAAATTCTTGTAGGTGAAGGTTCTTGGTGAAGTAGTCTTGGTCTTCCTGAGATCTTCTTTCCAACAATTACTTCATTTTCCTCTGAATCCTGAATCAATGAATACTTGACCAGCACTGAGTCTTTCTTTGAGAAACTTACACGTCTAATTTTGGTGACGTATAATTTCGATCCATCTTTGCATTGGGTGACTTGTTTAGGAAAGAAACTGGCCTTAACGCTATCCCAGCCAAACGTGTTTTTGCAAGTTCCAACCTCAACTTTGTATGGCTTTGGCGAAACTCTGGAATTTTCTATCCAGGTTGGCCATTCAGATGGTGACCACGCTACAATATTTCTCACATGCCTTCCAATGTTTGCACGAACAGAATCCACAGGCATGTACGAATGGCCAGATAACAAGAACGTTACAGTTATAGTTTCCAGATGCGCAGAATGCCTTAAAACATACATTAGCATAGAAAACACAAGGTAATTTTTAATTTTGCCCAGAGCAGTTGTCGCAGTATAAGGTAATGGATGTTACATCTCCTCTAGCATCAATTTTCATTAATTAGTCGTACGGCAATTTCATTTCCACCTCTCTTTCCGTCGCTTTCACCCCAGACGCTACAATAGGAGTCTTTTGTGTGGCTTTCATAAATTGTGAAATTGTACATAGCATACTTCCTAGCATAATACAGCAGTTGGTTATCCCCGTGTTGTGTATTTAACATTTTCTGTTGATCATACGAACTGCACAAAAATCAGTTTTCACCACTATGTTTTTTGATCATTCACAAATTCATCCGGAATACTTTGTTTCTCAGTGCTGTGTCCCTCATATTCAGATATTTCTTCGCCAGTTCTTTCTTGAGGTAGCTTTTGTTCAAATACCAGGTACAAAACACTTATCTTTCTTCATTAGGTGAATGCCTATATTGTACTCGTGTCTCCAGATATGCTTGAACACAGTTGATGAAGAATACTTTTCCTTGCTCTCCTGACATTGCCTTTTGTAGAGTCTAAAAATATTTTCCAGAGACTTGAAAGCTGCAGGCACATACGTATTTGTAGAAGAATTTCTGCAATAATGTGATGATACTGTAGGAAGGTTTTCAATGTATTTTTCAACTCCTGTGCGAATTTCTTGTGGTGTTTTGTTCGCAGAGGGTTTTTTTTTTACCTCTTCCATCACTTTTTGATGTTACAATAGACGTTTTATTGTCCCATGTATACCGAACTAATTTCCTCAACATGTCTTAAGGTTAGCAACAAAAACTGAAGGCAAACTTTCCGTTTTCCATTTGCAGTCACAAAATACTGTTTGGTGCACCTTTGTTTGTCAACATTTTTAGTAAACCATCTTTTATTAGGCACAGCATGGATACACTTCAAAGAGCCAATCCCTTTGTCTAGTAGGGTCGCCTATAGACCAGTATTCTTTCATTAGTGATTCTCTTTCGTCTTCTCCAATTACTGCACAAGTGTTGGGGCAATGCTTACCTATGCAAGGGTTTGGTTGCACTCTTTTTGCTAATTTTATTTTCCTCTTAAATCCAGTGCGTGTCTTACCACAATCTTTGTTTATTTTCCTCTCTTCTGTTACATAGAATTTTCTTCCTCGTTCTTCTATGTTGTCCTAACTCACCATCTTCTACAGCCTGTCCTGCCCCTTCTCCATTTTCTCGCTTTCCAGATAATTGCTTTCGCACCATAAAATCTGGGTTGTCTACTGATTCACTGTCAGTACTTGAGTAGTCCACAATAAGTCTTGTAACAACTATAGTGTTAGCATTATTTGCACTCTCATACACCTTATTCCCCACCGTATTACAATCACTTGTGCACTGAGACAGTATATCACAAGATACCTTGTCATGTGAATTCACGCTACTTACATGGTCAACGTTATCATCGGTTCACTTATCAATACTTCTCAACATTGCATTCAATGCAGTATCAAAATTGTTGTCAGTATTACTTACACTTGCTCAGAGCTAGTCTCTTTCACGGTTATGTTGTTCGTCTGCAGAATTAGGTGAATTAGTGGAACATACTTTACTATTGTTGCCAACACTATTGGTTTTCGGTCTTATCTGTTTATTCTCGATCACATCATAACACATTAGTAATATTTTTAAGCTCTGAGACATCTTTATTAACTAATCACACACCAAATCATTCAGAAGCAACTGTTTACTCTACCAGTTGTTTTCTCTGTTCAAATACAAACAAAATGACAATCGCATATTTAGACCATATAGGTAGGAATATGCAAGAGTTGATGCACGAGTGGATTTGAAGACACTTTTATTGACTATCGCCACAGACAAAAAGGCCATTCCAGTAATGATACACGCAAAATAATGTCGCGTACTTTCATTTTCAAAGACAATTGCAGTATATATATACAAAAATTAAGAATATGGCTGTCTTACAATGTGAAACAGTTATGTACACGTCATGGTTCCACTATCACTATGAGCAAATTGACTTTAGGAACCTCACATTACTATATGTGATAAGACCCTTTTTACAGTTCACTGATTTCCTCACAACATACCCCATTCCCTTTCATGCCCCATTATCTTAAATACCACTTGCAATAAGATAAAGCCCTTTTTACAGTCGATTCGTGCCTATTTACTTATGAAAATTTACTACTTATCTCAGTTTTGCGACATTTATTTCATCGCGTTATTAGTCGCGTAGTTACAGTGTTTAAATGGATCACCCTGCGAACGTTTCGTCGCATTTTACGTCCTGGTAAAGGCTGTTCGCGATAAAATGAGCGCTTTATAAAAGAACGTTAGAAAAAAGTCACTGCCCGCGCATGAATACATTTTAATGGGGCGCACTGAGTGACATTCGTCCATTAAAGTTGGTAACGAGTAATGGAACATAGTTCCATAACTTAACGTCGAATAAAAGGTGTAAGGTAACCATTTTTGATAACTTATAATTAATATAAAAAAACAAAGTAAAATAAATAATCGACGTGTAAAAAAATAACATATTTGTAAAGTATTTACTTTCTTAATGATTTCACAGTTTCATACGACTGACGCATGAATAAAGTGATGATGCCCATGACAATGTTAATTTCACATAAGGCGGAAGAATACACAACGTGAATACAAGTATATCTTAAGCAGGGCTTTCAAAAATGGCCATTTTACCGTGAACAGCCTACATCGCATGCGTCGGTCTGATAAAAAAAAAAACTATCACGAGTTATTTTTTTAGTGTATGCGTGTTCGACACCAGCATATTCGCCGACGGAGCAGATCCTGCTACCTCAGAACTTGGCTTTGCTACTTGATAGAATCGTGAAGCGCAGGACTGGTGGGTGTTACGGCTCCCGTCGACAGTCTTTGGATGCGTGCCAGCCCTCGCGCTCGTAAAACGTCGAGGTCCGCAAAATGATAAACCCCCCCAAACCCCCTCTATCCCTTTCTACAGTGGAACCCGTGATTTATGCCGACGATACACAGCTGGCGCGTGCAGCCACCGCGCGTTGGCAGTCTAATACTGACTAACATATTATACTGATATGGAAATTTCCCGCAGGGTTTTACGAGAAAATTCAGCTTACTAACCCAAATTTTTTTTTTTTTTTTCAGTATATGCTTTAAACCTCGAGTAGTGGAAATGCAGCAAGGTCAGGGAAAAATGGCTCCACTTGAAATCGGTTGCCAACTGAATAATTATTACGCCAGTTGAATTTCACCACTAACTCGAAGTTGAAATTCACGATACACATTTATTACTGAAGTGTGAAGTAGTTTTACGTGAAAACGATTGTTGTTTGCCACTGCGTGCGTTTTGCTGGAAACCCATTTATATCAAAAGCGTGAAATACTTTTACTTGTCGAAACGATTGCTGTTCGTTTGTAAGTGTGTGTGTTTTACGCACATAGCACCGACAAGCACGACACGATAGCTCCGACACGACACGTAACACTAAACAGCCATTGAAATAAAAGAGAGATCTGACGTAAGACAGATATATTTTGTCGTCCGACCAGCATTTTAGATTATAAATGAGTTATATTTTCGTCGTGTCGTGCGGCACGACAGTGTGTGCAACCTTGCAAAATGGAATTGCATGGCAAGTTTTCCCTGCAATGGCAAATAAGCATCTTAATAAAAAAATATATATCTGAAAAGTACTGTATTTAACTCTTAAAAATTATTAATTTTGCCTTTGTATGCATTGGCGATAACACTTTTGTCACCATCATATATTCCAAATTTCCCGTCTGCCCTTCACCTTTGAGTGAGTGAAGAGATTTGGGCGGCACTTAACATCGAGATATTGAAAGCCGATGAGGGTAAAGTGAGGTGATTAAGGAGTAGCGCTGGAATGCAAGGGTGTGGAGAGCGGGAGATCCCCGAGAAAACCCACCGACCAGCGGTATCTTGCGAATATCAAGTTGCGAACCCCGCCGGTAATCGGAACTCGGGTTTGCCTAGGTGAGAGGCGATTAGTCTGGACAATACACCACCGGGAGTCCATGCGGGAACGAGAAATAATAGAAGCAAGTCTTTCATATTATCTCCAGATATGACAATATCACTCCGTGACACTGATTCCCCGTTCACTCGACTTTCTATAGGCTGTTCGCGTTAAAAAAAAAATCGCCTTTGAAAGCCCTGCTTAAGATCTACTTGTATGCACGTTATGTATTCATCCGCGTTATGTAAAATTAACATTGCCACGAGCTTCGTTACTTTATTGATGCCAAGCGAAACTGTGGAAATTATCATTTTTAGACTTTGATGCATTAGAAAATACAGAAAGCGAAATAAATAATTTAAGACTTCATAAATGGTTACCTAATACTTTTTAATCCACGTTAAGATGTGGAGCTCCTTTCCATCTATTGTTACCAACTTCACTGGGCGCATGTCACTCAGTGAGACCATTAAAATATATACAGGCAGGAACAGTGAGATTTTCTAAGGTTGATTTCAAAAGTTCTCACTTTATCGTTAACATTCTTTACCATCCTGTAACAGCCTATCAACGGACTTTCGAGGCCGCGTTTCGTCGTTTCGGCTAGAGCGATCGCCTCCCACCAATGCGAACCGGGGCTCGATTCCAGGCCGTGTTCGAACTCGGAATTTCGCTGTCGGGGGAATCGTGCCGTACGATGCCGCTGGTCGGCGGGGTTTTCTCGGGGATCTCCCCCATCCCCGCACTTTCATTCCAGTGCTGCTCCATACCCACCTCGTTTCACACTCACCGGCTATCAAGACCATGTTGTCAAGAGCCGCTCAAAACCACTTCACTACTCAACAGACTTTCAGTGACTATTATTTCACTATATAGTTCATTCACGGTTACGTCCAACTTGTGACGTGAATACGCCTTTAAATTTGCAACTATAGTGGTAGGCAATCCAGAAAATCCGATGATAAAAAAATCGGGGGAAACAGTTTGGCATTACAGCTCCGAATCTATTGTCTACATTCAAAATTCAATTACACCACTCGATTGCCAAAGGATCAAAGTATATGATACGTTGAGTGAGTACTACGAAGCAGCGCGTGAAAAAAAAATGGGGGGGGGGGGGCAATTTTGAGTCGTTTCGCCGCGTCTCATAACTTCCGCGTAGTATAACTTTTAAGCTACGACACTCGTTTAAGTTTCAATCGACAACTCTAGTCAATATCAATCGATTGCATGTATAAAAACGTTTGTAGGCGTGGTTATGGTGCAATTGTACGAGTTTAACGTAAAAAAATTAAGAAACCTTTACACAATGTCGGCCTATACTCGTCAAAAAGCCAAGTCGAAATACAGGAATCTGTATAAGGTTCGAAAGAGCATTTCAAAAGCAATCCAGCGAATCTCATAAAACCCCATATGATCGAGTGAAGCGGTGCTGGGGACGTAAAAAAACCATCAAGGCGTCCGATCGCGTCGACGTAGACGTATTCACGCAAAAGAAACGGCCGTGTCCCCAACACAGCCACCCCCCATTTTTTTTAAGCTCTTCTGGATATTCCTCCGCCTCATGCAAACAAACCTTAACCAATTCTAAACGGTTAAATCAAAGGGACAACGTACCGCATACTTGCGCATTAAGTGCTGCAGTATTTTGCATAAAAACTATTCCCTAGTAGACATTACTAACACGCATATTTACTCCCTGTTTTAATTAATTCATATAAAATATATTATAATTATAGATAAAGTACTAGGAAAAGTTCAGTTCCCTTTATTCCTTGGTCTTAATGAGGGTGTATTTTAAATATAGCGCAACCTGGAAAAAAAATATGAATTTCAACACGACTCCAGCATTCTTACGAAAAAAACATACATGGGGTGACTTTTCAAAGGCTTGATTCAAAAAGTGTGAATAAGTCGCCAATATAGTGTAATCACTGATTCGGGTTTACAGTGTAGGCTATAAATATATCCGTACGGTTTTAATAAGGCCTGTACATACTTTTCGAAATAATGCTACACTCGTGGTGAAATTCATTTTTTTCCCATGTTACGCTATATTTAAAATACGCCCTCATTAGGACTATGTAATAAAGGGAACAAATATCGAATTATAGAATTATCGAATAAGACATGTAATAGATGTGAAACGGAGCTGGACTAACATTAATCTCGGGCACAAAGAGGTAATGAAGTCCAAAACCGTATTAAATATGATGAGCTACAACCGGTGACAAGTGTTTTTCTGTGTGTTTCAAATAGGCTAGCAAACGAGTTTTATAAAGAGGAGGGTTGGTTGCAACAAACGAAAAGTCGGGGGAGTAGTAGTACCACAAATTTTTAAATTAATTACAAGGGTAGAAAAAATGCGGAAACAAGGATGTTTTTCGTCTCCACAAAAAGCTCCCGATGGCAGTGCTAGAAGTGGGCTACTGTAACCCCCCCCCCCCAAGCACGAAAATATGCATGAATTTGAAAGTAAACTCGAAATTAATTAGTGTTTATCGTATATGTTGAACTGGAAATGAAATTATTTTGCATTAGGGAGTTATTAAATACAGTGGATTAAATTGAAACCGGTGAAATACAGTTATAAACATCTCGTTGACCACTGAAAAAGTCGTGTCGCAGTATTCAAGAGCGTATAAAGGATTTTTTTTTTTATTGTATGAATGATATTGAGTGCAACAAATAACGCGAAACACACACATACACACACATACGCACACACACACACACACACACACACACACACACACACACACACACATGCAAGAACTTTTTGCGCACATATTTTAAAGTCCTGGTTTAACAACGTGATGAAAACCAAATTAAAACGGTTGGACAATTCTCGGAGCTAGACCGCTAACCGTGATGACGCCTCAAGATAAGTCACCCGAATAGCCACCTTTACCAGTACGTCCGTATAACCAAGTCACTGTTACTAACTCCAGTGGTAAATGGTGAACTGTTCATAGTATTCACAGCTGTATGTTCTCGGCGCCCGAAGTAGGAGCCAATAAACATTGTGAAGCCTGAAGAGGAGGGGAAAGTGGACTTAAGTAGGTAGGTAGGTAGGTACACTGTTAAAAAAAAAAATCCATATTACGGAAAAGTGCTGGTAAAAATTTATCCAGAAGTGTTCGTAAACTCTCAGTAAAATTACGGACACGTTGATTTTCAGAAACGGACTTTCCGTAAATTTCGCGGAACCTCTCCGTTCATTTCCAAGTTAGTTTTCTGTACTTTCCGTTTAAAATAAAACGAGATAGTGAAAATGTCTTTAATTTTCGTTATGTGGGTGTTCTACCGTGTAAAAAAATTATCAATTTACGACTCTACCATTTATTTATTTATTTATTTTAATTTAACAGTCCACTAACTTTGCTGCGCCCGATAAAATATATGCAGGAAGGGGCAGTGACTATTTTCTAAGGTTCATTTCAAAAGTGCTCACTTTATCGTGAACAGTTTTTAGCTACCCATTCCAAACATGGCGTGACGTCAGCTGCAGAAGTCTGTTCTAATGGCTAACGCGCAAGCTGTCGATCATCAACGGACACTAAAGCCACTCGCTTTGCCAACAACAGGCATGGCTAACTGTATGTAATCGTCAAACCTACACAAAATTGATCTTGTTGATCTAACAAGATCCACGCGTGAATAAACAAAACCTTTGTGTTGGGCCAAAAATAAAATAGATGACTAACAAAATATTTAACTCAATCAACTGTATATATTTTCTTGGCTACTTATTTCATATCCTTCCTTCGAAAATACAGCTCGAGAGTTTGTTTGTAATTCTTGTGGCAGTTAGGCTTTTAACAGTGTTTGTTAGTATATTTATTGATGCTTGATAATGGGAATGGAAATTCGAATAAAATAATTTCAACAGGAAACTAAAAAGTAAAGCTGTGAAACTTTAAATAATTATAGACTTATGTTTTCTAGTATTTTAATAGTATGAATTTATAGCACTCATGTTCCGTCAGTTGTCACATTAACTGAAGTTGCTAGCGCACAAATGATCATCTTTCGAATCTTGGTCATGATTTTTACTTTTTTTATAATATCAGAAACTGTTCAATATACGTAGGGCCAAACAAATGTTTAGTTGCACCAGCAAAATCCTACAATTTGAAGTAATCAAATAAGAACGATATAATAATTTGGTTTCAGCAACAAATATTTTAACTGTCCCTATACAAACAAACTTTCTTTTATTCAACAAAACCTTTTTCACATTGTACAGTGGCCTTGAGGTAGTTGCATCCTTGCCATATTGTGTTTACTTACACAGTAAACCCCTTTTAAGAAGTTTCATGTTAAATGGTTTTCCTGTTTATTAAGCTTTAAAAATAGTCGGCACCTGTTCTATTAAAAATACGTAACTTTACCCTTTCAAGAAGTTTTCCTGCTTAATAAGCACACTTTCTTCAGTATTTTTTTGAAACGTCTTACCCAGGGTTTCACTGCATATCTAGAAAGGATGAATCACCTAAGACTTGCACCTCAAATATTTCGCAAATGAAATGTGCTATTGATGTGTTGGTTTCACAGAACTGAAGTTTAATTGCAGCCCAGACACAGAGTTTAATAAATATTATAATTTGTATTCTTGAACAAACTTACGTTGTTTTTAATGGAAAAATTCCTATTCACATGAAGAAATACAACTAGAGGAAATTAGAAAACCAATAGTGTTTATTTGCCTGATTCTAGTGTAAGTGCTATCATAATATACCGACATTTGTCTGATCCATTTAAGTGCTTAGTTACTAAGCTTCGATGTTCGTATGTTTATTGAGATTCTATTTCCGTTACACTGATTGCATTGGGACATCCTTGTCAGTGCTTTGTGACAGCTAATATTACCTAGACGTAGGACATGCTGGTAGATGACATTTACTAATGCTGAAAAGGCCGACATACTCATGGTGTATGGCGAATGTAGGAAGAATGCTGTTCGTTCTTGTAATCTCTACGGTGAACGATATCCCAATAGACGTCAAACATCTCGACAATTATGCACTTCACAAATAGTTACGGATAACAATGCGTTAATTTTGTCGTTCTTTAGTATTTAGTTGTCTGTGATATTGGGAAATTGTTTTTTTTTGTTAGAAACACTTTGAATTTCACGTATTGTATCTGTACCGTTGGTAACATCTTATTGCTATGTTTTCCTTACGTATATTACAAACTTTTTTTGAGATGTTTATTTGCGAACCTTTTTAACCAATTACGAAAAACTGGAAGTGCGGCATCTCGAAAACCTAACAAACAAACGAGCGACCGAAAAATAGAACGAAATTAATGTTCTAGAATTAATTATTTTTTTTTCAAGGAAAATTTTTGGAAACCTAGTTGTCAAGAAAATCCTTTGCAAAACTACAAACAGTTTTATTGTAAAAATCTGCTAAACCTATATGTGTAATATTACAAATGATAGCCTTGTATTATAACTTAAATTATTGAAAAGTGCACAGAGAAATTTTTTTTCTAGAAAACGAAATTTATGAATTAATAATAGATAGTAACTAAAAAAAAAAGGACACCTTACCAGCATTGGGACTAGCTAGACCCTCGCTGTTAGCCCGCACCCTTAACCACAAGACCAACTTGACTTACGAAGTTAAACGTTATTTTTATAGTCAATATAATTCCAAATTTGTACAAAATAATTACGCTTGGTACAGAAAATTGTATTTATTTCATTTTAAGAGTTCTGTTGTTGAATTGAGAGATTTGTACAGTTATTAACAACGAGGCCTTGAGAGCCGATTTAAGAGTTCTGTGTAACTAGGAAACAGTTAATGGGTAATACGGTCTTGTTTTATTGAAATAGTCATTTTATTATGAATATTTGAGTTGTTTCAAGTGTTTTACGTTTTTCAGTCTTACTATACATTTCTTTTTATATGCAACTGCACATTTACATCACCTTGCGTATTACGTGTTTGGATATTTCCTATACTCTAAGTTGAATCAGTGGGAAACCGCTGATTCGCAGTGAAATTCAACTACTAGAATCGGTGAACTTGGCTTCACCTAGAATCAGTGGAAAACCACTGGTTATTTTAGCGAAAAAAATTCCACTGATTGAATTAGTAACGTGAAACAATTTCGCAGATTGAATAAGTGATGGCCGACTGCAGTGGCGAATTAAATATTTTTTGTTCAATGAAGCCAAATAATTACGTTAAATAAACATATTTACGACAGTGTACTATTAATATTGCGCTATCTAACGTATTAAAAAAAGTACAAGAATTTGTGGAAGTTGTCGGGATTGAATTAGCGCACCCTTTCCACGCCTAATTTAGGCCGCTACCTTCTTTGGCGTTGTTGTGACATTTGAAGTTGACGAAGCTCCAGTACTGCTGACAAATTCCCAGAGCATCAAGGGAACTGAAAATCTGCCGCATTGGAGCCACCGGGGCGCAAACCCGTGACCCCTCTGACTTCAGGTCGGCCACTCTACACCTGAGTTATGATGACAGTGCTATTACGAAGCCTAAATGAATACCTTTACTTGTACATTTTTGGTTTGATTGATAACGTTAGGATTGTTAAAAGGAAAAGTATATATGAGTGCTCTCTCTTCGCCATATTACATGCAGTTTAAATCTTCAAACAGAGCTGTGATGATTACGCGGAAACCAAATGAAAGACGTAAAAACGGAATGAAAGGCTGAATGTTCATATTACCTCGTAAAATGGCGTTTTCAAAGACGAAACACATTTTAGAAAGTATTTTGTATTGGTTTTATTACCTTATTCGTTATTTCACTTGATACACGTTGTTTAGCGGCCATTTTTAAACGTTGTTTGACGGCCATTTTTACAAGCTGTTTAACGGAGACATATCAGTCAAAAAACAAACCACTGAAAAACAGTGGGGGGGGGGGGGGGAAAGGTGATGAATTAGTGGAAAATGTCGTTGTACCAATAAGGAAAAGAAATCTTATTTTTTTCACTGACTCATCAGTTCAATCCACTGAAGTGACTGTTCATCAGTCTGGTACTGTTGACTGATTGAAACAATGTAATTCTCACTGATTCAGATATAGAATGTAACTATGTAATGAATAAAAAATATAATATTTTTGGTAAAATTTAACTTTTTCTATTTCTTTTTTTTTTTTTATAAATTCTACTTTATATATAACAATAACAAACAGTGAGAAAAGATGTGGGTTAGTAATGCCTATTAAGAAATAATTCTCGTGCAAAATATTATTTTACCGAGTGCGCACAAACGCGGTGTGTTGTTTTACTTTTCGTGTAATTTTCTAGATCCAGTTGAAGCATGGTTTGCTTGAGGCGGAGGAATGGCCTGAAATCAGTACATTAGTAGGGCCTCAGTAAAGTTGGGAGAAACCATGGATGCGTATACTCCATTGCTGGATTTACAATGCCACGGCGAGGTCTTCCCGACAGTAGACACGACGTCGCAGCCCGATCATTTCAGATACCAAAATTAGTTCAATGTTTACAACACCCCGACAGTTTCATTCTGAATAGTGTTGCGTGGCTTTCAGCAAAATCCTACAATGGCCAGTAACTTCCTATGGAATGTGAAGAAAACACACATCATTGTACGCTATTTTGTTTTGACAACTTTGTAAACTAATTATTTTTCGATTTTTGGAGCAGTTATTTTTCCACGAATATTTATTTTCGTCAATTCATTAGCTCTCTGTTACAAGATAACCACGCTGTACACGTAAAAAAAAAAAGTTTAATGTCAAATTTACCACATTTGCACCTTGCTCTTAATTGACTGAAGAGAAATTTTCGTCTGTGCCTGGGCTGCTTTGTCGGACTGTCGGGTCATTATAAAACCAGCTTTAGTCCGCGAGCTTAAGGTCATGAGCGCTCATTTCTACAGCTTTTATGAGAACTAATTTTCTGAACCCATACGGGAGCCGATATTATAAAATCCTCTTACAATTTTGTTACAAATTGTTTTTATTATGTAATCTAATTTTTTCAACACAAAAGGTTAATTGGATATAACTATGCAGTTTTTGAGTTTAAAAATTCGACTACATATTAAAAACAATTTGTTACAAAATTTGAAGGGGATTTTACAATATCGGCTCCCGTTTGGGTTAAAAAAATTAATTCTCGCAAAAGCTGCTGAAATGGGAGATCGTGGCCAGGTCGTCGCCTACCTGGCGGTGGAAACACGTTACAGTGCGTTTCAAATCCGCGTTTTTTTTTTTTTTACAAACCATTAAACGTGTCCCCAGGACACCAATGTACTAAAGGAAAACACATTTCGGGCGAGGTACGTATGTACATTATAAATGTTATTCCCGAGCCCTCAAACATAGTTCAAAAGACCTTTTTCACTGCTGTAGCTCATAATATACTGGTTGTAAACATAGGAAACTATTATAGGGACCTGCATTGAACCTTTGTACATAATTTCCACCAATAAAATGATAGTCACCGCTTGAAGGTACCGCCATAGGTACAAGCCGCACAACGGAAACACTTCACGCCAGTTCAGAGCTAGCGCGTAGGAGCGAAGGGGCGTCAGCCGCGCGTGTCAATGTCGTCTTTATCGGTAGGCGGCGCCCTTAAAGCGACGACCCGCCTATAAATCGCGAGAGAAGGCCCGGTGCATCACGCAGTCTACGGCGTCAACACAACCCTCCGTGCGCCTATGGTTGGTTGCAAGGCCGCGTCTTTTAGCAACGTAGACCCAGCCGTGACAGCCGCCCCGCTTGTAATCGTGTAGCGATGTGCGGCTACGAGGTCAGGAACTTCGCGCGCCATGAATATTCATCGACCGCCACACGACGCTACGGCCGCAGAGATAACAAAACAATGGACCATCTGCCAGCGCGCTGAAATATAATCACCACTTCTCGCGGGTTGTTTACTGCGTTTCTGTCGTGCTCGATCAGTTTCGCGCATTTGGTTTTCTCCCTCTTCGCAGTCGAAACCCGCGAGTGAAATATTACTCGGCTGGCTGTTTATAATTAAGTTTGCCGTGCTCGGCTGATCCTTTCGATCTCGCGGGGTCGCAATAGTTCGGCGCGGTGCGGATTGAATTGATTTACGACCATCGCCGCGCGCGGTGCTAAAACGGCGTCCTTATAACCCGAGCGGCCTTCGGTCGAACATCACCGTATGTGAAAGCCATCTCTTGCAAGAATCCCGTCCGGCAGCACTCGACTCCGCAGGGTAAAACTACATCGAGCATTTTTTTTTTTTTTAATGGTTAGCCGTAAGCACAACATGAAAGGGAAAACATTACAGCGTCAGTGTATGCGACACAGAACAACGAAATAAACATTTTTATGACAAGGAACCCCTCTCCGAAATTGCGTGCTTTGGCGACAGAGTTGGGTTCAAATTGTTTGTGGGGTTACTAAAGATGTGCACTCTATTAATCATGAACGCAAGATCGATGGACCAAAGGCTGTTCACGATAAAGTGAGCACTTTCGAAATGAACCTTAGAAAATTATAATTTAACGGGCACCCTGAGCGACAGGCGCCCAGTAAAGTTGGTAACGATGGATAGGAAAATAGTTCTGTATCTTAACGTCAAATAGAAAGTGCCAGACAACCATTTCTGATAACTTAAAATTATTTCTTTCGCTTTGTCTTTATTAATGCACCGAAGTGTGAAATATGAGCAGATTTGTAAAATATTTACTTTTTTAACAATTTCACAGTTTCACTTAACCGACACATGAATAAAATGATTAGGCCCACGACAATGTTAATCTCACGTAAGGCGGAAGAATACACAACGTGCATAAAAGTAGATATTAAGCAGGGCTTTCAAAAGTGCTCATTTTACTATGACTAGCCTATACCTGGATGTCAAGTACCCGATTCGATGGCTTGTAGGAAGGTAGGCAGGGCTTAACGTCTCGTGGGCAGTGATGTTATTAGAGATGAAGCAAGCTGCTGAGAGAATCAGGAACAATGAAGGATTCGGTCATTGACTGTATTCAGAGTGATTGAAGATAATTGGGCCGGTGAGGGTGATTGAGGTGAGTATGGAGCAGTGCCGGAATGAAGGGGGGGGGGGGGGGGGGGAAACGGGAGATCCCCGTTAAAACCCGTCGACCAGCGGAATCGCCCGGCATGATTCCCACATGCGAAAATCATGGAGTGGACCCGGCCGTGGATTGAACCCGGTTCGCTTAGGTGGGAGGCGAGCAGGCTAACCGCTCTGCCACCGCTGCCCCGACTGTATTAAGGAACCATCCCAGCGTTCACCCGGAGTGATTTCGGGAAACTACGGGAAATTTGAAATCAGAATGGTCTTTCCTAAAGCGAGTCCGAAGGCTTCGACACTGCCCGACCTTGTTTGGTCGATGGATTGGTAGAAGAGGGGGTCTGTTGTATGGCCGACAAAGTCACCAGACTTTACACTCCTTGAACATTTTGTTTGGGGTGCTACGGGGAATATGATGCACGGTACTCCGGTAACAGCTGTGGAGGATTCTATCGCAGTAATATACGCCACGGTTGAAATATATACTTATCAAACAATCAGGCGCCTTTGGCCTTGTGCACCGATTGTAGCACTGCCTATGCACGCGTTGTAATTTGGTTGGAGGTCGACAATTCAAATTCCTTTTGTAATCCATAATTTCATGCTCTTTTTGGTTGGTGGAAGTGTCTTACCCGGTTAAATTATGCAGTCAACCACACGTCCTATGCCCGAATCGCTGTAATAATTTGACGCTTATTGCGGCCAAGCCACTCGTTTTCGGACTTTGGTTCCCTCCCGTAAAAAGTTCAATTCGTAGCTTTGTATCACAAACTGCGTGTCGTGAGTGTATATATTTTTTCTCCCAATATGTATAATAGTGTAAGTGTGATGGAAATCCTTTAAAAATTTCTATCGTAATCTAGAGAATGAAAATGTTACACAACTCTACATTCCCTTACTGGAAATTTTGCGAATTTGAAGCTGTTCATAGGCGATGAGATGTATTAAGTTATACATGGGAATACTTCGGAGAAAGATTCCTCACATCTGGAGGATGAAAAAAATGTTATTTGCACATAGTCCTCAAACGCTTCGTTTCTTTACTACAGCCCGTAATACGTAACGTACAGTGTATGGTCCGTGGACTGGACCATGTTATTGTGGAATGTCATCGCATCTGTAATTGGCAGCCCCATACATGTCCCGAGGAGCCCTGATTTAAATCAGCTAGACCTTAATTTTTTGGCGACATTTAAAGGTACTTGTGTGTGCAACTCCAGTGGACGATGTGCGCACCATCTGTAACCGTATTGTGGCGGGTTCCGAAAAAATCAGGAATTTTCCAGGTATTCATCAACGCATCCGGGTGTCCATGCAACGGCGGGTGGGTTGATGCATGTGTTAGTGCTGATAGCGTGCATTTTGAACATTTCCTTTAGTGCCACCGATAAGCTTTCACGCATGTGTAACTAACGCCTGTGCAATTTCTACTGTTTTAGGTGTAGTGTGTGATGTACCATGTGTCATGTAAACGATCGCTCGATGGCATTCCACAGTAATATGATCCAGCCTTCGGGTAATACACTGTACGTTATGTATTATGGACTATAGTAAAGAAACGAAGCGTTTGTGGACCTATGTTCATATAACATTTCATCATCCTCCAGATATGAGGAATGTTTCCCCGAATTATTGACATGCAATAACATCCTGTATTTAATCCTCAAAATTTCGACTATTTCATCCATCGTTACGTTACAGTGTTCCTCCACTACGGTTTTAACTGCTGCAGCGGTCTCTGGTGCCAGAAATGTGCGTGCCTGAGTTAACGTAATGTGTTTATATTTAATAACCTGATTCACTTCCTCGCCATCGGCTCTCTAGACCTAGATGTTAAGAGCCACCCAAATATATCCGCTCCACTTCCTTGCCATCAAACAATTGAACTTGGAAAGATCTAGAGTAGACCAAGAGACATTAAAAAGGAGTGTGTAAATCTAAGAAAGAAAAACGCAGTATTTCCATACGTGAAACTATTAACATATTATCCAAAGAATACTCGCTCAGGTATACTACGTGGAATTTGGTAGGTGCATTACAGGTACAGAAGGTAGCACCAATGCTAGCGTTACCTTTCCCTGACAAGTGAATTTAATTGCTGTTGACACACCAATTATTTTATATTAGGTTGTTTCTGGTGTAACTGACCTACTGAAACCTTCCCCATAGGTTCCAAAACGTCAGGCATTGTAAGTAATTTTTATCTACTTCTCACACCATTTTTTTCCCCCTTTTGCAACACCTTAAAGGAAAAATTAATGTGTACGTTAATGGGCTAAAGGAAGGAGAGACTTCCGTATCTGAGGCGTTAGGCCATGGGATGTATAATAAATTACGCGTGCATCGCGAACTTTGTTCAAACGAGCCAGCAAAATGCCCCAACTTGCTGACAGTATGGTGGAACTCTATTAACAAAATCAGTTCGTAGATACTAATTTGCACAGACGTGAAAAATTCTCAGGATTTGGTAACAAGCCAAACGACTAAGTCGGCATCTTCTGAAGGATCCCCTCAACCAATAACAACCATGCAACGAAAATGTTTTGCCCAATCCCTACCTCCTACTGGGGTAACGAGGGGCCAATGAGCATTTGATATTTGTTTGGGTATATGGACGAATATGAAAATGAAATCTCGGATTCTCGACATTGACTGCACAAATACCCACAATCTGACCACTCCTAACCGCCAAGAAAGTTATTACTTGGCACAAGCAAAAAATAACGACCAAAAATATTTTCAAAATCCTAGCAGAGTAAACACCCACAAATAATATCAATGAACGCATTATGACCTAGTATATATAAATGTAAGATAAATATCACCAGGGATTCTGTTTCAGTGAGACGAATAAAATTCTGTAAAGTGGCATTGCATTTGAAATTAACATTACAGGAAAAATAAATTAGAGAAGGTCATAAGATCATATGAAAGGATACAAAATATCTATTCACAAACAGGTACGATATTAAACTACTTTTATAATGCCATTTTCTTAAGATATAGAATTCAAATATAATAATTCTGTCATATAACTCTTCTTCAGACAGCAAAATATAAGAAATACTATCAGCCACCTGGTTAGTCTCGAAGCGCTCTGACAGCAAAGTGGTCATGCTTGTTCATGAACATGCTTCGACATATTTGACAATAGTATAATTGTCCCACAGTGGTTTGAAACTGTCACTTCATGTTATCGCCTCTGCAAAAAAAAATAAAACTAGCCTGTTTTAAAAAAATTAACAAATATTTTGCTGTCATACAGATGTTAAAAATTGAAAATTTTTTAAAAGTAAACGATTTGCACAACTAATACTAAATGCACCCAAAAATATATCTAGTAAAATACTGAAACTATTAATTTGTCAGGTGCCCAAAATTTGACGTGGTGGGTCTATTATATTTTGAAGTAGTGAAAGAAAACAAATAGGCAGGCCTACGTTACTGATTCCACATTGATGCACAGAAGCAGTCCCTTTCTTCTCTACAAAACCTCGCTATTATATACAGTTTTATATTTCTCCTCGCCTCCTACACTAGGGGTTTTTTTTGACAGGTTTGGAAATTTCATATATTGTAAAGTTGTGTCAAACAGCTTTCCTGCGTTTAATTTCTGCATATGCGCAGAACAATTTACAGTCGATCTGTTTCGTGCTGTGTCATCTTAGATTCATAGACTACGGTGGAGTAAGAAAAGCCGGAGCCAATCAGACTGCGAGACGTCATCACTGTGTGACGTCACTTGCAACCAGACGATAAATATCCAGGCGAAGCTCGCGGCGCTCAGTATAGCAAAACAGCTGCTTAGAGGTCGGATAGTTGCTATAGTCCATTCACTGTTACTTTCTAATTTCCTGAAGCACTGCTTAGTTCCTACTTGCACTTTATTCTTCCGCCTGATGCAAACAAAGCTGAACCGACTCTAGAAAACACACACCAATATGATAACGCACCGCAATTATGTGCACTCAGATTCATTCAATTCTGCGTAAGAACTATTTATTACTAGGCATTACCAGCACACCTATTTTCTCCCTGGTTTTATTTTCATTAATTATAAATAAAATATTTTATAAAACAATTCGAACTTAAATTTTAATGTAAGTAAAAATCAAATAATTGTATATAAACAAAAGTATGAAACGTTTATGGAACGTGACGTATTTATATACACCTAAATAATTCGTAGATTCATTCTAGGACACCCTAGAATTCAAAACTCGTGTTATATAACTTTAGTCATTGGCCCACATGGTGTTTGACACCTCCTGGAAAGCGGGGGACTAATCGTCACCTTCCACTGTGGCAGCAGACGACCAATGCACAGTTGACATCAACATATTTGTACATAGGACTGTAGAGTCTAGCCCGTAGGTCATTGAACTCGCGAATTTTTCATGTGTCTGCGTATTTAGGAAACAGCCGAACACGTCATACAAAGGGTGATTTTTTCACAGGTTTCACTCAAAACGTTTGAAGGTACCGCAGATAGTTAGTCGGTACACGACGCTTAGGATTCCAAGTTGACCAGTTTACTACAGTAAACGATCGCAGCCTTCCACAGTAACACAAGATATCGGGCGGCGACTTCAGTTCCAACACAAGGTATAGGGAATCCCGTACATTATTAGTAATTTTTTGCAGGAATTCGTGCTGATTGGCAGGCAGGATAAAAACGTAATTAATTTCGTGATGTTCACAGTGATTGATAGTTTCCGTAAGACGACCCGTTTCTAAGTCTAGTAATGAACTTGAAAATTTTGCAATGGTCTGTACAATAGCCGTCTGTAGTGGAAGGCCACGGTCGAGTGAGAATTGGTAACACCGCGAGGGAGGGTCAGTTGAGTTGATAGCTTTGAGTGGCTCTTAATAACGAGGTCTTGAGAGCCGATGAGGGTGGAATGAAGTGAGAATGGAGTTGTGATGGAATGTAAGCGCTAGGGAAACGGGAGATCCCCTAGAAAACCCGTACTATTACCACATGCAAAAATTCGGAAGCAACCCCGCCGGGAATTGAACCCGGTTCGCTTAGGTGGGAGGCGAGCAGTCTGACCACTACATCACCGCGGCCCCATGTGAAACGTTGGTGTGCATTCTGAATTTATTTCAGTTCGCGAATCTCCTTTTAGAGTGCACTTACAGTATAAACACACTTGATTCCTCAAAACAAAGAAAAAAATTGGGTTTGGCTGCGTCGGAGACACGGCCGTTTGTTTGGCGTGAATACGTCTACGTTAACGCGCTCAGACGTCTTGATGTTTATTTTACATTCCTGGTACCGCTTCACTCGATCATATGGGGTTTTGTGGGTATCACTGGATTGCTTTTGAGATGCTCTTTCCAACCGTATACGATTCCTGTATTTCGACTTGGCTTTTTGACGAGTATAGGCCGAAACTGTGTTGTTTTCTTAACTTTTCATGTTAAACGCTTACAATTTCACCATAAGCACGTCACATAAATGTGTTTATACACGCAATCGATTGATCTTGGCGAGAGCTATCGATTGAAACTCAAACGAGCGTCGTAGCTTCTCCTAGCCAAAAGTTATACTACGCGGAAGTTATGAGACACGGCGAAACGAATTCAAAATTGCGCCCTCTCCCCACTCGAGCTCGATACTTTGCAGTCCTCACTTAACGTAACATATTCTTTGATCCTTTGGCTATTGAGTGTTGTAATTGGACATTTGAATGTGGACGATAGATTCGGAGATGCGATACCAAATTGTATCCCCTTATTTCATTATTATTGGATTTTCTGGATTGCCTCCCACTATGGTTGCAAATTTAAAGACGTATTCACGTAAAAAACTGTTGCTGCATTCGGAACAACTGATTGTTACCACTCTACAGCATGATTAAAGTTATAGCAGTGAGACAGCGAGACCGCGGCTTTCAACCAGACACGGTTATGTCTGTACCGCCGTGTCAGACGGTAGCTGGACCATCAAAGAATTCTGCACATGAAATACGTCTCCAGGCTCGAGCAGACATTAACCGACCAAGTTCGCTTACATCAAAAGGAGGACGTACGCACGAATTTATTTCTTCACATATACCTGTTCTTTGTCTGAGGAAATAATTCTGGGATGACGAGGTTTTCCAAATTTACGTATTTTTAGAGGGTGTTTTCAGTTCCACTGCAATTTACGTTTAAGCGTAATCCACTCCCCGATAAAACTTCTCGTATAAACTAAAATTAAAACACTATTATAAAAAAGTTCGTTGCATGTTTTATTTGCCTGACGTGCACATAAATTTTACTTGCCGCACGAAACATTAACCTCGACGTATTATCGCTGCCGGAAATTTTGCGTACGAGTTGCGCACACGCACCTGGGCAGCTTCTCCCTCCCGCTTGCTACCGTCGAAATCGAATTCCGTCTAGTGTTTTGAAAGCCGCCGTTAATGTTGACGTACAGAAGCCATTAACTGTGATCAGGGAAGGCCAGTGGGCGTTAACGCCCCGTAGCTCGTTGATCGATGGGGGAAAAAAAGGGGGGGGGGGAGGACAAAAGCCCTGCTGAACGTGAGGCGCTGTCTCCTCGCCCCATCAATCACGACTTTGGCACGACAAGAAGAGGGGTTTGTTCTTCACTTGTTAACGTGGCCGGAGCGGGAGAAGGTTAGAAGTGATGAGGGGTGGGGTTGGCTGGCGATCGTCTTTGGCTTGTGCTGCGGAGTATCGTATTGGTCGTGCATGTCACTCTTTGTTGTCTTTCGGGGGTGGGGAGCAATCTACCACGAGCAACTGTGGATCCATGTGTTCGTACCCAATTGGGTTCTCCTTCATTAGCGTATCATAACGAAACAAGTAGCTGATGTTACTGCAATTACTGGTCCGGGTGGCCCACTTAACATAAAACTATATTTTTGAAACTTAATATTCATATGTGCGGAGGATCGTGTTCGTGCAACCATTTTTATCTCACCCGCTCCGCTAGCAGTGAACGCACAATGGTCAGGTACACAAAGGCAGGGGTGAGGAATTTTGATGATCGGTTACTCGACGCTCTGCAGAAGGGCCTTAAGTAGCGTATAAACCTCGTTAGAATCAGGAAGAATCAATGCATATTCTGCTAGTTTCTGTTAAGGCTGTTATATAACACACAAGAGTATTTTAATTTTTTTAAATACTTTAAACTCTTAGCCTGATAATACATCTCGTTTTTGCACTTATTTATTTTTTAAAATATAAATTAAAAGATGATTTACGGAAATTATAACGTGTTTGCCTTCTGCTAAACAAATCACAAATTGTACCTATAAACATTGTATTGCACTGTATTGGAAAGGGCTTGTTAATCTCTCCCTCCCCTGCTCGTGTTATGCCTAAAGGCTTATCAAGGAGTGGCCATAAACTAACTTATAACCTCACTTAAGCTAACACCCATACCTTACCTGGGATTCGAACCCAGAGCCTCCCGCATCCTAGACCAGCGGCGCACCAGCCGACTGCACCACGGGTGGTCGGCTAAAATAGTATACAGATAATTCGTTTGGATAATGCTTAAAAATTTTTGTGTAGTTAAAATGTTGTATAGAAATTTATTAGACATTCTTTGAGTTGGCGTGCAGTTTCATTTTCAGGTAGGACAAAATTCAAATTTAAAAAAGAAAGAAGTTAAACATAAATTGCAGAAAAGACAAGTGTCGGACTTAAATAAAACTTTGTGTTTAAACAACATTTTGAAATATGTTTGCGAAGAGATTCTGTATATATTTAAAAAAATTATATATATATATATATATATATATATATATATATATATATATATATATATATATATATATTATATATAATTTCACATTTTCGCGTTGCTAACTGTTGTTCCAAATTTCCTCAAAGAATATAAAAACATAAAAGAAATGCACTTTTCTCAGACACTTAAATGCCCTTTAGTTCGTCTGCGTACATTGTTAATTAACGAGAGTTCTTTTATGTTTGTATTTTTTGCATCATTTCTCTGGCATGTGTGAGTGAATGTCTGGATACTCGAAGCTATTCCACTTCTGTAACCCGTTAAGTGATTCGGGTATTTAAGCGTGAATTGTGTCTTTTGGCTACTAAATTCCGTTACAATGACGTCAAGTTATTTTCCACGTCATCTCGTCTATAATCCTTGGTTTTTTTCTCTCATAAATTAGCTTACCGATTACGCATGAATACACAGGAAACTACGTTAAAAAATATGATTTCAATTCCACTTGGAATTAACAGGTTTTGTGATAACGTGCGTACATATTATCGTAGTTATACTTTGGACTTAACAATAAATTAAAAAAAAAATACAGTCACCATAATACATTATAAAAGACAAAACAATGTTTGAAGAGTAAGATTAACTTGAATATACGAACAACGCTTTCAGTTTGTTATACTGCGACATTAACAAAAAGTGCGTAATATAATTTGTACCACAGTGAAAATTGCATGATAAAAAATACATTTTATAAATTCAGCTAAGTTATTTGGTACGAAGCTAAAAGTGTGAAGCGGGAACGATACAAATATAGTTTATTTTGGGCTAGTTTCGCTGTTGAAAAAATTCATGAGCTTAACTTTTAGATTGTTCAAGCCGTGATTATGAGAGAAAAAAAACATATGCATAAACAGCTGATAGCAGCTAATGAAACACACATTTCACCAAAGTTGAGTAAAAATGTGGTTATGTACAGGGAGAAAAATGTTATCGGGGAAACTCATGGCCTACATTAACAGTAACATGAATGAGGTTTTCCACCGAAACAGTAAAGTGAAGTGGATACTCGGGCTAAGAATGAGAACGGGAATAAATACGAGTGAGCATTAGGAGGAGATAATAGTTTAAGCGTAGAAATGCTCTTTTTTTTTTTAGCTGTGACAATTTAGTACGTGGAGTAAAAAACCTCGTTTTCCAAATCGTAATTAATCGGGCAATTCCGTAGCAATTAGTCACTAGCGTTAATGGCTTTGGTTACGTTGCGCAATTGGGTAAAGACAAGTTCGAATTTTGAAACCTATTTTCCCAGTTTATACATCGCCAGAGACAATGTGAATATAAACCAATTGATATTGTTCCTAAATAACTTCATATTATATATTTGTAAAGCTTTGAAAAAAGTTTTTACATTTATTTTGTTTATTTTTACAATTTCATATTAAACATGAATTTTTGTGAATCTAAAATGAATTAATGTTATTTCTGACATATCCAATATTTATTTTAAGACATCGAATCGGGTCTATTTTAGAACAGTTACATCAGTGAAAAACGTAATTTTAAGATTTGAATTTCTGGATGGAAGTAATCCAATGCTTGGAGTTAATGGACCAGTGTACTATTCGAACTTTAAATTTTTAAGAATTGCAACGCAGTTAAAACTGCGGTGGTACATAAACGTAAATGTTATGTGTGAAAACCCTTCACATCACGGCAAATCCCAGCAGGACACGAGAGTTTCAACACCCATATTTACGACACGGCACAGAAGGTTTGAGTATCACACTGACATTCAGACGGCGTTCTTGTCTTTCATTGGGTTAGAATTAAAAACATTGATTAAAAACGTATTCCTATGACGTACTTTTATATATTAACGTACCAAATCAAATAAAGGGCAAAAATTTAAATACTCGTAAAAAATTTGAAAGTTGTAAAACCTTTACTGGACCATTTGTTTTGCCTTCCATCGTAAATAACTACGATAAGTAACATATATCCCATTGCAGGAGATCCCTGCGCGGCACTGCCCAGGTAGCAGGGAATGCTGGGCGGTCAAGGTTTCGGGTACCTCCCTTTGTTGTCGTGCCCTCCAACCTTCCAATGACCACTGCTAATGAAAAGCTTTGAGCTCGCAATTCTCAGAAGATGCGCAACTCTACAGAAAAGTATTAATTCTCAACATAATACCGGCCTCCAAAAAAAGGGCCAAACCATTTTTTTTTTAAACAAAACTGTGTCCCAAGAGATATTACAAGATATCCACAAAAAAATCAGCTAGTTTTAATCCTGGTCACACGCACCATTCACTGTTTGGAAGAGGACACAACTTAGTGATGGACCGCTTGACTGTTGTTTGTGTAGTACGGATTGTCACCACACGAGTCAACCCACCAGGCCCAGGATGGGCCTGCTGTATGATGCCAATCTTCCACATCAGAGGAGGTAAACTGTCCTTTCGGAGAATGACTAGATTGTCAGGCTGAATGTTACTGGTTTCTGTTGTCCACTTGTTCCTTTGCTGTAGCTGCGATAAGTAGTCAGCTGACCACCTATTCCAAAATTGTTGTAACTGCTGCTGGATCCATTGCCACGTGGAAAGCAAGCTAAGACTCGATGTGGTAATGTCTGGTTAGGGGAGAGCAGATATTGGTCGGCCAATTAGGAAGTGACCAGGTGTTAGGACAGAAGGATCATTGGGATCATTGCTCAAGGGTGTCAGAGGTCTGGAATTAAGGCATGCTTCTATTTGTAATGTTAATGTCAATAATTCTTAGGTTAGAAATGCTGACCTCATTACTCTTCGGAGATGATATTTAAATGACTTTATCCCTGCTTCCCATAACCCACCTAAGTGAGGAGCTCTAGGAGGAATAAAAGGCCACTGTATCCCTTCCTTTGAAGTAAATGCATTTACTACAGCTTGATGATCTGTGGTTTCAAAGAGAAATTTCAATTCATGCAGATCCTTGTTACCTCTGATGAAATTGCTGACGTTAACAGAATATATTTGACTGACTCGTCCACGTCGAGATCCTAATCGCTTAATGTCTTTGCCATTTACTATCCAGTAATGTTGGTGCAGTGAGGAAAGCAATAATTGACCTCCAGAATGGAGCAAATGCTGATGTTCTTCCGTAATGATAAGTCTGGTTAACTGATATTTAGGTGGGAGTATCATTTGATGCTTCTAATTGAGCTGCAAGACTGCATGTTGAATCCCCTACCCACCCAAAGGATTTTGTCCTTGAATATAAAAGGATTTAACGACTTCAGTTTAATCTTAGACACAACCATTTGTAGTTAACAAATTCTCCACCTGTGCAGAGTAAACAGGCACTTGAACAATTCTGATGCATGTGATGAGAGTATCTTTGAGTTCCTTTGCAAACAACATCCCAGATTCCCATTCCTTTATGGGTTACCTGGTATTCGAAATGAAATGTATACAGTAAGCGACCACTCTTTTCTTCCTGATTAGTGTTGAGAATCTCGAGATTATTTCGTCTTGCACAGAACCATCACGACAAGCCTTGCCATTTTCCCTTCTGGTATACTATCTTGGTCCATGCTCGCACTTGCTGCTGGGCATGTAGTTGAGTCTTCTTGCGACCAGGCTGGTCCATTCCACCAGAGAGAGCTTATTATATCACATGTACTAATACCTCTAGAAATCATATCAGCAGGATTTTCCTTTGAAGGCACATGTCTCCAATCAGTAATTGATGAATTCCCCTGAATTTTGGTGACTCAATTGGCTACAAATGTTTTCCATCGAGTAGGAGTAGCTGAAATACATGCTAGCACTAAAGTTGAGCCTATCCATAAGCATACTTGGGAGAAAGTCAGATTTAAAGCCACAAGGACCTTTTATGAGTAGTCTGGATAACAGTAGAGCTCAACACAACTCTAGCTGTGGAAGTGAAACAATTTTTACTGGAGCCACCTTGGATTTAGCACAGATGAGTTTGACAGTGACCTTGCCTGATTTCTCTGTGGATCTAATGTACATACATGAATCATACCCTCTCTCCGATGCATCTACAAACCCATGCAGCTGGAGTTCAACTACTCTCCCATTACTTACAACACATCTGTCAATGTGTATATAGTTAACTTGAGGAAACTGTTCATTCAAATCCTTCCACTTGTACAAGAGCTCTGAAGGGAGAACCTCATCCCAGCCAAGTTTTGACTACCATAATTCCTGTAGCAAAATTTTGCATGAGATAACAATGGGGTTAATCAAACCCAAAGGGTCCAATATAGATGCATTTGTTGCCAGAACTGTTCTCTTAGTAAAAACCATTGCCTTAGGAAAGTCTGATGAAAGGTGAAATCTACTGGTTATCTGAAGATGGTCAGATACTGGATGCCAAATAAGTCCTAATGTCTTTACATCTTTGATATCCAAATGGAGAGGAAGATCGCCATCCTGAAACTCAGGGAGTATTGCTTCGAGTAGCTGAGGATGATTCGAGCACCATTTTCAAAGAGTAAATCCTTCATTGTTTAGTTAATTTATCAATTGTTCCTGAATTCCCAAGGCTTCGCCTACTGTATGTGCACCTGACATACAATCATCGACATAGAAGTTTGGCATAACCACCTCAGATCCTACAGGGAAATGTTTCTTCTCCTCCAGTGCAAGCTGATGCAGTGCTCCTGTAGCTAAAAATGGGGCATATGCTGTACCTTATGTCACTGTTTGCAACTCATGCATATTTATAGCTTCGTCAGGTGAATTCCTCCACAATATTCGTTGAAGGTGACAGTTGTTTGGGTCGACTCTGATCTGAAGATACATCTTCTCGATGTTTCAGTGAAGCACGCCTTAGGAGAACAAACCCATAGAATTATCAAACATAGATCCTGTTGTATTTTAGGCCCAACCTTGAGAATATTATTGAGTGATTTCCCATTAGTAGTTTTGGCTGAAGAATCAAATACAACTCTGATTTTCGTTGTAGTGCTAGACTCCTTTATCACAAGATGGTGCGGTAAGTAATGAACTGATGTTGCATCATCCTTTAAACCATAAACTACCTTCATATGGCCTATTGATTCATATTCCTCCAAGATACTTATGTACTCTGACTGTAAACTTCGATTTTTTAACAGATGTTGTTCAAGATGTTGAACTCTCATTTCTGCCATCTGATGGGATTCACCAAGGTGATCTTGGTTGCATGGTAAATGTACATAAATCTTCCTGAAGTATTCTTGTAGTGGTATGAACAAAATTATCTTCATATTCATTTTCTTCTGTTGATTGTGGAGTGTGATGAAGCTCTTCGAGTTCCCAAAAATGTTGAAGTTGATATACAGACTGTCATCATTCCTGATAAGAAATGCTTGTTGATCTAGTTGAACTGTACTTGCGGTTAGGTATGGTCATGACACTAGCCACCCTAGATTCGTGTTTTGCAAGTATGGTTAACAACATGTCCTCGATTTTTGTTCAGGGAAAGCAATTGGAAAGATATCTCTGCTCCAATAAGTAGATCAATTTGTCCTGGCTGATTGAAATTTTCATCTGCAAATTCCACCCCTGGTAGCTAATGGAATTCCCCGGGACATTACCCGATATTCTAGGCAATACTGCACAGTCAAGAGTTGCAGAGTAATTTGTAGTCATAGATAGTATTTGGACTGTGGCGCCATATTTTGCTTCTACCCTTGTAGTGGTTCACAGTTAGGAAATTTCTTCAATGCCAGTCTTTGAATCAAAGACTCACTGACAAAGTGTACTTATGAACAGTAGTCCAGCAATGCTCTACAAGTATGTAACATTCCTGTGTTATCATGCACTCTCACTGTGGCAGTAGGTATCAGTATGTATGTGTGCAGTTTCACATTTAAAAAACAATACTGAGCACTGCTGCTTTGATTGTCGCCATCGTCGTCACTCACATCCCTTTCTCTTCCACATGATTTTTGTGACGTCTTCATTTATCTTCCACCGGGGAGATTTAGCTTCTCTGCATAATAATGCATTATGCTTCTTTCCCTATTTATGGCAAGAACCAGATGTGCATTGTCTTACTATGTGCCCTACTTGCAAACAATTAAAACACAGTTTGTTTTGAGAGACAAATTCAGTATGTTCTTGGACATTCCCATTTAAAATTAAGGACACCTGTGCAAAGCATTCATCTCATGACATTTCATGCAACTACAATCCATAGCGACATAAATTTGTGGTGCACTCTTAACCTACTTTGTAACTGTATCTTATTTCTTGTAAACTGAGCTAGATGCTACTGCAATTATGCTAGGTTTACTAAACTCTAAAGCCAGGCATCTGATTTCTGGGAACTCGCATAAATCCTATAATGGTAAAACCTGGTTGCTATATGAGCGTACTTCTCATACCTTGCGATCTTGTTCATCAAGTATGTGAAGAACTAGCTGTGACAATAGTAACTCGTGCAATGGTATTTTTAGCTCTAAAGCTTCGATAGCCTTGAGGTTGCTTGCAAACTAGTTCAACAGATTTCTTAAATTGGATGCCGAATGCCTGATAACAACTGGTAAAGACAATAGTTGCATAACATGTGCGGTCACAATCAGTTTCGGGTTGTACAAGATTCCCCGTGAAACTTCAAAATTATTAGCTGTGATTGGCAAGCCTTCTATTATTTTACGTACTTCGCCTGAAACAGATGACAGTAAATAGTGATGTTTCTGGATGTTATCTAACAAATCGTTACTGATCACCAAACTCGTAAATGTATCTTGAAAATGTCTTAACTCTGTGACATTTCCACTGAATGTGGACAATTTGATGTGTCTGTTAGAACCTGAATGTATCCAAGGTGAGCACTCATTGTTCGCAATGTTTGTGGATTCTGTATATTTTTCAACAATGGCTGTGGACCTTCCCAAAATTTCATAGTAAGTGTTTTCGAACGATTCCCTACCATGTTCGTGTTGTTCTCGGTCTTCACCGTACAATTCAAGTTGATTTTGCACCTCGTCATATTCATGCATTACCTGAGGTGAACCCTCTAACCTCACTCTCATTTCACACACACTGGAACCTGCAACATGTTTTTCTACAAATGTTTGCATTCGTTTCCATTTTGCCTTAACGAGACCGCTAGATTTAATCAAGAAGGAATATTGTTTAGGATCCACGCTGACAGGGAAGGAAAGGAAAAGAAAATAGACTTAGCTCGCTTTGCAGCTCCCTCGTTGGATGTAATCTACTGCCAATGCTGAGAAGTGCTCCGCGATCGACACTACTACTCTACTAACGACAGTCCGTCACTTGTATGTGTTTGGTGTGTGTGTGTGTGTGACATGCGCCCAGTAAATTTGGTAACGATGGAGTGGAAGTAGTTCCATATCATAACGTCAATTAAAATGTATTACGTAACCATGTGGGATATCTTAAATTATTCCCTTCGCTTTCTGATTTTTTATGCATCGAAGTGTAAAATTGAGCAGATTTGTAAAATATTTACTTTTATAATAATTTCACTGTTTCAACAGACCGACGTATGATTAAAGTGGTGTGGCCTATGACAATGTTAATTTCACATAAGGCGGAAGAATACACAATGTGCATACAAGTTGAACTTAAGTAGGGCTTTCGAAAGTGCTCGTTTTAATGTGAACAGCCTATACACATTAGTTACTTTCTAGACGGAAGATACATTTATTTACGGTAAACGTGATCAGAACGCCCTAGTAAATTCTATTTTTACTCATCGAGTTTGTCTGGCCATAATGAAGCATTATGACAGGTCCTCCAGTGCTGCGATCTCCGTCAATAGAAAGCTGAATTGCTCGCAAATTATATATGCAATAGTATGATATTTTCACACGCAAAGTAAACTAATGGATTAAACTACTTATGTTATTTTTTTATCTTTCTCCTTTCCTTTAATGAAGCATATAAAAATCAAAAGTGGTAGCTGTAGATAATAGTTTTTTTCACATTTACCGGTGAAATGTATTCCCTGGACATTAATTAAGACACGCGTGTATGCGGGAAAAAAAATCATTTTCTTCAGATAATAATTTACGGGTAATCCTTAGAAAATTGATCATTTCAAGTGATTCGTATGACTAGAGCGTTTCTGCTTGTTGAGCCAGGAAGGAGGCCCTCAGCGTGTCTCGTTTAGAATATAACTTGAACTGCGCATTCGAATGTAATGGTTTTCTAACGAGAGGTTGTTGTAGTTATTTGTATTTTTTACATATTGTTCGCCAATTTAGTTCTCGTTAAATGACGGGATATAAATCGCCTTCGAAACACTTACACTAGGTAGCCACCACTTTATAAATGCACTGCACTAATGAATACACTTTCGAAGAGTTATATTTATAATTGTTTGATTATATGATCTAAGACGTTGAACTGAACTGTTATCACGGAACCTGTCATGAGTATAGCTCATCGCTACACTGAGAAAAAGGTTTCGTTGAATCAAACAAGATTTGTTTGGTCCAACCAGATTATTTGTTTGTATAGGGGTAAATACATATTTTGTTGCTGAAACCAAATTATTTTGTTACTCTCATTTGATTGCCCCAAACTGTTAGATTTGGTTGGTGCAACTAAAGACTTCTTTGGCTACACGTACATTAAACAGTTCGGGTCAATATAAAAAAATTTACAAATTCGGCTGAGATTCGAACCTAGATCAACCACGCCCGAGCGCTACGGCTTAGTAATCTCAGCTAATGTGCTGTATATTTTGCAAATGTTGGGCAACGTGTGCAAACAAATATTTCAATTTTCACAGATTTACTTGTCAGTTTATTGTTGCAGTGTTTTATTAATGTGTTTATACGATTGTTAAACATTTATAGATTTACCTACTAACAAACACGATTACTATCCTAATTGTCACAAAAATACAAACAAACTCTCGAGCTGTAGTTCTCGAACGAAGGCAGCAAATTAGTGACCAAGAAATATATACAGTTGATTCAACAAAATATTTAGTTGACAGTCAAAATTTTTTTGGCAAATATATATTTTGCTAGGCGAACAAAAGTAATGTTGTTGCTTTTCAAATTTTGTTTGCTCAACAATATATTCTGTTGGGTCAACTAAATATATACTTGGCCCTATACAAACAAATATTTTGTTCGATTTTCTCTGGGTGTACGACGTTAATTTATGATTACTCCAATCACAGATGTGTCATGCAGTTGCTCCTTTCTGGCGAGCAGACGATGTTTTAACTCTGGCTCGCTTTCCTGCTCCGGCGCGCTAGAAATCGGAGATTGCAGAGGGTGGGAAGTCAATGAAATTTTGTGCCCCTTTCCTCACAATCTCAGGATCCAATCGCCCTGTCTGTTGTGACTTCGTCGAGAGACAGAACACGAGAATCCCCAATGTAGAGGCAATATTCACCCCTAACCCCGTCCCGTCCTGCTCTATTTTTCAAGCGTCCCGCATTTCTCTGCGTTTCAAATTCCACGTCCGCTATCATAAAATGTTGAACCCTGGGGAACTTTTCGTTTTGATTGCTTTAGAAATATATATATGAAGTGCATATCTACTGTACGTGAATATGCATATACTTGTTGAGATGTCAAATTTTGTATTGGATTTACGAAGCACCGAGGTATTGAAAATGCAACTTGCTCCAGATTTCATTACAATAGTGTGCGAGGTGTAGACGAAAATGAGCTTGTGTGTGTGTGTATGTATATATATATATATATAATATTCAAATTGAATTTCCTGAAACTTAGAATCGGGGAACGCGATTATGATGCAGTGATATGACGCTATGGAGATACGTCTTGTTCAATTTGGCGGGAGGGGAAGATAACACTTGAGTGGAAGCCGATTTTATCATAGATGCACTTACAAATATGCGATAACCCAACATTATTATGTATACACGCCTGCATTCAAAGCTTCGCAAAGGTTGATTTTTTTTAACTCAATATCAAAAGAATGTTTATTTGGAGGTGTTTGTCAGAGACCAGGGCAGTGTTAAAATGATGAACGTGGACACTCCACCAACGTACCATGTTTGATGTAACTATTCGTAGTTGAAGATAGATTTTTAATACGCCATAGATGTACATTTTCATGTTAACTGACTTTCCAGAAAATTTTAATATATCCACTTCATTTTAAAATGTTACCGTTTATCATGATGTCAGTCACGCAGAGATATGAGCTCAGGTCAAATTTAATGAATACCCATCACGAAATTTTAGTCTCCGATTTCTTATTACATGTCAAAAATCCTAACATGTGCAGTACACAGTTTTCCATGTTGCGGGTAATTCTTCTGCAAAGTTCGTCCTAAAGTTGGTATAGTCAATTCATGAATACTTCCAAGTTTTGTGAAGCGCTTCTAATGATCTACTTTGAGTCTATTCCTTCACTTCGTGCCAACAAATGAGAGTCTTACTGCTAAAGAGAGAGAGAGAGAGAGAGAGAGAGTGAGTGAGTGAGTGAGTGATAGTTATTTGTGAGAAAAAAAAGGCGTTTTAGTAGAACTGCTATATCGGAAATAAACGTATATTGTGGTACAATTGTGTAGTTCGCTACATTACATACATTTTGTGGTTATCTAAAAAAATATAAAAGTAAAATATCTCTTGATTTTCATAGTGTTGCAGTACTGCAAACTGTATCATATAGTAAGAACAAGCAGGAATAGAGATAAAATGAATATTATTATATTCATAAGCCGTGAAACGCAAACAACCCTAAACTATGCAATTATAACGCCTCATATAACAACTTTCATTAACGTAATATTATTAATAATCGTACATATTATTTCGTTTCACGTCCTAAGGTTTAAATTTGTGTTTGCGTATAGAAACTGTAAATTAATAATATAACTGGTTTAAACATAAAAAGTGCATTAGTTAAAGTTCTATAAGGTTGGTGACATTGTTCACACAGCGGACACCATTCTAGTGTAAGATAACCCCCTCAGGCATAAGAATTCTTACATAGGAAGAATGTACTGGCTTGTGTAAATGAATGTAGACGGCACAGTGCATAGTCAATACCACTAATATTTCTACAGTAAAAGGGAGATGTCAGAAGCTGTATAAACACAACATAATTTCATTTCTTCACTATTTGTGGAACATCATGTTTTGGTTAATGAATACATAATTCACAGAATGGCTCTTTCATCTCACATAGGTTTCATTACTTTCCTGTAGAACCATTTCACATGTCGACTATCAAGGGTGGCTTTCTCCCTTACGAGTTTCTGAACTACGTTGTTCGTTTAATGTCTTCTATCCCATTTCGCATAGGTTATCACCTCACAGTGTTTGCGTCTGTAGTTCAAGACTATCATGTGTGTGTGTGTGTGTATATATATATATATATATATATATATATATATATATATATATATATAAACTCCGGTAGTTCGTACCCCATTTTAATATTTTTTTTTTATCTCGGGGTATCCCATTTAATATTGTGGACATTTGTGTAATATTGCGTTTGCTATGTGGCATCATAACCACGTATGACACAGAAGTATGTAGGTTGGCGTTTCAACACCGAAATGTGTTGGAATCACATTCTGAAATGTTCTTCATAGCTAGAATGAAGCGTGGGCACAAATCATCGGGGGATGCATGTTCCGTCAGAAGAAGGGGCCGCGGGTCTGCCCCCACAGGGAGGGGCAGCCTCTGCACGGCCTGCGAATCACGACCCTTTTAGCGGCGAGCGGGTTAGGTTCATGCAAGACTGCTCGACCCCGCTGCGGGCCGAGCAAGAGGCAGCGGCGGGTCCTCGGGGGATGCCCCTTTCCCCCCTCACCAAGTCACATGACCTTTGACCGGAAGGAAGTCGTTATTCTCAAAGGAAGGCGGCTCCGGAGTGAAGGCGGCCTTCGACGGTCTCTGGTGTTCCTGCGAGAGTCCTACAGCGGCCGGTCAAGTTGCAGGATGATCGTATGCCCAGAGAAAAGAGTTCTACCGTTACCAAATCCCGACGAAGTTCGTTTCAGAGCCTCCACAATATCCCATGGGCCTTGAATTAACACCAAACGTTTAGGAGAGATTGCCCCAGTACTGGACGCTTTAGCTTTTTTTTTTAATTTGCATTATTTATTATATTCAGATATGAAAAATATATGCTGGACATGCAGTTTAACATACGCATAAAATATGATATAAATGAATTTCGCAGTATTTTATTCTAAGATTTTTTTTTTAATATTTTTAAAATGTGCTACGTTTTTGATGTTTTCAAAAAGTGGTTCCTAGTACCGGACAGCATTTTAAAATATGTATATACAATTATGAACAAGACTAATAACCCTAAAACTATGAAAACACCTGAATATACACTCTAGTATAAGTACCTGAAAAAAATTAACATTTTAAAATCTATTTACAACGCTCACGTCTGAAACGCTGTCGCTGTCTGCACATACTTCATGTGCCCAGCCACCGCAGTCTAAACACTGCACCCAGTTTTCCGGGAAATTTTCACCGCATATTACGCACTCAGTAAGATTGGTTTCATCTTCTTGATCTTCTTATTGTTTCCCGCCTCTCTTCTTTTTCATTGTACCCAAAATTCAACATTCGTCGTGTTCCTTGAACGTTGGAGGTTTTGGGAGCATTCTTTGCCTTCCCGTTGCTTATATTTCTCTTATTCTTTTTTCTTTAGTGTTTTGTTTTATTCTCTCCTCTTTCGTGCCTTTCCTTTGTTCTGCTGTCTCTATTTACTGCCTTTTAGCTTCCTCTTTTCATTCCAGGGCTGTCTTGCACGGTGTTGATGTCAACACTTAGCTAGTTTCTGCTCTTATTCTTCTAGTTGCTCTTTTTTTTCTGGTACTGGTGATATTTTCTCAATAACGGCTCGGAAGTGTGTCTATGTTGATGGAGTTTCACAATTCTGAGCTCTTCGTTCGAAATCTTTTCCCGAATGTGCTGGCTCATCCTACTTGGAATGAAATCAATATCTATGAATATGTGCTTGTTGAATGGGTGTATTCCAGTACACTCAAAAGCTGACTTGGCAAGATCCATCCTGCGAATTGAGTTAAATGCTGTTTTAACCATGCCGCAGATGTCTCTTTCGTGGATTTCTACCCCCAGCTGTCCATATTTGTGCATCCAGTTGCCACAAGCTGCATTGAATGCAGTCTTAAACGGTCTCATAATGTCACGATCTAAAAGTTGAAGCTTGTGGGTCGTGTGGGGAGGCAGGCTTAACATGTGAACATTGTGCGCCTTTGCAAAGAAAATAACTTTGCAATGCCCATCGAGAATCAGAAGCACTGGACTTTCCTTTGTGGGTTTAACACTGTCAACAAATTTTTCTAGCCACTTCAAAAATCCCGCTGTAGAAATCCATCGATTTTCCTGAGCATCAAAAACACTTCCATCTGGAGCATCCTTTTTCAGGGTTTGATCCACTCGTTTCCTCGGAAACACGAAAAGGGGAGGAATAAATTGATCTCGTGCAGCGTTTATGCACAGCATTATTGTGATGTCCCTTCCCCTTTCCCCTGAAGTGAGCCTACTGACTTGTTTTTGCCTTTTATGGACAAAACTTTCAAGGAATTTTTGTGGACAACAGAAACTCATGTTTCGTCTCAATTGAAAATCCTGTTGGGGGGGGGGGGGGGGGGGGCTGCTACGAATATTCTTTCAACAGTTCCTCATATTTAGAGAAAAACAAGTGACCTTGGGTTTTGCTGAAGCCTGCAGCATGCTGAAGACTAGTGGATTCAGCAGTACGGAGAGAAAATTGTGGATGCCGTTTAACTAACTCCCTGTGGAATTAGTTCCCAGCTTTTCTCTTATTTTTGTTGAACTGGTGGGGAATTTTCATGTGTTCATTCAGCTGGTAAACAAACGAGAAAATTCAGATTTATTGATTGGTAACAGGCGATTGTCTAAGTTCTTCAAATGATTCACTAGCTCACTCTCAACTTTTCTGTAAATGTTTTCGTAAATCTACCCATAGTAGGTAACATAGTAACAGGTTTCCCACCTTTCAAGATTTTAAGTCGAACCACTAAGGTGCTTTTGGGCACTAAAAATTGTCCTGCAGCCTCTCGAATGGTTAATTGTCGTGACACATTATCAACAGCCATTTTCACTTCTCCTTCCTCCCACTTTACTTTTTTCTCGTCGCCATTCTTCTGAAAATGCCCCGAAATAAATAGCGCATGTATTATCATGAACCAGCAAAATTAATTAAATCTATTTCCTTGTCCGGTACTGGGAACTGTCTCCCCGTCCGGTACTGGGCACACGACACGATCTACAGAAAATGGCTGCTGTAAACAATCATGATACACAACACCAATAATACTGCATAACTATGAGCCTTACCTAATTGCAAACTTAACCAGCGCATAACACTTGTTACTAACTCACCTTAACAGGTAGCGAAGTGGCCGTAAAATTAGCACAGGTTTGTTGCTCAACACCGCCAGAGCACTATTCACGCAACAGCACACGAACCCGCCAAACAACCACCACGAATACTTGAACACATACTGAAATGAAGCGAGTCTACAGATCGGCAAGTGTACGCCCCTGCTATCTAGTGGGCGAACTAAGAATTAGCTACTGTCCGGTACTCGGGCAATCTCCCCTATAATTGAAGCCTGTATATTTTAAGAAACCCATTTAAAGAAGTAACAAAGCTTGTTTGATGATGGTGTTGGGTCCAGTCAGAAATTGCTTGCTTCTGCCTCCTCCCAACAACCAGTGAAAGAAAAAGCATGTAAAACAGTCGTAATTCCGAAATTACAATCCCGATCTCGCGCGTCTAACCATTTATTCACGATATTTTCGCTATGCGTTGAAGTTATACTGCAGTTTTACTAGCAAAAGCTATCACCACAAAATAACATCGCATTCTTGAAACACACATGAGATTATATCCACATGACATTGTTGGTAAAAAGAAAGAATCTGTTTCTCAACATATTCGGGACTTTTAATTGTGAATCTGAGCAATCAGAACAATTCTTTTTAAGGTTACACTGCAAATTGTGTAAATTCAAAACCGAGTCCAAATTTAAGTTACAAAAAAACATAATCAGCAGTTTCACCAACCTGCTGCTTCTACTGGCCGCCACCTTCTCCTCTGCATTAATAGCCATGCTGTCTTCATTCATCTCGAAAACCTCCACTAGATCAGATACCCCCAAGGGACAAAGCCTCTGCACGAATCTTGACATCTCGCCTGACACTGTGCTTCTCTAACATTGAAATCTTTCCCCTGAATGAACCTTGAACACCTTACCTGTGGATAAGCTCATCCTTATTACATTAAGTTGATATCTGTGTAGCATCCTTTTACTCGCAGCATTGCAAATTAGACTCGGGTATTCTGTTTTGAATATGTTCCTAAATTGTTGCAGTGGCTCTATGAATGCCGAAATCTCTATGGCAGGGAAGCTTCATTTAAGTGATCGAGGTCAGCAAATACCGTCATTTGTAAGTCTTGTGTGAACATTGTCTCAGCCAATGACACAAGATTTTCTGGTTTTCTGACATACAGGTTAGAAGCCCAAAGTTTATTACTGCCTCACAATCTTACAGTCTACTCATACTATTTCAACACTTATCAAACATGCCTCACCTAAAGTGCGCCTCAACAACTTCACTATTTGCACCATATGTTCCCACCAACCACCCATTAGGCAGCTGTGGGTGGATTCAATTTTCATTGACTCTGCTAAACAGCAGCTTCTTTTTCAATCGTTTTCCAATTTAGAGCTTTAAACAAATTGACTTCACCTGTGAAATTCGTCCCATTGTCGCCACACAATCTTAGGCCTACCTCGGGCAATAAATCTGCGAAGGCTAGGAAGAAAGCAATTTGTGCTAGGATACATAACCAACTCTAAATGTACAGCTCTGTACATTGCACAGCTAAATACTTTGCACACATGAAGGAAACTATCCATGCCTTGCATCCATCTCGCAAAACTAGTGATCCTACGAGAGCTACTCTATTGACTCAAATACATATATATCCCTCACTTTATTTCCAGGCAAGACTACAGGGGTAGCAGAGATCCTTCTTTTCTTCATATATCCTGCATTTAATTCACTTTAAAAGAGCACTGGTAATGAACTGTCTTTCTCTCACAATCGAGAATTCCTCACATGACCAGAAAGGAATTTAACTCCCGCATAAACCATTATGCAGGAGTCTGGTTATCTTATGGTTACTTGGGAGGAGTTTAGGATAGCAGAAAAAACATGTCCTTGTGTGAAGCTATTACTGTTCTTACCTGCAATTTTTTTTCATAATATGTAAAACTTTACAACATTTCAAATCAGTTGATTTGTTCTGTTGGAATACTTCATTACAGACGACTCTCATAAGTGTACATAATTCCCCTCTCTACGTGATACCTCATGCTTACACGATAATTTTTTCTTTAAATCTCACAATCCACGCCACAAACACTTCGCTATCATTGTTTAATTATAAAAGTAGGTCAGGCATGGTGGTTTTTTCCTACCATGGCAAGGCATGGCAAATACTCGCTGTCTCCTGTTACAAATACGTTTCTTGTTTTGGGGAAATGCTCAGACTTTCCCAATCCTCTTCTGACAACTGCAATCATTCCGGCCCTTTTAACCATTTTGTCTCTAACATGACATCATCTGAATACCTTCGAGAAAGACGATCAGTTGGGTTTGTGGTGTCCTGAAATTATGCCTTTCCTGTGTTTTTTGTTATTGATCTCATCATTTTTGACTCGACTAATGATAAATGTTCCCCATAGGTCGCCTCTCGTGATTCGTAAAAGGGCAGTTGTCTGTCTGTCCAGAAAAGTGCAGACACATCCAATAAATTCTATTTTATTTTACTGATCGAACAAGCCGTGCTCCAGAGCAAAGCCTGACTAGTATCACGGAAGGTATGTAGACATAGTTTCTCCGATCTGTCTAGAAGTGAAGCAAATGTTGGAAAATTAGCATTAAATTCTTTAGTTAAGTCTTTCGCCCATTTCACAAAGTTTACTTTCGGTTCTTCTGGCACTTCTGTACCCCAGCTCACCTTGTTTTCCCAGCTATCTCAAAACCATAGTTTTGGGAGTAGAGCAGCTGAGCAGAAAAAATCAATGGGATCAAATACTTTTCATTACTTAGAGACAGGTTTTCCTCGCCAAGGGTCTTTCAAATATATCTAACTCACCTAAACAACTATACAGCAAATAATTCGTAACTGCTCACGATAAAACACTGAAGGCTCACTGGTGTTTTCAGATTTCAGCACAGTATAACCTTCGAAAGTGAAATGCGGCAGTTGCAATCAACTGTGAAGCAACATGAAAATTTTTTCTCTCTGTTGCTTAATTATGCCACCCAAATGTACACATAAAATAATTTTTTTAGTTTTATGCTGTAGGCCTAAGCTCAAATGGTCTCAAGTGTTGTGTTGACTACTCTTCTCCAAATAAATGGGCTTCATTTCATTTAAAGTATAACACCATGATGACGGAAAACTTACACCCCTCTGCCGTCTGCATTTGCCTGCCATAAAAATCCTAAACAATCACCGTATCTTTTACATAAAGAAACTTTCAAAAAAGCTTTCTTTTTTATCAACGACTATCCCTATTTCTCTCACCCGAAATCCCAATAGGACGAATGGAATAAATTCTAGTAAATTTGAGCCCTTGCTTAGCAATACTTAAAAGGGACAAGTCTGCTCTCCCCGCCAGCAAAAATTTTGGTGTGTGAACTTTTCGGCTTGGCTTGTGAGGAAAACGTGGACAGTTTCCGAGTGCCTGTTACAGCTTTCCGATGTGTTTGTTCAGCGTGATAGCCGTAAATTTCGTTATTCAATTACAAAATATGTACAGTTCTTTAATTACATAAATTATACACATTTGAATCCGTTCCACGGTGTCTTCAGGTACCGATGGTCTGCCTGGCTGCTCTTTGTCCTAAGCACTCCCCGTGCGATTGAATTGGTTGACAATATGGGTAAAGGTCACATTTGTGGGGCCAGGTGACCGAAATCTTCGTATGAAATCAGCTTTCACTGCATCGTATCTCGTCCTCTCAGACGAGCACGGATCACGGCTATCCACTCTTCAGTGGTGAACATTTTCAATATCTAAAACAAAATGAAGATATATTAGCGATTCCCCACAAATGGATAGGGACTTTATTAATCATCCTGCATATCGTTTAACTTCTATTGTACATCTGTTAAAAACAACGTAATCAGTACCCAAACAATTCGAATATTACGAAGTTCTTATTTGATAAACATGTGAATTAAAAATGTGCATTAGAAGTATACTACTGTGATCTGGGATCATGTTTTAGAAACCACCATTTTCATGTATAAAGTTCAACTCGGATCTCCAGTCATGTACTAAACTCGAATGGTGCAACAGTATTCTGTGACGAGCTTAGCTCAAGTTAGAAAATGATCTCGGATCGAGCAGTGAACTTCAGTGATGGAACCAACCCCAAGACGTTTTCCAGTCCCATACCGGAAAACCTTCGGTGTACTTCCTTCTTGTGAATCATCCAAAACTGCTCACGAACTGCATGTAGTTCCCGAGTTGTTTTTGCCTAAAAGGAAATGGACACTGTTGTTATTATTAGTTTTAACGTGACTGATTAAACTTACTCTACTGTAATTAACTCGGTGATGGTTTACCTTTCCTCATGAGGAAGTCCAACGTGAAGAAGAAACTGTAAAGTGGCGTATTCAGTAACGCTATAGCAGTTAGCGAGATCAAAAGGAAAAGAGGAATGGAGAAGGAAACAAAAAATCTAACCAATAACCTGGTACGATGAGTAGAAATTAAGTTCCAAAATGTTTTAAGGGAAGGAAGATGCTGATACGACCAGATTAGGAGTCGATTTAGCTGATGCACTGGGCCTGTCGTACATTTGACGATAATCAGGATTTCAATTTGTTCTATTCTTCCATGCGCTGAGCAGCTGTTCATGGAGAAAAGAAACTTGATTGCTAACGCCAAAAGATTTGCATATAGATCAGGTAACAAACGTATTGGCTGTGGACGTTATAGCTTTAGGTGGTACGTCTCAAGATACACAGAGCAGTAACAAGCTGCGGAAAATAAACAGTCAAAAGAACGAATGAAGAAAACAGACGAGGGTTATATCTTATTCCAGTTCTTGGGACGCATATGGCTTCAAACGTTATAAAGAACTTCTTCGTAAATAGCACAGAGTCGTGCAGATAACCAACTCAAATCGGTCTTGCTCTGTATGTCTTGGTGATGGCTCTGCAGGCTCCGTAAATTTAATTTTATCGTTTGGGTACATACATATTTTGAAAACTTCTACGTAAAAGTTATAGTTGTTGGTGAAAATGTATTTGAGCGCCAAGATTAGAACACACACGCGTATGTATATTCAGTTACACGTGCATTAAACACAAGCTCTATCCAGCGAAATCGAAATAAATTTGTTCACTGCGGCTTTGGCCCTCCGGAATTTGAATTTGTAATTGAATTTTGTCATGCAGACTGAAACCAAACAAAGCTTCCTTTAAGCATGCGGATTTCCCAGGAAGAAAACTTACTTTTTAAAAATAGGAATTTGAATATGGCAGACTGAAAATAATCCAACACACGAAGTATATACCGTATGGCTTCGCACACCCGTAATTTCAATATGTCAATGAAACGGCTTGTGGCATATTCAAATTAACCAAAACGTTTGCTCGCGGCTGTGCCCGCCTGCTATTTGAAATTATCGAATAAATATGTGTAAGGAAGATCGAGTTAAGCAATTGTTCTGAAGCGTTTTACGTCTCAAGGTTATGTGAACCGAATGTTTTATGAGCAAACTGGAATAACGCACCGGCCACTAAAAACCACCAAGTTACAGTTATGGATAAAATCCGAACTCGGTCCCATCTGCGATCGAACTTGGATTATAATGCCAGTAGCTGGAATTTCAAGTGCCCTAATATATTTTATTTTTTAAATTCGTTGCTTGTTATGTTTGCTAGAATATTCTTTAGTCAAACTTTTCTCTAAACGTTGTTTCTCTTCATGCTTTTTGCAGCATGCACAGACTTGAATTTCCTTGTTATTTTGTGCGCTTTCCCGATTTCAGTTGTTCTCTACCACCAGCTTGACTGCTACGCCAACACTGTTTGCTGTTGTAGGCTGTTCACGGTAAAATGAGCACTTTTGGAAGCCCTGCTTTAGATCTACTTGTATGAACGTTACGTATTCTTCCTTCTTATGTAAAATTAACATTGCCATGGGCCTTATCACTTTATTCATGCGTCGGTAAAGTGAAACCGTGAAATTATTAGAAAAGTAAACATTTTATAAACGTGATAATTTTTACACACTGAACCATTAAAAAAAAAAAAAAAAAAGCGAAATAAATAATTTAAATTATCACAGATGGTTACCTAACACTTTTCATTCGACATTAAGATATGGAATTACTTTCCATCTATCGTTACCAACTTTACCAGGCGCATGTCACTCAGAGCGCCCGTTGAAGTATATGCAGGTATGGGCAGTGACTTTTTTTCTAAGGTTGATTTCAGAAGTGCTCACTATGTCGTGAACAGCCTTTATCACCAAAACCTCTATAAAACCTTCTTTAACCACAAGCATTTTTTGTATTAATGTGAAACTGAAGAACCATACCGTTACTGTTACAGAATAACTCGTTGGCAAAAAGAAATTTCCAGCACCAAGAAATACATTTTCTACAATCAACAAAATATGCATTCAACATATTTGTGTGTCACCAATGGTATTTTCAGACTAACTGTTTGGTCAACCAACTGTGCCGCTTGAGGGACTGTAGACTCGTCAAGTTTTACTGTGATGAGACATATTATCCTTACTTTACCACCTTCATTTAGTCATCTGCATCTGTTTTACATTAATTTTACTACAGTATAAGTACTTCCTCTTCTTTAATGGCTGTGTCAACATTGAATCCCGTCATTTCTTCTAGCATTCGATAGAAATACTCTTTCAAATTTGTGTCTGTATCGGATGTTTCTCCAATAAATGTGTGTATTTAAGCCACAAGAACTACGCAAGTGCGATTTGTTTTTAGAACGCTGGAGATATATCTGCTGTCGGGAAGTTGTTGACGTTAACGTGATGTGTCTTGTTATGTTTTTTTTTGTTTCGCGCCTTTAACTATTTGCACTGAAAGAGAAAGCTGAAATGAAGAGGTACGCTTTGCTATCTCAATTATATATTATCAAACTCCTTTTTTAGTAATGCATTTTAAATAAAGTATTACAACTGTACAAATTCGACAAGATTGTCGTGGGCATGAAGTATACTTCAAGTTTCAGTGTCTGATTCAGTGTCGTCTCCTACATATTCCTAAGACATCAAAGGCAAAACTCGCAAACTATAATTCTACAGTATTAGGGAATACGATTTAGTGAGTGGTTTTATCTAATTCTGCAGTTATGTGCGGTTATGCGGCTATTGACAGTGAACATTATCCCCTTCAGGGGGATTTTAGAGACAATACACCCTTGCGGTGTATTGTGGTTGTAATTTAGTATGGTTCATGTTTTCCAGAGAATACGACAATTTTGCCTTTTCCGGTCAAGATGTACGTTAACAGGTTTCGTAGAGGTAGAAGTTCTTATATACCGAGGAAGGTGTTTCGTAATATACATTCTATTGAAAAGGACGTCAACAAAGATGATACTGAGTGGACTGTACGAGTAGTGGATATAGAAGATAGTTATGTATTATTGTCATTGTTATTCAAATTCGCACTACAAGATATTTCTGCACAAGCTGGCTCAGGATTCTTAGAGTTCTTCAGAGGAGTAAATAATTCTAAAGACCAAAAACTAGAAGACATTAGTGAAATAGATTCTCGAGATATCATTTGTTGAAAAAAATTCCCAGTTAATGAAGGTGCTACAAGTAGTAAATTTGGAAATCCTATTATGTATTCACGAAACGAAATAATTTGATGCAAATTATAAACTCGAATCACTTAGAATTGTTTTCGACTTAACGTGGGGCAATAAATTACAGCTTGACGTTGCGATTGACTTAATGACTGTGTGCAGCGATCAAATAATTCCTTAACATTTCCATCGACTTGCTGTCAAGTATCCGTGCGGCAATCAAATATGGCCTTAATATTGGCATAGGTTTAATGACTAGGATATGTGTGGTAATAAAATAACAGCGAACTTAATGAAATATAAATATTGTATATATTATCATTACACAAATTATATACATATATATATATATATATATAATGTAGGAATGCAAAGTTCAGTTCCCGCCAGTTTTAAAAGAATACACTTTTAATGAGACGTTAAACTAGAGAACTAATTTATTTGATTCGCTGCATACATTGACAAACGACTTCATTTAGAGTTTCATATAAAATATATGCAGATATATTTCCAAATATTAATTCCAAAAGTGTTAACATTTACCGAACAGCAATGTTAACATTTATAGCAACACCCAAACATGCATGTGGGAAACAAACGCTCGCCAAACAATCCACGTAATTTTTATTTAAAAAAAAAAAAAAAAAAAAAAAAGAAAAAAAAGTTTCTGCTCTGGGCATGGAAGAAATTGTAATGCCTTGTAAGTGTGAATATAAAGAGTATTGCATTTTTTTTGTAGGCCCTGTGTTTCAAGTTAAATTGAACGATCCATGAAATGAATTATAAATCCAAGGGGCTTATGTAAAAATGGTACAGTGTTTTAAATATAATGGATGTTTGTAAGTGTTGTGTGATGTATAATGCCTTCCCGTGTGTGCTGTGTAGAATTTTCTGCAAGAGTATATAATTACAATAACAAAAAAATCTTTTTATGACGGTAACATACGTATTACTGGTTAATTAATTCCACTCTCATGAAGAAAAGAGGTTAAAGTCTCTTGGAAATAAGTTGTACACCGTATCGTAAAATAAATGCTTGTTGAAAATACCATGAACTCGCAAAATTTTTAATTCCCTCGTTAACGAAGAGAAATGGGAGCAGTTTAACAATGTACATGTTCGTACACATAACTAGAAATTAAGGCGACAGAACAAAGAAAGACATTAAAACTTATATGTGCTTAGAATTTTCTGCTCGTCCAATTACGGAGAGGAAGATAAGGAATGTGAATAATGTTGTCGCTAGTTCAGGAAAATAACGAGAAATGAGAACATTTGTTACTCATGACAGGCGTCCTTATTACAACCTTCGCTTGGGAAGGGATAGGGGAGGAAAGAAAGAGAGCCGTATAGTAGTTCTAGGTACTTTTTTCCACATAAGAGAACATTTTTTGTTGACGAGTAACTAACAGTTAACGAGAGTTTTGCTAACATTACATTCGGACCGACGTATCTGAGTTCAAACATCACACAGCAATATTTAAATGAATGTAAAATAAATATATAACAGTTACCCCCACAGCTCTTTAGATTGTATTATTTGTTACGAATTATTGATCTAATAACACCATAATGTAATGTATAGCTTGACTGACATTTGTCCAAATTGTTATTTAAACAGACATCTCTCCGCCAGCTCATCTCGCGAGAAATTTTCCAAGATAATTTAAAATACAACTTCATGTATACCGTACCTGCTAGACTTGATGAGCCGTTATTAGCTAGCAGTCATTTTGTACACTTCCATAAAAACTACTTCCTCCGTGTTGAATTCGTCATCATTTCCCCTGAATTAACAGTTGTCATTTGTAATTCTACACGCAAGGTGTGGTGGAACTTCTACACTCCACGCTGTGACTTTTATACATCTGAAAATTTCCATCCTATCCTCAAAGAAGCAGTTATTTGTGTCAGTTTCTACAAACACTGTTTGGTCAAACCCCCGAATCCTCAGAGTACACTGTAAAAAAATTTCCGGGAAACATCCTAAACTGTAATGGAAGTTATTAGCCTATACTGTGTATGGAAATAGTGGTACGCATCAGGCTGAAAATATGGGAATGTTTAGCATTGCTACTATACAAAGTTGGGAACTTCCTTGCGCATTTGACTCTTTCTTGAACAACTAGGAACGTTATAATCGATGTGTGGGAAAATATTTTACTATAAGTGCTTTGCCACTGCACGTATACTCTAATATGGTAAATTTACAAATAATATCTTAGGGAATAGAAAGCACATTGCTGCATACATGTAGTATTCCAATATGTACGTGAATACGTGACAGCGTACGGCGACCCTAGCCTGGTATTCATAGTCACTTTTGCGATGAATATACGAGCCACATTCGGTACGCACCTTGTTTTTGGAGGAAAACTATATTAGGCCTTGACCTACCCTAAACGACTCGCATCCCTTATACCTCTCCTTGTACTTCTCTTACATCGTTGTCTTGCACGTATTACATCGTTTCGATGATTGAGCTACAATTCTCTGGTAGATACAATTATTTTCAAGTGATGACACTCTGGTCTTCACTCACACAAATGGAGGGGTGGAAAATAATATTGAGAATTAAAAAACTTACCTCAAAAACCAATGGATTAGGTATAATTGAATTAATCTGTTACTCGCTCGTCGTATCATGGTTTGGTGCAGGACAAGCCTTTTATTTTAAATAACTACCAAGTAAACATGTTAAAAAAAATCTCGGGGAAATTAGGAGTAGAAGTCGTATCATACAATTTTCTATGTTTAGAAGTAGGCTTACTTATTTTTTCTAGAAAGGAACTTTCCACAAATTCCATGGAACATTCTGTAAAATCTTTAATTGATTTTCGTTGTTTGTGCTGCTAATAAAGTGTTTTGGAGGAGAATAAAATGTCTGAGTTACAAGAAGTATAATATTAAAAAATTAAAAAATCTCTTTCTGAATCGCAATTTGAACATGCATTAAAGTATCTGAAGCCCACTATCATCACAGTAGCACAACACACATCGTGCTGACTTAAACATTTGGAATAAATAGTAGTCTCAATGTTTACTATAACTATTCATATTGTTTAATTATTGCCGCTTGTTGTACGTTTTGGTGTTATTTTTTTAGATTTTAAGTATCAGTTTTATAATTATGCATCGGCAGAATATATAGAACAGATAGAGAAATGTTTCATATTTCATAAGCACATATATGTTTCATTTTCCGTTAGTACCTGCTTCAGTAGTATGCGCATTAATTAACAAATATTTTTAACAAATGTACTCTTCGGTGGAACCATTTTAGTTAAAACCTTGCTCCTAACCGCCAATAGCTGAAAATGTGTTTTTAGCCTTACACACAGGGCTCAGAAAATGATCGGACTCTCAAACGCCTCGCGAAAGAGGATCTCACAAACTTCGTTCATGAACTCAAGCTCACTTTACGAGATATTTAAGAGACAGTCCCCTCGTATACACGAGGAGTTTGTGGGACCGCAAACGAAATGTTTAAGAGTGCCACCCATAGTGACGTATCTCATGTTTCAATCTGCGTTCCTGTGTATTTTTGGTGCCTCCGTAACACAGCAACCACATATCGAGCGTTGTGCGTATTGGCCACACACAAGATTCTTCAGTTATTTGGTTTTAAAGTTACGAGATGAATTTTTTAGGCAATGTCAATAGTTCAATTAATGACACGTGACCTTTATCACTAATTATGGTAAAGGGAT